>OX336390.1:406994053-409394053 GCA_946902985.2 Meconema thalassinum
GTTTAATACCTTTTCTAATGATGAAAAATAAATCAGGAAATTATGTGGTAATAAATGTTGAATCCTCCACTGTCCATAACCCTCCTGTCTTCCCCTTTTTAGATCATGACTTGTATAGTAAAATTCCAGCTGTGTCCACCATTATATGCGAGAATTATTGTCAAATACTGGATTGCCAACCCCACGAATACAGTACTAGGCTAGTTTGTATATAGGTGGGACTATAAAAGAAAAGTAATGCCAAGTTTAATGATAAATTCTGAATGAAAGTAGAACACGGTTTATACACTTGCATCAGACATCTTCTTTTTCTTTAGCATTTGTCCCACAAATTAGCAGGGTCTGCTTTTTTGTGTTCTCTGTCACCATATTACACAATTGTGTGCCATGTCAGGATGAAGTCGGGCAATTTTAAAATAGTCATGTAGAGTGTCAAGCCAACGCTGTCTCGGTCGTCCTATTGGTCTTTTCCCATCTATCCGCAATGCCAATCCAGTGTGTGCAACGGTTGTTTCAGCAGCCCGTAAGACATGGCCATACCAGCGGAGACGACTTTCCTTCATCTTTTCAGCATTTGCCACTACTACATATTGCTTGCATCAGACATGAATGTGACTTTTTTTGGTACCTTGTGTCCTTGTTTCATCTTCAGGGCGATATTACGTATTGAAATTAGGAACTCTGGTCACTACTGCACCTCATATATGTGCTAAAGTACGTAAATATGTGTTTTTATTTATTGCTCTTTTAAAAACGGCTGCCATGTTCTGACCGCTTGCATCTTGTTCAAATGTCAACAAGGCGCACTCTAGCGGCACACACTGAGGTGCACACATTGTTTGTAACATGTGGGATACAAAATCACTGCTGCTAAGAAAATAATTCATCGGGACGCGTTACTCTGTAGCCATTGTCAAAAACCATTGGATTCGAAGGGTCCGGTGCACGTGCGGCATGGCTACGCACAGCTAGCTGGGCACAGATGACACAGAACCATTGATCTGGACGTGTTAGGCTGTGACCATTGTCAAAACCCATTGTATTGGCAACTCAAACTAACACTTGGGGCGCTGCGGTCGGTCTGGATAAGTAGGGTTTAAAATACTCAATAACACGCGTTTGATATGGAACACTTTTTATTTTTCGGTTATAATCAGTAAATGTGGTCTCTAAAGTAATGACAGTGTTATTTTTAATTGTATATATGTATAACTGTGCGATACACGTGATCTAATTTGTGTGTTCCAATGGATTTTTGGTGTCATTTGCATATTATCAAGCATCAGTTTTTATGGTTGACGTAGATCAGCCGATTCAAATTTACACAGGGCTACACTTCGGACATTATTTCGGTACTATTATGCGCAATATAATGTAAATGTCGATCCTGAGTCAACGCCGAGGACATTCAAATAGAGAAATACGGTACATAAACAAATAAATAACACACCGAAGCTGTGCTACTTTTATCATTTCGAGACTAGCATCCACGCAAACCAGACGCCACTGTTCCAAGCTCCGACTTATATAGTGAATTGATGTCAAACTGATGATCCGCCAGCCTTTCCGCCAAGCCTACACCTCGTAATCGCTAAGTTCTTCGATATTCGAGCTATTCCACTACGAGTCATATAGGCCTAATTTGCCTCGCCGTGGGCACTGTAGAATGAGTGATTCCGCTACCATTCAAATATTCAACACCAAACCCACCTTTTAACCATCCAAATCAAGCAATTCCGGTCGCCCCACGAGTTTTAATACAAGTTAAACTCATCCCTTCTCCCTACCAAGCAGCCAATAATCAATTATCTAATTAATTATTCAAGTAACTTCAATCTTACCAGCGCGCCCATCGTAACAGCTGTTTTTAAACTGAATAACCTTCGCTGGCTTTACGTCGCAGGTCTTCTGTCTGTCTACCTCGACAAGTGTTAGATCCTTCCCGGGGTGGAAAGGTATTATTATTAGGTATTAGGTATTATTAGGTATCATCACATTTCGGCTATTGCTATTTGCATCATTTGGAAAGTGATGAAAACGTATATCCGCAGCCCTCTTATACATCGACTTACAGCCGTAAACTGAGCAATACACTTTGCTTTTACTCATTTTTCACTCTATCAACGAGTAAAACTTATTACTTATGTATAAAGACACGAACAATTTACCACGATCTGTTTACCAATACAAGAAACCATATACAGTCACCACGTGACAAATGTACCCTACTTGGTAAGTTTCTCATTTTTACCGCTAGATGTCATATCAGATAGCTGGAGTTGCCAATTGGACAAAACGAAGGTTAGAATGGCTGGGTGTTGGTGCGGCATAGTACCGCAAGGGCAAGGTTGGCAGTACTGTTTTGATTATGATTGATGTGAACAGTGGCGGCCAAAGCTGGAATTTTGCCTATATAAGTCGTGATCCTATTTGGGATGGTTGGGTGGGTCACAGACAGCGGACGAGGTAACATCTATTAAAACATCATTCCCTGATTTATTTTTCATCGTTTGATAAGGTACTATAGAGAATGTTATCGCTCTATTTTCATTCAGTGCTACCAAACATTTGCCACGCTGAGCGTGTCTTGTGTCTGATATTAGCTAAAATACCTTTTCTCTCCTACCGCTGAGCTCTCAAGGTCAACTGTACAGCTAAACTCTGGTATTTTATGGTGCATTTTGTAATAGTTAAATTTGTTAATACATACCACTGGCTTTTGCGTAGGCCAATAATTATTAGGTAGAGGGCTGCGTTACCTATGCACTCGTATACACCTATGGTTTTTGTCACCCACAGTAATGTTTGTTGGTCACTGCTGTAATTAATGTCTTTTGTGAGAGTTCTCTTTTGCAAATAGTTTTGTTAGTAGTTAGTTTCCCTTTTTGGTTTGAAACATTTGTCCGTTTTTTCTGCCCCACTTTCTACTTTGCAGTAATTGCAGAAAGAACGCGGTTCTAGTTTATTCTTTACGTACCATTGATATTTCAATTGTATTTATGTTTTACAATTATTTATGATTCTTTACTTACCCTATCTGAAGTGTGTTCTTTAGACTGCCTCCCTCGCACACTGTCACAAAAGCACTAGCTGCCCCGGCCTGCTGCTCGTGCGTCTTTTCCCGGTCTATGCGCTGATTGGCTGTCTACCTTCCCCCACTGGTTTGGTATTTGCATCTTGCCATGACGTCACACCTACTATTTAATCTCTGGTCTACGGGTTTTCTGTGCCGATTCTCCATCAGCAGTTACCTGCTGCTCCACACCTGCTCAGGGTTATTGCCCTCTTGGGTAACACCAGGCTGCCAGAGGCCCTGCTCTACAACAACACGGGTACCGCCTGCATAGGCTAACCCATACTCCAGCTCACAGCCTCAGGTCTTTGTTATGAAAAAGTAACTTCACGCACTAATTGAGATGTTATTACCAAGAGACATCTCTCCCCTGGTCTACTCTCGTCAGAAAGACTAAAATTCGCCAAAACCTTGGCTCAGAACCCGGATGTCTGGAGTGTGTGTGTGGATTGACCTCTGTCATCAGCCCTGTGCGGGAAACCCAACTGCTACCTCGGTCATCAGACCTGTGCGGGCAATCCAACTGCTACCTCGGTCATCAGCCCTGTGCGGGAAACCCAACTCCTACCTCGGTCATCAGCCCTGTGTGGGCAACCCAACTGCTACCTCGGTCATCAGCCCTGTGCGGGCAACCCAACTACTGCCTGCTACTGGTTTGCTGGCCTATCTCGGAATGGTTTTGTATGGATAAAACATTTGTATTCCACCTCAAAAAGGTAGTAACATCCTAGTCAACATTCAGCTTTATTATACTTAATCCATTATGGATCTTTTTAATGCAATTTAAATTATGCTCCCTTTATTTAATAATTAAAGTTTAATCCCTTATAGGGCCGATAACCTCGATGTTAGGCCCCTTAAAACAACAATTATCATCATCATCATTAATCCCTTATAAGGGAATTTAGCTAGCTCTTTTCGTTTCCTGGAGAAACTAGTAATTTGGCATTACTATCTTTTTAATTGTCAACTTTTTCAGATAATATTTCTTAATGGAACGTTATATGCTTTTCAGAAATGCAATAAACGTAAAGCTAAAACTTTCATCTTTGATCTCTTACATCACAATTCTGTGAGATTCCATTCTTGTGCCTGAAACCTAACATCCTGTCGAAATCCCTAAATAGTTGACCCCAACTAATTCCAAGAGTGAAATTTCTTAAATCCAATCCTTTGCCCAGACCAATAATTACTTGTATTCCAGCCGAATTGGCAGGAAAAGGGTTTACAATATTCATTAACTTAATTATTATAACATGTTTAAATATGTTCTTGCACTCTCCTACATAATGTTCACATTACAGTAATAATAATAATAGGAAACCTCATGAATGCATTAGAGTACCTACAGATTACTCCTAGCGGTATTGTTTTTCTTTATTATTATTATTATTATTATTATTATTATTATTATTATTATTATTATTGGGGAGCGTGATGGCGCAGTGGCTTCAATGCTCGTCTTTCACCTGGACGGCTTGGGTTCGAATCCCGGTGACAGAGGGGTGGAATTTTCACCTGAAAAATCACGTGGCGTCAGGAAGGGCATCCGGCCTGAAATCCTCGGCCAAAACCAAAATTGAGCCTGGTTGGCTCCGGTGACCCCAATTAATTGGGAAAAGCCAAAGAAAGAAAGAAATTATTATTATTATTATTATTATTATTATTTATAAAATGCGTAAACATGAACCATTATGATAATGGTAATAATTAATATCCGTGTTGACTGATAGTACTGTCTTATTAAAACCAACTTCGTCCGTTTGGCCCATTTATTGAAGTGAAACGTCTCACACGTTTTTTTTGACAGAGTTTGCACATACACACCTGGTTTCTGTCATGCACAGTGAGGCATCAATAATCTTTATCCAGATCAGACCTGTGTGGTGTATTTTGTATCCCACATGTTGGCAACTGCGGTGATGTCAATGTACGCGTCTTAGTAACAGTTGAAGAGACCTCATGCACTGTCCAACATGGCTGCCATCGTTGAATGAGCAATAAAACACATATTTAAGTAATTTAACACACATTTCCGGTGCAGTAGTGCCCAGGGTTAGTAATTTCAGTTGGTAATGTCCCGCAGAAGATGAAACAAGGTATGAAAATCATACAGTAAGTGCACCAAGTCCGTATACCCCTACTCATTATTATTTAGTTCTATTGTCAGTACATATACATTTGTACTTACATCCTAGGAATCTAAAACATCCATATTTGTTCTTCCATGGGCTCTGTGACAATGTAACTTTATCTTCTTCTTGAACTCGACTTCGATAGTTCAACTAACTTCATGATTATCTGCTCTTACGGGTAATATATTTGTATCTCTTGCTCTCTTTTGCTTTTATTTTTTCTACAAAAAATCCTAGTTAATCTAAACGAGATCCTCCAGAGTGAGGGGGTGAACAACTATTTTCAACTCTGACTAATAACGTATCGACACTCACGATACCACTGGAGAAACCAGTTTCATGCAACTGGTTTCGTGAAACTGAAGTTGCTTGCTACAGATAGATAATATTAACACAGGGCTGTGCACACTGCGTTTCATGAAACTGTAGTTGCATTGATTTCGAAAAACCGGGTCTCGAGAAACTCGGAAAAACGGTTTCCTGTCGCGTCAGTTGCACGTTTCTTGAAATGTAATTTTATTCTTCTGTCAATGCCTCCCCTCTTTTACGTAAATATGTGAACTTGCTATTGAAGGATGAAGTGCGGATTTTGGAATAAAAAACGTGGCCTGCTGTTAGTTGGACATTACGAACCTAGTTGTTTACAAAACATGTAAATTGTACCTTGTAATAACAGGGGAGTGGGGAATCAGGCAACCTCTTGGCTCATGTGATCCGCAAGGTCATTTATTTAAGTTACTATTATGTTATTATTATGTGGTGATGGGGTAGCGCGCATGCCTCTCACACGGAGGTCCCGGATTAGATTCCCGGCTCCATCAGAGATTTTAAAAACTGATGTGAGGGTTGGAACGGGGTGCACTCAGCCTCGTGAGGAAAATTGAGTAACTGTGAGACAGCACCCCGGCCACGAAAACCAAGATTACCGGCCGAGGGGACCCGTCGAACTGACCACGCATCACCCCAATATCTGCAGGCCAAATGGGATGGGCAGCAGTCACTTGGCAGGCCTTGGCCCTTCATGGGCTGTAGTGCCAGGGATTATTATTTATTATGTGGGTGTCCTTGTCCTTTCTATTGGTTTTCGTCAGCTGAACCGGGCTGGCAAGTAGGGGATGCTGCTTGGATGCGATAGTGGTTTATCACATGAGCATAATACGAAGGTTACAGGTTGTTGTTGTTGTTGTTTTAAAGGGTGGAACAATGAGACCATCTGCCCCTAAAGGCTACAATCATGGTTGCCGTATTTTAATTGTATTTAGTTATCGTTCGGGTTCATTAATCTTTGAGGGCATGGTCCTCATTAGGAAGGTGGGGCCATGAAATCCAACAAGACAAAATCATGGCCCCACCCTCCTAACTGATGGAAAACCATAGCTTCTGTGTGCATGTTCCAATGCGACTGGTTTCTTGAAACCCACTTCATGAAACCAGTTGCACGAACCAGGTTTCTCCTGTGTGCAACGCGCCTAACCAGGTAATAAATGAGATTATTAATCTGTAAACTGAAGACGGTTCATACTTTGCACGACATGAGGTTAGGCTTTCCTTAGTGTGTGATTTTCAGTTTTCCAGGATTCTCTGCCAAAACATCTGTGAAACACCTTCCAGTGCCCTGGTCTGAGTGAGAACCTGAAGAAAGAAACAGAATTTCACTATATCTACAATGGGACACATTCCAGAGGTGCATTACCAATGCTCTGCAAACATTTGTATTTTCAAATGTTTAATTTTATGTTATAAATTAAGTGTTCTATTTGAATAATAATTTGTTAAATAAAACATTGTGTATGGTTTGAGCCTTGCTTCCCGAACTGCTGCTAGTCATAACACCAACTGTTCCCACTAGAACCAGTAGGCACTCCTAATTCACCAAGTTTGCGTGCTAGGGATGGATCAATCCCTGCCTCCTACTCCCCAGAGAGATTTTTTAATCTGCCTGGTGCTGATACAAACCTTGTTTTTTTTTCTCTACATCCCTTCCTTGAGTGGGTTATATGTATTAATAGGATGGGTTACCCTTCCCATCAAAGGTCATACACATAGTTGTGTGCATCCCTCCTGTGTAGAATCTAGGAGCATTGATTTATTGGGATTGCTATGCCCTAGGCCTAGAGCCATATAGAGCCGAAGGGAGAATCTGAAGATAAATGGAATACATTCCATTAAGTGGTAAATATTGTTAAAATGTAGAATGTAGCTTTGTTCTGGGATAAGGAGTTGGAAGCACATCAATGGCCTACTGATTCTTTCTACTAATTTGCAAACTTATAACTTAACATGTAGGCCTATGTACGCAACAGTCCTAGACTTATAAAATGACGGATGTAAGGGATTCCGTGGGCTCACAGTTCTTAATGTGAGACATACCTTGAGGAGAACAATACTAAACTGCTGTCTAAATGATCGTGATCTTAGGTTCCTTCAATTTCCATGGACCTCTTGCCACCTCAGTATTACCTGCAGGGCACTTGCTCTGGTTTATTATCGAAGGCTGGTATTACGATGGATCATTAAATCACTCTTTGACTTTCTTGGCTGCAGCCGGAGGAGCAATGTGGTGGTCTGATTATAACCGACGATTTCATATTAACAACACTACAGTAGGCCTAGGCCAACCGTGAAGAAAAACTGGCAAACTAGATTGGACCATCCGCCCCCCCCCCGTTGTTTTCTATTGTGTTAATGCCCAAAGAGTTGATACCTAATCCTTGAAGGTTTTTGAGCATTATTCTAAATGTATACACCTATTCTTAACGGTATTGTCGTTCATGTGTTAAACTGCTCTCAATAGCCAATTAGGTCTGCACGTAAGTTGCCCAATAGCTTACTGGCCACATAAAACATTTATCTTAACTAAAGTTTCTGATACAGTTCATGTCGTCGTAATAAACAGGACAAAACACTATTTGATTCCTACTTGTTAGTTTTAATGTAAATCTTTATTTATCAAGTGAGAAATAAAATACAAATCATCTTTTGAGACGCTTGTCACATGTCACGCGAACACGCACAGACTTTACACTGACTCGTCTTTTGTTTTCTTCTTTATTGTACATGTCTATTTCGCCAGGTGGCGCTACTGTGCTATTTTTCTTTCAAATATTAACACTTCCTCCAAAGAAAAATCAAATACAAATGAAAAATTAAACAAGATGGACCATTGAACACTTTTCAGCCTCTAAGAAGTCATCTTCTGCTCGCCAATCCTCACACGCAGTATCTCGATTCTGACCCTCTCCAGAGGTTTAGTTAGAAGATCAGCTAATTGATTGTTCCCGTCGATGTGCTCCAGCTCAAGGTTTCCGTCCAAAAATCTTTCCCTCACATAGAAATGACGTACCAAAATATGCTTGGATTTTCGATGGTACTCCGGATTTTTAGCCAATTTTACTGCACCAGCATTGTCGATGTAAAGCGTAGGAGGTTTGTCAGCAGTTCCCAGTAATTCAGAAAACAGTCTTTTCAGCCAAATCAACTCCTTTGCTCCTTCACTTGCAGACATAATTTCAGCTTCAGTTGTCGATGTTGACACAGACTTCTGTAACTGACTTCTCCACGATACAGCTCCATGATTGTAGGTCAAAATGACACCCATCGTTGAACGTCTCGTCCTCTTGTCACCGGCGTAGTCAGCATCACTGTAGACCTTCAAAACGTCCCCTTTCCTATAGACGATTCCATGGTTCACTGTGCTCTTTAAATATCGAAATATCCGTTTCACTTGACTCCAGTCTTGAACTGTAGGATTCTCCATGGCTCGAGCAGCTTTGTTGACCGCGAATGCGATATCTGGACGAGTAGCTGTAGTCAGGTACATCAAGGATCCCACCGCCTCACGATAAGGAAACCTGGCCGAAACCTTTTCTCCGTCTTCACTTTCTTCGCGTCCAACTGGGGTAGACACTCCATTTGACTCGGCCATCCCAAATTTTTGTAGGATTTTCCTCGTGTAATCCTCTTGACTGATATCAATTGATCCATCATGGTTTTGTTGTAACTTCATGCCCAGGAAATTGTTGAGAGATCCTCTGGTCGTGTGAAATTCCTGCTGAAGTTTTTCCATGAACTGCTCAATGTCTTCTTCGTTGCCAATTACCAGACCATCATCCACAAAGATTACAACAGCCAACCACTTTCCATTTTTGTTGCTGTAAAAGAGACAAGGATCAGCTTTGCTGTTTTTGAATCCAGCTTTCTCCATGAATTTCTTGAAACGCTTGTTCCAGCAGCGTGGAGCCTGTTTTAAACCATATAAGCTTCTCCTTAGATGACACACTCGGCCAGTACCGTCCTGATGACCTTCTGGCTGTTCCATGAACACGTCTTCTTCAAGCTCACCGTTCAAGAAGGCCGTCTTGACATCAAATTGACCAAGTTTCATCTCCTTTTCAACAGCTACTGCCAACAGAGCTCGAATGGTATCATACAGGGCTGAATGATTCTTCATAATCGATTCCTTGCTGTTGCGCATAGCCTTTGGCTACAAATCGTGACTTGAAGCGAACTTCTCCACTGTCCGTTGTCTTCTGTCGAAGAACCCACCGATTTTTCAGGACCCGTGCACCATTTGGACGCTCAACCAATTTCCCGGTATCATTTTCCTTTAAGGACTCCAATTCTTCATTAACTGCTTTCAGCCACTGATTTTTATCACTAGACTGCAGCGCTTCAGAGTATGAGTCAGGATTCTCTTCAACGATGGATGATCCAGCCATGTACATGTAATTTCCACTCATCATCCACAATGGCTTCTTACTTTCACGTTTGCTTTTCCTCCTTTCTTCAGTCACACACGTTATAATGAACATAGGAATGCTATAAGATACGGAACACATTCAGCCGTGTGCTGAATAAATCTAAATAAACGTGACCCGTATTCAAGGTCAGGGGTATATTCTATAACATGCCAAAACACCGGCTGTCAAGCTAATTACATCGGGCAGAGTGGAAGACGAGTAGACACACGTTATAATGAACATATTAATGTGATAAGATACGGTACACATTCAGCCGTGTGCGATCATATGTGTGACGCGGGGCACAGCTTTACCAACATTGAGTCGGACCTTAAAATAATCCATCACGATTCGAAAGGCAGAGCTCTTGACATAAAGGAAGCAATCTAGATACACCTAGCCAAACGAAACAATCCCAACAATCTAAATGAACACACGTTCATGGAGAGCTCACCCCTCTTCACGCTACTAAAAAACACACCCTGTCGGAAACAAGACACAATTTAGCGACACAGCCAAGCTAGATAAAAAGGGGGGGGGGATTAGGGATATTTTAATAGGTAAATATTATCTGGATCAGGTGTACGATGTACTTTTCTTCTGCAATAAACCAAAGCCCATATTCGCGGCAGTATTAAAAGTGCCGGGACGTCCCCATAAGACCGTCAACGCTTAGTTCGAATTGCTTATGGTCCACGCGTGGCGAGGGCTAATCCATGGTCTTTAATAGTTGTAGACCCACCTCATTCAATAGCATACATCTTATCTAGGTTGGCAACACCTCACATAAACACTTCGCTACGACTCCGCACAGCACGTATGGGCAGGGGGGAGAAGGCAGGGAAAAACCAGTCGGTAAGATAACCACCGCAGTCGACCGCACCGTGAGTTACAGTGAGCACGAAAACTGCGAGTAGTTGTAGTAAGGAAGACAATCAGATAAGTAGTTAGCCTATAATTTTATAGTTGATTTTTACAACCATATAATCTCTCCAAAGTACAAACTCCGGATAGCTATCACCATTTAGCATTTCACCTAATATCATATATACTGCATTTAACATACACTGACAGTTGCAGTACCAATACTGCAACTAAATAATTGTACATATTGTAAATATTTTCACCTGTATTTCAAACATAGATTGTATAGCCTAAGTGTAATGGATCTGATGATGATATCTTGACGATCGAGACTGGTCATCCTAGTGTTTTATTAATCTCATGTAATTTATTTCAGGATTAGGGCATGACCCATTTCTTTTGGGTACATTCGTGTTGACCGACTGAAAAGCACTAAACTCTTGTTTACTAAGGCAACACTGAAAATATGGCTTCAAACACCACAATGTTCACGGCTAGTCAGGCAAATCGTGAAGCCAAGAAATTCAAATCACTCAGGCTTAAACTCATGAATTTAGACAAGCCAATTTGGTTCAACAAAAAATTTATAGAACTAAACCTCACCCCTAAATACTTACCAATTAAAACCGTACCGAACACACCAGCCTCGATCATTTCAACTAAACAAGCCAAAGCGCTTTGGATGAAAAACGAATTAAGATTTGCATACATAAGAAAGCAAAAAATTAACCAACAATTATACGACATTCAATTGCAACTAAGTAATTTCTGGCACGCGCCCAATGGGAAAGCTTCTCCGAGCACCTACATGACACCATCAAAATCAGAGCAACGAGGAAGCATGAAACGCTAGAAAATAAATTAAGAAAACTAGGAAAAACACAGAACAATCAATCCAATGAACAACACACGAATAACAATGAATTCAATTTCCACAGCAGAGTAAACAACAGAACGAACGTAACCTTTTCTCAAGGTGAAATGAATATGTTAGACAAAGGTTTGAAATACAACTGCACAGACGCACACACGAACCACAATACGAAACAGATAATCACATATATTTAGATAGCCAGTCACAAGCTCCCAGCAGAAGACAGGGAATTAACCAAAAATCTCGCCACCAACGAAGCCAAAAAAATCTTCAAACGAGAGGGCGATAGCAATAACATTCAAAACAACAAACAACTAAAAGAAATAAAGTCATTGAAACAAAAAATAAAAGAACATGACTTAATCATCACAAAAGCGGATACGGGAAACACTACAGTAATTTTGAACAAAACAGAATACATTGAAATAACAGTCGAATTCCTAAACAACTACGAAATCAAGGAATTAACAAAAGACCCCACCAACAAATTCCATAAACATATAAAAAGTGCGCTAAAAGAAACAGAATACACACTGACCAAAGCCGAAAAATCAAAACTAATAAACATGAACCCGAAAATACCGTCATTGAGGGGACAACCAAAAATACACAAAAAGGAATGCCCAATGAGACCAATAATCAATGCCCCTAATTACAAAATCAGCAAAGAGTTACTAAAAATCTTAAAATGCCGTCTTTCCAACGACAAAAAAAACTCTGTAAAGAACACAACAGAACTAGTAACAGCATTGAACACCCTACAAATGAAACCTAGCTTCAGGCTAGTATCCATCAATGTAACTAACTTGTACACCAATATTCCGATTATTGAAGCAATCAACACTATCGAAAACAACTTAAAATCCTACAATTCGGTAAAAGAAACTGAAGAGATTGTGAGATTACTGAGGGTCGTTCTCACCCAAATCGTGTTTCAATTCGACAATACAATGTACACACAGAGAGAAGGCCTAGCGATGGGATCGCCACTAAGTGGGTTAATCGCTGACATCTTCATCAATGCACTAGAAAATGCGTTCTTAGAAAAGACTTCAACAAAGGGAATAGTAATATGGAAAAGATACGTAGATGATGTAATTTGCATCTACGATACTGAACTAACAAGCGAAGAAACAATTCTCCAATCCATTAATAGCCTACACCACTCTATCAAATTCACTAAGGAATCCGAAATAGACGGAAAAGTACATTATTTCGATATAACTATTGAACTTAAAGACAACGACCTTTCATATTCCATATTCCGGAAAGCAACACAAACCTCGCATGCAATCGACAATCAGTCTAATCACCCCAGTACGCACAAACTAGCGGGTTTCAATTCAATGGTGCACAGGGCTTTAAACATACCCATGTCAAAATACAACTATAATAATGAAATAAGAACTATTAAGCAAATAGCAAAGGACAACAACTTCCCGCCAAGCAAAATAAACCAAATTATAGCCAAACATAAAAATAAAGATAAAACGATTCCCAAACCGGACAGTAATGAGAAAACATTTGCGCGTTTCAACTATGTGAAAGCGAATACATATAAAATCACTAACCTATTCAAAAAGCAAGGCATAAAGATAGCTTTCACAACGAAAAACACAACCGCTAGGCACCTCCTAAATAGTAATCTAAATAAACGTGACCCGTATTCAAGGTCAGGGGTATATTCTATAACGTGCCAAGACACCGGTTGTCAAGATAATTACATCGGGCAGAGTGGAAGTCGAGTAGACACACGTTATAATGAACATAGGAATGCGATAAGATACGGAACACATTCAGCCGTGTGCGAACATATGTGTGACGCGGGGCACAGCTTTACCAACATAGAGTCGGACCTTAAAATAATCCATCACGAATCGAAAGGCAGAGCTCTTGGTATAAAGGAAGCAATCGAGATACACCTAGCCAAACGAAACATTCCCAACAATCTAAATGAACACACGTTCATGGAGAGGTCACCCCTCTTCACGCTACTAAAAACACACCCTGTCGGAAACAAGACACAATTTAGCGACACAGCCAAACTAGATAAAAAGGGGGGGGGGGGGAATTAGGGGTTTTTAATAGGTAAATGTTATCTGGATCAGGTGTACGATGTACTTTTCTTCTGCAATAAACCAAGGCCCATATTTGCGGCAGTATTAAAGGTGCCGGGACGTCCTCATAAGACCGTCAACGCTTAGTTCGAATGGCTTATGGTCCACGCGTGGCGATGGCTAATCCACGGTCTTTAATAGTTGTAGACCCACCTCATTCAATGACATACATCTTATCTCGGTTGGCAACACCTCACATAAACACATCGCTATGACTCCGCACAGCACGTATGGGCAGGGGGGAGAAGGCAGGGAAAACCAGTCGTTAAAATATGCGCCGATAAAGGTCTAGGTAATAATATTAATAATGCGCGTCAGAGTAGCAGTGGAAGATAAAATCAACAAGGTCGCAAATGGATGGGGGAAAAGACGTCTTGCTCGACCCGGTGCTGGGCCCAAGGTTTTCGGAGCGAGCAAAAGATGATTTCCAAAAAACCAAATGCAAACAAATAATTGCTTAATGCAATAATCAAAAGTGCAAAAACGAGATTCCCATAAAATTAATTAAAGGAAACCCAGAGGCGTGTTAATCGTGTCTTTGTTACATCACAAAGACAAGATTGACGAAATCGAGATAAGGGTAAGGATAAGGAAGGGGAACTTAAATATAAGAAATGAAAAGGCAAGAGAGCTATATTACTTAAAATATAAAAATGTATTAATGATAAAAGAAAGAGCGTGTACATGAAAGAAACAAGTTACTTAAAACAAAGAAAAAGGTAAGCTAAGATAAAATCGATAATACAAAATAAACCCAATACCAAGAATAAAGACTTAAAAACTAAAAAGCACAACAGAACCTGAGTAACCGCTCAACAACATGAATCTAACGAAAAGATCCGAACATGAAAGAAAAGAAAATGAAACTTACGAAAGCCAGAGAGAAACGCCAAACTTGTAAAAAGTCAAAATTCGAACGTTAACGAGACGCGAAGCTTTTCATGATGTTATGTAAACATACCGGAGGGAAGGGGGAGGAGTGAGGGGGAGTAAAACAAAGGGGAGAGAGATCTCACGGAGATAGGAGGAAGGAGAAGACAAGGGGATTTATAATTAAGTTATGTAATACGGCGAAAATCGAAAGAGAAAAACAAAACAAAAGGAAAATGAGATATACGGAGATACATTACATTACAATTGACTTGGGACGAAAGAGACCGGTAAAAATCGAAAGCACGCTATAAAAAAATAGGCTTATACCCCAACATAATGCCGTACCAACGCGACATATAAAAAAAGAATAATATGACATCGGAGCTGGAGAAAATCCCAGTTAACCACCGTCACATATATTCTATAAACAAAAGGGACATGTATTAGTGGGACGTTGGACATAAGTCCCGTTACCTCACACATACTGTCCGCAAACAAAGGTCCAATTGCTACCAATCAAATGAAACATTTGTGGTACAAAAGAGACACCGACGCAAAAGACGAGCACCAAGGCCCGACAGGAAAATATACATAAGCCAAGACGCAGAAACGCAATACTTTCGAATCTTACAGGTATTAACCAAAATAATAAAACTGTGAGGAGGGTACATAACAAAAGCAACAAAAAGAACTCCGCCGTATGACATTACGCAAGGTCTCGGAGATCGGGTTCAAGGATTATAATACTAACAGTAACATCTTGAAAAGGAAAGAGAATTAAGCAAAAGAAGGAACATTGAGCAAAAACAATTACATTGCGTTAGATAGAAATACATTGAGCCGTACTCACATTCTGCTGCGCCATGAGGGTGGGCCTCTGCCCGAATACACACGTTCGCCTTACATCTCGGCGCGTCTAAGACTGCCTAAGCTTCTGCCCCCCAGAGAGGAGAGAAGCCTCTCAGAAATATATAATGCGTAGTTTGGGAGTGGCACCAAACTCGCGTCAAATATTGGCTGAGCCAATAGCAGAACAAATTGCACAACAAAATGCAAGGTAGCAACAACACTAGCCAATACGAGAGAACTAGGTAGTATGTAGCTAGGGGTTGCACAACGTTAGACAGAGAGATACACACAGACAATCTGCGCACTTTTAAACACTCGAGGCGTAATATAGAGATGTCACAACACATGACAATAATAATAATAATAATAATAATAATAATAATAATCATGATGATAATAATAATTACAATAAATTCTGAAAAATGGTTCAAATTCCACCGCTTTCTCCCCAAAAAAATTATTTTACATAACAAAGGCATAAAAGAATTTTTTTCTTTTTCATAACAAAATTATATAAAATAACATTCTTCGATTAGATACATTTGAACAGGGTGAAGGAAAGAAGATTACATCATGTACACCAGATACACATATGAAAAATTAAGACATAATAAAATGTTCTCACATTTCTCTTATTCATAAGACGCAGCTTAATTAAAAGTTCTTTGAACGTCACAACTTCCATAAAAGGCTTGACGAAACGCAAGTCTCTTTTCTCAAACACACATATATTTTCATACACACGTATTCACGAAGATGTTCACTGATGAGGAAAATTATTCCTTTTTGGTACGAAAGAAAAAAAAAATTAAGATGAAATTAAAACAACAAAAATTCAAATTATATAAAGGATCAGTACAGGCGTGAAATAAAGGCGGATCCTACCTCTACTGCACGTCAATACGTCACACATATTAAAAATGGATGTACCAAAAAGAAAATAATGATAATAAAACGGTCAATCTTGAGCTAGACTCTGCCAGATGACGTGGAGAAAGCGAAGTCTTCTTAATGGCGACCTTCTGGAAATCAGCCAATTTTCTAATAATAAAAGAAAGAAAAAGGTTAAATCATGATCACAAAAAAAAGATAAAGGGGAGCACCCTTTATACAAAATAAGGCTTGCGTCGTGGAAATATTTGGGGTTACATAAGCTGCGTAATAGTGAAAGTGGATTCATTCTGCCAGCTGGAAAGCGAAGGTATGAATAGACTGGGTCGTCAGACCATATTACAAAAGAGTAAAGAGCCGTGAACAGGGTCTAAAGGATACACCGGCCACTTCTCAGGTACTTGGAGACTAGCTATCGCCACCGGAAACACTCTCCAAATATATGACAGTTACAGGAAAATAATATACATTATCTTAGAGAAAACATATTAGATTGGAATGATTTATAAAAACATGATTTCACAAAAAACGTAAAACAGAAGTTACGATTAATAGTAAACAACTATATCAATAAACAAATCACTGTCACTACAAGAAAAGAATGTAAGTCAACAGACCATCTCAGGCACTGCCGAACAATAGCAAGTCGTGTCTGCAGCTTGGACAATGGGCCGGCCCGGCTCGTTACAACAAAAGCAGGCAGGAACTGGAAATCGCCTTAGGCAGAGGTATAGTTCAACACATCTTTCGAAATCCTCCGTGAAACTCAGGCGGCCACGGGTGTCTCCTGCCTAACTAGATACATAGAGGGAGTAAAGGGGCTAAATATACTAATAACCTTCATCAAAAGACATTAGGTACTAAACAAATAAAAAGGAATAATAACTCAAAGTAACTGTCGAAACAAAAAAATACCATTCCAGACAGAGAACGAAAAACCAAATAATTACGTTACAAAATACCTTCCAAAAAAGAACTGACTGAAACCTCGCATAAAACCAATCAAGACCAGATATACAATCAATCAAACACGAAACCCAATAATAAATATTACCAACCCACAAAAATAAAATGGTTACTGTGTCAATATTCGGGCCGTAGACCTCAGAGGTACCGCATAAAAAAATTAAAGACAGAGGGTATGGCCTATCCCATACTAATATAAGAAAATTGGGTAATGCACGCCAGAGTAGTTCACACGAACATCAATGTCCCATACCAAGGATGCCGTAGACCTAAAATGGTTGGTAACTCTGAGTAATACTTATCGTATATTTGGTTTGCCAATAAAAACGAATAAATAGTTCGTACGTAATATATATATAGTTTAAATTGAATAGGGTATAAAATCAAAATTGAACTAAATTTGAAACCACCCACAAATAACTGTTGATAAAAATTCATTAAACTCATTGACACACACATTCATCTCAAAATACAACCAACAACAACAACACTACATACATACTCCTTCCCATAAACAAATCGAAATTTCCCCATTACATCAGAATGCTAATATGAGTCGTTGGAACACCATGGAAACTCAAATAACGGACTACAGGTCATCGTGACAAACTTCATCCCATACTAAAGATTGACGAATCGTGTAGAATCTATGTACATCCTAAGTGGGCGTCGAAGCCGTGGGACAGGTCCCATACCCTAATCCCGACGGAGACCTCACCTAGCAGGTTTCCCAACGAAATACCACTACCATACTGAACATATAGTAACATCAAGCTTATATAAACAATTTTAAATGAAAACCAAAATTGAAAATCCCCTGACAAAAATAAAACAATCACCCTCCCTAATTATGAAACAAACTTAACTCCCAATCATAACACACATAATAGCTCAACAGACCATACATAACTGAGACAACAAACACTTTACTAACATCAAACGTTAGTATAATTACGCGAGGCTCAAGGTGGGTCGGGGCGACCGTAAGATTTAAAGAGACGGTTCCCATAAGTGGGCCCACCTTCATTGGGCTAAAACTTCGGAGAAAGAGGGGCGGGGGTTTTTAGGCTGTACGGTAATGACAAGAAACCTGTCAGCAGCTGTTCCAGACGGAGACGTATGAAGGGGTGAGGCGAGTTCTGAGAAATATCACAGTTAACAAAGCGACTATTTACAACAAAGGTAAGGACTCAAACCCTTGAGAGAAATGCATTTTCTACTTCTCAGAAAGTAAAATAAAAACGTCCACAACACTGACGAAATGAAAAGGAAGAGAAAGCAAACAAAATTTCCTGCCGCCTTAAAATCACCGTTAACTAAACAAATGTCTACTAGAGGAAGCAAATACATAAAAGTAGGTTACAATACCGTGACGTGTCGTGTTCCAGCGATGCAATGTACTCACTGATATGTTGCCACTGTTCACCTCGAAGCTGGGTCTTTTGGATGTCTTGTTTACTTGAGGGACAAAACCACCTTTCCTTGGAGGTGGGTTTCCTGGATGCTCGTGGTTCACACAGAAAGTAACTTCACCCTTTCTTCAGGGGTGGGGGAAAACAATTCAATGAATTCCTTAAACTCAAAGAAAAACAAATTTTAATACAATGTAAATAAAGAGAAAAATAATAAAAGGTTAATAACTTGTGAGAGGAGAGGAGGGAACGATTTCGCACGCAACCACGCTCTGCTACCATTGCGCCGATAAAGGTCTAGGTAATAATAATAATAATGCGCGTCAGAGTAGCAGTGGAAGATAAAATCAACAAGGTCGCAAATGGATGGGGGAAAAGACGTCTTGCTCGACCCGGTGCTGGGCCCAAGGTTTTCGGAGCGAGCAAAAGATGATTTCCAAAAAACCAAATGCAAACAAATAATTGCTTAATGCAATAATCAAAAGTGCAAAAACGAGATTCCCATAAAATTAATTAAAGGAAACCCAGAGGCGTGTTAATCGTGTCTTTGTTACATCACAAAGACAAGATTGATGAAATCGAGATAAGGGTAAGGATAAGGAAGGGGAACTTAAATATAAGAAATGAAAAGGCAAGAGAGCTATATTACTTAAAATATAAAAATGTATTAATGATAAAAGAAAGAGCGTGTACATGAAAGAAACAAGTTACTTAAAACAAAGAAAAAGGTAAGCTAAGATAAAATCGATAATACAAAATAAACCCAATACCAAGAATAAAGACTTAAAAACTAAAAAGCACAACAGAACCTGAGTAACCGCTCAACAACATGAATCTAACGAAAAGATACGAACATGAAAGAAAAGAAAATGAAACTTACGAAAGCCAGAGAGAAACGCCAAACTTGTAAAAAGTCAAAATTCGAACGTTAACGAGACGCGAAGCTTTTCATGATGTTATGTAAACATACCGGAGGGAAGGGGGAGGAGTGAGGGGGAGTAAAACAAAGGGGAGAGAGATCTCACGGAGATAGGAGGAAGGAGAAGACAAGGGGAATTATAATTAAGTTATGTAATACGGCGAAAATCGAAAGAGAAAAACAAAACAAAAGGAAAATGAGATATACGGAGATACATTACATTACAATTGACTTGGGACGAAAGAGACCGGTAAAAATCGAAAGCACGCTATAAAAAAATAGGCTTATACCCCAGCATAATGCCGTACCAACGCGACATATAAAAAAAGAATAATATGACATCGGAGCTGGAGAAAATCCCAGTTAACCACCGTCACATATATTCTATAAACAAAAGGGACATGTATTAGTGGGACGTTGGACATAAGTCCCGTTACCTCACACATACTGTCCGCAAACAAAGGTCCAATTGCTACCAATCAAATGAAACATTTGTGGTACAAAAGAGACACCGACGCAAAAGACGAGCACCAAGGCCCGACAGGAAAATATACATAAGCCAAGACGCAGAAACGCAATACTTTCGAATCTTACAGGTATTAACCAAAATAATAAAACTGTGAGGAGGGTACATAACAAAAGCAACAAAAAGAACTCCGCCGTATGACATTACGCAAGGTCTCGGAGATCGGGTTCAAGGATTATAATACTAACAGTAACATCTTGAAAAGGAAAGAGAATTAAGCAAAAGAAGGAACATTGAGCAAAAACAATTACATTGCGTTAGATAGAAATACATTGAGCCGTACTCACATTCTGCTGCGCCATGAGGGTGGGCCTCTGCCCGAATACACACGTTCGCCTTACATCTCGGCGCGTCTAAGACTGCCTAAGCTTCTGCCCCCCAGATAGGAGAGAAGCCTCTCAGAAATATATAATGCGTAGTTTGGGAGTGGCACCAAACTCGCGTCAAATATTGGCTGAGCCAATAGCAGAACAAATTGCACAACAAAATGCAAGGTAGCAACAACACTAGCCAATACGAGAGAACTAGGTAGTATGTAGCTAGGGGTTGCACAACGTTAGACAGAGAGATACACACAGACAATCTGCGCACTTTTAAACACTCGAGGCGTAATATAGAGATGTCACAACACATGACAATAATAATAATAATAATAATAATAATCATGATGATAATAATAATTACAATAAATTCTGAAAAATTGTTCAGATAACCTCCGCAGTCGACCGCACCGTGAGTTACAGTGAGCACGAAAACTGCGAGTAGTTGTAGTAAGGAAGACAATCAGATAAGTAGTTAGCCTATAATTTTATAGTTTAACCATAGTTGATTTTTACAACCATATAATCTCTCCAAAGTACAAACACCGGATAGCTATCACCATATAGCATTTCACCTAATATCATATATACTGCATTTAACATACACTGGCAGTTGCAGTACCACTACTGCAACTAAATAATGGTACATATTGTAAATATTTTCACCTATATTTCAAACATAGATTGTATAGCCCAAGTGTAATGGATCTGATGATGATCGCTTGACGATCGAAACTGGTCATCCTAGTGTTTTATTAATCTCATGTAATTTATTTCAGGATTAGGACATAACCCATCTCTTTTGGGTACATTCGTGTAACTGAAAAGCACTAAACTCTTGTTTACTAATGCAACACTGAAAATATGGCTTCAAACACCACAATGTTCACGGCTAGTCAGGCAAATCGTGAAGCCAAGAAATTCAAATCACTCAGGCTTAAGCTCAGGAATTTAGACAATTAGAATTTAGACCAATTAAAACCGTACCGAACACACCAGCCTCGATCATTTCAACTAAACAAGCCAAAGCGCTTTGGATAAAAAACGAATTAAGATTTGCATACATAAGAAAGCAAAAATTAACCAACAATTATACGACATTCAATTGCAACTAAGTATTTTCTGGCACGCAGTCCAATAGGACAGCTTCACCGAGCACCTACATGACACCATCAAAATCAGAGCAACGAGGAAGCATGAAACGCTAGAAAATAAATTAAGAAAACTAGGAGAAACACAGAACAATCAATCTAATGCACAACACACGAATAACAATGAATTCAATTTCCACAGCAGAATAAACAACAGAACGAACGTAACCTTTTCTCAAGGTGAAATGAATATGTTAGACAAAGGTTTGAAATACAACTGCACAGACGCACACACGAACCACAATATAAAACAGTTAATCACAGATATTGAGATAGCCAGTCACAAGCTCCCAGCAGAAGACAGGGAATTAACCAAAAATCTCGCCACCAACGAAGCCAAAAAAATCCTCAAACGAGAGGGCGATAGCAATAACATTCAAAACAACAAACAACTAAAAGAAATAAAGTCATTGAAACAAAAAATAAAAGAACATGACTCAATCATCACAAAAGCAGATAAGGGAAACACTACAGTAATTTTGAACAAAACAGAATACATTGAAAAAACAGTCGAATTCCTAAACAACAACGAAATCAAGGAATTAACAAAAGACCCCACCAACAAAATCCATAAACATATAAAAAGTGCGCTGAAAGAAACAGAATACATACTGACCAAAGCCGAAAAATCAAAACTAATAAACATGAACCCGAAAATACCGTCATTGAGGGGACAACCAAAAATACACAAAAAGGAATGCCCAATGAGACCAATAGTCAATGCCCCTAATTACAAAATCAGCAAAGAGTTACTAAAAATCTTAAAATGCCGTCTTTCCAACGACAAAAACAACTCTGTAAAGAACACAACTGAACTAGTAACAGCATTGAACACCCTACAAATGAAACCTAGCTTCAGGCTAGTATCCATCGATGTAACTAACATGTACACCAATATTCCGATTATTGAAGCAATCAACACTATCGAAAACAACTTAAAATCCTACAATTCGGTAAAAGAAACTGAAGAGATTGTGAGATTACTGAGGGTCGTTCTCACCCAAAACGTGTTTCAATTCGACAATACAATGTACACACAGAGAGAAGGCCTAGCGATGGGATCGCCACTAAGTGGGTTAATCGCTGACATCTTCATCAATGCACTAGAAAATGCGTTCTTAGAAAAGACTTCAACAAAGGGAATAGTAATATGGAAAAGATACGTAGATGATGTAATTTGCATCTACGATACTGAACTAACAAGCGAAGAAACAATTCTCCAATCCATTAATAGCCTACACCACTCTATCAAATTCACTAAGGAATCCGAAATAGACGGAAAAGTACATTATTTCGATATAACTATTGAACTTAAAGACAACGACCTTTCATATTCCATATTCCGGAAAGCAACACAAACCTCGCATGCAATCGACAATCAGTCTAATCACCCCAGTACGCACAAACTAGCGGGTTTCAATTCAATGGTGCACAGGGCTTTAAACATACCCATGTCAAAATACAACTATAATAATGAAATAAGAACTATTAAGCAAATAGCAAAGGACAACAACTTCCCGCCAAGCAAAATAAACCAAATTATAGCCAAACATAAAAATAAAGATAAAACGATTCCCAAACCGGACAGTAATGAGAAAACATTTGCGCGTTTCAACTATGTGAAAGCGAATACATATAAAATCACTAACCTATTCAAAAAGCAAGGCATAAAGATAGCTTTCACAACGAAAAACACAACCGCTAGGCACCTCCTAAATAGTAATCTAAATAAACGTGACCCGTATTCAAGGTCAGGGGTATATTCTATAACGTGCCAAGACACCGGTTGTCAAGATAATTACATCGGGCAGAGTGGAAGTCGAGTAGACACACGTTATAATGAACATAGGAATGCGATAAGATACGGAACACATTCAGCCGTGTGCGAACATATGTGTGACGCGGGGCACAGCTTTACCAACATAGAGTCGGACCTTAAAATAATCCATCACGAATCGAAAGGCAGAGCTCTTGGTATAAAGGAAGCAATCGAGATACACCTAGCCAAACGAAACATTCCCAACAATCTAAATGAACACACGTTCATGGAGAGGTCACCCCTCTTCACGCTACTAAAAACACACCCTGTCGGAAACAAGACACAATTTAGCGACACAGCCAAACAAGATAAAAAGGGGGGGGGGGGCGGGAATTAGGGGTTTTTAATAGGTAAATGTTATCTGGATCAGGTGTACGATGTACTTTTCTTCTGCAATAAACCAAGGCCCATATTTGCGGCAGTATTAAAGGTGCCGGGACGTCCTCATAAGACCGTCAACGCTTAGTTCGAATTGCTTATGGTCCACGCGTGGCGAGGGCTAATCCACGGTCTTTAATAGTTGTAGACCCACCTCATTCAATAACATATATCTTATCTAGGTTGGCAACACCTCACATACACACATCGCTATGACTCCGCACAGCACGTATGGGCAGGGGGAGAAGGCAGGGAAAAACCAGTCGTTAAGATAACCACCGCAGTCGACCGCACCGTGAGTTACAGTGAGCACGAAAACTGCGAGTAGCTGTAGTAAGGAAGACAATCAGATAAGTAGTTAGCCTATAATTTTATAGTTTAACCATAGTTGATTTTTACAACCATATAATCTCTCCAAAGTACATACTCCGGATGGCTATCACCATTTAGCATTTCACCTAACATCATATATACTGCATTTGGCATACACTAGCAGTTGCAGTACCAATACTGCAACTAAATAATTGTACATATTGTAAATATTTTCACCTACATTTCAAACATAGGTTTTATAGCCTAAGTGTAATGGATCTGATGATGATCGCTTGACGATCGAAACTGGTCATCCTAGTGTTTTATTAATCTCATGTAATTTATTTCAGGATTAGGGCATAACCCATCTCTTTTGGGTACATTCGTGTTGACCGACTGAAAAGCACTAAATTCTTTTTGGTTTTTTCACTCGATCTGGCCGTTGGCTTGCTCATGTCGACTCGAATTTAAGGTATGACGAATACCGTTTTTCTCACAAAACTCTTTGAATGCTGCAGATGTGAACGCAGCTCCACGATCAGTCACAAATTGAGCCGGCGCTCCGAATCGCTCCACAAACTGCCCTACTTTTCGCACCGTAGTTCTCGCATTGACATTCCTCACCGCTTCCAGCTGGACGAACTTTGTCAAATTGTCGACTATTCCCAACACATACTTGTTACCTCGCGCTGTCGTTAAAAACGGACCCACATGATCCATCATTTTAGCGAAATAGAACGGTGCGTTTGTTAGACCGAACATGACTCGCTCAAACTCACCCGTTATGTCTGGAGTAATAAGTGCAGTTTTGCACTTCGCGCTTTCTGTCAACGGCATCTGCAGATAACCATGAGGTAAGTCAAGGGTCGCATACAACTCAGATCCATGAATCAACTCAAGACATTCGTCTACATTTGGTAAGGGAAACTGCGCTCGAACTGTCTGTGCATTTAGACCTCTGTAATCAGCAACTAACCTGGGAGTACCGTTCTTTTTCTTCACCAGCAAACAAGGACTCGCGTAGGGTGATATTGTTTTCCTTATCAACCCCGCAGATTTATACTCATCAACGATCTCGCGCATTATCTCTCGCTCGCACGCGCTTGCTCGGTACGGTTTCGTGATGACAGGGACACTGCCTGGAATCTCAACAATGTCCATTTCGAAATCTTTCATACATCGAATTTCGGACACGTTCTTCGCAAAACAATCTCTATACTCATTTAAAAGCTCGAGTAATTGGTTTTTCTGTTCAACTGATATGTTCTCGTCTACCTTGATTTCATCCGCTACGATTGGTTCTACTAATTTTTCAAGTTTCGGACCGTCGTCTACAACCTGAATCGCGCTCTTGTCAAGAAATTGACTCGCCTGAACTTCACATTTGTCATCGCTATAGTTAGCTACCGGTAACGTAAACTCACGCTTGTCAACAATAACATCTATGAATTTAACCTCTCCCGGTCCAATTGTCACATTTTCTTTTGCTTTTGGTTTCACAAAATTCCCTTCAAGAATATCAAACCAGCCGTCATCTCTTGACTCACTAATGAAACGAAAATTACCTTTTGAATGAACGAAAGCTACTCCCGGACTCAAAATATAATTCATCCCGACAATCACATCATGATTTGCACGTCATCAGGAACAATTCGGAATCTTGTATTATCTACCGTGACTCCATCTATCGTTAATGTTTCATTGATAACTCCGGGCGATGTAACTACGTTTTCTTTCTTGCCAAATCATTTCAAAATATTTTCTCTACGCACAACCTCAAACCCTCCCTGAATCACGACTGAAGCTTTAATCGTGCATTCGCTACACCCCGTGTCAATCAACCCGTCTAAATCCGTGTTCCCAACTTTAACTGTCTTAATAAACTTCACAAATTTGTCTTCTGCGCTTGTGCTATCCACGGTTTTGACAAGTGTATCATCTTTCTTATCGCGACAATCTTTAGCAAGATGTCCATACCTCTGACACGAGAAACACTTAACCAGTCGCTTCTCTGAACAATCACGCGCTAAATGACCTTCTTTATTACAACGATAACACGTGAATTTATCACCTGAATTATTTCCTCTATTTGCGTTGTTACTCGCAGTGTTGACGTTCATTCTAACCTCTGCCAGTGTCTTTGTCTCTCGCTTGAAGCCACTGCTGCCACTGTTATCACTGCTACCACCTGCTTTCTGCCGGTAACTTGCTGACGATGAACCTCGGTTGCTGCCAATGCGCACCCTGCGCGCCTCTTCTAGCACCTCCAGTTCTTCGATGTCTTGTAATATGGCGTTGTGATCAGCATACGTTTTGCCATAAATCACGTGGCTGATCTCCCTTGACCACAGTCCGATCGCCACCTGCATCTTTGTCTCCTTTACGTACAGCCGGACGTCTTTGCACGAACGAATATTGTCGTTCTGCTTCTGAGCCCTGTTTTCCATGTCTTTCCAGCGCTGTGACAACGCCTTCTGCTCAACGAACGTCTCTTTGAAAGTTGTCCGGAATGTCGCCCAGTTGACAATTCCATCCAATTGGCTGATATACCAATTGCGCGCCGCGCCAACAAGATGTGAGCGGGCCGTCTCAAATGCCATCTCTTGCGTCCAGCGATGTAAAACTGCAGTCGACTCAAGTTGACTTAACCACGCTTTAGTGGCTGCGGGACCTTCCAAGCCGTTGAAATTGGCTATGTTGTGCGAAAGGTCTGGCAAGACGCTGCCTGCATTGTCTGCATCAGCCTCGCGTTGTCTGCCGTCGGTTGCGCTAAGGCCATAATAATTTCGTTCATCCCAATGTTTTGCAGCATACCTGGTGTGCCACCTCCACCGACAGCACTGCCATCTCCGTTCTCCGATTGCTTTGCGTCAACCAACTGATCGGTATCTTGATTGACGACGTTGCTCTGGTCGTCCGTGTTCTGGCCGCCATTTGCGGCTCCCTCTATACTCACAGCCAAACTTGCCAACAAATTCAGATTGTTCATCGTCACAATTGACTAGCTTCCACGGTCACAACGATATCGACACACTGCCTCGTCGCACCACTTCGTACTGTTCAATTTATCTCACGAACTCACAGCCTAAACTTCACCAAAATCCGCAGCACAAAACAAAACCGATCGCGAAAGAAATACCAGACACTAAACACTTCCTTTCTTCTCACGAACGAATCAGCTGTATCCCACTTCTGAATTTTTAGGGATGGCCAGATGATAAACAGGACAACTCAGGTTAATGTTTTTTAAGCATATTTAATACGTAAAACGGCTACACATTTTCTCAAGCCCGAACCAACAATCTCTGTCAAAGCCCCTCACAACCCTGGTCACCACAGCACTTTTATATATCTGTAATATCAACTCACTTACAATATATTGTAACCTTGGGAAAGAAGCACTACAAGAGACTAACGTTTCGGGGCCATGTTCTGTCCATAGTTGATTATGAGGAGAAACGTGCTTCTTAAAGTATCCAAGATTCATAAAGGAACATATAGCTATAAATAAGGTATATGACAGGTTTAAACAATAATAATTTAATGTGGAATAAAAATACTGATCTGACAACAATGATAATCCACCCTTGTGTGGTGCCATGAGTCATTGGCCCGTCACGAGTGACTTGCGAGTGACCCAGTAACCCACACGCGGCTCCCGGATTCCGATACTCTGTCAACAGATCCGGTTACGGACTGGGAAAGTCCCGCTCGAATCTATCTTCACAGTACCCTCAACTCAAGTAGCCGACAAAAAGAGACAAGACACTGAATAAAAATATCAATTCTAAATAACTATCTCAACAATCAGCTGTATGAAAGCTGTAAGACCCAAGGTATATCAAAAACCACCTCCAAGAAATTTACACACAAAAAAACAAGATTAAAATAAAAAGATAAATGGTTTATGTAGCATGGCACGCGGTCGGACTTAGAAAGTGTGAGTATTTTGACGTGGATTCATTCCCGTTCGAACAAACGATTAAGTCATGAATCCACGTACTGTGGGTTGGAAATCATGACAATTACATGGGAAAACACACACTAAAATGGCTAATACTAAGATCTACACACTGACATAACATAACCCTTATATAAAATCAAACATACACGTTTTGTATATTTACACATTAATGACAGCCGAACATCGGTCTTAGGTCTAACAAATCGAAACAAAGCGATCACGTGATAAGCAAGGAACGCGGCTCGCCATCCGCGACCTTAACTTGACATCTTACATAACTTGGCAAATCCAAGCAACAACAACAAAATAGAACCTGCCCCAACGGGCTGAACAAAATAATTACAAGTGACACTTCGATTAATACGGCTGGAAATAACTTAGATCAGGACATGAGTAACTCCCCAATTAATTAAAAACAACTTATAATTTACAGGCAAGACATTTAAACTCATTAGTACACAACAGCGAAGCGCGCACGCTACCGCCTTATCATATTCAAGGATCTGAGTACCAGGTCTATCATGCTCAATGTGCTCCAGTTTGTGTGTCAACATCGTCCAGGCTGCGGCCTGAATTCCAACTTAGCCTCCAGGCTCTCTGTAAACGCGCTACAAATATAACATAAAATTCATCATTTTCTTGACATGCCCATCATGGGTGTCAAGATTCATACTCAGCCATGCACCCTCAGGTTTGCATACTAAAAAAAATAGTAGCAACGGAAATGGGTCGCCATGTCCAATCCTGCTTACCTCGTAGAAAATATCACACAATAGCACACACACAACTCTAGGCTTGACCTGAAGCGACCTCACATGTACTCCAGATCTCGAATATCTAACCAGAAATAACTCACCAAAATGACTACAGATAGGCTGACTGCCTTCTGTGCAACCACGGTTGCTCAAAACAAACAATGCTCGCATTTGCCTGGGCAAATATAAAAACCAAAAGACGGGAAATTCTCCCCCCCCCCCCCCATATCTATCATTACTATTAAATCAGTCCCATTTATCGACCTGATCTAACTTTTCCGCTGTAATTAATCTCGCTCGTGCATCGCGTTCATGTGCGTGACGCAACATGAAGGCAATCACTCTAACAAATCAAATGGCTAAAGCCACAAACAAGACATACGGTACACAAAATATAACTAATATTTACAACAAAATCACTTGATGCTATTTAAATGGTTATGTCAGCGAAACGAATTTACATTTACGCAAAAGCAAAGCAAATATTATTTACAAAACAAATTTCCCAACATTGTACATGACCCCTTCCCGACAAAATTAATAAATTCAATTTTTCTACTCATCACTTTCAGGTTCAGTCCGGTGCTCGGACCGTACCGCCGTCATTCTCCATCTGCATACGCTTAGCCCATCATGCTAAACGGTAAATCGTGGGCCACTTCACGGTCCATTTCCTTCTTCATGGCGACGAACATTTTGCTGTAGGAGTAAAGTTATTATTATTATTAATTTGTTCAGGCTCCTAGTTAGACTGCAAATTAGGTTACTCGATTCACCCAATGCTTAACTGCAGTGCCGAAGACTTTCCCTAGAGTATGTGGATATTTTCCACCTAATATTCAAACATTTTCACAAGTTGCTCGACACGCAACATGATAAATTTTTAGAGTCCTAGGTGCTGCCATAACACCCGCAAAGTTCAAGTCTCCACGCACAGAGTAACACCCTTAGTGTTCGAAACTTATTAAAATTGTGACCACGTCTATTCACAGACCGCAGTATTTAACTGTTTTACTCAAATCACAGGTGGAAGGGGAACTCGCTTAGTAATAAAATAGAAATAATTGCCGTACAGACTTCAGACACATCTCATTTTACTTGTAAAAATCAGCACATCAATATGACACACTCGTGCAAAAATTCGTATCGTAGAAACTACACTTTCCAGAATCCGCGCGCTAATTTCCACCGCGCCGAAAAGTGGCGTCTCGATCTCATTGGCTGTTCGTTCAAATCATTCAGTGACTCCAGAGCGCTGACCTATTCCCACTCTACCCACTGGTCACTATTTCCAACCTTTCTTATGCTTTGTCTTCCTGCTCTAACGTCTTCGCATACAAGGAAACTTCCCTTCACTTTATTTGAACTCGGTCAACGGATTTCTGGCTTGTTCCTGCCTTTCTCTTATTCTGAGAATTGGTTATATTTAGCCTGGCCGTTGATCCACTGGCGACACTACAGAAATTCATTGTTCATCCAGACAGACTGATATTTCAAATAAAACCAACTTTTTCCTCATCAGGGCTGTCTTAGAGTAGCAGAAATAAAATATTTGAGAACTTAAATATGGACATATATTTAAGTTCTCAATATATTCTCCGTGAAATTCCTATTACAAGTTATCGGGCTTATCTTACAGGCTCTTACCGGAAGGAACTGGGGTGTGGATCCCATCTTGTTGTTACAGGTTTATAGAGCTATCATTCGTTCTGTTTTGGATTATAAATGTGTTTTCATTGATCACATGCCCCTACGACAAACACAATGTTTGGATCGAATCCAATTCAAAGCTGTATGGATTATTTTGGGGCCCTACTATCGACACCAACATGTGCTCTCCTTGTAGAGTCTGGAGAAATGACTTTACGTTGTAGACGACTATATTTATCAAATAAATATTTACTTCCCCAGTTTTCCCTCGCATCTAGTCCTTTGCTGAATAAATTGCAATTACTGACTGAATATTATTCCCGGCGGTATTGACCGCCCTACACCATCTCTAGTGCGTGCATTTTCCTATTTCCTGGAGTTTTGAACAGGGTGGTGTGTTCTTTGGAATACACGGTCAGTCAGAGTTAGCTTTTGCTGCTCTTTGATTTATCTATTTTATTTAATACCTTCTTCGCAGACACCAACAGTGATCCTTTTCATTTTCTCTTTGTGCACATGTTTATTTTCTCCTTGAGTCTGTTCTAGATATGTAACATCCATGGAGAACCTAGCGGCATCTAGCAGCTAACCGCCGAAGTTTTTCAATTCCTCTGAACTCAAGAGAACTTCCTCACCAATCCACGAGGCCGGTTTAAACATACCCCACCACCTCTCCCTCTGACGTCACATACTAACCCGCAATACATTCAGGGGCAAATCTGATATCTCGCGAACCCATGGTTCGATTTTGGCATGCGACATATCGTTGGACTTAAGTTGACGCCCCCTTTGCTCTGAACCACTCGTTATATCTTTAAAACATTTTTGAAAATTTTTGTTTTCGAAAGTAGGCGATAGTTTGAAAACCAAACATGGTAGAACGTTATGCAACAGTTCAAACGAAAGGTCTCTATGTCATTTATTTTATGTAATAAAACTTTTACATTTTTTACGTTTTTTGAAAAAAAAAGTTCAATTTTGAAATTTTTATATTTTGGAAACTAAAGAGTTAACAAAAAAATTTGTTTGACATAAATGAATGGCCCTGACCCCCTCTACCGGCAAAATAAATTTCAAGCCTCTAGGACTAAAACTGTGCAGTAGTGGGGTAAGACAGTTTCTACCCATAATCTCGCGTGTGCTTGAATACGAATAGCTATCTTGGAAAAAGGTTGGTGGTGGAGGAGGACTAGGGTCGAGTGAGGTGTCGTTTAGATGGTATTTTTACGCTCTATTAGATGGTGAGGTTATTTTATTTTAAATGGGTGAAATTTGGAAAAGCAATTTGAAGTAAACGTGGGTTTTTAACATTTTGGTGATATTTAATGAGCTTGTAAGTCTAGAACGATGTGTTGTTTAGGAACAGGGTGACGTCCTCTTTGCTAAGAATGTGTGTTATTTTTTTTATTTGAAAATTCTTGTTTTTTTGGATTGGCGCTATTTTGGAAACGGTCAATTTTGGAAAAATGTTTGTTTCACGTTAATGAAAGGTGGGTATGCCCTCTAGGTGGACAGCATGTTTCAAGTGTGTAGGAGGAAAAGAAAGATAGCCTACTTTCTCAGGAACATTGGCGATAATTGGCGAACGGATGGTCGGATTTTAACAAATGAGGTGTCGTTGGACTCGAGCTGACGCCCTCTTTTATATAGATCACGTAATATATTTTTATTTTTTTGAAAATTTTTGTGACCGTGCCCAAAGAAGAAATGAATTGCTATTTTGGTGGGATGGCGGGGGCAGCTTATGACGGTTGGTTTGTGACATTTCCTATGACGGATAGAGCGTTGTTCAATAGTTCAAACAAATGGTCTCTATGACTTTTATTTTTTATAATAAAACTTTTTTATTTTTTGAGATTTTTGAAAACACCGATATTTTAAATTTGTAATATTTTGGAAACTAACAAGTTTACAAATAAGTTTGTTTGACATAAATGAAAGGTCTCTACCTGCTCTAGCAAGAAGATAAATGTCAAGTCTCTAGGGAAAAAACTGTTCATATCAAAAAAATATTTTTTTAAAATAAAAGAGTGTTTGTAGACAGAGAGCCGGTAGCGCTTGACGTATGTTACAACGAGGCTATGACAGAGCATGGTAAATACTGGAAATGGCTATTTCGACGGGGCGATGTATGGCAAAACGGGGGGTCGCTTTTCGATATTTTTTCCTATGACGAATGAATGAAGGCGAATATTTTGAAAAGTGACAAGCATGCTAAGATTTTTTACCCCTGAAGGGGATCTTTAACGTTTTTGTTAACGGTGATGAGCGAGATCGCTCTCTGACACAACAGTTGGTTGTAGGATATGACCAAGTGATTCTTAGACGTTGGCGATCTCGGTGACCGTGCCAGGGAAGAAATGAATTGCTATTTTGGTGGAATGGCGGGGGCAACTTATGACGGTTGGTTTTGTGACATTTCCTATAACGGATGGAGGCAAATATTTGAAAATGTGTTAAGCGTGCTAGGATTTTTTTTACCCCTGAAGGGGATCTTTAAGATGCTAGTAAACGGTAATAAGCGAGACTGCTGTCTGGCACAGTAAAATATTTTAGAATATGGAAACCTATAACATTTGCTCGACAAGTCATGTGCATGTACGCAAAGAGCCAAAACGGTAAGGTCATTGGCCTGAAATGTTTTAAACTAAATATTGAACTGGGTCAAGTCATGTGTTTTAGGGTGAAAGAATGTGGTTAACATGATCATGTATTGAGGATGGCCGCTCGCCAGTAATTATTATTATTACAGTAAAATGCTTAATAATAATAATAATAATAATAATAATAATAATAATAATAATAATAATAATAATAATAATAATAGTAAGACACACACGTTTTGAATGCTACAGAACTGTGTTGCTTGCTCGCATTCAATACACGGCCTGGCCAGGCCTTGTCAGAGCGACTGCAGATGACACATGAATGTATACGTGGGCAGGAAGTAAAGGGTCAGCTTACTTGGCTGGTAGAGGCTAGCAGGTCTGCCGTTTAAACAGACCTGGTAGAGGCTAGGAGGTCCGGCGTTTAAACAGAGAGACCGCCATTTTGGTTCCTAGACACCCGTACTACCGATGTATAAGAGGCAGCTATTTTGGTTCCTTATTAAAAACATGAAACTAGTATAAGGTACACGAATCTTATTCAGATTGAGGAATGTGAAGTGGGGTGGGAACACGTGTGAGAGAGACAACATTTCAAGGTCAAAACGCTGAGAAAATGCAACTCTCTCTGTTGCTAGGCTAACTGATAACGATTGCGTTAGTCATGCACTTGCCATTTTAGCACATGGACGTATACAGTAGAGCTCTGAAATGAACTTTGGAAGAAATATGCTTTTATTTTTGGTAAGTACCTATGAATGATTATTTTAATAATGTCATGCCAATGAACCTTAAATTTGTAGTTATTGATCAAGTAATTAATGATTTTTATTTATTTATTTATTTATTTATTTGTTTACAGATAACCGGTATACCTTACATGTCAGAGATACAAGAAACCATTGCGCTTTTGGGCCCACTAGAAGGAGACAGTAACAAGCCAGTGCAAGTTAAGGTGAGATTATTTTTTTTAAACTAACTTGTTTCATTTTTTGTTTGATATTATTTTATGAAATGCATGTATTAACCTGAATTTAGGTATTTATAGCGGTTTACTTTTATTTATTTATTTATTTATTTTTAGAAAATTGGAAAGAAAAGCCTTACCACCGTAGCAGTTGCTGAAAACCCAAGACTCAGTAGAGTGCAACCATTGTTTCCAGGCAGTGAACTATTGAAAATTCAGGTAAACCTAACTTAAAAAAGCTATTCCATTTTACCACTAATGAAAAACCACAGAGAAAAAGATATTCATTGTCTGTACATGATTTGTACAATGATTGCATTCTTGATTAAAGACTATGTATTGGCAACCGGCACAAGACCATATTGGTTGTTTACCGAGCATGTACAAGGCCATATTGGATTTTTTAAAATATTTTTTGGGTGGTTCCCTATGGACTCAACAAATATCCACAGGTTTGAACAAGATAATCTGAATAATCTGTCATGACATTCATTTTTGTTTATATATTGGTTAAAGGGGGATGTAAATGACTAAAGCTTTATAAAAAGAAAATAAGTGCATGGGTTACTGTTAGTGCCAACATACATTTTATTTTTAATGGTGTTTTGATATTTTAATGCCAATTAACGTTAACGTTTTATTTACAAGTATTGATTGATTGATTGATTGCTTGAGTGATGTTTTTTTTGGTGTGGTCATGCGCCATTAACATAGTGAACAGACAGTGAAAAAAACCGAACATTGTGCTTTAAAGTACTCTGTGCAACGTTAATAACTTACAATAAGAAAAACGTTTATTATAACACATGGCGTTAGTACCAAATACAACAAGTGAGCAAGTTGGTTTACCACGTGGGTTAAATTTAAAATCAGAACATGATCGTTGGTTAACATTTGAATCCTGGCCTGTAGGCTTTTTGTCGACACATAAACTTGCAAAAGCCGTTTTTTTTTACTTGAACCGAGAAGATGTGGTGCGCTGTGTGTTTTGTCGTAATGAACTTTCACACTGGGAAGAAGGGGATGATCCCTTTAGAGACCATTTGCGATGGTCTCCTTGTTGTCCTTACATGCTTAAAAACAAGTGGGTAACATACCCGTGTATCCGTTTTACCGAACCACAAAGCCATTGGCCGCTACTTACGTTGCCGAATCACAAATAAATAATAATAATAATGATGTATTACCAGCCAACAACGGTAGTGTCGATATATGTGGTCCATATGTCATAGACAGTGTTGAATTGGCATGTGCTTTTGAAAAATTGGGAGTTTGCAAGACTAAAGCACTAGCACATCCAGAGTACAGCTCTGTTGAAAAACGTTTAGAATCTTATAAAGATGTTTGGCCATTAATATTAAAACACCTTACCGAACAGCTAAGTGAAGCTGGCTTTTTTAATACTGGTGAAGGTAATAAAACAATATGCTTTTATTGTGGATTTGCTTTAAAAAAATTGGCAAGTGACTGATGACCCTTTTGTGCAACACGCTCGTTTGTTACCTAACTGTAAATACATGGTGTTGCTTAAAGGCCAGGGATTTGTGAACACTATTCGTAAAGAAAACGTGATTGCAGCACAAGACATAAAAGTGTCTTTAGAGTTAGAACACGCGGGGCAAATACATGAGGCTGAAAAAAAAAAGACTTGTCTCACGAACAGATACAAAAGTGTGACCAACAATTATGTAAAATTTGTTATCAAGATGAACTAGGTGTTGGATTTTTGCCTTGTGGACACATGATAGCATGTGTCAAGTGTGAATTAAAACTTAACACTTGTGCTATATGCAGAAAAGTAGTATCTGCTACAGTTAGGGCATTTCTTGCATAACTACTATAATTTATTAGCCATGCATAGTGAAAAATCCCTAATTGCACAATATTATTAATGCTCTTTTAGAGTGTAATAGATATGCTTTTGAATGCTGTGGGTCAAGCATGTGGCTTCGAGACAAGGAAACTCAGCGAATTGCCAACGCATATTCCATTCCGCATTATCAAGATTCGGAAATAGAAAACAGCATATGGTGATCGTGTACTTTGTGTATGTGAAAACTTTGAGACATTTCTGCCTTCACGGCTTAATGATATGTCGGAGAGTGTTTTTGATGAAGTCAATAATGCTGTACAACCTGTACACTTAAATTATGAAGGTTTTAAAACAATAGGTGCATGATTCGTTTTAATTAAATAAAAAAATACAAATGTCAAATAATAATGGAAGATACAAGTCATGCCAATGGACTGAAAGAAAAATATGTTTATAGAATAATAATGTTTTAGTGTTTAGTATTGTCTTAAAAATATTATCATGAAACCAAAAAAATGTATGTAAAGTTTGTAAATAAATGAAAATAATGGTACAATGTTGTTTTATTTTCTACAGAAGTCAGAATATTTAACATTGCAGAGTATAGATGATTATGACAATAAAAAGCACACTTAATACCATAATACTTAATACCTTAATACTTAATGCCTTTAAGATAGTGTGTTATAGTTTTAAAAACAAACTTGTTGTAGATCTTTTTTCTTCCACGGTGAACAATAGGCATGAAAACGTTATTGTCTTGTTTCGGATCATTGTCACTATCATAATCATAAGCAGCATGATCTATATCACTATTATTATAATCACCATAATTATCCTCAACATTATCCTCAACATTACTAAAACCAGTTAAATATTCCTGTTCCTGTTCCTCCTCCTCTTCCTCTTCCTCTACAGTGTCCTCATGTAGAGTGTGCGTGGCTTTTGATAATGTTAAGGTTTTTTTGAACATTGAATTATTTTCAATAGTAGTAATGTTTTGTAGCACTTGCTTTTCAGCATTTTTATGATTTTCTGTTGACAGCAACAATGTTTCATGATCACTGATCATTGATGATCACTGGCACTTTAACCTCACTATTTTTACTTTTTAGCTCACTGCTACATTGTTTTGAACGTTGTTTAGAACAACGCCAAATAACAGGTCCATTTGTATTGGTTTGTTTCACAATATATGAATATTCTTTATAGACTGCATGAGGCTTACCATACCTAGTCACTGATACTTCTATATCAACTGTCAAGCATAGACTAAGCTCTAGTAAAGACAACTTGGTAATAAGAACAATAGTTTAATGTGCGAGCATATATGGATGCAAATGTGGGAGCAAAAAAAAAGTTGGGAGCAAAAAGTGTAAACAAAAGTGGGAGCAAATATGAGAGCAAAAAAAGTAGGAGCAAGTATGGGAGCATAAAGTGGGAGAAAATGAGAAAGCAAAAGTGGGGGCAAATACGACAGCAATAAAAGTAGGAACAAGTATGAGAGCAAAAAGTGGGAGCAAATTTGAAAACAAAAGTGGGAGCAAAAAGTAAGAGAAAAAAGTGGGAGCAAAATGTGTAAGCAAAAGTGGGAGAAAATATGAGAGCAAAAAAGTGGGAGCAAATATGGGAGCAAAAAGTGGGAGCAAAATTGGGACCAAAAAGTGGGAGCAAAAAAGGTGGGAGCAAAAAGTGTAAACAAAAGTGGGAGCAAACAATCGTGAGCAAATATGAGAAAAGAAAGTGGCAGCATACGTGAAAGAAAAAGTGGGAGCAAAAAGTGAGAGCAAAAAGAGCGAGGAAAAGTTGGTGCACAAAGTGGGAGCAAAATGTGTGAGTAAAAAGTGGGGGCAAATGTGGTGTTTTACTAAAACAATCTCACCTAACCTAACCTAACCTAACCTAACTTTTTCTAACCTAACTTTATCCAACCTAACCTAACCCAACTTCACCTAACCTAACTTCACCTATCCTAACTTGACCTAAATTCACCTAACCTAACCTTCCTACTCTCAGATCAAGAATTAAATTCTGGGCATAGTCGAGTTGGAACCCAAAACCTCTGGGATAACATCCAAGTATACTAGCCACTACACCGCGAGATGGGCAAATTATCATGCAACACAACACAAAAATAAAAGTTTTCTGTAGTGTAACTCATTGGCTGACAACCATAGTTGAGTATTCAAACCCAAGATCTCAGGACTTTTGTTTTGAACATTATCAGAAATACTATTCCATTTACATTTTGCTGCTGCTTATAGTTATAAGAGTTGGCATTAATATGGGAGTAAAAGTGAGCGAAAAAAAGTGTGAGCAAAATTGAGAGCAAATGTGAAATCAAAACGTGGGAGCAAATATGAGAGCAAAAAGTAGGAGCAACCATGGCTAGTTGTTGAGACTTTCAAATCAATAATACACATGAATTAAATTGTAGTAAAGAGACTTGGGTAATAATAATAATAATAATAATAATAAAAACAGTTAAAATATTCAAGTGGATTCATTTTTTTGAAGGTGAAATTTCCAAAGTACCGTCAACAATAATAATTACATGAACAGTGGGAAATCAAACCCAAGACCTCAGGACTTTTGTTTTCAACATTATCAGAAATATTATTCCATTTACATTTTGCTGCTGCTCATAGTTATAAGAGTTGGCATTAATATGAGTGCAAAAGTGGGAGCAAAAGTGAAAGCAAAAAGTGGGAGCAAGCATGGCTAGTTGTTGAGCCTTTCATATCATCTAATACACATTAATTAAAATTTAGTTAAGTGACTTGGCTAATAATAATAATAATAATAATAATAATAATAATAACAGTTTAAAAAATTCAAGGGGATTGATATTTTTCATGGTGTACTTTCCAAAGTACTGTCAAGAATAATAATTACATGAACACATTCCAAGAAATCTAGAGTGCTTTTAATGTTAATGATTGGCTAGGAGTGAGATAGAGCTAGCTAACCTAAGTTAACCTCAGCTCACTTAACCTAACCTTGTCACATGACATGTTCTACAAGTTTAGACTTGCTTTGAGACTGGCTATGACGTCACAGATGAATGGCGGTGGGAGGCTGGACATGACTTTTTATTACAAAAAACATTTTCCTTTTTGCCTTTTTGTTCAAAAAACCCTTAACATTATCAAAAGCCACGCAGACTCTACATGAGGACACTGTAGAGGAAGAGGAAGGGGAGGAGGAACAGGAACAGGAATATTTAACTGGTTTTAGTAATGTTGAGGATAATGATGAGGATAATTATGGTGATTATAATAATAGTGATATAGATCATGCTGCTTATGATTATGATAGTGATAATGATCCGAAACAAGACAATAACGTTTTCATGCCTATTGTTCACCGTGGAAGAAAAAAGATCTACAACAAGCTTTGTTTTTAAAACTATAACACACTATCGTAAAGGCATTAAGTATTAAGGTATTAAGTGTGCTTTTTATTGTCATAATCATCTATACTCTGCAATGTTAAATATCCTGACTTCTGTAGAAAATAAAACAACATTGTACCATTATTTTCATTTATTTACAAACTTTATATACATTTTTTTTGGTTTCATGATAATATTTTTAAGACAATACTAAACACTAAAACATTATTATTCTATACACATATTTTTCTTTCAGTCCATTGTCATGACTTGTATCTTCCATTATTATTTGACATTTGTATTTTTTTATTTAATTAAAACGAACCATGCACCTATTGTTTTTAAAACCTTCATAAATTAAGTGTACAGGTTGTACAGCATTATTGACTTCATCAAAAACACTCTCCGACATATCATTAAACCGTGAAGGCAGAAATGTCTCAAAGTTTTCACATACACAAAGTACACGATCACCATATGCTCTTTTCAATTTCAGAATCTTGATAATGCGGAATGGAAAATGCGTTGGCAATTCGCTGAGCTTCTTCGTCTCTAAGCCACATGATTGACCCACAGCATTCAAAAGCATATCTATTACACTCTAAAACAGCGTTAATAATATTGTGCAATTAGGGATTTTGCACTATGCATGGCTAATAAATTATACTAGTTATGCAAGAAATGCCCTAACTGTAGCAGATACTACTTTTCTGCATATAGCACAAGTGTTAAGTTCTAATGCACACTTGACACATGCTGCCATGTGTCCACAAGGCAAAATTTCAACACCTAGTTCATCTTGATAACAAATTTTAAATAATTTTTGGTCTCACTTTTGTATCTCTTCGTGAGACAAGTCTTTTTTTTTCAGCCTCATGTATTTGCCCTTCGTGTTCTAACTCTAAAGACACTTTTATGTCTTGTGCTGCAATCACGTTTTCTTTACGAATAGTGTTCACAAATTCCTGACCTTTAAGCAACACCATGTATTCACAGTTAGGTAACCAACGAGCGTGCTGCACTAAAGGGTCATCAGCAATTTGCCAATCCTTTAAAGCAAATCCACAATAAAAGCATATTATTTTATCCCCTTCACCAGTATAAAAAAATCCAGCTTCACTTAGCTGTTTGGGAAGGTGTTTTAATATTAATGGCCAAACATTTTTATAAGATTCTAAACGTTTTTCAACAGAGCTGTACTCTGGGTGTGCCAGTGCTTTAGCCTTGCAAACTCCCAATTTTTCAAAAGCACATGCCAATTCAACACTATCTATGGCATATGGACCACATATATCGACACTACCGTTGTTGGCTGGTACTACATCATTATTATTATTATTTATTTGTGATTCAGCACCGTAAGTAGCGGCCAATGGCCTTGTGGTTCGGTAAAACGGATACACGGGTATGTTACCCACTTGTTTTCCAAGCATGTAAGGACAACAAGGAGACCATCGCAAATGGTCTATAAAGGGATCATCCCCTTCTTCCCAGTGTGAAAGTTCAATACGACAAAACACACAGCGCACCACATCTTCTCGGTTCAAGTATAAAAAACCGCTTTTGCAAGTTTATTTGTCGACAAAAAGCCTACTGGCCAGGATTCAAATGTTAACCAACGATCATGTTCTGATTTTAAATTTAACCCACGTGGTAAACCAACTTGATCACTTGTTGTATTTGGTACTAACGCCATGTGTTATAATAAAACTTTTTCTTATTGTAAGTTATTAACGTTGCACAGAGTACTTTAAAGCACAATGTATGCTTTTTCACTGTCTGTTCACTATGTTAATGGCGCATGACTACACCAAAGAAAAAATCACTCAATCAATCATTCAATCAATCAATCAATACTTGTAAATAAAACGTTAACGTTAATTGGCATTAATATATCAAAACACCATTAAAATTAAAATGTATATTGGCACTAACTGTAACCCATGCACTTATTTTCTTTTTATAAAGCTTTAGTCATTTACATCCCCCTTTAACCAATATATAAACAAAAATGAATGTCATGTCAGATTGTTCAGATTATCTTGTTCAAACCTGTGGATATTTGTTGAGTCCATAGGGAACCACCCATAAATTATTTAAAAAAATCCAATATGGCCTTGTACATTCTCGGTAATCAACCAATATGGTCTTGTGCCGGTTGCCAATACATAGTCATTAATCAAGAAAGCAATCATTGTACAAATCATGTAGAGGTAATGAATATCTTTTTGTCTATGGTTTTTCATTAGTGGTAAAATGGAATAGCATTTTTAAGTTAGACTTACCTGAGTTTTCACTCTACTGCGTCTTGGGTTATCAGCAACTGCTACGGTAGTAAGGCTTTTCTTTCCAATTTTCTAAAAATAAATAAATAAAATAAACCGCTATAAAAACCTAAATTCAGGTTAATACATGCATTTCATAAAATAAAATTAAATAATATCAAACAAAAAATTAAACAAGTTAGTTTAAAAAAAATCTCACCTTAACTTGCACTGGCTTGTTACTGTTTCCTTCTAGTGGGCCCAAAAGCGTAATGGTTTCTTATATCTCTGACATGTAAGGTATACCGGTTATCTGCAAACAAATAAATAAATAAAAATCATTAATTACCTGATCAATAACTACAAATTTAAGGTTCATTAGCATGACATTATTAAAGTAATCATTCATAGGTACTTACCAAAAAAATAAAAGGATTTTTCTTCCAAAGTTCAGTTCAGAGCTCTACTGTATACGTCCATGTGCTAAAATGGCAAGTGCATGACTAACGCAATCGTTATCAGTTAGCCTAGCAACAGGGAGAGTTGCATTTTCTCAGCGTTTTGACCTTGAAATGTTCTCTCTCTCACACGTGTTCCTACGCCTCTTCACATTCCTCAATCTGAATAAGATTCGTGTACCTTATACTAGTTTCATGTTTTTAATAAGGAACCAAAATGGCTGCCTCTTATACATCGGTAGTACGGGTGTCTAGGAACCAAAATGGCTGTCTCTCTGTTTAAACGCCAGACCTCCTAGCCTCTACCAGGTCTGTTTAAACGACAGACCTGCTAGCCTCTACCAGCCAAGTAAGCTGACCCTTTATTTCCTGCCCACGTAGACATTCTTGTGTTATCAGCAGTCGCTCTGACAAGGCCTGGCCAGGTCGTGTATTGAATGCGAGCAAGCAACACAGATCGGTAGCATTCAAAACGTGTGTGTCTTACTATTATTATTATTATTATTAATAATAATATTATTATTAAACATTTTACTGTAATAATAATAATGATCATGTTAGCCACATACTTTCACCCTAAAACACATGACTTGACCCAGTTCAATATTTAGTTTATAACATTTCAGGTCAATGACCTTACCGTTTTGGCTCTTTGCGTACATGCACATGACTTGGTCGAGCAAATGTTATAGGTTTCCATATTCTAAAACCTTTTACTGTGCCAGACAGCAGTCTCGCTTATTACCGTTTACTATCATGTTAAAGATCCCCTTCAGGGGTAAAAAAATTCCTAGCACACTTAACACATTTTCAAATATTCGCCTCCATCCGTCATAGGAAATGTCACAAAACCATCCGTCATAAGCTGCCCCCGCCATCCCACCAAAATAGCAATTCATTTCTTCCGGGCACGGTCACCGAGATCGCCAACGTCTAAGAATCACTTGGTCATATCTGATACGTTTCTACCTTGTTCGAACTCTGGATTACTCTTCGGAAATATAAATATCTCCGACTTGCAGTTGAAAAAAAAACTATCTTACGACATCTGTTGACTATATGTTGTACCAATTTAAACTCAAATTAATACGTCGCGCCATCTTGGTAGTGGTGGACGTACTGACTGGTGTGGTTAGTGAGACAAGAGATAGCGCGCGTGTATCCTTGTGCTCGCAGGCCGGTTATCGACGACATTCGACACTTCAAAAAAAGCTGTAACCAATAGCGACGTCTGTTGTGTGTTATTGTTTATCTGCTTGGAACTAGCAAGGTCAGGATGTGATTTCACGCGATCTAATATTTACGGGGCCCTAGATTGGCTTCGGCCTATCTAGAGGTATTTCCCCCAGTCTAAAACACCTTCAATTATGTACCTACGTGTAATAAGAACTTCTGATAATTCATACTTGGTTTAAATTTGTAGAAATGTACCTTGGAAAATCACCTTAAGGTAGGTCAACGGAAGAAATACTCGAAAGGTTTGTAAAATTTATACATCATCGGATACTGGATTATTATTATAGTTGTTCATTGATATATTGATACGAATATGTGATTGTTTCCATGGTGTAACTTCTTAATATTTTATGATATATTGCAGTTTATTTCTGTGAAGTGCTAACCTCAAATGGTATCTGTAGGCTGCTTGGTATGTATGTTCAACTATTTAATTTATTTTCCAGTAACCGAATTGGTGTTTTCGAGTTTAAGACTCCTAGGGATTTTATTTTAACGTTTGTATCTGGTCTGCCTTGTATGTATGGTCCAGAACGTCATATTTTTCTCCGAGCAAAGATATTTTATTTTTAACCTATTTCTGTAATTTCTCTCCATATCTTTGGCTCTTAGTATAGTTCCTTATGAACTCCGTGTCAAGTATCACTTATTATGATACGTATTTTATTTCATGTAAAGTCTTGTTTGATAGGTCACGGCTCTATTTCTTGTTGTTCGTTTTTTTTCTGTTTAACAATTATCGAGTGAATTTTTTATAAAAAGGGTAGACATGTTTGGATTGGGATTAAGCTTGACGTGATAGCCTTCTGCTCTGACTAATATTGGAAGATGAAATACTCGAATGGTTAATTAATATTTTATTGAACCTATGTCGTTGGTCCTTATGGACATATAAGGTAATTTATTGGAATTTCTTTAAGGGGTATGTTATTTTCCTTCATTTAGGTAAACCTTGTTATATCACTAGACATTCGTGAATGTCATCATGTCCTCGGTTCCTCGCTCATATTTATATTTTTGTATTTTATTATAAAATCTAATATTTGTTTAAATTATTTAATGTTGTCATAATCTATCTGTAATATTTCATTCTTAATATATTGTCATGAAATTTTTCTTGTGTGTTTTCTTGACACTAGATTTAACATGTGTAGTCTCTTGAAACTAATTAACCTAGGTCATGATAGCATTTGGTCTAGCCCTTTCCATCAAGTCAGGTAGCATAGCTGTAGGCAGAACGTGGTTCCGGTATACCACATTTAATTTGTTTGAGAGACTGTCATGTTGAGTTTGGAGTTGGGGAAGGCGTAAGAAATTTTTCAGGCTTATGAGTTTAATCTATTCTGTACTAATAATTGTGATATTTTATATTTCATGTCAACCTGCAACAAATGGAACCAAGAACCTTGAGATCAGCTTCCAGTCTAAATAAGGAGGAAATTGGCTACGAGCTGATTGTGAGAGGCCGTACTCCATCTGGGCATAGGGAAATTGATCTGCTTTTGTTGAAATCATTGCCGGATGTTCCTATACATATCCCTTCCTGGGACGATTTAGACTGGGCGTTGGATAAGTCTATAATTATACCATCTCTGGAAGGCTTGTTGCATGTGTATGATTGCCTTTATAATAATAGTGCTTCTTCTTCTTCTCCTCAATTGAATAGATTCAAGGTGTGTGCGTTACACTGGTATTATCGTCTCCATGATTTGATTAAAATTTGGCAGGAAAAGGATCCTGATTTTCACATTGAATTAATTTCCCTTCGTGCAAAGCTTGTCGAGTGCATTTTTAAGTTGTTTCCTAATAATGTTGATCGTGATAGAGTAAGTCCGATTGTGTATTCTATTGATGGGGTTCCTTCTGTAAGTGAACGTTGTGAAATAATTGATACCATCAGTGTTGAAAGCAATTTAATAAATAATTCAGAGCAATTGTCATTGCCTGTCGAGCCCACCACCATGTATAACGATGATGATCAAAATAACCTAATGTCAGGCAGAAACAGGGAAGCCAGGTCTGCCAACTACCATATGCGAACAGAATCAGTTCCACCGAACACTGCCAATGAAAATTTTGATGATTTGCATGCTTCCTTTAGTAACATCTCTATTTCTGGTTCTGCAAATAATAATGTGGGTGGTAATTTATCTGATGTTAGGCCTAATGGTGGGAATCTAGCATGCCAATCTAATGGGAACCGTATCAGTCCTATTAATTTTAATGTTAACTCTAATGCATCGCACAACCGTGGTATACCTTCTGGTGTAAATTTTAATATGGGAATCAAGTTTGGGAGCGTACCCCATCCCTTAACCTCATGTATTCAGTGTCTACAGATGTGTAATGGTAACGATATTGACCAATTGGTGAAATTTTTAAAACAATTCATTGATTTATGTGATAACGCTGAAGTTTTTGGGTGTTCAGATAGTCAAATATTTAATTTGGTTTTCCCCTACAATACGGGACCGTTGCGAGAAAGATTAGTTATTGCTATGAGACGTCGTTATTCTGTTAATCACTTTCAACAAGATATTTTATCTTCCTTTTTCCCCAGTCGTGCGTTGAGTGTACTGATGCATAAGTATTTCTATCGAGCACAGAGATTCGATGAATCATTAAATGAATATTTCTTGGATATTAAAGGTTATGCGAGAGTATTTTTAGTGAAACTAACTGAACTCGAGATTGTATCATCTATTTTAAAGGGCATTAGTCCAGAGTATAGATCGTACCTGACTATGTGTGGTAGGCGCAGGAATTATGTTGAACTAAACAAAGTTATTTTGGCTGCTGAAGAGGTAGAACATTCAGATTCTTTAAGAGTTGCTGATATTCCTCCGCCCACTCCTAATTATTTAAGATCCCAAGGTGGTAATACTCCGAATTATCGAATTGAAAGTAGGCCTAATTCCTTTCAAGGCAATTATGCTCGAGGTAGAAATTCTTTGGTTTCTGATCGTCGTTGAACTAACTCTGATAGAAGATGTGACATATGTGGTTCGTATAATCACATTGCTAGGTGGTGTACGAGGAGACCTGGACCAAATCAATGACTATCTAATAAAGAGACCTCATCGGATTGTCATGCATCTGATACTATTGTGACCAAATTAAGGGAGGAAAATAATTATTTTGATGATGACAAAGGTCTCAAACTATGAGAGAGGTTATGTACTAGAATAACCGAGGTATCAAAACATTGTTCTCCAGTCATCGTTATATTAGTCAACAACGAACCTGTGACCGCTCTGGTCGACTCTGGTAGTGTAAAGTCGTTCTTAAACAAAAGTTGGTTTGAAAATATGAGTTTGGTATGCAAATTTGGGAAAATTATTAAACAATCAAATAATTTTGTGTCGGCAAACTGCTCTAACCTTGAAGTTTTAGGGTTGGTTAAGTTAAAAATAAGAATTTTAGATTTCACGTGGAAGTATGAATTTTGGGTTGCTAATAATTTGTCTTGCCATGTTGTTATGGGTGCTGATTTCATGTCACATGTGGGATTGTTGTTAGACCTAAGAACTAGGTCATGTTGGTTCCGATTCAAGCCTAATTTAAAGATTAATTTCAAACCTTGTGTTAGTTTTTCTGGGGTGAATTGTTCCGGAGATAAATCTAGTTCGGACACTATCGAAGACCTTAAATTTGTAAATTTGAATCCTGAACAAGCTGCTCAGCTTCGTGAAGTGTGTGCCTCCTTCCCAGAAGTTTTGACTGATAAGTTAGGAATGACCAATCTCTTAGAGTACAAGATTGATGTTTCGGATAACATCCCTGTACGTTCTTCTCCTTACAGGTTAGCTCCTCCCAAAATGAAAATCGTGAAGGACATGATTGATGAGATGTTAGAAGTGGGGATAATAAGTAAATCTACTTCTTCATATTCATCACCTATATTTTTCGTGCCAAAATCTGATGGCAAGTTTCGGCCAGTAGTTGATTACCGTGCTCTCAATAAAAAGGTCATCCAACAGTCCATACCTCTTCCGGACCTAAGATCCTGTTTTACTTGGTTCAGGGGTGCCAACTATTACACAATTTTAGATTTGAATCGTGCGTACAATCAAATTCCGTTAGCGGAAGAATCTAAACATTTAACAGCCTTCTCTACTGACTGGAACCTCTTCCATTTTAACCGTTTGCCCTTTGGTATCTCTACGGGTGCCGCCATACTAAGCCGTTTACTGGATATGGTATTTGATGGTATCAAATTTAAGTTCGTCTATCATTACTTAGATGATGTTGTAATCTACAATGAAAACTTCGATGATCATCTGAAACATGTAACTGAAGTAATGTCTCGTTTTATGAAAGCTGGACTTACGGTAAAACTCTCCAAGGTTTCGTTCGCTTAACCTCAGATTTCATTCTTAGGTCATATTGTATCCTCATCAGGAGTTTCTATAGATCATTCCAGAACGCAAGCTATTCGGGATTTCAAAGCACCCAGGAATGTAAAAGAAGTAGCCAGGTTTATCGGGATGCTGTGCTATTTTCGTAAATTCATTGGTAATTTTGCTCATCGTGCGGCTCCAATAAATATGTTAAGAAAGAAAGGAGTCGATTTTGTTTGGGGACCTTCGCAGGAAGCAGCCTTTGAAGATTTGAAATTAGCACTAATTAATGCTCCGATTCTATATATACCTGATTTCTCCAAAACCTTCATAGTCCAAACTGATGCTTCCAATCGAGCTGTTGGGGCGGTGTTGCTCCAAGACCATGGACAAGGTAGGTTGCCGATAGCGTACTCTTCTCGTACCTTATGTGTTGCTGAAAAGAATTATTCAGTCTATGAACTTGAAGCTTTAGCTGTAATGGATGCCTTAGAAAAATTTAAACTTTATATTGAACATGTTCCTTTCGAGTTGGAGACAGATAATAAAGCCTTAAGCTGGGTTCTCGGTAGACCGAGGGAGATGGGTAGAATAGCTCGCTGGGCTACTCGCATTTCCTCGTTCAAGTTTTCGGTACGCCACATTCGTGGAGGTGAAAATGTGATAGCTGATTGTCTCAGTAGAATGTATTCTGAGGTTTCCGAAATTGAAGAAAACGTAGGAAGGTGCAATAACGCAATTTTCGATTGTAACGTAAACACTGTAATTCTGTCTAACTGTCCGAAGTTGTTCGGAGATATGAAAGATTATCAAAGGGAAGACCCATTTATCGGAGAAGTTCTTAGGAAAATCGAACAGGGAGAGGTTATTAAACCTTACTCTGTAAGAAATGGTGTACTATGTTGCTTAGCTCGTCATGATAGGATTCCAAAAATTGTGTTACCTGCTGTATTAGTTCCTGAATTGTTCAAATATTTTCATGAATATCCGATTGGAGGTCATTTAGGAGTTTTAAAACAAGGATGAAAATAAGACAAAATTTTATTTGGAAAGGGATGGACAAAGATATCCGTCAGATGGTAAACAATTGCATGGCTTGTAATCTAGCCAAACCTTCGGTAAACACTAAGGTAGGGTTGTTATCTTCTGAAATTCCTCAAAGACCTATGGAAAGATTATTCGTGGATTTTATCGGCCTGATGCCGTTATCTAAAATGGGAAACTGGTTTGCATTAGTCTGCACTGATGGCTTTAGTAGGTTCAACTGGATTTTTCCAACTAGATCAGCGACAACGCAAGTAGTAATAAAATTTTAAAATGAAATTTTCGCTTCATTTGGTCCTAGTCAATTTGTGATTACTGATAACGCAAAATGTTTTAAATCCCATGTTTTTCGTAATTATCTTTTCGAGCTGTCTATATGCCACGTTACTTCTACGGCATATTATCCTAAAGGTTCATATGCTGAAAGGGTAAACAGGAACATTCGTGCGGCGTTGATAGCGTATCACCATAAAGATCACCAGTTGTGGGATAATTGTATACCTTGGTTGACACATTCCTTCAACACTTCTGTTCATGAATCGCTTCGCACCACACCCTTCAGTCTAATGTTCTCCTATGTACCCAATTCCCCTATTAACAATCTTTGGTCTATTAATCAACTTCTACCCGATCAGAGTATTCCTGAAAATGTTCGCAGTGTTTGGAATAAGGCTAAAAGAAACATGAAGGTAGCCCACGAAAAGTTACAGAGAAGGTATAATGATGGACGTAAACCAACGTCAATTCAGGTTGACGACATTGTGTATGTTAAGAACTTCGCTCTTAAGGAGCCTGGATCAAGGGAGAGTGGTAAGCTGATCACTAGGTTCCGTTGTCCATGCAGGGTTGTAAGTTTTCTAACTCCAGTCACATTATTAGTCAGCGACCCTCAGAAAAAGAGGATATTTAGGGTTCATTTATCGCATGTTAAGAAGGGTGGTGATCCTTCGAAAGAGAATTTGTCATAAAATTGAATTGGAAATTTGTAAAAGCGAGGAATCTCTTAAATGTTATTATCCCTGATGTTCTTGTTTAAACCTAAGAGTATGTTCCGTTCGCCATTTTATGTTATTTTGAAAATTGTTGCCAATTTGTGTCCAAGTATGATTTTTATTGTTAGTCATTAAGTAGAAATCTAGTACTATTGCTGTCGCAAGTGAATTTGGGTTACAGTTCAAGAATGTTGGTGATTCGAGCATATAAATTGGAGAATGAAGACTATCGTGTATGTCCGGGGCCCAGGACGTCGTGATGGAAATCTCCTTCGTTTGGAATTGAACTTGACACCCTTTACCTGATGAAGATATTACATATGTATTCTCAATTATGTAAAAACAAGTCCAGATTGTGAATTTACCCAAAGTAAGATGTTGAACTTATAAGCATGTTGGGAATTTCAGGTTTCTGGGAATTTGATGGACTCTTATCTCTGCGAACGACCAGTGTGGTGTACTATTGATCATTTTGTACGAATGAACTGTTACATAGTATTCATTTCAGCAAAGAATTTGACGATCTATACTTCCTATCCCTCAACAACTTGTGAACATTAGTGAACCATTGTCCACTATCGTAGGGAGGGAGGGTTGATACGTTTCTACCTTGTTTGAACTCTGGATTACTCTTCGGAAATATAAATATCTCCGACTTGCAGTTGAAAAAAGAACTCTCTTACGACATCTGTTGACTATATGTTGTACCAATTTAAACTCAAATTAATACGTCGCGCCATCTTGGTAGTGGTGGACGTACTGACTGGTGTGGTTAGTGAGACAAGAGATAGCGCGCGTGTATCCTTGTGCTCGCAGGCTGGTTATCGACGACATTCGACACTTCAAAAAAAAAGCTGTAACCAATAGTGACGTCTGTTGTGTATTATTGTTTTTCTGCTTGGAACTAGCAAGGTCAGGATGTGATTTCACGCGATCTAATATTTACGGGGCCCTAGATTGGCTTCGGCCTATCTAGAGGTATTTCCCCCAGTCTAAAACACCTTCAATTATGTACCTACGTGTAATAAGAACTTCTGATAATTCATACTTGGTTTAAATTTGTAGAAACGTACCTTGGCAACTCACCTTAAGGTAGGCCAACGGAAGAAATACTCGAAAGGTTTGTAAAATTTATACATCATCGGATACTGGATTATTATTATAGTTGTTCATTGATATATTGATACGAAGATGTGATTGTTTCCATGGTGTAACTTCTTAATATTTTATGATATATTGCAGTTCATCTCTGTGAAGTGCTAACCTCAAATGGTATCTGTAGGCTGCTTGGTATGTATGTTCAACTATTTAATTTATTTTCCAGTAACCGAATTGGTGTTTTCGAGTTTAAGACTCCTAGGGATTTTATTTTAACGTTTGTATCTGGTCTGCCTTGTCTGTATGGTCCAGAGCGTCATATTTCTCTCCGAGCAAAGATATTTTATTTTTAACCTATTTCTGTAATTTCTCTCCATATCTTTGGCTCTTAGTATAGTTCCTTATGAACTCCGTGTCAAGTATCACTTATTATGATACGTATTTTATTTCATGTAAAGTCTTGTTTGATAGGTCACGGCTCTATTTCATGTTGTTCGTTTTTTTTTCTGGTTAACAATTATCGAGTGAATTTGTTATAAAAAGGGTAGACATGTTTGGATTGGGATTAAGCTTGACGTGATAGCCTTCTGCTCTGACTAATATTGGAAGATTAAATACTCGAATGGATAATTAATATTTTATTGAACCTATGTCGTTGGTCCTTATGGACATATAAGGTAATTTATTGGAATTTCTTTAAGGGGTCTGTTATTTTCCTTCATTTAGGTAAACCTTGTTATATCACTAGACATTCGTGAATGTCATCATGTCCACGGTTCCTCGCTCATATTTACATTTTTGTATTTTATTATGTAATCTATTATTTGTTTAAATTATTTAATGTTGTCATAACATATCTGTAATATTTCATTCGTAATATATTGTCATGACATTTTTCTTGTGTGTTTTTTGACACTAGATTTAACATGTGTAGTCTCTTGAAACTAATTAACCTAGGTTATGATAGCATTTGGTCTAGCCCTTTCCAGAACTTTCTATGTCAACTAATCTTTCTACTATGCAAGCAATCTAGTATTATCCACGCCAAAATATGGGATACATTTCCTCACCGAGGAATTCATGTTACCTTAACTACTGGTCAACACCAAATTTTCTTTCCACCGTGGGAACTTTACTGCATCATTTAACTGCAACCAATGAACTTTCCAACGCAATAAACTTGTTCAAGCTCAAATTACACTAAGTGTTCTTCATAACTGCAATAACTTTCTCTTGTTCTACGAACCTACATACACTACGATAGTGAAGTTTTTCAACTTATCAAAAACTATCAGTGCTTCGAATTTGCGTGTGTTAATATCTTCCGTGCCACGTACGGTTGAGAAAATAAATCTGGCCATGACTTTTTCCTAAAGTTCCTATTTCCTTTTCCCAAGTACCTTTTTCTAACCAAATTAAATTTAACTATTGGGTTCTTTCTTTTTCTACGTGGCATAGCCAGGCTCCCTCCCATTTTGTCGGATTTACCATACATTCATTCTGTATGAACTGTGGCTAGTCCACATTTTAATATGTATCTTTCCCTTCTAAAATTAGGGAATCGTACTTTTTCAAATTATAAAGGAGTTAACTAATTGTAATCCAGGCTTCGTTAATGCGACCTGTGCAATTTCTTTTGTATATTACCTCCAGTAATTTCTATTTTAATATAGCGGTAATTTCCGCTTGTGATTTGTTCGTACTTTTCTGTTACAATCAGGAATCTAACACATTTGTTTATAGCCTTTTCGATTGCCATAAGGGCCTTCTAAAAGTGCTTTAACCACACGCATTAAACTTTCAAAGTTGCAATTCCTTTACAAGTATTATCACAAATTCCAATTTCTTAATCGTAATCACATTTTTTAAAAATCTTTGTAAGATTTTAGTGCTTTATGAGGTTCGAAATTTGTACTATATTTAATATTGTTCATTGTAAACCTCTTATTATTAGGGCTGAGACCTTGGCATTTTATAAACAAATGTTACTCTTAACACAAATTAAATCCCAATCTAAGTATTGTTAAGTTTCTAAATTCTATACTTCTTGTTAAATAAATTATTTCTATTTTTTGCTTTATCTTTCTCGCTAGAATCACAATTAGGCAGGACCTTCTCTTTCCTGATTCTTCCTCTAAGCTTAAGTCCTCTTTACTAAAACGGATAATTCCTCAAACAATGAAGTCTTTACTACTTGTTGCATTTAAACTAAAACTTCAAGTAACAATATTTTCAAAGTTTCTCTTGGTTTTCATAGCCAATTCTAACAAGCCATTGAGGCAAGTATAGTTAGCTCCTCAAGCTTCCTACTTGTAGAGATTTTCTCTCTGACGTATGGTTTGTTTTCAAAATTTAAGGTTTGTTTGAGTTAGGTTTGAGGTCTTCCTCTGTTCTAAACTTTTATTCGGCATCTTGCTGGGTAAAAGCTTAGTTTTCCTTAAGTGCAACAATTGGTATTCGTGTAAGATTTTTGCAAAAAACAATAACAACATCGCTAAAATCCTTAAAACCACTTTGTCTCTTCGCTCTCTGGGAGCATTCGATTGGTTTGCCAGAGATCCAACAGTGCCCATAATTAAAATAATCACTCCCAATACAAATCTTTCTAGCATTTTTAAATGCATAATAAAGGGAAAGTTATTACATCCTTTCCTTTTGGCTTACTTTGTCTTGCCAGACTACCACCCGTCCCCATAGTACTGGAATATCGGCTCGGGAGGGAATGAGCACGTCCCAAGCACTTGCAGGCAACCTCTATTCACGCTGCGCTCTCCGCTTACCTTGTCTGAGTCCCCGCTAAAGTTAGACATTTCATACGGTTTTCACGGCTAAATTCCTTTTTATATATAAATTTACTTAAATTTTTGTGTAGGATTCTTATCCTATCTACCAATACTCGTCTCTATGCCGAAACCTATCTCCTTTTCTCTTTTACCATCTTCCCTTAGGTATTGTTAATCCTCAGCAAAAACCTACCACTGGGATCTTACAAATGCCACGTTTGCCTCCATATATATGATTCCCTATGAGGTTCACCATTTTCAGCCTACTATCTTCGAACATAATTTAGCGGATATTTGTAACTCATCTGTCAATTTACCAAATATTATTAATCTTGTGTTTCAGGAATTTTTACGTCCTTTGCTTCCACGGGTCGTTTTTTATACAGACGGATCGAAACTTGACAACACAATATACTTTATCTCCACACTGCAAGATCTTTACAGCCGAAATCTTTGTCATCAGACAAGCCTGTATTTAAATTAAGCAACATCACATTCCTAAGTCGAATATCTGTACGGATTTGCTGTGTGTTATTCAGGCCCTCCATTCCCTTTCTCAATAATTTAATTGGTTTTTATGACAATTAGCGCAGTTTCTATATGATTTACATCTCTCGGGCCACGACCAGTGCCGGATTAAGGTAAAATGAGGCTCAAGTCCCTCAGATTGTTGGGCCCCCTTTTTTAAAATAATTTTTATTTTTTTGCACCTGTACATTTAATAAAGTATATACAAGAGTTTTTTTCTCAAGATGAATAATACACTTTTTATTAAATCATATATACGTATATACGAGGCACGTCCAGAAAGTAAGTTCCGTTTGGTAATAAAATTAAATTGTGTACAGATACAGAAAAAATATTTATTGCACAACATTCTACACCTCTTAAACTATTTTCCACATAACTGCCGAAATTTTGCAGGCGTTTGTCATAGCGTGGCACAAGTTTTTGGATACCTTCTTCATAGCAGTTTGCCGCCGACCCGTAAACGAGAGTGAAGACTCCCCTGTAAGATATCCTACCGTTTGGCCACCACTGTTAGGCAAATTGTGTGCTTACCTGGAGAACTGTGTATGTTTAGGAGTTCTCCTGACCACATACGCAATTTGCTGAAAAGGGGTGGCCAAACGGTAGGATATCTTACAGGGGAGTCTTCACTCTCATTGACGGGTCGGCGGCAAACTTCTATGAAGAAGGTATCTGAAAACTTGTGCCACGCTATGACAAATGCCTGAAAAAGTTCGGCAGTTATGTGGAAAAGTAGTTTCAGAGGTGTAGAATGTTGTGCAATAAATATTTTTTCTGTATCTGTACACAATTTAATTGTATTACCAAACGGAACTTACTTTCTGGACGTGCCTCGTACATACATTTCAATTGAAACGATCATCGTTATTTGAAAAAATTTCAGATGATTTGATGAACAATTTAACAAATTGGGGGCCCCAGATAATTGGGGGCCCTAAGCCTGGGCCTAGTTGGGCCTAATGGGTAATCCAGCACTGGCCATGACGTCATATTAACGTGGATTCCCAGTCACCGGCATATAGTAGGAAATGAACGGGCAGACACTCTAGCCAACAAAGTTTACTGTTACAAACTGCACCATAAAGAAACCGGCGTTTTACTATACACTTGACCTTGAGAGCTCAGCAGTAGGAGAGAAAAGGTACTTTAACTAATATCAGACACAAGACACGCTCAGCGTGGCAAATGTTTGGTAGTACTGAATGAAAATAGAACGAGCGATAACATTCTCTATAGTACCTTATCAAACGATGAGAAATAAATCTGGGAATGATGTTTTAATAGATGTGTCCTCCTCCGCTGTCTGTGACCCACCCAACCATCCCAAATAGGATCACGACTTATACAGGCAAAATTCCAGCTGTAGCCGCCGCTGTTCACATCAATCATAATCGAAACAGTACTGCCAACCTCGCCCTTGCGGTACTATGCCGCACCAACACCCAGCCATTCTAACCTTCGTTTTGTCCAATCCAATGGTTTTTGATAATGGTCGCAGCCTAACATGTCCAGATCAATGGTTCTGTGTCATTCGTGCCCAGCTAGCTGCGCGTAACCAAGACCGCACCTACAGCGGACCGTTCTAACCTTCGTTTGGTCCAATCCAATGGTTTTTGACAATGGTTACAGAGTAACGCGTCCCGATGAATGATTTTTTTATCAGCAGTGATTTTGTATCCCACATGTTAGAAACAATGTTTGCACCTCGGTGAGTGCCTCTAGAGTGCACCTTGTTGACAGTTGAACAAGGTGCAAGCTGTCAGAACATGGCAGCCGTTTTTAAAAGAGCAATAAGTAAAAACACATATTTACGTACTTTAGCACATATATGAGGTGCAGTAGTGACCAGGGTTCCTAATTTCAATACGTAATATCGCCCAGAAGATGAAACAAGGACACAAGGTACCAGTATGTAAAAGTCACATTCATGTCTGATGCTAGCAATATGTAGTAGTGGCAAATGCTGAAAAGATGAAGGAAAGCCGTCTCCGCTGGTATGGCCATGTCTTACGGGCTGCTGAAACAACCGTTGCACACACTGGATTGGTATTGCGTATATATGGGAAGAGACTAATAGGACGACTGAGACAGCGTTGGCTTGACACTCTGCATGACTATTTTAAAATTGCACGACTTCATCCTGACATGACACACAATTGTGTAATATGGCAACAGAGAACCATAAAAAGCAGCCCTGCTAATTTGTGGGACAAATGCTAAAGAAAAAGAAGATGTCTGATGCAAGTGTATAAGCCGTGTTCTACTTTCATTCAGAATTTATCATTAAACTTGTCACTACTTCTTTTTACAGTACCACCTATATACACATTAGAGATCAAGGATGTAGATAGCTGTGAAACAATAGTGGACAAATTGATCTATTATTTGGAAAACGCCAACAGTGAGACTAGGGACCTAAGATCGAGTCATAATACAATTGGAATATTAAGGCCATCTTGTCCATGGGTAACTCCAGATTTTGTAAAGCTAATTGATCAAAAGAACAGGTTATATAGTAAACTAAAAAGACAGCAAATCAGAGTAAGATCTGGATGTGAGTATCTGTCAAAGGAGCTAATTGCAGACAATAAAGCACACTGTAAGAAAGTAACAAAAATGAGAAAAGAACTAGAAAATGCATATTTTTTGAATAGATTAAACAACACAAATAATCACTGGAAAATTATCCATGAAATATTATCTACAGATACCAAAGCCAAGAATAATAATACTAATAATAATATTAACCTGGAAGTAAATGGTAATTTGGTTACAAATCCAACTGTAGTCTGTACAATTTTCAATGAACATTTCACAAGTATTGGAAAGTCACTTGCCGATAAAATTCCTATCAACGATTGCACCAAAGCAGTAACAGGACCTGTCAACTCTATTTTTCTTGAGCCCTTAGATGAAATTTAAGTCTCACGAATAATTAATGATCTTAAAAAAGTAGTTGTTAGGATGTTTCTGGCTTAAATAATAACATAATTAAGACCATGTCTCATCAGTTAGTAACGTATATCACAAAATTAATAAATAAATCCTTGAGCGAAGGGAAAATTCCTAAGAAGTTTAAAATGGCCCTAGTAGTACCAATCTATAAGGGATCAGATAAACATGATGTTTATAATTATAGACCTATCTCAATACTTCCTCTTATTTCTAAAATAATAGAAAAGGTAGTGTAGGACCGGCTATTAAAATTTCTTCTTCGTAACCATTATTTCTATAAGCAACAGTATGGATTCATTCCCAATTCTAGCACAAACAATGCAGTGGAATATATTATTGTTAGACTTCAAGAGGCTCTAGATTCAGGATTGCTTGCATCAGGTTTATTTATAGATTTAAAAAAGGCTTTCGACACTGTGGATCACTCTCTCCTAATTCATAAATTAGAATTAGCTGGTGTGAGAGGAACTGCACTTCACTGGTTTGTAGATAACCTTAAGGACTGGGAACAATTTGTTACTTGCATGAATGCTGTGAGTAGTTGCCAAGCAATTACTATTGGGTTGCCACAGGGATCTGTTTTAGGCCCAATATTTTTAATATATATCAACGACATTGGTAGACTAAATTTAAGCGGTAAGATATCCCTATTTGCTGATGATACCAATGTATTCTATGTTGTAAAGTCTGTACATGGACTCGAACAGAAAATGCAGGAAGATGCACATCTGATTCTATCATGGATGCATGAAAACTGTCTAACAGTTAACTTAACTAAAACTTACTATATTGTCTTTCACAATCCTTCCTACAACCTACCTTTAGACATGCGATTATACTTCCACGAACAATGTCCACTCCGAGTTAAATCTACCAAATTTTTGGGATTAGTCATTGATGAGCTACTCTCTTGGGATGATCATGTCAAAGCTATTGGTGGAAAAAATAATTCCAGCTATAGGAGTTCTAAGCCGAGTAAAATACAGAGTTTCTCGACCACTACTGAAGTCTGTATATCACGCACTTATTGAAAGTCACATTGCTTAAATGATTCACATTTGGGCTTGTTGCAGCAAAGGATTATTCAATAAAATTAATATATAACATAAAAGGGCTTTGAAAATAATTTTCAATCTTCTCTACAATTCAATTGTACAAACAATGTAATGTCCTATCACTAAATTGTCTCCTTCAAAGAGCTTCAGTAAAAATGATATATAAAATTAAACACAAAATAACCAATTCAAATATCATACTCACAACCAATTCAGATACTCACTCACACATCACCAGAAATGCAAGCAATATCCACTATAATGTAATAAATACCAGCAGGTTTGGAAATAATTCACTATGGCATTACTCATCATTTTTATATAATAGACTACCTGATGGCCTGAAAAATATCTCCTCATTGAGAACTTTCAGGAAAGAACTGTTTAAATTCTTAATGAATTCAACAATGTAACTTACAATTGCATGTAATTACTAAAATACCATTGCTACCTTGATGTACTACACTATCACGAACCTCGGCTCAGGTGCCCCTTATGAGATAATAATAAATACAAATAGCCTAGTACTGTATTCGTGGGGTTGGCAATCCAGTATATGACAATATTTCTCGCATATAATGGTGGACACAGCTGGAATTTTACTATATAAGTCATGATCTAAAAAGGGGAAGAGAGGAGGGTTATGGACAGCGGAGGGATCAACATTTATTACCACACAATTCCCTGTTTTATTTTTCAGCATTAGAAAAGGTATTTAAGCTAATTTCAATAATTTAGAAAATATTATCGTACGTTGAGATCTCATTCAGCGTTACTACTGAGCATACCCCGTTATAACCCTTTACATCAATTATGGGTAAATCGAGGGTGCTGATCAGGAATATACTCTTAGTTTTCACCCACACCTAACGCCCTTGAGGGACGAGGATTCGATTCCCCTCACAGGTACCAAGTCATAAATTGGAATTTGCGATGAATGACTCGGAATGGTACGGTATTGCGTTGATATAAATTGTATGAACACGTTTCTTACATCGGATATGCGAAAAGTCACCCTTAGCGTAATTGAATGTCAGAGTTCGATTTCCCTCCCAAGTACTAAGTGGAATAATCGAATTCGCGATCTCTGGCCAGGATCGGAACGATATTGTGTGGATAAACCGGGTCATTCATCGCAAATTCGAATTTGACTTTGTACCTGTGAGGTGAATCGAACTCTCGACCCTCTAGGGCGTTAGGTGTGACTTTTCACACAGCCAATATAAGAAACGTCTCCATACTATTTTATGAACACAATACCGTAACTTTCCGGGTGACACGCCGCAAATTCGAATTTATATCTTTGTACCTGGGAGGGGAATCGAACCCTCGTACCTCAAGAGCGTTAGGTGTGGGTGCAAAACAAATTATATATTCGTGATCAGCACCTTCAATTTACCCATAATTGATGTAAAAAATCACATTTCGAGAAAAAAAAAATACCCGTACCACCTAAACTCCATAAGTGCCGATTATTGAACATATTTGAATCGGTCATTGTTAGAAGAAGTCAATTCTTGTCGAAATTGCGATTCCCATGGAAACGTATAGTATGAATGTTGACGCATCTAGCTATGTTAAAAGGAACTAAGTCTGCATGTTCTGTATGCAGTATCACTACTGTACCCTAATTAGGCAGATACAGGAATCGATGCGAAAGGAGATTTAATATTGAGATCAGAATTTGATAGAGCTTTGGAAGACTTAAGCAGGAACAAAGCACCAGGCATAGATGATATACCGATTGAGTTGCTACGCTGCATAGGAGATGAAGGTCTGATCAGGTTATTTCACTTGGTGTGTAGGATTTATGAGACAGGTGAGGTACCCCCTGATTTCAAGAAGAATGTAATCATCCCTATACCAAAGAAAGTGGGAGCTGACAGATGTGAAGATTACCGTACAATCAGCTTGATTACTCATGCTTCAAAGATCCTGTCTAGGATAATTTACAAGAGGATTGAAAGCCAGATAGAAACGGAGTTGGGTGAAGACCAGTTTGGTTTCAGGAGAAATGTAGGAACAAGGGAAGCTGTACTAAGTCTTAGGATGATTTTGGAAGGTAGAATAAGGAAAGATAAGAGAACGTTCATGGCTTTTGTAGACTTAGAAAAGGCTTTTGATAACGTTGATTGGACTAAATTGTTTGACATTTTGAAATCGATTGGAATAAAGTACAGGGATAGGAGGGTGATATACAATCTATACAGAAACCAGACAGCAGTCATTCGAGTTGAAGGACATGAGAGAGAAGCTGGTATTCAGAAAGGTGTAAGGCAAGGCTGCAACTTATCACCCATACTTTTCAATCTTTACATTGAACAAGCAATGAAGGAAATTAGAGAAAAATTTAAAGTGGGAGTGAAGATTCAAGGAGAAATAATTTCAACTCTGAGATTTGCTGATGACATAGTCATCTTGGCCGACAAGCCTGAGGATTTGAATGAGTTTTTGAATGGTATGGACTCCGTCTTACAGAAAGAATTCATGATGAAAATTAATAAATGTAAAACAAAAATACTGGAATGCAGCCGAAATAAATCAGAAACCTCTATGGAGATCAAATTGACAGGTGAAAAGCTGAAGGAAGTAGAAGACTTCTGTTACTTAGGAAGCAGAATAACCAGTGATGGACGAAGCAAAGAGGATATAAAAAGTAGGTTGGCTCAGGCAAAGAAAGCTTTTCTACAAAAAAGGAATCTGCTGACATCGAATATAGATTTAGGTATTAGGAAGTCATTTTTGAAAGCCTTTGTCTGGAGCGTGGCGCTCTATGGAAGTGAAACTTGGACTATTGGTGCAGCAGAAAAGAGGAGAATAGAAGCATTTGAAATGTGGTGTAACAGGAGAATGATGAAGATCAGATGGGTAGATAGGGTTACAAACATAGAGGTATTAAGACGAGTGGGAGAGGAGAGATGTTTCTGGCGACTGCTAATGAAGAGAAGAGATAGGTTGGTAGGACACATACTAAGACACCCAGGAATAGCAAGCTTAGTTATGGAAGGAAGGGTCGAGGACAAGAACTGTAGGGGTAGACCAAGGTTAGAATATGTTAAACAGATTGCCTCAGATGTAGGGTGTGGTAGTTATGTAGAGATGAAACGATTAGCTCAGGACAGGGAGGCATGGAGAGCTGCATCAAACCAGTCAAAAGACTGAAGACTCAAACAACAACAGGAATCGAACCCATGATCATTTAGTCGAAAAGTTATTGCACCCGAATTCTCCAATCACCACCTATATCCTGCTGAGATGGAAAGGATATAAGGAACAACGATACCCAGCTCAAAATAACTTATCGTTTCCTCCTAGGTGAAGAATTAGGAAATTCGTGGTTCATACAGAGTATAAACTAGTACTACCAAACTAGTTACATACTTTAACTATTATTTAAGTTAATAGCAAATCGAGAAACTCGGATCTCGAGGGGTGATAAGGTCAAAACTATAGTGGCGCGTGTATCTAACTACGGGGCTACATGACCGCCTTGTCGCAGTCCCTAAACTAAGGAACCAAAATGTATCTAACTAGTAGTATCATAAACAAAAGTTTGGTGCTTTTCAGTCGGTCAACACGAATGTACCCACATAGAGCTGGATTATGCCATAATCCTGAAATAAATTGCATTAGATTAATAAATACACTAGGATGACCAGTTTCGATCGAGAAGCGATCATCATCAGATCCATTTCACTTAGGCTATAACATCTATGTTTGAGACTACAGGAGAAAAATATATAGAATACGTACAATTATTTAGTTGCAGTGTTGGTTATGCAACAGTCAGTGTATGTTAAATGTGGTATATCTAATGTTAGGTGAACTTCTAAAATAGCGATAAAAATCCGGAATTTGTCTGTAAGGGGTGATTATATGGTTATACAAAATCAACTATGGTTATACTGTAGTAATACAGGCTTATAATTATCGGGTTGTCTCCTTAACTGGAACTTGAAGCAGTTGCTTGTTCACTTAGGCACCAGTTATGGTCGACTACCCCAGGTGTTAACTGGACGGACCTGGTTTTTCCCTTTTCTCCCTATTTAGTTGCTATGTTCTTTCTGAGGTCAGTGCCATGTTTATTTGTGTGACGTTGCCAAATCTAGACAAGAATGTATGCTATTGAATACAGGAATCTGCAACTATTAAGGACCGTGGAACTATCTTCGCCACGCGTGGACTAAAAAAAGCCATTCAAACTAAGCGGTACACGGTCTATTGAAGACGTCCCGACACCTTTAATACTGCCGCGCATATCGGCCTAGGTTTATTGCAGAAAAAAAGTACATAGTACACCTGATCCAAATAACATTTACCTATAACCACCGCTATTTCCCCCCTTTTTTATCTAGCTTGGCTGTATCGCTAAGTTGTGTCTTGTTTTCGACAGGGTGTGTTTTTAGTAGAGCGAAAAGGGGTGAACTCTCCATAAAAGTGTGTTTATCTAGATTGTTGGGATTGTTTTGTTTGGCTAGGTGAATCTCGATTGCTTCCTTTATGTCGAGAGCTCTGCCTTTCGATTCGTGATGAATTATTTTTAGGTCAGTCTCGATGTTAGTAAAGCTGTGCCCCGTGTCACACATATGTTCGCATACGGCTGAATGTCTTCCATATCTTATCGCATTCCTATGTTCATTATAACGTGTATCTACTCGTCTTCCGCTCTGTCCAATGTAATTAGCTTGACAACCAGTGTCTTGGCATTTAATAGAGTATACCTCTGACTTTGAATACGGGTCTTGTTTATTTAGATTTCTATTTTTCAGGTGCCTCCCGGCCGTATTATTCGTTGTGAATGCCATTTTTATGCCTTGCTTTTTGAATTGATTAGTGATTTTATATGTGTTCTCATTCACATAGTTGAAGCGCGCGAATTTTGTCTCATTAATGTCCGGTTTTGGAATCATTTTATCTTTATATTTATGTTTGGCTACAATTTGGTCTATTTTGCTTGGCGGGAAATTGTTTTCCTTTGCTATTTGTTTAATGGTACTTATTTCCTTATTATAATTGTCTATTGACATGGGTATGTTAAAAGCTCTGAGCACCTTTGAAATGAACCCCACTAATTTATGCGTACTGGGGTGATTAGACTGATTGTCGATTGCATGCGATGTTTGTGTGTCTTTTCGGAATGTGGAGTATGAAAGCTCGTTGTCTTTACGTTCAATAGTTATGTCGAGATAATTTATTTTTCGATCTGTTTCGGATTTCTTAGTGAATTTCATTGAGTGGTGTAGGCTATTAATGGATTGGAGAATTGTTTCTTCGCTTGTTAATTCAGTATCGTAAATGCAAATTACATCATCTACGTATCTTTTCCATATTACTATTCCCTTTGTTGAAGTCTTTTCTAAAAATTCATTCCCTAATGCATTAATGAGGATGTCAGCGAAATGAAATGTAATTTGGTAAAATAGCGGTGGTCATAGGTACCGGTAAATGTTATTTGGATCAGGTGTACTATGTACTTTTTTCTGCAATAAACCTATTCCGATATGCGCGGCAGTATTAAAGGTGCCGGGGCGTCTTCAATAGACCATGTACTGCTTAGTTTGAATGGCTTTTTAGTCCACGCGTGTCGAAGATAGTTCCACGGTCTTTAATAGTTGCAGATTCCTGTATTCAATAGCATACATTCTTATCTAGATTTGGCAACGTCACACAAATAAACATGTCACTGACCTCAGAAAGAACATAGCAACTTAAGGGGGAGAAAAGGGAAGAACCAGTTCCGTCCAGTTAACACCCAGGGTAGTCGACCATAACTGGTGCCTAAGTGAACAAGCAACTGCTTCATGTTCCAGTTAAGGAGACAACCCGATAAGTATAAGTCTGTATTATTGCAGTATAACCATAGTTGATTTTGTATAACCATGTAATCACCCCTAACACACAAATTCCGGATTTGTATCACTATTTTAGAAGTTCACCTAACATTAGATATACCACATTTAGCATACACTGACTGTTGCATTACCAACACTGCAACTAAATAATTGTACATATTGTATATATTTTTCACCTGTAGTCTCAAACAGATGTTATAGCCTAAGTGTAATGGATCTGATGATGATCGCTTGACGATCGAAACTGGTCATACTAGTGTATTTATTAATCTCATGTAATTTATTTCAGGAATAGGGCATAACCCAGCCCTATTTGGGTGCATTCGTGTTGACCGACTGAAAAGCACCAAACTTTTGTTTACTTAGGCAACACTGAAAAATGGCTTCAAACCTCACAATGTTCATGGCTAGTCAGGCAAATCGTGATGCCAAGAGTTTCAAAACACTCAGGTTTAATCTCATGAACATAGACAAGTTAATTTGGTTCAACAAAAAATGTATAGAACTAAATCACACCCCTAAATACGTACCAATTAAAACCCTACCGATTACACCAGCCTCAATCGTTTCAACTAAACAAGCCAAAGCGCTTTGGATAAAAAACGAACTAAGATTTGCATACACTAGAAAGCAAATAATCAACCAACAACTATACGATATTCATTTGCAACTAAGTAACTTCTGGCATGCATCCCAATGGGGCAGTTTTACCGAGCACCTACATGACACCATGAACATCAGAGCAATGAGGAAGCATGAAACGCTGGAATATAAACTAAGAAAACAAGGAGATACACAGAATAATCAATCTAGCGAACAACACACGAATAACAATGAATTCAATTTCCACAGCAGGGTAAACAATAGAACGAACGTAACCTTCTCTCAAAATGAAATGAATATGTTAGACAAAGGTTTGAAATACAACTGCACAGACGCACACACGAACCATAATATAAAACAGTTAATCACAAATATCGCGATAGCCAGTCACAAGCTCCCAGCAGAAGACAGGGAATTAACCAAACATCTTGCCATCAACGAAGCCAAAAAATTCTCAAATGAGAGGGCGAACACTATTAAACTCAAAACAACAAACAGCTAAAAGAAATAAAGTCATTGAAACAAAAAATAAAAGAACATGAATTAATCATCAAAAAGCAATTAAGGGAAATACCACAGTAATTTTGAACAAAACAGATTACATTGAAAAAAAAAAAAGAATTCCTAAACAACAACGAAATCAAAGAATTAGTAAAAGATCCCACCAACAAATTCCAAAAACAAATGAAAAGTATATTAAAAGAAACAGAATACATAGTGACCAAAGCTGAAAAATCAAAACAAATAAACATGAACCCGAAAATATCGTCATTGAGGGGACAACCAAGAATACACAAAAAGGAGTGCCCAATGAGACCAATAGTCAATTGTAGGAATGTGCCTAATTACAAAATCAGCAAAGAGTTACTAAAACTCTTATAACGCCGCCTTTCCAACGACAAAAACAACTCTGTAAAGAACACAACGGAATTAGTAACAGCACTGAACACCCTAAAAATGAAACCTAGCATCAGGCTTGTATCTTTCGATGTAACTAACATGTACACCAATATTCCTATAATGATGTAATCAACACTATCAAAATAACTTAAAATCCAACAATTCGGCAAAAGAAACTGATGAGATTGTGCGATTACTGAGGGTCGTCCTCGGCCAAAACTTGTTTCAATTGGACAATAAAATGTACACACAAACAGAAGGATTAGCGATGGAATCACCACTAAGCGGATTAACCGCTGACATGCACTAGAAAATGAGTTTTTAGAAAAGACTTCAACAAAGGGAATTCTAATATGGAAAAGATACGTAGATGATGTAATTTGCATTTACGATACTGAATTAACAAGCGAAGAAACGATTCTCCAATCCATTAATAGCCTACACCACTCAATTAAATTCGCTTAGGAATCCGAAACAGATCGAAAAATAAATTATCTCGACGTAACTATTGAACGTAAAGACAACGAGCTTTCATACTCCACATTCCGAAAAGACACACAAACCTCGCATGCAATCGACAATCAGTCTAATCAGCCCAGTACGCATAAATTAGCTGGGTACAATTCAATGAAGCGCAGAGCCTTAAACATACCCATGTCAATAGACAATTATAATATATAAATAAGAACCATTAAACAAATAGCAAAGGGAAACAATTTCCCGCCAAGCAAAATAGACCAAATTGTAGCCAAACATAAAAATAAAGATAAAATGATTCCAAAACCGGACATTAATGAGAAAAAATTCGTGCGCTTCAACTATGTGAATGAGAACACATATAAAATCACTAATCTATTCAAAAAGCAAAGCATAAAAATAGCATTCACAACGAATAATACGACCGGGAGGCACCTGCAAATTAGTCATCTAAATAAACAAGACCCGTATTCAAAGTCAGGGGTATACTCTATCACATGCCAAGAAACCGGTTGTCAAGCTAATTACATTGGACAGAGCGGAAGACGAGTAGATACACGTTATAATGAACATAGGAATGCGATAAGATACGGAAGACATTCAGCCGTATGCGAACATATGTGTGACACGGGGCACAGCTTTACTAACATCGAGACTGACCTAAAAATAATTCATCACGAATCGAATGGCAGAGCTCTCGACATAAAGGAAGCAATCGAGATTCACCTAGCTAAACAAAACAATCCCAACAATCTAAATGAACAGACTTTTATGGAGTGTACACCCCTTTTCGCTCTCCTAAAACACACATCCTGTCGAAAACAAGACACAACTTAGCGATACAGCCAAGCTAGATAAAAAAAGGGGGGAAATAGCGGTGGTTATAGGTAAATGTTATTTGGATCAGGTGTACTATGTACTTTTTTTCTGCAATAAACCTAGGCCGATATGCGCGGCAGTTTTAAAGGTGTCGGGACGTCTTCAATAGACCGTGTACCGCTTCGTTTGAATGGCTTTTTTAGTCCACGCGTGGCGAAGATAGTTCCACGGTCTTTAATAGTTGCAGATTCCTGTATTCAATAGCATACATTCTTGTCTAGATTTGGCAACGTCACACAAATAAACATGGCACTGACCTCAGAAAGAACATAGCAACTAAATAGGGAGAAAAGGGAAAACCAGGTCCGTCCAGTTAACACCTAGGGTAGTCGACCATAACTGGTGCCTAAGTGAACAAGCAACTGCGTCATGTTCCAGTTAAGGAGACAACCCGATAATTATAAGCCTGTATTATTACAGTATAACCATATAATCTCCCCTAACAGACAAATTCCGGATTTTTATCGCTATTTTAGAAGTTCACCTAACATTAGATATAGGGGCAGATGACCTCGTAGTTCCGCCTCTTAAAACAACAATAACAATAACCTCCATTAGATATACCACATTAGCATACACTGACTGTTGCATTACCAACACTGCAACTAAATAATTGTACATCTATATATATACAAATTAATTGCTGTTCGTTAGTCTCGCTAAAACTCGAGAACGGCTGGACCGATTTGGCTAATTTTGGTCTTGAATTATTTGTGGAAGTCCAGAGAAGTTTTAAAAGGAGAATAAATATGAAAGTTGTAGCGCACGAGTAGATTCAACAAATGAGCGACGACGAGCGAAGCGTTTCAACTAAGTCCCGTATGCGTTCATATACTATTCGTCTGATAGTGATGAAACTTGGGTGAGATGTTGTGTACACTCCATGGAAGGTTTCTTAGTAAATCCACTTAAAAATATGTAGCACACGAGTAGATTCAACAAATGTGCGACGACGGGCGAAGCTTTTGAACAAAGTCCTGTATGCGTTCACATACCATTCGTCCGATAGCGATGAAACTTGGGTGAGAGGTTGTGTACACTACAGGCAAGGTTTCTGGCTTAGTAAATCCATGTTATAATAGGTAGCGCACGAGTAGATTCAACAAATGAGCGACGACGAGCGAAGCGTTTCAACATAGTCCCGTATGCCTTCATATACTATTCGTCTGATAGTGATGAAACTGGGCTGAGATGTTGTGTACACCTCAGGGAAGGTTTCTGGTTAGTAAATCGACTGAACAATAGGTAGCGCACGATTAGATTCAACAAATGAGCGACGACGAGCGAAGCGTTTTAACAAAGTCCCGTATACGTTCTTATACTATTCGTCTGATAGTGATGAAACTTGGGTGAGATGTTGTGTACACTTCATGGAAGGTGCCTGGCTTAGTAAATCCACTTAACAATAGATAGCGCACGAGTAGATTCAACAAATGAGCGACGACGGGCGAAGCGTTTCACCAAAGTCCTGTATGCGTTCACATACCATTCGTCTGATAGCGATGAAACTTGGGTGAGATGTTGTGTACACTTTAGGGAAGGTTTCTGGGTTAGTAAATTCACTTTACAATAGGTATCGCACAAGTAGATTAAACAAACGAGCGACGACGCACGAAGTGTTTAACATAGTCCTGTATACGTTCATATACCATTCGTCTGATGGCGACTAAACTTGGGTGAGTTGTTTTATACACTCCAGGGAAAGTTTCAGGCTTAGTTAATCCATTTTACAATAGGTAGCGCTCAAGGAGATTCAACATATGAGCGAAGGCGCGCGAAGCGTTTCAACAATGTCCCGTATGCGTTCATATACCATTTGTCCGAAAGCGATGAAACTTGGGTGAGATGTTCTGTACACTTCAGGGAAGGTTTCTGGCTTAGTACATCCACTTTACAATAGGTATCGCACAAGTAGATTCAACAAATGTGTAACGGCGTGCGTATCGTTTAAAAAAAAATCGTGTGCGTTCATATACCATTCATGCGATTGCAATGACATTTGGAGAAATGTTGTTTCCACTCCCGCAAAGATTTCTGATTTAGTAAATCCATTTTACAATTGGTAGCGCACGATTAGATTCAATTAATGGGCGACAGCGCGTGCATCGTTTCAACCAAGTCCCGTATGCGTTCATATAACATTCATCCGATTATCATAAAACTTTGGGGAGTTGAGCACAGTCCTGCGAAGGTGTATGAATTAGTAAATCCGTTTTTCAACGGGTGGCGCACAAGTAGATTCAACAAATGAGTGTCGTCGCGCAAATCGTATAAGCAAAAACCCGTATGCGTTCATATGCCATTCATCCGATTGCGATGAAACTTTCATGAGTTGTTGTGTACACGCCAGGGAAGGTTTTCACATGGTAAATCCATTTTACAATAGGTAGCGTACGAGTATATTTAACAAATGGGTGACGGCGCTCGAATCGTTTCAACGAAGTCCCGTATGCGTTCATATACCATTCATTTCCTTGCGATGAAAATTTGGTGATTTTTTTGAGATAGTAAATCAATTTACAATAGTTTAGAGGAGGTTAACGGAAAAAGAAAATCAATATTGGGAATCCTAAAGCACTTCAACAAACAAAGTTACAACGCCAACACTTTCTTTGATTGGCATTGCAACGCATGCCGGGTACAGCTAGTATTATATATATATTTCACCTGTAGTCTCAAACATGGATGTTATACCCTAAGTGTAATGGATCTGATGATGATCGCTTGACGATCGAAACTGGTCATCCTAGTGTATTTATTAATCTTATGTAATTTATTTCAGGATTAGGGCACAAGCCAGCTCTTTTTGGGTACATTCGTGTTGACCGACTGAAAAGCACCAAACTTTTGTTTACTTAGGCAACACTGAAAAATGGCTTCAAACCTCACAATAGTAGTATCATTTTACGTTGATTATCACATGAGTAAGCGGTCAGTTAGATAAAATACGGACAAGCATAGTAAAAAGTGCCTGTGAAATTTATGTACTTGGACAATACCATTTATGTCCCTCACAAACATAAATAAAAATGGTGTCCTATTTGACACCTCAACTAAAATTGAAAAACAATTCTGACAAACTTCTCGTTTTCTGTAAATAATATTGGAAGAATTCGGCACTCCAACTGAGCCCTCATTCTCTCCTCGTAGAATGATGCAAAAATCTTGCATATAAAAAAAACCAATGTAAATATTCAAAAACTTTTCAAATATTGTCTAGTTCCTCTGAACTAACAGTACATCTAAGTGAATTATGAAACGACGGTGGTTTTAGAAATTTCCCTATTCTATACAATGCGTTTCATTAAACTTGAACCGTAGTTCCAAATCTGAATTAAATTATGAAAATATTGAAATATTCGCTATTTACAAAAATTTACAAAGTCGTGATCAGCACGAACATTCACTCCTCCTAACAAAAATATTTTAATCTCCACTATTTCTTTGAATAAATCATTTTACTGTATATCACCGATACCTTATGTGTTTCGAAGTATTAACATACTTGTCATATCAAAAAGAATAAAAGTGACGAACGTTTAAGTTGATCACTGCTGAAAAATTTCACACAATTCTTTGAATAAATTCCGATAGTGGTGAATTTCATTGCAAGACTCTCAGTTACAAAATCATTAACATTGACATTAATCCAGGTGCGTGTTATATTACTTCACTCCACACCTCTGTTTTCATATTTCCACAAATAATTAATACATTTTTTGAACTTCCTGTACAGAATCCAGCCTCACTGCAATAAATAACTTCACACTCTCCCCTTGTGAACAAATCTAGGAAACATCCTCAATACGCTTCCTTCATTAACAATACGTAAACTTTATTTACGCCAAATTGCACGGAATCTCAAGTACTAGAACCATTTCATTGCATTCTAAACTAATGCAAGAAAATCAGTGACCGTATTTCATATTCACCCAATTGTGAATATTTTTCAAGTCACAATACCTCAAACCTAAACTACTTATTATACATTACTTCCTCGTGCTTTCTATAATCCTTCACGTTCTATTCACAAACTTTAAATAATTATATACAACATTATTAAACATCCTGTGGCTTTCATTTATTTTCTTTAATTCAAACATTAAAATTCATTGTAGTATTAACGTAACTTTCTGAGTATAGTCTGCAAGAATTCATATTTAAATACAAATAAAATCATTTCCTCCCTTTCGTGATAACAACATTATGAATATAATTCATTTAAGTCCATGCTGACTTATTTCAGACACTAGGTAGACTTACAATATGTCACCTGACACCTTGTCATTTTTCGATATTTCATTGCAAATTATCTTTACAATGAACTTTCTAATTCTCCCCATGAAAGATTTAATTACAATATTTATTTGGATTTAATAACACTCTAGTTATTTCCATGTTAATCTTTACATTGATTAGTGTTCCTTGAACATTAATTGCAACTGGTTATTTTATTCCAATACTCAAAAATGACGAGTATTAATTCAGTATAGTTCTCCATAACTATCTGCTTTAATAAAGTAGTTATGACGTTATATTCACTAATATTGTCATTATAATTACATAGAATTACTTTTACACAGTATATCTGAAGTAGTGTAATACAGCATTGATTACACGAAGTAATATTTAATATTTTCGAAGCCTGATATAACATTCTAAGCTTTCGAAACATACTGTACTTTCGCAAAGTTTCACTAACTTTTGATACATACTGTACTTCAACTATCGACGCATTCCACACTTCTTATAAAACAGATTTATTTAGCATCACAAGTTTAAAATTAAGGAATCTAAAATTTAATTTTACAAAATGTCAAAACGAAAACTCGCTGACGAAAAGGTTAATCTGTCCGAAATTTATAAGAAAATGGCAATACAATGACGTGAGTTAAGAATAAAAATCTACACAAAATATATTACAGCTTATAGAACAATATGTTGGTCAATCACTGAATTATTCACAAAACATCGCTAACTACAAAAATGAAACAATGAAAAACACTTTCTACCTTAATGATGAGAAGAATCGACTGTGCCTGACAGCTCCAAGCAATATGGATTGCCAGCGTTCCATTGAGACAGCTGATCGGCCGGGCCATATGCCAGCCTGCACGTGACAATGCAGTAAGAGTTACTTCGAGGTCACGGCTCTCGGACATCACCCCAGGTGATCGTCTTGCTTCCGCTCGTAACACGCCTCTCCAACACTCCGCTGGTCGTCCCGTTCTCTTCTGACATGACACTGTCTAAATTGGCTCGAGCTCTTCTCCTCAATAAATCTTCTTCCATAGTTAGTGTCCTCTGAATATTCCTGGATGGATGTGGAATCTCATTGTAGCGTAGCTTATTCTGCGAACTCAGTGTGTCGTGGACATAATCTGCCACGGAATCCATTAAGATGTGGCCAATCTGGATTTCACACTTTTCATTGATGAAAACAAACTTCCCTCCATGGTGAAATTAGAACATAATCACACCTTGACTAATAGTAATACAAGTGCATCTTCCCCTTCGACTGTTTTGTAATAACATCTTGAATACTTTCGAAGAATAGTCGTTGTGTATGTAGTATATCGTTAGTATATGCGTAGTATTTCTGTGGTATAGTTGCAGTAAACTGTGAGTATATCTGCTGTAGACTTGTAGTTATAAGTCACGTTGTATGCACGAAGTGTTCTGCAGTACTATGCGCTTGTAAAAGTGCTCCGTTTAAAGCTAGTTCTTTCACTGTTCTGAGTAGCACTCTGCTTCGCCGAGCCTCTAACTCTCTTGGCCCGTGGAGATGGGTCTCCTCGCGGTCAAGGTATCCTTGCTCCGCACTTCTCCTAACAATACTATGCGTTCTTTTAATCGCAGAAAAACATTCTAGTTCTGGTCTGAACGTGGCCAGACGTATATAGAGAATGATTCTTCGTCCGCTCAAATCCTCGCGTCTAGCCATCGCTTTCCTCCCCTCTCCGGAGTCATGACGCTGCTCAAGGCTTCCCCTTCTCTCCTATCTCGACACGTGCGGTTCTCTCCCATCTCGAGCTGATGACGGCACCGCTTAGAACCGGATATCGAACTCCCTGCTCGTAATGTCGTGAACCAGACACTTTTAAAAGATATTCTCTCTTTGTTAAAATAACTCAGAGTATTTCAAATCTATTCTGGCCTTTAATAAATGTTTGTTCCTGCTTCTGAAACTTATAATTTACTTTCTTTTATAGTATAAAATGCTTTGATATACAATCTTCTACTTTCAAAGAGATTTCATTTTCACGCGTATAAAAGTCATGCGACCCAGTTCGAATCTCGACTAAGACATAGCCATAGCCTTAAATAAATTCGGGTGCAGTATGATGGTCATAGAATCTTAAAGGAGGTGACACGCAAAGACGAACATGTCCACAATTGAAAAAAAAAAGAGATACAATATGGATCGGGACGTACAAGATGAGCGGAATGTAAATAGATCGTGCCATTTAAGCAAACTTGAATATGTCCCATGATACAAGCCTGTGAAAATGCATGGTTCAGCGCAAACACGAACTTGTACACATCTTCATTTCCTGCAAAGACGAACTAGTCCATACCTCCAATAGGAAGCGCTGATTCATGCCACGTGATTTCCATTCCGCGCAAGACCAGACGTTCCAGCGCAGAGCAGCTGATATTAGCATTAGTTCCGTGCTTCTGTGCTCCGGCTTAATAATATTACATATTGCTAGTAAAATTATTACGTCAGTGTTGTAGCAGAATGGATGAAGAATTTGTTCGTGTGAAGACTGCAAACAAGGGTAGCAGAAAGAAGAAAATGATGATGATGGTGATGATAATTGTTGTTTTAAGGGGCCTAACATCTAGGTTATCGGCCCCTAATGGTTTGGGTGATAGTGAAGGATGAGATGAGAATGAAAAACTATAACTAATACTAACTACAAACTTACAAACTAGAAGAAAAAATTGTAAACAAATAAACGATAAGGCAAATAAAGGACAGGAAGAAAAGAAATGCCCTCAACCCTCGAAAAATGAGGATTGAGGGACTTGGAAGGAAGGAGAGCCATGAAAGGCAGATAGGAAAGGGAGAAATAGGAGAGGGCCCACCCCAAGTTTAGAGGAAAATGCGGGCAAAACGGATACAGCTCCGGAATCCCTCGGGGTCGCTAACTCCGAAACTCACCAGCCGTGAGCCCTTGAGGGTGTAGAATTATCCAGGGTGCACCAGAATTGGTGGGGCTACATACACCCTGCCTCCTTGAAGACCTTGTGCAGAAGGCTGTCTCCTCGAAGAATGAGGGTATCAGGAAAGATGAGACAAGGGCCAATTAAGGCGGGAAAGTGAAAGAATCCCAAGGCCTCGGATACCCTAATGCCGTCGGGGTCGGAAAAAACAAGAGTTGACCAAGGGAGTCGACAGGAGAGAAGACGGAGAGGAGCCCGGCACAAGTAAGTGGAAGCAATGTCGGACTCAGCTGGGGTCCCGTGGTCGCCAACCCACGTGCCACTAGATGTGAGCCCCTGGGGCAACCATTAATAATAAAATGTAAGCGATTATGGAAAAATAAAACACCTTCCTTTTGAAAATCATTCAAAGCCGAACTTGTCCAAACAGTTCATGCAAAAGAAAACATGTCCATAATTAAATGTGCTTTTTAAGGAAATATTTTCATTGTAGATTTATTTGCAGTCATGAATTGCTCTTTTTGCATGAACATGAAATTGTTTGCATATCAATATGTTATTTTCATTATCATGTATGGCTGAAATACGTGTTTTGTTGATTGTGAAAAACTGTATTAGGTGGACATGTTCGTCTTTGCGTGTCACCTCCTCCGTTTGTACAGATTCGATCTGTAAGTTTAAGAAGGCTGCAGATGACGACATGGTGAGACATCGCTGTTATCAAATTTACGATGGAGCTGGCCCATGAGTAACATAGTGAGTTAACGTGCCCACGTGAGCCACTTCATGATTCAACATCATGTAATCAGACGGGGAACTTTTTCCGGTATCAAATACAAGCAGGCAAAAAGGGGAATCCCTAAAATGTGTTGACCACAAGGAAATTCTCGCGACAGTAGCAGTGGGCGGAGTCAGAATGGTGGTGTAATTACCCCATTTTCGAGAAAGAAACGAAACTATAAACTTCTAGGCCCGCCAATATGTATAATTAAGTGAATTAAAAGCTTTAGAAGAGTAAAACTTCACAATAATCATACAGAAGAAGAGTACTCAGGTAAGCATGACGTAGTCTGGGCTGGGCGGAAGGATATCACGGACATATTCGTGTAATGAGTCCCCACCCACGCAAAGCTAGAACACTAGAAAATTATTATAAATTAAAGGTACGATCGATTTCCTAAGTTTAAGGTAATTTTGGAACTTAGAGACCATAAGGAGTCTGGAGACTTTTTTAAAGCTCATACGATGCTTAGTTTGGAAATTAGCTTTCGAGAAGAAGGACAGGCACTACTTTGAACCGGATTTCAATAAATAGCCTGCCCGTCGAGCAGAGAACATACAGTCATCAACGAACCGTTGTAGTGGTTACGTTGTATCACAGCCAGTCATCGAAGGACCAGATAGTGGTCGCACCGCGTCAAGAAGTAACCAAGTTTATGGAACCTAAGGGGTTGCCATACTTCGACAGCGAAAATATCAAGTCTACAAAACCTTTAGAGAAATTTATACTGTGCGATAGGAACTAAATTCAGAAAAACATCGGAAAAAGAGTTATAATATCTCGCCAGTATTAGAAGAAGTCGTAAACACCGAGCGTGTTAAACAATTATCAAAGTACGTATAAGACCAAAAACGGGTCATAACGCCGTGTAATGATTCTGAACTTACCTATGCCTGGGAAGTGACGATAATTCGGAAGTATAGTAAGATTCGAAAGTAATAATAATGAGTGAAGTAAGTGTAAAACTTCAATCGTCAAGGGACGGAATACTCAAGCAGTATTCTAGTAAAACCGTTCGGAACGCGAATTTGAGTGGAGAAACATTTGTAGAAGAGCCTTAGTTCGATCTTAGACAGCGACTCTAGAAATAGTGTCTGAAGGAGATACTCGGCAAAGGATAGACTTATCGCCGCATATAGACAGTATCGTGCTAGTGCTGTAATATTAGGGCCGATAGATCACGAGCAGAAACACTGATATAATCTATTCGATGGTGACCAGTGGAGTGACGGGGAAGAATAGCAGATACTCTCAAGTCGATTCAAGTGGATGTTAGGACCAGGACAGAAGTCACAAGTGCCTACATTTTTGAAGAAGGCCTAAGAAGGTTGAGTCGTGTGAAATAGAAAGAATCACGAGTGTTGAACAAGCCGTTAATTTGGCTTGAGTGTAATAATTTGTTTTGTGTGTAGAAATTATTATTTTTTGTCAGTGTCATTTAGTATCTAAGTGTATTTAATCTTGTCAGTAAACCCTCAGAAAGGGACAATAAGTGTAAGCAAAATGTGTAAGGTTTATGAAAAGGGGATATTTTTGGAAAGTTGTGCGGTTGTCAAAATGGCGAACTAAGCACGGTATGTGGGTGAACCAGTCATCATCCATTGGGGTCCGAGGACCAGCAGGATAAAAAATGTGAGTACCGCTTATCAATATAAATTATGTTTTGGGGGAAGTTAGTGTATCCGTAAATGTTAGAAATGTCACACGGGTATGAGATAGAAATTGAATATGTGAAATAAGTGAGAAATGAGAAGAATGGATCTGATCGACAGTTAATAAATAAGTGAATAAAGAAATGAATTGTAATGTTCAAAGTAAACCATGTTAAGAGTAGGAATCTCTTCAAATAATGAAATAATGAGTTTTCGAACCATAGTGTTCATGTTAAATTGCATTGAGAAAGTATTAATGACAGTGAAATAGTCAATTATGGCAAGTTAAGTTAGCCATGGGAAGTAAAGGATGGCTTGAAAAATAAGAAGTTACGAATAGCTTTACAGAATATATGTTATACACGCTAATTGAGCGAATGTAAAATAGAGTGTATAGATTGTTATAGCTAATATCAAGGATAATTAATTATGGGTGGAGCTGTAGTGAGGCTGACGATGACGAATCTATATATGTTGAGTAGAAGGGAGCTATTTTTGTTGTATTGAAGTTAGAGGACATGGGTTCAATTCCCGCTCTAAAAGTATTGTGTTTACACGAGCAGAGGTCTGCTTAAATACCACTCTGCTAGCGCATGAAGTTGGAGAACGAAGGTTCGAGTCCCCCGTTCCAAGGAAATATTGTCATATCTTCCGAAAATGGGAAAACCCTTAGGAATTGAATATATTTGGACACAAAGGTGTCAAAGTGATGTTGTGAGCCCCTGTAAAAGAATGATCGCACTTCAGCTCACACAGTATTGATACTCATCTATTAATCGTTATATCCTATGAAATATTTATCGGCCGACGTGATTGCCGCTTAAAAATTAAACTGATTGGTTTAAATGTCAAAAGCGTTTCGTGTATTGTAACTTGTGACAGTATAAGGAATGAGCCAGCCGCGTTCTTGAATGGTATCCCAGTGTTATGTTGCAGAGCACCTGTCTGAAGGGCCATACATTTAGTGAGCACTCAAGGGTAGGTCGTTGGCCAGTAATCGCTTTGGAGCTGGCCAGACGTATTATGTCAACATCCGAGTCTTATTGCACTTGTAAGGACTTTTAAAAAGAGGGACGGAAGGTATTCCTGTGACCCAATTAATATTAATTATAGGCTGTAATCACGATCAGATACCATTAATAATTGAATTTTTGCATTACTATTGTTGTAAATTCTCTCATTGTGTGACAGGTTTTAAAGATGAATGTTCTTGAGTTAATGCAAATCTTAAACAATTCAGGGAGCCTTTTTTAATTGAATTTGTCAGTAGTTAGTAGACTCAATGGTAGCACGAACTTTCCCAATATAGAACAGTACAGTGACAGAGAGAGAGATAAGATCTCGATTCATATGGACGAAATTGAAATAATATTTTTTTATTATTATTATAAATAAATGTAGATCATACATTCAATAAAGAATAAATCATGTTTTCAATAACGGATAATGTTATAAAGAAACTAATGGAGCCATAGTGAGCTCATAAGAACAAACCTTAAGAAGTTACTTTATGGAAGTGAAACTAAACGGGTTATATAAGGGAACCCAAGTAGTGATGATCTTGATAATGATTATATTGATTCCTTGTTTATTGGAAACAAGTGTAAAGTAGTGTGATGTATTTTGAGGTTTTTGTGTGTATTTGGATTTTGTAGCGTCAAAGATGCCTTACGATTAAATGTTTTTAAATTGTGATTTTTGAGTTTATTTGAAGTGTTGACCTGTTCATTATGGTCCTAAATATATGTGTCATATTGAGGGAATGGACGTGCTACCCTCGAGACCACTGAGCTAACCGAAGTATGACCATGTATTGATTCTACAGATGAGTACAGGGGATTATATATATGTAACAGCAACCCTAAAAGGCGGTCGTAATTTAGTAAAGCAACGATAATAAGGCCGGATAAATTAAACACACAGATAATCGACCGCATAGGGTGTCCATGAAACTCCAGCATTGATACGCCCCGTACAATCCCCTAATAATTAGGTCGGCACCCAGGACTTTGGGGCCGAGTTTTCTTGGAAAAACCCGACGTTTCCTTGGGAAATTCACGGTTTTCATTTTTGAAAAAACATGGATTTTTCGAAATTTTGAATTATGTAGGAAATCACTTCCATAGGATGTTTGTGTTTAAAGTACTGAGGTATCATACGGGTACGGCATGGCTCAAACCGTAATGAACAAATAAATAAATTTGGGAAACAAAAATGAATCAGAAATGTTATCTCTGTCATACATGAACCAATGGTGAGACTTAACCCACTTAATTCTCAGAGTATATTGTTAGTACAATGTGCACGATGGAGGATATCAGGGTGTGCCTGAATGAGCACTTTGATAAGACTAAGGAGGAGATGGAGAAAATCAATAAGAAAAGTATTGGGGCCATGAAGGGCGATAGCAATGAAAAGTTGAAAGCTATTAAAGCCGACAGTAAAGACGAAATAATGAACTGAAGACAAGATATGGAGAGAACTATTAATTGTAAGTTTGAAATCATGGATAATACGTTTAATATTGAACTAAAAGAGTTTCAAACCGAAATCATTGCAGATAGCAAAGAAGCTATTCAGGCTGCACAAGACAGAGCAGCAAATGATGCTCTTAAGATGCAGAATAGCATATATGAGGCGGAAGTATCCCAAAAAGAATGTAGTGAAATCTTTAAAAAACTGGACGATAAATTTATTACCAAGGATTAAAAAAATTGAGATTATGGAAAATAAATTAGAAGAAAAGATAGACCTTAAATTTGAAGAAGTTGATAGTAAATTTCAGGCCATGGAAACCAAATTTGAGACCAAGGAGGGTAAACTGAATACTATGCAAACAGAATGTAAAGCAAATGTAGAAGAATGTAAAAAGAATATCGTAAGCCAATTCCTTGGAATGCAGGTACAGTTAGAAACTAATAAAGAGGAGTAAAGTGCCCAAATAAAGTCTAACATGAAGGAATGTCAGGCTTTCCGACGGGAAATTAAGGAAAGTTTTTAGAAGCTCGGAAACCAAATTTTGTAATGACGAAGGAAATGTAGGACAACTTGAGGAGGGCTTCGATAAAGTAAAATTAGATATTCAGGATATCAGACACCAGAATAAGTAGGATGCGGAGAATAGGGAGAAATAGTTTACCGCATTTACCGAAAACGCGGATGATAGGTTTGTGGAATATGATGCTAGTTTGGAAAAGAAATTAGGTGACTATGGGAAAAGGTTAGAAGAAAATAAACAGCGAAAAATTGATAGTAATGAGCAGGGAAAAGAAATAGGAGAAATTAAGTCAGGCATTGATAAGATGCAGGGAAAGATGACTAATTTAAAGGTACAAGTAGGGAAGACGAACTTAGAAATTGATCAAGTCCGAAGCGACCTGGTAGTGTTAGGTAAAGATCAAGAGGAGCTCAAAATCATCAGGAAAGATATATTTGAGGGTCAAGAAGAAATGAACAAGAAAGTAAATAAGATTCGAGAAGAATTGGATGCAACGGATGGGAACAAGCAAGAGATTGTGGAGAAACAAGTTTTGATAACTAAGAAGGAGATAAATGAGAAATTCTCATTAATCCAAGAGACCCTAAAGGAAAACACATTCCACGTTAAGCAAAAAACCGAAGCAAGTAGAAATAGACAGGAACGGTTTAAAAATGAATTCTGTTCATGATTAGAAAGGACGGAACAGAAGAATAGTCGGATGGAATTTCAAATCATGTCGCAGGAAGAGAGTGTACATCAGGATCGAAAATTGAATTATGGGAGTCAGGAAGACCTGTTGAATGGGTGAATTCAGAGACCCAATGCACGGACAAAGATAGGGAATTAGGAGGGGAGAGTCCTTATAAAATTCCAGGAATACCAATGGCAATGTCAACCCCACATGCAATCCAAACCGCTTGACAAGTAATAAACATCATTAAGTCGACTGAGGGTCGTCCGGTGAAGTTTACAGGAAACAATATATCAATAACCCCTAAATATTGGCTGAAAGAGGTAGCAGAATTCCTGAATGAGATGAAAATACCACCTGATAGAAGACTGAGAGCGATAGAAAAATTATTAGCTGGAGATTGTTTGACATAGTATCGGAGCTTCCGATATACATTCGACACAGTCGAGGGTTTCAGGGAAGCCTTTTAAAAACGTTATTGGGCAGCCGACGTACAGGAAAATTTACGTCTGGATTTGTACTCAAGGAAATGTAGTACAAATGCTCCCACTAAATACTCAGATTTTTTACTGCGCAGCAATGTAAGTTTCGATAACTAGATAAAGCTCCAGCAGAAACTGATTTATGTGCCGCTATCGCCAGACAACTTCCATATGAGATTCAGAGGTTGTTAATCTCATCTAGAGCAAAGAATGCAGTGGAAGTGGATAGTGTGTTGCGTCAACTGGATATGTCCACTGCACATATAGCTCCAAGGCAGAATAGAAATGTGGAACAAATACAGATGGCTAGTAGACAGGATGATAGGGACAAAGCCCTGTTGAATAAATCCACTCGCACCGACACGTGTGGGCTTGGACGTGAATATGGTCACAATGAGCTGAGGGGAATACAACCCTATAATAGAGGAGAATACAAAGGAAGATATCCTAGGAATACAGGATATAAAAGGCCTGACAATGGACCACACACCAGCAAAAGGCAAGATGTCAGAAGGAATTGGGGAAACAACCCAAGGAGGAACGATAGGTCCGAAGACAGGATCCAGGAATATCGGGATGAAATTGAAGAACGATATCAGGAATCTCGACGTTATATGGACGAGAGGACGGATGCATCTGATGATCAAAAGTTATGTTGGAGTGAAGCCATAAAGAATCGCAAATCACCCGACAGACATGATGGAGCATTAAGCTTAGAGTTGCAAGCTCAGTTGAGGAATGAGGGGAAAAAGGACCCTCAGGATAAACAAGTTCAAATTTAGAATGGTCAGAGCAAAGACATAACAGGTTTTGGGAGGATGTTCAGATGGTTAACTGGATAGCAAGACCAGATGAACTAATTACGGAGGATGCTGAAGGAATTCAACCGATAAGAAGGGAATTGCCTATAATTATTGAGCGGTGCAGAGGCGCGTACGTGGACCGAATATTTCTCGTGTCGAGATCGCACATTAAGAACTAGATGGATATCGACTTCGTAATGACAACACGTTTCATGTAGGTTTTAAAAATAACAAGATAAATTTAATATAAAAGACATAAAAATGGGGACGTGAGTAGTGCTTTTCAACGGTTCTTATACCACCTACGGCTTTCCACCGACAAGATGGCGGCGGCGCGCAACGACTATTTACATGGCATTCTTTTCAAATAAAGCTGATGAGAATGGCTTAACCTAGCCTATCCTAGTCAAGCTAACCTAGTCTAGTCGACTTAACCAATCCTATTTAACAAAGGGCATGACTACACTTTTGTTGATATTTCCTGAACCCGTAATGGGATTTTGAATGTGAGGTATCGTTGGACTTGGGCTTATAACAGGTGCTGTTTTCGAATCTATTATTGAAATTCTGACAAAGGGCCTAACTGCATTTTTGTTAATATCTCACAGACCAATAAGGCTAGGGACTTGTATGAGGTATTGTTGGACTCAGGCAAATGCTCCCGTTTTGAATGTATTTTTTGAAATGCTGACAAAGGGCCTAAGTGCACTTTTGTTAATATCTCATGAACCAATAAAGCTAGGGACTTGTATGAGGTATTGTAGGACTTGGGATGACGCCCCCTTTTTGAATGAAAGTTTAGAAATTTTGACAAAGGGTCTAACTGCACTTTTATCGATATTTTTTTAAAATTCATGATGAGGTAACTATTTTAGCCAGTAGCCGCTAGCCAGCGGCAGACATGGTCTGTGTGTAAAGCAGTGTGTTGAACTGACGTTGTTCGCCAGTCCTCACTACTACAATCTGATAATGATATGAAAGAAAATTGACGGAATACATGTGAACACGTCTGAAATGACATTATTGCCGAGCCCCTTGTGAAACCACATGTAAGCTAACAAGTCACATCCTGTTTTGGTTCGTACGTAGCGTTAGGGCTAATGCACACACCTTAGTACACGGGGAACATGCAATTTAAGGACAGGCCAAGGGACCTTAGTGTGAAACTTGGTGGATTGATGTGTTCTAAGAGATATGTTGAAAGAGAATAATGCATGTTCTTAAGATGTTAAAACTCAGGAGATTGTACGTGCAGTAAACTGTCTTGTTATTTCCGGTGTCATATTGCTGACATGGCAGAGAGCGTACAGTTCTGTTGCTATGACTGACGCTGCAGTAATTTAAAACTGCAGGTGTTCATCTTGACATTGAATAATGCAAAGTCAGCAGTCATCGGATGTTACACAGGTGTTCCTATTGCACTTTAGACTCGCAGGTGTATGGGAAAGGAAATGCAATGATCTGCAAAAACTGCTGACACAAGCAATGTAAGCCAATATAAGAGAGGTGTCATATATTTCCCTACTGTCTGTCTTTATTACTCACTACGAGTGAACAGTGCTCTATTACTGCTCAATATTTTCAAAAGCCTTTCGGTGGAAATCATTAAATTAGTTTGCAAGGTAAGTACTTATTATTAATGGGTTGTAGTCTTTTATTACTAATTGATGTTGAAGTTATTTATTGGAATGTATTTATTGATTGACTGATTTATTTGTATACAGATAATTGGCGTACCTGTAGGTTAACAGATTCCTGTACCTAGTTCAGTCAGTGGCAGCAGTTAATAAATTATTAAAGGTGAATACCCCCTCTAGTAAGTTTTAAACAGCTAGAGCGATATTTTCCGATGTTCACTGCTAGATGTCAGTGACAATGGTATATTTGATAGCCAAAGTTGGAACTACTTGACAATGGTGTCTAAAGTTAAATTTGTAGGTTAGATTTTATTAACGCTTTATTAAGTCCGAACGTATGCTGCTAGGTGTCAGTGACAATGGTATCTGGAACTAAAGTTGGAACTACTTGACCATGGTGTGTGGAGATAATTTTTTAGGTTAGATTTGATTACAGCTCTATTAAGTCCAAAAGTTCGTTGCAAGGTGTCAGTGAGAGAGGGATATTTAAAGACTTAACCTCAACCCACCTAACATAACATAACTTTACCTAACTTAACCTTGTCACGTGACATGTTCTACAAGTTTAGACTTGCTTTAAGACTGACTATGACGTCACTCTTAGCTCACTTAACTGGCGGCCGCTGGTTTCTATCACGTGACATGTTCTAGAAGTTTAGACTCGCTTTAAGACTGGCTATGACGTCACACTTAGCTCAACTAACTGGCAGCCGCTGGTTTCTATCACGTGACAAGTTCTACAAGTTTAGACTTGCTTTAATACTGGCTATGATGTCACACTTAGCTCGCCTAACTGGCGGCCGCAGGTTTCTATTATTTAAAAACAAGAGAACAAGTGAAATGTGTGTTTAACGCTCTATTAAGTCCGAACGTTCACCGCTAGGTGTTAGTGACAATGGTATATTTGATAGCCAAAGTTGGAACTACTCGACAATGGTGTGTGAAGCTAAATTTGTAGGTTATATTTGATTAACGCTCTATTAAGTCCAAATGTTTACTGCTAGGTGTCAGTGACAATGGTATCTGGTAGCCAAAGTTGGAACTACTTACAATGGTGTGAAGCTAATTTTGTAGGTTAGATTTGATTAACGCCTTATCAAGTTCCATTTTTCACTGCTAGGTGTCAGTGACAGTGATATATTTTGGTAGTCAAAAGATGTAACAACTTGAAATTAGACTTGGTATGAGTTCATAAACGATTAAATTAAATACCCTGCTATATCCATTGACTGTAATTTATATATAATAATTAAACTATTTATAGTTTACTTTGTTTTATATTTTACAAGCTGTACCCGGCATGCGTTGCAATGCCAATCAAAGAAAGTGTTGGCGTTGAAATTCTGTTTCTTGAAGTGCTTTTGGATACACAACATGTTAACTGCCTCTATGCTATCATAAAATGGATTTTCTAATTTAGAACCATACGTGGGAGCGTGCACAACAACTTTCAAAAAGTTTCATCGCTGTCACTCATTTGTTGAATCTAATCGTACGCTACCTATTGTGAAATGGATTTACTAAGTCGAAACCCTTCCCTGGCGTGTACACAATGACTCATCAATGATTCATCGCAATCGGATGAATGGTATATGCACGTATAGGGGTTTTTGTTTAAACGATTCGTGCGCTGTCACTCATTTGTTGAATCTACTCGTGCGCTACCTATTGAGAAATGTATTACTAAGTCGAAGCCCTTCCCTGGCGTGTACACAATAACTCATCAAGGTTTCATCGCAATCGAAGAATGTTATATGAACGCAATAGGGAATTTTGTTGAAACGCTTCGCGCGTCTTCACCCATTTGTTGCATCTACTCTTGCGCTACTTATTGTGAAATGGATTTACTAAGTCCCCTTCCCTGGCGGGTACAAAATAACTGATCAATGTTTCATCGCAATCGGATGAATAGTATATGAACGCATACCTGATTTTGTTTAAACGATTCGCACTCCGTCACTCATTTGTTGAATCTACTCGTGCGCTACCTACTGTAAAATGTATTTACTAAGTTAGAAACCGTCACGTAAGTGTCCACAACATCTCACCCAAGTTTCATCGCTATCGTCGTTCATTTGTCGAATCTACTCGTGTGCTACCTACTGTGAAATGTATTTACTAAGCCAGAAACTTTCCTTGGAGTGTCAACCATATTTCACCCAAGTTTCACCGCTAACGGCAGAATGGTATATGACCTTATACGGGACTTTGTTGAAACGCTTCGCGCGTCGTCCCTCATTTGTTGAATCAACTTGTGCGCTGCATATTGTATAGGGGATTTACTAAGCCAGAAATTTTCCATGACGTGTACACAACATCTCACCCAAGTTTCATAGGTACGGACGAATGGTACATGTATGCATACGGGACTTGGTTGAAACGCTTCGCGTGTCGTCGCTCATTTGTTGATTCTACTCTTGCGCTACATATTGTAATATGGATGTACTCAGCCAGAAACCTTCCCTGGAGTGTACACAACATCTCACCCAAGTTTCATCGCAATCGGATGAATGGTATGTGAACGTATACGGGACGTTGTCGAAACGCTTCGCGCGTAGTCACTCATTTGTTGAACATAAACGTGCGCTTCGTATTGTAAAATGGATTTACTTAGCCAGAAACCTTTCCTGGAGTGTACACAACAATTCACCAAACATTTATCACTATCAGACGAATGGTATATGACTTTATACGGGACTTTGTTGAAACGCTTCGCGTGTCATCGCTCATTTGTTGAATCTACTGGTGCGCTACCTATTGTAAAATGTATGTACTAAGCCAGAAACCTTCCCTGGAGTGTACACAGCATCTCACCCAAGTTTCATCGCTATCGGATGAATGGTATATGAAATTAAATGGGACTTTGTTGAAACGCTTCGCGCGCCGTTGCTCATTTGTTGATTCTACTCGTGCTCTACCTATTTTTAAAGGGATTTACTAAGCTAGAAACCTTCCCTGGAGTGCACACAAAATCTCAGCCTAGTTTCATCGCTATCGGACGAATGGTATATAAACGCAAACGTGACTTTGTTGAAATGCTTCGCGCGTCGTAGCTCATTTGTTGAATCTAATCGTGCGCTGCCTATTGTAAAGTGGATGTACTAAGCCAGAAAATTTCCCTGCAGTGTACACAACATTTTACGCAAGTTTCATAGCTATCGGACGAATGGTATATGAATGCATACGGGACTTTGTTGAAATGCTTCGCGCATCGTCGCTCATTTGTTGAATCTACGCGTGCGCTACCTATTGTAAAATGGATTTACTAAGTCAGAAACCTTCCTTGGAGTGTACTCAACATCTCACCCAAGTTTCATCGCAATCGGACGAATGGTATATGAACACATACGGGACTTTGTTGAAATGCTTCGCGCATCGTCGCTCATTTGTTGAATCTACGCGTGCGCTACCTATTGTAAAATGGATTTACTAAGTCAGAAACCTTCCTTGGAGTGTACTCAACATCTCACCCAAGTTTCATCGCTATCGGACGATTGGTATATGAACACATACGGGACTTTGTTGAAATGCTTCGCGCATCGTCGCTCATTTGTTGAATCTACGCGTGCGCTACCTATTGTAAAATGGATTTACTAAGTCAGAAACCATCCTTGGAGTGTACTCAACATCTCACCCAAGTTTCATCGCAATCGGACGAATGGTATATGAACACATACGGGACTTTGTTGAAATGCTTCGCGCATCGTCGCTCATTTGTTGAATCTACGCGTGCGCTACCTATTGTAAAATGGATTTACTAAGTCAGAAACCTTCCTTGGAGTGTACTCAACATCTCACCCAAGTTTCATCGCAATCGGACGAATGGTATATGAACGCATAGGAGACATACACACCCACAGACAAACTATCAAGTAAGATTGATTTTTATATATATAGATTAAAATTGATGATTTCTTTTTTATAGGTAATTTGGAAAGTGACGATAATGTTCACGTGTGGTGAATGTAATAAACAGTTTTCAAGACCTGACAGCCTTCAACGTCATGCAAGTACTAAACATTATCACAAAATATTTGTGTGCAGTCATTGTACTACGACCTTTAACAGACAGGATAATCTTACACAGCATGTACGTTTAAAACATGTGATTTCAGCACCTTTCTCATGTTTAGTTTGTGAACTTGGTTTTTCTACTGTAAAGCGATATCAATCCCACATGGTTGAAGTGCATGGTGAACAACAGGAATTAAAAACTGTAAAACCATCAACTAGTGGTAGGTTTTAGCTGAGGATTAACTCTACCTAAGGGATGATGAAAAAAAAAAGTGGGTTTCGGTGTGGAGAACAAGTATTGGTAGATAGGATGAGAATCCACCACACAAACTTAGGTAAATTAATACATGGAATGAAACTTTGCTGTACACAATTTAAGAGGAACCTAACTTTTGTGGGGGCCTGTTTCAGGCAAGCGGAGAGCGTAGCATAGCGTGTCAAGTCAGAGTACCTGGGTATTCTTTCTAGGTCTTAAGTACAATAGCGTGAGTTAGCCGTGGTCGTTACGGCATGATTTCTGGCAGTCGCTCACATCCGGGAGGAGAGGAGGTTCGAATCCCCCCGCCGGCAAACTTGAAGATGGTCTTCTGTGGTTTCCCATCTTCCTTCCAGGCAAATGCCGGGGTTGGTCCCTAACTATAGGTCACAGCCGCTACCTTCTAACTCCTCGTCCCTACATTCCAACTTTCCTCCCCAACGGTACTTGTAGCTCACCCATTGGTGAGCAAAAGCTACAAAACTGGCGAGCCGAACATGTCCTCGAAGAGTCCCGGCACTAAAAGCCATACGCTAAAAAATGTACAAAAGCCTAACCTTAATGAGTGCCCCTGGGGTAGTAGAGCTTTTGGGTCTGGTCGTTCCAAAGGGGGCGGTTCACTATTAGCTAGGAGCGTGGTTTTTCGATGTATTTTCCACATGAACACTCATTAGGGGTTGTGTTGTTGTGTGAGAGATCTGGAAAGAGATGCAGATAAAAGCACGTGGAGTTATTTTAGGAACATTGTCAAAGTATAACCTCTAATAATATGTGTTATTTGTTTCATGTTTGAGTGTACGAAAATGACGGAACCAAAGCAAAGGATTTTGCCTACTATGTCTTATCTAAATAAAAACGAATTGTAATATGAGATACATATTAGAAATGGAACGTCTAACAATCATCGAGAGCTGGATTTAATTACTCTTAAGGATCTGAGAGATGTTCCCGTGGTAATTCCTACTTATGACAACAAGTTTTGGGATAATGGTAAGTCTTCAATAATTACAACTCTTTTTGATCTGGTGAATTCCTTAATATCTTCTCATTGTGATGAAAATCGTTCTACTTCGCATGTGAATCGCGTGAAGAACTAAATAGCCTATTTTCATATATCCTACTAATATTAATTGCCTCTATCAACATACAAATTGTCAGTTTGATTGCTGTAATAGATTCGTATATATTGAGAACCGTCTAAATATTTTGGATGGATACCATGTTGTTGGTCTCTATTGATCAGTCTTAATGTTATATTACTAATACCATCAACAGGCACAGAATGAAAAAGCATCACTGGAGTGTTTTCACGAATAATATAACTGTTAAAGAACTAAGTTCCTCGACCAGACGGTGTTTATTTATCTTTTGTTCTGTGTGTTACACATGTAATGGCGCTTCGTCACGTTCCATTAAATTATTGACTTTAAATAAGTGTTTTATTAACATCTGACGACCGTGACAGGACTAAGAAAAATGGAAAAATTAAAACGGGAACAAGGTTTAGTGCGCCGTTTATACACAAAATCGTTGAAGGAGTTTAAACAGAAACTGGACGTAGATCCACGCGTGGCAGACGACGTAGCAACTGCATTCAAAATTCTAGAGGACAAAGCAACGCGTCTCTTCATGATAGACGAGAATATACGGGATCTATGGTTCACGGCAGAAGATTTCGATGAACAAATTTGTGAAAAGGAGTTCGAAGCCGCCTAAGCATATAAAGAAGAATGGTTAGCAACTAAAACCAGGTATGAGCGTGTACTTCTTGATCGAGAGAATGTCGTATCAGAAAGTGGAAGTGAAGCAAATTTTCATCTTCGCATAAAAGGAACTTACGATTTCCTAAATTGGAACTCAAGGCGTTTGATGGTAATGTGAGAAATTGGTTAGGTTTCTGGGGACAGTTTCGCAAGATTAATGATGACGAAACAATTGCTGATGAGGATAAGTTACAATACTTAATACAAGCAACAGTGCCGGGATCCAGTGCTAGGGAACTTGTTGAGAGCTTTCCCCCTTCAGGCCCTAACTATAGTAAAGCCATCGAACAGCTGAAATCAAGGTTTGCTCGTGATGAACTACTAATAGAGATATACGTTCGCGAATTACTAGGTTTGTTGATGACACATGATGTTATATATTCAGCAAAACTGTATGACAGATTAGAAACTCAACTTAGAGCCTTAGAGAACCTAGGAATAACAAGGGAGAAGTATGCTGCCATGTTGTATCCGCTGGTTGAGTCAGCTTTACCTGATGATATCCTAAGAGCATGGGAAAGGGCACGTACGGTAAATAGAGCTGTAATTCATGATCCTAGTGACCGTCTAGCTAATCTGCTGGAGTTTTTGAAACTTGAGGTCGAGAGTGAAGAGCGCCTTCAGTTGGCTTGCAGTGGTATTTCTAGTAATAGGTGTGTCGCTAGTGATAGTTTTGACAATGGTAAAACAAGCAGATTACCTACTGCAGCGTGCATATATTCAGGGAGTTCTAAACAACAAAGCTCAGATACAAAATGTGTGTGGTGTGATAAAACTTCTCATGCGGCTACAGAGTGCTTTAAAGGAAGAATTATGTCGTTGGATGAAAAAAGGAACTTGCTCCAGAAAAGGAATTATTGTTTTGTATGTTTAAAAGCTGGTCACGGTGCTAAGAGGTGCCGGAACTTCGCCAAATGTCTTGTCTGTTTTAGGCGCCATGTGACAGTTATGTGTCCAGATTTACCCATCAGAGTAAGAAAACTGAAAGTGTTGAAGTAGGCCTAAAGAGTGCGGAGTCACAAGCTCTCTTATCACAGAAGTCAGGGTACACTCTTTTGCAAACAGTAATGGTTAATATTGTCCATAATGGTAAGGTTAAACTAGAACGTGCACTTTATGACAGCGGTGCTCAAAGATCCTATATTTCTACAGATGTTGTGAGAGAACTAAATATAAAACCATCTGAGAAGGAAATGCTGAGCCACAGTCTTTTTGGGGGACTTGAAACCAGTCAAAATCAAAACAACCCCTATGACATTATTTTGAGAAGTGTAAATGGTGAATATCAAGGATCTATAAGTGTATTAGAACAGGGCAAAATTTGTGGTTATGTGATATACCCGGATCGTTCACACGTCCGTGACATTGTTGACATTCTTGTTTTGGAAAGAGGAGTTGTTAGTTGAAGAGGTTGAAGGAATGGATGATTTGAATAACGCGCGGAGGCGACTCAAGAGTGCTGAGGGAAGCATACATCGCAGGGGCGAGTGACGCGAGATTATGACGTGGAGCCTGAATACGTCATGAGAAATAATTTTTTAGAATTACCTCAAGGAGAAGAGATGGACGCTAGGAAATTAGCACATTTTTCTGGCTATAACAAGAGGAGGATTTTGACTATCAAGCATTAAAATCGGTCCAAACGGGCACATAAGGTAGGGTAGAGAAGTTTGGCACCCATACTATGGGGATAACGAATGGGTCTTTCGGACTTGTTTTCGAAGAGGCATTCAAGTAGACTTGTGAATTTTGCCACTTGTTTCGACAATTGACAAAAATCTAGATAATTTTGATTTAAGGGAGATCGTTGAGTCCATGTTTGAGGACATAGTCAAATTTGCATTTTGAAATAAGTATTTTGATTTTGTTTTGTTGCAACGACTTTGATTCGTAAGGGAGTACAGTAACACTTTAAAGTGACTTTTTAAATTATTATTTTTTAAATAAATTTTAGAATTGGGAGTTTGTTTTGGTTAGGTGAAATAGCACATTCATAGTATACAGATGGAGGATTTTGTTTTTTGAATTTTGAAATTTTGCTGTTGTTGTTTGAAAGTCAATTTAAATGACTAGATTTTTTCTTTTCCATTAGACATCGACGCGGAATTCTCTAATGCTATAGGTTAGTATATGTTTAGTATTAAGGTTTCGTTCTATCCATGGAATACCAGTCCTGTATTTCTATTGGAAAATTATGGATCAGGTTTTGGAGGTGTTGGCTCGGCTGGAGTCAAATAATAAACAGAGTATCGAGAGAGCTACTCAATTAGAGAATATGTTGTCAGAAAATTCCAAAAGGTTGGAAAAGCAGATGCAAGAAAATTCGCAATATTTGGAAAGCTCATAAGAAGTTAAAATAAATGCAAATTCCAAATCATTAGAATCTAAAATAAATGAAAACTCTAAATCATTAGAATCTAAAATAAATGAAAACTCTAAATCTTTAGAAGAATCATTAGAATCTAAAATTAATCAAAATTCCCAGTCATTAGAATCTAAAATGAATGAAAATTCCCAGTCATTAGAATCTCAACTATCTGAAAAATTGTTAGAAAGTTCTAATTCACTTAGGTCAGATATTGACAGTAAACTATCCGAAAATTCTAAACTTTTTGAAGACAAATTAAGTGTTAGTGCAGAATCTTTGAGAGAAACTTTGAAAGAGAAGATTGCTGAACATTCTAAAGCTATTGATAGGTTGACTGATAATTCCCGCATAATGGATTTAAAAATCATTGGAAATTCAGAAACGCTAAGGTTAGATTGGGCTGATAATTCTAAACAGTTAGAACATCGCTTATCAAAAAGTTTGGGGAACCAATTCGCAGAAAAGTCCAAAATTTTGGGGGAAAAACTTAGCGAATTATTTGAAAAATCCAAGAACGTAGAAACTAGGTTAGAAGAAAACAAAGTTTCACTGGAGACATTAATGATAGTATGAAAAACTTAGAGGACAAAATCGAAAAATCGCATGATAAATTGAAAGACATGAAAAAAGATCTTGATAAACATTCTAGAAGAGTGGCTGAAGATTTGGTAAACTTGGAGATTAAAATTACGGAAGAGTGTAATGTTACTGCAAGGCAGGTGTTGCAGAAAGTGGCAACAGATTTCCAGGGGACTATTCTAGAACAGCTGAAAGAGGACAAGTTAATCCAGGAACTTAGTAACAATGTAAAGGAGATAGCTCTTACTGAGGTCAGAAGTTCAGTACTAGAGGAGGCTAAAGAAGATGTTCAGGAAGTAAGGAATACTTTTTCTACGCATATCAAAGTAATATCGGAAGATGTAGGAAAAATTCAGAGAGATGTGTCTAAGGTGACTAATTTAGTGAAGACTCACGAAACTATAATTGAAAAACTAGTAAAAGATGTTCAGGACACGAATCAAGACTTGAGAAAGAAAGGAATCGATCCTGTAACTAAAGAATTTGTTGAGACAACCATAGAAAAGATCAGAGCAGAGAGTCGTCATATCTTCAGAGCATTTGCTCATGTTATGATCTACGCTACGTGAAAGTGACAGTATACACACCGAGTTTCTGACGGTCGGAGGACTTAGTCGCCGTACCAGTGGTCAGCACGACTTAGTTTTTGTTCAAGTGAACGAACTTAACTTTTGGCAGCGAATGGACTTAGAATATTCACTGACTTTCAGGTCACTTATTCTATAGTCAGGTGATGGTAGTGTCGAAACCATTAACAGAAGTTAGCCTACAGAACGATGTATTTCCTGTGGTGACTATACATCAGGCCCTTCGAATTCATCAGGAGAAGTTTATTTCATTTTGTTCGTTTATGCAGCTAATAGGTGTTCCTATCTTAGCGTGCAAACGAAACCGCATTATTGGAACATGAGATTTATTCTCGAATCTACAGGAGTACTGTACCAGTCTATGACTGAGCAACTTTTTGTCATGTTACACGGTACTAGTGATAACGGGAGTTATTTCGAACGGATGACTGCGAACATCATCATGCGCCGCTAAAACTACTCGTAGGACTGGAAGGACATGGAGACGAACGAGGTATTTGGATACGGCAGATGGCCATGGGAAGACACTGTGGGAATAGTGTACACCGCAGGACACGCCCGTCATCTACATCAAGAATGAAGTAAGACAATCATTTCATGTAATATCCACTAACCAGTAGTATTAGAGAATTCCATATTATTGAACAGTCATGATCAGAAATCAACACACATTTTTCACCATTTGCTAGATCTTCGATTGTATTTTTCTGGATGACAAATGGAACCGCTGTCTGACAATTTATTTTTCGATCTAAGATTTTTGTTAGGACAGGCATTAGTTCATGTTTCGACATGAAATTTTTCGATTATTCCAAGGGATATAAATATTTTTCGTTAATTCTGATTATGAGAACAGAAGTAATTGAGGCTTGGATTATTTAAATAATTTGATTTATTTAATAATAAAAATAATAATAATAATAATAATAATAATAATAATAATAATAATAATAATAGAGTGTGAAGTGAATAAGTTAATAATAATATAATAATAATAATCAAGTGTGAAGTGAATAAGTTAATAATATTTATAAATAATAACAACGCTGTTTGAAATTATAAATAATTAGGGAGTGATAATACCGAACATTAGGAATTAAATTAATTTTTTTTAATGGTTTATTGTGATTAAATAATTAATGCATTAAATAAAAATTAATAGGAGACGTTGATAATAATAATTCACAGATGAGACTTAAATATTTATTTATTTAAAAGAATAGGGCGATAATAATCATTTGACATTGATGATGCTTAAATATTTTTTGTGGTGATAATAATAATTTGTGGATGAATTTAATTCGTTGGAAGGAATTAAATTAAATAACTTTGTTTGGAAGTTTAAATAAATTTAAATGAGTTTATGGATGAAGAGAATAAAGTATTACATTTTTGAGCTCAGAATTATTTTTTCAAAAGCACTTTAAAAAATCAGATAAAAAGAAGGGAACGGCAGGTATTTAATGTATCAAATAGGGAGAATTTATGTAAATGGGAGGCAAGGAGATATGGACCAGAATTTATTTAATTGGTAAAATAATACTGAAGAACCACGGTCTAGTAATTGACAGAATATTACAAGAAAAAATATAATATGTAAACATATATACATATATATATTGAACCCGCTGAGCTAAGGTTCATGTGATATTTTCCAAGATAGCACATTTATGATGGGATGTAGTACCTTTGAACACACCCAGAAAGCCACGTGGAGCTGAGAGCTCACGCTATACTCTTTGAAGTAGCAGTGAATCGCACTTTTGACTTTGGTGAAGTCTGCTAATTATTTATCTGAGGGCTTATTAATTAATTTTATCTTTCCACAAGACTCAGAATATTCCATTTCGTCATTCAGCATTATTAAAACATTTTGGAGAATGTTATTTTCGCTTAAGGTAAGGTAATACCCTTGCAGATACGCAAACAGGAACGTAAGTAGTCGCTCAACGACTTCGGTTTGACGACCTACTTCCTCGAGGGACCTTGTGCTTTGCACTACGTCTGGAGAATCCGCCCCGTGTAGGCGTGAAGTTGTATCCGTCGTATCAGACGTGGAAAAATATCCGCTGTTTAGCGTGGAAGTTATTATCAGGTGCCATCGTGCAGGAATATACTGCAAATCACTGTTATTTATGCTCAGTGAACAACGGAAAGCATATTGTGATAATTGGCAAGTATAGTGAAAATTCTAACATTACCGTAACACCACATTTTTGTACCCACGTGTTTGTGGAGGGCCGAGTGCCTGGTGAAAAATATAGAGGTAAACGTGTTATAAATACTTTAAATAAGTGTGATTATGAATGTATAACATATTTGAATTGCCACAGTGAATTTTTCAATTACAAAACGACGCACATTTCACGGATGCTACGTGATGTAAAAGTGGCGTCAGTACACGTGAAGAACCACAGAACAGTGCTTGCTCACGTATTAATTCAATATCTGTGAAGTAAAGGCTGTGTTATCAACTGAATTAAAGCCTGTAACATTTACTACGAACTTTGTGATTTTGAAGTGAAAGAATGAACTACTACACGATTTACTTCACCACCCACGTGATCAAATTATTCTACACCATGTTTGAGACCGACATCATGGGCTAATACCGCTATGGTATGAGGGTGATGTTTGCATTTGGAACCAGCATGATGGTGGAGCTTCCAGAATAGCGAACGAGGAGGAAGGAACCAAGGATGCCATTCCCAGGCAGGTCCAGTACATCCACGAAGTTATCGACAGGGACAGATCGAACCCTGGCCTTTAGGAGAGTCCAGATGGGAATCTTGATGAGGATGATGCCGTTCCGGAAAGCCAGGGATGAATTTGTTCAACCCTTGTCGTTGAACAGAGGGCTGAGTGAGAGCTCCTCCATTTCGTGCGTTTTTGTACACCCTTTCTCGTTCTAGTTTCTGGTGGTATAGTAGGTTTAATGTAGTTTGTGAACCAACCGAACTCAGTGAAAGCCATTTCTTATAGGTAGGGAATGTAACTAGTCTAATTAGATGTCATTTATTTCAGTTAGAGTGAGACACCCTTGGGTCAGACATTTTGGTCAACCCTGGTGCAGCTTGATGAACGTCGTAGAGCGTCAATGCCTATCTTTTGCTAAACGTGACCGTAGTCATTTGAGGCTACTTTGTTTAACCCTATTTGGGGTGATTTTTCAAGTCTTTGCTGACTTTAGTTATGGCAATCAGATGCCATGGTTATATTTCTTTAACTGCATTCTTTGCAATCAGTCTTTGTTACACCCCTGACTTCGTTAGAACAGTCGTATCAGTTAGGTAATCGACTGTAATTACCAGTTTTGTAACTGCATTATATTTCATTTGAGATGTTGCTCAGAAGCCATCTGGTCAAGTGTGGACCTTATATGTAAAAGGGATGTTCCGTTGTCGAGCATCGAACCCAGTTCCCAACGTATCATTAAGCAGATCCAGAGTGTGGAATCTGCGCCACAATTATTATTTTGTTAGTGTCATGTGAAGACACGTATTTATATGATGTTGTACAAGCAACTACTGAAGTATTATATCTTTGAGAGCAAAGAGCTCCAGCAATGTGACATTGCTATCATTTAGATGTCTTTGGTTTGAAAGACGGAATTATATTATTGTATTCAGATTTATAGCGTGTTTTTATACACGTATTCTTCGAGGTTTATAACCTATGGTAAAGGTTTTATTGAGAGGCCAGTTGTACAGTTTCTAATTTTGTTTAAATCGCCGGCCTTGATAGTTAGAGTGTGTTGTGTCAGACCGCGCAGGAATGTTGTAGCATGCGGCGACACAAACTGGTTTGTGACCCAGTGCCCTTGAGAGCACGCTTGTATTATGAGACAGAATTACTTTGACGAAGGACAGAATGCTTTTAGTATTCGCTCTTCCTTTCATTGCAATTTAGCTCATGGAACCCAGTGTCCAACCTTGTATCTGATCAGATGTTTTTATAGATTGTTTTTTGTTAGTTAAACGCACTTTTGCGTGTACCGTCGTTTGACGTGTACAGTCATGTCAGGTTTTCTATAGTACGTTGCAGGCCGCCCTGTTAAAGGAGATATTTATTGTATGAAGGTATTTGTGTGTACCTTGTCCGGGATTGTTCCCGTAGACCAGATGTTATTGGAGGGTGACTGAGTGTGCAGGCCCATCCCAGAGTTATTGAACGCGAGCTTTGCGCCGCTGGTAACTTGTGTTATTGTGTGTCCGAGTTGTTATTGCTCGTTGATTGTATTCCGACTTTTGAGTCGAGGCTTTTTGGTGGAGATTGATCTCAGTGGAGACAATCCGTGCCCAGGCTATTGTCAGTATTATTCGCCATAAACCAACGATAAACCTAAACCGACATCTTAATAATAAAACGCATAATTTTGGTAAAACAAAAGCTAACTAACGATTTCTTTCTATCTAACTTTGTTCTTTTGCATTTGGAACTTGCTGACATGGCCGTGCTAATGAAGGTATTTCCTTTTGAGGAAATGACTAGGACAGCTGACACTTTTGTAGCGACCTGAAGCTTGCTCGAACCTTGAGTTCGTAGCTTGTGGAGCGCAGGCCATGCGATGTTAGACGTAGTCTTTACTACGCAGTCGTCACCGTAACCACACACATTAGACGACTATGGCTTGCAAAGAGTAAACCAAGGTGCAGGCAGGCATTTTAATAAAACTGTTGTCTCTTATTAATTATTTATGATGTACAAATGTATGAATCCTACATGTTACCTTCTTGTGTGCTGTTAGCACGTAGTTCCTAAGAATAATTAAATGTTTTTTTTTACATGGCTGTTCACTTAGCTTTGAATGTAATTGTTTTCTATTACGGACGTCATCGCCGTAAATTTTGTTATTGATTGATAGGACTTAGCTAGATGAATTAACGTTAAATGTAAATGTGGTGATGGTATCATCCTAACTTAGATTTGTTTTGCTACCCTGTTAAATGTAAATTCAGATATTAGCTTGATCTTGTAACTTGACCTAGGGACTTGCGTCGTACCATTTTCCTAGTGTTGCTGTTGTTGCTTTATTATTGTGAGATAGATCTTTCGCGAGGGTTTTCCGTAACTTCTCAGGTAGGGACCTGCTCTTTATTTTTGTTTGTTTATTAGCTTGCGGACTAGCCGATTGAAACCCTCCGAGCTAGGATAGGGGCTTGTGAATTTTAACAATAAATTTTCACGGTGTTTTACATAAGTCTGGATGTTTATTTTCTCAGTCTAGTTTTTAAGGTGAACCTTTCCTTAGGCAGTCTATGGCCATTGTCACCATGTACCACGATCCCTGTGGACTACAGATTCTCGTGTCACTTTGGCCTATTAGGAAGTTCACCTGATCTTCTCGGCAATTATGTCCGACGGATGAGATGTTAGGGAAGTCATTGCGGTTGTTGGCTATCCTGGCAGCTCCACCCACGGTCTCAATATATATATATATATATATATAATAGTAATAATGTGATGCTGTGTGCAGAATATTCTGGTGATGATTTTAGTGTGCGTTTGGCGACACTTTTAAAGTTGTGGAGGCCTAGGGGGTCATCCAAAAGTGGGTTTTATTCCCGTAGTTGTTGGCACAGAAGGATGTGCGGATGTTTGAAGGAGCCTGTGGGCTATATTTGTAAAAGAAGGGTTAGGCGATGTGGACCACCCCATATTCTTGCCAGATTTCACTATTCTGTTAATCCGAATATTTTTTTTCTGGATCAACTCAAAATTCAAATGGAATGCCTAAATAAATAATTGTAGAACTTGAATTTAGATTTGTTGAACCTGACCGAGGAGAAAAAAAAAACATGAAAAGTGCAAATGAATTAAAATAAATAATTAATGATTTTTATTTTTGAATAACAATAATAATAACATTGGAAATGAGCAAATAAAATATTCATCATGGGAGAGGATGAGAAAACTTGTTATAAATAAAGTGAAGGGAAAGTTTGAAATTAATTAATTAATAATAATAAAAAAAATGATTATTATACGAAAAGTTTGGTGATAGAAAATTTTGTTAACATAAAAATTTGGTGAAGAGTTAGATGATTTAATCCGCTGATGGTGGATAGAAATAACAACATTGTTTACAACAATTTTTGTATAATGTTAATAACGTATGAGAATAATTTAAAATAGTTTATGACATTTAAACAAATGAAAGTGATAAAAGAAGAAAGTTCAATTTTCAAAATATTATGAAAGTTTTTGAACAAATTTTGTTTTTTTGAACCTTTATGAACAATTATTAACATTCGACTTTATATCAGTCGAGTATTGATATTGTTATGAAACAACGAATCAGTGATATGATAATTTTCCTTCCTTCCTTCGGCTTTTCCCAATTAATTGGGGTCGCCGGAGCTAACCAGGCTCATTTTGGTTTTGGCCGGGGATTTAAGGCCGGATGCCCTTCCTGACGCCACGTGATTTTTCAGGTGAACATTCCACCCCGCGGTCACCGGGATTCGAACCCCGGCCGTCCGGGTGAAAGACGAGCAGCTAAGCCACTGCGCCATCACGCTCCCCTGATATGATAATTTTCCAAGTAAGTTTAATTTTGGAATAACACCGAATGAATCAAGTGACTATTTATTTGAGAAATTTTTGCTACGAATATTTGATAAAATCAAATTGCAATCTTTGTAAAGTGAACTACGAACGTGTAAATAGTAGGGATCACTCAGAACTCTTTATTGAGCAGTGATTACCGAGTGTAAATATTCTTTTCGAATTATTTTTATGGATATCAGAATGGACTAATTAATTTTTTCTGATTATCACATCTACGACAATTCTAATAATATTATAGGGACCGTTGATTTCTTATGTGTGATGTGTTTTTATCTTTGTTGAGGGTTTTTACCAGTTGAATCATATTTTTTATTTATAAATAAATTGAGAATTTTAAGGAATGTGCTAGTTCAAAAATAATTCCTCACCTTATCTTACTTGTGAATTACCGAGATCAGGGATGCCAGATTAGATCCAAGTATTCACCTAGATAGACCCTGAGATATATTTTCTCCTGCTGATCTGATTTCGGTAATTTACAAAATGTGGTCGTTGGATCTCGGTCCAAACGGGCACAGTACCATGAGTTGAAAGTCAAAACCTGTACCCCAAACTCAATGAGAAAAAAATAATTCTGTCTGACACAGGGAGGAATTTACCTGATATAGGATTGCTGATAGGAGCTGATATTTCAGGATCATTCTTAACTGGTTCATGTGTACATTTGGATGATGCTCTTGTAGCAATTGAAACACGATTAGGTTGGACGATTCAGGGCCCCAGATCGACTGCAAATAATTCTCTAGCTGCCATAACCTACAACTGTAACTTGGATTTGTCAGATTTTTGGAAGTTGGAGATTATAGGTATTAATGAATCGGAAGCCGTGAAGAGGACAGAAGATTTGAATACTGATACCCTTCAGTTTTTCAACCAAACTGTGAAGGTTAATGAACAAAACAGTTATAAGGTGTGCTTCCGTGGAGGGAAGGTCATCCGGAATTCCTGGATAACAAAGCTTTGGCAGAAAAGAGACTTATCCGAGTGACAAACCGCCTGCGTTCTTCTGGGAAATGAAAAGAATATCATGGAGTGTTTCAAGACTGGCTCCATTCTGGCATCATAGAGATAGTTCCTGAAAATGAAGCTGGAGGGTACTACTTGCCACATAGGGTTGTCATCAAGGCTACTAGTCAGACCACAAAAATACGCCCGGTTTTTGATGCTTCAGCTAAGGACCACAAAGGAACATCATTGAATGACTGTTTGTAAAGGTCCGAATCTAATCGAGTTGGTTCCAAAGCTACGGTACTATTGCAATTCAGGAAATGTGCCATTGGTATTACTGCTGACATCAAGAAGGCATTTTTACAAATAAGCCTATCATCGAGGGATAGTGATTTCCTGAAATTCCTGTGGTGGAGCAGTGATGCTACACAAGAAATGATCATATTCAGACATCGACGTGTAGTATTTGGTGTGTCTTCGAGTCCTTTCTTGCTAGGAGCTACCATCAACCATCATCTAAATCAGGCTCCAGGAGACATGAGAAAGACAGCAAATATTTTGAAGCAATCGCCCTATGTAGATAATTGCATTACTAGCATTGAAACTGAAGAATCAGTTAATAAATTTGTTCGGGTATCCACTCAGTTGATGGCATCTGGACAGTTTGAGCGTAGAGGGTGGGTAACTGCTCCTTTGTTTGGCAATGTGGTTGAGAAAGGCAAAGAAATTGTTCCAATTTTAGGCGTATCATGGGACATTGTAAATGATCTTTGGTTTTGTGATGTCAGTGGACTTAAACTAACTGGAGAATCCATTACGAAGAGGGTTCTGCTGTCTATAACCCAGAGTATATTTGACCCCGTGGGTTACACCAGTCCCACTACACTAATTCCAAAACTGCTCCTGCAACGTACGTGGAAATTGGGATGTGGTTGGGATATTGAATTACCCGAAGAAATTACCCAGGAATTTTCTGCATGGTTAAAACATTTGCATCATTTGGGTAATCTTTAGAACCCTTCATGGACTGTGAAAAGACTCTTCATGTGTTTTGCGATGCCAGTAAATTGTCATTTGCCACTTGTGTCTTACTGCGGGCAGAATTTCCTGGAAAGGTTTCAGTTCGCCTTGTGCCATGTAAAGCAAGAGTGGCACCCGTAAAAAATGACAATTCCTAGACTGGAGTTGCTAGCAGCAGTCATAGCATCTCGACTTGCCTACCACGTTAAGAAGAGTTTGGATCTTTTAGATTGTAAGACCTGCTACTGGAGTGATTCAACGGTTGTGCTGGCATGGATACTAAGGGAAGGAGATTGGAACACTTTCATTGGCAACCGAGATCAAGCTGCATAGCCATCCTACTGACTGGCGTCATGTTCCCGGAATTCTGAACCCTGCAGACCTACCCTCAAGAGGCTGTAATACAAAGATATTGAAAGAAAGCCAATGGTGGGAGGGACCCCTATGGCTAAGGAAAGAACAAAATGAATGGCCCAGGTCCAAAGAATCTCCACCAGGAAAAGAAGAAGCAGAAGTAAATGCTGAAAGGAAGAAAACTGTGGTGTCCAGTACATCTTGTGAAAGGACGAACTTCACTTCATGGCTCACCTACTTTTCGAAGTACTCGAAGATTGTAAGAATGATAGAATGGATATTTCGATTTATTGATGGGTGTCGCAAGAACAACACAAGACGTGGAGAACTGAGCTATGAAGAGACTCAGAGAGCAGAGAAGAAATTAATGAAGTTCATACAAAATAAGAAAGAAGCAAGATTGATTAAAGAAATGCAGACCTTTGTTGACGAAGAGGGACTCTTACGAGTCAGAACGAAACGTCTATTAGGGGATGAACATAACCATTTTAAATGTCCAATACTGTTGTCAAACAGGCATGTGTTAGTGCAAAGATTGGTCTTTCAAAATCACTGTCATTTACAACATGCAGGATTGCAAACACTGTTGTCAAATCTACAGGAGAAATACTGGATAACAGGTATAAGGAGACTAGCCAGGAAGGTGATAACCCAATGCGTCACATGCAAGAAGCTTCACGGAAAAGCAGTTGAAACTCCATTTGCTCCACTACCCAAGGATCGGATAAAATTTGCGGCTGTATTTCAGGTCACTGACATAGACTTAGCTGGTCCCCTGTATCTGAATGGGGGTGAGAAGGTTTGGGTGGTACTCTTCACTTGTGCCATCTACCGAGCAGTACATCTAGAACTTACAAAATCACTCTATACAGATTCATCCGTCATGGCTCTCAGGAGGTTCATTACTCGAAAAGGGAGAAACGATGCCATCTATACCGACAATGGAACCAATTTCACTGGTACAAACAATGCTTTGAAAAGACTGGACTGGAATGAGATAATGTCGTTCTCCTCAGTACATGGGATAAAATGGAATTTCAACCCACCTACAGCTGCTTGGTGGGGCGGATAGTGGGAGCGCCTTGTGAGGACACTCAAGGAGCTACTAAGAAGAAACTTAGGAAGAGCAACACTCACCTATGAGGAGTTGGGAACTGTGATTTGTGAGTGTGAAGCCAAAATGAATTCCAGGCCTCTCACTTACGTAGAAGATGAGTTTGAGAAATTGATGCCACTGACGCCAGCTTGTTTTCTACAAGGTATTCCCCAAACTATGGTCCCAGACTTGGACATCATAGATAGCAGGAGTCTTAACTGAAGAAAAGGGTACTTACAGACTTTACGAGCAAACTTACGTCAGCGATTTCGTAATGAATACTTAACCCTATTGATTCACAGAGGGCAGAGACAACAAGATAATGTCAATGTTGGAGATGTGGTGTTGGTCGAGACTGACAAGAAGAGGATAAACTGGCCACTTGGTGTCATCCTGGAGGTCTATCCAGGGTCAGACGGCTACATAATGGTAGCCAAGATAAAGACTGCAGTATGGGGAGAAGGTAAGACCGGTGCAACGTCTGTATCCCTTAGATGTAACTGCAAGCTCAGATAACACACCTCCCCTGGAACAAGATGTTGGACACCAGCCCAAAACATCTGTCCCAGGACCGATTACTACCAGGTCAGGAAGAACAATTCGAGTGCCCCACAGACTTGATTTTTGATTGTGAGAAGGTTGCAATTTAATTTGCCTGGAAATTGCATGGTGGGAGTGTGTTAAAAAAAACTAAGTTCCTTGATCAGACGGTGTTTGTTTGTGTTTTGTTCTGTGTCTTATCCATGTAATGGCGCTTCGTCACGTTCCATTAAATTATTGAGTTTAAATAAGTGTTTTATTAACAATAGCCATTGGGCGATGTCACAATAAAGTCATAAAGCGAATGCGTGTACACTTGGCTGATAATATTACACGTCACCGACACGTGATGGTCGTCAATCAATTTCACTTCATCGTATGATTCATGTTTTTTGTTGGGCTCCAACACGCAAGGTTTAAATCCTAGTCAAGGACCAATGGAATCGGGTTGTGTTTTAAAGTCAATCTTAAACGCAGAGAAAATCCTGCAGCCATGAGTGTTGGTATTTCTTATAAGTTCAAACTTGTGCGTTCCATCGAGGTCGCCCACGGGCGTCGACTAGAAAGAGCTGCATTCGGCCTCTCAGGAGGCTACACGACAAAAAAAAAATCGAGAAATAACTTTAAACCATATTCATTGATACATATCATCTATCGTATATACACCAGAGTTCAGGGTGAGCACAGAATCATTATAGAAAAACTTGTTGTTCACATTTTCACGTATGTTGTATATTCTATTGTACGTACCAAGTGAAACAATCCCAAACCATAAGGTCTTTCACTCAATTCGATAGGGGGTTAAAAGTCTAGGCTGACTTCAGGTCCACGTCCATGCAGTGTAAACGTTTTACTTTCTGCCGACATACTGTTGACGTTTTTGCTTATGCCGTGTCTTATACAGGGTGCTTCAAAAATGTATACACACTTTAAACTATCGTAGTTTTCCCGCTCTACAAGGCTAATGTTATATTTCTTCGCCAGGTGGCAGCATAATCGTCCCTCTATGTTTTATTGTCAGTTGGAATTTGTAATATCAACATGGTGGACGTACGTTTGAGTTTTGAAGAACGTAAGCAGGTTATTAAGTGGTACTGGAAGTTTGAGAATGTAAATGAAGTTCAAAGACAGTGGAGAAGGGAGTATGATACAGAACCACCTTCAAGATTAACAATTACACGCATACGAGACAAATTCGAAGTTCATGGAACAGTGTGTGATGTGCATAAAGGTCATTCAGGTCGACCTCGAACAGCTACAAGTGATGAGTCATCAACGGCAGTCTTGGAACTGTTTCAACGCTCTCCTAACAAATCGTCAAGGCAAGGGGCACGTGAATGTGATGTAAGTGCTAGCAGCGTGCTACGCATTCTGAAGAGAGGCAAGTATCGTGTTTACATTCCAAGGCTGGTGCAACAGCTAAGTGACGACGATCCAGATCGAAGGTTGCAATTTTGTGAATGGGTTCAGGAGATGGTGATACGTGAACCGGGATTTATGGGTAGCATCATTTGGTCGGTTGAAGCCCAATTCAAACTTAATGGAACTGTCAATAGGCACAATTGTGTTTACTGGGGTGAAGAAAATCCTCACATTACAATTGAAAAAGCTGTAAATTTGCCTGGTGTAAATGTGTGGTGCGGTTTGTCTTCAAGGGGACTCATTGGACCTTTTCGATTTGAAGGCACTGTAACTGGTATAACTTACCTAACAATGCTTGCTGATTCCATATTTCCTGCCATTCGTGCATTATACGGTAATGATAATTTTTATTTTCAACAAGATGGTGCCCCGCCGCACTATCACAGGGACGTACGAGCTTACCTGGATCAAAATTTGCCGGGCCAGTGGATAGGACGCAGGGGGCCAATCGAGTTTCCAGCACGCTCTCCAGACCTTACACCACTGAATTTCTTCTTATGGGGCACAGTAAAAGATGAGGTGTACAAACGTAAACCACGTAACCTAGACATTCTTTGGAATGAGATTCAAGCCGTGTGTAGAGAAATCTCATTGGACGTTTTGATACGATGTACAGAATCAGTGGTGACTCGTACACAGAATTGTATTGATGCTGCAGGTCGCCAATTTGAACAGTATTAACATTTGTTATTTATGTTTCATTTACATTGGACTTTCAGCTTTCTAATTTCCTGAAATTTAACTTTGTAGAACGGTAAATAAATTTTCTATGGAAGTTCAAAGTGTGTACACATTTTTTTGAAGCACCCAAAAAAACACAAACGTCCGCACTCTTGGCTGTTACACGCTTGCTCACGTTTCACATTATAATATATCGTGGTCCTGTTTCCAAAATAGGTCACTATTCCATGGGCGGGGGTAGATTCCCAAAACTGTCAAAGTACCATACTGTAGATCCTTTGACATAGGCTACATAATGCGTTCCTGGTCCTCGGTGATCATCCAAATTTAGAACAGCACATTCCTGTTTCCAGGGTCGTAGGGGTAATTGGTTTCGTATATAAACACCTCGAAAATGAGAAAGCTATAGTTGTTTAGCATAGATTTCGACTTGTTGATGAGTTTTATTTCACGATGGTGAAATCCCAAATCATTGTTGATAAGGGCTGGCTTTAAATTGGCGTTTCTAGCCCCCATAGCAATGGCGTCCATCATTTCATGGTGTCGCTGACTTTCTTTTAGTTTTTGCTTGCCCTGCTGTGCAGCTTTAATGGTTTTCGCAACCGCACTGGCACCGCCTAAAAGTGAACCCAGAGCAGCCAGACCGGCGAATAATGAAGGAAAAAAACCTGCTCGTTTGGGGACGGTAATCACTCGCCCTTGTTTTGAAACCTGTCGCTGTCGTATTGGAATAACACGTCTCTGTGCTGCTCGAAGGGCTTTTCTTATGGTCAACGCATATTTTTTATTTTTTTTCATTCGCAAGGGCTTGTCCACTAATGACTTAATGCCATGCTTTAACAATGACAGGTTCTTCTTTTTAGCCTTTTTCACCACATATCTTTGTTTCACCATGATGACGAACAACCTTTCACAGGAAAGATTAAGTGACAACTAACGTGTGGTTGTTATTTCATGGCTGTATATTCAAGTTCCACATAAAGTGGAAAATCGTTTATGGATTTTCCTGCTTACTTTTCATCCCATGTAAGCATGAGATGGAAGGATAATTCATCCCCTGTATTGACCATTGCATGGACCAACATCCTATGACCGTTTATCTCTACATGTAAATGGTTCTCATCAGGCATGGATTGTTTCATGAGAATGGTTCCATCATATTGCAAACGATAGTGTCCTAAACCTGAAGAAAGCACATACGTCAGGTGCTGGTCATGGACTAGTGGTAATTTTTTTTTTCATTCACAGGTTTTTCATTTGTCAGGTACACTAAAAATATGGATGGGACAAATTTATAAAGCCTTTTCATTTCATATGTCACGTAACGTTTCGTGCAGACATCGTCCTCGTCTTGTGAGTCTTCCACGTGAATAATGCGGTGATTATTAGCGTTATAGCAATTCACTATAAGCTGAGGCACTTTGTCATAAAACCCGTGCACCTTGTTATCCACATACTTTTTTGTAGTGACATCTGTAGACACTTGAGGATGTTTCACATGTGTTTGCCTCTTTCACTTTAAGTCATAATCTCCCTGTTTAGTGTGTGCACTACAGATCTATTCACGTAGTGTTTATTAGCAGGGTCAGTTTCTTGTTAGGATCATGTATGGGGACAAACTTAGCTTTAGCCGTGAATGCACGTCCAAACACATTCATCGTCAACCTGTAGTAGGGGTCTACTGCTTATATTACAAGGCATGGTTCCATGTATATAGACAGCCTGCTAACCTCTCTAATCCTTAGTTGATATGAAGATTATTAAGCAGCAAGAGTCATTCCCTGTGGGGGATATGGTTTCCCATCTCTATCCCACATCACATGAACGCCACGGTTCACTGTTTCCATCTTCCATTCGCTGCATCATCGTGGGCCCTACAGGATGTGGAAAAACCAATCTTTTGCTCACGGTCATCAATGGTCTGCGTTTTCAAAATATTTATATTTTTGGAAAATCTCTCTACCAACCCCTCTAAATGTTCCTAGATCAAGTCATGTCTCAATTACAAAGAGAGAATATGAGTTATTTCACATTTTCCATGCAAGAAAATGTTATTGGCCCGGGTGAGGTGGAGCCTGATTCACTCATGATTTTCGATGATGTATCCACTGAACGACAAGCCATCATTCAAAGCTATTTCAGCATGGGTCGTCACAAATATATTGATTGCTTCTATCTCGGACAAACGTATTCTAAAATGTGCAAACAACTTATTCGTGACAATGCTTATATCATTGTTTTATTTCGTCAGGATGAAAGGAATAGTCGCCAGATTTATAATGATCATGTGAATCCTGATATGACCTTTCAAATGTTAACTGAATTGTGTGCCAAGTGCTGGAACACTCAACGTCATGCCTGTTTAGTGATTTACAAACATTGTGAACTCAACCAAGGACGTTATCGCTTAGGGTTTGATCATTTTATTACTATTTAAGGCACTGTCTCATTCCCTCTCAAGTCATTTGTCAAGACACCATGGCGTTAGCAGAGAGTCAATTGAAAAAGCATATTATTAGAGCAAAAAATACTATTCGCCAAAAGTTATCCAATTGAACGATCACGTGTAGATAATGCTTTGTTTATTCAACAACATTCAGCACCTCCGCTAAAAGCCATGTTTAACCCCTCTTTCAAGCCATCTGAAACGCTACCCACTGTTTCACAAGCCATGCAGACGCTACACGAGGACCCTGTGGAAGAGGAACAGGAAGATTTGACTAGTGTTAGCGATGTTGAGGACGAGGATGATCAAGTGTTTACGCCTCAACAAAAATCCTCACCCCGTGCAGAGTTTTTAAAAACAAAGAAATCATTGGCCATGGTCGAAACACCTTGTCTTCCAGATCGTCTCCGTTTTCACAACTCTTGGCCACCCCTCAACATAAAGCTCAACTTAAAAACATTTTAATAAAATATTATGGATCAACACTGGAACCCTATTTCACCGATCTATTAATTGGAAACCCAGATACAACGTATGGTGATCGCTATGAGAATGATAGTTTTAAAATTGGTACTTCATCAAATAAATTTGCTCGTACTAGAGCTGTCATTAAAAACATCAACTATAAATTAACGCCAGGACTTTTAAAGCTGCTATTCTCTCGTACACCATCTCCACAAGATTTTTTACAACAGGACCTTGGCAAATATAAATCCATTTTATTGGACACCCATGCCCACAAAAGACAGTTAATTCACTCATGTTGTACTTAATCTATAGCCCTGTGTGTATAGTCCTCAGCTCTACATGTATTATGAGCAACACATATTTCTTTCTCTCTCCACCTGTGTTCTCTCTTACACCGCCCCTCCCCCTCCACTCTCCTCCCCTTCCCCTCCTATAACTGCTGTCCACAGCTCTCGCGAATAGCTAACGTCCAAGGTGAACACCTGCGTCAGGTCATATTACACATCAACTTGCATTTTCTCACGTACGATTCAAACAGGATGTGACTTGATAGCTTACATGTTGTTTCACAAGGGGGTCAGCAATAACGTCATCTCACACGTGTTCACATGTATTTCGTCACTTTCCTTTCATATCGTTATCAGATTGTAGTAGTGAGGACTGGCGAACAACGTCAGTTCAACACACTGCTTTACACACAGACCAGGTCTGCCGCTGGCTATCAGCTACTGACTAAAATAGTTACCTCATCATGAATTTTAAAAAAAAATATCGATAAAAGTGCAGTTAGACCCTTTGTCAAAATTTCAAAAAATAAATTCAAAAGGGTGCGTCATCCCAAGTCCTACAATAACTCATACAAGTCCCTAGCCTTATTGTTTCATGAGATATTAACAAAAGTGCACTTAGGCCCTTTGTCAAAATTTCAAAAATGCATTCAAAAAGGAAGCATCTGCCTAAGTCCAACAATACCTCATAAAAGTCCCTAGCCTTATTGGTCCGTGAGATATTAACAAAAATGCAGTTAGGCATTTTGTCAAAATTTCAATAATAGATTCAAAAAGGAGGCATAAGCCCAAGTCCAACGATACCCCATAGGACAAAATCCCATTACGGGTTCAGGAAATGTCAAAAAGAGTGTAGTTATGCCCTTTGTTAAATAGGTTTGGTTAAGTCGAATAGTCTAGGTTAGCTTGATTAAGATAGGCTAGGTTAAGCCATGCTCGCCAGCTTAATTTGGAAAGCGTGCCATGTCAGTAGTCGTTGAGCGCCGCCACCATATTGTAGGTGGAAAGCCGTATGCGGTATTAGAACCGTTAAAAATCTACTACTGACGTGAGGGGCGCATGATATGGAGTATGAAAATGATTAAGGGGCTGAAATAAAATACATATATTTTCAAACAGTAAAACATAAATATAAAAACACAAAGATATATAAAAAAGGAGATGATATCTTGACGGAGATGTACTAAACAGCAGAGGTTTGGAGATCGTTCTGGTACGACAATAATTTAGAAAAGGAGGTAAATAAGCAAAAGAACAAATTAACAATAATTGTGATAATATCCCACCATCGGCTAACTACAAGAACCTATTCAGAAGGAATATTCTAAGAAGCTTACGAAGTCATATAACCCACGAACTGCACAACCCCCCTTTAAAACAACGTATGTCAATCCACAAACACATCGACCCAGGCAAACAAACGACACCCGAACACAGCCAATTACAAAAACCGCATGAGCACAACAATGAACTATATAATAACATGACGTGTCGGACATACATAACCCTTAAGAAAATCGTCCAGTTCGAGTTAACCGCTACAAGAAAGAACATAAGAATAACCTCAAAGAAGAACAACAAAGTTACTTCATATACTTCCTGAATAAATCTTCTTTTCGGACGAAGGTATGAGATTCGTTCAACTTACAGGGGGCAAGATGGGCCCCGAACCCAGTATCCAGATACTCGGATTCGAACACATATATTATCACCTGAAAGGTTGATAGATACACCTCATTTAATAACTAAGTGAGCTCACACGTTGTTTCTGCCTGGATAAAACAAAACGCAATAAAACAATTACAATGATCCCATATCCAGTTCAAAATCACAATTAACTGATAGCATTTTCCCACCCCAAAGATAATAACACAAGCTTATAAGGAAATAACCAGGAGGATAACGAGGCCCTAAATCATTTACCCGACAAAACAAAAACACAAACAACAATCCACAACTGCATTAATTAAACTTCATCAACATAACATCATCACCTCAGGGTAACGCCCGAAGTAACTTCGTATCCTCCTAGTAATTTAATTATTCAGCTAAACAACAAAAATTCACGCAGGTAAAAATAATACATAATACGAAAACACAAAATAGGAAAAACAAAGCAACAAGAGTCCCTTAAACGTTAATCCCATTAAAATAACCAACGCGATTCCTCACTATGTATGTCTAAACAAATAGGAACATTAACAAGACAAGATATCCTCAAAGGAAGGATCTCCAAACTAGATATATACCATGACAGAATAAAGGGACACGTTATTACTGAAAGTTGTAGGGCATGTTATATTGAAAGGTCATCTTTCTCACACTCATTTATAAGCCGACACAACAGCCATAAATAATAGAATGACTTGCTTGCTTCCAGAGAAATACTCGACGGCAGTTGACATCAGTATTTTCAAAATGTAGATGGATCAATCCTATAAATTAAACATCTTAAGGTTATTCGCCAAGATACCAAAACGAGTGAGAATAACGAGTCCACTTCAGTTTAATATTACAAATACAATTTTGAAAAAATATCAAGTGATTGCAGCTTAATCCAAAAGCACCTTCTCCATCCTAATAACAATCTCCGTATTATTTTGTTCAAGTTCCTTTCGCCGAGATCTTTTGCGAGATTTTTGTTTACTTTCAAGACATAAACGCTAGGTGGAATTAGCATCTAAATAGTGCCTGTTAAGCTGCTAGAAGTAATAACGGCTCAATTATGATCAGGATAGAATGGTTGTTAGTTAGAGCTCTCGTAGATACAGGGTCAACTGTGAGTTTGATTTCACAAATTTTGGTTAATGAGTTGGAAACCAGAGGACGAGTGTTGAAGATTCCCGCATCAGGTGTGAAGATTAAAGGAATTATTCCAGAGAAAACACTCACATGCAAATTTCAGGTGTTTATTGATATGCTAATGGGCAACACCGAACTTTCACAATGCTTCTTGCTGGTGAGTCGATTGCCATACAATATTATATTGGGTATCGATTTCATCCATGAGAACAAGGAGTTTATTGACCTTGAGCAAAATTGCATTAGATTCCAGAAAGATGATGTGGAGGGACAGAATATATTATTACAGGAGGATGAATTAAAAACAGGTGAACAGGTGTGGCATATAGGAGATGTAACCGAGGAAGGTTATGAAGCCACAGAAGAGGCATTGGAGATGTTAAATGTGGAAATTGAGGAAAGCCTGGAACGGGAATTCGATGTCAACTTATTGGAGAAGATTGCGGAGGCCAAGGTTGCGAACGAAGACAAAGAATTGTTGAAGAACTTGCTATTAGAGTATAAAGATGTATTTGATTCCAAGCCCGTAAAAGACAAAACTTCAAGTACGCATTTCAATTTAATGATTGGGCCCCATTTCGAGAGAAACCGTACCCGGTTGCCGAAAAGTACTATGCTCAATCAAAGAAAACGCTGCAGGAGATGATGAATGCAGGTGTAATAGAAAAAATGGCTACACCTTATGTAGGTCCATTAGTGATCGTGAGCAAACCGGATGGTTCAGTAAGGGTGTGCGTAGATGCAAGAAATGTAAATGCTAAGATCATTCCTGAAAATGATTCAGCACCACCCATTAAAGAGATATTAAAGAAATTTAAAGGGAAGACCATTTTTACGAACATTGACATGACTTCGTCATATCACCATCTCGAACTAGAAGAGAAAACCAGTCTTCTAACTGGATTTCAGTTCGACCAAAAAACGTATTGCTTCAGAAGGTGTCCGTTTGGACTGAAGAGACAGCAGAATCGGCACTAATAAGGGCGTTCGATCGAAACCTGTCGGAGGAAGTAAAGGGTTGTATTATTCGTTATGTAGATGACATTTTGCTTACCTCAGAGAATGTGAAGGAACATCTTGAAAATTTAAAGAAATTACTTGAAGATTTAAGAAAAGCCAAATTCAAGATCAACTTAAAGAAGTCAAATTTTTGTCAAAGGCAAGTCACGTTTTTGGGACATGTGATTGACCGAAATGGTACCAAATCCATGTAAGCTAGTGTCGATAAGGAATTTTTCGAGACCATTGAAGGTGACAAATGTCCGACAATTTTTAGGATTGATAGGATTTTTCTCTGGACATTGCCCATCACATACCAGTACAGTTGCCCCGTTGCAAGACCTTTTGAAGAAGGTTGGCGGATGGAAATGGACGGAGGAAGCTGAAAAAGTATTTATTGAAGCCAAGGAAATGCTATTAAACTACGTGAAGTTAGGATACAGTGATTTAATCAGAAGTTTGTGATACAAACAGATGCATCCCAAGTTGGAATTGGAGCAATGTTATATCAGGAGGACCCAGAAAAACCTGAGAAGAAAAATTACCTAGCTTTGTCAAGTAGACGACTCAAGCCGCATGAGAGAAACTACACAATCAGCGAGATAGAGCTATTAGCGATACTGCATGCTCTGTAGTTTTGGCGGAAAATTGTGTACGGAAATCCAGTAACGTTAAGGACAGATCATAAGGCTTTAACCTTTTTAATGAAGACCGACTTATCGAGTGAAAGGTTAATGCGATGGGCCTTATACATTCAGCTATTTGATGTAAATATAGAATATTGCCCAGGAAAGGAAACTATAGTTCCAGACTACTTAAGGGACGCTGGGACCGAGTTTTAGGTGAAAAAATTAAAAATTATCGATTTTTCAATTTGTGCATATTATTGTACGCCGGACTCCTGCGGATCATTTGGCGGTGGTATTTTTCGGGTTCCGCCATTTTTAAAGTACTAGCGTGACATTTAAAAGTCCGGTTGAATGCTGGGGAAACGCCCCCGTCCACTAGCTTCAACGCAACAGATACCGCTCTCACCAATGCACATCCTAAGCTGCTATCTAGTGAGTTGACGAGGTAACATTACTATAGAAATGCAAATTACGTAAGAAGGAAGGGACTGCCTACAAGTCTGGAGCATTTGAAGTAATAGGTTAGCCTTCAACCATGTTTTATTTACTAAAATGTGTTTTTTTTTCGTATATATTTTCAGGTATTTAAAATGTTCCAGCTGAACCAATTTCGTTTCAAATTCCATGAGAATTTCATGGGTTGTTAACACTTATATTGTCTTATTATTAACACCAGGATTCTTTTTTATAATGTTGATACTTTAAAACATAGTAGCCTTCAAAAGGGTATTTTTTAGCATAAATTGAGAAAAACTTAAACACAAAAAACATATTTTTTCCTCACATTCATGGACTACATATGCAGACTTTCTCTCTGTTAAAATGCTTTACATACCTTGATGTGCCTGTAAACCAGTTTTCAATGTGATATTTGAAGTGACTGTTCAGCTGGAGTATTTTCTATGCTTATCGATTTAAAAAATTAAATTGTAGGTGTTAATTTCTCAGAAAGTTCTGTTTCTATTTTCCTGAAAATTTGTATATAGCCTTATTTCACCACCAGGCGACCACAAACCAAATTTCATTCAATTCTATCAATAATTGCCATTTTTCATAAATTCAGTCCCAGCCTCCCTTAAGTGGACAGCCAGAGTTCATAGAAGAGGAAGTAATGGCTATAGAATTAGAGAATAGGGATCAACCTACTCTGGATGAATTTAGAAATCTAGGGCAACGACAACGCGAAGACCCATGGATGAACATGTTCATCACATATATTGAAGGAACATTAACAAAAGGAACACCAGTGTATATTGAATTTGAGAAGATAGTTCAGGAGTACAATTTTTATAATGGTTTATTCCATAAGTTTGCGGACTCAGGCCATACTCGACTGAGGATCGTTATACCTGAAATTTTGCAGATGAAAGCGATATGGTTAGCCCATAGATCATTTGGACACATGGGAGTCGACAAAACAGTCTCAATGCTCAAGGAAGTTTTTGTGTGGCCGAGACTGAGAGAAACTGTAAGGGATGATGGAATATGTGACCATGGGTTGTGTTGGTCACACTGTTAATCAGTAAACCTGCTCCATAGAGATATGTTTCTCTTTTGTTTTTGTTTTGGTGTGTATAAAAGAATGTTGTATCACCTTGTTCGTTCAGTTCTGTTCTGGTAAATGTCAAGTACATTAAACGTGTGTTCCATTTCAATTGCCAGTGTGCCTCGTAATCCTACAGGTTATGGGCCCAGCCACGAAATCCACCGTGCGAATATAAAGTGCGTATTATAGACTGCTCGTTATATGAACTGTGAATTTCGCTACTTATCGAAATCAACATGTCTGCAACCAGCACCTCGTTACCGGCTAAAGATAAGCTACGAGGTAGTCTAAATTTTGTGGATTGGCGATTCGAGATGGAAAACGTCCTAAGACTCGAAGATCTGTGGAGCAGTATAGTTGGCTACCCGGATGGAGATACTACAACATCTGCGAAGAAAGCGAAAGACGAAAGTCGAGCTAGGGCCAGACTTAACCTCATGGTGGATACATCAATTTTCCCATTCTTCATGCCTTGTAAGACCGCGAAGGAAGTCTGGGAAGCTCTTGAAAAGGCCTACTCAGATAAAGGAGTGAATCGGCGGATCGTCACCTTGAAGACATTGTGCAAAGTTAAATTAAAGCACAAGACGATGGAAGAGTATGTTAGTGAGGTTATGGGACTTGCTCTGCAACTTGCGTTTATGAATAAGGCACTGGACGACGAGTTTGTGGCAGCTCTTGTGCTGAAAGGTCTACCAGATGAGTTTCAGCCTATGGTTATGGCTCTGGAAAGTTCCGGAACAGACCTTACTGCAGACACAGTCCGAACCAAGTTGCTACAAGATACTACTTGGAGTGGGAAAAGTACTTCCAAGCCATCCACGGATTCTGTTCTGTTTTCACGAGAAGACAAGACGAAGAAGAAGCCCTTCTGATGGAAATGCAAGAAGCCAGGACACTGTAAGGGGGATTGCAGGAAAGAGGAGATGCAGAGCTCAACTCAACAGAAGTCGAAGAAAGACTTGATGATGCTGGCAACCGATGGACAGGCATTGAGTGCAAGGGCCTCTACAGGGGCCTGGTTCGTTGACTCTGATGCTACTAAGCATATGAGTTCAAGCAAGACTACGATGGCGAACTTCACTGCTGGTCCTAATCTGGAGATCAGTACAGCAAACAATCAAAAATTGTATGGCCAAGGATCTGGTAATGTAACTGTTCAATTAGAAAATGGTATTTCACAAACCTTGTCCAATGTGGAATATGTTCCTGGTCTCACTGCTAATCTTTTATCTGTGTCTGCTGCTACTAAAAAGGGTTATGTTGTGGTATTCACCGACAATACTTGTGAAGTTTATGATAGTGAAAACTTTGTTTCTACAGGTAATGTAGCACTGACTGCGAGTAATGTGGGGGGTGTTTACCAAGTCAATGCTCTCAGTGTTCAAGCTAATATTTGTACAGAGGACTGAGAATATTTATGGCATAAACGACTAGGCCATCTTAACAACCACAGTATGAAGTTGTTAAGAGATGGTCTCACTCATGGAATTAATTTCTCAGATAATGGCTTTAGAAACTGTTTTTCATGTGCTGAAGGTAAACAAGCTAGACAACCATTTAAGTCAAGTAAGAGTAAAACTGTATGTAAAAATAAGATAGATCTTATTCATTCAGTCTTATGTGGGCCTATGCCAGTTCCATCTTGGAGCAATGCTCGCTATTTCTTGACCTTCATATATGATCATTCAAGAAAGGTTTTTGTGTATTTCCTTGCTAAGAAAAGTGATGTTTTGGATTGCTTTATTGATTTCAAGGCACAGGTTGAGAATCGAGAATCAGTGTGAAAGATCTATTAAGGTCCTACGCACTGATAATGGTGGTGAATTTTGTAGCAAAGCTTTTGAGAAGCTACTTAAATCAGAAGGTATTCAGCATCAAACTACAACTAGCTATTCTCCACAGCAGAATGGTGTAGCTGAACGCATGAATAGAACATTTCTTGATAAATGTAGAGCCATGATGAGCGAGTCTAAAGTAGATAAACGCATGTGGGCTGAAGCAATAAATACAGCAGCCTATCTTGTAAACAGGTCCCCAACTAGAAAAAATCCAGGTAAAGTTCCAGAGGAGATCTGGACTGGTAACAAGGTCAATATGGAGCATCTAAGAATTTTTGGTTGTGTAGCACAAGTTCATGTCTCTGATCAAAGGAGAAAAAAGTTGGATCCTAAAAGTGATAAACACATTGTGGGTATTGTGAGGACAGTAAAGCCTATGGATTCATGCATCCTGTTACTTGTTAAGTCCAGGGATGCACAGTTCATTGAAGATGTGTTCCAGGAGGTGTCTAATGTGTCTCCAGGTAATGTTGGCCCAGCCTTGCAGATTAATGAACCTGCAATGTTGCAGATCTTAGTTCCCACTGACAGTGAGGCAGAACCCAACAACTCAGAGGATGGGGCAGAGAGCATTTCGGAACTTGAAAGCGTATCACCCATCAGCAGTGCTGGTGTGGCTGATACTGTTGACTCAGCTGATTTAAGCTATGTCCCTAGTGGAACAGATTCAGCCTGCAGTGATTCTGAGGGCTCTGTCACCATCGTCAACGAGCCAATGGAGGGGAATGCCGAAGGTAGTCAAAGGTATCCTAGGAGCCAACAAAAGCCTGTAGACATGTCAGACTATGTGAGATACTTTACTCTCACTGATGACTCTGAACCTAGTACAGTTAAGGAGGCACTGTCCATGCTTGAAAGTGTTAAGTGGGAGCAGGCTATGAAAAGAGAAATGGAGATACTTCAGTTAAATGACACCTGGGATCTAGTTGATAAACCCCAAGGCAAGAATGTTGTCAGTAGTAAGTGGGGGTTCAAAGAAAAAGAGACTCTAATGGTAACATTCAAAGGTATAAAGCCAGACTTGTGGCCAGGGGCTTCACCCAAAGGTACGGAGTAGATTTTACAGAAACTTTCTCTCCTGTTGTTCGACACAGCACGTTAAGGATGCTGCTTGCCTTCGCTGTACAAACAGATCTGAAGGTGGTACATTGGGATGCAGAATCTACTTTCCTCAATGGAAAGTTAGATGAAGAGATCTACATGTATCAGCCAGAAAGGTTCAGAGCATAAAGTTTGCAAGTTTAAAAAATCTATTTATGGCTTAAAACAATCTTCTCGATTGTGGAATGAGAGAGCTCACTCTGTTCTTGTCAAATTGGGTTACAAAAATTGTGCTGATGAACCCTGTGTGTACTTTAAGAAACAAGCCCAAGGTATGGTAATTATTGCATTATATGTGGATGATTGCATTGTGGCTTATAATGATGAGTATGAGATCAAGTCATTGAAGACCTGTATTGATAAAGAATTTAAGGTACGAGATCTTGGACCAATTTCTTATATTTTAGGTATTAAAGTAAGGCAAGATGAGAAGAATGGTACAATGTATCTTAGCCAAGAGCAGTACATCAGTGAGATTGCAAAGAAATATGGTATGCACGATGCACGTCCCATTGGTACTCCTTTGGAATCTAAACCAAATCTTTGTGTTTCTGATACAGAAAGTAGTGATCTTCCTTATAGAGAACTCATAGGTTCACTCATGTATTTAAGTGTTTGCACGCGTCCAGATATAAGCTATGCGATATCATATCTCAGTCAATTTAATCATTGTTACAATGAATCTCACTGGTCTGCTGCAAAGCGAGTACTGCCTTATTTAAATTGCACAAAAGACTTGTCACTTAAGTATGTCAGGAATGGAGGTCAATTCATGGGATTTGTTGATGCAGACTGGGCTAATGATATCACTGACCGAAAATCATACCGTGGTTTTGTGTTCAAAATGGCAGGTGGTGCTGTATCATGGGGGGCTCAAAAGCAAAAATGCATTTCCTTATCATCTACTGAAGCAGAATATGTTGCACTGAGTGAAGGTTTAAGAGAAGATGTTTGGTTGAAACGTGTTTTGTCTAACTTTATGGATCTCAAGTCACCCATCATATTATTGAGTGATAGTCAATCAGCTCAAACACTGGCAAAAGTCCAGTCCGCTATAATAGAACCAAACATATTGACACTAAATATCACTATGTTAGAGATGCTTTGGATTCTAAAGTCATATGCATCAAATATGAGGAGACTTCAAAAATGACTGCAGACATCCTAACAAAGCCTCTTGCTTAGCCTAAGCATATTTATTTTTGTAAAGACTTGGGTCTTGAATCATGTCCTCTACTCCCACAGCTTTAAGGAGGTGTGTTGGAATATGTGACCATGGTTTGTGTTGGTCACACTGATAATCAGTAAACCTGCTCTATAGAGATATGTTTCTCTTTAGTTTTTGTTTTGGTGTGTATAAAAGAATGTTGTATCACCTTGTTCGTTCAGTTCTGTTCTAGTAAATGTCAAGTACATTAAACGTGTGTTCCATTTCAATTGCCTGTGTGCCTCGTAATCCTACAAGGGATACGTTGAATACATGTGACACATGTCAAAGGATCAAACCAAGTGCGTTTTTGATGAGACAGAAGCCAATACCAATTGGAAGGGCGCCTATTTATAGACGAAGACTCATAGAAAAGAAGTAATTACCCTACATTGTTAGAAAAAGGGATTGGGAGTGTAGGAATAATAGGATATAGTCCTGGCCAATTTTATAAATTCGAACGAATAACGACGCGGTAGATTGTTGAACGGACACTTATTTTTGTAGCACTGAAATTTGTTGATAGATTGTACATTTTCCCTATTGCTGTATGTATAGGTTTATTAAATTGCACTTTGACGGTTCTTAGCGGTAAGTAGTCCTGATATTGCAGTTTATAAATTCACTGAATTTGACTTGAATAGGTTTATTGCGTTCGAGAGTTTTTGGATTGCAGTTAATAGTTCTGTTTCACTTAAAGTTGTGGTAATTTTGGCAGCATTGAGTATATTTCATCACGTTTGACAGTTTATTTTGGACGGAAAGTTCCAGAGTTGTAGAGACAGTTTAAAGGGTCAAGTGGACATCCCACGGAGGTAGACAAGTTAAGTTTTAGACAGTTATGAATTTGAAATGAATCCCTCGTTGCAGGAAAGTATTCCCTTATTTAGTTCAAGAAATGTTGAATTTCATGACTTTAGCAGCAAGCCTGGTTGGCGAAGAATAACGGTTCCCTCCTGGGGCAGTTATTACTCAAGTTTGAGGAAATCCCAACACCGCCTATAACTTTCATTAAAAGCATTCAAAATGCTGTTTAAAACCTTCTAAATGTTTTAGAAACAATATAGATAGTTACTTAACTTGCATGATGATGGAAGTTTGAAGCCTCCTGTGACCGTTACACTCAAAATTCAGACATGGTGTCCGTTTGAATCACCTCATTTGAAGAGGAGGAGAACCTCTGAGAGAGGTCTGAACTGTTCACTCGAAGTCCGAACTAGAAGTGGAGGAAGGAAACATAAGAGTCTAAACAGTGTAGGAAACATTTAAAAAGAAAATTTTCAACATTATGAAAATACGATACATTAATTAATATATTCATGGAGATAATACATGGCGATAGCAACGACGCCTGCTGGAATGGTGTGTAAGTCCTCTTGAACTCAATGAATCCCAAAAAAGTCGGCAGGTTGCCGCGTGTAGCGCCTTTACTTTGCAAGGAATACATAACTGAAACACACATAAATACATTTTAGAGCATGTTCAAAGAAAAAGGGTATACAAAGGGGGTCCCTGTTGGTGTCTGCGAGAGAAAAATACAAGAAACTAATGAAAAGCAAAGAGCAGCAAGAGCTAACTTTAACTAACCCTGTATTCCAAAGAATACACCAAGCTGGGACGGACACCAACAGAGAGAAGAAAGAACAGATTAGTTATCCATAGGTAGTGGGGAAATTGAGGAAATCAGTCTTGTAATATGACCGTTACAGGTATAAACTTTTACGACACGGACCCTTCCGTCCCTTCCGGGGTAGCATTCGGTCACCCTGCCAGAGATCCAAACCAGTGGGGGAGAAGCGTCCCTCACTAGGACCAAGTCCCCTACCTTGGTAACAGGATTGGAAAGAAGCCACTTCTGTCTCCTTTGCAAAGAATTTAAGTACCCCAATTTCCACCTTTTCCAGAAAGAATTACGAAGGGCTTCAATTTTACGCCAAACAATAGGCAAGCGAGAATCTCTGTGAGAGTTAGGAAGGGAGGGGGGAGAGGAAGAAAGAGAACTACCAATAAGGAAATGACCAGGGGTTAATGGAAGTAAGTCATAAGGATCATTAGAGAGCGGGGTCAAAGGGCGAGGCATTAACAACACCTTCGATTAGGATAGACAATGAGTTGAATTCTTCATAGGTTAGAATACGATTTCCCGAACCCTTTTTTAGATGACGTTTGGTAAGCTTGACACAAGATTCCCACCTCGGCCGTGATGGGGGGAGTAAGGGGGTATGAATCGCCATTTGAAACCTTTGGCATAGGAAAAGTTAGAAATTTGTTCCATGGCAGGAGAAGATGTAAAAGCTTTCTTCCACAATGAAGCTGCGCCTTGAAAGGTGGAGGCATTATCGGAGAACATTTCAGAAGGAACTCCACCCCTGGCAGTGAAACGAGAAACAGCTGACAGAAAGTACGAAGTAGAGGCAATTGTTACTAGTTCCAGGTGGATCGCACTAGTTACCATGCAAACGAAGAGAGAAACATAGAGTTTTCCAATATTGAAATGGACCCATGTAATCCACGCCAGTTAAGGCAAAGGGACGGCTAGGGGAAGAGCGAAAAGAGTGCTTTGAGTGCTAACCTTAGGTTTCAGCTTAAAGCAAGGGATGCATTTGTGTATTACTGAAGAAACTTCATGAACTCCGTTTATTATCCAGCATTTTTTCCTTAATAAATAAAGCAGGGTGCGAGTACCAACGTGCAAATTTCGATAATGGAAGTCACGTATGATTAAAGAAGTTACGTGATGTTTAGAAGGCAAAATAACAGGATGCTTTTTGTCTTCAGAAAGTGAAGAATGAGAAAGCCTTCCACCTACTCTGAGTAACCCATTTTCATCAAGGAAAGGGGGCTAGGGTGCGAAGACAACTAGATTTTGAAAGATCTTTCTTAGCTGAAAGCAAAGACAATTTGATAGGGAAGGCTTCTTGCTGGGTGAGTTGCAAAACTTTGATAGTAGCGAGGGTTAATTCACGATTGGTTAGATGCGGGTTAGGAAGAACAGGCTGGTCAACAACTAGATATTTCCATCTAAGAAGATAGGCAAAAATCCGAATTAGTTTATGAAAGGAAGAATAGCGAGATAATAAGGGAAATGAAACCCTGGAAATAAGACACGAAACAGTGGATTTAGTTACGTTAGCGTCAGGAAAATTGGAAATTGAAACTGTAGGTTTAAAAGGCCAGCAAGAAGAATTTTCGACTAGCCACGAGGGCCCATACAAGTACAGTTGAGATACTGCTAATTGAGAGGGTAAGCAACCACGTGAGATAATGTCAGCGGGGTTATCAGCGCTAGGCACATGTCTGCATTGACATCCCAAAGAAAGGGTTTGAATTTTAGAAACTCTATTGGCAACGAAGGTTTTCCAGTGGGTGGGGGTTTTGGCGATCCAAGAAAGAGTGATCATGGAGTTGCTCCATAAATGAATTCGAGAGAATTGAATTTTTAAAACTTTCTGCAGTTTTTTAGCCAGTTCTGCGGCCATGAGAGCGGCACACAATTCAAGTCTAGGCAAGATGATAGTTTTAAGCGGGGCTACTTTGGATTTAGCACAAATAAGACTCGAGCGTTAAGATTTGTTTAGAGGATTGCAATAAACAAGGTATGCACAGCAACCGTAAGCTTTTTCGAAGCTGTCGGCGAAGACATGAAGAACGAAAGGTGTATTAGAAGAAGCGTTGATTAAATTTCTAGGAATTTCAATAAGCGAAAGATTAAGTAAACTACATCCAAAAGAAAGCCATCTATTAAGGAAAGAAGAGGGAACAGCTTCGTCCCATTCACATTTAAGAGACCATAGCTCTTGCATAAACACTTAGCAATAACAATAACTGGGGCAAGAAATTGAAGCGGGTCGAAAATATTAGCTATTTCAGACAAACTTTGCCTTTTTGTGCACCAGTGTACTCCTAACGCCTTTATTGAGTCGGAATCGCCACAGATTTCGAAAGAAGAGGGATCTACATCTTCGACAGGAAATTGAGCAAGAAACTCAGGTGAATTTGAATTCCACTTGTGAAGTGGGAATCCTCCATTCTTTAACCAAGCTTTTAATTCAAGAGATATGAGAGAAGCTTCTTCAAGAGTGTGAAAGGATTTCAGATAATCATCGACATAAAATGATGTGGTCAATGCTTCTGAAGCTTTAGCGTTAAATAAATGACAACCTTGAGAGGCTAACATATGGAAGGATCAGATAGCTCGGAAAGTGGAAGGTTTAAAACCGTATGTAACGGTTTTTAAACGAAATATTTTGATAGGCTTACTTGTTTCGTCACGCCATAAGATACTTTGAAGATATTGCTGTTCAGATTGAATTAAAACTTGACGGTACATTTGCTTTATGTCTGCAATGACGGCTATAGGGAATAGGCGAAAATTTAAAAGTATGGTAGACAGATCGGACTGAATAGCAGGAGCGGAGTGAAGAGTATCGTTAAGACTTTTGCCAATAGCGTCGGGTGATGACCCGTTAAATACAACTCGAATTTTGTCTTTAACAACAGGGTTTTTCCACACGGGATGGTGATTTAAGAAGACACTTTCGACTGGAGGATATAATTCGTCATCAGATTTAGTAACAACTTCCATGTGATCTAAGCTTTCATACACTTCCATGAATTTTGTATATTGTTGTTTGACAAGAGGTTCTTTTTTGAATTTACTCTCAATGGCGAAGAGAGCTTTACGCGCTTTAGGCTGAGAATTACTTAGTTTTGGAGGATTGAGTAGTCTCGGCATTTGAACTAAGAATCGGCCTTCGGGTGTGCGAGTGGTAGTAGAAATAAAAAAATGTTCGCAGAGTTCATTTTCTGATGAGGTTGAATTAATAAGGAGAATCGATATTTTCAAGTTTCCAGAACTGTTCCAGATCGGTACTTACAAAATGATATTGCGACACAGATTGAGTGGTGTAATGAGGGAGTTGACCGGTAACAATCCACCCTAAATTAGAGTCTCTGGCAAAAACGTTAGAAGATAATTGACGAATTTGCTTACGTGGACGATTCCAAAAGACATTTGCACCAAAGGGTATATCAATAGGACCTTGAATATTAAAGAGAGGATCGGCAAGAGGTAATATTTAAGCAGGAGGTGTCAACAGAGTGACTAGGGGTACCTTTACCAATGCTGTTAAGAATGAGACAGTTTAGCTTAAGAAAATTATTTCTCTGACAGGTATCCTTTATAGTTAATTTTGAGAATGGCAATGCTTGTGATTTTAAACTGTTAATGCCTGATACATTGATAGAAGTGGGGGTTACTGGAAGACCAAGTTTTTTTTTAATTAATAAGTCGGAAACAGAATCATGGGTCGCAGCTGAGTCGAGAAGGCCTTGGGCGCGAACCCATTTACCAGATTTGTCGTGAACCTCGATTTGAACAGTGGACAATAGTACTTGAGCACTACGAAAAGACTTGGCGTTTTGAATATAAGCTGATGCGTTGGTTTTATTAGAATTATCACTTTGCTTAGAAGTAGAGGGTGTTGATGACCTCGATTGATCATGACGATGCCATAGTGTGTGATGCGCCCTTTCACAATGAAAACAGAGTCTAGTGGACTTACAGTTAGAAGTGGAATGTTTAGGTGAAAGACAATTGAAACAGTACTTGTTTTGAGATACCAATTTCCTTCTGTCATCAACTGATAGCTCTTTGAAAGATTTATATGAATATGAATCGTGAAGATCTTTGCAGACTATGCACTTTAACGGCTCATTAAGACCTTTGCGGGGTTCACCTTGGGTACCTAATGCAAGAGAACTTGTAGTACGGTGTTCACTGGACCTAGCTAGGTATAGAAGAGCTCGACCCAGGTTTTTGAGTACTGGACGTTGTCATCGGTAATGCAGGGGGGTGCCTCAGACCGGGCATCACCGGCAAACGACACCCGTCCTTCCCTGAAGCGCTTGTGCCACGCCTTGACCCTTGCAAGTGACATGCAGTGTTCACCGTACACCTTTGACATTCGGCGATGAATGTCCGTTCCCACTACTCCTTCCGCTGTCAGAAACCGAACAACACCTCTTTTCTCTTCGTTTGACGCCTCCATGTCACTGTTTTCAATGTGACTGGCAGCGTTGGACGATTGATGCATGCTGCTGCTCACATTTTATCGTCACGTGACATGAATGCGTGCCCTCTAGCGACGGGCTGTGACCTTCCTCGCTCTGGTTGGAACCACACCTCGTTTCACACGCCATGATTAGCCGATGTTTTCACCGGTTTGCGCATTCCAGCCTCCAGCTTGTTACTTGACCGCACCTTATAACTCGAAGCTGAACCCAAAAACTGCATTTCATACAACTCACAGCCTTCTGTGGAGTAAAAACTCAATAGTAATTTCTTCATATGAAAGCGTGTTAATATCAGTACAATTCAATGTAGTTTCCCCCCTCTGTATTCTCGGTAATTTATATTATATCGCCTTCTGCAAGTATATTTCGATAAAACTCGGTTATTGATGTCTATGGAATGTTGATCTTGGTTGATATCTGCAAGCACATGACGTGTTCGTGACATTGACTCGACCATATGGATGACTTGCGGGATAATCTCAGCTCTCCTTAAACCAGCTGGGTTTATATTTTCGTAACAATCTCACGTCAATAAAACATCGCGACTGTGCGTAAATATAACCAAACCAAATCGCTGTAATTTCATCAAGAAAATATTGGCACAGTACCTACCGTAAGGCCACGGCCGCCTCCTTCCCACTTCCTTTCCTAACCCTCCCACTATTCATATCCTTTCATCACTCTCCTATTCGCTTTGCAGGTGAGGCCGTCTGGGCGCAGTGCTGGCCACACACCCCTGTTGTATCCCCGACTCAGAGTCACAAGGTCCAGGACACTGCCCTCAGTGGCGGTACTGGTGGGATCCCTCGCTTAGTCCGTGGGGAAAGCCAACCCTGGAGGGTAAATGATAACGTAAAAAACGCAAATAGAAAATAAATCAGGAACAAAGTTTTTTGGACTGTGGATACAACATGACTTGAAATGGAATAAACTTATTCAATACGGTATCTGATTACTAAACTGAACTCGATGTGCTTTGCGTTACGTATTTTGAAAACTTGCACAAGCATTCACACATTAAGAATACATATTTTTCTTATTTCCATTCATACTTAAGATATGGGGTCATATTTTGGAGTATGTCACCAGATGTACCAAGTTCGTTTAGGATAAAAAAGAGGGTGATTAGAATTATGGGAAATGTAAACACTAGAGAATCATGTAGACCTCTGTTTAAAGATTTAAACATCCCCACTTCCTTTGAAAGTATTATGTTAAAAAAAATAATGAGTAAAGACGTTTTCTTCAAAACAAACAATGATGTTCATAGCCATAACACAGGCAAAATCAAAACATCCATATTTCACACACACAAGCATATATTAAAAAGGAACTTTACAAACAGGAGACAAATTATACAATAAACTACCCCAGTATATAAAATAGGCCCCAAAAATAAAAACCTTTGAAAGAATGTTGAAAGCTTATCTGCAGTGCCATGGTTTTTACCTTGTAGTTGAATATCTTAGCGTATAGGAGCGATGGAATCTATAATTATATTTTGCTTTTCTACTTTAGTTGTAATACCTAGCTGTAAGTTGTTGTAATTATAGAATTAAATTTTCCTGTTGTGATAATGGAGTAAGGTGTAAATAGTTGTCCAATGAGATTGTATCTCTTAAGATCTATTATTATAATATGTTATAAAAAGTTATTGTTTTTGTAATATATACCCGTAAGTCCTTTTATTATATAGATTTAATTTCTGATGTGTCCCATATCAAAAAGGTATTGTTTACATATAATTGACCAAATGGATACATTGAAAATCTAATCTAATCTAATCTAATCAACACTTCCTAGGCATCTGACATACATTAATGAAATATTAGTGAAGAATTTGTTGGTTAAATTCACTACCGTACCAGGCATTGGTTATGATACGGTCGCAGTAGAATTAGATCAAGCTAATAAAATAAAATAAGAATGATCCAAACTCCAGCGTAAGAAAATTGAAAGGTGTTGAACAAACCATTACCCAGGCAATAATATAGAGTAAAATGAAAAATAATAACTAAGCTTATGGCACAAGAAGAACGCGGAATTCACTTTAGACAATGTATAATTGAAAATATATTACATTACATGCATATTAAGAAAATATTAATATGGGAAAAGAAAATAATACTTAATACAACAAGTTAAATAAAACAATAAGCAAGGAATCGCGTAGATGAGGAAGAAATGATTGAATTAATCATCATAATTGGATATATGAAGACAAAGACCAACTGAAATTGCCCCACGTTAATTGAGAAAAATAAGAAATTACCTTCAGGTATACACAAGGTATGAAACGTAAACAGTTTAAGTTCAAATCCGCTCTCAACTCAATTCAAATTAATCAAGGTTTTCATTTAATAGCAGCACGATACTCAAGTACGTGTGATCGCAACGAAATCCCAAAATGTCTCTCTTCTATATCGTCTCGAAGACAAATCATCATTTTTATTACAGAAACAACTGAAATATTAACAATAGCTAGGATCGTTACCAAGCAACAGTTTTACATAGAATAAAATAAGTGCCATAATCCTCGACATGAAACACAGCACCTTTAAGAGGCATACTAAATAGACAAGGAGCAAGGGGAAGAAATAATTACATGAATAAATAGAAGGTAATTTAGGTTATGAAAATCCTTGCTCTGACAAAGGTGAAGTCTGAATTTTACACGGATCGTAGGTCAGATAAAATAAGTCAAACACATTCCCCAAATGATTACATAGTACAGTTATTAGATTATTGGAAACATTTTTAATATGTCGGCAAAATACTTCACCTTAGTACGATGACAAGACGTAGAAATACAAGTGTCTGAAACTCTTCAGGCCATGCTGGTTGAGTTACCAAAATAATCTAATTACGCAAAATGAGACGTAGACACGGAACTAGTTCAGAATCAAGTTGAACACTATTATATTCCAGGAAGGTGGCTGGTTTAGCCGTCAGGGCTAACCAGCCCGGTTTTAACGGAGCTGCAAATTTTCACTTACTTGTAAAATAATTCCAACATAATCAATCTCTTCTTCTCTTTCAACCATCTTTGTTAACTTCGGTAGACATCGGGAGTATTGGAGAACAAGTGAGCAACGCGCCACCAAAGGTAAATCAAGAAGGAGAAGTACTAGCTCAAGGCTAGTAAACTACAGAGGTTGCCTCAATATGGAGCTCTTAGGCGAGGGGATCGCGGAGGGAAGGGAAAGGACGTGACGTCACACGTTTCCTCGTAGCGCGCGAGGCGCGAGATATGCAAGGAAAGTCAGCTTTCCCACACATTATATTCTATGGATTGCAGTGGTTTAAACACGTGTTTTAAACCCTTTTGTATATAATCATGCCAGGTCAAAGATATGCTGTGGCAGTTTGTCACAGTTATTATAAAGTTGTCGTTTTTCACGATGCCTAAAGACGCATGCATTCGCAATCAGTGGATTGCTGCATGTAAGCGAAAATATCATTGCAACCCTCAAACAAGTAGGATAATTATGTTCCCTCCACTTTAAGAGTGAAGACTTCGAATTAGACTACAGCGCCGAATTGCTTAATAGAAAGCTAAGATTCCCAAGGAATCTAAAACCAAATGGTAAGTGAGCCTAGCTGGCCTACTCTTTAAGTTTCGATGACCTGCTAGAATGATTTTAAAGCTGTTAATATTTTTGTCATATTTCGTACATGTTATCAGGGGCGTATATACAATTTTTTTTCGAGGGGGAGGGGGCTGACTATCGTGGAAAATTGTGAGTACTTAATGAGTTTTCTATTATAGCCTATGGAGTATGAATGGAAAATATCTAAATGGGCTACTTGTCAATTTATAAAGCAGAAACGTAAACACTCATTTCTTTTACAAATTGATAATTATTTCTTAAAAGTAGACTACTGTGAAATACATTGTATGTTGTACCAAGTTGGCTTTTCTCGGGGGGAGGGGATCTGCAGCACCCTCAGCCCCCCCCCTCCCCCTTATATACGCCTAGACTAGATGGAAAATTTCATGAGTAATTCTCTTTGCATTGGTAAAAATTCTTTGCAAATATTCCAGAAAGCAGTCATCATTTCAATAAAATCCCTTCAACTTCTGTACCAAGATATGGACCGTAGGCATAATACAAAGTACATTCTCACGCATAGGCTAAATCAAGATGTACTGGAAACCCTCTTTTCACAATTGCGATCCCGTAGTGGCTTACACGATCATCCTTCTTCCCTTAACTGCATTTACAGACTGAGGATGATTATTTTAGGAAAAAATCCAGAAGTTGTTCAAAAGCAAACAAACGCTGCTGATCCAGATTCAGATGAATATGCAGTTGCTAAAGCACTAAACAAAGCTGGCATAGTGTCTGAATCGAGTAACGTGCTTCCAGAACGAACCTTAGGGAGCAATGTGCAACCAGAGTACTTCATTGTCAATATCATGGAACAAAGTGAGGAAGATGGCAAGGCTTATGTTGCAGGTTATGTAGCCCACAAGTTCCAAGATAAATTTCCACAACTTGGGAACTTAATCTATGGAATGCAAAATCAACACGATTATGCATTACCAACCTGGATTAATAACTTGTCATATGGTGGTATGACCGATCCCTCATAAACTTGGCTAAACCAGTTCCGGCACATTTCAGCAAAATTCGTCACATTTCACGGAAAATACGGATTTCAATGAGGCAAGAACGTTCTAAGAAGAACGAAAGATTTTGTGTAGAGAGAAGTTCCTGACGTACCATCAAGGGGGGGGGTTGAGGCAGCTGGGATAACAATTTTCTTAATCAGAATGAAATATTCCAATTCTATCTTGCATAAGAAGTGGTTATTGGAAGTCACTAACACCCACGATACTGCTACCGAGTCTAGGCGAATTTCCAAGAAATTCAAGAAGATCACAACAAAAATGTAAGTAGGCTACATTCAGTTATTTTATCACCCATTTACCAATAATTTCATGAGAATAAACTGTTCTTTGCGTACTCAACAGCTGATGTTGACAGTTTCGTTACGTTCCCCACATGGCGCGTTTGGTATCTTGTGACGTCATCCGCCTTGTGAGCGCTGATTGGTGAGTGAAAATTGAGGCAACCTCTGTAGTTTATAAGCCTTGGTACTAGCTCACCCCGCTAGATGGGAGCATCGCACGGTCGACAGGCGAGTACGACTCATTCCCAACAGGTAGCGTAACAGATCATTTTCATCGTAGTTAATGACGAATGTTCTAATTAAGGGAATCAAAACGGGTCATTTCCCCTCCCCACTATACAGGACAATAGGACACTATTGTGCATAATGTTTATGTGTCGAAAGAGAGAAAGACCGAGTAAATTGAGCTGAACATGAATAGCAGTTCGTTCGTTCATAACAGCCCTTTAGTACACTAAATTGATCTTCTCCAAAATAGACACACACCAAAGTGTTCATGCATCTGACAATCACCAACATGCTTGGAGTTCAAACTCTTACTTGGCAAGAATACTTTTTTGTAAAATAAAATACAGATAAAATGTCTTCATAGTTGAGGGAGACACGATCATTCTCAGCGCAGAGGGCACGGCCTTATATTACGATGTCCGGGCCCTGGACATTCGCAACAGTCACAAACTCTCCAACCAGGATGACGATATCACCAGCTCTTTGATCTGAAATCAAATCGTACTCCGACAGCAAAGGTCCATGTTCTTTCTTCATGACATTCCAATATAAAACATTTTCAACATTGTTCACAATCATTCAATAAAGCAATAAATGACCAACTGAGTATGCATTCCCAAATCGACCCAAAAGATTATTTTCCCAACGTTAAGATTCCCTGCTTTTACAATAATGAACACAAGTTATTCAATTAGTAACCATACAGTTTACATCATTTTACAGAATTACATTTTATCTGAGATTATTAAATGTATCAACTTCTTTGTGGAACGTAATTCCACTAATTACTCAAAAAAGGAAATATAAGAGATAATTGAACTTCGAAATAATCATCGTCCAACCGAAAATCACAAAACATAAAATGACGTTGGTTAATTCCAACATTGCACCTTTGTAATAAAACAAAGGTTGCCATTAAGTTTATAAACTTCACAAACTAAAGAAGGGAGTACAAAAAAGAATACACGTGCATTAACGATAAAAGGCATAAGGAGGGAAAACGACAACTATCTTCACACTAGAATTCCTTACAAAATTACCCCAAGATGGTACACTTAATATGAAATCAAGGTAAGTAAAATCTTGAGCGATTCTCATACTACAAGAACAGAATACACGTGAGGAAAAATTAAAGAGTAGGACCAACAAGTCTCAAAACTAGGAGAAAGAGAAAAAATGCAAGAAATAACAATAAGAAGGCCATGAAATATTTTAGTAACAGACCACACGTGCAGAAAAACACAAATACACAAAATCTTTCACACTCATACATAACCGCAAAATTCCCACAATTACTGTTTACCATTTACCACCCACAAAATATCCCAAAATTATCGACCAGTATACAAATAAGTAATCGTCAATACACCATAATATAACACACTTACCAACAACTACACACACTTACATATATGCTGACTCGGAACAGACACAATAAATAAAACAAACATCGCACGCATATGACATGAACCTTTGAGTCCTATTAGCATTTCCTTTCACGAATACAATTATTCTGCATCATACTTCACTCAATGCTTACCCTGCTCATACAGAAAGGTAACGAACCCAAGGACCGCATTCCTAAAGAACAATACGGGTATCTTACTTATAGCATCACTTACTATTTCGATAATTATCAACCAAAACATAACATTCAACACTTACCATAAGTTTTTTTTACATCCGTGATCAAACAAGCAAATAAGGCGACTTAAGGTACACCAACTTGGAGAACCCTTGGGATCTTTTTCGTAAAAAAAATACCTACCATTCATACCAATGATCGTCCTCCGTTATCTTAATTATACCAGTCCCATACCTGATATAACAAGAATCGCAAGATGAAAACCAACCCTCAGCCAACAGAATAATCACTCAAATAACTACCCAGTGAACTTAGGTTACAAGATATTTCAACGATATACATATTTATATACTCGGTATTATACAATCAACTATCAAAAATTTTAATAACACAAACCTAACCTTATTTCAAACCAACAAAAACAAAAATTTCCCACCCTCATTTCAAATGCAAAGCAAAATTACCACAATCACACTAAACACAACCACACTAGATACACAGAGTTTCCCATACACAATTTAGAAAATACACAAGCTAAGTATTATACTTACAGTGCATTGACCACAACAGGAAGATATTTTCCAAAACATCTACCAGTAAACAGCAATTAAACAAAAGGAAGAAATTACAACAAATAAGAATAAATTTTACCAGATTACTCAGAAATATCACAATTTTTCTTCACTTGTGATAAATGAACCCTAAAAATACGTTTTTTCAATGGATTACTCACTAGCATTGTCACTGGAGTGATGAAACTAAGAATTTTGCAAGGGCCTTTAAATCTAGCAAGCAATTTTCCCGTTTCCTTAGGACCAGATTCTTTTAAAGAGAAGTTTCGAACATATTGTTACGTGCCACCCCCTAGTGGCACTTTTGTTAACTGGATTACGGTGGGTAGAAAGCACAACACCAATTACTGCTTTAAAGAGAAGTTAGCTTTATTGCTTGCAGGAAGATACACTACTCATCAGCAAATACAAGCAATTGGAACCTTACTCCAGTTTCCTCAAGTCTCTTGCTTATGGAGAGCCCTTGCCCTCTTTCACTTGTCAACAGTTAATCTTCCCGCTAATGAGTCTGGTGGCCTTGACAGAACTACATGCAACTCTCCTCTATGTACACAAATTACAGTTACTTACGAAAACACAGGCAGCCCCCTGTATGCTTCTCACTTCCTCGCTGTCAAGAGAAACGGCTTCACTAGGGGTTTCGCAAGTCACCACACTTCTGTCGCTCACGATAAACGCTCGCATTAGCTCGTAAAACACAACAACACTGCTTGACAGGTCGCTCTTATATAGCAGGCAGGTGACTCAATAAATGCTTCTAGACCCATCCAGGGTTCACGGCTTCTCGAGGTTTCCATCGCTGGCTCAGTCACGAATATTCTGGACCACCCCTTTGTCCTAGCAGTCCTGTTGCATAAGGCGAACGCAATACTCTGAGGCAGGGAACAGCCCAGCCCTGGGGCAGTTGTGACTCATGCGGCGAGCGATGACACAAACTCACAGCCGTAACAATATACTTCATCACCAACCTTTAATGAACTCTGTCCACGACCAAAATTATACCTTTTCCTCAATTTTTCATGAGCTATCTTCATGTTTTCAGCAGCTTTCTTCCAAACCGCTTGAGCATTCAAGCTCGAAATGTTATCAGGCAATAGGTCGTTGAGAGAAATTGGAGAGTTAGGCGAATATGAAAAGATCAAATTAAATGAAGTGGTCCGGTGTGATTCATGTATAGCGGTGTTGAATGCGAAGGTAATCAAATGTATGCAACTGTCCCAAGCTTTGTGATCGTTATGGTGATATGCAATAAGAACAGTTCGTAAATTTCATTCACCCTTTCAGCATACGGGCCCTTTGGGTAGTATGGTGTGCTAGTGACGTGAGAGATAGAAAATTCGAATAAATAATTTCGAAATACATTAGATGAAAAACATTTGGCGTTGTCTGACACCAGAAACTGACAAGGGCCAAAAGATGAAAATATCTGATTTAAACACTTAATTACGGTTTGAGTGTTTGCCATACGAGTAGAAATGATCCAACGAACACGTGAAAACCGTCCGTGCAAACGAATACAAACCGATTTCCTTGTTTTGGCAAGGGAAGAGGGCCTACGAAATCGACAAACAATCTCTCCGTAGGTTTAATGGCAATTTCCGAGGATAATAGCCCAGTTTTAGAATTGTTAGTAGGTTTAGCTAGATTACAAGCGTTACAACTGTAACTTATTACTAGCCCTCCTTGGGCGACTGATTTAAAACTTCCCAAAATCATCCTCCTATTTTTGATCGGAAGTACTTCATCATATACCACACAATTGAAATGGCAGGGTCGTGGAGTGTTGGACACACATTTGGTCAACCTAACTGGTATCATTTGGGCGTTCAACTATTAGGTGTAATTCCCTATAAAGAAAACTAATTATAACCTTCAAAATATGTGTATTAATATCAACTTTAAACATATGGCGGGGACTCTCGTCGAACAGACTATGGTTTCCTATCTTCTCTCCTCGGCAATGACGAAAACATGTGACCCAAAATGAATGTTGGAATATAAAGATGTTTGTTACTCACTCAACGACGATCTAGCAGATAATCTACGAGACATGCTCGATAGATCAGTTCTCCCCAGCATTTCTAAGATTTTCCACACGTGGTTTGAGGTTAGAGATGTTTACTGGTTTACATAGCCACATCTCTGCGAGAGAAATGAATGTGCTTCCGTACCCAACTTGAATTGTGCTAACAGAGATAACATCGTTGTGATATGTAGCCGTTTCGAGTACTTTCGAAAGCCATGCTTTCAACAAAACTGTTTCTCCAAATAGGCCTACGCCAAATTACGAGAACGCGACCTTTCCAATCAGACGCTACAATAGAAGTGAAGCCTCGCTTGACACGAAAAAAACCCACCTCTCATCTTGTAAACACATGTTTTCGTCTTTCTCCGCCAGGGTCATGATACCCTCCAACCCATACAAAATACACCAATAATCTCGAACCCATGTATATTTCTTACGACTCATGGCGCGAAACTCTTCTCTGACGTCAGAATCTTACACAATTTATACAAAGCTTTCTTCAAGACAAGGGAAGTTATTCTCGGCCCAATCTAAATTTGGCCTATAGTTTCCTGCTGTTGCAACATCTTGTAGCTTGCCTACACAATCCGCTGTCTTGTATACTGACATCTCCCATACAAATTAAATGAAATATTCCTGACTGAGTCCCCGAGATACACAAGATATATATACACTAAATAAAATGAAATCCTACAACCTAAATGATGATGATGAACAAGAAAAGAAATGGTATGAACAAATTACCCTAACCTGACTTCTCTTGCAGTCAACCAAATAAGGGTTTGGGAACATTGTGACCGGAACAGTCACACAACAGTTCACCAATTTCCTGATGTCTTTATCGATGTTTTTCCAGATGAAATTCTGTCTAATTTTCTGCCTTGTCTCAAATACCCCAAGATGTCCACCAATTGGCGACTCATGGAAATACTTAAAAATCTCGGGTATAAGAACAGATGATAATAAAATTTTTGGCAAATTATCGTACCTAGCGGAACAACATAATGTACTGTTCTTCAACGAATACGGTTTAAAAATTTCTCCCTTTTCAAATTTTGCGATGATTTCATTCAACCCAGGGTTTTCTCTTTGGTATTCTGATACGTCCATAAGTAATTTAGGATAATTAGATACGATAGTGTTCACCTTGTTACCCTCATCAAATTTTTCTTCACCCTAACTTTCGATTTTCTCGTCACCGTACATCCTGCTAAAGCAATCGGCAATAACGTTGTCAGTATCCTTAATATGACGAACGTTGAATTGAAAGGCTTAAATACGGGTGGCCCAACGAGCTATCTTTCCAGTATACCTGTGTTTTCCCAATACGCAACTCAAGGCCTGATTATAAGTTTCGAGATCAAAAGAAAGGTGTTCGACATATAATTTAAATTTTTCTAGTGCAAATAATACCGCTAGAGCTTCTAATTCATATATAGAATACTTTATCTGAGAATCGTTTAATGTCCTCGAAGCATATGCCAGAGGTAACCTTCCTTCTTCGTGCTCTTGTAATAATACAGCACCAACAGCCTTATTAGATGCATCGGTTTGGATGATAAACCTTTTGCTAAAATCAGGAATAGCTAACATGGGTGGGTTTGTTAACGCCAACTTAAGGTCAAGAAATGCTGATTCTTGCGAAGGAATCACAAAAATGCATTACCTTTCTTTCGAAGCATATTAAGCGGAGCAGCACGGTGAGCAAAACTTGGAATAAAACAACGAAAATAGTTAATCATCCCTATAAAACCTGCTATTTCTATAGGAGTTTTAGGTTGTTTGAATTCTCTAATAGATTGGGTTCCACTTTGGTCTACCGAGACACCAGATGAAGATATGATATGTACCAAGAATGATAATTGGGGTTTAGCGAAATAGACTTTAGATAGCTTAACCGTAAGACCACTATTCCTTCATCGAGACATCACCTCACGAACATGTTGGGTATGATCCTCAACGTTTTTGCTGAAAATCACTACGTCGTCTAAATAGTGATAAACGAATCTAAACTTCATTCCATCAAATACATTATCCAGTAATCTGCTCAAGACAGCAGTACCGGTCGACAATCCAAAAGGCAAACGTTGAAACTCGAACAAATTCAAATCTGTGGCGAAAGCCGTCAGAATCTTTGACTTCTCTGCCAAGGGAACCTGAAAACAGGCTTTTCTTAAATCTAAAATCGTAAAATGAGACGCTCCTCTGAACCACGAGAAACAGGATTGAAGGTCAGGAAGGGGAATCGATTGTAAGATGACCTTCTCATCTAATGCTCTACAATCTATCACGGGTCTGAATTGTCAATTAGGATTAGGAACTAGAAAGATTGGAGAAGAATATGCAGAAGTAGATTTACGGATAATCCCCTCCTCAAGCATCTCATCAACAATACCTTTTAAAATTTTAATTTGTGGTGGAGTTAATCTATAAGGCAGCGCTCGAACACGGACGTCATCAGACAGCTCGATTTCGTATCCTATTAAATTAGTAACGCCTAATTTGTCATTGAGAACATCAGGAAATTCATAACATAGATTTTTAATCCGTTTAGCTTGATCTTCGTTTAAGTTATCGAACTCTAATCTTTAATAGTTACAACCTTTTTTTCTTCCTGAGTTGAGTTGACTCCAATAATACACTCCGATTGATTGAATTTCCATCTGAGATTAGGTTTGAAATGAAACCAAAAATATTTTGAACTTAAAATCTAACAATAACCCAACATGAGTTAGGAAATCAGAACCGATAATCACTTCATACGACAAATTATCTACCACCCAGAATCTGAACTTCCAAGAAAAGTTAAATATCCTGACCTTTACTCTTACATAACTTAAAATATTGAGCGAAGAAGAATTGGCTGCGATAAACTATGTGTTTCGTTTACCAAAATGCCAAATTTACAAATTGTTCTGAACCATTTTCTATCAAGAAATGAATTAACACTGCCCGATCAATAAGAGCGGAGACAGGTTCATTATTAATAGAAATATCGATGAATGGGCAATTATATTTAGTCACATTAGTGATACGATTACATGTCTCATAATTAGCTTTAGGATGTTTATCAATTTTATAATTATTGTCATCATAATCATCATCATCATTTCCCCGTCTCCAGCTACTGCCGGGTCGGGGTATTTATGGCACTTTTCTGCTTTCCTCTTTCCTTCCACAATTCTTCTTCCACGATCTTGTCCCAGTCCAGATTTCTTTTTCTCTCGCTGTTCTTCACTGAATCGATCCGCCTTGTTCTAGGTCTTCCCCCTGCTCTCTTACCCTTGCACTTGGCCTCCAGCATCTGTCTTGGAATTCAATTTTCCTCCATCCTCTTTACATGTCCAAACCACCTTAGTTTATTCTTCTCAATTCTCTCATTTAGTTTTCCCATCCCAACTTCCTTCCTAACATCTTCATTTCCCACTCTGTCTTTCCTTGTCTTTCCTATTATACTTCTTAGGAATTTCATTTCACTGGCTTGGATTCTACTCTCTTGCCTGCTTGTCAGGGTCCAAGTCTCAGCTGCATAAGTTAATATGGGTACATAGTACACTTTATAAATTACCTCCTTGCTTTTCCTTGGTACTTCCTTATCCCAAACAAGTTTTCTTACATTTTGATAGAATGCATTGCTCTGCAGTACCCTCCTGCCAATGTCCATGTCCAACCTAACAGTTTGCATCAATTCACTTCCTAGGTATTTGAACGTGTCCACAATTTCCAAACTCTGACTTCCAATTTTCACAGTGCCCTTTCCTTGTCTCTCCCCTCTTGTCATCACCATGGTCTTGCTTTTCTCTATACTGATTTTAGGCCGTACTTCTGAATATTTTCGTTCAGTGCATCTAGTTGTTTTTGCACTTCTTCGGTGGTCCTTCCCCAGACCACAATATCGTCTGCAAATAATAGTAACTTCATTTGTTTATGTCCATATGCTTCCTTTGTTTCCTTTACAATTTCATCCACTACCATTATGAACAGAAGAGGTGACAGCACATTCCCCTGTCTTAGTCCAGTCTTGTTCCTAAACCAATCTGTCTTTCCAACTGGGGTCAGTACCCTGCTAAGACAGTTGTTGTACGTTGCTTGCACCATTTCCAACATTTCTCTTCCCAGTCTCTTCTTAAGCATGGTTTCCCATACGTTCTCTCTGGGGACACTATCACATGCCTTTTCTAGATCTATGAAAGTCATGACCTAATCCTCTCCATTTTCCCTTCCATCACCTGCCTCAAGCTAAAGATTGGGTCCACTGTGGATCTTCCACTCCTGAAGCCATACTGTTCCTCTTGTAACTCTCCTTCCACCTTTCTTCTCATTCTTCTTTCTAATATCCTTTCCAGTATTTTTACTATCTGTGTTATGAGGGTGATCCCTCTATAGTTATCACGCACTTTCTTGTCCCCTTTCTTAAACACTGGTATTATTAGCCCTTTCTCCCAGTCTTCTGGTACACATTTCCGTTTCCACACACACTTTAGCAGTCGATACAGCCATTGCGTACCAACAGGTCCAGCAGCCTTTATCATTTCTACACTGATCTCATCCCCCCCCCCCTGTTGCTTTTCCCATCTTCATTTTCTGTACTGCTAATTCCACCTCCAGCATTGTTATATCATCTTCTGTTATAGAGTCATCAGGCTGTGTCACTTCCATCTCACCAGTACAATTGCTCACATTCAATAGCTTATCGAAATACTCCTTCCATCGTCCCTTTATCTCTTCTGGGTGTGTTAACAACTCTCCATCTTCCTTTTTCACCAGCTTTGTAGTAACTCTCTCTTTCCTCTTACTTCTTAGAAGCCCATACAGCATCCTTTTACTGCCACTTACATCTGTTTCCATTCTTCGTGTAAATTCTTCCCAACTTTTCTTCTTTTCTTCTCCTACCACTTTCTTACACCTCCGTTTGCTGTCGTCATACTTCCTTTTGCTTTCTTCTGTTTAATCTCGGTTCCATTCTTTCCATGCAGACTTCTTTTCTTTCACTGCTTTCCTCACTTCCTCATTCCACCACGGTGTCTCCTTCTCTTTCACTCTTGTTGACGTCCTACCACAAGCACTCTCTGCTGCACCAGCAAATGCCTTTTTAAAGTGGGGCCATTCCTCTTCTACGTTTTCCACTTCAGTAACTGGGATTTGTTGCTTCAATCTCTCCTGAAAATCTTCCTGTACAGCTTTGTCTTTTAATTTCCATACATATATTTTACTTTCTCTGATCTCCTTTAGGTTTTCCAATTATCCCCATCTAAATTTTGCCACTACAGCTCTATGGTCCCCATCAAATGCTTCTCCTGGTAAAGCTGTCACATCCATCAGCTTTCTGCGATTTGTCCTTTCCACCAGGAAGTAGTCAATTACTGATTTTGTTCTTCTATCACCCCAGCCATATCTCGTAATTTTCCTGCTGTTTTTCTTCCGAAACCATGAATTACCCTCTATCAGTCCATTCCTTTCACAAAAGTTTACAAGTTCCTCTCCTTCCCGGTTCTTTTTCCCATATCTATATGGTCCAATGACTTCATCCTTTCCTTGTCTCTCATTTCCGACTTGTGCATTTATATCTCCCATAATCACCAGTTCTACATCTGAGATTACTCTTTCTACATCCTCCAAGAATACTTCAATATCTTCTTCTCTGTTTCCAGTCTGTGGTGCATACACTTGTATGAAGTCCATCACGTCATTCTTCATCTTCATTCTAATTTTCATTATTCTGTCACTCACACACTCTACCACTTCAACATACTCCTCCAGTTGTTTCGAGGTTATCAGTCCCACGCCATTTTTTGCCTCTTGGCCACCACTCCAGTATAATGTATATCCTTTCATCAATTTCTTCCTTCCTTTACCTTTCCATTTCACTTCACTCAGCCCCATCATTCCAACCTTCTCCCTCGGCATGAAGTCTACCACCTCCTCCACCTTGCCTGCCAGGGCCATGACATTCATGATTCCCACTTTCGTTTCGGTTACTGGTCGCCCATTTCTCACTGTTCCCACAGTACCAAAGGAACTGCGCGTCGCCTGCAGGGTACCACTTGGCTTTCCAATTGAGGAGGTGACACGCAAAGACGAACATGTCCACAAATGAAAAAAAAGAGATACAATATGGAACGGGACGTACAAGATGAGCGGAATGTAAATAGGTCGTGCCATTTAAGCAAACTTGAATATGTCCCCTGATACAAGCCTGTGAAAATGCATGGTTCAGCGCAAACACGAACTTGTCCACATCTACATTTCCTGCAAAGACGAACTAGTCCATACGGCCAGTAGGAAGCGCTGATTCATGTCACGTGATTTCCATTCCGCGCGAGACCGGAGGTGCCCGCGCAGAGCAGCTGATATTAGCATTAGTTCCGTGCTTCTGTGCTCCGTCTTAATAACATTACATATTGCTACTAAAATTATTACGTCAGTGTTGTAGCAGAATACCTTCCAAGATGGCGGCCTGCAGGTGTGTAGCAGTGCTCCAACTTTTCCTCGTGTTCTACCTAGTAAAAAGCTCAGTGGGTGCCTCGAAAAAGATCCTCGATCATTCTTTAACAATTGAAGACTCGTGTGTGAACTCGGACCTGAAGGAACACCTCATGGTAGTTTGTAAACTCAATATATATTCTCTCACATGGTGTGGAAGCGAGGGACTGATAGTCACGGCAGCAGGCAGAGGGCGCCCAGCACTGCGCGGGGTTGCCAGACCGCCCGCTACATTATTACATCTCGTGGTGCTGTCTGTGGCCCTCAGTGGAGATGTGGAGATGAACCCAGGGCCGAATAAGGTGTGTGAAATTTGTGATTCGAAGGGTCGTGTGAATCAGTTATTTGTGACATGTACATCTTGCCACTCTCAAGCGCACAGAACTTGTGCAAAAATCAGTGCTTCAAAACACAAAATAATCACCTCTGGGAAACAATCGTGGCTGTGTTGGAACTGTTCTTTACCTCAGTTCTCTAACTCATTTTTTAATACATCGACACAGAGTGCAAATAGTGTAGATAGTGACGTAACACCCTCGGATGGCAAAGCATTGTCCATTTTTTCCTTCAATGCTCGAAGTGTAACATGTCCCTCCAAACAACCGGACCTGCGTTCTTGTCTGACAGCACTTAATCCGTCAATTGTGTGTTCAGGGGAGACATGGCTGAAAAAATCCACTAACGACCCAGAAATATTTCCGGTAACATACACCATGTTCCGCAAAGATCGAACCTGGACATCAGGGGGAGGGGTACTAATAGCCATGAAACCTGAGTTAAGGCCTGTTCGCCAACGGGAGCTTGAAACTGATGCTGAGGCTGTGTGGGTGGAATTCACGTGTGCGAACAATACATTTCTAATAGGCTCTGTATACCGTGCTCCAAATTCAACTCGGCACATCAATGATGAACTTTTGGAGTCCCTCCGTCGTGTACAATACATCCAGCACAAATACAAGGCCATTTACATAACGGGCGATTTTAATTTAGAAATAGACTGGCAAAACTCTCCTCCCACTCCCAAGGATCCCATTGCTAATGAATTCCTTACCGCATTCTACGATTTATTCCTAGACCAATTGATAACCGAAGCAACTCAAATCACACAAACTACACGCTCCACAATAGACCTATTCCTCACAAGCCTTCCTTCCTCCGTACAGAAAGCTGAAGTCATACCCGGTTTCAGTGATCACGCAGCCATCTTTACCACATTGCATTACAACAAACCACGCAGCAAGAGCACAGTGAGGACAGTATACAATTACAAAAAGGCAGACTGGAAACTGCTATCATCTTTATTCCTCAAACACCTTCCCACCCCATGTATTCTGGACACCAGCGACATCAACTCAGTGTGGCACGCCTGGCGAAAAAGTTTCTTTGAATGTGTGGATATAGCTATACCGAAAATAACCATTAGTAGGAAGAAAAATTCTCCTTGGGTGACGAAGGAAGTCATTAAAATGATTAGGAAAAGGAACGTTTTATACAAGAAATGGAAAAGTTGCTCAACTGACATCATGTGGGAAAAATACAAGAACATCGGGAACCAAACAAAGAAATTAATTCGCGAAACATACGACAATTATATTCACAAAATAAGCAGCACCAGTGAAATGTGGAAATTTTTGTCCAGAAGACGCGGCACCGCTGCGCCAGCCTCATTTCACTGTAACGGTACATTCCTCAGTGCACCCCAAGATATTGCAACAGCGTTCAGTGACAGTTTCAAGCAGAACTTTTCTAAGCCGGATATGACCATGAACCTGCTTTTGCCAAGGTCATCACTTCCACCCCTCCCACTCTCCAACCTGTACTTCACAACAACTGAGGTGATTCAGAGCCTACGGAAGATTAGACCACATGCGGCGACCGGCCCAGATGATGTTCCCGGGCGGATCCTGCTGCAGTGTGCGGAAGCATTAGCGCCCTCTCTGTGTGCGTTATTCAACCTGTCTATCAACCAAGGTTCTGTGCCGTGTGGGTGGAAATGTGCTAACGTGGTGCCAATCTATAAGCAAGGTGACAGAGAGGATGTTGCAAATTACAGACCGGTGTGTCTAACATCTATAATTTGTAAATGTATGGAGCGGCTGGTAGCAAACAGTGTGCTGGAATTCCTGCGGGAGAACAATCTGCTCGACCCAAATCAGCACGGTTTTCTTCCGGGTCGTTCTTGCACTACTCTATTGACAAAAGTCATTGATGAGTTTCAGTTCTACTTGAATCAGCCAGAAGTGAAACAAGTGGACTGTATTGCACTGGATTGGGCTAAGGTCTTCGATGAAGTGTCTCATGAAAGACTTTTGTTAAAGCTACAGCAGCTTAACATACGGGGTAGCTTACTTGCATGGGTGAGGTCATTCCTAGAGGGTCGAACGCAGTGTGTGGTGTACGGAGGAGCTCGATCGCAGGCTGCTCAAGTTACTTCTGGAGTGATTCAGGGCTCTGTGATCGGACCTCTTCTCTTCACTATATATGTGCTCGATCTTCCTGGCTGTGTCACCTCATCAATGTCACTATATGCAGATGACACCGTGCTATACAGGGGCATTAAATGTGAAGAAGATTCCCTCTGTCTTAAATCAGATCTGGACAACTTATCGCTGTGTTGTTCTGTGAATAATTTAAATATAAATGTACAAAAATGTAAATACATAAGAATAACCAGGTCACAAAAACTCATTGAGAATGAATACAAAATTATGAACAGTGTCATCCCACAGTGCACAAACTTAAAGTTATTAGGGGTAACAATCTCCGACACCCTGAATTGGAACATACAAAGTGAAGAGGCAAGATGTAAGGCCACCAAAGTTCTGGGTTTCTTGTACAGAAACATGAGAGGCTGTAAACCTAGAGCCTTCAGGATGGCTTACATATGCATGGTCCGTCCGATATTAACGTACGGCTTACCTGCTTGGCATCCCACTACAGCGGAAAACATGAACAAGCTCCAGCGTGTACAGCGCCGCGCAGAAAGGCTAATAGCTCGTTATTCCCCTTCCCCTTTGTCAAAATTTCCATCTATAGAGGCAACAGCCAAACAAATTGATCTAATTTTTCTTAAAAAATCCCTTACAGGTTCCATTAATATTGACCCTTTTTGCCGACTGTCATTGGCATATCGCTCAGTTCGGAGAGGACGAGGTGTAACTCTCGTTCCGCCCTTCGCACGTAGCAATGCTTACCTGACAGGTTTCTACGGCCGCTCTGCGCGGCTATGGAACGCGCTGCCAGGGGATGCCAAGATCTTGCCTCTTAGGAAATTCAAGCCGTACGTAAAAAGGTACATTGTATAAATAAACGTCTGTATGAGTGATTGATTGTCTCGCTGAATGAATGAGTATCTGAATGGAATGAATGAATGTATCGCGTGATCGAGGTTATGAAAGTGCGTGCGTGAGAGAGTGAGTGAACAGGAAAATGTACTATGTCAATATTCTAAATATGTAAATACTGCAAATATCTTTGTAAAACTTGTAAATATTGTTAAAACAAATGTAGATGTAAGCTGTGCCTGTGAAGCATGAAATATGTATGTGGGGCTTGCCCTTTTTCACTAGGCCTTCCATACTTCGTGTACGATTTATGGTAAATAAATAATAATAATAATAATAATAATAATGGATGAAGAATGTGTTCGTGTGAAGATTGCACACAAGGGTAGCAGAAAGAAGAAAATGATGATGATAATTGTTGTTTTAAGAGGCCTAACATCTAGGTTATCGGCCCCTAATGGTTTGGGTGATAGTGAAGGATGAGCTAAGAATGAAATACTACAAACATACATACTAGAAGAAAAAATTGTAAACAAATAAAGGATAAGGCAAATAAAGGACAGGAAGAAAAGGAATGCCCTCAACCCTCGAAGAATGAGGATTGAGGGACTTGGAAGGGAGGAGAGCCATGAAATGCTGATAGGAAAGGGGGAAAGAGGAGAGGGCCCGTCCTAAGGTCAGAGGAAAAAGAGGGCAAAACGGACCTAGCTCAGGAATCCCTCGGGGTCGGCAACTCCCAAACTCACCAGCCGTGAGCCCTTGAGAGTGTAGCATTACCCAGGGTGCACCAGAAGTGTTGGGGCTACATAAACCCTGCCTCCTTGAAGGCCTTGTGCAGAAGGCAGGATATAACATGAAAAGAAAAAGAAGGCTGACCCCCTCGAAGAATGAGGGTATCAGGAAAGATGAGACAAGGGCCAATTAAGGCGGGAAAGTGAAAGACTCCCTAGGCCTCGGATACCCTAATGCCGTCGGGGTCGGTAAAGAACAAGAGTTGACCAAGGGAGATCGACAGGAGAGAAGACGGAGAGGAGCCTGGCACAAGTAAGTGGAAGCAATGCCGGAAACCGATGGGGTCCCGTGATCGCCAACCCGAGTCTCGAAATATTGAAGGTAAAAATAAACCGCGTAAATATAATGTCAATTACTTTATTTTGGTATCTTATGGCAACTATTAATGAATAAAATGTAAGCGATTCTAAAAAAATAAAACACCTTCCTTTTGAAAATCATTCAAAGCCGAACTTGTCCAAACGGTTCATGCAAAAGAGAACATGTCCATTAAATGTGCTTTTTAAACAAATATTTTCATTGTAGATTTATTTGCAGTCATGAATTGCCCTTTTTGCATGAAAATGAAATTGTTTACATTTCAATATGTTATTTTCATTATCATGTATGGCTGAAATACGTTTTTTGTTGATTGTGAAAAACTGTATTAGGTGGACATGTTTGTCTTTGCGTGTCACCTCCTCAATTATTGTCATATACCTTATAATGTGTTTTAAGATCTTTATCAATATCTGTTTTACGGTTACATACAATACCATTAGATTTTTGATAATCCGACAAGACTTTCTATTATCTAGTCATTGCCTACGATTATATCTTCTATCACACCACTTGGCTATGAAATCATACGACCCGCACCTATCACAATGTTTACCATTTCAAGTATTTTCAGGGTAATTGAATCTCCTTCTCTGGAAAGAACTCTGTTGCAAATTATTATTATTAGGATTAACAGAAATATTAACCAAGGGAGGCGGAGAGTTAATCATTCTTACGGCGTCAATGCTTTTGACATTTTCTGCAGACTTAATAATATCATACAGTTCTAGAAAACTCTAAGGTTTACATTCCATAGTCATGCATAACCTATATTCTGGGTTGATACCTTCTAATATAGTAGCAACAATTGACGATTCACTGAATTTAAAATTCAAAATTCTAGCTTAGCACCTAATTTCTTTAATATAATCATTCAATGATTCTTCTACCCTCTGACCACGATAGTAACAATTATGTTTTAGTAGACTCAATGCACGTTCAGGAATAAAATAATCAATTACTTCGACATGAAACCCAGATAACGAATTGCGAGATGACATAGCGCTGATTAATTAATCACGCAACAAACCACAGGTGTAAGGGAAAATTAATTGGAAAATCAGAGTATCCGATAAACCAAAAACAATGGAATTGTCCATTAATTCAACAGAAAAAATCCACAGCCTGTTTCCAGTCTCCGACCGGGTCAGGAATGGAATGAATGAAGCCCCCATCTAGCGGCGAGCATATGAACTGTGCCGGCTGCCGAGGCCTGATACACTCCTCTGGGGCAATGATTAAATGAATGACAGATGAAATGAAATGAAAGTGGAGAGTGTTGCTGGAATGAAATTTTGACAGGGAAAACCGGAGTACCCGGAGGAAAACCTGTCTGCTTCCGTTTTGTCCAGCACAGATCTCACATGGAGTGACCGGGATTTGAACCACGTACCCAGCGGTGAGAGGCCGGCGTGCTGCTGCCTAAGTCACGGAGGCTTACCATTAATTCAACTAATTGTTTCAAATATTTTGGCAACTCCATTGTGTCACTACCCGAACACATCTGTAAATTCTGAGCACAAGAAGTTATTGGATGAGGAATGCTATTAAATCTTAAACTGTTTTTACAGTTAGGCATCGAGGACATATTTTCACCAATATTAGTAGTATTCAACAAACGTGATGGGATAATTGTGACAACATTAGTACTGGGTAACCCTAACTGGCTTCCATTTCTAGGTACTAACCTAGAAATCGCAGAATTATTACTAAGAAAATCATTTGAAGCACCAGGCGATGAAATATTTGGCAACGAAGAAGGTATATAATTATCAGTTACACCACGATCATTACCACTTATATTATTAGAATTCAATATAGTCGGCTGAGAAACCCTTGATGACCTCCCTTGTTTGTTATTATTCAAAGTTATTCTATTCTCCATGTTTACAGTATGATCAGTTAAGGATGAACCTTCAAGATTACTAGGTAAATTACCAGTGACACCTTCAGATTCTATTACCACCCATGAGTTACTCGCATTAGGTTCAATAATTTCCCACGGATTATCACTAACACCATTGATACAACCCTGAATATCACCACACTCTGAAGGAAATAATTTCAAAAAACCGTCAAGAAGTTTACCTTGTAAAGCCATTAATTCTGAACCAAAATCAGGATCCTCCAGTTCCCAAATATAAATGAGATCACCAAGCCTATAAAACCAATGGCATGCTTGCGTTTTAAATCTACCCAATTGAGAGGTAGAAGGATTACTGGCACCGATCAAATATATAGATAAATTAATTAAACTCATTATAGAAGGTACAATGTTATGAGACTCACCAAACATGTGATGACAACTATCCAAGTTTGGAATTATAATGGGAACATCTTTCACATCCTTAAGAAGTAACAAATCTTTTTCACGGTTGTTGTTAGGAGGTATTTTCCTAATGAACAGTTCATATTCGATCTCTTCTTTCCTTAGATTGTAGAAGGCTGATAATGTATTTCTCGGTTCCATTTTATGTATACAAAAATTTCCACAATGATTAGAATAATAATAAACAAGCTTTAAGTGACCTTTGTGTTCAAGAATCTCTATTTGATAACTTTTTAAAATTTATTATAATGTCCGTGAAAACGAGCAACATACGATCTGCTACCAATGATACGTTCGCAGTAGAATGAGATCAGCTAATTAAATTAAAAAAAGAATGATCCAAACTCCAGCGTAAGAAAGTGAAAGGTGTTGAACAACCCATTACCCAGGCAATAATATAGAGTAAAATTAAAAATAATAACTAAGCTAATGGCACAAGAAGAACACAGATGTCACTTTAGACAATGTATAATTAAATATAAATTACATTACATGCATATTAAGAAAATAGTAATATGGTACGGGAAAAGAAAATAATACTTAATACAACAAGTTAAATAAAACAATAAGCAAGGAATCGCGTAGATGAGGAGGAAATGATTGAATTAATCATCATAATTAGATATATGAATACAAAGACCAACTGAAATTTCCCCACGTTAATTGAGAAAAATAAGAAATTACCTCCAGGCATACACAAGGTATGAAACGTAAACAGTTTAAGTTCAAATCCGCTCTCAAATCAATTGAAATTAATCAAGGTTTCCAATTAATAGCAGCACGATACTCCAGTACGTGTGATCGCAACGAAATCCCAAAATGTCTCTCTTCTATATCGTCTCGAAAACAAATCATCATTGTTTTACAGAAAAAACTGAAAGATAAACAATAGCTAGGATCGTCACCAAGCAACAGTTTTACATGGAATAAAATAAGTGCCATAATCCTCGACACGAAACACAGTACCATTAAGAGGCATACTAAATACTGTAGAGACAAGGAGCAAGGGGAGGAAATAATTACATGAATAAATAAAAGGTATTTTAGGTTATGAAAATCCTTGCTCTGACAAAGGTGAAGTCTGAATTCTACACGGATCGTAGGTCAGATAAAATAAGACAAACACATGCCCCAAAAGATTACATAGTACAGTTTTTAGATAATTGGAAACAATTTTTAATATATCGACAAAATACTTCACCTTAGTACGACGGCAAGACGTAGCAAGACAAGTGTCTTAAACTCTTCAGGCCATGCTGGTTGAGTTACCAAAATAATCTAATTGCGCAAAATGAGTCAAAATATCTCCCACTTAGACACGGAACTAGTTCAGAATCAAGTTGAACACTATTATATTCCAGGACGGTGGCTAGTTTAGCCGTCAGGGCTAACCAGCCCGGTTTTATATCGGAGCTGCACATTTTCACATCATGCTAGTAAAAGAATTGCAACAGAATCAATCTCTTCTTCTTTCAACAAATATCTCCAAGGAAACCATCTTTGTTAACTTCGGTAGACTTCGAGAGTAGTCGATAACAGGTGCGAAACGTGCCACCAAAGGAGTAGTGATAGCTCACGCCGCTAGATGGAGGCATCGCACGGTCGACAGGCGAGTACGACTCACTCCCAACAGTTAGCGTAACAGATCATTTTCATCGTAGTCAATGACGAATGCTCTAATTAAGGGAATCAAAACGGGTCAGGTTATAAAGTTTATACGCCACGGTTTTTGGCCGTTGAACCCCGATTGTGAAATCGTACAGAGGATAGGTGGTGAACCTAATAAGTCATGTGCAATTGATACATGAGTTGCTTTCCGCGCAACTAAAAACTCACGTATCAATTTCACATGCGTGTGGCTTGCAGACTGTCCTCCTCGCTGTACGACTACGAAACTGGGACTGACCGGTCAAAATCCATGGCGTGGACTGTACTACAACTTAAAACAGGAAACACTTCTACAACTTTCAGCAGGTCTGATTTACCACGAGGAACTTCACGGGTGATGAAATCAGGGGCGGATTAAAATTTTTGGCACCCCTAGGCAAATAAAAATTTCCCCCCACTCCCATTATTTAGGTTTGTGTGAAAATTGAGTGGTAATTAGTAAGGAAACCTATTAAAAATCCGAGTTTATTTTTTTAACAGGTATAATTAAATTGTATAGGCTGTGTAGGTATAACGTGAGATCTAGGTGTGCTAACAAAAATCTTTCTCCGTGCTTTTTATTTCAGCAAAAGTTTTGATAATATCGTCAAATTCCATATCTGACATTAATTCTGCCTCAATTGCCTAATTCATTTGACAAACCAAACGGTCCTGGCTCGTGGTTGAGCTCAAATAGTCTTTTATATGCTTTAAACATGAAAACGAGCGCTCGGCACTGCAGTTGGTAACCGCTGCGCAGTTCAACAAGCGGTAACCTATTTCAACATTTGGAAATACTCCTTGTAGATCATTCTGTCGAATAAATTTTAACATTTCTAAAGGCGGGTTATTTTAATTTTCATTTTTTTTAACTTGTCAATATTTTTGAAAGTGGCACAACTCGTTTATAAATATTTGTTCTATATCATTTCGATAATATTCTTGTAATGTTGCCGCATGTTTCCTTAATTCAGGTTCATTCAACGTACCAAATTCGATAAGCGTGAGAAATTTTTGAAAAATTATTTCATATTCGGCGCATTTGTCCTTCAAATCTGTATAGAGTCTATCCAAAATTATATTGAAAGTATTTACTCTGATATTCTCTCTTCCACCTAGCTCAACATCATCTTCATACAATTCATCAGACATTAATTTTCGTCGTTTCTTTCTACTCTGCCCGTTTAAACCGAAATCGAACGACCACCTTTGCAAATTCCCGAAATCAGTTTAGCACGAGATAAAAATGTATCAGGGTCTATCTGGGCGAAAACTAAAAATCAAAAAGCTGGCTTCACTGATCTCGGCAAAATGCAAGCAAGGGAGAGAGAAGGAGAAATGACAATATCATAATTCCCTAAAATATCCCATTTTATTACAAGTTAAAAAATTAAAATTTTACTGCAAATCATCATCAAAATAAATGATCACTCCAAAATAAAAAATTAACACCAGAAAAGTATATGATTATAACTATCCTAAAACACTCGAAGTTTGATAACCAGAACATTATCAGTCCATCTGGCATTAAATATATCGATTCATAATTTTCACTATTTAGAAATAGGTGGTCTAGAGTAATTTAATAATTCATCTGACCCCTTTCGCTTTGCACTTGTCACTATCATTTATGTTTTGAAAAACATAACACCATTTAGTTATCCAAACACCATTGTTTGTTTTTAATGTTTAAGTTTGACAAATTGTTGTTGTCCCATTGGGAAAATTATAGTCTCATTTGATTTTTATGAAAAGAGTCTTTTCCAATAATATCGTTATTGTTATACACAAATTATTTCTTGTAGAATTATCAAAATTGTTTAAATACCAATATTTGACCAACATGAATGTCAAATATTAATATTGTTCGGCATTTCATAAAGTTCCACAGAACAGCATGGAGGATATCCGTAAATTTCAGAGCGAACTAGCTTAGAAGATATCTCAGCCTGATAATGGAAACCCCTCCAGTAATAACAACTCTTCTTAACTACTCAACAGTAGAAGACCATCCCGGAGACAACATGCCGATAACGACGGACCAAATATACAACTCAGTCCTACCAACTGCAGAGAACTAAAATTTGTGAGTGTGCATGACTACACTATTCAATGTAAAACTACCACTAATGAATGTAACAGCCTACAAATTGTGTATCTTAACAGTAGAAGTGTTAAAAATAAGCTGGATGAATTGGAAATACTCCTTTATATTTTAGGTGAAGTAGATGTCTTGGTTCTGAAGCCTGGATTAAGAGCAACGAGGCTAAGTATTACAACTAAAACAACTACTCTGGTGTGTTAGCTCACAGAGATGATATGAGAGGAGGTGGGACGGGGTCATTTTTACATAAAAATGGGACTTTAAACTAATTAATAAGTGTGAATTGAACCATACCCTAATCTGGGTGGAGATATGGCGAGATACCTCAACTGGTAAAATCAAATCAGACAATCTATCCATCATTGGAGGATACAACCCAACGAGGTCTAATGCTGCGTTATTTCTAACATCTTTGGAAAATGTCCTCTCTCATTCCAACAACACTCCTTGTCTTTTCATAGGTGACACAAATATTAACACTTTTACTGACGACCTCCTAAACATGCGATACCTTGATGTTTTAACAAGCTATGGATACACATTGTGTAAAATATATATGCAACACGTACGACTGACATATCTTCAACTCTTCTCGATCATAAAAACTCAAGATCACGCAATACAAAAAATAACATCCCCCTAAAAGAAGAATATATTATGTTCAGAAATGCAGTAACATCATTAAAAAGAAAAGTAAAAGCAGATTATTACTCACAAAAGCTAAACTTGTATGATAAAAACTTGAATGGAATTATATATACCGGTAACAAAAGGTATAGCTCTAAAAGTTGCACTTATCTCTTATGATAGATAACACGGTTGTTTCAGATAAACAGGAGATTGCTAACTCGTTCAATGACTATTTTATATGCATAGCCAGCAATCTTGCATCCCAGATAACTGATCAGGACTGTATAAGTCAGAATGCTAATTACCAGTCAGAATCACTCTTTCTATATCCAACAGATCACGTTGAAGGTTAAATGTATAATTAAGACTCTAAAAAATAGAAAACTTGTGGTGTAGAGCTCAGCGACTTGAAGTGTGACCCTGCGTGAGCGCTAGCTTCGTCAGCCAGAGTGACAGAGAGTACAGCGGGCTTGTAGTTCGCATATTTTCCGGGGTTTCAGTCGGAGTTGCTGCGCTCTAGATGGGATTTCAGCTAGTGTGATTAAAACGTTTGATGATCAACTAATAACGATGCTTGTTACTATAATTAATGAATCTATGATTAGTGGCATAGTACCACAAGCTCTAAAAATTGCTAAAGTCATACCAATTTCCAAAGGAGGAAATAAAAGTGATGCACTATAGACCTATTTCTATACTACCAAATATTTCCAAAGTCCTGGAAAGCATTGTTAATGTGAGGCTAGTGAAGTTTCTGCAGAATAACAATTTTTTTATAGAGCCCATGATGGTTTTATTGAGAACTCCAGTACAGAAATGGCAATTACTGATCTTATTCCAATGCTTCCGGAAGCATTGACCGTAACGAGACAGAAGATGGGTTATTCATTGATCTCGCTAAAGCTTTTGACACAGTAATTCACGAAATTCTATTATCGAAATTAGAGAATGCTGGAATTCGACGCTTTGCATTGGAGTGGTTCCATAGCTACCTTAGTGGAAGAAAGCAATATGTTGCCATCAATGGCTATCAAAGTGCGGAAATGGCTGTATCGTGTGGGGTTCCTAGAGGGCCTATTTTGGGCCCTAAGTTGTTTATCATATATCTAAATGATTTAAGTAAAGTTAATTTAAAAGGTCAAATTATGCTTTACGCTGATGATACGAATGTTTTCTATTCTGGTAGCAAAGTGGACACAATAATCAATAATATGCAAGAAGACTTAAACGCAATAGTCAAGTGGCTCAATATTAATAAATTGACTATGAACGTCATGAAAACAAAATATATGATAATGACAAAACCCAAAATGAAAAATATTGAACATAATCATATCTATAGCAACAGCACAATAATAAACGAGGTCGAACATGTTAAATATTTGGAGCTAATCATTGATAAACATCTAAGCTGGGTAGCACACGTTCATTATATTGCGAAGAAGATAGCTCTAGCATCTGGGCAGTTGAGAAAATTGAGATAATTAATTCCTAGAAAACTTCTAATCGCAGTATATTACTCATTCGTACACAGTCACTTGCAATATCTAAATGTAACTTGGACTCAGTGTAAAAAGACAGCCCTGCATGAACTTATGGTAATACAAAATAGAGCGATAAAAATATGTATAACCTACCCTTTAACACACACAGTCGAGATTTATATGCCATGAGAAAAATAATGCCAATGTCAATGTGTGCAGATTTATGGTCAGCAATACTAATACACAGAATTAAACAAAACAATGTGTTGTATAACAGTGACTACACCCTAAATTCAGACATTCATACTTACAACACGCGACAAGAAGATGACTTCGCTCTCTTTCAAATCCGCTCGTATAAATTTGGTAACTGTAGCTTTAAGTTCTCAGCCATTTAATCTTACAACCATCTTCCAAGTGATTTAAAATCAATTTCTAATCTGTCGACTCTCAAATTTAAATTAAAGAGACTACTTAGGAATAGGTACCTGATAAAGTAGGTGGCCAAATTTAGTGAATCAGCATGTCTCATTTCACTGTGCATTGATAAAATTATTATTTTATTTACATATTTTATTTATTTATTATTTAATTATTATTTTCCTTTTTACTTTTAGGTTATTTGCATTGTAAATTTTCATTTGGTAAGCTAATTACAGTGTTTGGTCTAGTACCATTGTTGAAAATTAACTTAATCACGCAGCAAATGTGTATGTAAGGTATATTTATATAAAATTGTAGTAGACGCCAATAAATTTGTATTGTAAAATTCCTATGTAAGAGCTTCTGGCTAGTTGGAATCAATTGTTCAATAAATGATGAAGATGATGATAACCAATTTATATGAGCATCATGGTTATTTCATTTAGTAGTTTTGAAAAATTATTATATTAAAAATCCACATAATTTATTACCCTAAATTGGTTCGACATTACCATATTACTATTTATTTTTCCATTCCTAATAATATTGTTTTAATAACCACATGATATTTCATAACAGATATGGTTGTAAACATTACCTTCCACAATTAATTAATAAATGATTACCTTCCACAATTAATTAATTAATTAATTAATTAGTTTCGTTATCAAATTAATTATTATTATTGTGCCGATAATTGGCACTATTCTCTGGTCGAACGTACAAATTATACTTTGGCAGGAATAATTGAAAAGAGCGGCGGAGTTAGTTCTGGCTAGTCATCGATAGGTGGCATCACTTGCCGGTTCTGTCTAGCACGAGATGGTAGTTCCTTTCTCTGTCCGCTAGGAAGAGCTTTGATCTAGCAATGAAGTATTTGAACAACCTCGACGTGTTTGTTTATGATTTTGGAAGGCTGGTATTTTTCAAGACATGCATGATATTCGTACTGATATTGTTGGGCCTACTATCATGGATGTACGTAATTATATAAATACATAAGAAGAAAGCTGAAAGTTCTACGATATGTGGAGTAGTTGAATGATACTATCCCTCTTCGCCAAGTTTATTGGTTGGTTACAAAATTATAATCTTACAGGAGATAAACGTCAGGATGTGATTTGCATATAATGGAATTAATGTAGGCTATTTGTCATCGTAAGTATTTGTGACTGTATCGACTGGCAAGGTAAATGTATTTATATGGTATTATACTACGTTGCATGATAAGGGCCTTCAAGGTTATAAATTTAATATTTATGTCATCCTCGTGTCTTCACACCGGTAGGCTAACTGACACTCATATTTGTTTACGTAATTAATGTTTTGTTTTGTTTTCTGTTAAAATGTAACTGCTTTTAATTACGGATAGTGTGCCTCATGGTCTGTGTAAAGTTTATTAATGTAGGACTTGTTTTGATATTCTACAGCGCTAGTACGTTTATCGTTTATCGACTGTTTTTTCATGATGGCAGAGGTCGTATTGTTTTCAATCATCGGTTGTTAATATTTTAAGAGAATTTGGCAGTCATTGAGGTGAAAAGACGTAAATTGAATTAGCTCCGTATATTTTGAGTTGGAGGACATTAATTATTCAGTTTTAGGCAACGTATTATATTGGAAATAGTAACATACGTAGGCCTAGCTTTGTAACATGTATTGTCTCGAGAATTAATTAATTATTTGTGTGGAGATGTATGAAATACGGTATGATGCATTATGTAGGGACATAATGAAGCTATGAAATGTTTAATTCGTCCTCGTCTTGATATAGGGCTTGACTTTTCGCCAACGACAACAGATGATTGGTTGAAAGCACTGCTTATTTACTTCATTGTAACAACATTAGTTGACTTGGTAAAATATTTATGACAGTCAACTGGAAGAAGCAAATAATTGATGTCAGAATCCACATCTAGATTTAGTAAGTGTTTGTTTATTTTTATGCATGTTTATTGTCAATACATTATGATTTTACCCGATCACCTTAGTATTATTTCTGGGATCCGGGGTTTGAAGAGGGTTTCAGACAATTACCCTCTGAGTATGGACTTACTATGGCCCAGTACCTTCCCTCCCAAAGGCCATTACTTTAGTAGTGGGTCAATTATCACTTTTTCTTCTCAAAAAATGTAGTTAAAAAACTTATTAACAGCAATATTATTATTATTATGGGCATCACTCCTAGCCAAAAATGGTGTTAAGTTGATTGACATCTATTCAATTCAATTTGTTCTGAAATTTATTTATGCACTCTCAATAACATTTCCTTTACTGTTTAGGATCCGGTAAAGTTTGATCAAAACTAACAACACTTTATTTTATAGGCGTAATATATAGAAAAACTAGATAATTTACTCCGGTATCATTGAATATAATTCCATCAACAGTACTTCAATGGGAAAAATATATGGGGCTGTAACACGACTCAACCCTTCTTTTCACAACAAGCAAACATGTGTTCAGTAACTAATTCCTCCTTCGACTCGAAAATACATTCTCCCAGTGGACGACTCCTAGTCTCCACACAACTCATACATTTAAGCAGACACACATGCCGCATAATATTCGTCATTACAATAATATTATATAATCCCCTTTTTAAATCACAATTGTGTAATATTTCTGTCATACAGACAACCTCCTATATTCTATCCAGGCACTACTTAGTTCTTGTGCAAATCAAAAAATAGTTCTAGTTAACTCCTGGTCAAAATCCTTCCCATGCCTCTATTTAACAATAATTCACCCTAGTATATACAGATTGGTTATTTAGTAACCTACCGTTCCTCTATTATTTTCCTATTATTATTATTATTATTATTATTGTGCATTTCAGAAATGTGTCATCTTTAAATACATAATATCTGACTTTTATTATGTTGCCCATAAATATAAATATCTATTTAAACAATCGAATTTTTAAATATGTTTTTTGAAAAAATATTTAAACACTGCAATTATATAAATTACTAGCTGTTACCCGCGGCTTCGCCCGCAATAACATTTGGAATCCCATTATAACATTAGTTATATAGATAGATAAGCATGGGTCCTAGTGGAAAATAATTCTATCACCTGAAACCAAAAATGCATGGGACGATAAAAACATCAAAATATCATGTTGGTTTCAGACCCTAAAAGATTTGAAAAACATAATAAAAGTAGTAAAAACCTATTTTTTGAAATTTCATTCGAATCAATTTTTATGTCATTCCTGGGACTTAAAAAATTCCAGCCAAAAAGTACAAAATCATTAATAACTCCCAAATGATTCGTCGTATGATGAAATAGAAAGAGACAAAAACGATGCAATGTGTTATTGTCTACAATATAGGCCATGCATAATTTTCCACTCAGACATATTACCTGTTTTCCCCGCCCCCAGAATTTCACCCCTCCCCATGGGCCCCTTAAAATGGATTTATGGAAAGAAAAAAAAGGTCAAACACCTATTTACTAATTTTTATGCTGATTTCTTTCCGATGAGTTTTAAACTCCTCGCCTATGTCGTTTACGAGATACACGCTCCGTTAGGAATCCTTCAATCCCCACTTTTCACCCCTTTCACCTCATAATATACACCACATCGAAAAACTCTCAGACACGTGTCTTCTTATTTTTAATGATGAGTTTATATGCCGAGTATCACATCTCCCAATGGAACCAATCGGGAAATGCAGGTCTACCCCTTAACACCCCTTTACAACCGGAATACCCAAAAATCCTTTCTTAGTGGGCGTTTGCGGCCCTTGAGGAAGCTGCGTAACAAATTTCATTCCAATCCGTTCGGTGGTTTCTGAGATTTCGTGATGAATGAATGAGTGGTATTTGAGCTTTATATAATAGATTGAAGATAGATAAGCATCGGTCCTAGTGGAAAATAATTCTATCACCTGAAACCAAAACTGCATGGGACGAAAAAAACATCAAAATTTCATGTTGGTTTCGGACCCTAAAAGACGTAAAAAATATAATAAATGTATTAAAAAACTATTTTTTGAAATTTCATTCGAATCAATTTTTATGTCATTCCTGGGACTTAAAAAATTCCGGCCAAAGGTACAAAATCCTTATTAACTCTCTAAGTATTCGTCGTATGATGGAATAGCAAGAGACAAAAAGATGCAATGTGTTATTGTCTACAACATAGGCCATGAATAATTTTCCACTCAGAAATATTACCTGTTCCTCTCCCCCCCCCCCCCCCCCAGAATTTCACCCCTCCCCATGGGCTCCTTAAATTGGATTTATGAAAGAAAAAAAAACACCTATTTACATATTTTTATGCTGATTTTTTCCGCTGAGTTTCAAACTACTCGCCTATGCCGTTTAAGAGATACACGCTCCGTTAGGAATCCTTCAACCCCCACTTCTCTCCCCTTTCACCTCATAATATACACCACATCGAAAAAACCACAGACACGTGTCTTTTTATTTTTAATGATGAGTATATATGCCGAACATCACATCCCCCAATGAAACCAATCGGGAAATGCAGGTCTACCCCCTTAACACCCCTTTAGAACCTGAATATCCGAAAATTTTTTCTTACTGGGCGTTTGCGGCCCTTGAGGAAGCTGCATACCAAATTTCATTCCAATCCGTTCGGTGGTTTTTGAGATTTCGTGACGAATGAATGAGTGGTATTTGAGCTTTATATAACAGATTAAAACCTCAACTTAAATAATTATTTATAACATTCAACAAAATTATTTATGAATATTATTATTATTTTGTGGATGATATTTAAATGGTGTCATTCGACAGTTAAATTATTCTTTTCATTACCGTATATGAATTATTAAATAATTTAATATTTTATTTATGGAATTATTTTGAATTATTTTGAATAATTTTAACTATCCAAGATTTCTCCGATGCTGCAAATGCATTAAATATTCTAAAGTAAATGACTTCAGCATGTCGCTTTGAAAAACTAACGCTGATATAAATGTCTCAAAAACAAAATACATACTCGAAAAACACTAATCGTAACGTAAGAACATAATCGACGATCTGAAGCGTAACTTGTGATGATATTTATATTAAGAATGAATGAAAGAAAGAATTCTCAATTACGCTACACTAGTGATAATACATGTTCAGAGTTCAGCTCACGTTATCCCTCTGCTGTTCATGGCGATGCGTGTCCTCGGCTGACGTCATAGTCCAATGGGTTCCCCAATACTTCATCGGTATGGCAACCTCCCCCTTGGTCATCTGAGTCACCATCCGCATCATCTTCGGCGTCCACCATTGTCCTGCCCAATCTTGATTTAACGATACATATTCGCGTTCAATCTCACGCACTTATAAAAATCACGATTACATTCACGATCGTTAAACATTATTACTTGTGCCATAAAAAAGTCCGTGGTTTTATACGACTTCTGTACTTTCTCAAAGTTCATTATATAGTTTAAACTGTACTGTCCCGTCTTAAACCAATTATGACAGCTTTGAAAAACTGTGTTCGGGTAATGAGGAATACCTCAATCCATACGCACTATTGCTGATAGGTCCCTCTAATCTCCTATAACTGGGTAAGGATACTCTCCCACACAATCTGTACAAGACAGATAGTCCCAGGCCTCGTAGTCTAATTTTCCAGACGACTCCTGACTGGTACACCGCGAATATTACAAGTGCCTGTCCACTGCATTTCATAGGATGGTTAATTCCAACATAGTCTCCACAGACTAAGTCCTAATATCGGAGAAAATAATGACAGTATAAGTGACTGATAATCGTAGCACGGCGAAGACTGACAGTATAACTGTACATCGGTGGTTGATGTAAGAATAACATATTGAGTGCTTGGAAGTGCCCCTTTATATACGGTTCCAGGACCGAAGTGAAGTGTCGCTGGCTTTTCAAACAAGCGTGCACGCCCCACTCTTCCAATGTTTGGACTTACTTTCTCGCTGTTGGCTCATAATGTGCGCTTTTATGTTCATATTTTCTATAATACTGTTCCGATTTGCTTGAAACTTCTTTTGACGTTAATAGAAATCCATAGCCAATAATCCTTGATCGGTTTCAGGCCTCAAATACACAAAATCCATATTACCATCAATAAGTTTCGTTGATCCTTCCGTCGGGGCCACAGGTATCATCCCTAGCGCGACCTCTTATCAGCGCGGCGAACAAGCTCACACAGCGCGCTCTTCAAAACTTCAAAATTCGCGTTCCGCTGTCCTCAATAAATATGGTATTATGGAGGCATCCGTAATTCGGGTACATCATCCCCTCACGCCGTAAAAAAATATAACCGCAAAATATATAATTTTTCTATCATTTTTGTATCTATGGCTGTCTGGCTCTTGAATAATATACCTTCAAGCTTGTGGCATTGAAAGTTCCCACGATGTAGCCAGAATCAATATGTATGAGTTTGTAATTTCCACTGTTGTAACTTTCAAATATCCTGAATTGACCATGATATAGACTCGCAAATTTAGAGTGTACCCTGTTGTTTACATCAGATGGTTTTGGTTTCCTAATTAGGACAAACATCCCAACTCTCAAGGGATCTCTAAACTTTCTTCCTTGAACTCTCCTATCTTTTTAGCACTTGCTCTCTTATTTTCTCCAAAGCTTCGGCTTCTCTTCTTTGTTGACTTGGTTCCAATTCAGGTGGTATAGAAATTATCCTGTCCCAAGGTCTCACAGGTTAATTTCCATGGTGTAACAACAAAGGTACCTGACCGGTGCTCTCATGTACGGTCGAATTTATGGAGTGTGATACGATAGGTAATACATCCATCCATTTCCAGTGTTCAGTAAAGCAAAACAGTCTACAGATTTTCGAAATTTCCGACATAATTATTTCCGCTGGGTTGCTCTCTGGATGTCTAATCTAACATAGAATTTGCTTCATGTCTAAAGCAACCATGGCGCTTCTGAATTCATAAGATGTGAACTGAGACCCATGGTCTGTCAATAAATATTCAGGTTTCCCTGCTCCAGGTATGACCCCTTCTCTGATTCTTTTTAGAATATAACATGCTTTAGCCTTCTGAATCGGATGTAACATTGTAAATTTGCTGAAAACATCAGTAGTTACAAGGATGTATCTGTTGCCACTTCTTGATTTGACAAAGGTCCAAAAATGTCTACAGCAAATAGTTCACATGGCTTTACTGGAATTATAGGTCGTGGTGCTTCTTTCAACAATTTAGAATTGTGTTTATTCCTCTGGCATAAATCACATTCCCTTATCGTGTTCCTGACTGTCTTCCACATATGCTTCCACGAAAATCTCTCTTGTATGAGGTGCATCGTTTTGTCTACCCCTGTATGTCACGAATTTCGGTGAACTAGCCATACAATCTGCGTCTGTAAAGTTGGTGGCACAGCTACTCTCAATTTCGTATGGTCTACATCAATAAATTTGTAGATTATTCCATTGAGTAAAACATAATCCCTAGATATCTTCTCTGTATTAGCATAATCTCTGTCAGCTATATCCATGTCTCCATGCAAATATCTGTATAGGTTTCTTAAATGCCTATTCCTTCTTTGGGATAAAGATATACGTTCCAATCGTCTCAACGTACCTTCATCTTCCTGTACCAAATCAATTTGCAACATCTGAAAAGTCGGTTCGACAGCTCGGCTTAACAGATCTGCTCCCACATTAGCCTTTCCTGGTTTATTCTCTATGGTAAGGTTAAATTGTTGAACAAAGAGAGCCCAACGAGTTATTCATTCGCTGGCAAAATTCGTCTTTTAAAATAAACTCCAATGCATGATGGTCCGTTCTAATGATAACAGAATATCTAATTAGCACCTTCTTCCAGGTCACCAAAGCGAAGATAAGAGCTAAAGCCTCAAGCTCTGTGGTATAGTAGTTTCTCTCTGATGGTCTCAAGTTTCTGCAAATTCTTCGCTTCCCTGAAAGATTGTTCATGTTTTACTTTCCATTTCCATTTATTTCCTTTTTTCAATAGGTCTTGCAATGGTGCCACTATATTCTTATAGTTATTGCAATGTCAAGCACAAAACTGACACGTTCCCAAAATACTGGGAACATGCTTAAACCTTGTGGGTCCCGGAAAATTTGCAATAGCCTGGATTTTTGCTTCGTGGGGACGATAACCTTGCCCATAGAAGATTTGTCCTAGGAATTTTATTTCCTTCTGAAATAAATGACACTTCTTCAGATTTGCCTTAAAATTTGACTTCCTTAAGTCCCGAAAAAGATTCTGTAGTTGCAACAAATGTCGTACCTTATCCTCAGATGCAACCAAAATATCGTCGATATAGCAGATGACGGACTCTTTTACTCCCTGATTAAGATTCTGGTCCAAAGCTCTTATCAAAACAGATCCCGATGTTTTCGTGCCAAAAGGTAACCTCTTGAATATATACATATATGTTGTCAAACATAAATCCCGCGTATTTCTTCGAATCTTCACTTAACTTCACGTGGTGATACGAGGAAGTGAGGTCAATGGTCGAAAACCATTTCTTCCCCTTTAATTTCCTAAGTAGCTCTTTAATGACTGGAGGACCGTCATATTCTGGTAAGTAGGTATTATAAGGCGATTCTGGCGCAGGGGCTAATGCGCAAGATGGCCGCCACGCGCAATCAGCCCTATATTATTCTTATGGAGGGGACAGTCATAGCTGGCGCAAGGGCTAATGGGCAAGATAGCCGCCACGCCTTGAGACTGTGTATGAAGTCACAGGGAGAGGTCGGCCGCGTAGTTGCTAAATGGAATATTTATTATTATTATTATTATTATTAGGAAATTATTGATTGATCATGTACAATCAAGACCAGCCTTATATTGTCCACCTCTTGCTGTAGTGGATAGCATTCTTGGATGTTACTGCGAAGGCCCGCGTTTGATTCCCGGATCTGCCAAAAAATTAATTTCTGGACTCGGGAGTGGAACGGGTACACTCAGCCTTGTGAGGCAAAACTGACAGGAGCTGGGTTTTGATTCATACCTCAGCCATTCTGCCTAACCTAACTTCACCCAACCTAAGCTAACCTAACTTAAATGTGAGAGCAAATATAACAGCGAAAATTGGTAGCAAAGAGTAAGAAAGAAAAAAGTGTCAGCAAAAGAAAAAAAAGTGAGAGTAAATGTGGAAAACAAAAGTGAGAGCAAAAGTAAGAGCACAAATAATAAACTTAGTTATAACCTAACCTAACCTAACTTCACCTAACCTAACCTAACTTTACCTAACCTAACATAACATAACCTACAAGAACCTCATTTTAAGATTTAAATTAATACATGTAAGATTTTCTATTGTTACATTTTTTATTTTACAATTTTAGATTTTTTCATTTTAGATTTTAGATTTTTAGATTTTGATTTTACATTTTTAGATTTTACATTTTACATTTTAAATTTTTAGATTTTAGACTTTAGTTTTGTTTTGATTTTACATTTTTAGATGTAAGTTTTTACATTTTCCGAAAAGAGTAAACTACAAAGTCACATACCTCACCTAACCTCAGTTTACCTAACCTTTAAAGCTAGGCCAAAGGCTAATCAACACACCCAAAGTATATAAGGGCACACTCAACTATCTTTATGTTAGGCTTATAGACATTAAGGTAAAGCTAACACTTGCACTGTGACTACTGTGCAAGATGTTCGCTACGCACAACGAGCTTAGGATTACAAAGTCAGTTAAGTTTTAAAAAGTAAAAGCTTTTATTCATTTTTTCTTTTCATTTTGTTGTTTTACACATTTGTCAATTTTCCAATTTCCCATTTCCAGTTTTTTTAATATTAGTTTTAAGTTTTCGAATTTCATGATAGGGAAACATGGATTTTCCATTTTTGCTATTTACACATTCGTCAATTTACCAATTGCCCATTTACAGTTTTTAAAAATGTTAGTTTAAAGTTTTTTGTCAATATAAGGGCACACACAATTATCTTTATGCTAGGCTTATAGACAGTAAGGTAAAGCTAACACTTGCACTGTGACTACTGTGCAAGATGTTCGCTACGCACAACCAGCTTAGGATTACAAAGTCAGCAAAGTTTTAAAAAGTAAAAGCTTTTATTCATTTTTTTCTTTTCATTTTGTTGTTTACACATTTGTCAATTTTCCAATTTCCCATTTCCAGTTTTTAAAAATATTAGTTTTAAGTTTTCGAATTTCATGATATGGAAACATGTATTTTCCATTTTTGCTGTTTACAAATTTGTCAATTTACCAATTTCCCATTTACAGTTTAAAAATGTTAGTTTAAAGTTTTTTCAATTTTGTCAATATGCAAACATGGATTTTCCAATTTTGTTGTTTACATGTTTTTGATTTAGTCCATGTACAAAGTTCATTTTGCATTAGGAGTGGGGAGAGGTGGGTGGTATTTAAAAATGTACAAGCAGTGTCCATACAATATTTTTTTATTTTAAATACATGTACACTATTTACACTTAATACCTTTTTTAACATATTTTTTGTTATAAATCGTACAGTTGTTTTTATTTTGTTTTCTATTTTTATTTATTTTTGAGTATGAATGCCATTCTTTTCTTTTTGTGTTTTTTATTTCTGTAGTGCTATTGTTTTATTTCCTAAATTGTTTTGTTTTATGTATTTGCTAAACGCAGGCACATGATTTTGATATTCATAACTTAACTCTTTAAGCATGGTCAATGATTGAGTAAAGACCATAGGCATGTGTAGCTATACCATTCGAATCAATGACTATTTTATCATCACCAGGACACAAAGCAATTTTGTTTATCCTTATAGATGATATGACATGTTGTTTAGAAGCGATAATGTTCATTGGTATTCTTTTTACCTCGTTTTTCAGAATACAATCCTGATAATCTTGAAAGATTATACTATTTTTACTACACCTCTGTTAATGCCTTTAATCTTTTTTATTTCTTTACCATTTATGTCTAAAGCATACAGTTTAGCTCTAGGTCCAACAAATGCTTTAATAATTTGTCCACAAGCCTCGTCTTTTTTTCCCCAACGTTTTCTTGTTTGATAAAGAGTAACACACATGATTAGTTGGATAATCAGATGTGTTCAGGTGTTCTAGGAAATCCAACTTGTCTTTATATACATCTTGGGTGTTAACCAAATAAATAAACGAGTCCGTATCCATATACATGAGTTTAAGATTGTTCATCCCATAATAGGGTAGCAGGACATCATAGTGGTGGGAATACATGAGAGTTTTTGAAATATCCAGTATGCACATTCCAATATATATATATATATAGGCTTATTGAATACTATGTTACGTTTAGCTATGTGGAAAGCAGCTAGGTTAGGACAATAAATTGTTCTGTCGATGAATGTTGGTTTAGCTATTAGCTTTTCTACCTTTTTGCTGTCAGTCACAAGACGTATTGTACCCGTATATTCTAGAGGCGGTCTGTTAGATATCCGAAGCACCGCTGGATTTGTAGACCCTGACAGCTCCGGCGCAAATACTAGTCAAGAATCCACTTCAACAAGACCCTCACGAATATACGTGGCGGAAATTACGATGAAACTGTGAATTACATATTATGCACTTGGCTCGAAGTAGAGCACTTACCTTTCGTTCTCGGGGATCTCGTGGTCAGCCTGTGGACCTATAATGGGTTTTACAGTTGCATCTCCTTATATCTAAAATAAATCGAAACGACGCGGCTTCTAACAAGCTAAACTATTTAATAACAATGGTGTAAACTAAATCTAAACTTTTATACATTATATAAAACACACTCCCTTTCTTTCTTCTTCACATTTACGCCACTGACAATACTGCGTTCCACGAACACTGTGACAAATTTTGGGGCGGCTTGTGTCATTATAACAAGCTATACATCAATTAAAGACCCCTGCGTATTTTACTTTCCTTTGACGCGCTCCAGTGAACACTTGAGCGCTAGTAGCACGCGACCCTCGCCACGCGACAGATAATATATATAACAGACTCCCTTACATTCCCAGAGCTGGCTGATTCATAGCTGCTTGCCTGTTGGCTCGCAACAACTCTTTACATTTGTGTGGCCGAGTGCTGACCTTGGATGGAAACGAGTTTTAACAAACCCTCGGTATTCCAGCCTTGGCCACAAATACACCTCTCTATCATATCACAAGCGATGTTAAAATGAAACAGATTCACGACAGACAATACGTAAATCATACACACATCCTACACGCTAATGAAACAAAACTTCTACACACTATTCCTTTCATACTCTCGCATTGTGACGTCCCAATGGAGTTCATTTCATTCACACTGAACAAGAAACAAACCACATTCAATCACATCAGCACTCATACGCTAACCACTACGCTAAACAATCGATAAACTTCCTATACCTAACATATCATACACTTGATTGGCAAATAAAGAAAGTTAATGATGAATGAATTGAAAATGACACTAATAGCATGAGCTATTATCATTTTAAATAAGTAGTGTCTATATACACATGAGCCTGAGCTCCGATCTCACAGTTATGTCAAATGCAATTAACTGGTATCCTCATAAGCTTCTACAGCTTCAGAAATACTACCACCATTCTCTCCATTCTGGTCTAGTGTCATAATAGATCAAATACATTCGACCACTCAAGGTTAAACATATGTCGTTACATACTTGGGTTTAATAATATTAATAAGAGTAAAACATAACAGATGTCAATATCCATTCCCCGTTTACATTTCAATTGTGACCCTCCTGTCTTCACTTATCCAAAGCCGTGTATGACATAAGGAGTACTGTTAACTCACACCTTATGCCTTGCCAAACATAGTCATGCCCATGCAATGACTGTAATATAAAATGCGGAAACACCTTCGCAAAAACCTCGTATGCCAACTGCACACGGAATTACATACATATCTAACCACTATCAAAGGGTTATCACCTTCACTTCCTTCAAACTGGCATTCCTTAAAAAGAGCATAATTCCTCAGCGTTGTCCAACCAACCGCTGGTCTAATAAACAATAACGTCAATTGTTAAGCCATTAATCTATACATGTCAACGACCTTTGGACTAAGCGTGAAAGACCTCCTCACTATTACTTTAAAAACGTTACTAATATAAATTTAAACTGTTGTGAATACATTTAATAAAAATACTGTATCTTAACTTCACATTTCTGGTTTCAACTTTCACTGATGAAGGAATACCATGTCTACAACGTAACATTATATTACTCCTCGTGAATATTTAATCACAACATTATATATATGTGTGTCCAACAAGAATCGAACACGACGAGAATATCAAACAAGAACTTCCCTAACGTCGGATGATAATAAATCTTCCAAGATGATTCTAACCTCAAATTATTTTAAATGACTGAAAGTTCATGGCTTTCTTCAATAAAACATACAGTTAGTCATATTCGTATTATCTCCATTCTGAACGAATGTCTATGAGTTCTAACGATAATAATCGTTTCCACGTTAAATGTTTCTTTTCCAAGCGATGCTGTGATATTTCACAATATATCACTAATAATATCTTCTCTCTTGATGCCTCTTCTCGACGGATAAAATGACCAAATTAAACTAATAAAAATTAATTTAATCGGTAACATAGACGAAAATGTCTATCACCTGAATTCAAAATGAATTCATAAACGTCGAAAATAAATTAATATTCCTTAAAGGAAATGACAAAAATGCTTGTTCCTCGAATAAGTGAAAATCTCACTTCAGAAACTGGATTTCAAACAAACAAAGCTAAAAGCGTCGAAAGACGATTACTACAAATGATCTCGAAGAATAAAATGTATATACATGGAGTACATAAATATTGTGTCGAAATATGGATAAAGGATTTGCTCAATAATGTCACTATAAAGCTCTAACTACAAGTTTAGTGAACACGGCTACCTGGTATAAAAGTCTAGAAGCTCAAGATAGAGTATTACAAAATACTCAGTTGTTACATCTTCCAAGGATCCTGGTTGGATCCTAGCTCGTCTCCAAGAACTCGTGACCTCAGGAAAGGAACGAATTCCCCTACTGGAAAACAGCAAGCTCCGACCGGGATCGAACTGCGGACCTCCAATCATCATATTCATTGTGACCGGGTATACCCTGGACCTCTTGATAATCTTCATGTCTCTTCTTACTCCGTCATAGTACAGTTTCTTCAAAACAACGAGAAGTGTCAAAAGTTCAGCTTCCCATTTCGAAAGACATTCGAAAAGGAAGTCGTGGACCTCACTCGCATAACGAATATTCATGTAGATGGAATATGAACATCGTTCTGTAGTCGCTGGTGTTAATGTTGAGCTCGTGTCTGTCAATAATTCACTAGAATATAGTTGTACATCAAGTCTCATGTTCGCTCAACAAGTAGACATTCATGAACATACTCCTCTAACGAAGCTCCATCACTGACTATTTTGCTTCTATCTGCTTATATTCCTGGCGCACATACTAATTTAGTCCATAATTAGCTTCATATTAGCAGACTTAATAATGTTCTTCAACATAGAACACATCTTCATCCTACTGGTGTTGTTATACAGTTCCACAAAATCAATGCTAACACTCAGTCTTACTCACTTGTGTCTCGTGCATGCGCTGTAGTCGCTCGAACAAAAGTGTCTTATCGCGCTGGAAACAAAGACTTTCCTCACGCTTCACAAAAACGTTTATATCTTCTGAAATAATCTTCTCAATTTTCTCAAAGTTTGTAATATACTAAATACGATTGTACGCTACAATCTGTAGTCGAAATAATATCTCTGAAGTGGATCAGACTGAAGTAATTGCGGCATATAAGTTCTTCGCAACTTCACTTAGTTTCAAGGCGCGGCAATCTCCTAACTCTCGCCTCGCTATTCCTTATCTCCACGAGTCAACCTTTCACAAGCTCGGTGAAGCACTCGGAACTCCTCTCTCTTCCGGTAAAACACCTCCGACCTCTCCAACATTCAGATAATAAAGAGCCTCGATGCTTGGCGTCTCCCCTCCAAGTCCACCGATTCTGGCCGCCTTTTTTCGTTCCCTCTCAAATTCGAGTGGGCTCTAGCAAATCGCTTATTCCTTCCATTTGCGACCTGCTGTCGACTTATAAAATATTTCCAATATTTTATTATCATATTCTTCTCTTTACCATTATATAAATTCACTCTCTTGGGCTAAAATGTATTAAATATCCATAAAAATGTAGTTGATGGAACTCCCGTCTTCTCTAAAAATTCCTGTTGGCTGTAAGTTCATATCCAATCGGATAATTTATAACAATGTTTAAACAATTCCTGGGATTATTCGCTGTTGCTAGGCTGATTCTAAGCTTCTGGAAAGTTCCATTGCGCAATACAATCACGTGACGGAATTTCCCTCCTGCTCAACGTCGCCTCTAGACTGGATTCTGCCAACATCCAGCCTCAATATTGCTTGGTTAAATTTTATCATGGGCTTCGATAAAAAAAATATTCCCATTTTCATCCCAAATAATTCATTTATGGTGGCAGTATATCAATTCTTTTACGGATATTTTCCATTGTTTTTCCAAAAATGGCATTGTTGAATAATTTGTACAGATTTTTCTCAAAATCATTTTTGGCTTGTTTTCGAAGGTTGTTATTAAAATCAATGTATGCCTTTAGCCAAGGTCTTTGTTTAAACTTTAACACACGATGAATTTTTATCAAATTTATTCCGTGATCTAAAGCCTGTTTTAATGCCATGTAGCGAACAACATATCGCCTTCGATTTCCAAGATGAGGAATTAGTTTTTTCAGAGACGAATCCTTAGGTTGTGTACAGTCTGGTAGGAAAGGTGAATCGTTGTGTAGATCATGAAGGTCAGATGGGTAATCAACATCAACGTCTAGAATGTATCCCACAGGATCGTCTTTCTTTAGTTTTTCTAGATCAACAGTATATGGAGAAACCCACTGAAATCCACCATAAGGCAGGGAGTGACACTTAGCCCACCCGTATTGGTTGTTGGCATCATCATAGGTAATAAACTGCGATGGTTTCTCAGAATCATAGGTTTCCATGTATTTATTGTTAGCTGCAGCATACCGATGAGACACCTGGCATATGCCTCCACGTATTCCAGACTCTATTAGAAGAATCTGATCGTAATCCTGTAGCAATTCCAGTTCAATTCCTGTGCAAAGGAGCATAGCCTAGAAACTTAAACCAGGCGAAGTAAAAAGTGTGCAGCATCCACTCGGTGTGTTTCTAGTGTTTTGTTTCTAAACGTTTCAAAGCTGTCTGCAAGAAGGAGTACATCTGAAGTTAGGTAGAGGTCTCTATATTCCCCTAGAGTTTTAATGTTGAACTATTTCCAGACATTTTTGGCATGTTCATAGTCTTCTTGACTAACATGTTCTTGACTTAATTTGTTAAGGAATGCCTCTTTTGGAGGTAAACACGTTTCACTTAACTTTTCCCATGAATCAATGTAGTCATAACAAAATACCCCTTTACGAGTCATGAGCATTGCATTTTCTTTTCCAAAGTACTTGTCTGTTTCAGGGTATAATGTTAAGTTGGAAACTAAGCTTTCCAAACTACTTGGCATTAACCGAAACGTTTCCACAAATCGGAGCTTAACATTTCCTACATATTTGGTAAAGGAAATGTACTTTTCTTTGGAGTTAGCGATAATATCCACTCTCTCAGTAGTACATCCCAATTGCTTTACAATGAAATTTACGTCGTAGCCACTCATAATATGTAGAAACACAGGTACGGGGTTACGTGTTTTACACCTCAAATTACAGTTATTGTGACCACTTCCACGGTATTCCCCTGTAATATGGCAGTGGTCTCGAACTTTCCAGTCCTCTTTGGTAAATGGTTTTTGACACAAACACAGGTTTCAGAACATTGGAACTCTGATTCTTGATCCTGAGTTAAGGCCTTTGGAACATTTAAGCTGTAAAGGCGATCGATTTCATTAGCTATTGAGATCAAACAGTCCATAACCTTTTCTGCAGCGTCAGGACCACGATAAATAACAGGTTTGTCTTTATGTGTTCCACAGCTGGTGAGGGTTTAACATATATACTGTGCCCAATCAGTCACGGCAGTCTGGCATCGAACTCAGGTCTCATCAGAGAAGACCAGGCACATGATTATGCCTAGAGTCGAACCATTGGTCTCTGAGGGGGAACAGTTTTAGGGAACCTGAAAAGCAATGTGTTAAATAATGAGATATAACAATGTAGCATGATTTCACGACCTATATGTGAATATCATAGCAATTTAAGGTGAAGAATTGCAACCAAATGCAAGAAAATATACGTTTTCAAAGCATATAAGAACGAAGGAGGCTAGTTTGGCATTTTACAAATTACACTTGGCAAGTGGGTGGTAACCCTAGGCGCCGAGCGGACTATTTACGCCTGGACCGAGAAGACAGCCCAAAATTAATGACTCGGGTATTCACCACTTGACATCGAAGGAAGCTATGATGGGAACGACTGCACACGGAAATTAATTAATTACCGCTAAGTGGAGCAATGAAATGAAGTGAAATGTACACCCAGGTGAATATATTCATGGAGAGGTAATTTAGGAGTGATTTTTCACCTAAATTAATGCCTGTATCTCCAAATGAACGAATTACAACCTAGCCTACGCTCGAGAGGAGTGATTTGCTGACCAGGCAAGGGGGAATTACCACGATGGCGTCCCCACGCGCTGAACTAAGGCAATTAATTGTAATTAATTGGCCGAAGCTATCGCCGGCACGCGAACGGTTATGAAACCTCCACACCTAAATAAACAAGGTGTATATGTCATTTCGGCTGAAGAGGTATTATTTCAAGATAGGAGTCGCTCTCACATGTCCAGTGGACTATTTTGTACGAGAAACCTTTATATAGGAGGAGTAAGGCAAGCCAAGCCAGTTGTTCTCCAGTCTTCACCAGTTCATCTCCAGTCTTCAGCAGTATACACGTAACTAATACGCCGCCAGTGAGCGCGCCAAATGTTAAAGTATCGACGCTCAGCCGTTAAAAGAACAATGGAAGCAAGTCATACAGCTTCATAAGTATAATCATGAAGTGCGTCGAAGTTAATTTAATATAGATATTTATCTATTATCTGACGCAAATATAAATTCGCCGCAGCGAAATTATAACTTATAATGTTTGTGAACATTACACATACCAGGAGGTACTGTCAGTGTTGAATATGACATTATCAGCAGGATCACTACAATGATGGGAGCTTGGGGAAGCATCGCCACTTCATCTTGACAGTGAGCTGAACGATGTTGCAGGTGACGAGGACAGAACGTCCGTAAACGCTGTTAGATTTCACGAAGACAAGCGGTTGGCGTAATTGCATCGCATCTCTGAGATCAGGCGTAGAAGTCCGATTTAAGGATCAACTTGTGAAATAGTGAATAAGTGTACATAGATTGTGTAATAGTGATTTAAAAGTGTTCATGTGTATAGTGATTAATATGCATTGTGTGAAAGTGAATGAGGCCACTGATAAGAGTATGTTTATCAGGTGGAAAATATGTGAAATTAAGTGTTGTGAAAAGTATAACATGATGGCTTAAGTCAAGCATCATGGTGGGTCGCAGGTTGAGCTGCTGGCACTATCCAGCCAAAAGAAAAAGTGAGTACCAATTCATTATGTTATTATAACTAAATAGTTCACCATATAACGATTTTATCACTTTGAGACTAAGATGTCACACTTATTGAACGAGTTTTCACCACTCGTCTTGAATAAAATATGGCTTGGAAGGTGATTTGTTTAAGGCCATTCAGGCCAAAAATAGTGATGGATGTAACGGTAACGTTAAATAAATGAATAATAATAATAATAATATGGGGTCGGCAACAGTAAAGTAATAGGCATTTTTGGTCTAAATAATGTTCAAATTGTGTCATGTCTAATATAAAGATACTGTATTTTGGTAAACAGTAAGGGTAATGTGGAATATAGCGAGATACGAGAATGTTTCAGTGTCAGTGAAATGTTGAATGAATATTTGATATGGTCAATCCTTAGGATTATATTTGAGGACCATTAAAGTAAAGTAAGCCAGTAAATTTATACCTTGTTATTAGGAGCTATTTAGAGCTTTGGCTTAAGTGTTATTACAGAAAGAGCGCGGGTGCCTTAATAATTGAGTCATCTATGTGAAGTATTGTTTGAAGCCGCATATCGCGTGCAGAATTAACGTAGAATCCAGTGATTTACGTAATAAATAATTGCGGGGACCAACTAGTATAGCTTGCACGTTAGGTGAGAAGTTGGCTAAATCTACGAGTAGTATCGCCCTTGAGCATACTCTATTATTCGCAGCGAATTGGACAGAGCCTGTCTGTTGCCATCGCTTGCATGAATTATTGCCACGATTGAGATCCGTTGAGACTCCGTGAGCATGTATATGAATGATCTACCCTGAGAGGTAAGGATCATATTCTTCGTTTAGGAAACGCAGATTTCCTTATATATTATTGTGTCAGCTGCTGGCGAAAATCTTGGATTTTCGTTATGATGCGCGTCTAAAGCCACAGTATTCACCATAGAACGGCAAGGCTATCACCAGAGTCATCCCCAGCCATGAATGTTAATAGGAGCCAAGTTGAGTCCAATGCACTAATTATAGGAAATAATTAAATGACTCAATTACTTAGGAGCCACACCTAGCGTAACTTTACTGTACTGCAGTGGTAAACAAATCTGACCTTGACAGCAGATGAGGGAAGTGGGGGATATAGACCACTTCTGCGGCAGCCATCTTGACTAGCCTGCTGGAACGAATTTTATTGCCTGCTGGGGGAAAGGGAAGGTCGGTCGACCAGTCCTTTAATTGAGGGTCACAGTAGGACACTGAAGAATCTCGATATTTCAAATATGCAATTATGATAGGAGTGTTTTGATGATGCCAATTGAATTGAATGATGTGTTGCAACACACATACGTTATTGGATCGAAGAAATCGGATAATATTTGGCCCAGTTATTCTCTGAAGAGGAACACTGAACCAAATAAATTGTTAGGCATCTTTTTAGAATGCATTTTGCCAGTTCACACTAAGTTATGCAGACGGGTATGTGATTTCTAAGAACATAACACGTTTGTAACGATATAAGCCCGACAAGACCCAGAAAATCGTTGTATGGTGAAACTATAAAATATTCTATCCATGTTTATTTTGGAAGGGATAAGGACCACTTTTCTTAAAGCGTTCATATTGACGGAAAGAAGGAAGATGATCCACACGACACAACGAATATTTGTTAATTAATGCAGAAAATAATGAATTTATGCTAATTAAAGTAAATGCCGTAAGGAACGGAGAAATGTTTTATTAATGTCATTTGAGGTGATATGTGACTTTTGTGTTATGATACTCCAGTTAAGTAATTATGTCACATGATGAACACTATGGAAACCCATTGAAGTCTGAAAGTATCAATGATAGGATGCTAGAATTAGATTTGAGTGCAGTGTAGCACTATTTTATGAAGAAAACTCACAAGATAACCCTATATTTATTTGTGGGAATTAAATATAATTTGTCCTTTATTTGTATTTGTTGTATAGCCATGATTTTAGACCAGTAAATATTGTCTTGTAGGAATATGTTGTGTATTTCATGTAGAGTAGTTACCTGGTAGACTCAAATCCTGAGCATGTGGTTGTATGGTGGTCAGGAACGTCCCATACCTCGAAAGACCGTGAGTTAGTTGGGATACGAACACATGGTCCACATGATGACAGTTGGGTACAATACCAAATCTCATACGAACATGACTCTGGTATGGGACTGTATAACTTGCCTCAGGATTGGGTAGACATGTTTGATAAGGTAATAGTATTCTTTCAAAATCTGCATAAATAACGTAGGGTATTCCCAGCATTTTTTCCACATTTAAGAATTTGACAATGGGGTTTTTAATAGGCATGTCAAGCTGGACACACAAAGCTTTATGTTCTTTCAATTTTTCCATTCCTTGTTGCCCATATTGATTATCGAAGTGAGTAAAACACCGTTTACACGTATATATCTTATGTCCATGGCGGGTAATCTTATATCTTTCCAGTTTACCAAAATCTTTTATAAAGACGTAGTGGTTCTGTCTGGATGATGAACTTAGCATAAAGAGGTCGCGATGGTCTTGCAGCTCTTGATCCACAACCATTAGAGGGAACAATTTGTTGTCTTGTTCCAATCCAAATACATTAATGGATATATCGTTGGCTTTTTCAAATTTAGTAATGTCAGCTAGCGATGTAGGAAACGATATTACAGAAATATCATACTTGTTGTCCAGGTTGTCCAGGTCCTGGTATTTACTAATGCGTTGAGCATCCTTTTTAACCAGTTTTGCTAAAATGGCATATAAAAAACACTTTTCATCTTTCAAGTTTTCAGGATTAATGCAGGCTTTTCTTGCTTGTATAGCTGCTGGTAATGGAATATATGTGCTTCCACGCAAGGGATTGTACTTATTTATTTTCAATCGTACTCCTTCCACTGCTAACAAAGCCCAATTACTGCCTTTTAGCTCAGATTCCTCCATTTCCGTAGTTAACTTTTTAAATTGGGTTTCCAAGAAACTACTTAAGTCTGCTTCAAAAAATAAGGCCTGATTTCGTGTTTTAAAAGCACGATCTGTAATTTCATTTGTAGATGTATGAATGAATCTACATTCAGCCACAAGATTAACTTTTATCGACTTGTGCATTGCTAGTTCTTTCTGCATAGCTTGTATTATTTGCTGTTTGGACTCTTTAAAGTATGAATTTAAATCCTTACACGTATCACAACTTATGAAATAGGATTTAAGTCGACCTTCAAAAGATTTCTCATGTTCAATAAGTTCATTTTTGTCAGGAACCAATGCCAGTAGGTAATGTTATGTAGGCTCTGCTTTTTGTCTTTTAGCTGCCGACACAACATTACAACATTCATCATGACGACGTCCATTGTAGGCTTTGTTGAGTTTACTGCCACACGTTTTACACTCATGGAATTCCCCACACGAAACTTCATGACGCTTTCTATCATAGTCTCGAAGAAAATTCTTTCCACACTCTTTACCCATATAGCTAGGAATGAGTTCTTCCATTATGAATGTTGATTTCGGCAAACAGCTTCTTACTGCGTATCACAGGGCTAGAGGTTGGTCGGTGAGACGGTCTTTCACGATGTTAACACCGTGAGAGGTAGTAGTCAACTGGTGATATTCTTGTTAAGGGTCCTCTAATATACCCTAGTCTAGACCAACAGCTATTTACAGCGTATGACAAGCTGTAGACTGGACAGTGAGGCGGTCTTTCACGATGTGAGTGGTGAATTCTTTGAATACACGGTACGTGAGAATCTAATTTTTAATGCTCTTTGCATGTTCATTCCTTCCTCTTTGTCAAACACCAACAGTGATCTTCTATTTTCTCTGTGGTGAACACTTCGCTTATATCTTTTATGAGTCTGTTCTAGATATATATCTTCTATGACCCACCTAGCGTCATCTCGCAGCGAATCTCTGAAGCTCCTCAATTCTTCCTGGTGCAAGAGGATTTACTTATCCATCTGGCCACCAGATCTTGTTACCATCGCCAGCTATTTTCTCCGTGAGCAAGAGAACTACGTCTACTTTTTTACTCACCATGCTGTGCTAGTATCATCTGTTATCAACTCTTTGAAGACCGGCTCAGCAAGAGAAGATCAATTTTTTGTTGTAATGTTGGCTATGTTTATATGTTCTCCTTTTGTCTCCTACCCCCACTCTTTCCCTTCCTTGGACCCTCCGTGCTCTGCTGAGTGGGTCTCACTTGTGCGCCGGCCGTCGACTCAGTTAAGGCTCAACTCGAGCCAGTCTCCTCAAACCAAGAGGCAAACTCTACTTTCTACGCCATGTTGGCATATTAAATATTGTCAACGGGAACTTCACCTTCAACATGCAACCAAGATAAGTACAGACTTAAGGTTTTAACCTCATCTTCATCAATTTTATCTACATGCTTTTATTGATTATTTTATAGACAGCGTGAGATTACTTGTGGGGCGGTAATCATTCTTCGCGGGATTTTTCATGTTGGGCTTTTGTCTAATCAAGCCAATCTTGGTGAAAAGCAGCATTTCTTATGCTTGCTAAATGAGAAATCTTCTCACCACGTGGGATATTATCTAATACCCGCTGTCTATAAATTACAAAGCAAGTTCCTCCGCTGGATTATCTTTGGCCCCATCTTTCTATTAAGATCGTTCTGGAACCTTCCAGATCCTGTACTTTATCTGCGAGTCTTACCGTTGGGTATTTTTCACTCACTTGTGAAAATACTATTTAAAATGAGGAATCTTCCTTATAAATTACTGCAATAGCAAACTTTCGTCCACCGTTAGAATGTTCTATGGCGCATTTAATTGTAATTCCCAACTTTCTCAAGAAATAGACTCTCGCCTACCTAGTGCAACTAGTTATTTTCATCATTGCAATAACTTTCTTTCCATAAACTTTCGTGTCTCTACAGTGAACTTTTCATCTATTTAAAAGACTATAGTGATAACTAGTGCTTATCCCACTTTTCTACCGCGTCGCGATCGTCCGTTTACATTAAATCAGGCCATAAACATTGATCCTAAATCCCATTGATCTTTCCTCAACCTTCTACTAACAAAACATATTAATAAAATTGTAACTTCTCCATAAGGTGTCACTCTTCGAAGTGCCCTTCCATTTTGCTGTTTATCATTACTTAATTTCTGTATAATTACGTGTTTTATACACGGTTCAAGCTCACATTGTTTCTCTTTTATAACGAGAGAATACAATTCTTTTAACTCATTAGTGAGTTGTTTCTATGTCTCACGAAAGGGTACTTGCCCCATTTATCTAGTGATTCCTATCTAAATACAGGAAGTCTAGAACCTTCCTTGTTGATTTTTTCTTCAGGTTTCACAGTAAGTGACCTGCCCTCCTTTGTATAATTGTAATAGAAGTAATTCAGCATAAACATAAGAAGTAATAGGAACTTCTTCTTCATTTACTCGCTTCCTTTTTTGTTATTTTCGAAGTTGTAACTTTTTCTAAAATAATTACTTGTAAATTCCTTAAAGTACACTCCTTGTACTCAATTTGATGTTTAAACTTTAAGCATTTTATTTGTCTTTTTTAAATCTTACAAGGATTTTAGTACATATATAAGGTTTAAAACCTCATAAATTGTTAATTGCCTGGCGCAAATGTTTAATGCTATCTGAGGTCTGTGACCCCAAATTTGTTAACCAGATTGAATATATGTTTGTTAAAGTTATCAACTTCTTTGCCTTGTTAAATAAATTAAATATTTGTTTTTGGATTCATAATTTCGAAAACACAGCGGTTAAGCAAGATCCTGTCTTCCCTGACTCTTCCCAAGTTCATGCCATCGTTAATACAGAACAAATCTGCTACTATTTGTCTTGCCAGACTATCACCCTTCCCTATAGGAGTCTTATGCATGCTTGGGAGGAAATACACTAAAGCCTTTCTCTGGCAAACCGCCCAAGTCTTAGCTGCGGTTCCCGTCAGCTTCGACCAAGCTCGTACCCACTTTAGGTATCAAAGAACGAATTTTCTGTGGCAACCGCCTCTAAGTGTATTTAAAGCTAAATTTATAACTTTTGTGGAACTCTCATCCTATTTCGCTATCCTTTTTCTCCAGTCCGAAACCCACTTCCTTTTCTTAATCATCTTCCCTTGGTGGGTGGGTTATTCCTCAGCCAATAATCTACCCAGTGAGCACTGTAACAAGTAGTAGTCAACTGATTGTATTCTTGCTAAGGGTTCTCTAATATATCATAGTCAAGACCAACAGCTACTTACTGTGTAGCACAAGGCTGAACAATAGTGGTTTTGACAGTCTTTCACGATGGGTCACTGTGAGTGGTAGTAGTTAACGGATGATATTTTTGCTAAGGGTCCTCTAATATACCCCTAGTTAAGGGTAACAGCTGATTACTGCGTATGACAAGGCTAATGACTTGTTGTTTCAACGGTCTTTCACAATGTAAAGACTGTGACAGGTAGTAGTCAACTGAAAATATTCGTATACCCTACTCAAGGTTATCAGGTACTTACTGCATATCAAAAGGCTGTACAATCATGTGTGTTAGGCACTCTTTCTTGCTAAGGGCCCCAATATTCCATACACAAGGCTACACATGTTGGTTCTGAATACTTAGTAGTTAATTGCATATTCAATTTATATACAAAGCTTATACAAGCACGTTTTTCATGAGGTAAAACTTTGTTAAATAGCTGCATGCGACACGCAAAGTATGTTTCCGCTATCTAGCGGTGACTACGAGAACTACCTGAACGACCAGCATGCTACCTAGCGCTCTATATCAACACTCACTCACTGAACGACCAGCATTCTATCTAGCGGTCGATATCAATACTCACTCAACTACCAGCAAGCTACCTATCGGTCAATATGACAACTTACTCAACTACCAGCATGCAACGTGGCTTTTTTGTCAGATTTTTGTTCGCTTTTTTGTTGGCTTTTGTTGGCTTTTTTTTTGGCTTTTGTTGGCTTTTGTATTAGCTCTCTCATATTTGCTCTTGGTTGTTGGGGCACATTTGGTCTTGGAAAGTATGCCAGTCCTTTTTATGGCTGCATAATGCTTACAGTCATGTTTGTAAGCAGCAGCAACAACAACAACTCACAAAATTCCAAAAAAATCCAAAGTTCTCTAAGGTTTATCAATGACTCTCAACTATTACACTTACCTCAATCCCATGCCTAGTCAAATAAATAGTGTATTTATCAAGTTTTTCAAAAAATTTTGGAAAGTAGGCTATATCATTGAACTAAAAATCAAAAAAACATATGTTTACTCCAACACCTACCTCGATACCACTCTCAGCCCAAAAATAGTGTATTTTTCAAATTTTCCAAAACATATTTCCAAAATTAGAAAGTTTACAAAAATGTTTGTTTGACATAAATGAATGGCCTTTGCCCCCTCTACCGCCGTACCAAATCCCAGAACTCTAGGACAACAAAAATAAAATTTTGAAAATGGGTTATATTTCCAGAATTAAGAACTTTACAAAAACGTTTGTCTGACGTAAATCAATGGTTTTTACCCCCTCTACACCCACACTAAATCTCAGGTCTCTAGGACAACAAAAATAAAATTTTGAAAATGGACTATATGTCCAAAATTAAGAATTTTACAAAAAATGTTTATCTGACATAAATCAATGGTCCTTACCCCCTCTACCCCCACACTAAGTTTCAGGTGTCTAGGACAAAACAAAATTAATTTTGAAAATATGCTATATTTCCAAAATTAAGAATTCTACAAAAACGTTTGTTCGACATAAATCTTTGGTGTTTACCCCCTCTACCTGTATACCACGTCTCAGGTCTCTAAGCAAAAAATAAAATTTTGAAAATTGGCTATATTTCCAAAATTAGGAACTCTACAAAAAAGTTTGCTTGACATAAATCAATAGTCTTTACCTCCTCTACACCATACCAAGTCTCAGATCTCTTGGACAACCAAATAAAATTTTGAAAATGGGCTATATTTCCAAAATTAGGAATTCTACAAAAAAAAGTTTGTCTGTCAAAAATCAATGGTGTTTACCTCCTCTAACACCGTGACAAATTTTAAGTTTCTAGGACAAAAAAAAATGAATTTTGAAAAATGCTCACTATTTTGAAAACTAGGAATTCTACAAAAAAGTTTGTTTAACATAAATGAAAGGTCTCTATCCCCTCTACCTGCAAACCAAGCCCCAGGTCTGTAGGACAAAAATGAAAAACATATTCAATTGGGGAAGTAGGCGATTTTTCATAAAACCAAACATCCAAAGAAGTGTTCTGTGGGCTTAAAAGAATGGCCTCATATGTCCTTTATTTTTATAGTAAAACTTTTTTTGAAAAAAGTGCAATTTTGAAATTTTTATACTTTGAAAACTAAAGAGTTTACAACAAATTTTGTTTGACATAAATGAATGGCCCTGACCTCCTCTACCACCAAAATAATTTCAAGCCTCTATGAACAAAACTGTGCAGTAGGAGAGCAGTGGGTTTTCCAGCCCCACCCCGAACTTTCAAAATTGAACTTTTTTCAAAAAAAGTTAAAAAAAAGGTTTTATTATAAAAATAAATGACAAAGAGACCATTCTTTTGAGCCCATAGAACCCTTTTAAAATGTTTGTTTTATGAAAAATCGCCTACTTTCCCCATTGAACTTTTTCATTTTTGTTCTACAGAACTGGGACTTGGTTTACAGGTAGAGGGGATAGAGACCTTTCATTTATGTGAAACAAACTTTTTTTTAGAATTCTTAGTTTCCTAAAGAGTGTCCATTTTTCAAAATTCATTTTCGTTTGCCCTAGAAGCTTGAAATTTGCTATGGTGTTTGAGGAGGTAAAGACCATTGATTTATGTCAGACAAACGTTTTTGTAGAATTCCTAATTTTGGAAATATAGCCCATTTCCAAATTTTATTTTGTTTGTCCTAGAGACCTGGGACTTGGCATGGTGCTAGAATAGGTAAAGACCGTTGATTTATGTCAAACAAACTTTTTTTAGAATTCATAATTTTGGAAATATAGCCCATTTTCAAAATTTTATTTTTTTGTCCTAGAGACCTGAGACTTGGATTACAGGTAGAGGGGGGGGGGGTAAAGACCAATGATTTATGTCAAACTTTTTTGTAGAATTCTTAATTTGGAAATATAGCCTATTTTCAAAATTAATTTTGTTTTGTCCTAGAGCCTGGAACTTAGTGTGGGGTAGAGGGGGGGGGGGAGACCATTGATTTATGTCAGACAAACATTTTTTGTAAAATTCCTTATTATGGACATATAGTCCATTTTCAAAATTTTATGCTTGTTGTCCTAGAGACCTGGGACTTGGCACGGCGGTAGAGGGGGAAAAGGCCATTCATTTATGTCAAATAAACATTTTTGTAAACTTTCTTATTTTGGAAATATAACCCATTTTGGAAATATGTTTTGGAAAATTTGAAAAATACACTATTTTTGCACTGAGAGTGGTATCGAGGTAGGTGTTGGAGTAACCATATGTTTTTTTGATTTTTAGTTCAATGATATAGCCTACTTCCCAAATATTTTTTGAAAAATTTGATAAATACACTATTTATTTGACTAGGCACGGGATTGAGGTAAGTGCAAGAGTTGAGAGTCTTTGATAAACCTTAGAGTACTTTGGAGTTTTTTGGAATTTTGTGTGTTGCTGTTGCTGCTGCTTACAAACATGGCTGTAAGCATTATGCAGCCATAAAAAGTACTGACATACTTTCCAAGACCAAATAATCCCCAACAAGCAAGAGAAAATATGAGGGAGCTAATACAAAAGCCAACAAAAGCCAACAAAAAAGCCAACAAAAGCCAACAAAAAAGCGAACAAAAATCTGGCAAATAAAAGCCATGTAGCATGCTGGTAGTTGAGTGAGTGGTCTTATTGACCGATAGGTAGCATGCTGGTAGTTGAGTGAGTATTGATATCGACCGCTAGATAGAATGCTGGTCGTTCAGTGAGTGAGTGTTGATATAGAGCGCTAGGTAGCATGCTGGTCGTTCAGGTAGCTCTCATAGTCAACGCTAGAGAGCGGAAACATACTTTGCGTGTCGCATGCAGCTATTTAACAAAATTTTCCCCATGAGAAACGTGCTTGTATAAGCTTTGTATATAAATTGAATATGCAATTAACTACTAAGTGTTCAGAACTAACATGTGTAGCCTTGTGTAGGGAATATTGGGGCCCTTAGCATGAAAGAGTGCCTAACACACATGATTGTACAGCCTTTTGATATGCAGTAAGTACCTGATAACCTTGAGTAGGGTATACGAATATTTTCAGTTGACTACTACCTGTCACAGTGTTTACATTGTGAAAGACCGTTGAAACAGCCAGTCTTTAGCCTTGTCATAAGCAGTAAGCAGCTGTTACCCTTAACTAGGGGTATATTAGAGGACCCTTAGCAAAAATATCATCCGTTAACTACTACCACTCACAGTGACCCATCGTGAAAGACTGTCAAAACCATTATTGTACAGCCTTGTACTACACAGTAAGTAGCTGTTGGTCTTGACTATGATATATTAGCGAACCCTTAGCAAGAATACAATCAGTTGACTACTACTTGTTACAGTGTTCACATCGTGAAAGACCGTCTCACTGTCCAGTCTACACGTTGTCATACGCTGTGAATAGCTGCTGGTCTAGACTAGGGTATATTAGAGGACCCTTAACAAGAATATCACCAGTTGACTACTACCTCTCACGGAGCTCACATCGTGAAAGCCGGCTCACGGACCAACCTCCAGCCCTGTGATACGCAGTAAGCAGCTGTTTGCAGAAATCAACATTCGTAATGGAAGAACTCATTCCTAGCTATATGTGTAAAGAGTGTGGAAAGACTTTTCTTCGAGACTATGATAGAAAACGTCATGAAGTTTCGTGTGGGGAATTCCATGAGTGTAAAACGTGTGGCAGTAAACTCAACAATGCCTACAATGGACGTCGTCATGAAGAATGTTGTAATGTTGTGTCGGCAGCTAAAAGACAAAAAGCAGAGCCTACATAACATTACCTACTGGCATTGGTTCCTGACAAAAATGGACTTATTGAATATGAGACATCGTTTGTAGGTCGACTTAAATCCTATTTCATAAGTTGTGATACGTGTAAGGATTTAAATCCATACCTTAAAGAGTCCGAACAGCAAATAATACAATGCTATGCAGTGGTTAGATTATTGGCTGAGGAATAACCTAACCACCAAGGGAAGATGATAAAGAAAAGGAGGTGGGTTTCGGACTGGAGAAAAAGGATGGAGAAATAGGAGGAGAGTCCCACAAAAGTTATAAATTTAACTTTAAATGCACTCAGAGGCGGTTGCCACCGCAAATCCGCTCTCTGATACCTAAAGTGGGTAAGGACCTGGTCGAAGCTGACGGGAAACGCAGCTAGGATTTGGGCGGTTTGCAAGAGAGTGGCTTTAGTGTATTCCCTCTCAAGCATGCATATGCCTACTATGTGGAAGGGTGATAGTCTGGCAAGACAGAGAGGAACAGATTTATGTATGTCTGTTCAAAGAAATTCGTTTTTGCAAAGTAATTCGAAGAATGCCAATAATTTGAATCAGGTTTAGTATTTCCAGTTTTTGAAGTTGTAGAGTTACTACAAAGCGACCAAGCGTTTCCAAGAAGTATGGTAATAAAGGAATTATATGTTTGGGAATAATTTTGGTGAGTGCACCAATAGTTGCATTTGAAAATAGCTAAGCTTTTACCCAGCAAAAAGCCGACTAAAAGTTTAGGCAAAGAAAAACACTTATCTTTTGGAAAACCAACCATAAGTTTTCGGAGAGGATCTCCACAAGCAGGTAGCTGGCGTAGCGAGCTGTACTTGCCTTACTGGCCAGTTAGAATTAGCTATTAAAGCTAAGAGAAACTTTAACGAGATTACCACTAAGAGTTCTTGCTCAAATGCAACGAGTGGTGAAAGCCCTATCAATAGATTTAATGGCATTAACGAGGGCATGAACCTAGGAAGAGTCAGGGAAGACAGGATCTTGCCTAACCGTTGTATTAGAGAAATTATGAGTCGAAAAGGAAAGTTTGAATTTATTTAACAATGCAAAAAAGTCTAATAAATTTGACAAGTATATAGTTTCAATTTTTAGTAACAATTTGGGGTCGCAGATCTCCTAACATTTAAAGTTTGCTCCAGGCAATTAACAATTCTTTAGGTTTCAAACCTTATATATGTACTAAAATCTTTGTAAGATTTAAAAAAGACAAATGAAATGATTAAAGTTTAAACATTAAATCGAGTACAATGTGTGTACTTTCAGAAATTCCCAAGTACCTATCTTAGAAAAAGTTACAACTTCGAAAATAACAAAAAAAGAAAACAGGTAGAATGGAAGAGAAGTTCCTATAACTTCTTATATTTACGCTGAATTACTTTTATAATGGTTACAAAATAGGACAGGTCACTAACTGTGAAATCTGAAGAGAAAGTCAAAAGGAAGGTTCTAGACTTCCCATGGTTAAATAGGAATCACGAGACAAATAGGGCAAGTTTCCCTTTCGTGAGACCTAGAAATAACTCACTGATGAGTTGAAAGAATTGTATTCTCTAATTAGAAGGGAGAAACAATGTAAGTTCAAAATGTGTGCTAGACACGTATTTATGCAGAAGTTAATTAATGTTATATAAGAAAAAGGGGAGGGCACTTCTATAGTGTGACACCTCATTGAAAAAAAGACTTAAAGTAATAAATTTATTATTATGGTTTGTTAGTAAAGGGTTTAGGAAAGATCAATTGGGATTGAGGATAAATGTTCATGGCCTTATTTATGGTAATCGGACGATCGCGACGCGGTAGAAATGTTGAACAAGCACTAGTTTTCACTATAGTCTGTTGAATGGATGGAAAGTCACTGTAGTAGCGCAAAAGTTTATGGCAAAGAAAGTTATTGCAATTGTGAAAAATGACTGGTTGCACTAGATAGGCGAAAGTCTATTAATTGAGAAAGTTGTGGATTACAATTAAATGCGCCAGAAAAAAAATCCCAACGGTGGAAGAAAATTTAGCTATTGAGCATTAATTTATAAGGTAGATTCCTTAGTTTGAAATGGCATTCCCACAAGTGAGTGAAAGATACATGACGGCGTGACTTGTAGATAAAGTGCAGATTCTGGAAAGTTCCAGAACGATCCTAATGGAAGAATAGGGCCAAAGTTACTCCAGCGGTGGAACAAGCTTAATATTTATAGACAGTGGGTATGCTATAATATCCTCCGTTGTGAGATCTCTCATTTAATAAGCATAAGAAATGCTGCTTTTCACGAAGGTTGGCTTAATTGGATAGAAGCCCAACATGGAAAATCCCACGAAGAATGATTATTGCCACAAATAAATATCTCACACTGCATATTGAACCCTTGGGCCATAGGGTCCATGACGGTCGAACCATGTCCTTAAGGAAGAAATGAAAGAAAAGTATAGTTTCTTAAAGGAATGGAGAGAGATTTTAAGCCAGGAATATAGCTTAACATTGTGCAAGCGACTAGGGACAGATGCTCCTGAGATGATATCACCCCACTCGACATGCCAGAGAGGGCTGGTCACGAGTATTAATAACTGAGTGGAATCTTCCACCGTGATAGAAAGAGAAGCCTGAATCGGAATTCAAGCTGACGTTGCTGGAATTTGACAACGTCGCATATGCACCAGAAGAAGAATAATTAAAATTAACACATTTACGGGCATAATAATGAGTAAACAAGCACAGTACAGTGAATCATTTTGAATGAGAGATTTTTCAGTATAGAGAAACCATGTAATAATTGTGCAGAAATAAACTGCCGACGTAAGACGACGTCATCGGTGAATTACCTAAGCCTCTGTGGAGGGGAGAGAACAAAAAGAATGCAACACCCACACAATTGAGGACGAGAAATTAATTAATATCTCCAAATTGCACGATCGATTCTTAGGTGCAATAAGATCATTTGACATTGAGAAGACGAGCTTTCGGAAGGTATAATTTTTATATTTGTGGCACCATTATTTTAGAAGTTGACCACAGGAAAGGCTTGAGTCTTATTTTTTTGTAGTAAAACAGTATAAAGCTTCGGGCGTTTCCAAGCCAATCATGCAGTATTCAGACAACCAGAGGGCACGTCATTGTATCACGCCGAAGCAGTTCACGACAGACTCCGTGAGGGGAGGTGCTGCTCCACGACGTAGAAGTAATCATTCCGACAGTCCGTGAGGGGATGTAACTCTGCGTTACATCGATAACAGCTACCAGTACTCCTTGAGGGGAGAAAACGCTGTTTTACACCGCCGAAGGAAGATCCGATAGCCACAGGCGTCACAGTAGTAACGACTTGCTTGCCTCCATGAGGAGCCTTTAAGGCGAAATTTTAAAGTATCGCCGCAGTGAAGTATTAGGAAAATCCTAATTATAGGATTTAGGCCCGACTGTATACAAGTTAAAGTGAAAATTCGCAAGTTATAGTCAGAGCAGGCTGCGAACGTCGGACTTAAAGGCGATAGGTCGTTAAATGTGCGAACGAACAGATCATAACGTACGGAAGTATCGTACCAGACAGATAAACTGTTAGTTAAATTGAAGAAACCTAAAAAGGAAGAACAGAATACGGTTCGAAACGTAGGAGTGTTAAAACAGTTCAAATAAAGAGGATAGGAGACTATAAACATTAGCTCCAGAAAGCAGGCGAACAATTCTAATAGTACTAGAATCGAGAAGTGCTAGCTGCTAGAAACAAATTCTATAGGTCTTAGAGGAGACCTCGATCCATATAGACTTTCGTTAGGATCAATAGACAGATCTACAGAGAAGCCGTTCAAGCTAGATAAATATCCAGTTATCCAGGATAGGAATAGCAGAATTGAACTCCAGGGAACAGTAGATGTTTCGGGACTTTCGGATTCTTCAGAATAGGAAGCCGACATCGGATAAATCTCACCCTTGGAGACGGGAATTAAAGAAGATCACGTGTGATAGGCTCAGAAGTACGGCCTAGTGATCGGGTAATTGTGAAGTGTAAAATAATCAAGATTGTGTGTTAAATAATATTTTTAGTGTTATTATGTGTTCAAAAGGGACACACCAGTATATAAAAATGTCGTCAATATTAAGTGTTCTAGATATAGGTCAAAAAGTGTTTTTACGTAAGATGAATACCTTTAATATGGTGTAAAAAGTTCAAAGTGGGCCCAAAAATGAAACACCACACCAGATTTAAGATCAGGGATGATCTGGAAAATATGTAAGTACAAAATTCATTTTTATTTTGGTGTCAGAAATTGATTGTGTACAACTCACCAGAGTTTTTGGAGTGAAAGGGATGTGTTTTAATAAATAAATGCTGAATAATCAAGAATACGGTCTGAACAATAATAAAATAAATAGAGAAATTATGAATAATTATGTAAAGAATAAATCCAGTATAGGAAATATGTGAATAAAGGGTTAATGTATTTAACAAATGTCATAAGAGCAAGCGAAATATCAGTTAATTATCACGAGAGACATTGAAATAAAGTAAAGTTGAGATATGAAAGAAATAGCTTTTGAGCTTGTATAAAGAATAAAGATAATAATAATAATAATTAAATATGGAAATGTTAAACAAAAATCAAATAAATTGATATGAACATAAGAACGTTAAGCTTTAACGTATGGGTAAGAAATGAGGTTAATTGGAATATTTTAAAACAGGGAGCGATTTATCGACCATGGAAAGATTAATATGGGAATTAAAATAATATGAATTTGTTACTAAAGAGATTTATCAGTTCTTGGGAAGACATTTTCGGCTTAAAATAATGCATTAGCGCATAATGAGCGCAAATATAATATTAAAGTGTCACGCTAGGAACGCGTAGTGGTGAAATACTTGGTACATTACTTATGGAGGGTAGTTGATTGCAGTGAATTGATAATTGTGTAAGTCCTCTATTTGTGACATTAGTATCACGAGGCATTGTGTATGTATTTAAAAAGGGAGCTAATATATGGTATTATTGAGCGTATGTCATTGGGCCACGGCCGACTCTAAATCGCAATTTGGATAAGTCCTCTGTACGGGATTAGTTCCCGAGGCACCTGAAGAGATTCGAATGCAGGATCTTCTTATGATAAAAGCCCCTGAAATTCTCCGTCGTCGTATGTGTATTTAATCTTCCCAATCAATGAGGACCCTCTCATAATTAATAAATGCCAAGGATATGAAAATGGTCTGTGAACCAAAGAATAGTTGTTTGAATGTTACGGTACAATAAAGCCCGGTCTCCTCAGAACTGGATAGAATGGAAAGGTTTGTTTTAAAAGCCTTGAAAATAAACTACTAATGTTGGGTCAGATAGGATGGCTCCGCCACCCTAAGATGTCATAAATCGCACCCCTTGTCGTAGAGTCTAGCTCTTTTAAAGCGAGATGGAACCGAGACCGTCTCGTAAGCTGTTGTAAAAGAGAAATGAATACACCAGGAGTGTTTAAAGTTGTAAACGACCCGGGCGTTGAACCGAGGTCCTTAAAGATAGATATTTCGTTTGCCGGTTCAGATCGTAGTTTCTTATATGATAATGGTCTATTAAGACATAAGAGATAAATAACAATCCCTATTGTAATAATGTAAGGACGTGGGATTCCACGAGTTGATTGAAGGCAACTGAGTTCGGGAGTAACTATAGTTTTTTGACTGTGTCAAGTACCTTCACGCTCTGGAGTACACAATTGATTTTCTGATTACCTTAATATGTTTGTGAAATAAAGAGAGATGATAACAACTGAATGTGTGGACATGCCCCAAAAACATTGAGTTAGATAATTAAAGTAGATTTTAAATATGATTATATATTTGTCCTTGAGAAATAAGAAAATATAAAAGCTAATGTTTGAGGTGTACAAGAATGACACTGTAATAATGTAAATGCATGGAGCCAAAGAGCTCGGAGTTATGTAAGCTTAATGTTAGTGCTTTATGGAAGTGAGACTAAGTAAGAATTGATGGTTTATGTGGAAACCACAGATTTTGAATACAATATTTGTTATTTTATTTTGTGATCCCTTGTTCATTTGGAACAAGCAGTTGATATTTGGGTCAGTAATTAATTTGTTTAAATGTTTGTAGCGCCATTAATTTTATGAATTAAATATGTTTAAATAGGAGTTGATTTTGTTGTTATTTTTGCAAGTGTATCCTCTAATTAATCCAAAATATGTGAGTCACAGAGTGGGGGAACTTACCGCTGCCCCAAAATCCCGAATTGAGCTACGCTGGTATACTGTGATTGGCATATTTCATGCTAAATGGGCACAGGGGGATATATAAATACTGTGCTGGATTAATAACTAGAGGAACACTTAAGTCGGTCATATCATGTAAAATTAAAGTAATGATAGGAAAAGCTACAACGTAAAATATTAACTGACCGCATGGGTCCCTGGAAACTCATACCGAGCAGCCCTGAATATATATTATATTATGCACCCCCTAGCAAATCATCTTATGATTTTGGCGCCCAGTACGCAGGGCTGAGTTTTCCGAAGGAAAACCCGAGTTTTCTCGAAAAATCAAAATTTTCATTTTTTTGAAAAAAATGGTTTTTCGAAATTTTGAATTTTAAACACTTCCATAAAGGTTTATGAAATTGAATAAAAGTAGTAAAAGGGTACGTTGTAAGTGAATACCCGTACCAAAGCAATATTTTAAAAGAAATTGGGACACACTAATTCAGAGTATCATCTCTCAAGCATGTACTAGTGTGGTGGCATTTGTGGCCCACTGTATTCTCATAAGATGGAATTGAGTGAAGAGATGCAGCGGCTCTTGGAGGCCATAAACAATAAATTGGGAACAATAGACAATACATTGGGTCTCCAAAAGGATGAAAATAACAAAGTGTTCGAATCCATAAATGAGAGTTTGAATAAGTTGGATAGCCAACAGATTGAAAATAAAGAAGGGTTAGGAGCTATAAACAATATATTGAGTCTCCAAAAGGATGAGAATAACAAAGTGTTCGAATCCATAAATGAGAGTTTGAATAAGTTGGATAAACAACAGACTGAAAATAAAGAAGGGTTAGGATCTATAAACAATAAATTGGACAGCCAACAGGAGGAAAATAACCAAAGGTTAGGATCCATGAATCTAAGTTTGGAGTCACTAAAAACTGATAGTGTTAATATGAACACTAAACTAGAGGCCATGGAGATTAAAATACAAAGTAATATAAATGAGAAATTAGAAGGGATAATGAATGACAAATTCCAAGGTTTTGATACTAAGCTGGGGGACAAGTTAAGTGAAATTAAAGAGGAAAGTAAAGGATTTTACTCAGGAATACAAGTCCAAATAGAGACTATGAACAAAAATATGGTAGAGTCCCAAAATACATGTAAACAAAATTTTGAAATTTTAGAAACTAAATTGAGTAATATGGAGGGAAATGTAAAAGCATGTGAGGAGAAACTTGTAACCCAGATCCAAGGTGTGCGGGAAAAATTAGAAGCTCAGATAGAATCTAACAAGAATATTTGTGAAAGTTCCCGGGATGAAATAAAACAAAGCGTGAATAAGCTAGGAGATAGATTTGAAGGGGTTGAGGAGAAAGTAAGGATCCTCGAGAACAAAATCGGTGTAGTTCAGACGGAGGTAACTGAGATGAAAAATCAAAATCTAAAGGATGTTAAGGAGATGAAAGATCAAATTGATCATTTTACCGGGCAGGTAGATGAGAATCTGAAGACATACGAAACGAAAATAGATCAAAGATTAGGTGTATACGAGGGGCATCTCCAGAGTGAAAGAAAACAACGAGAGAACGAAAGCAAGGAAAGTACCCATAAAATAAATGAAATAAGTCAGGGTATTATTGAGGTTCAGGAAACCATCGGAACATTAAAGGTTCATGTAGGAAAAACCAATAAGGAAATTAATCAGGTTCAAGATGAAATGATGAAGTTATATAAGAGTCAAGAGAAGACTGAGGGAAGGCTTGAAGGAATGAAAATAGATATGGTCAAAGGACGAAAAGAAGTGGATAAGCAAATAAAGGAGATACGAGAGGGCTTAGAGACCATAGGTGACGTTAAGCCAGAAATTATAGACCAAAGGGTCATGATCTTTAAGAAAGAGGTAGAAGAACAACTAAAGGAATTCAGGGATAGTTACAGGGATGAGAAATTCCAATCCAAAAAGGAAGAGGAAGAGATTAAAAGGAATCAAGAAAGAATTCAGAATGAATTAAGATCCCGATTGGAGAGGACGGAACATAAGAACAGTCAAATGGAAATCCAACTCATGGCAAATGAAGAAAGTGCCCGAAGAGAAAGGAAGCTAGAATTCGAAAATCAGGAGGAGTTTCCAAAAACAGGATGGGCAGATTCTCGTGAACAAGGCACAGATACGGAGAGGGACTTAGGAGGGGAGAGCCCTTATAAGATCCCAGGATATCCAATGGCGATGTCAACCCCGTACACGAATCAGACAAATGGCCAAATAATAAACATTATTAAATCCAATGAGGATAGACCAGTAAAGTTTACGGGTAATAACATGTCTATTACTCCAAAATACTGGCTCAAAGAAGTGGCAGAGTATCTAAATGAAATGAAGGTTCCTCAGGATCGGAGACTGAGAGCTATTGAAAAGCTGTTGGCAGGTGATTGTCTCACCTGGTTCAGAAGCTTTAGATACACTTTTGATACGGTGGAAGGCTTTAGGGAAGCATTTTTAAAGCGATATTGGGCAGCAGATGTCCAAGAAAACTTAAGGCTAGATCTGTACTCTAGGAAGTACAGCACCAATGCACCTACTAAATACTCGGAATTTTTCACCGCTCAGCTGTGTAAATTCCGCGAACTGGATATTGCTCCGGCAGAAAACGACCTGTGTGCCGCCATTGCAAGACAGCTTCCATATGAGATTCAGAGGCTGCTAATCTCATCCAAAGCCAGAAGTGCTGTGGAAGTGGAAAGCGTATTACGTCAGTTAGATATGACGACTTCGCACGTAACACCTCGGCATCAGAGACAAACTGAGCAAGTACACATGGCCAGCAGTCAGGAAACTGGAGAAAAACCAGCGACCAGGAATCAGTCCACCAGTACGGATACTCAAGGACGAGATCGAGAGTATGGGCACCAGGAGCCTAGAAGGATACAGCCATATTACCGGGGAGGATATCGAGGAAGGAATCCTAGAACTACGGGTTATAGGCAACAGGAAAGCCGACCCTATAACAATAACCAGCAAAGGCCGGACAATAGAAAGAAATGGGAGAATTATCCCAGGAGAAATGTAAGGCCAGACGATAGGGATGATGAATATCGGGCCGAAATAGAAGAAAGATATCAGGGGAGTCTTCGTTATATGAACGAAAGACCAGATGAACCTGATAGGCAAAAAGTCCGTTGGAGTGAGGCAATCAAGAACCGGAAATCACCCGACCGACTAGACGGAGCTCAAAGCTTGGAACTACAAGCTCAGCTAAAGAATGAGGGAAAAGGGAGCCCTCAGGATAAAAAAAAACTCCAAATTTAAATTGTCAAAAGTGGAAACATACCAGGAGCTGGGAGGAGGTAGAAATTGTAAATTGGATAGCCAGACCAGATGAACTAATTAACGAGGATGTGGAAGGAATCCCACCTATTAAAAGAGAACTACCTATAATTATGCTTAGGATAGAAGGATTACTGGTCAGAGCATTGATTGATACTGGATCCACAATAAGTTTAATTACACAAACCCTTTTAAGTGAATTGGAAACAAGGGGCCGAGTACTAAAGATTCCCACATCAAGTGTAAAGATTAAGGGAATTATCCCTGAAAAATCTTTGACATGTAAATTTCAGGTATACATTGATTTAATCATGGGTAACGCTGAAATTTCGCAGTGCTTTTTGCTGGTAAATCAATTACCGTATAATGTCATATTAGGTATTGATTTTATCCGTGAGAACAAGGTCATTATAGACCTAGCGCAAAACTGCATTAGAATTCAAAGAGAGGATGTGGATGAGCAAAACATTAACCTACAGGATCAGGAGGTGAAAATAGCAGAACAGGTATGGCATATGGAAGAAGTGATTGAGGAAGATTATAAGGACATAGAAAAAATATTTGAAGTCCTCAACATAGAACTCGAAGATAATGTAGAAAATTAGTTCGAGACCAACCTGTCAGGAAAAGTGGAGGAAGCTAAAGTCAGCCTCGAAATTAAGGAACAATTAAAGAAATTATTATTGGATTATAGGGACGTATTTGATTCCAAGCCAGGGAAGATTGAAAATTTTAAATACGCGTTCCAAGTCAACGATTGGGCACCGTTCAAACAAAAACCATACCCGGTTGCGGAAAAACATTACCCACAAACCAAGAAAACACTGCAGGAGATGATGAATGCAGGGGTTATAGAAAAGATGGCGACACCATATGTTAGTCCATTAGTGATTGTGAGTAAACCGGATGGCTCAGTAAGGGTGTGTTTAGATGCCAGAAATCTAAATGCAAAAATTATACCAGAAAATGATTCGGCACCACCCATAAAAGAAATACTGAGGAAATTTAAAGGCAAGAAGATTTTTACAAATATAGACATGACTTCTTCGTATCATCATCTCGAACTGGAAGAGAAAACCAGCTTGTTGACTGGATTTCAGTTCGATCAACAAACATACTGCTTTAGAAGATGTCCGTTTGGATTAAAAACTGCAGGATCCGCATTAATAAGAGCGCTGGATCGAAACCTGTCAGAGGAAGTGAAAGAGTGCACTATCCGATACGTAGATGACATTTTGCTTACCTCGGAGAACATTGAGGAACATTTAGAAAATTTGAAGAAATTATTAGAAGACCTAAGAAGGGCAAATTTTAAGATAAATTTAAAGAAATCGAACTTCTGTCAAAGGCAAGTGACATTTTTAGGGCATGTGATTGACAAGGATGGTGTTAAACCAAATCCATGCAAATTGGAATCGATAAGGGATTTTCCAAGGCCTTTGAAAGTGAAGAACGTTCGCCAGTTTTTGGGATTGATTGGGTTCTTCTCAGGACATTGTCCATCATACACCAAAACTGTGGCACCACTACAGGACCTTCTGAAGAAGGGGGGCAAGTGGAAATGGACGGAGGAAGCAGAAAAAGCACTCGTGGAGGCCAAGGAAATGCTCTTAAATTACGTGAAGCTAGGATATCCTGATTTTAATCAGAGATTTATCATTCAGACAGATGCATCCCAGATTGGAATAGGGGCAATGCTATATCAGGAGAACCCGGAAAACCCTGATAAGAAGAATTATCTAGCTTTCACAAGTAGGAGACTGAAACCACACGAGAAAAATTATACGATCAGCGAGATCGAGCTGTTAGCGATATTGCACGCGTTGCAATATTGGCGGAAGATCGTATATGGGTTTCAGGTCATTCTAAGGACGGATCATAAAGCCTTAACCTTTTTGATGAAGACTGATTTATCCAGTCAAAGGTTGATGCGTTGGGCTTTATATATTCAACAATTTGATGTCAAGATAGAGTACTGCCCAGGAAAGGAAAACATAGTTCCAGACTACTTAAGTAGACAGCCAGAGTCCATAGAAGAGGAAGTAATGGCTATAGATTTGGAAGACAGGGATCAGCGTACTCTTAATGAGTTAAGAAGCATTAGTCAAAGGCAACGGGAGGATCCATGGATGAACATGCTCATATCATTCCTTGAGGGAAGCTTGATCAGAGGAACACCAGCGTACACGGAAGCTGAGAAGATAGCACAGGACTACACGTTTTATAATGGGTTATTGTATAAGTTTGTGGACTCTGACCATACGAAATTAAGGATTGTTGTACCTGCAATTTTGCAGAGGAAAATAGTATGGTTAGCCCATAGATCGTTCGGACATATGGGAGTCGACAAAACAGTCTCGATGCTGAAAGAAGCATTTATATGGCCGAGACTGAGAGAAACTGTAAGGGACACGCTAAAGACATGTGATCTATGTCAAAGGATTAAACCTAATGCATTTCTGATGAGACAGAAGCCTATACCATTGTTGCCTGAAAGGCCTGGCCAAATCATATCTATCGATAATTTTGGACCTTTGCCAAAGGCGAGAAGAGGAAATCGACACATAATGGTGGCTATGGATGTCTTCACTAAAATGGTTGTCCTTGCTCCCATACAGAAGACTAGTACCAAACAGGTGTTAAAACGACTTAAAGAAAAAGTGATACCGATTCTGGGGAAACCTGAGAATTTGTTGTCGGATCACGGCAGTTGTTTCACCAGTGTAGAGTTCAGACGAGAATTAGAAAGACTTGGAATACGTCAAATTTTGTCAAGTATTCGCCATCCTGAGGCAAACCCTGTAGAGAGAGTTATGAGAGAAACGGCCAAGTATTGTAGAATATACTGTGCCGAAGAAAATTGGAAGTGGATAGATATTTTGGATATTATTGAATTTTGTATAAATAATACAATCCATGAATCCACAGGAGAGATACCCATAACGTTACATCGGAATGAGCAACCAAAAAGACCTTGGAATCTGGTAATTTCTAGACCAGCAGACGCTCAGCCGGGAAGAGATGTACGAATTAGGAGAGCCTTTGAGCATCTAAAAGCTCAAGCCGACAGGAGGCAGAGAAGAAATAGGCATAAGAGGTATCATCGACCATTATTAGCAGGAGAAATGGTGTTAGTGAAAAGACCAGCCATTTCGGATCCAGGGAACCGTGTGTACAAGAAGTTCCAGAAAATGTACCACGGACCATATCAGATAATCAGAGATTTGAGGAATAACGCATATAGAATTCGGCACTGTGAAACGAATCACGAAGTGACCATGAATTCAGCAAATTTGAAATTATATTACCCTCCCGAAGATTTTGATGAAGAAAATGAACAAGCCCTGGTCATGGAAACATTTAGAGATGAATCCGCTTTTGACATAAACAAGAATGAGGAAGAAATAGAAAATAGAGCTCAAGCATTCGAGTGCGAATGCGAATTGGAGAAAGTATATTGGGAAATTAAAGAAATAATTGAATTTATTGAAGAAGAAAATTCCAATTTAAGAAAAGAAAATGATGAAATAAGGAAACGGGTAGGGATAGACCAAACCCGTAAGGGAGAATGAGGTTCTGGGAACTTAAAGTCCAGACAATGAAAGAAAGAAAGAAAGAAAGGGTAGGGACAGAGCATACCCGACCTACACAATTACCGGATACGACTTAAATGAAGTAAAAACAACAGTAAATACGGATGACGTTATGATGGATTCGACGGAAAGGAAATACAAATTAAATTGAAATAAATTTCCTCAAGATTTTCGAAAATTTATTTACCTAAGGAGGGGAGAGATGAACCCTTGGGCCATAGGGTCCATGACGGTCGAACCATGTCCTTAAGGAAGAAATGAAAGAAAAGTATAGTTTCTTAAAGGAATGGAGAGAGATTTTAAGCCAGGAATATAGCTTAACATTGTGCAAGCGACTAGGGACAGATGCTCCTGAGATGAGATCACCCCACTCGACATGCCAGAGAGGGCTGGTCACGAGTATTAATAACTGAGTGGAATCTTCCACCGTGATAGAAAGAGAAGCCTGAATCGGAATTCAAGCTGACGTTGCTGGAATTTGACAACGTCGCATATGCACCAGAAGAAGAATAATTAAAATTAACACATTTACGGGCATAATAATGAGTAAACAAGCACAGTACAGTGAATCATTTTGAATGAGAGATTTTTCAGTATAGAGAAACCATGTAATAATTGTGCAGAAATAAACTGCCGACGTAAGACGACGTCATCGGTGAATTACCTAAGCCTCTGTGGAGGGGAGAGAACAAAAAGAATGCAACACCCACACAATTGAGGACGAGAAATTAATTAATATCTCCAAATTGCACGATCGATTCTTAGGTGCAATAAGATCATTTGACATTGAGAAGACGAGCTTTCGGAAGGTATAATTTTTATATTTGTGGCACCATTATTTTAGAAGTTGACCACAGGAAAGGCTTGAGTCTTATTTTTTTGTAGTAAAACAGTATAAAGCTTCGGGCGTTTCCAAGCCAATCATGCAGTATTCAGACAACCAGAGGGCACGTCATTGTATCACGCCGAAGCAGTTCACGACAGACTCCGTGAGGGGAGGTGCTGCTCCACGACGTAGAAGTAATCATTCCGACAGTCCGTGAGGGGATGTAACTCTGCGTTACATCGATAACAGCTACCAGTACTCCTTGAGGGGAGAAAACGCTGTTTTACACCGCCGAAGGAAGATCCGATAGCCACAGGCGTCACAGTAGTAACGACTTGCTTGCCTCCATGAGGAGCCTTTAAGGCGAAATTTTAAAGTATCGCCGCAGTGAAGTATTAGGAAAATCCTAATTATAGGATTTAGGCCCGACTGTATACAAGTTAAAGTGAAAATTCGCAAGTTATAGTCAGAGCAGGCTGCGAACGTCGGACTTAAAGGCGATAGGTCGTTAAATGTGCGAACGAACAGATCATAACGTACGGAAGTATCGTACCAGACAGATAAACTGTTAGTTAAATTGAAGAAACCTAAAAAGGAAGAACAGAATACGGTTCGAAACGTAGGAGTGTTAAAACAGTTCAAATAAAGAGGATAGGAGACTATAAACATTAGCTCCAGAAAGCAGGCGAACAATTCTAATAGTACTAGAATCGAGAAGTGCTAGCTGCTAGAAACAAATTCTATAGGTCTTAGAGGAGACCTCGATCCATATAGACTTTCGTTAGGATCAATAGACAGATCTACAGAGAAGCCGTTCAAGCTAGATAAATATCCAGTTATCCAGGATAGGAATAGCAGAATTGAACTCCAGGGAACAGTAGATGTTTCGGGACTTTCGGATTCTTCAGAATAGGAAGCCGACATCGGATAAATCTCACCCTTGGAGACGGGAATTAAAGAAGATCACGTGTGATAGGCTCAGAAGTACGGCCTAGTGATCGGGTAATTGTGAAGTGTAAAATAATCAAGATTGTGTGTTAAATAATATTTTTAGTGTTATTATGTGTTCAAAAGGGACACACCAGTATATAAAAATGTCGTCAATATTAAGTGTTCTAGATATAGGTCAAAAAGTGTTTTTACGTAAGATGAATACCTTTAATATGGTGTAAAAAGTTCAAAGTGGGCCCAAAAATGAAACACCACACCAGATTTAAGATCAGGGATGATCTGGAAAATATGTAAGTACAAAATTCATTTTTATTTTGGTGTCAGAAATTGATTGTGTACAACTCACCAGAGTTTTTGGAGTGAAAGGGATGTGTTTTAATAAATAAATGCTGAATAATCAAGAATACGGTCTGAACAATAATAAAATAAATAGAGAAATTATGAATAATTATGTAAAGAATAAATCCAGTATAGGAAATATGTGAATAAAGGGTTAATGTATTTAACAAATGTCATAAGAGCAAGCGAAATATCAGTTAATTATCACGAGAGACATTGAAATAAAGTAAAGTTGAGATATGAAAGAAATAGCTTTTGAGCTTGTATAAAGAATAAAGATAATAATAATAATAATTAAATATGGAAATGTTAAACAAAAATCAAATAAATTGATATGAACATAAGAACGTTAAGCTTTAACGTATGGGTAAGAAATGAGGTTGATTGGAATATTTTAAAACAGGGAGCGATTTATCGACCATGGAAAGATTAATATGGGAATTAAAATAATATGAATTTGTTACTAAAGAGATTTATCAGTTCTTGGGAAGACATTTTCGGCTTAAAATAATGCATTAGCGCATAATGAGCGCAAATATAATATTAAAGTGTCACGCTAGGAACGCGTAGTGGTGAAATACTTGGTACATTACTTATGGAGGGTAGTTGATTGCAGTGAATTGATAATTGTGTAAGTCCTCTATTTGTGACATTAGTATCACGAGGCATTGTGTATGTATTTAAAAAGGGAGCTAATATATGGTATTATTGAGCGTATGTCATTGGGCCACGGCCGACTCTAAATCGCAATTTGGATAAGTCCTCTGTACGGGATTAGTTCCCGAGGCACCTGAAGAGATTCGAATGCAGGATCTTCTTATGATAAAAGCCCCTGAAATTCTCCGTCGTCGTATGTGTATTTAATCTTCCCAATCAATGAGGACCCTCTCATAATTAATAAATGCCAAGGATATGAAAATGGTCTGTGAACCAAAGAATAGTTGTTTGAATGTTACGGTACAATAAAGCCCGGTCTCCTCAGAACTGGATAGAATGGAAAGGTTTGTTTTAAAAGCCTTGAAAATAAACTACTAATGTTGGGTCAGATAGGATGGCTCCGCCACCCTAAGATGTCACAAATCGCACCCCTTGTCGTAGAGTCTAGCTCTTTTAAAGCGAGATGGAACCGAGACCGTCTCGTAAGCTGTTGTAAAAGAGAAATGAATACACCAGGAGTGTTTAAAGTTGTAAACGACCCGGGCGTTGAACCGAGGTCCTTAAAGATAGATATTTCGTTTGCCGGTTCAGATCGTAGTTTCTTATATGATAATGGTCTATTAAGACATAAGAGATAAATAACAATCCCTATTGTAATAATGTAAGGACGTGGGATTCCACGAGTTGATTGAAGGCAACTGAGTTCGGGAGTAACTATAGTTTTTTGACTGTGTCAAGTACCTTCACGCTCTGGAGTACACAATTGATTTTCTGATTACCTTAATATGTTTGTGAAATAAAGAGAGATGATAACAACTGAATGTGTGGACATGCCCCAAAAACATTGAGTTAGATAATTAAAGTAGATTTTAAATATGATTATATATTTGTCCTTGAGAAATAAGAAAATATAAAAGCTAATGTTTGAGGTGTACAAGAATGACACTGTAATAATGTAAATGCATGGAGCCAAAGAGCTCGGAGTTATGTAAGCTTAATGTTAGTGCTTTATGGAAGTGAGACTAAGTAAGAATTGATGGTTTATGTGGAAACCACAGATTTTGAATACAATATTTGTTATTTTATTTTGTGATCCCTTGTTCATTTGGAACAAGCAGTTGATATTTGGGTCAGTAATTAATTTGTTTAAATGTTTGTAGCGCCATTAATTTTATGAATTAAATATGTTTAAATAGGAGTTGATTTTGTTGTTATTTTTGCAAGTGTATCCTCTAATTAATCCAAAATATGTGAGTCACAGAGTGGGGGAACTTACCGCTGCCCCAAAATCCCGAATTGAGCTACGCTGGTATACTGTGATTGGCATATTTCATGCTAAATGGGCACAATATAAAATAATCGTTAAAAGCATGAAGACAGTAAAACAGATGAAGATGAGGTTAAAACCAGAAGTATGTACTTATCTTTGTTGCATAGCGAAGGTGAAGTTCCCTTTGACGTATAAACTTAATGTGCCAACATGGCGTAGAATGTAGAGAGTGCCTCTTGGTTTGAGGAGACTGGCTCTAGTTGAGCCTTGACTGACTAAGTCAACTGCCGACGTACAAGTGAGACATGCTCAGCGAAGCGCGGAGGGACCAAGGAAGAAAAAAAGTGGGGGTAGGAGACAAAAGGAGAACATAACAGAATAGACAACTTTATAAAACTAAAAGTTCTTCTTGATGAATGGTCTTCAAAGAGTTGATAGCAGGCGATACTAGCACAGCATGGTGGGTGAAAAGGTAGACGAAGTTCTCTTGATCACAGAGATGATAGCTGGCGATGGCGACGAGATCTGATGGCCAAATTGATAAGTAAGTCCTCTTGTACAGGGAAGAATTGAGGAACTTCTGAGATTCGCTGCTAGATGACGCTAGGTGGGTCATGGAAGATATATATCTAGAACAGACTCACAATGACATAAGAGACATGACCACCAAAGTGAAACTAGGAGATCACTGTTGGTGTTTGAGAAAAAGGATGAAATGAACAAGCAAAGAGTATTAAAAATATACTCTATCATATCGTGTATTCAAAGAATACACCATGCAGAAAGAACTAGCAATGCACAAGTCGATAAAAGTTAATCTTGTGGCTGAATGTAGATTCATTCATACATCTACCAATGAAATTACAGATCGTGCTTTTAAAACACGAAATCAGGCCCTATTTTTGGAAATAGACTTAAGTAGTTTCTTGGAAATCCAATTTAAAAAGTTAACTACGGAAATGGAGGAATCTGAGCTAAAAGGCAGTAATTGGGCTTTGTTAGCAGTGGAAGGAGTACGATTGAAAATAAATAAGTACAACCCCTTGCGTGGAAGCACATATATTCCATTACCAGCAGCTATACCAGCAAGAAAAGCCTGCATTAATACTGAAAACTTGAAAGATGAAAAGTGTTTTATGTATGCCATTTTAGCAAAACTGGTTAAAAAGGATGCTCAACGCATTAGTAAATACCAGGACCTGGACAACAAGTATGATATTTCTGTAATATCGTTTCCTACATCGCTAGCTGACATTACTAAATTTGAAAAAGCCAACGATATATCCATTAATGTATTTGGATTGGAACAAGACAACAAATTGTTCCCTCTAAAGGTTGTGGATCAAGAGCTGCAAGACCATCGCGACCTCCTTCTTCTAAGTTCATCATCCGGACAGAACCACTACGTCTTTATCAAAGATTTTGATAAACTAGAAAGACATCAGATTACCCGCCATGGACATAAGATATATACGTCTAAGCGGTGTTTTACTCACTTCGATAATCAATATGGGCAACAAGGAATGGAAAAATTGAAAGAACATAGAGCTTTGTGTGTCCAGCATGACTTTGCTAGGGCTGAAATGCCTATTAAAAACCCCATTGTCAAATTCTTAAATGTGGAAAAAATTCTGAGAATACCCTACGTTATTTATGCAGATTTTGAAAGAATCCTCTTACCTTAGAATGCAAATACATTTGCCATTGGAAACAAATGTTTTAAATATCCGTATTGATGTTAGAATTAAACGTTTAAATTATACGCCAAATCAATACATAAACAAATATATATATATATTTTTGTATATATATTAGTACATGTTTCGACCCACAGTGGGGTCATCCTCAGCCTAGAAAGAAAATCAATTAAGAATTGGAAAACTAAAATGGCATATGCGCCTTAAATCTAAATTAAAATGAAAATTAAAGATAATAATTGATAAAATATAGTAATAAAAATGGATATCCTTACAAAGTAGTATTAATTAAATAAATATAAGATTGGTCTTTTAACAATAATTTTAAAAAAGTAGTTAGAAATAAGAACTATTAGACGGTGAGTGTAAGAATGTTAAGCTTTAAATTTTTTATCAAAATATACACAAAATAATTTAGAAAATCAATAAAATAATTCAGCTCGGCCCTTGAGTTAAATAACTTGAATCCTCTTCAATACGGAGACTATTAACGATTTTTAAAAGGTGCCAACCAGTATTATGATGACATGAAATAACCTAACAGATAGGAAAATAAACATGTCAGAAAAATGTATATAAATAAACGAAACATAATTAGCCAGCATATGAAACTGATAAAAATCTACTTTAAATGATTTATTATCACCTACCTCGTTGTATGGGATGTAGAAATTGGGAAATTCGTACAAGAATTTGAGTTGAAATGCCCAATATGGATATGTGGCAATTCAAATAAATGTCCAAAACGTTGAGAAGAGAAACCGGGATTCTTGAGATGGAATTGCGGTATCAGAAATTCCACTTTAAATTTGCCAAACAGTGTTAGGTTATGTATATGCTGATTTAATGCAACCGTCTATGGAGAAAGAAATGAATACGTATAGTAATCAGTCTTGATTTAAAAGGAGGTATTAAATGTATTGGTTATACTATTAAGTAATCTTACCGTGTTGAAAATTCTCCCGTAGTACCATATGTACCGCATACATTAAGTATTTATCAAATCAATGAATTATAGGAGGCATGTCATTATTCGTAATCTAGGTGAATAAATATATGTCAACGAGCTTTAAGGTTTGGATGTATTGCATTCTTTAGGCTACCTAAGTGTAAAATATAGTTTCCAAGGAGATATGGGAGTGAAGTTTAATAAAAGTGCCGTTGTAGCGTTGCTATGCATAAAATACCCGTTCATATTTGCTTCATAGTTCGAAATGTTGTCATAAATATAAACTTTTGTCGTAAGTATTAAATTATAATAGGAAAATAGTATAGTATGTTATATCTTAAAAAAGTATATTAATTTTCATTTGGCTCTTATCCTGGTTTAAATATATACACTTCATTGAGATGAACGTTTAGGTATATTGCATCTCACAGGAAACCAAATGCAATGGGTAGTTTCAAAGAAGATATGAAGATGCAATTTAACAAATTTGCCGTTGTAGCGTTGCTATGTATATGACCGAATCAACCTACCAAATATCAAATAGGTCACCAATAATGTGTATTAAATCCTTGTTTTAACAATTATTAGATGAATACTAGGAATTAAAATGTTCGAATGCTGCAATTGTCGAAGGGTAGGATTAGATTTACCTCTATGTTAAGCTAAGTGTCTGTTTTTAAGTGTAATCTTTTTTTTTTAATCAAATATATTGACAATTTAACAAGCAAATGTGGGAAACGAAGGTAAGGTGATGCCGCTGATATTTCATTAAGGAATATAACAATATTTGTTATTGTGGAAATGTTATTATGTTCTTTACATTAATATGATTGTAAGTTCAATCTGTTAAGTTACTAAATATCGGATTTTGTATAAATAAGGAGTTAAATATCAAACATGATAAACAGTCCGAAAATCTATTTAAACAGAGGTTATGGCAAATAAATCATATATATAAATAAATCAATCAGAAATATGATTTTTTAAATTTTTTACCATAATATGGGTAGTTTCAAAGAAAATTGTAGACTTACAACTAACACGTACTAGCCGAATGTAATTGAGAATTCCAATAAAATGAGATTTACCCTACGTCAATGTGATGGAAAAAATATTTACAAGTTAAATAATTTTCTTTCTAATAACAACAATAAGGCAAGAATTCGAAATATCCTCCATATGGATGCTATGAAATTGTGTATGTTCTCTCCTAACCCCCACTTCTATCTTACGGAAAATTTAATTTAAAGAAACTCCCTTAACATAACTAATTGATTCCCAAACGGATAAGCCGTTACAAATTTAATCTCAAATACATTTTAATTCAAAACACAAAATTTATCAAGTCCTCTCTCTGATATTTTATCTTCTAATATCTCCCTTAAGGATTCGGTAATTTCAGATAATTTTTCGTCCAAAATTTTAGACTTTTCGGTTAATTTATTTTCTATATGTGACCTCAATGAATTTAAAATTTTCAGTCATTTTACTCTCTAAAGAGTTAGAATTTTCTGTTAATTTTTCTTTTAATTTACTTTCTAAAAAATTAGAGTTTTCTGTTATTTCTGACCTTAATAAATTCATGTTAAATGTTTAGAATTTTATTTTATCTGGCGTTTAATTTATTAGAATTATTCAACAATTTTTTTCCAGTTGAGCAGTATTCTCAACACTATGGTTGGACTTACAACTCCTACTTAATAAAAAATTCTACCAGCTCATGTCATTGCCAACGCAACTGACAAACAGCTCGAGCCCCTACGTCAACGGCACCATTTCTCACTCTCTAACTTTATGTGCCCGTTTGGACCGAAGTCCAACGACCACATTTGCGAATTCCCGAAATCAGTTTAACACGAGATAAAAATATCTCAGGGTCTGGTTGGTTGGTTCTTAAATTTAGGGGCTGCGACAACGCGGTCATGTAGCCCCGTGTACTTTGGGTGTGTGTAGAATCTGTCTGATAACCGGTGTTAATTGTGATGACTGTATTAGTGTATTTTATCTGTTTTTTAATTTAAGTACATACTGCAACATAGAAATTTTTCAAATAGTTCCTACTTTTGCCGCCAAGCGCCACCGTCAACGACTACTAGGCCAAGTTCAGAACTTAGCTACTCTCAGGGTCTATCTGGGCGAAACTATAAATCAAAAGCTGGCTTCACTGATCTCGGTAATATTAAAGCAAGGGAGAGAGAAGGAGAGAAGTTAAAAATGTAAAATTTTACTGCAAAACATCATTATTAAAATAAATAATCACTCCAACATAAAAAATCAACACCAGAAAAATATATGATTATAACTATCCTAAAACACTAGAAAGTTTGATAACCATAACATTATCAGTCCATCTGGCATCAAATTTATAGCTTCATAATTTTTCACTATTTACAAATAGGTGGTCTAGAGTAATTTAATAGTTGATCTGACCCCTTTCGCTTTGCACTTGTCACTTTCATTTATGTTTTGAAAAACATAACACCGTTGACTTATTTTTCCAAAGATCATTGTTTGTTTTTAATGTTCAAGTTTGACAAATTGTTCTTGTCCGATTGGGAATTATATAGCCTCATTTGATTTTTAAGAAAGAGTCTTTTCCAATAATATCGTAAATGTTATACACAAATTATTTCTTGTAGAATTATCAATATTGTTTAAATACCAATATTTGACCAATATGTCAAATATTAATATTGTTTGGCATTTCATAATGTTCCACAGAACGATAATCAATTTATATGTGCATCATAGTTATTTTATTAAGTTGTTTTGAAAAATTATTATATTACAAATCCACATAATTTATTACCCTAAATTGGTGCAACATTACCAAATAACTATTTATTTTTCCATTCCTAATCATATTATTTTAATAACCACATTATATTTCATAACGGATATGGTTGTAAACTTTACCTTCCACATTTAATTAATAAACTATCACCGTCCGCAATTAATTAATAAATGTATTTCGTTATCAAATTAATTATTATTATCAACCCTTTTACTTCTCAAAGAAATATGAAGTTTAAAAAATATTAATAGCAATATTATTATTAATAATAATAATTATTATAATAATGGGCATCACTCCATTCCAAAAATGGTGTTAAGATGATTGACATCTATTCAATTCGATTTGTTCTGAAATGTATGCACTCTCAATAACATTTCCTTTACTGCTTAAGATCCTGTAAGCTTTGATCAAAACTAACAACACTTTATTTTATAGGCGTAATATATAGAAAAACTGGATAATTGACTCAGGTATCATTGAATATAATTCCATTAACAGTACTTGAATGGGACAAAAATATGGGGCTGTAACACGACTCAACCATTCTTTTCACAACAAGCAAACATGTGCTCAGTGACTAATTCCTCCTTCGACTTAAAAATACATTTTCCCATTGGACGACTCTTAGTCTCCACACAACTCATACGTTTAAGCAGGCACTCATGCCGCATAATATTCATCATCACAATAATCATATAACCCTTTTTAGATCACAATTGTGTAATATTTCTGTCACACAGGCAACCTCCAGTATTCTATCCAAGCACTACTTATTTCTTGTGCAAACGAAAAATAGTTCTGGTTGACTCTTGGTCAAAATCCTTCCCAAGCCTCTATTTAACAATAATTCACCCTAGTTTATACAGATTTGTTATTTAATAACCTACCTTTCCTCTATTATTTTCCTATTTTTATTATTGTGCATTTCAGAAATGTATCATCTTTAAATACATAATATCTCACTTTTATTATGTTGCCCATAAATATAAATATTTATTTAACCAATCATAGTTTATTATTTTATTATTTTCTTTTGAAAAATATTTAAACACTGCAATTATATAAATTATTAAACCCTCAACTTAAATAATTATTTATAATATTCAACAAAATTATTTATGATTACTATTATTATTATTATTTTGTGGATGATATTTAAATGGTGTCATTCGACAATTAAATTATTCTTTACATTACCGTATATGAATTATTAAATAATTTATTATTTAATTTATGGAATTATTTGGATTATTTTGAATAATTTGAATTATCCAGGATTTCTCCGATACTGCAAAAGCATTAAATGTTTTAAGTAAATGACTTCAGCATGTCACTTAGACGATCTAACGCTGATATAAATGTCTCAAAAACAAAATTCATACTAGAAAAACACTAGTCGTCGCTCATCCAACTAATCGTAACATAAGAACATAATTGACGATCTGAAGCGTAAATAGTGTTGACATTTACTGTGTATTAAGAATGAATGAAAGAAAGCATTCTCAATTACGCTACACGTTATTCCTCTGCTGTTCATGGCGATGCGTGTCCTCGGCTAACGTCATAGTCCAATGGGTTCCCCAATACTCCATCGGTAGGGCAACCTTCCCCTTGGTCATCTCCGTCACCATCCACGTCACTTTCGGCGTCCACCATCATCCTTCCCAATCGTGATTTAACGATGCATATTCGCGTTAAAGGTCACGCGCTTATAAACATCACGATTACATTCACGATCGTTAAACATTATGACTTGTCATAGAAAATAGTCCCGTGGTTTTACACGACTTCTGCACTTTCTCAAAGTTTATTATAGAGTTCAAACTGCACTGTTCCGGCTTAAACCAATTATGACAGCTTTGACAACAGAAACTCGCTTTCAACGGACATAATCTTATGATCATGGAGTGTTGGAATATCGTAGATGCCTGTTCTAACATAGTCCCTATGCCAGTAATAGGATATGCTCCTTACACGACTCGCTAGGCAAAGTCGGTCTCGCTTTCGTAGGCTAAACTGTGTTCGGGTAATGAGGAATACCACAATCCATATCCACTATTGCGGATAGGTCCCTCGAATCTCCTATAACTGGGTAAGGATACAGTCCCACACAATCTGTACAAGACAGATGGTCCCAGACCTCGTAGTCTAATTTTTCAGACAACTCCTGACTGGTAATACTGTGAATATTACAATTGCCTGTCCACTGCATTTCGTAGGATGGTTAATTCCAACATAGTCTCCACAGACTAAGTCCTAATATCGGACAAAATAATGACAGTATAACTGACAGATAATCGTAGACGTCGTAGACTGACAGTATAACTGTACTTCGGTGGTTGATGTAAAAATAACATATTAAGTGCTCGGAAGTGCCCCTTTATATACGGTTGCAGGACCGAAGTGAAGTTTCGCTAGCTCTTCAAACAAGCGTGCGCGCCCCTCTCTTCCAATGGTTGGGCTTACTTCCTCGCTGTTCGCTCATAATGTGCGTTTTTATAAAAATGCTCATATCTTCTATAACACTGGTCCGATTTTATTGAAACTTCTTTTGACATAAATAGAAATCCATAGCCAAAAATCCTTGATCGGTTTCAGACCTCAAATATACAAAATCCATATTACCATCAATAAGTTTCGTTGATCCATCCGTCGGAGTCTCAGGTATCATCCCTAGCGCGACCTCTTATCGGTGCGGCGAACGAGCTCACAAAGCGCGATCTTCAAAACTTCAAAATACGCGTTCATCTGTCCTTAATACAAAAATGGTATTACGGAGGCATCCGTAATTCGGGTACACTACGAACACCTTTTTCAAACTCCTGGGTGGTAGACATTTTCCGTGCTGTTTCTTCATAAAGTTCAATATGTTTCCGAGCATCTTCTACAAAACCAACCAACGATTTGTACGAATCCGAAATATCTGTAATGCTAGTATCCATGGCTAGCAATTTCTGACTTGTAGCATCGAATCGTTCAAGTAAAACAGACCAAATACTTAGCATAAATGCACTTTTGAATCGTTCCATATTATTCCGAAGGCCTGTAGCTTTATTTCGAACTATTTCTTTTTCGTTGGGATTTTCCACAAAGGCCGATAAAGCATTTACTATTTCGTTCCTTAATTCAACCAGAACAGAAACCACATCAGTACGTGCAGACCAACGAGTTGTAGACAATGATTTTAGTTTCACAAATTTTGAATCAGCAAGATGCTGCAAAACAGACCAGCTTTCTGTCGAATCTGAAAAGAAATTACAGAACTCCCGGACCAATTCAAAAAACTTACTCGCTTCTGTACAACTTTCTGCAGCGTGTGTACCAACCAAATTCAACGAATGTGCAGTGAGTGCATGGTGTGTACTCTGCGAGAGGATTGTCGTTTTTTATTCCAGTTTGAAGTCCCGAATATATGCCCTTCATGTTGGCAGCTTTATCGTAAGATTGCCCTCTCATATCAAGAATTTCTATGCCATGAGTTTTAAAAGTAGATGTGACTGCATCATATAAGTCTTCACCTTTGTGAACTGGATTGTCTAGTAAAGTTTAAAAACGTTCAGTAACAGTGCCGCCTGGTTTTACATATCGTAAAATGAATGAAAGTTGGTCAAAACGAGAGATGTCTGGGGTCGAATCCACAATGATAGAATAGAACTCCGCAGTTTTGATTTCTTCAACTCTTTTAGACGTCACTTTTTAGCCATAATTTCGATGACTTCTTCATAAATATATTTAGATAGGTAGCTTGTACTACCACTGCCTTTATCTCCATTATTACGAATATGCTCATCTATAAATGGATCGAATTGTCTTAAATATTCTATTAACATCAGAAAATTTCCATTGTTAGGAACGCCGAAATTCCCATTGCTGCCAATGCCCCTAAATGAGAGTCCACGACTTGTCAAGATTTTGACAGTAGCAACAACTCTTTTAAGAACTTCTCTCCAGTACGAAATTCTTATTGAAGTTGTTGTACTAAATCATGATCTACTCTTCCATGTAAATTAGCTTTTTCAAACAATTTTAGGAAAGATTGTTTATGATGTTCTGAATTTTCGTGGGCAGAAGCCATGTCATGGATGTTTTTCCAATAAATGAATCCGTGTCTGAACACAAATTCGTCAGTTGTGTCTCCAAAGAGCAAACACGGTGCACACAAAAAATAAAACCTTTATTCATGGAATAAAAAAGCCACTTAGGATCCCCTATTCCCCGTTCTGAAGTTTTCTTTTAAACGCTGAGTGGTTCAACTACCTATTATATTCAGGGTACTTTGTTTGGATTCTTTAAAATCAGAATCTTTATTCTGATTGTAACCATTCAATGCAACGTACTCTTTGTAAAATTCATTCGCAATCCAAATAGCCGGATCACTGTTGAATACATACACCTTTTTCTCAATTTCTCCCGCTTCTGCTTTCTCATCAGAAAATGTAGGTAAATCTGAGTGAGCTGTAACTGGTATATTTTCTTCAACATCAATATTCTCAGGTACAGAGTCAGTAGCAGTCAGGATAGCAGAAGTAGGGGAAGGGCAAGAAGGAGGATCATCTGAAGATGGTTGTTGACCTATACATTTGCCCATAAAAACATCAGTTTTGCATTTGAAAAACTGATTTCTTACATTATTCAATTATTATTTTGAGCAACTTACCTGCCGAAAGTTTAAAAAAAAGGATCAGTTTTTGGCGTTTTGGCCAAAACTCTTTCTTGTCTTTGCGCCTTTTCAAATGCTTCCTTTCTACATTGAGCACCACTTGATCTTTTACGCCCATCCATTTTCAATTTTTAAACGAAAAATGAATGTGTTGTGATGTGCCAAATTTTAGCTCTCAGATAATTCGAATTATAGACAGTTAACTGTAGTTCAATGCTGATCAAGCTATTAGATAAACTGACAAAAGAGATCAACATCAAAAAGACATCAAGAGACTCGCAACAAAGAAGGTGAATAATAGTTTATAAGCAGGAAACAAAGACTAGTCTTCACAAAGAATTTGGTGAGGTTTGATAGACCAAACTCCAGCAATTAACAACTCGAACACTTGGAAAATAATTGATGTGAATGCCCTCGCACACAAGACGCACACATAGCAGTCCAGCTTCGTATGAAACATAACCATACCGGAGAACAATTTCCGTGAACGTCATCGCATAAAAGATGCATACTGTCATGTTCGTTTGGCTAATTTAGCCTGAAGATGGACTATTGTTACCGAGCACAAACATGGCCGCTTTTTCTGTGCATTGTATGTAAATTGCATATTCTGAGGGTTCTGTTGCTCAGTTGCTCAGTGATTTTGTTTGCAATACTTCTTATTACCTCTTCGTATTAGTAAACTGTTTTATGTTGATAGACTGTGGGAGGTATAAAAAAGCGGTCGTATAATATACGTTAAATGTGGTGTTGAATTCTCGTTTATCGCAATCACTTCACAACATTTGGAGCTGCGGACAGGATATTGTAATTAACGACGAATTATTTTTCTGAACACAGTAAGCAGTTTAATTCAAGACATCATGCCGATTGAAATAGAGAAGAGATCACGAACGATTATAAGAAGATACTTCAATAAGATATACAGAGAACTCGAAGAGTTACTAGTCGGTGGAGCAGAGTTAAATCGTGAGCAAATACGTACGCATATGGATGTGCTCGAGTTACGTTTTCAAGAATTGCAAGGTAAGGACGCAATGATTTATGAACATATGATCAATGATGGTGCTTTGCCCGAAAAAGAGCTCGAGTCGGAGATGGATAAAGGGGAAGAATACGTTATGAAGTATTTTAGGATGAAACGTAAAGTCAATAAGATGGATGAAGATGAGGTTAGGTCTACCCAGTCGAACCCAACGGTCAGAACTTCATCCCAGGTAAATGCTTCAAGTTGTGCTTATATACTCCCTCAGTTGAAACTTAAGGAATTCAATGGGGAGTTGAAAGATTGGTTGCCGTTTTGATCCCAGTTTAAAAAGACTGACAGTGATCCTAATATGGACCCAAGTGATAAGTACCTTGTAATGGGCACAGTTCCCAACTCAGTTGCCAGAGAAGTTGTTAAGAGTTACCCTGGTACAGCTGAGATGTATCCAGAGGTGATTAAAGCACTTAAAGATCGTTTTGGAAGGGAAGACTTGTTGACTGAATTTTATATTAGGGAACTTTTGAAAATCATCTTTCAGAACACGATTTCCATCAAGAAGATGCCATTATCTGTTCTGTACGATAAGTTGCAGTGTCACCTTCAAAATCTTCATACGCTAGGTGTAACATCAGAAAAATGTGGCCCCATACTTTTTCCTTTCGTGTCCTCATGTCTACCAGAGGATATTTTGAAGGAGTGGGAGAGGAGTAGTACCCTTTTCTCGCAGAGATCGTATAATCCTGAGTCGTCCTCGAAAGATGTCTGGGAGAATCTTATACAGTTCCTCAGGGTGGAAGTTGAAGGAGAACAGAAAGTAACTCTTGCTCTGTCTGGGTTCGGCTTATCAGTGACCTCAAATAATAAAATAAATGAAAAGAAAAGGGGATCAAAGCAACCTGTTCACACTAGTGAAGATATTCTAGCGGCTGCTGGGTTAATTACTATTGCTAAGGGAGGATCTGAGTGCATCTTCTGCTCATCCAACCACAGGGCGCAGGATTGTATAAAGGCCCAATCTATGACTATGGTAGAAATTCGTCACATTTTAGACAGTAAGAGGGCTTGATTTTGTTGTCTGAGACAAGGTCATCAAGCTAAAAGGTGCAAAAGTCTACCAAAGTGTATTGTTTGTGGCAAGTCACATTTTGTGATTGTTTGTGATACCCTACCTCAGGTGCTACCTAGTTCTAGGGAGGGGAAAGACAAACACTCAGAATAGTCCTACAGGGTCTAACCTATAGCATGATGAAGCACTCACAAGGCTATCAAACAGTTGTAACGTTCAGATGCAAACTCTTGTAGTCAATGTAAGAATTGACAATGGTAATCGTCCAGCTAGAGCATTGATAGACACCGCTTCTCAACGTTCATATATTCTGTCGAACACAGCGACAGAAATGGGCTACCAATCGAAAGGCAAGGAAATAATCCAGCATTCACTTTTTGGGGGTACTAGAACGGGTGTGGTCCGGCTCATTGTTTTCAGCGTTCTTCTCTCAAGTTCAGACAATAAGTATAGATGTAATTTTCAAGCATTAGATCAAAGTACAATATGTGGTAATATTTCTCCTGTCAAACCAGGACCATGGATTCACGAGCTTGCTAAGCAAAATATCAGACTCAGAGATTTACAATGTTCAGGGCCTATAAAAATTTTAATTGGAGCTGAAATTGCTGGTAAAATTCTCACTGGAGGTAGGAGAATGCTCACTTGTGGGTTAGTAGCGATCGAGACCAAACTTGGGTGGGCATTAATGGGAATGATTCCAGCACAACATCATTCCAAAGATAACCTAGCCATGGTTGTAACGAACATATTTGTTAAGGATGCTGCGTCATCAGATCTGTGGACACGACACCCTTGGAATCACAGTTGAATAAGATGGAACTTCAGGCCGCAGTTCAGCAACATTTCATTGAGACTGTGACTATCACAGACGAAGGGCGCTACGAAGTTCACTCATCCTGGAGTACAGGTCATCCAACTCTGCCTGACAACTACGACTTAGCTCTGAAGAGGACGAATTCCACAGTGAAGAAATTGAAAGTCGAGGGATTGTTTGAAGCTTACCAACAAGGTTTGGATGAATGGATTTCAGAAGGAGTCATCGAGGAAGTGCCTCTCCAAGATATGAATTTGCCAGGGAATTACCTACCCCATCGACATGTGGTGAAGCCGAACAGTACGACACCTGTACGTCCAGTTTTTGATGCCTCTGCTCGGAATGGGAAGAACCCAAGCCTTAATCATTGCTTAGAGAAGGGACCAAATCTGATTGAGAAGATACCTGCTGTCCTCGCTCGGTTTCGTCTCAAGAAGATAGGAGTAGTTGGGGACATCCGGCGTGCCTTCCTCCAAATCAGTTTATATCCTAATGACCGCAATTTTCTGCTTTTTTTGTGGATAACGGAAGGAGGCGCCCTTAAGGTCTATAGACACTGTCGTGTTGTATTTGGGGTTTCTGCCAGCCCTTTTCTCTTAGAAGCCTGCCTAAATCTTCACCTTGAGACTACATTAGCCCATTGTAAGGAAGGAATTTTAAAGGTGCCCATTTTGTTGGTTGAGGAACTCGCTCGTAGTTTTTAAGTTGATAATTGTGTGTCTAGCATGAATGATGAAGAGGAAGCACAGACATTCATCAATTTGGCTACTTCAGTCATGCGTGAACGACAATTTGAACTAAGGGGGAGCGAGGTGACTTCCCCTGTACACATTTCCGTACCTGTCAATGTTTTAGGGCTTTCCTGGGATCCGTCTGCAGACACACTGGAGATAAATATGGCAAGTCTTTCTTCTTTAGATACAGAGCGGGTCACTAAGAATACCATGCTGAGTGCTGCTCGTAGAATATTTGACCCCATAGGTGTTACATGTAGTGTCACACTAGTACCCAAACTTCTATTGCAGCAAACTTGGAAAAGCGGTATTAGCATGGATCAAGAAGTTGATGCAGAGATACAGTCCCAGTTCTTATGTTGGATGAAGAGTGTACCCGATCTCAAACAAATTAGGATCCCTCGATGGTTACCTGGATGCAATGAGCGAGATACATGGACATTGCAAATTTTCTTCGATGCATGTCAAACATCTTATGCAGCAGTGGCATTCCTGCGTGTGGAACTGGAAGGGAGTGTCAGGGTTCAACTTGTGACAGCTAAAGCAAGAGTGTCTCCTATCAGCAAACCCAACAAGAAGACGACTATACCAATTGCACTATCATTGTTGAGGACTTTGATATGGCAAAAGTTGAGACTATATTTTGGATGGATGCAACTACAGTGCTGGACTGGGTTAAACGTGAGGGGCTCTGGGATGTTTTTGTTTCTAATAGCGTCAAAGAGATTAGGGAACTAACAGGCAATTGTGAATGGAGACATGTTCCTGGACACATGAACCCAGCAGATCTTTCATCGAGAGGTTGCACAGCTAAGAAATTATTGGAATCTCGTTGGTGGGAGGGACCTAACTGGCTCAGAGAATCTCCCAGACACTGGCCTAAGGTAGATCCTACGGATGATGCAGAAGATATCGCGGGAGAAAGAAAGAAAACTATTGTATCTTCTACGGTATGTGAGTATGGAAATACAGACTGGTATTACAAGTATTTCTCACACTACAAGGAAATTGTCCGTTTTGTAAGATGGATTCTACGTTTTGGAATGAATAGCAAGAGGGCTAGGTCTGAGCGGATTCATCAGGATCTAACTGCTGATGAGTATAAATTAGCCGAGAAAAAGTTATTTTTCTGATACAAGAAGAAGCTTTTGTAGGAGTTTTTAATCCAAGGTCATCCTATTTCCTCCCTTTATTGATGACAATGGGGTCATTAGATTAACGACAAAAATCTCGAACAAAAGGGATACCAATGAATTTCGTCATCCAGCTTCCTTCCAAACCACGACCACCCCGTTGTCAGTCATATGATCATGGATGTACATCAGGAGAGCTGTCACGCAGCAGTACAAATGACCATGTCAATACTAAGAGAACAATTTTGGATTCTGGGAGGCAGGCAAACTTTGAGAGCAGTAGTTAATTCATGTTTTCGAAGTAAGAGGTAGCTGTCAAGAAGATTGAAACAATACCTACTCCACTTCCAGAAGAAAGAGTGCGCAATGCAAAGGTATTTGAGATAACGGGAGTGAGCATGGCTGGTCCATTATACCAAGCCCATCACACAACTTAAACCTGAGCATAAAGAAAAGCCTTCATACGCAGTTTTTACTTATTTTAATCATCATACTTATAACATCACTAACAAATTCAAAAAGCATAACATGAAAATAGCTTACAAAACAAACAATACTAATCAGAGCATTTTCTTTAATTCCAATTCTTTCAACTTGAAGGATAAATTCAGCAAATCCGGTGTTTACAGATTAAGTTGTAATGATTGTAACGCCAATTACATAGGTCAAACAGGAAGATATTTCACCACGAGATATAATGATCACTTAAATGCCACTAAATACAGAAATTATTCAGCCATGGCCGCACACATGGAGGATGCAGGCCACAAATTCACTAGTAGGCCTATAGAGAATTATTTAGAAATCTTACATTACACTAACAAGAATACTGTTTTAGATCCCTTAGTTGGGGGTAGTTGGATCTAAAACGTACGTGTTGCTGTGCTAATTTGGAAAGTGATTTCTAAAGGGGGCAGCTTACCGTAGCTGGGTAAGTTCACCAGTGTAGAGTGTTGTACGATGTTTAAATGATAGGGGGTGCTCCTATGAAGACGTAGGCGTCGATTAGGGGATGATCTGCTGGGCGCAGGTTAATGTACTGGGCTCCCAGCTGGTCGCTGGGAATTATATAACAGACCTGCTGGCGTCAGCTATGCTGCTGGCTTGCAGCCAGCGGTCGCGTGTGAGAGACTCGATAGCACTTGAGCAGGCGATTACCTGTACAAATTGGGACGTTAGAAGAAAGAAAAATGAAAGAAACAAATCATAATCATAATCATAACCACTGTGTACATGTGTGTGACAAAACATGAGTATTCATAATGTGTGGCATCAAAATTTTGTGTGTAGTGCTTTGGAACAATGTTACTGTAGTTTGTGTTACATTCTATTACATTATGTGCCTATGTCTATTTATCTTACTTATTAATTATCTTATATCTAGACGGCCGTGTCTATGGTACTTCGCGTGCACGCTACCTTTTGTGTGTGTGTGCCGTTTCACGGCTAAACCTGTACGGCCGTTTCCTGGTATAGTTTGGTGGTCGTGCCGCTTGAAATATATCCCTATTCTGTGAAGCATCCCCTGTGGGCGAATGCCTTCACACATGACAATGAGAGTCGCCGCCACAAGTCGGTTGCGCCCTCATTGCCGTAAGTTGCGTCGCATTTTGACGCTTTGCTTTCTTCTGTTTACGTTGATCTGCCAGCGAGCCTGATACCCCACAGGTATCAGCCCTGCTGAGCAGATTGTTGGAGTGTAGCTGTACAAAAATGTGGTGAGTATGTGAGATTGTGTTAGGATTAGTGCAAGTTGACGTATAAAAATAGTACATAATCATGGCATGCCGCAAATAATATGATGCCGCTATATGGCAGTGAAATCACTGTCACCAGTTTCATATGTCTGGTGACGCCGCCTGAAAAGTGGAGAGGTTAAAAAAAACATATTAGTATGGCATATTTTCTATGTCGCTTCCTGTGTCAGTGTGTCCACTGGCTGAAGCTCTTCTTTCTCTGAAAAAAAAAATAGCATGATTAGTGTTAACTTGCTGTATGACCGGGCTTACCCTACACGGTGCCGTAATATTGTTTCTTATTCTCAAGGTGTTTATATAACCTAGTTAATCTAGTTAGTCTAACTTAATGTATTACCTTAATACCATTTATCTTACTATGTTGTCTTAATATGTTGCCGGACTTACCCCGGTAGCGGAATTTTAGTTACCGGGTGCCGAGATATTCTACCTTAATTATGGTAAAAAAAATTAAAAAATGGTTGCTATGATTAAGCCGAATGGGTGGCCTTACTCTATTGCCAAAATATGCTGTGCTATTATTTAGCAACAGCGGTTAGTAAATTTGCTTAATCCTAAGTCGCGTGTCAAATGCAACTGTCTTACAGCTAAAATTTTGACCAGGGCGATCGCCCGGGGCAGCGTTAACTCCCCAGATCACCACCCGTACGTATCCTAGAAACACCGGTTGTCTCTAGAAACGCCGGATTCCGCCCCCTTAATACTAGTTGTCGACGTTTATGCTAATGATTACTAACTAGTATTAACTTAGTCGCAGGCGGCTTACGGTGCCTCTAAGCAAACCGTCTCACCCGCTGTATTTATCTGCTCATTGCCGTTGTATTTGCATTGTTGTCGTTGTTGGGTCTGCCCACTCTAACCCCTGTGAGTTGCTCGCGATGCCCCTCATTTAATGCCCTTGGTTGCCCGCTGCGTCACCATTTATGTGGGCATTGGACATCGTCCAATGGCATAGTATCATCTTCGCCTTTATTGGCAATAATCGTATTCTCTTCGCCTTTATTCGCAGTAATAATAATCTCTTCGCCTTTATTCGCAGTAATAATAATCTCTTCGCCACTGTTGGTCGCAATAATACTTCACTCCCGCGCATAGGAGTCTCGCTTCTCGCTGTAGAAGCCCTACTTACTTAAATTTAACTAAAAGTCTAGTCCTAGTTTGGGTCGTCCCTAGGGTCATCTCCTGAGTCCGGCGTGGAGCTGGCTCTTTCTCCCACCATTCTCAGAAAGTCTCCCCTGCAGGTCTTGGCTTCGACGACCGTGGCACATAGTGGGTGTAACATCTCTTCGTCCTAGGGACAGGCTAGGTACACCTAGGATTCCGAAGTTTGCCCGTGCCAGACCATGAATGCCTCGACCTTACGTGGTTCGTCTTTTTGGTCTAGTCGTTAAGTTAACTAGGGTCATTGAGCTGTTGAGCCAACTGGGGTAAGGGTCATCGTCACCTTCCCCAGCTCTGCTCCAGTGTGGTGCCTCTGGACTTCAGCTTACGCTGTTATCACCAATCAGAGTGTTATCAGATTCCTTTTTATATAAAAAATATAAGTGTAACCTGTAAATAATTTGCTGTGTATGAAATGTAAAATTTTTCAAGTGTTTTGGGGTTGTAGAACTTCTAAGTGCATAGACTAATTCAGGCCTCCTGTTGCTACGTCGGATTCCCAGCGATAATGCTCTGTTAACTTTTATGGAGGCGTTAGTAGGGTTAACGGCGTTAGGTTCCCTGTTATTAGGATACGGGGGTCGTTATTCGTTGAATAGGCTTGAAGCAAGGTAGGGAGAGGTTGCGCATTTTTGGGCTCCATTATAAATGGTGGCCTTGAGCCGGTAATGCTTCTGGGATGCTTCTACAATGAGTGGACGGGGGTAGGTATTTCCCGGGCTTGCAAAAAGTTTTATAAAGTGCCATGCAGGTTTGATAGTAATAACCCTTGGTATATGGATGGGATACTCCATGCATGTATCTGGATATGAGGCATATCCGCACTCATGTAAGGATAGGTATAGGGTGAGGCGTAATAATAATATGTCCCTTTCATGCGGGAATATTTAATAGAGAAAAAAAGAATTGTTAATATGTAAAGTTGGCCTCATCTCTCACTTAGAGATGCGCATTACGCTTAATTGTCGTTTTCCGACACACCCCTAATACCCGGGTGTTAGCATTGGGGTCCAGGGCGTAGTAAGCCCTCTCTTTAAACGCATGAAGTCTATCAACCCCGATGTATATTTTGTCGTGTAGTTTTATGTGTTTTTATGTGTTTTTATGTCTGTGTTGGCTGATGTTGGAAGTGGGAAGGTTGTGGAAGGGGAGTAAGGTATTAAGGGACACTGGGACTGAAATTTTCAAATTCTATATAAACTAAGGTACAGCGTTGAAATTTTATATGGTTATGAATAGTCATATTATAAACCACTGTGGGAAACGTGAGCATTGTAAGTTGATTAGTTCTCCAGATATTAATTATTTTGTACATTTATTGTGCTAATTATTCAAGTTTTATAAAGGTCAGCCGCGTTAAAAAAAACAGATAGTGTAACTTTTAGGTAATATTCTATTGCACTACAACAATTGGAAGAAACCTACGGATCCGATTTTGAATTGCATTAATGAGTGTCAAGCAATTCATTTTTTTCATATCCAAGTTTTTTTCTACAAAAAAAATAGTATTTTTTCCAGTTTGAATTTTTTTTGCAGCCATACCAAAAGTGCAATCTAAAAAACGATCCGCAGGTTTATAGTCATTGCAATGAAGATAATAAATTCCCATTTTGAAAGCAATATCATAATATTTATGACGCGAGTAACATTTTGAATGCCTGAAAAAGTGAATCCGAGAAAACTGCAATTTTCTAAAATGATGCACAATTTACAAGGTTTCAGCTTACCAAGGACATTAGGACTGTCCTGCAGCATAGGTGACCCCCTCCTTCTTCTGTTTTGCAGCCTCCTCCTTCATTTCTGTCAGTTTCACCTTCCGTCGACATGCCTTTTGTTTCTCCAATTATGACCGCGGACTTCCATACTTCCTGCGACTGTCATACCTTTCAAGTGTTTGTGCTGTGACATGAGATACTGAAGTTAGTCTTATTCCTGATTTCAACACTGTTGTTGCACTACACCCCATGTTGAATTCTGCTACAGAATTACTAACAGCAATTTCAAGTATCTTCCGTGAAATAAAAATCTCTTTTGGGCACTTCCTCCAGATAACAGAATGCAGAGACTCATTCTGATTTTCAGTAGCACCACGGATGCATCTGGATAGTAGCTCATCTGATGCCAGCCTTTGATAAACAGGCATAATCTTGACAACTGAGGGTTCTTAAAGTTCTACAGCCATTTTGTCATGACTCTGTGGTGTTTACCAGCTGCGATACTTCGATTGTAGAAACACCAAGACTCAGAACCTTCAGGTCACTTACTGTGCTGGGGCGTTTAAAGGACACACCGTGCATTTTAAAGCTACGCCAGGGCTTTAAAAATGGCGGAATTCGGATAAAAACACTGCTATATGATCCGCAGGGGATAGGGGTGTATTAATATGGAAAAAACCGAAAATCGACATTTTCCACACATTTCACTAAAATTTCAGTCCCAGTGTCCCTTAAAATGGTAGCCTGTGGGTGGGATTATCCACCTATGCTCCTGTCACTCTCCCTTGGTCCATGTGTGCCCTATCCGCTTCTTGGGATAGTGAAGTGTTGTGACGCTGTGACGTCACGGCCTAATTTGGTCTCCCATTTGTAGTGTGAATGTGGCAAGTGATCATAGTGTGCCTGGCTATGTCCTGATCGCCTGTAATGATTTTTGTTAGAAATAAAGTCGAGAAAAGAAGTTATTAGGGGAAGGTCTTGTTCCCTCAGAGCCCCTGTCTTTATTCGCCCCTGACTAGTGAGCTAAGTTCTGTCTTGTGTCGCGTGTATGGGCAGGAGGTGCCCGTGGCTTGTCAACGTCTTTGAGAACGTGCTCCTATGGGCCCAAGATAATATGGCCCATCACGTCTGTCCATTGCTAAATGTCACAAATGTTGTAACAGTGCGGAAAAATGTCGGGCATTATAATTGGTCTGTGTTGATGATTTCATGGTCACTTCCGATATAACAATAGAGTCTGTCGACGGCAGTGTTGCGTTGTGGCGGAATCTGCAAGTCAGTATTTCGTCATGTTATGTTTTCATTTGTTTATGTACATGAAGTCTTTGACATTGCGTATGTCAGCTATTGGAGCGTGCCTTTCTGCCAGTATGTGAGTGTTGTCACTGGTTGGGATTCCAAGAGTGCCAGTGTGTCAATCCGCCCTGATTTTGCTAGCACTGTTGTGTGGACACAATTCCATAAGACCTTTGCCTTGGGAAATTTCTATACCTGTGTCTGGGAAATCTATTTTCTATGTCAGGCGTAACCGAAATTTATGCATGTTGTTTGGCCGGAGGAAATGTGGTATTACTTGTTTATGTACCTGTATGGGCCAATCTCGGTGTAATTGGGAGTCTGGATAGTTGTTTTCCATGGCGCCCAATTTTTTTTTTTTTTTTGCTGGGATTCGGACCCGCAATCTCATGTAATTCTCTGTGTTCTATGTCTGCGTTGTCTGTTGGCTTTGAGCGCCCTTTGTATGTATTTTGCTTGTGTTTTTCGTACCAAAAATACCATTGGTTTGTTAGTTTTTGGTACGAGTGTGTAGTGTGATCGTGGGTTCGGATCCGGCTTGCTGTAAGGACCTGGTAATGACGATATCTGTGCCGTATATACCATGGCCCATGTATCGTGTATTTGAAATGCGCATATGAAAATACGCCTTCCTGTGAAGAGTTTGTGTGTTTTTGAATTCTCCTCGTAGTGTAATTTTGGAAGTAATGGGGTTCTGGACTTGGCGTGAATGATGGCGTTTATTCCCTCTCAGAGCCGGATGCATATTGCTGTCTGTATGTGTGAAGGTCGGCCAGTCACCGAGTGCCTTATCGCTGACGGCGACGTATTGAATTACAATGGCGTGTGTACTCGCTTGTTACTCTTCTCTGTTCATGTTTCCGGCACGTGTATGTCTGTGAATTTGATTGCCCGTTCTCTTGTTGTTGTTGCGAGTAGGGCTTTCCGCTATGTAAAAGAACTTTCCGCTAAGTACATTTGTGTTCCCTAGCTTTGTGTTAATGTAGCGTGGGTCGAATATATCTCTATTAATGGTGCCAAATGTCGTTATGCATGAGTGTCTCCGGGCCGCTAGTCGCGTGTTTGGTGACTAGGTGTCGGAGGTGATTTGATTGTTTTCCGTGTATGAATATATGTTAGTGTAACTGTCCCTTACTTTCCTATCCTGCAACTGGATAGTTACCCGACTTTGCACTCCTGGTATTCAGGAGGTTACGGGTTCGAGACCGTCTTTAACCAGGGTAATTATTTCTGGTGCCATTCAGGCTTGTGTCTTCTGGACAGTTCTGTCAAGTGTTAGGGTCGTATCCCGGTGCGGTCAGCGAGGTCCGAAGGCTATTTCTTGGCCTTCTTTCCACGTCTGCCCGTAGGATCACTTCCCTTCCTCTTGACCGTGTTCCCGCCTTTAAGTGTAGGTGTTGTTTGGCGGGTGTGATATGCCTTCATCCGGCGGGCGTGTATAGTGTCTTTAATGAGTTTTCTCCCATGGCGCACGCTGACTATGTAATTTAGGTCAGATACCTTCCTGCAGACTTTGAAGGGACCTGACCAGCGTGGCAGGAGGAACTCAGACACGTTTTTCTTACGGGCAGAATTGGAGACCATGACCAATTGCCCGGGTGTGTATTCCACGGTCTTTCTATGCCGATCGTACCGCTCTTTTTGTTGCTTTTGCGCCGCGGCTATGTTCTTTCTAGCGTTCATGCGAGCTATCTGCAGATGCTCTAGCCGGGCGGCATTGTCTGTGTGAGTGTCCTGTGGGATGCATATATTGTCAATGGGACTTCTGGGCGTGTATCCGTGCAGTAGGAAGTGTGGAGAGTGTTTTGTAGCCGTGGATATGGAGGTGTTGTAACTAAAAGTTATGGGCTGCAGATACTCATCCCAGTCTGTCCCTGCGTCCTCTGTGAATTTAGCCAGGGCTATTCCAAGTATTTTGTTCATACTCTCCGTGAGTCCGTTGGTTTGCGGGGAAAAACTCGTGGTAGTGTATGCCTTAATCCTGAGTATCTCCAAAAACTGTTGGAGCACTCTCGAGGTGAAAATAGTACCTCGGTCGGATAGTAAGGTTTGGAATAGGCCATATCGTGTAACTATGTCAAATAGGAATTCGGCTATGCTGTTCGTATCTGCTTTGGGAACAGCCTTCGTAATCATGTACCGGGTGAGATACTCGGTGGCAACCAGGATATATTTATTGCCTTTCTGAGATGTCGTAATAGGGCCTTTGACATCAATTCCGACTCTGTGAAATAGCTCTCCTACGGGAATTGGGTTGAGTAATCCATGAGGCTTGCCAGGCCTTGTTTTGAATCGCTGGCAAGTGTGACATGTCTTTACGAAGGTATCTATGTCGGCCTTCATGTTTACCCAATAGTACTTGTCACGGATTCTAAGGTATGTTTTATGCGTACCTAAATGTGCCCCTGCCAGTGGGATATTGTGGTGTCCGATCATGATATTTTCTTTCAATGATCCCGGAACCGCTATAGGTGCGTTATCGTGCATGGCTGTGGGCTTAAATTTCAGTACTCCGTCTTTGTCTAGGAAAAATCACCTAAACAGCCGTGCTGTCTTGGAGTCCACTTTATCCAAGTCTTCTAGTGCCAATAGAATCTGTTTCAAGTATGGATCACTTTCTTGCTCCTGTTTGATGTTAATCACCGTCAGGGCAAAAGTGGGCATGTCGTCCCAGTCGTGGTCCTTACTGTCATCCGGGGGATCGGCTACTGGCAGCCTAGACAACCCATCTGCGTCTAGGTGTGTAGCGCCTTTCTTGTGTTTGACCACGAAGTTATATTCATACAGGCGGAATATAAACCAGTTGAGCCGCGAATTTGGGTTTTTAAATTTGTCCCAAAAAAGCAAGCTCGCGTGGTCAGTCACTACCGTGAACTGGATACCATAGAGGTATACCCGAAAGTAGTTCACTCCCCATGAAAATGCCAGCTTTTCCCGCTCTGTGGCAGAGTATCTATTCTCAACGGCCGTTAGTTTCCTGCTAGCGAAAGCAACGGGCCGTATGCGCCCTTCTGCGTCTTCCTGCAATAGGGCCGCCCCGAGCCCGTACTGACTGGCATCCACGTGTAAGAAGGTGGGCTTATCACTATGGAAGTGTTGCAGTAATGGTGGTGAGGTCAATAGTTGCTTCAATGTGTTGAAGGCATCTATGTGTTCCTGTTTAATGCTGAAGGGCGTCTTTTCCCGTGTGAGCTCAGTTAAGGGATGGGCGATGTGCGCAAACCTGTGGATATACTTGCGATAATACGAGGCCAGACCAATAAAACTGCGCAATTGTTTCAAATTTGCGGGCATTGGGATGCCCGTTATTGCGTCAGTTTTCGCTGGGTCGGGAATAATGCCCTCTCTGTTTACAATGTGGCCCAATATGCTAATCTGCTGTCTGGCAAATTGACATTTCGCAGGTTTAAGCCTTAACTTGGCCTCTCTGATCCTTGCGAAAGCCTCCTACAAATGTACGATATGTTCGTCGAAGGTATTGGAGAAGACTGTTATGTCGTCCACGTAGACTAATACGGAACGCCACTTAAGACCTGAAAATGTCTTATCCACTAGCTTCTGGAAGGTTTGGCTGGCGTTACGGAGGCCCATTGGTAACCTTGTGTAGATATATAGCCCGTTCTCTGTAACGAACGCCAGCTTGTGCCTGTCTGGTTCATAGACGGGGATTGAATAGAATCCACTATAGCAATCCATCGAACTGAACCAGCTAGCTCCGCCAAGGGCGTCCAAATAGGTGTCTGCCCTTGGTAGTGGATAACTATCATTTTCGACTAACTTATTGAGCCTACGGTAATCAGTACAAAATCTATGGGATCCGTCCCGTTTTTTGGTCAGCAGCATTGGAGAGCTGTAGCTTGAAATAACGGAGACAATGACCCCTGCCTCGAGCATCTCCGTGATCTGAGCGTCGATGGCATGTCTCTCCTTCTGGCTCACCCTGAAGGGAGGCTGGTGTACTGGCCGGTCACTGGTGAGTGTGACGTGGTGTTCGATGAGGTCTGTTACAGCGAGATCCTTCATCGAATGGGCAAAAATGTCCCTGTTGGCCTCGAGGAGCTCCGTGAGCCTCTTATTTTGCTCCGGAGTCAGTTCCTGTCTGTGGTTCTGGTTGGCCGCCTTATCTGTGTGTGTGTGCGTGTGTTGGCTGATAGTGTGCAGTGAAGAGGCCTGATGCTCGTGATTTTCTCGCTCCGCTCGAATCCCATCTGTGTTCCTGGTGTATATCATGGGATGTGTGGTGAGTCTCTGGTCGTGCTTTAAAAGCATCTGACTGCCAGCGAAATTTTATGCTACCTTCATATTTAGCGAGGAAATCCTTGCCAATTATGGCTGACGCAGAAAGATGTTCTATAACGAACATGGGGTGTGTTGCGGCAAAATGGTCTAGCCTAAGATATATGTTTGCCACCCCCGAGTTTTCTAGCGTCTGAGCATTGGCCGCTACCAGCCGGATGTCACCCGTGACATCGTGTATTTGGGCTTCGGTAACGTGTCTTCTATTTACACAACTTACCGCTGCCCCAGTGTCAATTAGGGCCTGCACTCTGTGGCCATTTATGGTGGCGTGTATCGTGAGGGCCGATACTTGAAATCCATTGCCCTGCACCGATGTGTTATGTAGGATGTATGTTGTTGTTGTTGCTACCGGCGTAACATGTGTACTGGGAAGGCATGGAGCCGGCCGCTTATCGTACCTGGCACGCTTGGCCTCTAAGCTTGCTTCCTGTCCCGAGTGCTTTGGCTCGGTCAGCAAAGTGCGCTCACCAAGTACATTGCCTGCTCTCTTAATCGCTCTCGCTGTGGAAATAGCAGTCTGCTGGCGAACGTTTAATGCACTGACCGTTCCCAGCTTTTGTGTAGGTGTGCTGTTGTTGTTTTCTTCCTCTCGAGAATGTGTGTTTGCAAACGTGACCCTGAGCTTGCCCTTGTTACCCCCGTTTTTTGTTCCAGGTGGTCGCGAGATCGACTCCTGTTCCTGGCTTCCCAGTGCCGAGCGAGCTCGCGTCCTGCGCCTGTGTGTGGTTACTTCCCACCCTGTGTTGTGGTGAAGGGGGTAGGGTTTTCTGTTTGGAGGGTGTGGGTGTGTTCTCAGTCTGTTTGTGCGTAATTATGAGGGGCGTATAATGTCCCGCCTTAGGGTTCCCTGTAAAAAGTATATGCAGGTCCCTGTCAAATCCCGCAGTTGAAAATAGCGGGGGCGAGTGCACGTCAGTGTATACGTGGATATTGGTTTTAAGCACCTTGCCGAGAGCGGTCACCTCTACGGCACTGGCATAGGTGCCGTCCCTACCCATGTATTTTCTGAAATCCGCCCCGGTCTGGAATGGGTTTTCCCGCTCGTCCGAGACAAAGTCTCGGTACTCTTTCCAGTTGGCCAGGATATGTTGGACCGTTTTCTATCTGTAGTCCCCATGATAATCCTCGGTGTTCCGGACTAGGAAGCTCATGGCCCTAAACAGACAGTTGCCGTCTCCTTGCACGGGGTGTGTTTGGAAACGGCCCGGGGGCGGATCGTCAGCCTTAGCTTTAGTTGGCTGCTTCTTCCCCTTACTCTTACGAGTTTGCTTGGGGGAAGGGCCTTTCTGGTGTTGTGTTGTGGGAGGAACCTCAGCCGCTTCATCAGCTGGCCGAACCTCCCCGTCTAGGCGTTTTTTTGAAACGTAGGAGTGCGCCTGCCTGTACTGTATGTGCACCCCCCCCCCTCGGGGTGGCTGCGCCAGCTCCCCGCCTGCGGTGTGTGGCTAGGTGTGGGGAGTATTGCCCCCCTGTCTGTCCGGCGGGGTGCCTCATCCCTGAACTCCCTCGGGTGTTCGTCGGGGAGGGGGTAGTGTTCCGGGCCCTTTGCGTATGTGTCTGTATTGTCCCGTCCTTTTGTAGGTTTTCTAGCCTGTCGGTTATTGCCCGGTGGTTCGTTGTTCTGTCTCCGCCAGGGTGGGGTGTATGTCTGCTGCTGCGGGGGTGGGTTTTCCCGTCGATTCCCCTTTTCCCTGTATCTGGAGGCTGCATACCCCTGTCTGGTCGGGGGTGGGTTTCCTCGACGGTCCCCATTTCCCCTGTACTGCGGGGCTGCATAGCTTTGCCTGCTTGGGGGTGAGTCTTCCCGGTACTCCCTGTCTGCCCTGTATTGTGGGGCAGCGTAGGCCTGTCTACATGGTGGCGGGCTGTTTCGTCGGGGGATGGTGTGCTCGTACTCCTCAGGGTAGTACTCCTGTGTGTACGGGGATGGTGGTCGCCGTGAGGGGTATGTCGGCTCTATGTCCGTGTACGATACCGGTGAATACCGAGGAGGGTAGTGAGGCCTATCCTGTGGGTGAGGTGTTGTTGGCCGCTGTGGAGGGTAGTAATTTTCCTCCCTCCCGTAGTGTCTCCTTTCAGTGTACCCCCTATCCCTTTCAGGATAGCAGCGCTCTTGTGTGTCTACTTGTTCATCCCTTAGCGGTCTCCCGCCTGCTTGGATGGCAGCTATGGTCAGTTTCTCCATTCTGTCCACTAATTCGTCCATTTTATGATTAGTGTCGTCTTTTTGTGTCTGGAAGTGTTGATCCACGGCTTTTTCCGTAGCTTTCTCCGTGATCTTTCTCCCTTCCTCAATGGTCATTATGTTGTTCAAAATGTGTTGGACCGTGGGGTTGTTCATAATGCACAACTTGTCCACTGTGGATGGTCTGAGGCCCTGCATTAACAGCTTGACTTTCTGTTTGTTTGTCATAGCTGCGTTATATTTATCGCACATTATCAACTTAACGTTGATGTATGCCTGGGCGCTTTCCTTAGGTCCTTGTGACCTCTGTCTAATTTTGTCGTATAGGTCGTCATCGTCTGGTATGAGCTGGAATTCACTTTTCAACAATAAAGTGATTTCCTCCCATGTGGCAGCTTCTAGTGTGTCCTCATGGAGCTCATACCATGTCATAGCCGTCTTTGTGAGGTAAGCAGGAAGGAGCCGTTTTCTAACTTCCTCGCTCCAACCATTTATCCGAGCCGTTCTATTGAAGGCCTTGAGGTATTCCTCGGGATCCTGGCCTTCCCCCGTGAACTTTGTGGGGTGGATCATGGGATATTCAGTATGTCTGTTCATTTCGTGTTCGGCTGTGTCTCGTTGGCTGTGTAGTGATTCTGGTCTGTCTATATCGTTCGCACCGCTATCTTGTGCCGAGGTGTTTGGGCTGTTTAGAGGGGAATTAGCCTCGCTTCCCGTGTACGACACTTGTGTTATGTTACCAGGTGGCTCGTCACCTGATATGTCGGTACTGATTGATGGCGTGTTGTCGTACTGTGTAGATTTGACTACGTTTACATTCCTGTCTAAATCCTGTTTCACAGTTTCCAGAATAGTGTGGATGTCTAGAACTGCCTCTGTCGTGTCACTATCTGACTTAACCGCGTCTGTCTCTAGTAACTGTGTAATGCGCTCGAGCAGATTACCAGTTTTCTGATCTGTGATTTGCAGTTGCTGCAACAATAGGGGGTGGAGTGTTGGCAGGCAATCTACTTCACTAGCGCTGGATATTGGTGACTCTTGTCTGTGTTCACTAGCCTGGGATCGTGTAAAGTGTATAACTTGTGCTGCTGCCGCAGGGTGTTGAGCGCGGATCTCTGATGTCTTGAATTCGAGGTCCCTAAGAAGTTGTACTGCAGTCTGGTCAGTTATTAAGTCACTGTTCTTAATTTTTAGCTTCGGCAGGAGTGGAGTTTTACTAGACGACAAATGGTGCGCAAAGTCTCTTAGTGTGGTTCTAAATGTGGACATTTAATTTCCACTGACTTTGCACTATGGGGCGGATGGGGGTGGTTGTGATAATATAAACTCCTATGTAACAATAAAAAAATGTGTGGGACGTAATATGGGATTTAAAAAAATCTTCCCAGTCTCGCTTGGCTGTGTGCGGTACGGTAGGGGTCGTTTCTACTACGAGGGCTCGTTGTGTGAGACCCACCCTTACTGTGCGTAGTAGAGGCGCCTCCACCAAATTGTTTTAGATCCCTTAGTTGGGGGTAGTTGGATCTAAAACGTACGTGTTGCTGTGCTAATTTGGATGGTGATTTCTAAAGGGGGCAGCTTACCGTAGCTGGGTAAGCTCACCAGTGTAGAGTGTTGTACGATGTTTAAATGATAGGGGGTGCTCCTATGAAGACGTAGGCGTCGATTAGGGGATGATCTGCTGGGCGCAGGTTAATGTACTGGGCTCCCAGCTGGTCGCTGGGAATTATATAACAGACCTGCTGGCGTCAGCTATGCTGCTGGCTTGCAGCCAGCGGTCGCGTGTGAGAGACTCGATAGCACTTGAGCAGGCGATTACCGGCTACTATTGTCACGCTTACTCGTGACGAGAGTCAGGAAGGATGTTAGGAGGTATAGAGGCGTGTAATTACAAATGCAGTGTGTAGATTACTGACCAAGTATTTATTGGTCAGTGCTGTATGAAATTGTATGTCCCTTTTAGGGAAGTGTGATAAATGTTATAAGTTTGAGTGTACAAGTTTGTGGAGTAGGTTACAAAATATAGGATCTCTGAACACTGCTGACTCACCTGATGATAACAGCTATGGCCTCCGGCTGACACACACTATGACTGATGATCGAGAGAGAGCCCGTCCTCCTTAAGGCCCTCCTCTTATAAGCTTTGGTGTTATGCTGTCAGCAATCCACTGGCATAGCTGCCCCAGTTAGTTATGTGTAGCTGTTTATAGTGTGATGCAAATGTTTGGCAAGCTTTCCAGGCTGGTTAGCTGCCCTTGCTTGTGTAAAAGATGGTGTTCTGGACTTATGAGATTTGCCAGTAAGGGATGGTTTTGATAGATGATGGAGGGTGGCTTCCAGGGGATGCAGACCCCTGGGGGACTGTTCAATACTATGATTAATGTTCTCGAATCCATTGAAATCAACACAGCACACAGTATTCCACACCCAGTGAACCTTAATTAAGTCATTTTCGAATCTAATATCATATTTGACACTCTCAAAAATAACTTAACTAATAAATCCAGTAATAAACCACCTTAGATGCTCTTTAGTATAACTTTTCTATATCATATATTTATACATTATTACATACTTATATTAATATACTGTTACACTCCTCTGCCATTACAATACCCTACAATTTGATTTTTATTATATTACATAATTTAATTTCCACTTTGAACCTTATCCCCTTAGAATCTCGTTTTTCATAGTAGCGCTCCACTCATACATACGTCTTATTCCAGAACTAGCGATGACAATATTTATCGTCTATTGCTACCTTATATATCAGTGTTGGACTTGGCTACACCCATAAATTCTTTACAATAATATTCAAACATAAGACATATCCCTTCATAATTGATACCTTGAATTAACCTGATGTAAGTTTATCAAATATTATTAAGTTTGTACTCGTTTCCTCAATGTCATTTTAAATTAATTTTTTTGGTTCTTCATAATATTTCAGTCTATAAATTTCCCCTTGGTCCCTATTATTATGGTTTTTGTTTTTCATTTGCTTCTTTTTAGGTTATGCTTTGAGCTAACCTCATTGCTATATGAAGTTCTTCCTTCCACGTTCGTTTCGTTGGCTTTCAGGCATTTGATTTGGCTTATGGACCTGTTAAGCGTAAGGCTTATTCAATGGTTGTGTACATATGATGAAGTATTGTGGTCCCATGTTTGCCAATTCAAGCTTTGACTTGTGTTTTGGAGCCAATATGTGAATGAACTGTCCACTGATTCTCTTCGTATATCTTCGCTTGTGTTTAATAGCTGAATTCTTTCCGTCTCATATATATTTTACCTACTTATATGGTGCACCATATTAAGTCTAATAGCCATTTGCTTTTTTGAGTGCTACGCTATTTTATATTTATGCTTTAAAATATATTGGCTGATGAAGGGGATAAAAGCTATTAATCCCTGAAACATGTACCAGGAGCATATTTAATTATATTTCCTTTCGTTTATGTATTGACTAAGGCGGATGTTTATTTGTTGTTTTAAAACTATTTAGTAAGTCAATACGGAACCATCATGGAAAGCAATTCAAATAATAGAATCAATGAAACGAGCCAGGCTACCTTAGCTAAGAAAGTAAGATAAAAATTTAAGACCTTAAAATAAAACTAGCTAGCACTATGAAAGATATTGATTTCCTTAAAAAATGCAGAGCCCTTAATGTAATACCCCAACATTTCAAATCGTATCAAAAGAAAGGCCCTTTAACCCCATATGAGAGTAAAACGCAAAGATTGTTAAACAATAGATTATTTCAAAGATAAATTAAATTCTTTTCATAAGAAAGAATAATATTAATAACATGTTATAACGTACATATCTTGAAGCTTCCAATTTATCTTCTAAAAAGGGTTGGGACTAATATTCTCTCATCGTTAATCAAATTGTCCACACGAAAATGTCACAGAAATCAGCTATTTTAGATAATGAACTGACCAAATTACAAAATAATGTCAACATAGCGCATAAACACTTGGTAAATAAAGGCCTTCACAAATTTCAGGTTCCTTTAAATAATCTAACGAAAATAAAGCTCAATGATCATTTACTTAACATTCTGAACAAAGGCCCAAAGCATAATTGGAATACTAAATTAAATAATGAAGTCCTTACCACGATAGTAGCTGAAACTGAAACCGCAGTAAAGAAACTACCCATTAATGAACAAAACGGAATAAGACACGAAACCAACAAAGAAATTCACAAGATTGTTAATAAGAATAATAGCTTTTCAAACACTATTTCCAATAATCACGATTTCTATAAATTATAAAAGAATCTTATAAATAATAATATAATTGCAACTAAAGCAGACAAAGGGAACACTATAGTACTCATTGACAAATATGAATACATCTCAAAACTATTGAATTCATTAGCAATGATAATTTTAAAGAAATAAAGAAAGATCCCACTGCATCCTTACAAAGAAAACTAAAAAGCATTCTTGAAAACACATTTTTTATTTTAGATGATAAGCAAGTTATTCAACTAACCCATATGAACCCCAGTGTTCCTACAATACGTGCCCTTCCCAAAATACATAAAAATGACATTCCTAATAGACCTATTATCAATTTCAGAAACAGCCGGTTATATAAAACATCAAATTTTGCTCAACAATTTAAAAAAAACATTATTGTTTGAAAGCATACATGTCTTTCAAACATACTTTACATTTTTGTGAGAAAACATCAGTATTGGATTTTTAACAAGAACATTCTTTACATAGTGCTGACATCAAAGATATGTACACCAATATACCGATTATTCCTACAATAAACATCATTAAGAAGAATCTAACAGATAATAGCAATCTATCCAAAGTAGAAATTGATGAATTCATTTGCATCTTAAATTTTATTCTATATAATAATTACTTTACATTCAACAGTAAAGTTTATAACCAAAATGATGGCTTAGCTATGGGTTCTCCATTGTCAGGACTACTCGCTAACATTTACCTCGACCATTTAGAGGAAACTAAAATAAAAGATAAAATAATGGGATTACGTTTTGGAGTAGATACGTTGATGATGTGTTCATCATTATTGACGATAATATTCAAAGGATTGATAGAATTTTAGATCAACTCAACAATATTGATAATAATATTAAATTTACCATGGAATCCACCACAAACAATAAGCTTAAATTTCTTGACACCACCATTTTCAAAAATGATATAAGCCTGCATTAACAAATTTTCAGGAAACCCACGCAAACCCATTCTGTTATAAGGCAAGATTCAAACCATTATGGCTGACATAAAAAAGCCACCTTCATTAGCCTTGTGAACAGAGCCATGAATTTACCTCTTTCCAAGCAAGATTTTGGCAAAGAAATTGAGATAATATATCAAATTGCCAGAGTTAATGGTTATAATCATCAATACATTTATAATATTATTGAGCCACTCTCACCCTAACCTTGGGCATTCGCCAAGAGATTCAGAGTTGAGCGGTGCCCTAGTGGGACTTCAGACTAAAACCTGGGGAACGGACGGCTGGTGCATAACCAGAGGTCCGGTTAGGAATTGACTGCATGCATGGAAATAAAAGAATGAAATGTAACATTGACAAGATGTAATTAAACTAAGATCCATACATAATGGGTACACAAGAACAAGGGTATATTGAATAATTTCACATACAGGCATACTAAAATAAACCAATCCTAGCCTGACTCGAAATAAAAGAAATATATATATTGAAAAACCCCAAAAGGCAAGTTGTGTCAGAACCCAACGCAAATACGAGAGGTGAAAACAACTTGCGGAACGAAATCTGTTTCTGAAGTACAAGCATGGACTTGAATCCCCATGACTACACGCTTTCAGGAATGCGTAAAGAAACTCAAATTCACCAAAAATGTTAAGTAAATACACAATAAATGTTCAGTAAAACACAAGAAATGTTCCCCGGGAACAAGCAAGATAACAATTAAAATATGCTGTAACAAATCCAAAAGCCGAGGTGTTATATGTTAGAGGTTAAGAGCCACTTAGTGCGACTGAACTGTCCGGCTCGCCAGCCTAGAATCGAATCATCTAAGGGAACGCTGACTTGCCTAACAAAGGTTACGACCACGAGGTACCCCCATCCCTACTTCAAAGAACAAAAAAAACTAACTGTTTTCCCAGCCCAAAAATACATCGAAAAATTGCCTAACAACATACACACAAAATAGAATAGAAAGCTGTAATATTGTCCGTTGAAAAAATATAAGTTAGTCTCTTAGCTTAAGAAAATATCACACGCGGTAAGTTATGCAGTGTTAGTTATTTTCTCGAAAGTTTTTCTTGAAGAAACGCGAGAATCACACACGCTGTTCTTTCATGGTTTTGTGCCCTTTCCAAAATGTTATCTTCAAAGCTTTACCTTATTTTCTTGGGACTCCGGGAAGAACACGAGGCGTCTTCCCGGAGCCCAGAACAACATGACTCGATTGTGTACCAGTCCTTGCTATAATGACGCCGATCAAGCTTCTTTCTGCTTCAGTCCAGCACTTACGCGCCAAATGCGTCACTCGCACATAGTTCAGCCCACCTAACAGGGGGACGAAACGACTTGCGCTACCGAGCACACAATGGAGTGCAATTTGTTCCAAGTTGGCATCATTGGTTACTGACCAACTGTGCGTTGCCAAGCGTAGTGGTTTACTGCGCGTTGGCCCAATGCGATGTTGCCGGTTGGTTGACGACTCTGCAAAGTTTAGCGTGAGAATTGAAGCTTTTCACATTTCCCACAGGGCTGTCCACTGTTAGTAGGGGTACACAAAGTTCAGTTGATGGTCCAATTCCAGATTTGGAAATTATTGTAAGCGGGAACAAGGGTTTTCTTAATTCCCTTAGGGTTACACAACCTGCAGGGATGCACAAACACAAGTCCAGGGTTTTGCAAGGATCAGGTCCAAGGTTGAAAGAATAAATCCTCCCGGGTTTGAATATCAATTTGTTCCTTGTGACAATACAATTGGCACATCCTCCGCCCCCGAAACTTCACCATGGGACAATCGCTGAAGACATGGTGAACAGCTAGGCACCTTGGCAGTCGAAGGGCCCCTCCAAGAGCCGCCAGCAGATCCTGGAGTAGGCCTCTGAGATAGAAAACGCGAACATTCCTGGTATGGTACCTCCAACCCTAGGCCTAGGTTGGGAGTACTCCAACCAAATAGAGGAAGCCCGGCTGAAACATACATGAGTACAGCAGCAAAAATTCCGGGTTGACATCCCGGGACAAGGGCCAGCACGTTGCCTCTTACCACACCACCTTAGTTCACACTAAGATTCCCTTACAGGGAACGGATGCTCCGGGCTAGCAACTAGCATTGAGCAAAGTTATACCCCCCTATTATTGGGTGGAAAAATAATTCACACGAGGATTTGGTTCTGTAGTGCACGAAGCTCACTGAAGCGTTTATGTCGAAATAGGGACACTTCACAAGAAGTCAGTTTAGTTCAGGGCTTAATAAAAGGTCCACTGAAAGAATTCACTGGAACGGGCAACCACTTTACCGAAGCACAGAAGTTATTTTTAAAAAAACTTCCAAAAAAAAGGCAATTACTTAATATTTAAGTTATTTTATAGAAATGATTTTACAATGCCGCAGGAACCCAAAGTTTACAGGGAACCTACCAAAAGGGAGTAGCTAGTTTCCCATCCAAAACAGTTAAACAATTGAAAAATTACAAATTTAACTAGATGGGCCTCACGCAATATGTGAACTCAGAACCACCAGAGAAAGCAAGACAAAATTAAAATAGTTACACCACATACAATCCATTCAACCTTGGATCGTCCCAGTATATGAAACACCCTACAATTACATAAGAAAGAAAGCCTCTGTCTCATATCGCAAGTTACTGCCCCTAACCGCCCACGGTGGCCACACGAGGAACGCCGGAGACAGCAACCAACATCCATGAGGACAAGAAACCATGGGGACCACATTTAGATTACAGCACTCACCCACGACCAATGCTAATTCCACCAAAACTCCCCCCCACAAAAAATATACATTCAATACTACAGTCTGATCCAACTCTAATGCACAGAACAGCTGACCGACATCTTGGTAGAGCATTCAGCGCAACGGCTGAAGCTCTCCAAACTGAAATCACACCCAAAGTAACGGGGTTCGCACAAAATTTATTTCCAACCAACAACTCTCGAAAATTGAGACAATATTAGTAAGTCAGCAGTCTAACAGAACATTTCTGCAGAATTCAAAGAACCCACTGACCAACCCATCTAAATACACCCTCAACTCACCAGAAATTGCAGTTTGAAGGTAGTTCAGACTAACATAATTTCTAAACCAACACGCCAGAGCGACGGAACAGCACATCAGACTCAGAATCACCCCGAGACGTTCCACAACATTTCCAAAATCGCATACCAAATTAACAAAATTTTGCATCAGTTTTACTTAAAAGGAAAAGAATTTCCAAAATCACACAACCCGTAAACACGATGAGACAAGACACCACAACAGGAGCAGACAACAGTTACTCATGAGGATTACAGTAGGGGGGTAGTGGGTGTTCTAAATAGTGTCATGGCCGCCGCGTGAGTCTAAGCCGATACCTCCCGAACCCGTGGTCGGAGATTCACGAATAAAGTGTCACTGGACTCAGGTTGACGCCCTCTTTCCAATGGACCACTCATTTCAACCCCTAAATAAAACCTACCCCTACTAGGGGGTGTAATTGTAATTTTTTAGTGAAAGTCTCTTTTCAAATTCGACATGTATAAGGTGCGCTGCTAAAATGAACTTAAACGTTGTTGCTCATATAGCGCATGCGTTTTGCTGGATGCCGCTATGAATCAACATTTTTGTTTTTTACGCATGCGCACTTGGGATTTTTTGTAAGAGGGCGAGCTCTTTGAAAAAATGATTTATAAGAAGGGGTTTTGGTGGTGAGGAGAGAACCAGATAGTCGCCTACTTTCCTACGAAGTTTGCCAATATCTCTAGAACGCAAGGTCGGATTTGGACGTGTGACGTGTCAAATTCCTTGATCAGATGAAGTTGGCTTTAGATAGAACAAACAGAACTTGGTTATATGTTGCTTGAAGTGAGTATGTTTTCTCTCTTCCACAACATAAAAATTATGGTGCTGGATTGTATCCTGCACTGTTTATGCGACATACCATTGCCAGTTCATAAAACCGTTGGGTAGTTCTCTACACATAGCGATTTTACCAATGCTCTACCTACGCCTTTTGCTTGTTTGGCTTTCTTACAGGCTAGTATGCGATAGGCAGCATTAACTGTATATCAAACCCAGTCCACCTTTGTATTTGTAATCTAAGTAATAATTTGAAGAGACAAGTTTAATCAATTTTAAACATTATCTCTGCTTTTTTGTTTGTTTGTTTGTTTGTTTGTTTGTTTGTTTATGACATGTATATTAACCTAAAATCAAACCCTAGTCTACCTTAGTGAAAGGCTAACAGTTTAACCACTGTGTCACCATACCCTTCTTTCTTAGTTTGATTCGTTCTAGGCCTTAGAGCTAGAATTAGAGTTACGATCTCCAGTGCAAGAGGCACATGTGCTCACCACTATAGCATGTAATGGTTAGCTGATAACATTAGACAACCGAAAATGATTGTATTTCTGTTAGCCAAGCATTTCTGTCATTTGCCTACTGTGTGAGCACTGCCAGAAAGACAGTTTAGTTTAGAACAAGCGAGTGTGTGTGTGTGTATATAGATTATTAGCCTCAAGCGTTTATAGCTTGTTGTGTGTAGCGACCATCTTGCTCAGTAACCACTGAGTAAGTTTTAACAGTCAACTCATAAAAACAGCATAGGATAGTTGTGTGTGTGTGTGTGGTTCATGTACTTGGGAATATGCATTAGCTCCATGCGCTAGCTTTACCTTACCCTCTAGAGGTAGAGCGTTATCCCTTCCTTTGGACATTGCCAATGATTGCATTCCCCCACAAGTTTTACACTTAAGCCCTTGGCTTGTTCTTGATTAGGTTTGGTTTGCTTTAGGCTTGGTTTGGTTCAGTTGGGTTTGATTCGACTTGGTTCAGTTTAGTTTAATGTAGTCACCATTTTTTATTTTTAGCTACACTCTTTAACCAATTAATTAATGACAGTCTACTCTTATTTCTTGAATCGATAAATTGAATTTTGTGTACACCGTTTGTCAAGCCATGCCTACAACCTATACTCCCTATGTACTACAGTCAGATCTGAAAACAAGTTCCAATGGTCAAAGACGTGTCAGTCACCATACATGTAGCCTAAAATAATTCTTTCTTTACCTAGCTAGGTTTCGTCACTCACAGTCAACATCTTACATTATGGGTTTGCAATATATTAAGAAAAACAAAAGTCCATGATCTTGTTGTTTTGGGTCTTTTTTGGGGGAAATTCATAAGCCATAAAAAGAATGACATCATGTCAAGTTCTGGGGGGACCTTGTATGTCAAAATCCCATTATCAGTTTATAAAATCTCAAGGCCATGCCCTAGCAGTTTTGGATTATTTCAATCAATGAGTCCACCATAGGAAAGATCAGAAAAATAAATACCCTTAAAACAAGTCATCACATGACCCTCTACAAACAATGCTTCGCAAAATATAAATTCATCCATTGAACATTGAACATGATCGGCGACATCATCCTCGCTTCCCCCTCCCACCATGGTCGCCATATCGTTTGACCTTCAAGTCTCCTCAGCATCTCTGTGCTTTTTTCATTGCCCTGTTGTCAATTCAAGTCAATGCATTCCAATAAGCTCAAATAACATCCACATCCTGTCAGTCTGCCCCAGCAAGTTTGTTTTCTATATTCACTTCAAGCAACATATAACCAAGTTCTGTTTATTCTATCTAAAGCCAACTTCACCTGATCAAGGAATTATCATTTGTCATGTCACTCATAATCGTTTACATGTTAAAGACCCCCTTCAGGGGGTTTAGGAATTAGGAATTCCATCATAGGAAAAATCGGAAAACGAACCCTCGACCCGCCGTCTCATCGAAATAGCGAATACTGTATTGGTATATCACCACCGTGGCCAGTAATAGCCTCGCTGAAACACGTGCCCAGTGGTATCGTCTCTTTCTATCTACAAGCAATCTTCATGAACATTTTAGACAGATTAAAAAAAAGTTTTAAAAACTAAAATGTTTTCAACAAAAGTGTCGTTAGACCCTTTCGCATTTTTTTAAACATAAATACTATATTCGAAAGGGGGAGTAGTGTGTGGGGGGGGGGTCACCCCGAGTCCTACGACCCCTCGTATACGTCTCTGGCGTTATTGGTTTGTGAGATATAACAGAAATTCTAAAATCACAGTTTTACACCAAAAATTCTGTTTCCCTCATTCTCAAAAACTTTAACTTATTACCAAAATAAAGAGGGTTTCGAGACAAGCCATTTGACACGTCATAGGACCAAATCCGACCATGCATTAGTGAGATATCGGAAAAAGTTTAAAATCATGGTTTTACCCCAAAAAAACATGTTTCCAGCATTCTCAAAACTTTAACCTATTAATAAAATAAGGCATCGAGACACGCGATTTGACACGTCACACGTCCAAATCCGACGTTGCGTTCTAGAGATATCGACAAACTTTGTAGGAAAGTAGGCGACTATCTGGTTCTCTCCTCACCACCAAAACCCCTTCTTATAACTCATTTTTCAAAGAGCTCGCCCTCTTACAAAAATCCCAAGTGCGCATGCGTAAAAAACAAAAACAAAAATGTTGATTCATAGCGGCATCCAGCAAAACGCATGCGCTATATGAGCAACAACGTTTAAGTTCATTTTAGCAGCGCACCTTATACATGTCGCATTTGAAAAGAGACTTTCACTAAAAAATTACAATTTCACCACCTCGTAGGGGTAGGTTTTATTTAGGGGTTGAAATGAGTGGTCCATTGGAAAGAGGGCGTCAACCCGAGACCAATGACACTTTATTCGTGAATCGCCGACCACGGGTTCGGAAGTTACCGGCTTAAACTCACGCGGCGGCCATGCCACTATATAGAACACCCACTACCCCCTACTGATTACAAAAGATAGCATAACAGATTGACTTCAGCGGAACAACTGGGTCATCCCCCGTCCAACAGGACTCGACAACATCGCATCCACAGGAAATGAAACATTCCAAATTCACAGTTTATAACTTCTCAGTTTCTCGTTCGCCAGCAGGCTTACAGTATGATAAATGAGTCCTAAAAACGCGCTTCCTTACTCGATCATCCAACAACACGGTCACCTCAGAAGGGAAGGACAAGATTTTATAAGGTCCCATAAATTTCGGTTGGAGCTTTCCTGACACCTGATGACCGGGCGCCTTCGGCCAGAAGTTCTTCGCATACACGAGGTCTCCGACAGAATATCCACTTTTCTTACGACCCAAGTTATATCTCTTGGCAACCTTATCGTGCGAAATCCTGATAGCTGCCTTGGCTTCTTGCCAGATTTCCCTAACACGTTCAGGACAGGGCTGGTCAGGCAGAAGATCATGAAGCGACCATAAGTTAGTTAGAGGGGAATTTGGCACAAACGCATACATAAGAGAGAAAGGAGTCTTACCGTGCGATTCATGCTCAGCGGTGTTATAGGCATAAGCTAGCCAGTAGAATGATGAGTCCCACTTGGCATGGTTATCTCGATGGTAGGCGATATCCGCGGCTCTCAAATTGCGGTTAACCCTTTCGGCCAGACTAGGGTTAGGGTAATACGGCGTGGTAGTTAAATGGGAGATAGAGTAGTGAAATAAAAATTTTCTAAATTGATGAGAATGGAAAGCTTTAGCATTATCGGAAACTAGATATTGACAAGGGCCACAAGAAGCAAAAATCACCTTCAAACACTTGATGACAGTAAAAGAATTACACATTCTTGTGGGAAAAATCCATGAAAACTGGGAAAAACCATCCACACAGACAAAAGCAAAGCGGTTTCCCACCCTGGACCTTGGAAACGGGCCCACGAAGTCGATATACAGCTTTTCCACGGGTCTGGATACAGTTTCGGAAGCTAACTTACCAAATTTACCACTAACAGCAGGCTTACTCATTGAAACTATGACATCCCAGTACAAACCTCCTCACATCTTTATCGAGACCCTTCCAAACGATAGACTGTCTGATCTTCTGTCTTGTTTAAAAATCCCCTGATGACCTCCAGCAGGTGACTCGTGAAAATACTTCAGCATTCCATTTACAAGCTGAGCTGGCAAGACAACCTTAGGCTTCTTATCGCACTTAGCTACACAGCATAACACCCCAGATTTTAAGATGTAAGGCTTAATCTCTTCACCAGAACTCAATGTGATAATTAACTCACTCAAAACAGGATCTTCTTTTTGGTGCACAGCAATTTCTCCGAACAACAATGGTGAATTCACAAGCATGTGCTGAGCAGAATTTGCTCCGATTACAACTGACTCATCAGACGAAGGAGTTTCACACCTACCAGGTACTTCCTCGTACATTCGGCTAAGGGAGTCAGCAACGATATTTTCACAACACTTAATGTGACGGACAGTAAAGTGAAAGGATGAAATTCTGGTTGCCCACCTGGCAATGCGTCCAGTGGTCCTGGGTTTAGCTAGGACCCAGCTCAGGGCCTGGTTATCAGTTTCCAGATCAAACGGAACATGCTCAACGTACATACGGAATTTCTCCAGTCCGAACATGACTGCAAGGCCTTCCAGTTCACACACAGAATAATTTGCTTCTGTGGGAGAAAGAGTTTGAGAAGCAAAGCCAATATGACGTCTACCTAGCTCACTGTCTTGTAGCAGAACGGCGGCTACAGCACCTAGAGAAGCATCAGTCTGAATGATGAACCTCTTACTGAAATCTGGGACAGCAAGAACAGGAGTACTACACAGTGCCTCCTTCAAATCCTCAAAAGCTGCTTGCTGCGACGGACCCCATTCAAATTTCACACCAGACCTACGTAGACAGTTAAGTGGCACTGCACGTTGTGCAAAATTTGGAATAAATTTACGGAAAACCCCAAATATTCCCACGAAACGGGCCACAGCTTTTACATTCTTAGGAGGTTTGAAATCTCTGATTCCTTGGGTTCGGGAGTCATCGACCGAAACACCATCAGCGGAAACGATATGCCTAAGAAAAGCAATCCTAGGTTTGGCGAATGACACCTTAGACAATTTTACAGTTAGACCAACAGATTTTAATCTCTCACAAACTTCGCGCAGATGGTGCACATGATCTTCAAACATTTCACTATATATGACGACGTCGTCCAGGTAATGATACAGATAGTCAAATTTAATGCCAGAAAACACATGATCAAGAAGCCGACTGAGCACAGCGCCCCCTGTAGACAGACCAAAAGGTAACCTACAGTATTCAAAAAGGTTCCAGTCCGTGGCGAGCGCAGTGAGGTGTTTAGACTCCTCAGACAACGGAATTTGATAGTACGCCTGGTTTCAATCGATGAGACTATAGTATTTAGCGTTTTTAAACCAAGAAAAACATCTGTGCAGGTCAGGAAGAGGGATGGATTCTAAGACAACCTTTTTGTTTAACCTCCGGTAGTCCACGACTGGTCGAAAACCACCATTGGGCTTCGGGACAAGAAACATGGGTGACGAATAAGCTGACGTGGAGGGTCGGATCACTCCATCGGCTAACATTTGATCAATTATCTTCTTTAGTTCCATCATCTTAGGTGGGCTTAGACGGCAAGGAGGATACAGGGAGAGTATCGGTAACTTCTATTTTATATTCCAAAATACTAGTCATTCCCAATTCGTCGGTAAACACCTCAGGATAACACCCACATAAATCACGAATTACTTTAGCCTGAGCATCAGACAGATTGCTTAGATCCAAAGATTCAACTCCGGCAGACAAGGTGGGCTCCGTGTCAATATTAACAACGTGAGCACCAACAGCAGAAACATCAGAAGAATAGAACCTTAATTTTACCTCAGTACAAAACCTAAACCAAAACGACTTATGTTGCATGTCTAACAACAGACCGGTGTGACCAAGAAAATTAGCTCCAAGAATGAGGGACAAGATACATCTTTTACTACCCAAAATGAAAATTTCCAAGTGAAATTGTGAATATGCACCTTAAATTTTGCAGAACCAAGGACGTCCAATTTGGAACCGTTGGCTGACACTAACACAACATTGACTTTAGACAAATTTCCCAATTTGAAGATTTGTTTCATGGCCAAGTACCAATTCTCACTGACCAAAGATGCAGCACTTCCTGAGTCTAGCATGGCGATTACACAGGCATCATTGACCGAAACTTCGACCATGGGGGAAGGCAAAATAACATTTTCAGAAATCCTCGAACAGACACCATTATCTCCGAAAGGTTTGGCATCGTCCTGCGCCATTTCGTTCTTCAAAGGACCTGGTGAGTTCTTAGCTGGATGAATACCACGATGTCCGTTTCCAACCCGTCAATTACTTTTCTTCACCTGACAGTTACGTTGAATATGACCGGTGCGACCACACCAATAGCATTTCACAGGAAAGTTAGAATTATTGCTGACATTATTTCGGTTAGGATTTTGGTTGAAATTACTTGACCCAGACGGGGGTCGACCAGGATTAACACCAGGAGGTGCAGCCCAAGCAGGATACCTCAAGAAATTCACAGAGCGCACGGACTCAGCCAAAATAGCAGCCTCGCGAAGCTCACCAACGGTACTTGTAGGAGTGCCAACGCTCAGACAATTTCAAAATTCCGGAGTTGCACCAGTCTTAATCAGTTTCACAACTTCTGATTCTGGCATATCCAAACCAAACACTTTCACAAATTTAGATATGTCCATGATGTAATGATTTAGAGGTTCGCTCATACCCTGAGCACGATACAGATAACGCCCTTTCACGGAATCCAAAGACCTCACCGGCACGAAAACTCTCAACACTTCGGCCATGAAATATTCAATGCTCCTACCATTACACATTGCACTAGTTACATATGTCCGAACAATATCAGAAGTGTGAGGAGATTTCAGCTGAAAAAACATTTTATCACTTACACCGAACTGTACTGCACATTCATGAATTTCAACCAGTCTCACTGTGGCCCACCTTCCCATATCCTGAGAAACTTCACAACCTCTTCAACAGTGTCCATTCTCCGACCATACAATTTACAAATAAAATTCATAATAGGATGATTTACGGGACCAAAACTAGCCTTAGAGTAAACAGAATTGGAATCATGGTCACTACACGCATCTTGGCCTGGCATCCCAAACGTTGTATTCCCTAGAACAGAATCATAGTTTCTAGTCTTTACAGAAGAACCGGGGTTATGCCCCAAACTAGAATTGACACCATGACATCCTTGAAAACCAGAATTAATATTTACGGCACCCTCAGAACTGGAATTTTGTTTCAATTTGTTGTTTGAGTCTTCAGTCTTTTGACTGGTTTGATGCAGCTCTCCATGCCTCCCTGTCCTGAGCTAATCGTTTCATCTCTACATAGCTCCGACACCCTACATCGGAGGCAATCTGTTTAACATATTCTAACCTTGGTCTACCCCTACAGTTTTTGTCCTCGACCCTTCCTTCCATAACTAAGCTTGCTATTCCTGGGTGTCTTAGTATGTGTCCTACCAACCTATCTCTTCTCTTCATTAGCAGTCGCCAGAAACATCTCTCCTCTCCCACTCGTCTTAATACCTCTTTGTTTGTAACCCTATCTACCCATCTGATCTTCATCATTCTCCTATAACACCACATTTCGAATGCTTCAATTCTCCTCTTTTCTGCTGCACCAATAGTCCAAGTTTCACTTCCATAGAGCGCCACGCTCCAGACAAAGGCTTTCAAAAATGACTTCCTAATACCTAAATCTATATTCGATGTCAGCAGATTCCTTTTTTGTAGAAATGCTTTCTTTGCCTGAGCCAACCTACTTTTAATATCCACTTTGCTTCGTCCATCACTGGTTATTCTGCTTCCTAAGTAACAGAAGTCTCCTACTTCCTTCAGCTTTTCACCTGCCAATTTGATCTCCATAGAGGTTTCTGATATATTTCGGCTGCATTCCAGTATTTTTGTTTTACATTTATTTATTTTCATCATGAATTCTTTCCGTAAGACGGAGTCCATACCATTCAAAAACTCATTCAAATCCTCAGGCTTGTCGGCCAAGATGACGATGTCATCAGCAAATCTCAGAGTTGAAATTATTTCTCCTTGAATCTTCACTCCCACTTTAAATTTTTCTCTAATTTCCTTCATTGCTTGTTCAATGTAAAGATTGAAAAGTATGGGTGATAAGTTGCAGCCTTGCCTTACACCTTTCTGAATACCAGCTTCTCTCTCATGTCCTTCAACTCGAATGACTGCTGTCTGGTTTCTGTACAGATTGTATATCACCCTCCTATCCCTGTACTTTATTCCAATTGATTTCAAAATGTCAAACAATTTAGTCCAATCAACGTTATCAAAAGCCTTTTCTAAGTCTGCAAAAGCCATGAACGTTCTCTTATCTTTCCTTATTCTACCTTCTAAAATCAGCCTAAGACTTAGTACAGCTTCCCTTGTTCCTACATTTCTCCTGAAACCAAACTGGTCTTCACCCAACTCCGTTTCTATCTGGCTTTCAATCCTCTTGTAAATTATTCTAGACAGGATCTTTGAAGCATGAGTAATCAAGCTGATTGTACGGTAATCTTCACATCTGTCAGCTCCCACTTTCTTTGGTATAGGGATGATTACATTCTTCTTGAAATCAGGGGGTACCTCACCTGTCTCATAAATCCTACACACCAAGTGAAATAACCTGATCAGACCTTCTTCTCCTATGCAGTGTAGCAACTCAATCGGTATATCATCTATGCCTGGTGCTTTGTTCCTGCTTAAGTCTTCCAAAGCTCTATCAAATTCTGATCTCAATATTAAATCTCCTTTCGCATCGTCATCAATTTCCTCCTCCCTTTCCATTACATGATTCTCAATCTCCTTTCCCTTATACAAACTCTCTATGTAAGCTTTCCATCTCTCAACCTTTTCTTCCCTATCTGTTAGAGGCTTTCCATTTGTGTCCTTAATATTACAGCATTTAGTCTTCTTTTCCCCAAAAGTATTCTTAATCCTTCGATAAGCTGTGTCTACTTTTCCTAATTTCAGACAATTTTCTATACCTGCACATTTCTCTTTCAACCATTCTTCTTTCGCTTCCTTGCACTTCTTGTTAACCTCATTTCTCAGACGTCTGTATTCTGCTTTCCCCTTTTCATCTCTTAGATTCTTGTGTTTCCGCCTTTCATCCATCAATTCTAGTATATCCCGAGTGATCCACGGTTTTCTACCTATTCTTTCTTTCCTACCAATGTTTTCTTCTGCGGATTTTGTTATTTCATTCTTCAAAAGTGCCCATTCGTCTGCAATTGAAGTTTGTTTAGGGTTTTTCATTAGTCCTTCCTTTATACTCTTCTTGAATCTTTCGTTTACATCCTTCTCTTTCAGTCTGTCTATTGCCCACCTTTTTGGCTTTTGACTTTTCTTCAGTTTCTTCAACTTTAATCTGCATTTCATTACAACCAGATTGTGATCAGAGTTTATGTCAGCACCAGGATATGTTTTACAATCCAAAATCTGGTTTCGAAACCTCTGCTTGACCATAATGAAGTCGATTTGGTAACGCCCTGTATCTCCTGGTCTCATCCATGTGTATATTCTTCTATTGTGGTTATTGAATAAGGTGTTAGCTATGACCAATTCATGCTCGGTGCAGAATTCTACCAGCCTGCTTCCTCGATCATTCCTTTCACCTAATCCGAAATCTCCTACTATCTTCCCTTCTCTCCCTTTTCCTACCACAGCATTCCAATCTCCCATTACTATAACATTTTCATCACCCTTGATATACCTCAGAATTTCGTCTATTTCTTCGTAGACCTTTTCAACATCCTCATCATCAGCCTGACTGGTAGGCATATAGACTTGTACCACTGTAGTGCAGGTAGGTTTTGTATTGATTTTTGCTACAATAATCCGTTCACTATATTGCTCATAATATTCCACCCGCTGTCCAAGTTTCCTACTCAATATGAGGCCAACCCCAGCTTGGCCATTGTTTGATTTAGTGCTAATGACCCTATAGTCTCCTGACCAAAAGTCCTGTTCTTCCTGCCAGCGCATTTCACTAATCCCAACCAAATCCAACCTCAACCTATCCATTTCCCTTTCTAAGTTTTCTAACCTTCCACTTCCTAGCAGACTTCTAACATTCCACGCTCCGATCCGCAGAATGTCAGATTTCCTCTTTGTCACTTCTGTGATGTTAACCCCCTCTCGAGTAGTCCCCACCCGGAGATCCGAACGGGGGACTAGTTTACCTCCGGATTGAAATTTTACAAGGGAGGAGGCCATCATCACATGTAATTATGCATAGAGAGGTGCATATCCTCGGGAATAGCATACGGCTGTAGTTTCCCGTTGCTTTCAGCCGTGCAGCAGGACGCAGTGTAGCCATTATTGGCTTATATTACCAATATCTTAACCGTCTATAAGACTAGTAAAGAATTGATTTATTCTGAAAGGCTGCTACTCCCTTTCAGAATAAGTAAAGAGCAATTCTACTAACAAAAATACTAACCTTCTACCGTACTAACAATTAAATATCAAAACTCTACTAACAAAAAACTTAAGTTCCACCAACAACAAATACTACCACTAAAACAGTCTGTCAACAGACACACTCACATGCACCCTCACACATCACAGTCTACTGAAACAATGAACTATAACTAATAAACAATGCAACTGCTACCAGACACACTCACACACCACAGTCTAATAGAACAATGACATATTACTAATAGGCAAACTAACTACCTACTTACAACTAAAACTAACTACATACTTACTGTACTTTTATTTGAATTGACAATATTTACAAAATGCAATTTAGATAGAAAATACTTACAAAATGTAATTTAGATTCAAAATTGTCACAAAATGCAATTTAAGGGGGACGTATGCAAAATTGCCCTAAGGGAGAAATGGTTTCATTTCGGCTGTAGTTTATATGAAAATATGATGTATAGTTCTTCACGGAACTACTTGTTACTGTTGTGGTCATGCTTTCTCACACTTCAAAACAATAGCCAGGTTGGTTGACATTTTGTCAGATTTGACATTAGAAACAAAATTAGTTGAACAACTTCTTTCTTTCTTTCTTTCTTTCTTTCTTAGCAAGGTTTTGATGAAATTACCGCACAAGTTAACTACACATCCCTCCGATATTTATGCAATCTATTTAACAGCGCATATACCAGGGTTTTTCATTATACTATTTTACGGTTACAAGCCCCACTCAGAGATATATCGATTCCAAAAAAAAGTTTGAAATTCAGGGCCCCCCAAAAAAATCCGGCCCTGCACCGATTTTAACGCCCAACAATAGGATTCGTCACAGTCACTAACTCTTTCGCCGTAACAAATTTCAGCTTAATATCTTGAAAATGGCGTCCAGTACTTAGCTAAACGCAAAAATGTCACGCACAATGGAAATTTTCAGGGCCCCAAAAAAAAGAAAACGGTGAGAGATATCAAAAAATCGTTTTGAGTAAAAAAGTTGCATACCGCGGAGATCTTACACCTATACATTTAACATTTTTCGATACGATCAACCGTTTCCGAGATATATCGATTCCAAAACAAAGTTAGAAATTCAGGGCCCCCAAAAAAGATCCGGCCCTGCACCGATTTTAACGCCCAACAATAGGATTCGTCACAGTCACTAACTCTTTCGCCGTAACAAATTTCAGCTTAATATCTTGAAAATGGCGACCAGTACTTAGCTAAACGCAAAAATGTCACGCACAATGGAAATTTTCAGGGCCCCAAAAAAAGAAAACGGTGAGAGATATCAAAAAATCGTTTTGAGTAAAAAAGTTGCATACCGCGGAGATCTTACACCTATACATTTAACATTTTTTGATAGGACAGGCCGTTTCCGAGATATATCGATTCAAAAAAAAATAGGATGAAATTCAGGGCCCCAAAAAAAGGTCCGGCCCTACACCGATTTTAACGCCCATCAATAGGATTCGTCACAGGTTCCAACTCTTTCTCCGTACCAAATTTCAGCTCGATATCTTTAAAATTGCGACCTGTACTTTGCTAAACGCAAAAACGTCACGCACATACGTACGTACATACATACATACATACATACATACATACATACATGGTACCACTACTTTCAGGCAACACTTGTCCAACTCGTGACCTCGATTCAGCCTGAATTTCGTTCGGGTTTGGTACACCATTATTTAGCAAGGAATTGGGCATCACAGAAGGTGAAGAAAGTGCATCACCAGCATGTGGTACTGGATGTGTTTTAGGTCTCTCGACATTTGAAACATTAACAACATTAACAGAAGGATTAATGCTTAGAAAATCAACGATTTTACGTTCAGCAGCTCCAAAATCGCCAGGAATACATGAGCTCTGTCCAAAATCAATATTGCTAGCTGTTAAATGTGCTGGAACGCCAGCAGTCTGTATAACGGGGGGGATACTACATTCTGACTTCCAACGTTACTCGTGACATAAATTTCATTATCTGACACAGGCACCGACTCCTCAGCGGCAGAAATATTCAAGTCACGATCACCGACAGACAACGAACTCATTAAATCCTCACACTGACTGACAGAATTAACTCTATCTAGCCTCTGGGCACATTCCACCAATCTAATTTGGGCAGCTAAAATGTTCTTCAACACTGATATGGAACGCTCATCAGAAGAATGTAGCAGGTCGGTACAATGGAGATACAGATATTCAATACGGGCATTTAACTTCACAAAATGAGCAGGGCTACATTGAACCTCAGAGAAACAAAAATTTACTACATTGACATTATGTCCTTCACGGAATTACATACTTGGGACTCACCAAATTTGAACTGGGCATCAGACAGCTTGGGTACAGCAATATGAAAATCGGTGGCACATTCTAAGCTTTCTCTGGCCTCCTCTGTGTCCTCAGGCACTTGAAGGTTACGCAGCAGTAACTCATAAATCACCTCTTCATCTGTCAAATATTTGACAGTGATCTTGCGGTTGGCCATCGTACAGAATTATTTTCATGAAACAAAACAAACAAAACATATATTACTCACTGACCCTCAATTATAGCCTACCTATAAGGTGAAAATGAAAGGAGGGTCCATATTTTACTATTAAGTTTATCGCATGACATGCAGTCAGGCCATGGCAAACACATAACCACCGCATCTGCTACCAATGAGCCCATCTTACCCTAACCTTGGGCATTGGCCACGAGATTCAGAGTTGAGCGGTGCCCTAATTGGACTTCAGGCTAAAAGCTGGGGAGCGGACGGCTGGTGTATAACCAGTGGTCCGGTTAGGAATTGACTGCATGCATGGAAATAAAAGAATGAAAGGTAACATTGACAAGATGTAATTAAACTAAGATCCATACATAATGGGTACACAAGAACAAGGGTATATTGAATAATTTCACATACAGGCATACTAAAATAAACCAATCCTAGCCTGACTCGATATAAAAGAAATATATATAATAAAAAAAAGGCAAGGTGTGTCAGAACCCAACGCAAATACAAGAGGTTAAAACAACTTGCGGAACGAAATCCGTTTCTGAAGTACAAGCATGGTCTGGAATCCCCATGACTGCACGCGATCAGGAATGCGTAAAGAAAATCAAATTCACCAAAAATGTTAAGTAAATACACGATAAATGTTCAGTAAAACACAAGAAATGTTCCCCGGGAACAAGCAACATAACAATTAAAAGATGCTGTAACAAATCCAAAAACCGAGGTGTTATATGTTAGAGGTTAAGAGCCACTTAGTGCGACTGAACTGTTCGGCTAGCCAGCCTGGAATCGAATCATCTAAGGGAACGCTGACTTGCCTAACAAAGGTTACGACAACGAGGTAACCCCCATCCATACTTCAAAGAACAAAAAAAAACTAACTGTTTCCCCAGCCCAAAAATACATCGAAAAATTGCCTAACAACATACACACAAAATAGAATAGAAAGCAGTAATATTGTCCGCAGACAAAATATAAGTTAGTCTCTTAGCTTAAGAAAATATCACACGCGGTAAGTTACGCAGTGTTAGTTTTTTTTATCGAAAGTTTTTCTTGAAGAAACGCGAGAATCACACTCGCTGTTCTTTCATGGTTTTGTGCCCTTTCCAAAATGTTATCTTCAAAGCTTTACCTTATTTTCTTGGGACTCCGGGAAGAACACGAGGCGTCTTCCCGGAGCCCAGCACAACATGACTCGACTGTGTACCAGTCCTTGCTATAATGACGTCGATCGAGCTTCTTTCTGCTTCAGTCTAGCACTTACGCGCCAAATGCGTCACTCGCACACAGTTCAGCCCACCTAACAGGGGGACGAAACGACTTGGGCTGCCGAGCACACAATGGAGTGCAATTTGTTCCAAGTTAGCATCATTGGTTACTGACCAACTGAGCGTCGCCAAGCGTAGTGGTTTACTGCGCGTTGGCCCAATGCGATGTTGCCGGTTGGTTGACGACTCTGCAAAGTTTAACGTGAGAATTGAAGCTTTTCACATTTCCCACACGGCTGTCCACTGTTAGTAGGGGTACACAAAGTCCAGTTGATGGTCCAATTCCAGATTTGGAAATAAATGTAAGGGGGAACAAGGGTTTTCTTAATTCCCTTAGGGTTACACAATCTGCAGGGATGCACAAACACAAGTCCAGGGTTTTGGTAAGTTCAGGTGCTAGGTTGGAAGAATAAATCCTCCCGGGTTTGAATGTCAATTTTTACCTTGTAACAATGCAATTGGCACAATTATCAACAAATTAAAAAATAAGCCCATCACACAACTTCAACCTGAGCATAAAGAAAAGCCTTCATACGCAGTTTTTACTTATTTTAATCATCATACTTATAACATCACTAACAAATTCAAAAAGCATAACATGAAAATAGCTTATAAAACAAACAATACTAATCAGAGCATTTTCTTTAATTCCAATTCTTTCAACTTGAAGGATAAATTCAGCAAATCCGGTGTTTACAGATTAAGTTGTAATGATTGTAACGCCAATTACCAGTGGCGGCTGGTGACATTGTTGCAGCGTTGCACAACTCCCAATAATTTTACATCTAATTCGTAGTTTCTTTTCCTTTAATGTCTTAGTTTTACAGATCTAATGCACTCAAAAATGTGTTAAATTCATCGATATTTTGATATTATTTATCCTAATGCTTCACACTGTACCTATAAAAGCTCCGCCTTCAAATCAAACTCCAGGGGGTTAGCTCTCTTGTGGCGACTCCCAAGTAGACAGCGCGGCCCGCAGGGACGAGGCCAAGTTTGTACATAGCTTGCTGGCCAGCATGGGTAGTAGGGAGTTGCAGACGAGCTGCCAGCCCCCTGGCAACACTCAGTTCCAAATGGCACCGTTAGATTACACCACTCTTTGGAAATGACAACACCCTCGATTTCTCTTACCCCGCGAAGGATAGTTTAGTTGTTAGTTAGTTAGTAAGTTAGTTATTGTTCGTTTTAAGGGGCGGAACTACGAGGTCATCTGCCCCTGAAGGGTAATTTCTTTTCCACACCACTAGGGAATGCTACACCACCCACAACGGTACAAATATCGGAATTTCATAGGGAGACATTAGTTGGTTCACACCCAATTATTTTTAGATATTTTCTCATCATAACTTCATTTATTTTTGTCAATTGTTCTGTGAAGCGAGCCTAAGAACGCCACCATGCTATAAGTACAGTAGATAAGTGGCTGAACTATTTTGCGACGTATTGTTGGTGTACTGTAGGGGTTTATGTTTGCTTTTACCACTCTTGTTCTTGCGGGATTTGCGTTGCGATTAGTTCTGTAATTAGTTGATTGAGTATTTTGGTTCCAGGCAGATACATAACTGTGCATTATTATTATTATTATTATTATTATTATTATTATTAGACTATTATTATTATAATTGGTTGGTTGATTGTGAGTAGACCTATGCATTCACTACGAAATTTCTTGGCTAGCAAAATTCAGTGTTTTGTTAGTTTGTTAGTTTGCTTAGTTATGGAAGGAAGGTTCGAGGACAAGAACTGTAGGGGTAGACCAAGGTTAGAATATGTTAAACAGATTGCCTCGGATGTAGGGTGTGGTAGCTATGTAGAGATGAAACAATTAGCTCAGGACAGGGAGGCATGGAGAGCTGCATCAAACCAGTCAAAAGACTGAAGACTCAAACAACAACAGATCAGACAAAATTGCAGGACATAACATGTATTGAAGAAGCAAAAGCCCTCATCGCTCAGGATCTATTAGATGACGCGGCGCAGTGTGTTAGCTTGTTGATCAGCAAAGCCTTCGTCTACAGAAGAAAGAGACATGCATAAAAATGGTTCGATAGTGAGTGCTGCTAAGAGTAGTAAATAATTCCCGGTATTTAGGAATATATCTACAAACGACACTGTCTTCCTACAGGATACACACTCAGGAAAGGGCTTCAGCAGCTACGAAAGCCACTCATCGAATTAAAAATATCCGACAACTTTCTTTGCCCACTGCAATGTCATTGTTCAAAACCGTAATAACTCCAATTGCCTCATATGGAATAGAATTAATATGGGATAAGCTTTCGAGTAGCGATTTCAAACGATTAGAAAGTGTTAAAGCACGTTATCTGAAGAGTGCTTTGGGAGTTGGGATTTATGCACCCTCAAGGAATGTATACGAATTAGCCAGGGCAAGCTTCTTCTTGGAAGAACTGAGACTGCAATTCACGCTGCCATCTACCGGCCCTTACCAAGCGCATCTCGAACTGCGGCGAAGGAAGAGAAATGACATTGACCCTGAATTTTATAGCACTAGCGCAATGATGGATAGACAATGGACGGAGGCAGGATACGATCTAAGACATGTGGTAACGAGACTTGCAACTCATGGTTTTCACCATAAGATCTGCTTAACTCAAGGTTTTCACCAGCCAGATGGTGATTGCGTATGTTCGTTGTGTGACAAGAGATGTGACCGTTATCACTTAACTAAGTGTGCAAAAAGAACTAAATCCATCAGAGACTACAGTGAAAACTAAATAGCATTGTAAGATCAAATTGTATTTAGAATGATATTTTCGTGTATTGTGTAGGTTAAGTAATGCTCTTTCGAGCGCATCTTATTAAATTATAATTATAATGTTTTCCTTTTTATTTTCTAGGGTCGGTGACGGAGTATTTCGTGAAAAGAAAAACTGAAACTTCTTTTTCAAAACGGATTTTGTTTCTCACAGGTGCGATGTGATTTGGCAAATTTGAACAGTCAGCACCCATATAAAATTACAAGATAGGTAAGAATGTCTGATTTCTGAATAATAATAATAATAATAATAATAATAATAATAATAATATTAATAAATAAACTGGGTTAGGCAATAAGTTTGTTTTTATAGCAAGGACCAATTAATTACTGTATTTATGCTAGCTGCATTTAACGTCTGGCAATTGGATGCAACATGTTGTGATCATCAGCTGCCACTCCCGCAGATAGTTAAGTTATTGTAGGTTTAGGGGGCGGAACTACGAGGTCATCTGCCCCTACTCCTGCAGATAAGTTCGATATTCCTCCCCATCAAATAACAGTTGGTTACTCCTGCGAGTGAGTGAGTCTTGTTATAATTGTTTGTATGAGGAATTCCATGTAGGCCTACTTCAATCTCAACAAACTGCCTCCACATTCTACTTGTGATGGAGAAACATATTTGTCACTTCCATCTGTTTTCCTTGCTGTAAGATCTTTTCAGTAGCTTAATATTATGGCAGCGCTGAATGAAGATAGAACGAGCGATAACATTCTCTATAATACATGAATTAGCCAAACTACCTTATGAAGCGATGAGAAATAAATCAGGGAACGATGTTTCCTCCTCCGCCGTATGTGACCCACCCAACCATCCCAAATAGGATCACGACTTATATAACCAAAATTACAGCTGTGGCCGCCATTAGTCCAAATCAATCATCGGTTGCGGTCATGAGTATTCGGGTCTCTTCGTTAGCCCCACTGATCCGCTGGTCTGTCATCAAAACAATACTGCCAACCTCGCCCTTACGGTACTATGTAACACAAAGAAGCGCCCAGTTCAGTCTCTAGTGCGCATCATTCGTGCCCAGCACTCAGTTCACCGCTCTAATTAGGCTAGTGTGTGCAATATTTCGCTTCTCTGTAATGATTATTTTTTCCACGGTTGAAATGAGTGTTTTTTGTTATCTGCTCTGTAATTACTATGCAGTAGGCCTATATCGCTCCGCTGTAATAAATATGTGAATTTATTTCCCACTACTGTGGTTTTGACAATGGTTACAGCCTAACGCGCCCAGTTCAATGGTTTGTGTCAACCGTGCCCCGCTAGCTAGGCGCGGCCAAGGCCACACCTACACCTGACCTTCTAACCATCGTTTTGTCCAATCCAATGGTTTTTGACAATGGTTACAGCCTAACGCGCACATACCAATGGTTTTGTGTCAACCTTGCCCCGCCAGCTGCGCACGGTCAAGGCCACACCTACATCTGACCTTCTAACCTTCGTTATGTTCAATCGAATGGTTAGGCTACGGCCTAACGCGCACAGACCAATGTTTTTGTGTCGACCGTGCCCCGCTAGCTGCGCGCGGCCAAGGCTACACCTGACCTTCTAACCTTTGTTTTGTCCAATCCAATGGTTACAGCCTAACGCGCACATGCCAATGGTTTTATGTCAATCGTGCCCCGCTGGCTGCGCGTGACCAAGGCCACACCTACACCTGACCTTCGTTGTGTTCAATCCATTGGTTTATGACGATGGTGACAGCCTAACGCGCACAGACCAATGTTTTGTGTCAACCGTGCCCCGCTAGCTGCGCGCGGCCAGGCCACACCTGTACGTAATCATTCTAACCTTTGTTTTGTCCAATCCAATGGTTCTTGAAAATGGTGACGGCCTAACGCGGCTAGATCAATGAGTTTTGACAATGCTTTCAGCCTAACGCGTCCTGATGATTTTTTTATCAACAGTGATTTTGTATCCCACATATGGGCAACAATGTGTCCGTCGCGGTGCGTGCTGCTAGAGTGAGTCTTGATGACAGTTGAACGAGATGCAAGCGCTGTCGAAACATGGCAGCCGTCTTTAAAATAGCAATAAATAACATCACATATTTACGAACTTTAGCACATATATGAGGTTCAATAGTGACCAAGGTTGCTAATTTAAATACGTAATATCACCCTGATGATGAAACGAGGACACAAGGTATGAAAAAGTCACACAAAGTGCCGGAAGCAGAGTTGCTCAAAGTTATCTCATTCACTTCAAGAATAACAGCAATAAGCAGTCTTCCAAATCACACTGCGTTTGAACAACAAAAATATGTTCTGGCGGTGTTTTAAACCTCTCTGCTCTGAAGTCGTCATATCGAGCTACAGTCCAGTGGCTGCCTTCAGTAACTCTTTCCTCGTGTCGGGAACAAGAATTTGGAATAATTGTCCTCGTGACGTTAGAAATTGTACATATGGTGACTGCGCCCCTGCAGTTTGGCTTTGGTCACCACAATTATTGTAGTTGTGATAAGATTAGAATACCCTCTGTTCCAAATTTAATGTTTATACTAGTAATTTTTGCCCATAGCTGCCAACAACCCATTTTTTGAACTCGGTGACTGAACATGCACATGCTTGTAAGGTGCAGTGTAACTGTCCATGGCAAATATTGTGTGCTTATTTGCAATGTAGATGTAAAAATCTTACATGCAAGCCACAACTATTTTGCAATTTCGATCGCAAGTTGTGCTAACTCCCTCGTTAGAAGAGGTGGGTTCGATTCCCTCCTCATACATCCTGGTAGTGGTTTTCTGTGGTTTCCCAATTCGACTCCATGCAAATGCTGGGATTGTTCCTAACTTAAGGCCATGGCCGCCTCCTTCCCAATCCTCACCTGAATTACAAATACACACACTACTACTGCCGTCAGACTTTTCTTATACATAGGCCTACACACAAAAGTACTTGAGGCTAAATGACCACCATGTCCAAGCTCCAATGAAGCAACAATATGGTAAGACTACTCTGTCTGCCAGTGTTCCAAACTTTTGTTGAAGTGCATGTACAACAATTTTTCCTTATGTTATGACTGCATAATTTTGAAATGCTTTTAATCACCTAATTTGGCTAATCTCTGTCTTTACATTGGCAGGTGAGGAATTTGTCAAGGAAGCATATAATAAGCCCCATTATATTGACAACATTTACATTCTCTCCCCTCCATCCAGCAACCCTGTCGATGTCATATGCCTCCAGGACAGAATCTACACCAGGACTGAAGAAAAGGGAGAACTCCCTTGTGGAATTGCTGTATTGCTGCAAAATACATAAGAAGAAAACAAAAATGTGTAATATGAAGAGTTAATATAATAGAGAAATGAAATTTAATTTCAAAATCATATCTGTACAGTTGACATTAATTTAAATATGTTCCAACCTTTTATTCCTGAAAGTATTTTTAAACAGTAAAAATTGCAACATTATAGACTTAACTCCATGTAGTACATCACAATTTTGCATAATAGGCCTGTTTTCATTCAACAGGATGTGCTTCCTGATTTAGACGCATGGCGCAGAGGTAATGTTTTCGCCTGCTGTTCCTCAGGTTGCAGGATTGAATCCTGGCTCAGTCTGTTGGTGCATAAATGAGAGGGAGTCGTATCACAGATTTTCTGGCATGTTAAAGATACCCTTTTGGGTGGAAATTCTGGCACTCTGGTGCCTCTAAAAACTGCAGTACGGTAGTTAAAAAGGACGTAAAACCAATAACATTATTATTTGATTTAGGATGTTCCAAGAATGAACCATGACTTTTTTTTAAACAAAACACAAGGAATAGTTTTCAGTGCTGAGGAGAGGAATTATCTATTGTTAGAAGCTACCTAATTATGGATGTAAGTTAATTTATGCCTGTTGAAGGAATACTTTTTCTAAACCTGTTTGCGTTACATTGTTCTTCTACGGCAACGGCGATAACAGAAAGCACTTCTGTGTGTATACGAGTCAGTGTCTCAATGCATCTCTCATCCTAAGTGTTGCATTTCATATGCACTGATTTGTCAACCTCGATGCTAGGAACTAGTCAGAATGCAGTTAATCTGTAATGACTAAAAAGAAGCAACATACCATGCTAGAATGTGAATGCATGCTGCTCGATTTGAAATTGACCTGCTTTTTCTAGGGTAAATAATTCCAAGCTTTCAATTATTGAAAGCTAGCATGGCACTTGGACAACACACCAGAGTTGTGACTTAGCTGCCTTTGTGAGTGTATGTTTGTCTTGTCTAATAATTAAGTTATTCACTAAATGTGAAAATGCACTCTATATAAAGCGGGCTTAACGTGGGAACAGTGTTCACTGGTTCTGTGAAACTCTCTGAAAAATAGCAGTAAGGAGCCAAAAAATTCAATAAAAGTACTAATTTTAAAATGTTATTTATGACGAGCTAGTCTTGCCATTACTTGTGTGCACAACGGAATTCATGGCTTCTGTCGTATAGTACCACACTTCACGCAGTCAATACGATGCAAGCGTTATACCACATGTCCTAGTTACCTTATGTCGACGAGCTGGGAAACAATTTTTATCGCAGGTATGAAAACACACTCTTACAACTATGAAGTGTGTGGAATTGTCTGCATGTTGTTATTGCAGATATCTTAAATTGATTATTAAACTAAGAGGAACACATGTAATATGCTCTTGGTTTTGGAAGCTGCACCAGAACATGGCGGTAAGAAATTATTCTCAAGCTATTAGTTTTAACATGGCCTTAAATGTTATGATTGGTGAGGTACTGCTCGGGTCCAAGCTCTGTGAACTTGCGGGGTGAGGGGAAAGAGCAGGGAAGGGTCTGTCAACAGCCCGCCGTGATATCTGGAATTCCTTTCTATTCCAATACTGCTAACATAGGGCCGTTGCTCAAACCACTGTGGTGTTACGAGTGAGTGAGTCACGGACCAATGTATTAGGATCTGTACCATGCACGGACCGGGAAACCTCATCACTCGTCAACATCACTTCTCATAATCCACGATGCACATTCCTCTCAGGTTCACGCAGCTTTGACCCAAGCAGTATGTGGTGCAGCCTATAAGGTTCCATGTCTACTGGCATGCAGGAGGCCTATGTATATTTACTGAAATTTTGCAGGTCCCCTCCAGGGGATAATTCTGGCATCCTGGGATCTCAAACCGTTGCAATTATAGAAGACGTTAAACCACTGCTATCAAATTTCACATTTTTCAGCCTTTTTATGTCGACCATGAATTAATCAGGAAATGAACCTGGTTTGTCTGGGTGAGGAACAAGCAGCTAGAACACTTAAGGAATCATACAGCTCCCCTCCCACTAAAATTAGTCATCTTATCAATTATACTAAATTATGTAATAGATTCTAGGCAGGTGACTAAAAGATTTTATGACAGCTATTTTTCAGTGAGCATTATTGCGCTTGAAGGGATTTGTTTTTTAAACCAGAGGTAATTTCATCACTCTAATTTTTTAAATGTGTCTTTGGTGTCGTTTCTGAAGATTTAAAATTTCTTTAACAGTATCCTCCCTTATTTTCAAAAGTAAAAGCAGGAATTCTCTCGAATGCTTAGGGGCATGATTTTAGTGTAAAGAGCAAAGGAGGCCAGGTTGCAGTATGTTGATATTAAAATCAAGGATATCTATGAATACTTATTTATGTACTGGTCAGTGGTGCGGTGTAGTATAGCATAGCAATTGATGAGCACAATGGGGCACTAGGGTGAAACACTGGCAGCTTCATATGAAGTCACAGTATTTCTTGGGGGTTATTTTAAATACACCCAGTTCCAGGGAATGTTACACTAGACCATCTGTTGTGTAGGTGTAAGCTATTACAAGATGCCTTACATCAAATGGGAAGTAGCCTATGTTTCCAACTAACAAGCTATTGAGCAGATAGAGCTAACAAAAATTATGACGCATGGAAAATACGAGCTCCATACATTTGTGTGCCCTATTTTTAGTTTAAGAAGTCTAGATCATAGTGAACTTAAAGTGTGTAGAAACTGACCGTTGGTCTCGAAGCAATACAAGCTGATACAGTAGCAGCTGTCGAGAATTGGTATGTCTTTGTCCTGGGCATTAATATATGGAATGTATTATACAATCGGATGCTCCTACAGCACTGTTAGATAAAGGAAAATATTCACAAAACTTTAAATAACACCAAATGTTGGGAATATTTTCAGGCTTTGAATGCATATAAAATAGCAGAAAAAATAATTAAAGCTTGGCCCATGATAACATTTGCAAATCATCTTCTATGATCTTGCATTGGTTATGTAGAACTGGTGGGCAAGTTTTTAATAGCTATTATGCTACCTGCTTAGTGGAGGAACACACTTCTGTCTACCAATCTAGCAAAGCAATCAATTGAATGTAAGTGTGCATGAGAGTGTGGAGTGCGAGTGCGAGTGTTGTTGTTGTTGTTGTTGGTAAGATTGCTGGACACAGTTGCCTCTTCGCCCAATAGCTTCTGTACAGATTGCACCACAGTAGCATATACCCGTCACACGTAATGTTTGTAAACACAGACAGAAATTTGCTAACCTAACCATTCGCCTACAAAATCCATCCATATGGACCGTAGCACAAAGGTATGCACGATACTCTAAGAAGGGTTAAGGAAAACTCAACACACACATACTTCGTGTCAAATCATAAAACGTAGAAAAATACAGCAAACGAAAGAGGGGACCAGAAATTATAATGTAAAAGGGAGATGGTCCAAATACTCCATTATGGCCTCGACCAATGGAATTACAGGATTATGCAACATAGGCTGTTTGCCAAATAGCCAAAGTGTACACTCTTGCACACTCTCACTCGGAAGTGACGTCAGCGAGTGGTATTCCAAATACGATCGAGTGCAAGTGTTCGAGCCGAGTGCGAGTGTACATAGCGACAATTTTGAAGGTGCAGACTCGGTTCGTTCACTCGGTGCAGGCTCTGTGATGTCGCCATTTTGACAGAACATCTGTATTCTCACTTGACATGATCAATTGTGAATTTCAGACGATACAAGGAGGGATACTTATATGTAATTGTAAGTAATTATCTTTTACAATAGCGGTGATTGTTTTTTTAACATACTTGCAATGATGAATGAAATTTATGTTAGTAGTGTTCCATAACCTGCGAGGTTAACCCAACTTTCTATGGCCTTTCAAACATTTACTCATAATGTTTTTATTTTTATTTTCTAGGGTCGATGACGGAGTATTGCGTGAAAAGAAAAACTGAAACTTCTTTTTCAAAACGGATTTTGTTTCTCACGGGTGTGATGTGATTTGGCAAATTTGAACAGTCAGCACCCATATAAAATTGCAAGATAGGTAAGAATATATGATTTCTGAATAATAATAATAAATAAACTGGGTTAGGTGATAAGTTTGTTTTTATAGCAAGGACCAATTAATTACTGTATTTATGCTAGCTGCATTTAATGTCTGGCAATTGGATGCAACATGTTGAGGTTTATCCAGATTGCCACTACTGCAGATAGTTAAGTTATTGTAGTTTTAGGGGGCGGAACTACGAGGTCATCTGCCCCTACTCCTGCAGATAAGTTCGATATTCCTCCCCATAAAATAACAGTTGGTTACTCCTGCGAGTGAGCTAGTCTTGTTATAAGTGTTTGTATCTAGTTGAATGAGGAATTCCATGTAAGCCTAGGCCTACCGGTACTTCAATCTCTACAAACTGCCTCCACATTCTACTTGTGATGGAGAAACATATTTGTCACCTCCATCTGTTTTCCTTGCTGTAAGATCTTTTCAGTAGCTTAATATTATGGTAGCGCTGAATGAAGATAGAACGAGCGATAACATTCTCTATAATACATGAATTAGCTAAAATACCTTATGAAGGGATGAGAAATAAATCAGGGAACGATGTTTTAATAGATGTTTCTTCCTCGGCCGTCTGTGACCCACCCAACCATTCCAAATAGGATCACGACTTATATAACCAAAATTACAGCTGTGGCCGCCATTAGTCCAAATCAATCATCGGTTGCGGTCATGAGTATTCGGGTCCCTTCGATAGCCCCATTGATCCACTGGTCTGTCATCAAAACAATTCTGCCAACCTCGCCCTTACGGTACTATGTAACACAAAGAAACGCCCAGTTCAGTCTCTAGCGTGCATCATTCGTGCCCAGCACTCAGTTCACCGCTCTAATTAGGCTAGTGTGTGCAATATTTCGCTTCTGTAATGATTATTTTTTTCCACGGTTGAAATGAGTATTTTATCTGCTCTGTAATTACTATGCAGTAGGCCTATATCGCTCCGCTGTAATAAATATGTGTATTTTTTTTTTTGCACAACTGTGGTTTTGACAATGGTTACAGCCCAACGCGCCCAGTTCAATGGGTTTGTGTCAACCATGCCCCGCTAGCTAGGCGCGGCAAGGCCTCACCTACACCTGACCTTCTAACCATCATTTTGTCCAATCCAATGGTTTTTGACAATGGTTACAGCATAACGCGCACAGACCAATGGTTTTGTGTCGACCGTGCCCCGCTAGCTGCGTGCGGCCAACGCTACACCTGACTTTCTAACCTTTGTTTTGTCCAATCCAATGGTTTTTGACAATGGTTACAGCCTAACGCGCACATACCAATGGTTTTGTGTCAATCGTGCCCCGCTAGCTGCGCTGGCCAAGGCCACACCTACACCTGACCTTCGTTTTGTCCAATCCATTGGTTTATGACAATGGTGCCAGCCTAATGCGCACAGACCAATGGTTTTGTGTCAGCCGTGCCCCGCTAGCTGCGCACGGCCAGGCCGCACCTGTACGTAACCATTCTAACCTTCGTTTTGTCCAATCCAATGGTTCTTGAAAATGGTTACGGCCTAACGCGGCCAGATCAATGAGTTTTGACAATGCTTTCAGCCTAACGCGTCCCGATGATTTTTTTTTTATCAACAGTGATTTTGTCCCACATGTGGGCAACAATGTGTCTGTCTCGGTGCGTGCCGCTAGAGTGAGTCTTGATGACAGTTGAACGAGATACAAGCGCTGTCGAAACATGGCAGCCGTCTTTAAAATAGCAATAAATAACATCACATATTTACGAACTTTAGCTCATATATGAGGTTCAGTAGTGACCAGGGTTGTTAATTTAAATACGTAATATCACCCTGATGATGAAACGAGGACACAAGGTATGAAATAGTCACATTCACATTACGAGGATGAACATGTCACCAGAGCATAAAGTGCCGGAAGCAGAGTTGCTTATCAAAGTTACCTCATTCACTTCAAGAATAACAGCATTAAGCAGTCTTCCAAATCACACTGCGTTTCAACATCAAAAATATGTTCTGGCGGTGTTTTAAACCTCTCTGGTCTGAAGTCATCATATCGAGCTACAGTCCAGTGGCTGCCTTCAGTAACTCTTTCCTCGTGTCGGGAACAAGAATTTGGAATAATTGTCCTCGTGACGTTAGAAATTGTACATACGGTGACTACGCCCCTGCAGTTTGGATTTGGTCACCACAATTATTGTAGTTGTGATAAGAATAGAATAGAATACCCTCTGTTTTTGCCCATAGCTGCCAACAACCCATTTTTTGAACTCTGTGACTAAACTTGCGCATGCTTGTAAGGTGCAGTGTAATTGTCCATGGCAAATATTGTGTGCTTATTTGCAATGTAGATGTAAAACTCTTACATGCAAACCACAACTATTTTGCAATTGCGATCGCAACTTGTGCTAACTCCCTCGTTAGAAGAGGTGGGTTCGATTCCCTCCTCATACATCCTGGAAGTGGTTTTCTGTGGTTTCCCAATTCGACTCCATGCAAATGCTGGGATGGTTCCTAACTTAAACCATGGCCGCCTCCTTCCCAATCCTCACCTGAATTACAAATACACACACTACTACAGTCTTCAGACTTTTCTTGTACATAGGCCTACACACAAAAGTATACGGGGCTAAATGACCACAATGTCCAAGCTCCTCCAATGAAGCAACAATATGGTATGACTACTCTGTATGCCAGTGTTCCAAACTTTTGTTGAAGTGCATGTATAACAATTTTTCCTTATGTTATGACTGCATAATTTTGAAATGTTTTTAAGCCCCTAATTTGGCTAATCTCTGTCTTTACATTGGCAGGTGAGGAATTTGTCAAGGAAGCTTATAATAAGCCCCATTATATTGACAACATTTACATTCTCTCCCCTACATCCAGCAACCATGTCGTTGCCATCTGCCTCCAGGACAGGATCTACACCAAGACTGAAGAAATGGGAGACCTACCTTGTGGAATTGCTGTAATATACATAAGAAGAAAACAAAAATGTAGCCTATAATATGAAGAGTCAATAAAATAGAGAAATTAAATTTAATTTCAAAATCATATCTGTACAGTTTACATTAATTTAAATGTGTTCCAACCTTTTATTCCTGAAAGTATTTATAAACAGTAAAAATGGCAACATTGGTACAACATGTGGTACATCACAATTTTGCATAATAGGCCTGTTTTCATTCAACAGGATGTGCTGCCTGATTTAGGCGCATGGCGCAGAGGTAATGTTTTCACCTGCTGTTCCTAAGGTTGCAGGATTGAATCCTGGCTCAAGTCAGTTGGTGCATAAATGAGAGGGAGTCGTATCACAGATTTTCTGGCATGTTAGATACCCTTTTGGGTGGAAATTCTGGCACCATGGCATCTCTAAAAACTGCAGTAGTTAAAGGAACGTAAAACCAATAACATTATTATTATTATTATTTGATTAAGGATGTTCCAAGAATGAAGCATGACTGTCCCGCTATACTACTGTAGAACTCTTTTTTTTTTTAACAAAATGCTAAGAATAGTTTTCAGTGCTGAGGAGTGGAAGTATTATATTGTTAGAAGCTACCTAATGATTGATGTAAGTTACTCTATGCCTTTTGAAAAAATACTTCTTCTGAACCTGTTTGGATTACATTGTTCTTCTAGGACAATCGCAAGAACAGAAAGGCACTCCTGTGTGCATGCGAGTCAGTGTCTCAATGCATCTCTCATTTGCATGTCATATGCACTGATTTGTCAACAAGTCAGAATGCAGTTAATCTGAAATGAGCAAAAAAAAATAACAATATACCATGCTAGAATTTGAATGCATGCTGCTCGATTTGAAATTGACTCTAAAACCTGCTTTTTCTAGGATGAATTGAAAGCTAGCATGGCACTTGGACAACACACCAGAGTGACTTAGCTGCCTTTGTTTGTGTAGTTTGTCATGTCTAATAATTAAGTTATTCACTAGATGTGAAAATACTCCCTATATAAAGCAGGCTTAACGTGGGCACAGTGTTCACTGGTTCAGTGAAACTCTTAGAAAAATAGCAGAAAGAAGGCAAAAAATTTAAAATTTTATTTATGACTAGCTAGTCTTTCCATTTCTTGCCATTACTTGTGTGCACAGCGGAATTCATGGCTTCTGTAGTATAGTACCACACTTAATGCAGTCAACACGATGCAGGAGTTATACCACACGTCCTATTCATCTTCTTTTGACGAGCTGGGAAACATTTACCGCAGGTAAGAATACAGACTCTTAAAACTCTGCTCTTGGTTTTGGAAACTGTACCATAACATGGCGGTAGGTAATTATACTCAAGCTAGTAGTAGTTTTAACGTGACCTGAAAATTTATGATTGTTGAGGTATGTGGTGCAGCCTATAAGGCCCAATGTCTAGCCTACTACATGCAAGAGGCCTGTGTCTGTTTATATACCGGTACTGACATTTTGAAAAACCCTACCAGGGGATAATTCTAGCACCCTGGGGTCTCGAACCGTTGCAATTATAGAAAACGTTAAACCAATACTGTCAAATTTCACAATTTTGAGCCACAGCATCTCTTTTTTTGTCGACCATGCATTAATTGGGAATTGAACCTGGTTCTCCAAGGTTATGTACCAGGATCGTTATTGTGTCCTTACCAATACCTTCTGATGGGGATTAGAGTACACCTCTACTACACAAGGAAATGGGAGTGGGATGAGATTCAGAATTCATGGAATGCTCCCCATGAAAGAGATGTGAGCGACTGCCAGCAGTCATGCCATAACGACCACGGCTAACTCACCCGGTACCGATTCTAATGTCTGAGTATAAATTGAAAAAAGAATACAGCTTAAAATATCACCTTGAGGCAATCCACGAGAAGTCTGACGGTTATCAAGTACACCAGTGGGGGTGTGTAGAAATAGTCGACGATGGTGTAAAAAATTCCGTATTAAACATATGAAAGGTAATGGGAAAAGCAGCTTCCCTAGTCGATGTTGTAATATGACTGGATCCACCGCATCATAGGCCCCCTGAATATCCACACATACGGCAACCGTGTGTTGTTTGCGGGCTTTCGCTAATAAGATATCCGTCAAAAAATCGTAAGAACGTCGATTGTGCCTAGCCGTTTACGGAATGCAAATTGTGATCTCGAAAATAAATTATAGTACTCCAAACACCATTGCAATCTACGTAATAAAAATTTTTGAAATAATTTTCTTAGACACGAACCAAGATTGATGCCACGATAGCTTAGGGGGTCTCTGGCATCTTTCATTGGTTTTAATATCGGCAGAATTTCAAAATTATTCCATTCCGCAGGATACGTACCATTTGTCAGTACCGTATTGTAAAGCGCAATCAAGACCGTCAGTGCTGTGTCAGGGAAATGGGCAACCATCCCATAAGTAATGTAATCCATACCCGGACTCGTGGATTTAGTGTGACGCAACGCAGTCGAGATATCATTGCGCGTGATTGGTTGTTGTAAAACCTGAAACTTATCCGAAGTCAAATAAGGTGGTACAAATGCGTGTCCGGAAACTAAATCTGGCGTGAGGGAATGATAAAACATTTGAAAACCTGTCTGCGTGAGTCCCGTACTAGGACGAGTACGACGAGTATTCGATAATTGTTTTATCAAAGACCATAAGGTGCTCAAAGAAGTATGGGAATTGAATGTACTAATATGAGTTTGCCACGCCATCCGTCGTTTTTCATTAATGTCTTCTGAAGCTGGGCAGTGAGACTTTTGTAACGTAGATAATTATCAACAGTCCCATGAACGCGATATCTTTTTAAACATGCATTTCTCCGACGAACAAGCAAAGCACACTCTGCGTCCCACCAATGGACCGCACCCGGATGCTGTGACGAATACGATGATATCGCGCGCTGGGGGTGATAACAAACAAGAAATCGTTGTATCAGCTGTAATAAAGAATAATACCGTTGATACGGAGGTGTTCGCGAAGTCCCCAATCCATCATTTATAAAGTGTTGAAAAATTTCATAGTCGAAATGCCGTAAATTCCTTTTGATGGTAAAAAGACATGGACGCTCAAGCTTCTCACCCAGTTTCGCATAATATATAAGAATCGGAAAATGATCGCTCTGATGAGTGTCCCCAAGTGTTCGCCATTCCAATTGATGGGCAATATCCGCTGTTGTAATAGTCAAATCTACCGCGACCCATCATTAAGAATATTCAAAGCATAAGTTTGAAGTGCATGCACAATATGGCGACCTTTAGGGTTGACACGCTCACTGCCCCAGAGTCCATGGTGGGCATTAAAATCCCAGAGAACTATATGTTTAGGAAATTGTGCAATATATTTGAAATACATCAACCATTGGCGTTGCGATCCCTGAACTTGGGGAGGGCAATTTAAATTACTAAAAATAGTATTGCCGATCTGAAAACACTGATGAAAACTACGTGGTAGAAGGTAAGAAATGGGGATCACTGAAAAAGGGATATCATTTCGAATAAGGGTGATTATACCGCCATAACCTGGACCATCCTCTCTAACAACATTATACATTGGGATCGTAAAACGATATTGGGGCGATAGCCAAGTTTCTTGTAAAAAAAATAATATCCGGAGGGAAGTCATCGATTAATTTAAGTAATTCATGCCGCTTGTTGACTATACTCCTGCAATTCCATTGGAGGAGCCACACGTCTCTTCAAAAATGGAAAGAGAAAATCAGTGAAACTAGTGACCCAGGGTCTGGTTGTCATGCTGTGTTGATTTTTCCAATGGAGGTACCCTATCTAACAAATTTTTAACGCAATGCGCCCATTGCTCATTATGCCCTAACAACTCCATAAGTTTAGTAAATTCTGCCAAAATAATTTTTGTTGGCTCCGATCCAGGCGACCCTGAACCAGGCCCGGGACTGTGTAGATTACTTGTCTCCGACGTCTTGGCTGAGAAGACCGGTGGGGCCTTTTCCAATCTCGGTTGGTTAAAAAGCTGGCAATAAGCACTCCTATCATAGCCCAGAGGTTGTACCACTTTGGGGGCCGTATGAACGATTTCCGTAAACTTGCGCTTTCGGGCCGGCTCAGTCTGCCTGACACTTGGAGCTGAACTTAAAGGCGGAAATTGTTGGGGTAAAGTTAATGGATTGAATGTGGGACCCATTTGACTTTTCATGATCTCATTATACGATTTATTTTCCACACACATCCGTCTTTTAATTTCAACTTGCTGATGATGAATTTCGCAACGAATGGCACCTGCCAGGTGATTCTCTGCACAATTGGCACATTTGGATAAAACTTCCTTACAACCCGAGGTGAGGTGTTCAGCGGCACAATTGCCACAGCGAGGGGCTCGAGCCCGGCAATGTAACTTCACATGTCCGTAACGTTGACACTTGGTGCATCGTAGAGGCGAGAAAATATACAAATTAACTTCTAGCATAACATTAAAAATGCTGACATAAGGTGGTAAGTTCTGAGTCTCAAAAAAGATTTTCACAGTCCCCGTAGCTATGCGAGTAGAAAGGAAAAGTATGTTTTGAATATTGCGTAATCGCGAGGACATATTGCATCATCATGACGTCATCTGATAGCCATGCGGATGTGAGCACGTGCACGTGCACATGTTAGCGTGGGAAGAGGTTGACCTTTAACCGCTTGAAGCAGATAACCTTTGGGTAACCGCTTGAAGCAGATAACCTTTGACTTATTTATGCGATAGAGATAAAAATTAATGGGTGTTGACGTCATCTGATACCCATGAAAGTTTTCAGCTGTGCGAGCGATCACGTGATATGTCTGCAGTGTTCGCGTGAGACGTGGTTGACCTTTAACGTCATTGGGTAAGAATGTAATCTTTGACTTTTTTAAGTAATAGTGATAAAAATATAATGAGATGATTGCGTCAGAAGCTTGTTTTGTAGCATTTGGTTTCTTGAGTGTAGGTGGGGGTGAAGGATATATAAATGCATGTGTGCGTGGATGAGTTTAACTTCTACGTTTGCGCGAAGAGAGTGTGTGTGTGAAAGAAATAAAGAAAGCCAACGACGGGGAACAAATTGTGTGTGTGTGATGGATGTTCTAACGAAGTTCATTAACTTAGCCACTTGCGTTGAGTATTCTAATAAGAAACTATCAGAACTAATAATTGATTTACCGTATGTGGTCCAAATTATTCGGGCTGTGGAGGCGAGATTTGGAAGAAAAATAGTGGTGGACATTATCATTGAAGGTGAAATAACAAGTGTATTTCTACCAGCAGTATTTGCAAAACTAAGCGCATCAGAGATCGATGAACTAAACTCACTTAGAGGCAAACTGATGTTGGTGTATTTGGGGTTGAAGAACCGCTCACATCAAGTTGTTTTAAAACTGTAAATTTTTGGTGAGTATATATATGCAGATTATATATGTATTGATTGATATAACGAATGATATATATATTTAGTTGCTTATTATTTCTTAATTTGTTTAATTTTTTTTCAGATTATCTAAAAACTAATAAAAAGGAACTGGAAAATGAAGTGGAAAACTGTTAATTTTCTGAGTGGAACTGAACATCGATCGCACCCAGTAATAGAGTATCATCGTGTATGCTTTCATCAGTCTGAAGAAGAAGAAGAAGAAGGAGAAGAAGATGATAATGAGGTGAGTCATAATGAGAAAGAAGCTTGTTTTAACAAATGGACATCTTCGAGTGGAATTTCAACATTTTCAGTCTACGTTACTAATGTTAGCAAATCAGATGATAGTCAGCGAAAGGTGACAGAAACAGTTCTAAGATATTTGTTACAAGAATTATGTGAAGATGAACATTTTATTTGTATCTTCGGATACAATACATTTGATGAGGTTTACAAAATTGAATTTTCCATCACTTGTTTTGAAGTAACAAAATTGAATGAGTATAGAAACAAATTGCTTGGTAAACTTCAGGATGAATTTCCCTTTGAAGCCATTCATTGTTCGCTGGAGATTACAGGCAGCAATTTATCTCAATGGCTTGAATACATAATACAAGATTATAGGTTTATGGTGAGCCGATGGTACAGCAACTGCTGGTGGTGTATTAACAACAGTGCGAATTGGACAATTGCTTAGACAACAATGGCAACACCTCCTAGCAAACGTAGAAAGGTTGATATTGTAATACATAATAATAACAGTGAAAATATAAGAAACCAATTGGACAATGCATTTGAAAGTGTTTCTAATTTTAGAAGTGAACTAAACGGTGCTATTTCAATATCATACCAAATCGGGGAATACACTCAAACGGACTTGCTTGAGAACAGTGATGAGTTGATTGAATGTTGGAGAGTTATTAGTGAGCACATATTGCAACAAGCTGTGAATTGTGAAGAAATTACACTTCAAATAAAGGATGAATCTTTCTTAAGCTGTGAGTTAATTGAAACAGCATTCAATTCTAGAGTGTACACACTTGCAGTTTCAAATGTTAAGATTGAGTTTTTGGATCCCCGCGAATTTTTAGCAAATGCTAATATTTGGTTTACAGAGTATGTTAAGAAAGCGTTAACTGTGCAAGCTTTAAAGGGGAATTCAGTTTTGTGTGCACAGTATGTGCTTCGCGACATATCAGAAACAAAATATTTTGCTGTCAAAAATAAAGTAGTTTTCGAGTATACGGATGTAAATGAATTTTATAATAATCATATCATTGAAGGCACATTGACAAAAATGAGCGAATTTGAAGCAAATGGCTCTGGGTGGGCTTTAGAAAAAATTCATAGTTTGAGAATTAATATAAATAAATATGTTGGATTTCGAGTAGGAATGTCCAATACTAGTAGATTGCCTGATGTAATAGTCAATAAACATGCAGTGCTAAATTTGTATGATACAAAGGAAGCTTGTTTTGCGTGGAGTGTGGTTGCTGGTTTGTATCCAAAAACGTGAAACGTGAATCATCTTTCTTCCTATCCTAATTACAGAGATGTTTTAAATTTAGATGATATTCCAATTCCAATGCAAATGAAATATTTAAACAAGTTTGAAAATCAAAACAATATTTCTGTGAATGTGTATGGAGCACAACATGATGAAAACAAATGGGTGTGTATGGGAACAAACAAAGTAAAAGGAAAAAAACCATTTACTATTGTACCTTTGTATGTATCAGATAAAGTATATGAAAGGAGTATGGACTTATTGATGTTGCAGATTGGAAACAGTGAAAGCCATCACTTTTGTTTAATTAGAAATCTCGCTCGCCTTGTGCGTTCAAGCGTCACTAGGAATTGTAGACGGATTTATATATGTAGACGTTGTTTGTCATATTATTCTCTTGAGGATGAGTTAAATGTTCACTTTGCAGACTGTAAACAGTTTCCTGTTGCAAAAAGCATATTGCCAACTGACGAACAAAGATTTGTTAATTTTACAGAATTTAAATTTAAAGATAGAGTTCCATTTATAATTTATGCAGACACTGAATGCGTTTTGTCTCCTATTTCCTCTTGTTTTCCAAATAGTGACATTCGTAACTCTACATTAACCCATAAACATATTCCTTACAGCATTTCTTTATACCTTCATTGTAATTTTGATAGTGATTTGTGCAGTTTTAAACTCTTTAGGGGAAATAATTGCATAGAATTGTTTGTAAAGGAACTTTATAGTATTGTAGATAAACTTCAAACATATTATTTATCAGCTAAACCGATGTTAAAGATGACGGAAAACGAAGAAAGATTATTTTTGTTAAGTAAAATTTGTCATGTTTGCGAGAAACCGATTGCAGATAATGAACTCAAAGTACGCGATCATTGTCACATAACTGGAAAATATAGAGGAAGCGCACACAATAGTTGTAATTTAAATTACAAAGTAACAAGGGTTCTGCCTATAGCATTTCATAATCTAACGGCGTATGATGGACATTTTATAATTAAAGAAATTTGTGAGAAACAAGATGGTGAGGTGTTACATAATCCTGGTCATATAAGTTTGTTGCCGGTGAATATGGAACGTTATAAAGGGTTTACAAAGCATGTACGGGTTAAGAATGGATTCATTCAGTTAAGATTTATCGATACATATAATTTCTTGTCCTGTTCACTAGATCAATGTTCATCTTCGTTAAGTGAAGATTCAAAGCAAATAACTCGACGTTATTTTAATGATGATGCACAGTTTCGACTTACTGCGAGAAAAGGCGTGTTTCCCTATGAATACGTCACGAGTATGGATGTACTTAACGAAATTAAATTACCTGAAATATCCAAGTTTTATAGCAGTCTTAATGATCAAACAATATCGAATGAAGAGTATGAGTTTGCTCAATCGGTGTGGGAAACGTTTTCCTGTCAAACATTAGGAGAATACGCCGATTTGTATTTAAAAGTTGACACACTTCTTTTGGCGGATGTCTTTGAAAATTTTAGATCGAATGGCATGGAAACTTATGGCATTGATGCAGCTCATTTTTACACTGCTCCATCTATGTCTTGGTGCGCGATGAAAAAGATAACCAACGTTCAACTTGAATTGCTTCAAGATATTGATATGTTACACTTTTTGAACGATCTATTCGAGGAGGAAATGTTCAGTGTATAACACGACATGCGATTGCTAATAATAAGTATATGAAAACTTATGATGAGAAAAAGCATGAGTCCTACATAATGTACTTTGACGTTAATAATTTATATGGATATGCGATGATGGAATATCTTCTAACGGGTGGCTTTAAATGGGTTGCAAATGTTGAAGGCTTTGATGTTTTAACTATTGATGATACTTCAGAAATCGGATATATCTTGGAAGTAGATTTGACTTATCCTCAAGAGTTACATGACAAACATTCAGATTACCCTCAATGCGCCGAAAAGTTGACAAAGCTAATGGCTACCCTAGATAATAAAGAACGTTATGTTTTGCATTATAGAATGTTAAAGCAATGTATTCAACTAGGAATGAAATTAGAACGTATTCACAGAATAATCGAATTCAATCAGAGCCAATGGCTAAAACCATATATTGATGTGAACACAGAGAAACGAAAACATGATAAAAATGATTTTGATTTTTTTTATAAATTGATGAATAATGCAATTTTTGGTCGTTCACTGATGAATGTGAGGAAGTTAAGGGACATCAAATGGGTTACCAAATGGCATGGAGCATATGGTGCTAAGTCTTTAATAGCTAAGGCTAATTTTAAACATAGAATTATGTTCGATGAACAATGTATGGTCATCGAGATGAGCAGACTAAAGATTTTTCACAATCAACCAGTATATGTTGGTGCATCTATATTAGATTTGTCTAAATGTAAAATGAATGACTTTCATTACAATGTTATTTTAGCAAATCCTGAATCAAATGTGAGGTTGTTATACACAGACACAGATAGTTTTATGTATATATTCTATTATGATATTTATGAGTTCATGAAACAGCATTCAAATTTGTTTGATACTGGAAACTATGAAAAAAACAATCCTTTTGGCATTGTGAGACAAAATAAAGATGAAATTGGTTTAATGAAAGATGAACATGCTGGAAGGATTGTTGAAGAATTTGTGGGGTAAAGACCCAAAATGTATGCAATAAAATTGTGTGATGAAATGAATAGCTTGTGTAAGGCTAAAGGCATTAAGAAGAGCGTGAGTAAAACTATGAATATTGATGAGTATCGAAAGTGTCTTTATAACAGAGATCAAGCCAGCAAAGTTCAAGTTTGTATAATTTCAAAATCTCATTCTGTATTTACTGTTCGGCAAAATAAGTTGGCAATTTCATCAAACGATGATAAAAGACACATAACTGAAAACGGAATTGATACTTTACCGTTTGGTCATTTTTCTCTGAAACAAATTTGAGATTAAAGCAATTCATCTCTCTTACTTACTTTATTTCTTTCACACACACACTTTTATTCTGTTAATAATACTAATTTTTGTGTGTTCCTTTGCTTATGAAAAAAATAAAAATAAATAATAACCCAAATTTTGTGTGTATTATTTACAACTCCTCCCCCCACCATTCCCATTTTCCTGATATATATATATATATATATATATATATATATATATATAATTACATTATATTACTTATCATTTAGTAATGGTGCGTTGTAAGAGGAGCAACTCTGCCACTCAATATAAACGATCAGGAAGTGGATCATTCATTAGTCGTGTACTTAATAAAACTATTGATAATTTACCTGTGGAATTACACATTCCAGGATATGAATATTGTGGACCAGGAACAAAATAAGAAAAGCGATTGAGCCGTGGTGATCCAGGAATAAATATATTAGATAAAGGGTGCAAAGAGCATGACATTGCTTACGCAAATCATAAAGATTCAAACAAAGGAGAGAGGCTGATGAAATTTTAGCTTCAAAAGCTTGGTCTCGTGTAAAATCTCGTGACGCATCATTAGGAGAGAGAGCGGCTGCACTAACAGTCAGTGGCATAATGAAAGCTAAGTCTAAGCTTGGTGGAGGTAAACGAAAATTAAATATAAATAAACAAGAAAAGATTTCAAAAAAAGAGAGCATCCAAAATGCAAGGTGGTATTTTACCCCTACTTCCGATATTTGCAGCCTTGTCGGGCTTGGGGGGTCTAGCAGGCGGAGCAGCCGGGGTAGCGTCTGCTATAAACAAAGCGAAAGCTGCACAAGAAGAATTAAAAGAAATGAAAAGACACAATCGAATGATAGAAGCAATGCGAGGATAAGCAGGTCAAGGCATTTATTTAAATCCTCCTGCATACAAAAGATAATTAACCAAATACCAAATAAAGCATTAAGTAATTTCGATTTAGCTAAATACGCACATCAATTAAAGATTCCAAATTTTAGAGGAGTCTTTATGCGAGATACGTTACCAAGACATCCTCGAAAAAATGAAAACTGTATTGTTAACCTTGAACCGATGGTTAAATCTGGTTCATATTGGGTGGCTTTCAGTAAACGAGGTATATACGTGCATTATTTTGATAGTATCGGTAATTTAAGACCACCATTAGAAATTTTAACATATCTAAAAAATTGTTATCTACAATATAATTTTCATTCATATCAATAGATTACTTCTTCGATTTGTGGACATTTATGTTTAGTCTTCTTGTATTGTATAAATAAGGGAAACACAGACTGTCTTTACACATTTCAAAGATGGCTTTCGAAAGACGGATAACTCTTGAAGGTAAAGGCTCAAAGATTGATGTTACATTGGAGAATCCACTTCATCTTGTAGGAGCAGAGTTTTTTGAAATAGGACTTGCAGGATTGTATACATCTAATTCTATTCGAAATGTTACCAACCGAAATAATAAATTTCGCATACATTTTACTATTTTTTTGTTATCAATTGATTTAGTGGTACCACCAGGTATTTATGAATTTGAAGACCTAGCCTCAACATTTGATGATTTACTTAGTTATCACTCATTGTCGAAACTTATAACAAATCATATACAAAAAACAAATCTTTATTTGGAAGAGGATATAAATGGAAAAGGACGCAACCGTCTTGTTTTGTCTTCTCCGTTTAATATTGATTTCATTGTACCCAACAGTGTAGCAGAGGCTTTAGGTATTGAAAGGAAAGTTTACCCTAAAGAGAATAAAAAAGAAATTGAGATTGATCGAAATAGAATCGAAAGTGAAGTAAAAATTAACGAAAATAATAACGTTTTAGCCATAAAGATGAACGATGTGGATACAACAATTTTAATAATACCTGATGCTAGCTATACGTTTCAACAATTAAGTGCAAAGATTAATGAATTATTACTAGCACATTTATTATTAGTTTTATTAGGTGAAAAAGACAAATTTCCTTCATATATTTATATTAATTATGATAAAGTGTTCTCTAATTGTAAACTATATTCGAAAAACTTTGCTATAGATTTTGGTGTTGCAGATTCTATTGCAGATTTGTAAGGATTTTCTCATAAAAAGTTCGAGGCAAACATAACTCATCATTCTGAATATATGATTAAAATTAACACTGTTAATTGTATTCGAGTATGTTGCAACCTTGTGCTTGGTACGAGTTCTTATTTGAACCATAAACCAACACACTCTTTATATAATTTTAAAGCTCATGTTCCTGCTGGTTATCCGATTGTTGTACAACCAACAACAATTAATTTTTTGCCTATGAACAGCAAGGTTATTCAACATGTATCTGTGCAACTTGAAGATCATCTTCAACAGCTCATTGATTTGCAAGATGAAGATTTAACTGTAGAATTAATTATTCGTCCAGCACGTTATCTTGCTATATAAAGTAATGAAATACTGTCATATTTTCATTCTAGTTGAGTAAGCTTACTAGAAAACATTCACAAATATGGTTATACTATATAATACTCAAAGATTGAAAAAAAAAAAGAAGTCAACTCTGATTCGAAAAAGAAATATAAATCAATGAGGTAAAATTTCTAAAAAAAACAAAAAAAACGCCATCAGACCTTAAAATCTAAGAAACAGTTATCGAGTAACAACAAACATTTCTTACAGTCTTTAGGCTATCGCGTACTTTAATTTCAGTATAAATATATATGCAATTGTTAATCTTATTTAGTTTCTATCTATATTTGAAGCTGTTAACATGTTTAACATGTTTAACATAACAGATAAAAGAGAGGATGACAACAGAGTTGTGCGACGAGAAGAAAGAGTTTACCAACCTTATTCAGCTAATAAATTTGAAAATAATGATGAAATTCGAATACCAATTCAAGATGAAGAAAACATAGTTTTATTATCAGAAGGTGTTCTTCACTTAGAAGGACAAATTATTACTTCTAACGTAAATCCGGCTACTACAACACATCCTGACCAAAATTTTGGGGCTAATCTTTTTAGCGAAATTCGCGTTACGTTAAATGGTAAAGAAATTGATCGTACACACCATCTAGGTATAACAAGTTCTATAAAAACGTTTGCATCATATTCAAAAAACGAATATACAGCTTTACAAAATGCTGGTTATTTTCCCTCTTTAACAACACCAGCAAGTGAAGCAAATATTGTTGATAGTATCACAAAACGTTTCCATGTAATACTTCCTTTAAGCAACCTGTTAGGTTTAGCAGAGGATTATAGTGTGCCCGTTTCTCCAATGGGACAGGCGATCACCCGGCTAGCATCCCGGCCCCATCAGAAGAAACAGCCAAGGGAGTGGGTAAAAAAAAATAGGGCATGAATCTTGGTTCATACAGACAAGACTAAAAGAAAAGCTCCAGCGAGCTAGAGACAAAGGCTCTCGGGTCGTTTACGGGTTGGGATGGCAAATAGACTGAACCAGGATTCACAAGCAAAACCTCAACTTGAATTGACAAACAGAAAAAAAAGGAAAAGCCCTCGTAAAATCACATCTGCTCCTTTATTGGCCAAAGGATAAATAATAATGCAACCTGCCTATCACGCACGAGTATAAAGTTAGGGTGGGACAAAGTCCGAAAAAAAATATAAAGTTCATAGTCCCTAAACAAACAAAAGAAAATTACACTTATTCAAACTCGTGGGTGTCCTCTCTTAAAGTTCCGACAAGGAGATCGCCTTTCAAAAGCTAAATTAATCTTAATATATCGGTGCACACGCATGTAAACATCACTAGCCACTTATCACAAAGTTCACCTGCAGCAAAAATTCAAAGAAAACATCGAATATCTATGTAAATTACAACTGTCTACCCTTATACAGCAATGGACGGATCTCCTCTATCGAATTGCAAATGAATAATTAAAGAGCATCATATTACATCAAATAGCACTCAAACATCGACTCAGCTTCACATAATATGACATTTCAACAATTAATTATAACCTATCATAAATTATTAACACACCCAGATTGTGCTTACATATTTACACTACTAATTCTTATTATTATTACTAATTTATCTCCGCCTTTCCAACAACCTTGATCCACACTGTCATATTTGTCATTGTAATTAAATTATAGCATTGTCTAATGTTTATGAAAGGTTAAGAACCTCGCAATAAGGCGCCCTAGCGTATTTCATACTCACAACAAACATTTAATCGTAACCCTTCCGCCGAACACTCAGTGTGAGGATCCAAACGACCTGACTGTCGAGCGCACCATCAATTACACACCTGCGCTATTCAATACAACTCATCAATGAACGTAGCACGTTCGTCAAGAGGACCCTGTCCTCAAAAATTCAATTCCACGGACATACGTCGCCCCGTGAATAACCTCGTCATATATGACGGAATAATACCATATCTAATTACCACATAATTATCACATAAACTTTACACAACATCATTACAAAATAAATCATGCATTATTAGCATGTCTCAAGAACCCACACTAACAGAGCGTATCAACTTTATCGGGACCACGAGGTCGTATGATAATATGGTATCCTATCCAAGGAACCTTATCCGACAATCTCCAACCATATTCATTTGCTATAAAAATCTATGCAATCCGTGACAAACCTTTCAGAATAAAATTCGAATAGTGACCTCTGGAATCGACATGCTAGAATCTCCCAGCAAAGTGGGCATCTCCTATTATCGTTACCCAATTTCAAATTATTATTATTATTATGTCTCAGAGAATAAATACATATCTTACTCCTACCATTGATGCTGTAAATTTATGTAGGTCAAATGACCCAAAAAGAAAGACAAGAAAACATCTGCACGACCCTATGAAAAAAAAATGATGCTCTTTCAATCTGGAATAAATGATTATAAAGGGCGTTAAGTTACACGATCTCAGGCTATCTCATGGCATGGCTATCCGAGGTAGAAGTTCTCTTCTTCCTGATGAACAAGGATGGAAATGAAACGTCTTACTTTATATCCGGTGTCCTCGGAAATCCATGGCGTCGGCGTCGGCGTCGGCGTCGTCGTCGTCTGCGGCATCAGGGCGGCGTCGTTCCTCCAGTGTCTCCGCGATGTGGTCTCCCAGCGTACTGGTAGAGGTATCCGCCCCCGGCACCTCTCGATCTCCTGGTGACGCCCATGTCCGCCCACAGGTTGTCCCCGGTCACCTTCAGCAGCGGCGTCTCCCGACGTCCCAACCATGGTCCACTCGTCCATCTCGTTGCGACCGTTCACCCCATTATGGCCCCTTTGAAAGTTCAGTGCAGCATAATCTGCGTGTTAATATGCATGTTGATTCCCAGAATATTTGAGTCCATGGTTATTAAGTTCATGCTGCCGTGTGGCAATATTACATTTCACTATCTCAGAGCACTTTCACACTCGCGCACTATAGCGTCTAATTCCTGGTTCACTTGATTTATATGTCTTCACTTTCCTTTAACCCAGTGACACACTTCCTTCCACGAGGAGCTATTTCGAGCTGGCCTTGACCGACATATCAAGTTGCTTGTGGCCTACAATCTTCCAACACAAGCTTAAAGTAGATGTAGCCTTCCCTCTTGCATTCTCACTGCGTTTCTTAAAATGCCACACTGCTATGCTATTTCCGAATGGATGTCTGTTACAATATAGGGCCTCGCGATAATGATTCGCCTCGACTATCGTTATATAGTTCTTCCCCTGATACTCGTAATTTTAAACACCTCCTGGTATGCATCTTTAATGAACATAAATTGTCGGCATAAACGGACTTCCTTTATCAGTTCTGACTATTTCCTCACATACTAGCGAGTCCGATATCGTCTTGAAATTCACACTGTTCGACAAACAAACTGACATACTTCACTGTAAAAAAAAACTCACTAGCAATACATGCACGCTAGTTTCAGGCTTCATGGCCTGCTGGTCACTCACGAAAACCATTCAAGTTCCCGATGTAAAATCACTGTCTACATGACATGGGCTACTCTTCCGTGCTCCGCTGTATAACATACTCGTCCACGCACGATTGACTCACACACTGTTGACTCACACACTGCTGACTCACATACTGAACATTCCGGAACTCCGTCCTTCTTCGAGAAAAAGAAAGTGGGAGGGGTTGGAACCTTCTGGAGCATTCCCCTACTCTCGCGGTTGCCTCGCCGCGTCATGCCATGACGTCATACTGACTCTCCGGTCTCCTCTCGATCTTCTGTCATCCGGGGCCGGGAATTGACCCTGACTGGATCGGTCACATCTCTCCCGCGGGCTTCAAAATATAAGCGGTGGGAACATAGCTTATGTTTTTCCTCAAGTGATGCATGTGAACGATCTTTTCAGTCATCTCATCAATGCTGACTAACGGGCTTGCTGGTGATACTTCCGCAGATTAGGAGCATTGAAATTCCCAACAAGTGCATTCGTGACGTTGTCAACCACCCTATAGCAATTGTTGTCCATCACTCTGGCAATCCTATGGGGTCCCGAAAATGGCCGCGCAAATTTCCCATACACTCTGAGTGGTAAATGTTTCCCTTATGGCATGTAAGGTTTTATCACATCCTCCATGCCCAATAGATCGGTGAGCCAACCAAACCACTGCTGAAATCAACTTCGGCGGTATTACAATACGTAGCCTTGTGTGGTCTTTATCGACAAACTTGTGAATCACGTCACCAACAATGTGATAAAAGTGAGCAATCTTCGCCGTTCCAGCATAGTCGGGATCATCTGCACCCATGCGATTCTTCTAATACCGGTATATCCGTCTTAACGGAGTATATCGCCGTTGCGCCTGGCTCAGGCGTTTCAAACGTTCCACCGTTTCCTGATCGTCCGGTATTAGCTCTACCTGGTGCAAAACAGCCTCCTCACGTGGGTTTCTGCTCAAAACATCCGCTAGAAAGTTTTGCTTTCCGGGCCTATGAATAACTTCTGCATCAAATTGCTGCAGGAACAGGGTCCAGCGCGTGACTCTTTCGCTTGAAATGTCAGACTTTAACATAAACTGTAACGCGCGATGGTCCGTCACAATCACGACCTTATGCCCTAGAAGAATCTTCTTCCACATCTTTAGAGCATAAATTATAGCCAGCGCCTCCAATTCCGTGGCAAAGTAATTAAGCTCAGGCTGTCGCAATTTCCTACTGGTGAATGCCAGATAATGTTGTTTCTTCTCGTCATCCAACTGGTACAACACAGCGCTCACTCCTACCTTTGAAGCATCGGTGTCAATATAAAACGTTTTGGAGAAGTCTGGGTACTCCAGTTTAACGTTGTTAAGGAGCATGTGTTTAGCTAGCGTGAAGGCCTCTTCACACGCCTGATTCCACTTCCACCGATTGTTTTTCCTGAGCATGCTCTGCAGAGGGGCAACTACATCCGTGTAACGGGGACAATGACTAGAAAAGAATAAAGTCATTCCCAGGAACTGCCTCACTTGTTTCACCCTTTCTGGTCTGGGAAACTCAGCTATCGCCTCAATTTTCTCCGGGTTCGGCCGATATCCATGTTCGTCAATGAGATGTCCCAAAAATCGAATTTCTCGATGAAAGAAATTGCATTTCTCCAGGTTTGCCTTGAATCCGGCCGTAAGCAAGTTCTCAAACAACAATCTCAAGTGTTTCAGGTGCTCCTCTACTGACGTGGATGCCAAGATCAAATCGTCCACATAACATAGTACGTGTTTCTTGACCTCTTCACTCAAGTTGCTGTCCAGCGCTCGAATCAGCACAGGGCCACTGTTTTTCAAACCGAAGGGAAGGCGGTTAAAGACGTGGGTCTTCTGCTCATGCAGGAAGCCAGTGTATTGCTTGCTGTTCTCGGTTAATTCGACCTGATAATAGGAATTTGTGAGATCTACGGTTGAGAAATATTTCTTTCCTTTAAAGCGCCTCAGCAGCTCTCTAATTTGTGGTGGGCGGTCGTACTCTGGCAAAATGCGTGCATTTATTCCACGTGCATCCAGACAAATCCTTAGGCGACCATTTGGCTTCCTTACAACCGCTAAAGGGTTTAGGAAAGAAGTCGGAGCCTTCTTTATTATGCCATCCTTCTCCATGGCGTTTATCATGGCCTTTACCTCCTCCTTCCATTTCTCTGGGACTGGATATATGTGTTTCCTGTATGGTGAGTCACCACTCAACTTGATATCGTACTGAAAGTTCTTGATAACTCCAGGTTTGTCGCTAAATACATCCCGAAACTCCTGTATTAGGTCATCAAACTATTTCTGGACGGTTGGATCCAAAATTTCCTTTACACCAACGGGCATGTGGGTGATCGTCTCTTCCTCACGTTCCACGATATTCTCAAGTGTGTTCTCCAAGAAGGGCGTGCTCGAGTTGGCATTGATATAATCTTTCGATCCTCTGCTCGGCGATTCGTGTCCGATATACATAACACCCTCTTGCATATTTATAATCCAGCCGTACTCCGAAATGAAGTCAAGACCCAGAATTATTTGAAAATTGATGTTGGAGATGGCCACGAACACGTGCTCATAAAACCTCCCCACAATCTTGATCGTCAACAGGGCCTGCAGCTTGCATCTCACTGAGCGATCGGGAATTACACCTCTAACCTTTACATTCGCTACTGGTAGAGTATGTACGGGTCCTGCCTCCATTATCTCGTCCAAACATGACTGAGACACCACACTAATCATCGCTCCGGTGTCAACCAGGGTTTTTATTTGTTTACCGAGCACCTCTACTGTTATGATTGGCAAAGGATACACCTTCCCGCGGCGGATAACGTCTTTCTCATGAATCAAGTCTTCGTCGGTAGCCTGAAATATCTCTTGAATTTCAATCAGTTCGGGAGGACCAAGGTTTGAGGAATTTCCTAATTTGAAGTTTTTTTGTTTTTTGTTGATCTGACCGACTTGTGTCAGGCGGTCGGTCAGCTTCCCCCGGTGGTGCGGATGGATTACTCCGTAATTGTTGTAAATATTCCTGGCTCTCTCGATGTCTTTCCGTATAGCTCGGCCGCGACCCCTGCGAACGAGAATCCCTATAGGCATTCTGTCTCTGATAATATAGATTTGACTGCCTTCGCTGATATTCACCATATCGTCCCTTCGTATTGTTAAATCGGGATCTCCTACGCTCTTCGTACGGTTTATTCCTCCATCTGGGTCGCTCGTCTGTTCCACCGTAGCTCCTATCTCGGTTCCGATAGTACCCTGTGTCTCTTGGCCTGTCCGTCTCCCGCGGCGTTCGCTCTTCCGTCTGCGCAATTTTGTCAATCACGACCGTGTTTACATCTCTATTTTCCTGTCATCCGGACCTCGCCTGTAACTGTGCGCTAGTGTGGTCAAGTTTTCGAAGAATCTCTTCACATCCCTCTAAAGTCTCGGCTCCTGACGCTATTACACTCTTCTGGACCTCTACAGGTAACTGTCGTATAATGGCTTGGACCAATTCGTCCTCCGGCACTGGTGGAGTCAAATACTGCAGCCTGGCAAGTTGCGATGCGAAATACCCCGCATACCTAGTCGGATTGGACGTCGCATATCGTTTAGCGTATAGTTCCGCCCGTATGTTCAATTGTTCTTCAGGGCTCCAAAAACGTTTGATTAATAATCGTTCGAACTCATCAGTGCTCGTGAACGTGTATCGAAATGCGCGAAACCAAGTTAATGCCGTCGATTCCAGGGACCTCTCAATAACTCTTAGTTCCCTCTCACGAGGTATCTTATTCTCCGCCATGTATTCACGGACCTCCCTCATAAATTCGATAGGTGTGACGTTATTAGTCCCATTGTTCCCCGAGAATTTCCTCGGCTGGTGGTCTATACTTCTAATGATAGTTAAGTGTCCCGCGGGATTTGTACTCCGTGTTCTCGGCGTTGCGACTACCTCACCCGCCTTTCTAGAAGATGGGGCGTTTTCACTTTCCGTCCCGTTAAGAGGTGGCGTGTTTTCAATTTCGGACCATCTAACCCTTTCTGACTCCGATTTGTCTTTTATCTGCGTCATTTCCGCCTCTAAGTTGCCTAATCGAGTGAGTTGCCTTCCCTGTTGAATAATGATCTTCTCCTCCAACTCAACAATGGAAGTGTGGATAGATTCTCTCACATGTTCGAGTAATGTCGTTTGTGAATGAGTGATTTTCCTGTCATACGTGTCCTGGAATGATTCAACCTGTATCTGCATGTTTTTCACGTCCTTCGCAACCTCTTCTTTCCAACCTGACACGTCCTGTTTCAACTTATCCAGGGTTTCCACGTTAGACTGACCAATTTGCTCAATTTTTGCCGTCAAATCTTGTCCCATGCCTTTAATATTACTGTTCAACTTCTCCTCAAGTCCTTCAATATTCCCCCGAAGCGAACTCTGAGTATCCCTGATTTGCCGTGCCATAGAATCTTTGAGCTCCGCGGTGAGCACTTGGAATGTAGTTTCTACCTTTTTATCGAGTAGATTAATCTTATTATCTATAGCCTTTCCTGATAGCCTAAGATTACCTTCTACAGCATCAATGTTTTTCTGCAAATGCGATTCTAAACTCTTAAGATTAGATCCCATGACTTCTAATAAGTCGGTTCTGAGACCATCAACTTTATCACTAACATCTTTTTATTCCTGCTATTTGAGTGCCGACACCCTCTTGTGTCCTCTGTACCTCTGCTACCTGAATACCGACACCCTCTTGTGCCGTCCATAAGCGATCCATATCGCTCTTCATGTTTGTTTTAATTGACCCAACACTTTCCTTAACATTATTCATTTCAGTGGTTAGACCATTTAATCCAACTTGGATTTGTTTTAATATATCAGCAATATTTTCTGCGGTTACTACTTGTGACATCTTACCATACAACTTACATATAGGGGCCTACATGGGAATGTAGGTCGTCGAGTATAGCCATAACCTGAGATCGTGTACCAACCCTGTCAAATGGTTCACTAAAGGCTCAGTGTGATACGAGGTTAATTTTACACAAGAATTACACATGGCAAGCATCGCGCTACCATCAAAGGCACGAATCTGACCACACAGTATACTCCCATCACCACAACAAATGATTGAGTAAAAAAACATGCCCATGACGGAAACGAAACACACCATCGTTGTCGAGCCCAACACTCCCCCCCCCCCCCTGTGCCCGTTTCTCCAATGGGACAGGCGATCACCCGGCTAGCATCCCTGCCCCATCAGAAGAAACAGCCAAGGGAGTGGGTAAAAAAAAATAGGGCATGAATCTTGGTTCATACAGACAAGACTAAAAGAAAAGCTCCAGCGAGCTAGAGACAAAGGGTCTCGGGTCGTTTACGGGTTGGGATGGCAAATAGACTGAACCAGGATTCACAAGCAAAACCTCAACTTGAATTGACAAACAGAAAAGAAAGGAAAAGCCCTCGTAAAATCACATCTGCTCCTTTATTGGCCAAAGGATAAATAAATATGCAACCTGCCTATCACGCACGAGTATAAAGTTAGGGTGGAACAAAGTCCGAAAAAAAAAATAAAGTTCATAGTCCCTAAACAAACAAAAGAAAATTACACTTATTCAAACTCGTGGGTGTCCTCTCTTAAAGTTCCGACAAGGAGATCGCCTTTCAAAAGCTAAATTAATCTTAATATATCGGTGCACACGCATGTAAACATCACTAGCCACTTATCACAAAGTTCACCTGCGGCAAAAATTCAAAGAAAACATCGAATATCTATGTAAATTACAACTGTTTACCCTTATACAGCAATGGACGGATCTCCTCTATCGAATTGCAAATGAATAATTAAAGAGCATCATATTACACCAAATAGCACTCAAACATCGACTCAGCTTCACATAATATGACATTTCAACAATTAATTATAACCTATCATAAATTATTAACACACCCAGATTGTGCTTACATATTTACACTACTAATTCTTATTATTATTACTAATTTATCTCCGCCTTTCCAACAACCTTGATCCACACTGTCATATTTGTCATTGTAATTAAATTATAGCATTGTCTAATGTTTATGAAAGGTTAAGAACCTCGCAATAAGGCGCCCTAGCGTATTTCATACTCACAACAAACATTTAATCGTAACCCTTCCGCCGAACACTCAGTGTGAGGATCCAAACGACCTGACTGTCGAGCGCACCATCAATTACACACCTGCGCTATTCAATACAACTCATCAATGAACGTAGCACGTTCGTCAAGAGGACCCTGTCCTCACAAATTCAATTCCACGGACATACGTCGTCCCGTGAATAACCTCGTCATATATGACGGAATAATACCATATCTAATTACCACATAATTATCACATAAACTTTACACAACATCATTACAAAATAAATCATGCATTATTAGCATGTCTCAAGAACCCACACTAACAGAGCGTATCAACTTTATCGGGACCACGAGGTCGTATGATAATATGGCATCCTATCCAAGGAACCTTATCCGACAATCTCCAACCATATTCATTTGCTATAAAAATCTATGCAATCCGTGACAAACCTTTCAGAATAAAATTCGAATAGTGACCTCTGGAATCGACATGCTAGAAACTCCCAGCAAAGTGGGCATCTCCTATTATCGTTACCCAATTTCAAATTATTATTATTATTATTATTATTATGTCTCAGAGAATAGATACATTTCTTACTCCTACCATTGATGCTGTAAATTTATGTAGGTCAAATGACCCAAAAAGAAAGACAAGAAAACATCTGCACGACCCTATGAAATAAATGATGCTCTTTCAATCTGGAATAAATGATTATAAAGGGCGTTAAGTTACACGATCTCAGGCTATCTCATGGCATGGCTATCCGAGGTAGAAGTTCTCTTCTTCCTGATGAACAAGGATGGAAATGAAACGTCTTACTTTATATCCGGTGTCCTCGGAAATCCATGGCGTCGGCGTCGGCGTCGGCGTCGTCGTCGTCTGCGGCATCAGGGCGGCGTCGTTCCTCCAGTGTCTCCGCGATGTGGTCTCCCAGCGTACTGGTAGAGGTATCCGCCCCCGGCACCTCTCGATCTCCTGGCGACGCCCATGTCCGCCCACAGGTTGTCCCCGGTCACCTTCAACAGCGGCGTCTCCCGACGTCCCAACCATGGTCCACTCGTCCTTCTCGTTGCGACCGTTCACCCCATTATGGCCCCTTTGGAAGTTCAGTGCAGTATAATCTGCGTGTTAATATGCATGTTGATTCCCAGAATATTTGAGTCCATGGTTATTAAGTTCATGCTGCCGTGTGGCAATATTACATTTCACTATCTCAGAGCACTTTCACACTCGTGCACTATAGCGTCTAATTCCTGGTTCACTTGATTTATATGTCTTCACTTTCCTTTAACCCAGTGACACACTTCCTTCCACGAGGAGCTATTTCGAGCTGGCCTTGACCGACATATCAAGTTGCTTGCGGCCTACGATCTTCCAACACAAGCTTAATGTAAATGTAGCCTTCCCTCTTGCATTCTCACTGCGTTTCTTAAAATGCCACACTGCTATGCTATTTCCGAATGGATGTCTGTTACAATATAGGGCCTCGCGATAATGCTTCGCCTCGACTATCGTTATATAGTTCTTCCCCTGATACTCGTAATTTTAAACACCTCCTGGTATTCATCTTTAATGAACATAAATTGTCGGCATAAACGGACTTCCTTTATCAGTTCTGACTATTTCCTCACATACTAGCGAGTCCGATATCGTCTTGAAATTCACACTGTTCGACAAACAAACTGACATACTTCACAGTAAAAAAAACTCACTAGCAATACATGCACGCTAGTTTCAGGCTTCATGGCCTGCTGGTCACTCACGAAAACCATTCAAGTTCCCGATGTAAAATCACTGTCTACATGACATGGGCTACTCTTCCGTGCTCCGCTGTATAACATACTCGTCCACGCACTATTGACTCACACACTGTTGACTCACACAATGCTGACTCACATACTGAACATTCCGGAACTCCGTCCTTCTTCGAGAAAAAGAAATTGGGAGGGGTTGGAACCTTCTGGAGCATTCCCCTACTCTCGTGGTTGCCTCGCCGCGTCATGCCATGACGTCATACTGACTCTCCGGTCTCCTCTCGATCTTCTGTCATCCGGGGCCGGGAATTGACCCTGACTGGATCGGTCACAATAGAAAGCCGATTTTAAACTGCAAGCATGAGCTAATACTTCTCAGATCGTCGAGTGACGCACGTGCGTTGCAATCTGCAACCGAAAATGATCTTTCTAAGGTCAAGTTATTTAAAGTTTATCTAAAAAATCCCGTTTTATTATTATCGGACGAAGAACAAATTAAAAGATTAAAACTAATGCAGAAAAATATTCCCATTCAGGTTGGTTTTCGATCATGGGATGTTCATGTCTTGCCATCTCTTCCTAGAACAACTAAATATAGTTGGACTGTAATGACAACTTCTGAAACGCAAAAACCACGTCAATTTTTATTAGGTTTTCAAACTAAAAGAAATGTACTAAATACGTGCTCTTCCTATTTTGACCATTGTAACATTAAATCTATAAGAGTTTTTTTAAATTCAATTTTATATCCCTATGAAATGCCAACTTCTGAAATTGCTATAAGTGACTACAGTGAATTGTATGACATGTTTGTTAAATTTCGTAATGTATATTATCAGAACGATGATTTTCGTTCAGAGACTCTAGTTTCACGAGATGAATTTAAGTCTCATTGTCCGATAATTGTAATTAATTGCCTTGAGCAAGTGGAGGCAGTGAAGACATTTTCAGTTGACGTGCGAATTGAAATCGAGACAAGTGAGAATATACCTGAAGATACAACTCTTTATTGTGTTCTTATTCATGATCGTCAAATATCTTACAGACCTTTAACTAATGAAGTAGTTATCTAAACCAATATTTGCTAAGTTATAAGCAATCAAGTAAAGAAGTATTCACTTTAGTTGCAATCATGGAATTGACAACAACAAACTCTCCTTCTACTGATGCTGACACGTGGATTAAGAAGCAGCCAATAGTTGCAGACATTCGCAAGCTACCAAACGGCAGTTTGGAACTTGCTTACTGTATGTTAAATAACAGCAATATACCTTCATTCGGTCCTGTTTTAACATGGGTCGCAGCGTATTGTGAAAAAACTCTTTCTTCTTTTTTTGACTCTATTAAAAATAAATATGAATATTTAGTTGTGTATAATTTGCCACAAGAATTTTCTTGGTTTGCACTAAGAACACTTTCCCCTGGGTCATTAATCGATCTTAATACGATTGATGGAATGTCAGATCTAATGTTGAAGCATAGCCAACGTTTACCTACAGATTGTCCAAAACATTTACCATCTCTTGCAATAGGAAGCAATAGTTGTGCTAAATTTAATGTCAATGCTGTACAACATTGGTTAAATTCTTCTGATGGCATCATGAAAATCGTGTGTTCGATAATAAACAAGTTTCGAAACAATGGACTTCAAGGTTTTAATAAGTTTGATTGGAACTATTTTCCTATAAACATACTGACTATATATGAGCCACAACGAATTCGTCTGGAGTGGGAACATCTACCAGATCATCTAAAAAGAAAATTTCAACTGTTTCATCTTCGCTGCAAATGTGATAACTGTAACCGCTATCTATAAAAGGTAATTCATTAAATCTACTAGTGTTGTTGACACCTATACATATTTTGTTTTTGTTTGCTTTTTTAACACAGTGTATATTTTTTGTCTACAGAAAATAAACATCTGGACAACTAAAAGAACAAGATCATCTCAACACACACTCATAAGGACAACTAAAAGAATGAGATCACTTCAACACTCATACAAGAGAAATAAAATTGTATTAATTGTAATTCTAAATGAATAAAGAAGAAAAGGTCTTTGTACCACTTCATATTAAAGTTTCTTTAATGATCAAGCACCTCCTCACTCCACATGTATATAAAATAATATTTGTCAGGTGAGGGATTCGAACCCTCGCTTTCAATTTCTGAAAATTAGATCTTAAGTCTAACGCCTTAGACGGCTCGGCCAACCCAACACACGCAAATCTTGCATATTAGCCAGCATGTTTTGTTGATTCATATCAGTTCACATTTAGCTTCGTGTGGGGAACATCTTTTTTTTTTGAAGTAAAGCATCATCATGAAGTATTTTAATTGTGTAAAGTATTCCAAGAAACAGTTAATGCAAATGATATTGGGTCAAAAAGGAATGAATTTAAAATCTGAAAGAGATCGGCTAAAAACATTTAAGAACTGGTCTTCAGACAGTTTTACGAACACTGCGTGGTTAGCAGCTGCGGGATTTTACTATTATGGATATAAGGATATGGTCAGGTGTGCTTTCTGTAATCTGCATCTTAGTTATTGGGAAGAAGATGATGATCTGTTTGAAGAGCATAAGAAATGGGCTTTTTCTTGCCCTTACGTAAACAATATTTCTCCTAGCATAGAATTAAAATTTGAATATGAAAGACTTAAAACTTTTCAAAATTGGCCTCTTCCCTCTCCAAACGAATTTTGTTTAGCATCAGCAGGATTTTATTATACCGGTCATGGTGATAAGGTGAAATGTATATTCTGTAAGATTGAAATTGAAAATTGGAGAGAAAACGATATTCCTTTAAGTGATCATAAAAAATGGGCACCATATTGTCCATATTTAAGAGGGTTTTACGTTGGCAACGTTGATTTAAATCCTGAAAATCCTACTATTATTCCATATAATACAAGTTATGATACGTGTGGAAACAATATATGTTGATGTGATGTGATTTTTTGTGCAGTGTGCATTTTCAGACGTAAACGTAGACGTGCTGAAGTTTGTTAAGCAGTCAAACACTCTACCAGTAATTTCATTTACTAATGGTGAAAACCAGAGTAAAAGTGAAAAAAGAAAGCATAGTGTTTTACTACCGAACACTATTCGATGTATCATTTGTGGTCCATCGAACTGTGGCAAAACAAACGTAATGCTAAATTTATTATGTCACAAAAATGGAGTTCGTTTTGAAAACGTTTATATTTATTCTAAATCACTTGCTCAAAGTAAGTATGTTGAATTAAAAAAGTTTTTGGACTCTATAAAAGAAATAAAAAGTGATTTTTTTCCGATAATGATGAAGTTATGCCTCCAGAAATGGCTAGAAAAAACTCTATATTTGTTTTTGGTGATGTAGCCAGCAATAAACAACAACACATGAAAGATTATTTCAGTAGAGGTCGTCATCACGAAGTTGACGTATTTTATCTTTGTCAAACATATTCTTGTATACCTAAACATCTAATTAGAGATAACGCTAATTTTTTAATTCTTTTTAAACAAGACGGAACAAACTTGCCTCATGTATATAACGATCATGTAAATACAGATATGAGCTATGATCAGTTCTTCGATATTTGTTCTTATTGTTGGCAAAACTCTAAGTTTGGCTTTTTGGTTATCGATAAAGATAGCGATTTACAAAATGGTCGATATCGCAATGGATTTGATGTTTATTTTCAGTTATAAATAATAGTTCAAAAGAGCTAAATGCTCATTCGCGTTATACACTTTGTGTGGTTAACAACATAACTATGGCATCGTTTAACAAAATCAATAACGTGTCTATCAGACCACCAACTTCACGCCATGATATTGCAACTAAATCGTGTGTTGATGATAAGCTACTGCAATATGGAAATAAAGTAACAACAACAACAACAAGCGATGGACATCTAAGTATTAACGGCAAACGGTTAAAAGATGTTGGAACGCCCATACATGTTGAAGATGCTTGCAACAAAGGTTATGTACTGAAGTTACTGAATGAGCTAAATAAAATTGAGTCTAAAGAAGACATACAACGAAACATTAACGACCTTAAATGTTTAATTTTTTCAATTTGTAAAATAGAGAAACAACAACTTGACTTTGAAAACAAACGTCTCGCAGGCTTAGCTTTACCATCATCTGCAAATGATGCAGTAAACCTTATTGCAATGCAGCAACATACATCGAATATAAAAAATATCTGGAAAACCGAATAACCGAAGTGTTACAACGAGTAGAATTCATTCATGGTTTAGTGAGTGAATTTTCAGAAGATCACTTTCCGTTTGATGATGATAGTCTCGACTTGGGTAACAAAAGAATAAGAAATGTTAAAGATCCAATTCAAAATCAAGATGCGATATCGTATTCTTTTCTTAAAACTCATGTAACAAAAGAACTCGATGAAATTAAAAATCTCTTTTGAATATAAACAAAGATGATGAAACTGTAGATATGTTAAATAGAAGAATAACAAACATATCTCAACCAATCGATTCGTTAGATGCAATAAACAAATATTATTTAGAAAACTTTGCTGCTTCTCGAAAAGATCTAGAAGACTTAATCACTAAATTTAATAAACAAAACTTCTTAAACGTAGACGATGGTGGGACTTTAAATATGATGAGTAGACGAATTACTCACGTAAACAATCCCATATACGATAACGATGTTGCAAATAAGACGTTTGTTGAACAATATGCCGCTTCACGAGATGAATTTGAAAAAATGAAACAGACTGTAAACAATCTACAACATCAAAAACAAACAAATGTTGAGTTTCCTGTTAACGACCAAGATGTGACAAATAAACGGTTTGTAGAACACTATGCTGCTTCACGAACTGAAGTTAATCAACTAAAAGAAATTTTAAGCAATTTACAAACTCGTATTGAGGGTGTTGCTAACAATCTAAATATTGTTAAAAAAGAAGAACTTGAAAGTTACGCTGCTGCATCCAAAGAGGAATATAACAAGTTAAAAACTGAACTAGAAAATATTGAGCAATTGGTTAACAAAGAACCACTCGAAAGTTTTACCGCATCCAAAGAAGAATATGGTATATTACAAGATGAAGTAAAGAAAAAGAACTTGTCGAAATTTATTCTGAAATTCTCCAACACACCATCAATCCATTCACCGGTATACACGCTTCATAATCATAATATACAATACCAACTTCCCTATAAAGGTATATTAAAACCAATTTTTGTTTCACCAAGATCTCCAATTGTGTATGCAATTTTAGGTATACGTCAAGAGATTGAACTGGATGGCAGTGACATTGTAGTTGAAGAACAAGATGAAATACAGTTTCGACTTAGAGACCCCGAGAAACATAAAACCAATGATCTTCCTCTTCAAATTGATTTTGAATATACTATAAATAAATAAAACAACTACAATTTTAGTTTAGTCATGGAGAAGAGCTTGAAGATTAAAGCTGAAAGTCGAGTAAAGGATAAACTTTCTCGCTTAAAAAAAGATGTTAAGGACAAGTATCTTTCACTTCAAAATGATGTTAGACGTCAAGAATTAGATATAGAGACTAAGTTTAAACCAGTAACAAATTCATTAAATCAGCTTGTAGCTATTGCTAATACAACGTCAACTAAGAAAAAAGAAAATCAAAAAAGAAAAAAAATATGATTCTGAATCAACTGCTACTTCAGACGAAGAAGATGGAGATAGCATCAAAATAATTACACTACTTAGCCGCTACTTTGATCCGTTCATTAAACAAAACGTGGATAGAACATTTGGTATAACGATAAGAAATGATAAACAATACTTGGGACGTGAACGAGTTTTCTTTGATAAAAAGTGGATAAAAGTTGGTGGTGAAAAATTTCCTATAACAGAAGGTCTACTTGAATTGATTCAAAGGAAAGTATCAGATCACTCTCTAATCGATAGGAGTGATTTAAGTTCTTATTAGAAATTATTAAATGTTTCAAACGTGCACAAAAGAAATCATGCAAGCAATGCAGCTCCGAGAGGAACACAATCTCATAAGTATAAAAATTTAATCGAACCCCTTCTTACTGAAGACATAGATAGAATTATAAAAACAACAGATGAGAATGAAGAAGCAAATACTACGATGCATACTGGATATGGCCAAAAGAAACACATCACACCACAAACCATTTGGAAATTCGAAGTAGGAAACAATATTGTATTTGTCCATTGGAATGAACCAAACAAATTAGTATCAAGACTTAAAAAAGTAATTGCATCGAAAGCTGCAGGTCACACAGGACTTGACAGCGAAATTTTTGCAATTGAAGAAGAACTAAGAAATGCAGGATATATTGAATAAAAATTCATACATTTGTAAAACAATGCACAGTATGTTATAAATCTTTGTTTAGAAATTAACTATGAACGAAATCAGACGAGAAATTGCAAAAGAACTTCATGCACCTCTTAGAAAAATGTTTAAAAGACGACATTTTATTAGCAAAGGAATCGATGACCTCCATGAAGCTGATCTTGTGGACATGTCAAAACTTGCAAAATGGAATAATGGATTTAAATATTTATTAACCATTATTGACGTTTACTCAAAATATGCATGGGCAATTCCTCTTAAAACCAAAAAAGGAAGTGAGATTGTAAAAAGTTTAAAATTTGTTTATTCTCAAAGTAAAAGATTGCCCAATTATTTTCACACTGATCGAGGAACGGAATTTTACAACCGTGAATTCAAAACATGGTCTCAGAAACAAAATCTAAAGCATTATTCCACTGGGAGCTCCATAAAAGCGAGTGTAGTAGAAAGATTTAATCGAACTCTTAAGGAATCGATGTGGAAAGAGTTCACAACACATGGTTCATACCGATGGGTACATATTTTGCCTGAGTTATTAGTAAAGTATAATCACAAAATACATCGCAGCATTGGCATGAAACCTATTGATGTAAAAAGAAACAATCCACCTCGCTTGCCAACACAATATAATGAAACTTTAAGAAAACCAAAATATAAAATCGGTGACATTGTAAGAATATCAAAAATCAAGAAACACTTCACCAAAGCCTACGAAGCTAATTGGACAACGGAATTATTTACAATTTATAAAGTTCAAAATACTAATCCACGAACATATCTTTTAAAAGATAATAAAAAATTTGCCGATATTTGGGGCGTTTTATGAAGCAGAGTTACAACGAACCAAACATCCTAATATTTACTTAGTTGACAAAGTACTACGTAGAAAAGGAACCCAAGCCTTCGTATCTTGGCTAGGAATCGATTCAACTCACAACTCTTGGATTTCGAACAAAAACATAATCTAATTAAAACAATGTAAGTTTTTTTAATTCATCGCAAAAAATATTATTATTATTATTATTATTATTATTATTATTATTATTATTATTATTATTATTATTAATGTGTCTCTATATATTTTTCAGCTCACGAAAACTAACACACTCAAGAAAGAAAAGAATGATTGTACTTACCTTCCACACAAGATAACCAGCATATTCAACTCTGCAGACAACATCTTCAATTCTCAGCATCTTGGCGGAAAAAAGAACTACTTACCACTTTAAGAACGAAGATCATACCATTTTGTTTTCACTATTTCGTATTATATAATTAATGTAAACCACAATGATTAAAATAAATATATTTTAAAAAATATATACATCCGTCATTTTAAATAAAAAACACTGACCCTGTCCATTTAATTAATGATTTGACAATCATCATCATCATCATCATCATCAACTTCTTCTTCTTCTGCTTCTTCTGTTTCTCCAACACGCTCCTCATCCTCTTCTTCACGTTCTTCTGCTAGAGGAGGCGGATGAGTCATTAAATCCTCCAACCTCAGTCCATGAAGAGGAGTCATACTTATAATATCCTCATCCCTCACTCTGAATGCTCGAAGTCTATTAATCAAAACATTAATAATTTCAATATTTAGTCCATTTAATATTAATTCTGCACAATATCGTTGGTCTGACACTATTTCCTTTACATGAAACTCGAAAATTTCTCTTTCTCGATCACTTAAAGTGTTTATGATTATTCTTTCTTCTACTTTTACAGCCGAAATATGGTAATTTAAGTTCAGCACCCTCGCTCGCTCTCCTATTAATTTCACCTCTCCTATGCGGCACAACTTCTCAATAACACATTCAAATACGTTCATGATGAGAGCAACTATGGCTCCCAAACCATCTCTGCTCATATATACTATGAAGTTAAATAAACAAAAAACTCATTAAACATATCACATGAATGAGGCTCTGTGAACGGACATCCAAACTTGTTCTCTCATTAAAATAATTTCAGAGTTCAATAATGATGGTTAAGAATTTAAAACAAACAAACCAATATTCATTTCATGCAGTCAATGCTATATATTTGTCTTATAAAACAGTCTATGCAGAAAGAGACCACAGAGCATGCAAGCCGGCAAAAAATGTTAACTAACAGCTGCACATCCTATATGGAGCAGCAAGCAGGGCCTCCCACGTTCAGCATGCTATCGCTAGCCAAAGAACGATAACAGCCGCGCGCGGGGCAAAAGGTTATCCGATTCAAGCGGTCAAGGGTCAATCTCTTCTTAGTGCTAACACATGCAGACCAATTAGCAAACGCATGTGAATAACCAACTGGCTCTCCATGGGCGCGTCGCGCCCAGACAGTCTCATTCAAATGTTAGTACACCTAAAACATTTCCGCTAACAAAGACGCCATTTGAACATTTTCTTTTCATTTTTGTTCTATACACCTGAGAGTTGGTTTACTGGTAGAGGAGATAGAGACCTTTCATTTATGTCAAACAAACTTTTTTATAGATTTCCTAAATTTGGAAATATAGCCTATTTTCAAAATTCAATTTATTTTGTCCTAGAGAGTTGAAATTTGGTGTGGGGCTAGAGCAGGTCAAGGCCATTCATTTATGTCAAACAAACTTTTTTTGTCGCGAACACTGCAGACATATCACGTGATCGCTCGCATGATGATGCAATGTGTCCTCGCGATTACGCAATATTCAAAACATACTTTTCCTTTCTACTTATGCGTTCCGTTTGGCCATCGACAGTTCTATTTCGAAAGAAGCGCTGTGGCCGTAAAATGGAGACAGGAGCCTCTATATACTTGAGTAGTTCCTCATTCGTAAGAGAAGTGTCAACCCCTCGCACAAGTCCAACCCGTTGGACATTAGAGGAGGGGATAAAAGCTGTCAAATTCCTCTCACGTAGTATCGGATTTTCCAAAAAAGTATTTGCATCGCGATAATTTGTGAATTGTATTTGTACTCTATTTCGTCCCTTTTTCTGAATTTTTCGTATGCCCGGGATTTTTCTTTCATAGAAAAGCCGACCCAAGGCCATCGGATGTAAATTTTCAATCGCCTGAGCCCCTTCCCCCTGCACAAAAATAATATATGGTCCAGTATGATGGCTAGGATAACGATAGTCCGTGGCCGGGGTTCGTACTGGGTCAGTTGAGGATCCCATCATTGGTTTCGTTGTCTCCTGGGTTGAAATAATCGGTTGCTCATGAACGATTGACATATCCTCCATAGGGATAATCCCATCCACGACAACATTCCCTGCACTGTCTGGGGGTTGGCCCGTTAACGTCCCATCGCTCTGAGCCGCCATCGCGACCACACGCAACTAGTATATAAAACTTATTAACAGCCCTATAATACAATGGCACAAAACACCAACACCAAGCACTAACGAAACACAAAACAAAAAGTACGCTCCAACGGATCACACACACACACGCAAGCCGCAAGCTTTTGAGGTGTTGCTGTGAGCACAGCTGTCGTGGAGCTCAGGCGAGTGTTCATCATTTGGCAAACAGCCTAAGAATATATTCAGTCGCCAGGGCTGCCAACTGTAGTGCTCTATTAGGCTACATTATACCAGGTATATTTTAACTAATTAAACATTTCGATATTACTAACTTAATTTCGTCATTATTTTAGATATGTTCATATACTGTAGATTAATCATTGGCATGAATCTTAATTTTAAGAAAAGTAGGCTCTTTAGTTCGTTACGGAACTTCTTGTTAACTCTGTAGTGGAATATCTTAGTGTATAGAAACGATGAAAACTATAATTATATTTTACTTTTCTATTTTAATTGTAATACCTAGCTGTAAGTTGTATGTATAGCATTAAGTTTTCATATTGTGATAATAGAGTAAGGTGTAATTAGTTGTCCGATTACCGGTATATTGTATCTCTTGAGATCTATTATTATAATAAGTTATAAATAGTTATTGTATTAGTAATATATACCTGTGAGTTCTTTTATTTTCTATGTAATTTCGGACGTGTCCTATATCAAAAATGTATTGTATACATGCAATTGATCAAATGGATAAATAAAAATCTAATCTAATCTAATCATTAAGTTTGAAGATGTTCCTCCTTGTCTCGAGTATTTGCAATCTAAAGGTGTGGAGATATACGATTCTAAACTTTTTGACCAATTTTGCAATATTCAGAATTATCGTACACTAGGAGTTCCGAAATTGATAAACATACAACATTAGACAAGCAGCGATGTGAGTTTTTCAAATATAGCCCTGAAATTGACAAAGCTTGCACGAGACACCCGAGGCCATACGATATTAATTATGATTGAAACATTTAGTGAGCTGCTTGTAATTTGTCAGTTTTATTTCGCTATTCCAGGTTGCAATGCAACCGTTGAAAGAGTATTTTCCCTGATTAATACCCAGTGGTCAGAAGAAAGAGACCGTTTGCTGACCGAGTCGGTTAAGGGTAATATAATAGTGAAGTACAACTTTAAAAACATGTCATGTGGAGAGATTTACAATTATTTATTACAAGAAAATAATTCATCTTTGCTGTCGAAAGTGGGTGCAGTCGATAAATATCAGCATAAAATATATAGCTACAACTTCAGCATCTTCATCAACATAACAGTTATAAGGTATGTAATACTAAATTTTGCATGTAAATATTAAAATTCCATTTGTCCTCCATTTTTAGAACATCTTTAGGAAAAGTTCTCCTTTTAAAGAGTCTGTCCTCCATTTGAAAATGTAGAGTTGGTCACCCTATCACCACAGTGTTGCCAATTCTACCTATGAACGGCTTTAGATAATAGACAGTCTGGCTGTTTGCCAATTGATGAACACTCTGCACTTGCACTCCACACTCTCATGTACACTTGCACTCGAAGTGTAAACACTCGGTAATTTGGTACGTATCAGCACTCGCTCTCCCTGGGCGCGGCGTGCGAAGTATGATGGCTGGCGGCATGAACAGCTGACCGTCTCATGTTTACATTCGTTGCGATCTGATTATCGCGAATAAGAGGGGGTTCATCGTGTATTTGGCTCTGGCCGTGGGATGTATAGGCTTCCATGTCTGTTGAAGGATAATATAATTTGTAGCATTTCTACCCTGATACCTACTACTGCAGTGTATTGTTTAAGAATAAATCTTACATTTATTTTTTAGCATTTTACTGCTAAAAAACTGTCCAATGAGACAGTGCTCAATCACTCAATATATCACGACAAATCGAGTTTCGTTTGCAATGACCTGATTTAGGGAACAAAACTCTAGCCTAGTACTGAAACGTCATGTTGGAAGTAATGATGGCTTTACTATAGAATCTGTTACATAATTTAGTATAATGGATAAGATGTCTAATTTTAGTGGGAGGGCAGCTGTATGATTGCTAGTGTTTTGGCTGCCTGTTACTCATCAAGGCAAACCAGGTCCAATTCCCGATTAATGCATGGTCGACATATAAAAGAAATCCTGTGGTTCAAAATTGTGAAATTTGATACTATTGGTTTAACGTTTTCTAAAATTGCAACGGTTTGAGATCCCAGGGTGCCAGAATAATCCCCTGGTGGGGTTCTGCAAAATGTTAGCATATATACAGACACAGGCCTCCTGCATGCCAGGATCCAATCTCGCAACTTGCATGTAGTAGACATGGGGCCATATAGGCTGCACCACATACCTGACCAATCATAACATTTAAGGCCACGTTAAAACTACTAGCTTGAGAATAATTACCTACCACCATGTTATGGTACAGCTTCCAAAACCAAGAGCATAGGCTATGGTATGTGTTCCTCTAAGTTTAATAATCAATTTAATAAACCTGCAATAACAACTTGTGGACAATTCCACACACTTCATAGTTTTAAGAGTCTGTATTCTTACCTGCGATAAATGTTATTTTCCAGCTCGTCGAAACAAGATAAATAGGACGTGTGGTATAACGCCTGTGTCGTATTGACTGCGTGAAGTGTGGTACTATACTACAGAAGCCATGAATTCCGTTATGGACACAAGTAATGGCAAGAAATGAAAGAACTAGCTCGTCATAAATAATATTTTAAAATTAGTACATTTATTGTATTTTTTGCCTTCTAACTGCTATTTTTCTAAAAGTTTCACTGAACCAGTTAACAATGTGCCCACGTTAAGCCTGCTTCATATAGAGAGTACTTTCACACCTAGTGAATAACTTGAGGTGCCGCTTCCTGGTGGTGCTGATTGGTACTAGAGATGACTTACCAGAGAGCGATATGCTCTATTTATGGATATATATTTATGTCATTCGGTGTCTTTGTATTATTGCTGTTCTTTGGTGAATGTTAATAAATAGATCGGCTACAAATTGGTGACCCCGACGTGATATGAAGTAAATATTGGAGAACATTACTTACAGTGTTATCATTCCGTCGTTTATAAGTATCATTCACATAACTTCATGGCACTCAACGATCAACCAGCGGTGAACCACGTTTCCGTAAAGGTACCCCCGTTTTGGTCTGAAAATCCAGATCTTTGGTTTGCTCAACTTGAAGGTCAGTTCATTTTAGCTCACGTAACTGGGGACGCTACAAAATATAGTCATATAGTAGCTAGCTTAAGTGAGAAATTAGCTATCGAAGTTCAGGACATTTTATCGTCGCCGCCAGATACTAATAAGTATGCCGCAATAAAGCAGGCGTTAATCGACCGCGTGTCACTATCTGATGCAAAACGAATAGAGAAGCTACTGCGAACCGAGGAACTCGGAGACCGTACTCCATCTCAACTTCTTCGTCGTCAGAAAACATTAGCCGGTACCACCATGGCTGATAATATGCTTAAGAACATTAGGATGTCTCGCCTGCCTTCCGATGTACAGAAGATCCTCACAGTTTCAGAAGGTAATCTTGATGGGCTTCCAAAAATCGCCGATAGATTACTTGAACGATAACCGGCAACACCCAGTACCTCTATAATGGCCTCTACTTCTGAACCTACTATCATTGCGTCATTGCAACTCCAAATTAACGAACTGACGAAACTAGTTATCGAGATGTCAACCAGAAACACTCGATCCAGCCGATCAGCTTCGAGACGTAGTTCTCCGTACCGTTATCGCTCCCCACGATCACCTTCAGTCAACAGGGATATTTGTTGGTTTCACCGTGCGTTTGGCTCTAATGCTCGTCAATGTCGCCCTCCATGTAATCAGGGAAACGAGTTCCGGGAGTCAGTAGTGACGGCAACTGACCACACACCTTAGAATCGCCGTCTGTTCATGACCGAACGATCAGCAAAAGTTGCCTTCCTGATAGACACTGGAGCTGACGTTTCTGTTTATCCTGCAGCTCGCCTTCCTCGCAGAAGCCTCGAAGAATACCAACTTTTTGCCGCGAACGGAACAGCTATCAAGACTTATGGACATATAGTTCTGAAACTTGATTTTCCCTCCGCCGTGATTTCACGTGGCGTTTCATTGTTGCCGATGTTACTCATCCCATCATCGCAGCCGACTTTCTCGCATACTTCGGAATTCTCCCTGATCTTCGTCATAGACGTCTCATTGATTCAACGACCAACTTGACCAGTAATTGTCATATCCGCTGCATCACTTGCCCATCAATTCGAACTGTAGTCGGTGATTCTCCCTACCACTTGTTGCTTAGTAAATTCACTGAAATTACTCGTCCATCTTCAACTCTTACACCAATCCAACATTGTACTTTTCATCATATTGTTACCACTCCAGGTCAACCAATTCGATCAAGGCCACGCCGGCTGGCACCTGAAAAGCATAACACTGCCAAACGAGAGTTTGAATTCATGCTAGCCCAAGGAATGTGTCGACCATCTACAAGTTGTTGGTCATCCCCACTGCACATGGTCCAAAAGAAGAACAATGAGTGGAGACCCTGTGGTGACTATCGTCAACTGAATGCTCGCACAATTCCTGATCGCTACCCAGTTCCACAAATTGAAGACTTCGCCATCAACCTTCATGGACGTCATGTATTCTCCACCATTGACCTTGTTCGTGCTTTTCACCATATTCCCATTGCAGAAGAAGGCATTCCCAAGACTGCTGTGACCACTCCGTTTGGATTGTTTGAATTTGAATTCATGCCATTTGGCCTATGTAACGCTGCCCAGACATTTCAACGCTTCATGGATGAAGTTACTCGTAATCTCGATTTATGCTATGTCTATATTGATGACATACTGATTGCATCTCGTAACGAAACCGAGCATCTCGAGCACTTACATCAGGTATTCACTAGACTTCGTGACTTTGGAGTAGTGATTAATCCAGCAAAATGTGTGTTCGGCTCAGACGAGGTGCAGTTCCTTGGTTATTTGGTGAACTCAGATGGAATATGTCCACCTCCATGTAGAGTTGAAGCAATCACAAACTTTCCAAAACCAATCAAAGTACAAGATTTCCGTAGGTTTATAGGATTAGTTAATTTCTATCGGCGTTTCATTCGTAATGCAGCAGCCATCTCTGCCCCAATGAACAGATTCTTGCAAGGTAGCCCGAAACCTAAAGACAAACTACCTTGGACCTCTGATACCGAACAAGCATTTCAGCAACTGAAGGATGCAGTTGCCAACGCCACCCTCCTCGTGCACCCTTCACCAGATGCACCGCTATCACTAATGGTAGATGCATCTTTGACAGCAATAGGAGCATCGGTTCAGCAACTTACAGGAGGAAATTGGCAGCCATTAGCATTTTTCAGCCACAAAATATTCCCTTCACAACAACAATGGTCAGCATATGATCGTGAACTCTACGCAGCGTATGCTTCGGTTAAGAAGTTCAAACACATGCTTGAAGGAAGACATTTCACTCAGTTCAAGCCTCTTACCTTCGCTTTGAAGCAGAAACCAGAGAAAGCATCACCTCGTCAGTCACGCCATCTGGACTACATCGCACAATTTACGACAGATATACGCCATATCGAAGGTGCTAACAATATTCCAGCCGATGCTCTCTCCCGCATTTCATCCATTGAACGGGAAGTGAACTTTAGAGACCTTGACGAAGCACAACAAACTGATAACGAACTACAGACATTCATTGGTACGAACACAAGCTTGGTTCTGAAAAAGATTTACATTCCGAATTCTGGCATTCAGTTATATTGTGACACCTCAATATCTTCAGCTCGCCCATTCGTTACGAAGTATTTTCGTCAACAGGCTATCGCATCTTTACACAGTTTGTCACATCCTGGAGTGAAAGCTACAACCCGATTGGTGAAGAAATCTTTTGTTTGGCCCAATATTGAACGCGATTGCAGAGATTTCGTTCGTAACTGCATTTCCTGCCAGCGCAACAAGCACGGCATGTCATGGTCCCTGTTGGTTCATTTGCTCCATCTAACCATCGTTTTGACCATGTCCACATCGTTATCGTCGGACCGCTTCCTCCATCCAACGGATTCACCTACTGCCTAACAGCTATTGATCGGTTCTCACGCTGGCCAGAAGCACATCCCAAAGCGGACATTACTGCGGAGACTGTCACGAGTGCATTTTTCAATAGTTGGATTGCTCGCTTAGGTGTTCCACAAACAGCCACATCGGATCAAGGACGGCAATTTGAGTCACATCTTTTCAAAGCCCTGAGTGTACTGACAGGAACATCTCGTATCCGAACAACAGCCTTTCATCCGGCAGCCAATGGAATGGTTGAGCGCTTTCACCGTCAACTTAAAACTGCTATTCGTTGTCATGCTACCGACTCTTGGACAGACAATTTGCCTATTGTTCTCCTGTGTATCCGCACTGCGGTTAAGGAGGATATTGGTGCAACAGCTGCTGAGTTAGTTTATGGTCAACCATTGCATCTTCCAAGCGTGTTCTTCACGAACACCAGCAGTGATATCATCGATGCGTCCAACTTTGTCAGTGACCTGCGTACGAGATTCAGGCAGCTGCCTCCAGTCGCTCCAAAGATACACGGTGCTCAACAGACTTTCATCTTTCGTGACCTAAAGATCTGTTCACATGTGTTCGTCCGGCACGACGCAGTGCGTAGGCCATTACAGCCTCCGTACGATGGCCCCTTTAAAGTGTTGCTTCGTGCCACCGAGACCTACAATATTGATAACAATGGGAAACGATTAACAGTGTCAATTGATCGACTGAAGCCTACCTTCATCGCAACGCCAGATGACGCCATTCCGCCTAGGTCTTCGACGACTCCAGTTATTCCACAACAGGACTCAGCCAAACATACACCACAGATGACTACCTCACCTTCGCCCGTTATTACCCGTTCCGGACGACGGGTTCGATTTACTGAGAAATATAGTCGAATTCTGAGGGGGGGAGTATTGAGGTACCGCTTCCTGGTGGTGCTGATTGGTACTAGAGATGACTTACCAGAGAGCGATATGCTCTATCTGTGGATATATATTTATGTCATTCGGTGTCTTTGCATTATTGCTGTTCTTCGGTGAATGTTAATAAATAGATCGGCTACAAACTTAATTAGTAAGACATATTACAAACATACACTCACAAAGGCAGCTAAGTCACTCTGGTGTGTTGTCCAAGTGCCATGCTAGCTTTCAATTCACCCTAGAAAAAGCAGGTTTTAGAGTCAATTTCAAATCGAGCAGCATGCATTCACATTCTAGCATGGTATGTTGCTCCTTTTTCCTCATTTCAGATTAACTGCATTCTGACTAGTTGACAAATCAGTGCGTATGAAATGCAGCACTTAGAATGAGAGATGCATTGAGACACTGACTCGTATACACAGGAGTGCCTTTCTGTTATTGCCATTGTCCTAGAAGAACAGGTTTAGAAAAAGGAATTTTTTCAAAAGGCATAGAGTAACTTACTGACTGAGCCAGGATTCAATCCTGCAAACTTGGGAACAGCAGGCGAAAACATTACCTCGGTGCCATGCGCCTAAATCATGCAGCAGCACTGGAACAATATCTTGCACTTACTGTAATGTTGTATGAAAACAGGCTGGACTATTATACAAAATTGTGATGTACCACATGGAGTTAACTCTAATGTTGCAATTTTTACTGTTTATAGATACTTTCAGGAATAAAAGGTTGGAACACATTAAATTAATGTAAACTGTACAAATGAAAATTGAAAATCCACAGCCTGCTTCCAGTCTCCGACTGGGTCAGGAATGGAATGAATGAAGCCCCCATCTAGCGGCGAGGATATGAACTGTGCCGGCTGCCGAGGCCTGACGCACTCCTCTGGGGCAATGATTAAATGCATGACAGATGAAATGAAATGATAGTGGAGAGTGTTGCTGGAATGAAATTGTTGACAGGGAAATCCGGAGTACCCGGAGAAAAACCTGTCTGCCTCCGTTTTGTCCAACACAGATCTCACATGGAGTGACCGGGATTTGAACCACGGACCCAGCGGTGAGAGGCCGGCGTGCTGCCGCCTAAGCCACGGAGGAGTAAACTGTACAAATATGATTTTGAAATTAAATTTTATTTCTGTATTTTATTGACTCTTCATATTATACATTTTTGTTTTCTTCTTATGTATATTGCAGCAATTCTACAAGGGAGGTCTCCCATTTCTTCAGTCTCAGTGTAGGTCCTGTCCTGGAGGCAGATGACATGGAGGGGAGAGAATATAAATGTTGTCAATATAATGGGGCTTATTATAAGCTTCCTTGACAAATTCTATATTGCACTCCTCGCCTGCCAATGTAAAGACAGAGATTAGCCAAATTAGGTGCTTAAAAACATTTCAAAATTATGCAGTCATAACATAAGTTAAAATTGTTATATATGCACCTCAACAAAAGTTTGGAACACTGGCATAGAGAGTAGTCATACCATATTGTTGTTTCATTGGAGGAGCTTGGTCATTTAGCCCCGTGTACTTTTGTGTGTAGGCCTATGTATAAGAACAGTCTGAAGGCTGTAGTAGTGTGTGTATTTGTCATTCAGGTGAGGATTGGGAAGGAGGCGGCCATGGGCTTAAGTTAAGAACCATCTCAGCATTTGCATGGAGTAGAATTTGGAAACCACAGAAAACCACTTCCAGGATGTATGAGGAGGGAATCGAACCCACCTCTTCTCAGTTTTGCTTCATGAGGCCGAGTGTACCCTGTTCCAGCCTCAGGCCAGAATTAGATTCCTTGGCACAGCAGGGAATCGAATCCAGATATCTGGGGTGTCAGCCAAGAATGCTATCCGCTACACCATGAGGTATACCATATTGTTGGAGCCAAGGACAACAGGTTACCAGTACGGAATTTCTTCAAACTAGGTTTTATAAAAGCATGTACATCACTGAGCTGTTATATGCAGTCAATATAGTCAAATCTATATATACAATTGAACATTTTTGTTGCATTGTGTAGTTGGATAACAAACAAGATTACCAACTTACATACTCTATTACTCTATTGTAACCAGTTAAATTATGCATCCACAAGGTAAAAAGCTTGTGCAGATTCCAAATGATAATACAGTATGTGCTCCAGTGTGGTAGTGGTCCTACCGAGTGCATGATACAGGGGAACATTTTTGTTAATGTATTCCCTGGTCTCTCCCTTCTATAAACTAATATTGTATGCACCAAGATGAAGAGAATGGAGAACGCACAAGCCAAGCATAAAGCAGTTAAACCATGGCATCAACGGATGTACCAGGCTTGAGATTAGTTATATCTAGGTAAAGGGCGATAAAAACGAGAAGAAAATCAAGTCAGAATAAATGTTCACAAAAATATATTTCCCTAATATTGAATTAAAGTCACCTAATCTCTGTCCATTAGGGGCGCATCCACAAGGTGGAAGGGGGTGCATCATATCTCAAGTAAACATTAGGCCCACGATGCCAAAGTATATAATTCTCAGCAGTTTTCAGAGTATTAAATTTCTTTCAAATTTGATGCGCTCGCAGCAATTTGTTGCAACATGAGCGGGACGTATGTAATTGACAATACTTCAGCTAATTGGCAGCGCTAGCATTCACAATAAACATAATGGTCACAATGGGACAGCATGCACAATGTGTTGTATGTGTTCCAGGAGTTTGTACTGCCATAATTACCAGTGGTGGCCGGTAATAAGGTTGCATTGTTGCACAACGACCAGATTTCATTAAGAAAAACAATTAATACCATAATCATATTTTTAGTAATAAAAGCTGAACGTTTCTTTTCTAATAATTGATAATAATGCGCACAATGTGCATGGATATACATAAATAGATACATTACACTATATAGTTCAGATATCTAAACAAAACTGAGTCAGTGATACAGTTCTGTTAGAGCACGTTAGAACATGGTACTTATCACACACTTTTCCACATAGTTCACAAATGCACTCTTCTGTTGCTTCATGAAAGGTCTTCAGTCTACAAACGCGGTGGTGGAAACCATGTGTTGCCAGGCGCGTCACTATATGTCTCAGCTCATATTCTGCCTGCATCCAATCTCTGGTTTGCATAGCCGTAGTGGCGTAGAAATCATCTTCTATGCTATCCCTCTTCGCTTGTAGTTCCAGTGTCAATTCATTGTAGGCTGCTGTGGATGGCAGCAGCATTTGTAATCGCAGATCATTTATTAGAAACGTTTCTCTGACTAGAACGTAAGTGTATCGGGACTTAGTATATTTCGAGAGCCCAAGTACCCTTTTCAGGAATCTCGGCTTTAGACTTTCTATTTCCCCTAATTGCTTTTTCGATAGATGTGCCCATACTAGTTCCAATCCATATGTAAGCACTGGCATGACTTTTGCTTGGAAAAGCTTCATAGCCGTGGTTACTGACATTCGAGATATGTTGCGTACATCACTTATGCTTTTTATAGCCGCAGCAAGTCTTTCCTTTATATGTATTGAGAAGGCCGTCACGGTTACCTGAAAGGTGATTCCCAAATATTTGAAATGATTCTTAGGCTGTAGCAATAGTCCCTTGCATGTGATTACTTCATCTCTTGCCAATCTACCTCCTTTCCTGAACACGACAAACTCTGTTTTCTTCTCGTTAATCGTCAGTTCATTTTCTTTTATAAGTATAGGAATTCATAATTTTGTTCCTTAATAATTCAGGAATTCTTATAGTAAGTTACTGTGAACCGTCTGAAAAAACGAAGTGCGCCAATTGTCTAGGAGCACTCGTCCGTTTTGTCGTTGCCAGGCCTGAACCCTGACCAGGTCTCAATATTGAAGGGTATGGCAGAGATGCTAGATCGTGTAAGTCCTGTGCCAACAGTTAACTCGGCTGGTCGTTGCCCGCTGATTGCAACAAGGAAGCTGAGGCACGGACGGAGACAGCCGTTCTTTCAAGCGGTTCTATCTCGTCCTTCTATATAACTTATGTTATTTTGTTCTTGTGAAGATTTTCAAGTAGTCTAACTTATAATCCATTCATCCGATGACAATGTGATGTTCTCTGATATGTGGCATTCGTGATGAATGAGGTACATCCGTTTTACCGTGCAATTGAATATAGTTTAATCTGATATCAAGAAGTCTTTTACACTACCACCTACACCCCCCCCCCCCCTAATAGTGCAACCTCCAGAACAAGGGATACAAGTCACCGACGTACAGACATAGATCACAGAATGAAACAAGATCGACAGATCACTTCTGAGTTGCCATGTGGCACAATCTGTCCACTTGGTATGATCTATGCCATGTCCACAATGACTGTCGAATTCTGCTGGCCAGAGAGTAGAGTATTATGAGCAACAAATTGATGAAACGATGTTCTGTTAATAATTAGCTCGAAAAGTAAACGCTTGCCAATTAGACCTACAACAATTTTACCTCCAAGAATAAGTGTGTCTGATAACGTTAATATGAATTGTCACCAAATTTGTTACGTAAAATACTCCGGGTACACTGGGCAGATTTTACTTCAAAAGTATGCTGTTCATAAACCGGATGAAGTGGCATGGTTGCGGGCCGTAGGCATCCCTGATTTAGAGAAACAACAATGTAAGCTAACACTCAATTTTTAAAACAGCTGCATAGGCTACTAAGAATATAAGTAGTAATATTATTAATTCTGAATGTAAGTGGAACGCAGCTTATACACTTGCAGCAGATATGAATGTGACTTTTTCATACCTTGTGTCCTCGTTTCATCATCAGGGTGATATCACATTAGCAACCCTGGTCACTATTGAACTTTATATATGTGCTAAAGTCCGTAAATATGTGATTTTATTTATTGCTATTTTAAAGACGGCGCTTGCGCTTGCATCTCGTTCAACTGCCATCAAGGTTCACTCTAGCGACACGCACCGAGGCGCACACACTGTTGCCAACATGTGGGATACAAAATCACTGTTGATAAAAAGAAGTGGGATACAAAATCACAGTTGATAAAAAAAAATCATCGGGACGCGTTAGGCTGTAAGAATTGTCAAAACTCATTGATCTGGGCGCGTTAGGCGGTAACCATTTTCAAGAACCATTGGATTGGAAAAAACGAAGGTTAGAATGGTCGCGTGCAGGTGCGGCCTTGGCCATGTGCAGCTAGCGGAGCACGTTTGACGCTTGATCGGATTTTAACGAACAAGGTATTGTTGGCGTTGGGATGACATCCTCTTTGCTAAGAATGTGTGTTGGTATTTTAAAAGAAAATTGAAAATTTTTGTTTTTGGCATTGGCGCTATTTGGAAACGGTGAAGATGAGAAAAAAGTTTGTTTGACATAAATGAAAGGTCCCTACCCCCTGTACCAAGAAAATAAATGTCAAGTCTCTAGGACAAAAACTATGCATTTTCAAACTTTTTTTTACCTGTTTTTAATTTTTTTAATAAAGAGTGTTTGTAGACAGAGAGCCGGTAGCGCTTGGCGTGTGTTACAACGAGGCTATGACTTACCATGGTGAATACAGGAAATGGCTATTTGGACGGGGCGACAAAAATATAGAACGAGGAGTCGCTTTTCGATATTTTCCTATGACAGATGAATGAAGGTGAATATTTCGAAAATCCCTCATGGTGATCTTTGAACATGTTAGTAAACACTGAGCAGTAACCTGACAAATTCATAATAGTATCAGGCGAATAAAAGCAAGGCTTTTATAGTCGACAACAACAGAACTTGCTATTTGTATGTCTTGCTGGAAGGCTGAACGGGACACAGAAATTCTACTCGAGGGGATTGCTTGGAGCCTGGCTGGCTGGGTGACAGGATGTGACATGTTATCGCGATTCAGGAATGTGAACGGACGGGACAACAGGCCAATGGAAAATTACAGTGACGTAGAGGTGACTTAAAGGTCGAACAATATCACAACTACGTCAGAGAAATAATGCAGTACGCGAGTATAACTCCTCCCCCTACCATTGCCATAGTCAATTGCAGGACAAGAGCGATGTTAACAGCTGTGGTAAGAGGGACACAGGGCGAGGGGCTGGGAGAGGAGGGCAGGGGTATTAGAGTGTTGATCATGTTATGACACACAGTCAGTCATTACTGTTTTAATCTTTGCAGTCTAAACATAGGATGTGTCTTATCTGTATAAAACTAATTGCATTCGTGTGCTTAACCCCAGTGTTTTGTTTGAGTCTTCAGTCTTTTGACTGGTTTGATGCAGCTCTCCATGCCTCCCTGTCCTGAGCTAATCGTTTCATCTCTACATAGCTACCATACCCTACATCTGAGGCAATCTGTTTAACACATTCTAACCTTGGTCTACCCCTACAGTTCTTGTCCTCGACCCTTCCTTCCATAACTAAGCTTGCTATGCCTGGGTGTCGTAGTATGTGTCCTACCAACCTATCTCTTCTCTTCATTAGCAGTTGCCAGAAACATCTCTCCTCTCCCACTCGTCTTAATATCTCTTTGTTTGTAACCCTATCTACCCATCTGATCTTCATCATTCTCCTGTCCCGTGGCTCATAATCACAAGATTCACGGTCACGTAAAACTACAATCTTCCTTTTTTCATTCTCCTGTAACACCACATTTCAAATGCTTCAATTCTCCTCTTTTCTGCTGCACCAATTGTCCAAGTTTCACTTCCATAGAGCGCCACGCTCCTGACAAAGGCTTTCAAAAATGACTTCCTAATACCTAAATCTATATTCGATGTCAGCAGTAACCCCAGTAGGTTACTATATTGGATACATTATAGCCTATATTTACAGGTAAGTGTAACATTAACATTGTTTAGTTTATTTTTATGCTAATCAATGTTTAAATTATTATTGGTTTACCATTTCATTGATGAATTGTTTTTACTTCGTTTGTTTTAGATAATCTGCATACCTGTTGTGGGAGACAGAAACCCCATTCCACTTGAACCTACAAAAAGGCAAACGAAGGGCTTTTTACAAAGCAAGGTAAGATTTAAAAATATATATCTATATATATCTTAGTATAAAACAAAGTCCCCGATTGGTTTGTTACGGGTAAATTCGAGAACCACAGGATGGATTTTGATGCGGTTTCCCCCATTCTGTAAATGATATTGTGGCGGAGACATCTAGCGGGAATAACGTTTACTTGTACCGGTATATGTTTTATCTTTGACGAAAAGAGAACCTTTACGTGTATATATTTTATCTCTGACTCTTTCTTATTTTTTAGTATTGTTGATCTGCTAGAGACAATCCCTCGCTAGTTCGTCTTCTAAAATGTGTATTTTATTCCCTCATAATAAAGGAGTCAAACAAATGTGAGTACAGCATAATTAAAACAACAGTGGTGACCCTGACGTTATTTGAACACGTAACCTTCGCCTACCAGCAGACTTCTTTGAAGAATCACCACCGACAGACCTTCCTGCTTTCGTTCTCAAGCTCAAACAGCATGTTCAATCCTTACGCCCAGTCCAACCAAAACATCATGCTGTTAAAAGAACATTTATACATCCTGAACTGTTGCGTTCTTCTCATGTGTTCATCCGGCATGTCTCTCATCGTAAACCCTTGCAGCCTATCTACGATGGACCATTCCGAGTAATATCTCGCTCCGACAAACACTTTGTGGTTATTACCAACCATGATGAAGAGACTATTTGTATTGATAGACTTAAACCAGCATTTCTACTAAATAGTGAATACACTGGCACAGCTACCACAACTTGTGCCAGTAGCCAACAGCAGATTCATAGGGCCATCTAAATCCCACAGACTCAACTGAAAGAGTCCTACACCCGTTCTGGAAGAACTGTTCGATTCCCATCGCGATATCTCTCCGTTGTCACTGGGGAGGGAGTATGTGGCGGAGACATCTAGCGGGAATAACGTTTACTTGTACCGGTATATGTTTTATCTCTGACGAAAAGAGAACCTTTACGTGTATATATTTAATCTCTGACTCTTTCTTATTTTTTAGTATTGTTGATCTGCTAGAGATAATCCCTCGCTAGTTCATCTTCTAAAATGTGTATTTTATTCCCTCATAATAAAGGAGTCAAAGAAATGTGAGTACAGCATAATTAAAACCACAATATCTCGAGGATTATTTCTGTAGAAAATAATTTATTTATTATCAAAGGAAGCCGAGCAGTAATTTCAGTGAAAAGTCGAAAAAAACTGGCGTCCGAGCGCTTTGTAAGCTTACGCTGGGCAAACCGTTAAAAATATCTCAATACTATGAGGGTAAGAATTGTTCAGCATGAAAAGTTCTACAAAAAAGTCCGCAACAGCATATGTCTATCTTTAATACATCACCCACTATAAGTGTTTTTACGTTTTAATTTCTTCCAAACATGTCCATTCAACTACTGAGGTGACTGAGTACGAGCTAGCTAAGGGCGAGTCTATCATCTCTGTTACATCCTAGCTAGCGGGTGAACCTATTGCACCAGATAGAAGCCAGCGGCAAACCGTTGAGTCGTGTTGAGTTAATACTCCTGAGAAGGGTGGTTTTGTTTGGAGTTTCCCTGGAAGTGTAACTCGGGTTTTCTTCATTTCGCCTGTGAAACACAGTCAAGTTAAGATTGGACGGAAGGGGGATTTGAGTTTCATTCACCTCGCCATTCCCTGGAAGTGCAACTCTCATTTCGCCTGTGAACTTTTCGTTCCGCAAAATTCACAGTAAATTTAGATTGGACGGAAGAAGGATTATATTATATTAAATTATACTGATTGGCGTATAATCTCTACTTAGTATAAAACAAAGTCCCCGATTCTTGGATGTTACGGGTAAACTCGAGAACCATTGGATAGATTTTCATGCGGTTTTCACCATTCTGTAAAGGATATCTCGAGGATGATTTCTGTAGAAAATAATTTATTAATGATCAAAGGAAGCCGAGCAGTAACGATTTCAGTGGAAAAGTAAAAAAAACTGGCGTCCGAGCGTTTTGTAAGCTTACGCTGGGCAAACTGTTAAAAATATCTATATACCATGAGTGTAAGAATTGTTCAGCATGAAAAGTTCTACAACAAAAGTCCGCGAGAGCATATGTCTATCTTCAATACATCGCCCACTATGAGTGTTTTTACGTTTTAATTTCTTCCAACCATGTCTATTCAAATACTGAGGCAACAGTTTACGAGCTATCTAAGGGCGAATCTATCATCCCTGTTATAGCCTAGCTAGCGGGAGAACCTACTGCCCCAGATACAGCCAGCAGCAAACCGTTGAGTCGTGTTGAGTTAAGACTTCTGAGAAGGGTGGTTGTGTTTGGAGTTTCCCTGGAAGTGCAACTCGGGTTTTCTTCATTTCGCCTGTGAACTTTTCGTTTCGCAAAATTCACAGTCAAGTTAAGATTGGACGGAAGGGGGATTTGTGTTTCATGCACGTCGCCATTCTTAAATTACGTCTGACAAGAATTTGTTGCACATGCATCTCCATGATAATATAACTAATAGTCCCGTCAGTGATTTTAACCCATCATGCCAAGACGAAAAACGGATATTGGTCGTTGTTTATTGACACTGGAGAAAAAATGCGCTTATCACGTAATGCATTCTCCCAGGCGAAGCCGGGTCGGGTTGCTAGTATATATATAAAGAAAGAACTGTTTTACATTATTTTTTTTAGGTTGTACAAAGGTGCTATTTGGAATTGATATACTCATGGTGGTTTATTTTATTTCTTTTTTAGAATGTGAGCCTGACAACTGCTGTTGAGAACGTGTGTGTTTGGGACCATTGTTTACCGAGCAGTCTATGGCTGGAAACTTGAGTGAGATTGTTTTTTTAAATATAAAAATGATGTCTTTAGCCACTACAACCGATACATTAACTTGGGAACCCCTCGAGTCCTGTTTTAAGGAACGCGTTTGATCTGGCCGCGTAGTGAATGTTAGTGAGAGTTTAATCCCAAAAGACTTTGTCGAATGTTGTTTCGAAATTTTTAAAGAACAAATTTGTACAGCGCAAAGGTTGCATAGGGCTTTAAAGGTCAATACACAACTCTTGTGCGATTTCATATATAAAAACAAGGACGGTGAGCGTAAAAAAACATTTTATATTGGCAGTAATATGCAAGCGCTTTTGATAGCCAATAATCTGAACGAGTGGTATCAAAGCCATGTGGTGAATGCCTTGCTATCAAAATTTGATAAACTGCAACATGGACACAGTGGCTTAGCATTAGACAAAATCCATCACCTACAAATCAACATTTGTCATTTCAACCTGGGTCTAGCTATATTAAAATACCACCAGCGATTGTCTGCCGGAGAGCGGCGGTGAATATAAAGAATCATGACAATGATTGCTTTCTGTGGTATATGTCTGGATATTTGCAGCCAGCACAACGTGATGGTTGTTGGCCAGGAATGTACAGGGCCAAGTTTGATGAATTGCAACAAACTTTAAATTTAACTCGAGTATCGTTCCCTATGAACTTAACCGAAATCCTTAGGTTTGAACAAGACAACCAGAACTTTTCGTTCATGGTGTATGGCCTTCATGGTGATGAGATTGTGGGTCCTCTTTATGCCACAAAATAACCGAAACGACATCACATTCATCTTTTATATCTGAGATAGAGGTGAATCACTATTGCCTTATTAAAAGCCTGAGTAGATTGCTAAGCAGCCAAATGTCCAAACATCATCCTAAGAAACATATTTGTGATCGTTGCTTGCAATATTTCAGAAACCATACGATTTTGGAACATCATAGGGTAGATTGTGTTTCTCAGGAAGCGTTGAGATTGATATTGCCACAAGGGGACAAGACTGTGTTAAAATGTAAGGACATTCATAAGCATGACACTGTTCCCTATGTGGTAAATGCAGATTTCGAAGCACTCACCACACCCAAGGCGGGATGTGAACCAGATCCCACCATCAGCTCAACCACACCCATTCAAAAACATGAACCCTTTGTCATAGGATTTAATGTGGTGTGTGCCTATGACCCCACACAATCAGTTTACAAATACCGCGAGGGGCCAGATTGTGCCAGATGGTTTTTGGATTAACTTGTTAAGTTGGCTCATGATGTACAGGAATTACTATACCACCCAGTATCCATGAGACTATCTCCAGAACAGCAGCAGCAGTATGAGCATGCCACGACATGTCATATTTGTGAAAAGCCTATTTTAGGCGGAGAGGAAAAAGTCAGAGACCACTCGCACTTTACGGGAGAGTTTCGTGGAGCTGCGCATAGTAAATGCAATTTGAACTTTCAAGCTCCTCGTTTCATCAGTGTCTTTTTCCACAATCTGGCGAATTATGACATTCAGTTTTTGATTCGTGAATTGGGTCATGTCAACAAGGGCTCGTTTACCATTATCCCACAAAACCATGAGCGTTTTACAGCCCTGACATGGAGGTTGGGCGACTTAAGCATTCGATTTTTGGACTCGTTTACGTTTATGGCAACCTCGCTAGACAGTCTTGTGAATGGCTTGGATGAGGAGGAATTTAAAAAATACCAGAATGCATTTTAATGATCCTGAGCAATTTCAATTATGCATTCGGAAAGGTACATTCCCGTATGATTTCTGCAACAACTGGGACGTGTTAAAGAAAACAAAATCCCACCACAAGATAAATTTTACTCGAAACTAACACGCAGTACCGTTTCCGATGAAGAATATGCACATGCATGTCAAGTTTGGCGAGTGTTTGGCATTAAGACGCTAGGCAAATATGCTATGCATTACCAAAAACTGGATGTATTGCTGCTCACCGATGTGTTTGAAAAATTCCGTGAGTTGTGTCAACACATTTATGGTCTTGACCCGGCTCACTATTATACGAGTCCTGGCTCTCGTTCGATGCTGCTTTGAAATACACTCAAGTGGAATTGGATTTACTCACTGACGTAGACATGGTTCTATTCTTTGAAAAGGGCATTCGCGGTGGCGTTGTGTCACTTAACCAACGCCATACCGAAGCGAACAATGTCTACATGCCTGATTATTCACCAGATAAACCAGAATCGTACTTAATGTACTATGACGTGCATAATTTGTATGGCTACGCCATGAGTCAGCCTTTGCCCTATGGGGAGTTTGCTTGGCTGACAGAGAAACAAGTGTCAGAATTTGATGTGAACATGGCTAGTCAAGAAACAGGCCGTGGATATGTGCTAGAAGTGGATATTGAATATCCCTCATCCTTTTTGTTTGTAAATAGCGGCAGCCCACTTGTACCTTTTGCTCTTTCAAAGCTCAGTGCAACCTTATTTTCTAAAAAAATCCCATTCTGCCTAGAGCAAATGGTCCCCCCTGACAGTAATGTGAAAATTCAAAAACTCATGGGCACACTTTACAAGAAAAATTGGTATGTGCTGCATATCCAAATGTTAGTGCAATGCCTCGCCCAAGGCTTGGTGTTGAAGAAAATCCATAGGGGTATTTCTTTTGCTTTAAAAGCATGGCTTGAGCCATACATGCGACTCAACACCGAGCTCTGACAAATGGCAACACAGCAGTTTGAAATTATTTTTTAAATTAATGAACAACTGCATCTATGGCAAGTCCATAGAAAATGTCCGCAAATACCGTGACATTAAATTGGTGAATGTCTGGGATGGGCAGAGGGGTGCCCGGTGGTACATTGCCAAGTACATTTCAAATCGATCAAAATTATTGATGAGGATTTGGCCACTACTGAAATGAGTAGGACAAGTGTGACCATGGATAAGCCCATTTACTTGGGCCAAGTCATTTTAGACTTTTCCAAATCGGTCATGAATCCATTCCACTATGAGTTTGCCAAACGCTATTTTGAGGACGTTTCTCTTTTGTATATGGATACGGGCTCATTCATTTACGCCATTCGCCACTGCAACCCCTATGACGTCATGAAGCAGCATAGTGACTGGTTTGACACCTCTTGCTATTGCGCTGATAACGTGTTTAAGCTACCCATAAAAACAAGAAGGAAATGGGCGTTTTAAAAGATGAATGCGGTGATTCCGTTATGACGGAATCGTAGGTTTGGCCTCGAAAATGTATTCTTATCGCACACTAGACTGTAAGGAAGCCAAAAGAGCAAAAGGTGTAGGTAGGGCAGTGGTAAAATCGCTACGTGTAGATGACTACCTGGCGGTTTTACGCACTGGCAAAGCTATGTCCCATACACAGTACAGGATACAATCCAGCAACCATCGTTTGTATCTTGTGGATCAGAGAAAACGCATCCTCGCCTCCATGGATAACAAACGTCTGTGGGCTGATGACATGCTTACCAGCCTGCATCGGGGTTATCATCGCAAGGAGGAGGAGGTGTGATTTTTATGTTTGTTCGTCTAGGGACATGGCTTTTTGTAACTCGTAGATTTAATATTTTTGTATTTCGTAAATATTGGTTTTTGCCATTGTAAATAGCTAATTTTGTAAATAGTATTTTCGTGTGTAAATATTGGCATCCCACTTGTACCCTTTGCTCTTTAAAAGCAAAGTGCAACCTTATTTTCTTAAAAAAAATTGATTGGTAATTAGTTTGAATTCTTTTTAAAGCTGTACAGACGTGTTATTTTTTGTGTAAATATTTAATGAGTAATAGTATTTTTTTAGTAACTTAAATTATTTTTTTGTAATGGTAAAATGTAAAATTTATAATGAAACGTTCTTTTGGGATAAGTGTGCATGTTGAGAATGTGCTTTTGGGAATAAATAAAGTGGTTGTGTTTGTTCCCAAAGGCAGATATGGTTGTGTGAATGTATGAGTAGAAAAAAGCTGGTGTGTATGTATGACCAGAGCAAACACAGTGAGATAGTGTGGGTGGGCGGGGGAAATTGTCACTTATATATATCAAATGGTCAATAGTCATTTTGTTTTGTCAATAGTTTTGTTTTTATTTGAATTGTAGCGGTAAAAATAATAATATCATATGGCGTCGGGTGCCGGATGCAAGCTTTGTAGCGGTTAATAGACATTATATTTGTAAAATCAGTCTTACCTGCAGTAGTCGTAGACCTGCACGTTTCCGCAAACCCATAAACGCACTGCATCATCATCATCATCATCATAGTCAAGCACTCGCATCAACCACATTGACAAATCTCAACTTTCGACATCCAGCAAATGAAAAAAATATGTGTAAACAGCAAAATGGAAAATCCATGTTTCAATATCAACAAAATTTTAAAAAACGTGAAAGTGTCATTTTCAAAACTGGAAATGGCCATGTGTGAAATACAAAAATTCAAAAAAAAACTTCAAATGGACATTTTTTTATAAAGTGTAATCAACAAAATGGAAAATCCGTATCATCAAAAACACAAAACTTGAAACAGACATTTTTAATAACTGTAAATTGCAAATTGGTAAATGGCAATGTGTGAAAATGTGAAAATGAAAAATCAGCCCATCAACATCATCATTTTTAAAAATTAAGCAACATCATGCTCTGGTAAACCTTTGTTTTTATTTCATCCCTATGGGATTGACAAATGAAAATAGAATACAAAAAATCCCAATTCCTGAATCCTCAATTCCTCAATGTTTATGTCCATGCATCATCAACTTTCCTTTCATAGCACTCATGACAATCAGGGCTGCCATCCTCTCACCCACTGAGGCATCACAGGATGTGGAACGTTGTTTAGCTTTTTTCAATAACAATTTATCTGCCACATGTCTTAAACCAGAATGACTATGGCGATAAGAAAGATCGTGTTCTTTGCATGCTTGATCCAAAAGATTAATGGGTACATCACCACGCTGCAAACGTTTATCGAGACGAGTTCCAGGGCCACAAAGAAGATACCCTGGGAAATGGATTTCAAAAGTAAGTATTGAATCACTTTGTCAATGACGCCATTGCCAGTACAGGTCTGGCATATCCTTTTCCATGGATGGTGAAAAGGATTGGTCTTCCTCCTCCCCTGTGGACGATGTTTGTGTTTGTTGTTGTTGTTGTTGTTGTTGTTGTTGTTGTTGTTGCTTTTTCTCTTCATGACACCCGTGGAATGATTCAACAAAGTCTTTACACGGACTTTTATGACCGTGATACAGTTTGACCAACTGAAAAGTCACGCACTGCCGCATAGACGGTTTTTTTCCATGGCCACTTGCTTATGGTGATCGTAATCCATACAGGGTTGCAATTCACTCAACACAGGGCCTTGAGTCCATGATTTTGGTACATAATGCCAGATTTCATTCACTGCGTTTGCGGCCACATAATAAATGAACGACTTGGACAGCGCCAATAGTTCCTCTTTGGTAAAACTGTCTAGTTTCTTTTAGCACACAAAGAACTTGCCAATGGCTTTGTCCGTAGCATTGCCTTTCTCCATGGTATCATGTGCTGTAGATGTTTACACGTCGCTTGTAGAAATCTCACTGGTGTCTTTCACAGGTAAATCTTGAGTTTTAATTTTATTTAACAACTACCAGCAGGCATGGGTGGTTAACCAATGAAAGAGATGCCACACATGTGCTAGGGCTGTATAGGTAATGCTGCCACAGGAACAAGTATCCATGAGAGTATGCAAGGAATAGACAGCCCAAGTTCATGCGGTCGATACATTGAGAGTAAGGAGCCAAAAATGGTTGCAACCATTCACGTTTTTCATTACCTTTCACAAATACCACATTGGCTGAGGACAAGTGAGCTTTCATCACTGTGTCCAAATATTTATAGGAAATGGATCCTTGATTCCAGTCTAGTTGCCTATGATTTTCTATCCCCTTGGTTTGTTTACGGTCTTTTGACACAATAAATCAAAAGCATGGGGGCGGTTTGAATACCAAATGCGTAGCTTGCGATATCCAAAACGTGGTACAATCGATTATGGCCACTTGTTTAAATATAAATTTGTTGTCACCAATTTTAAACCCTTGGCAATCCACAATGAGTGTACGCAACATGTTGACGCTTGCCTGGACCAAGTTCAACTGACGACTGACTGATGATCAATGACTAAGGTGTGACCAAGACATGGACTTACCTACCATGCTAGTTTAAAAAAAAATGAGGTTAGGGTAGGACAGGAGGACATGAAAAATAATATTAACAACCACAAAATATTTTATTATTATAACACGTCTTACAGGCTTTTGTCATTTTGGGATAGGGACGATACCAACGTATACAACAATACAGTCTTTTGTGTTTGTAACGTCCATAACACCGATGATGTCCCCATGTCTCTAAACTAGGTGTTTTTGACGGTGAGCTGCTCGCCGAAGCACCGTTGACACCATACAGTCCACACGTATCGTAACTTGTTTTTTAATCACTGAGAGGCACGAGTGAGGGATAGCTTGAATGACAGGGCATATTTCCCACCTCCATTCTGCACAGGTAGGGGCAGGCGGGCGACCAGCGCTGATGTTCCTGCATGGTTTCATCGCTCTCCTGCCATTGGTCTATGGTGATGGGACTAAAGGCACATTTAACTTCATCTCTTGTTTTTAAATAATAGAAGCCAGCGGCCGCCAAGGCTTGAGGGTTTTTGAAAGGCACCGGCCACGTTGCAAAAGTTTTGAAACGTTGTTCCTCAGAGTTTAAATTCATGGATGTGACTTCTCTTGATGCTTTAAAGCAAGACATGACTGAGCGGCTTGACGTGGGTTGACTTGTTATTTATACACTCGTCACTTGGTTGGACAGTGGATAATAGTTGACTTGTTTGTGATGAATAATCAAACAGTAGGCCGTCGTATTGGCTGGTACATGGTCATGCGTTTCAAAATCTAGTCGGATGTCAATATTGGATGGCTTGACAGACTCTTCCAGGTATGAACAGTCAAAGAAAATCAGTGGCGCTCTTGCCTTAAACGCTTGGGGTAGCAGCATGGGGCTGTTCTCTTTTTGACAATACGACCATCTACTTTTAGAAAACAAGTCGTACAGGGGACCAAACTTATTTTTTGAAAAGTCCAAATCCTGTCCTTCATAGGGAAACACAGCCCCTTTGAGGAAAAGAAGTGCATTTCTCAATTGCAGGTGATCAAATTGCGTGGCATCTTTGGTTTGTTGATACTTGCGATTCGTTTGAAAACCCACGATCATGTAGAGAGGTCTCTCTGTATAGCGGGCTGTTTTTACAGACTAACTGTGTGTGTTGGTGGTGGGCAATAGCGGATACTAATGGAGTGCCCAGGTTCTAAATCCCATGGGTAGAGGCACATCTCTTTTTACCATTTTGAGTATGTCCAGTTTTTTGCTATTGGCGAGGGCCACATGGGGCACTTTCCATAGCATGCGATGTAGTTGAACTTTTGAATCTATGGGGGCATTGCCGGCTCCCTTGAGTGCATTATTATCACTCCTGTCTCTCACCAGATAAAGCACATGCCTTGCATTGACCACAATGCGCTGGTGATCTTCGGCAGAGCCTAAAATCAGTTTAAGAGGTAAATATCCAGTAAAGGTGCCATCGGTGTGTACCATCCAGTCATTGGTCGAGTCAGGGCACCAACCTGCCATGCAAAGTGTTTTACCTTCTTCCTCACTATAAGAGAGGTATAGTTTCATGACACTGGAAATACCCACATTTCGAGTACTATCCACCACGATATCGTTAATGACATAACGCACTTCAGAAAACAGAAAGGCAAAAGCATGGTTGGCTAACTTGGATGTGGTGGGTGTAGAGCCATCGGCTTTGGTGAGCCGACCTTCAATCTGAATGACACTTTCATGCGGTAGGGTGTAAATATCTTGGTTGTTGATAACAAATTGAATTTCATCATTGTTATTGAGTCTTGGTGTTTGAGCTTGATAGGAATGGAGATCAATTCTTACCATTCCAGGTTGCTCCTCGATGTGGTTCGCTATCTCTAGCATAGAATTCATCATGGGTGTTGACGTGGTAACCCAAATGCTGTAAAATCTGCTTGCCCTTAGATGTTAACGTGTATTCATGTGGCAAACAACTAACACCTTTCCTAGACGGTGTTGTTGCTTTATACACAAACTTCATAGTGGTTCTAGCACCAACTTGTAAGCCACTGGTGTGGTAGAATCTAGTTGAATGAGTTGTTGATCTCTATTGATCAGTCTTTAAGTTATATTACTAATATCATCGACAGCCACAGGACGAAAAAGCACCACTGGAGGGTTTTCACGAATAATATAGCCAATGGGCGATGTCACAATAAAGTCATAAAGCGAATGCGATGGTTCTTGATTGGTGTACACTTGGCTAATAATATTACAAGTCACCGACACATGATGGTCCTCAAAGAATTTCACTTCATGGTCTGATTCATGTTTTTGTTAGACAGCAACACGCGTGGTTTAAATCCTAGTAATGGACCAATGGAATCGGGGCGTGATTTAAAGTCAATTTTGAATGTAGAGAAAATACTGCAGCGATGATTGTTGGTATTTCATACAAGTTCAAACTTGCATGTTCCATCCAGGGCCGGATTTAGGTTTTATGCGCTCATAGGCCCGTGGGTTTTTGCCGCCCCCTCTTCATACCATCGTGAAGCAGGGAGAATTTAGACCTCAGAAACGTTTTGGTGAAGATAATTATTATTTTATTCTAATGTATCGAGAAGTAAAATCAATGAATTAAATTAAAATAATGAGAGAATCAACTGTTTCTAAATTTGTATATATAAACTATAAATAAACAGGCCAACGAGATATAAAAATAAGTTTAAATAATTTAAGACTCATTATACACTTAAAGATATTCAGATATCACTACATCATACAACCTAAAACTATGCATAATGACTTATTCAAATAAATTGATATCGTATTAATATTCAAGACTAAAATTTTCTCATAATAAATCATAAAACATTCCTGTTCTGAAGCTGAAGTCGAAAACTCTGCTGTTGCAAAACATTTCTTGGAAAATGATGGCCACAAAATAAATTGGAAAAGTGTCAAAATGTTTGAAAATTTAATTTAAATCATAAAATTTTACGAAATTGGTTTTTAAAAATCATAAGTAGTAAAAGTCTGTTTAGTCTATTTTTGAACTGTAAAAGGAACTTTTTGAAGTGCAACAAAATTAAAAAGGAGCGTATAACAAAACAATTTACGGATAACCACTTGATAAAAAATTAGGACTTAGTTCTTTTATAAGTGATGTGAGACAATTTTACTTTAAAGTCAGTTTGTAAAACCTTCCTTCTTGCTTTTTTTTCAAGCGAATGTGTCTATGATGTCATCATAAGGCACCTCTTGAGTCAGCCTTCCCTCGATGTTGTGCAGGGCTAATGATGTCAATCTATCATGGCTAGTTTTTTTTACGAGCACACATTTGTATTCACTGACAGAAAACATGTACATATACAGATGTCGTATCAAAAATACAGGGTGAATCCCACATAAGATAAACTTGTGCGTGGGCTTCATGAACACAACTTCTTAATTTATTTGCAACATGGTATTTGACTGATAATAATAAGAAAAGTTTATAGTAAAAGCATTAATTATAAGGATACTGAAAATAAAAGAAGATGATACATTACTTATTTGTGACTGAGTTGGTTTCAATATGTTGGTGAAAATTTATAAGTTCATTTACTCTATCAAAGTTATTAAGGAGCCATATAAACAGCCTTTTCTTCAATATATTCAGGGTGTTATTTGTCACATTTACTGGCAATATATTGTATATCCTAGTGCTAAGACAACTTAAATTCCTTTGGCCAAGTAGTGTGTTTCGACGAGGGATATTTATTCCAGTTCTGTCTTGAAGTCTAGGGCACATTGCAAATTTTTGTCCATTAGAGAAGAGCTTCATATTTTTATGTATAAATATGATTGATGACTGAACAAATAACTGTCGTATGTTAAGCAACGTGCTTTGTTGATACAGTTCACTTGTTGGAAAAGTTGGTGGCCTTTTGTACATAACTTTTAGAATGAAATTCTGGCAGGTATTTACCTGAGCCAAATGTGAATCACGTATTCCACCCCAACCATTTATTCCATATTGTAATTGTGACTGGACTAAGGCAAAATATACAGTTCTCAAGACTTTTGCTAAAAGGATATTTCTGATTCTGTAAAATATATAAATTAACTTTTGGAGTTTATTGGCCAAGTTTGATGCATGCATATTCCATTTTAAATGACTATCTATAATAATCCCTAAATATGTAGCATTCATTGACTTCAGTAGGGTATAGAAGTTGCATCTTTCGCCATTGTTACAAATTGGTGTGTGGAGCTTTAGTGTTAAATTGTCTGTGGGTTGTAATGTTTCGTTGTGTGAGAAGCATAGGTATTGTGTTTTCGTTTCATTAAAGGTAAGGAGGTGGTCTCTTAGCCATTTTTGGACTGTAGCAATGGTTTCTTGAGTTCTATTAAAAGTGTCCTCCCAAGTTGTTCCTGTGACTGTGACGACAGTGTCATCAGCATATGAGGTAATCATCGCATTACAGTTCAGCTCACACAAATCGTTAATATATAACAGAAAAAGAATAGGACCTAAAACTGTTCCTTGGGGAATTCCAATTTTTACTTCAGCACTTCTACTTAGAGTATCTTTGATTCATACCTTTTGTTTTCTGTTAAAAAGAAAGCTTTTTATTAGTTCTTGAGGAGTACCAAGAATACCTTCCTTTTCAAGTTTTCTAATGAGTATATTGTGGTCTAAGTGTCAAAAGCCTTTCTTAAATTCAGGAACACAGAAATTGTTCTTTTAGAACTATCAATGGCTTTATACAAATAATCATTAAGGGAGAATATTGCATCTTGAGTACTAGTGTTTGGTCTAAAACCAACCTGATTTGGTGACAATATGCTGAACTTATTCAGATAGTTAAGTATTCTGGTTTGATGCATTTCTCTAGTAGTTTAGAGAGGTGGGTTGTGAGGGAAATTGGTCTATAGTTATTTAACTCTCTTTTATCATCTAATTTATGGACTGGAATTATGATGGCAATTTTGAATGAGTCTGGAAATTGTCCTTTCGTTAGTGATAAATTAAAAATATGGTGCAGTGGTTGTAGAATTTCTGAACTAATCATCTTAATTGTTTGACTAGAGATATTATCATAGCCATTTGCTGAGTTATCTTCTAGAGCAGCTATGTGGTTTGTTATTTCTGATTTTGTTATGGGTATAAAAAAGATAGACTGAAGTTGAGATTTTGCAGTGCTATCACGTGCATTTGTGTTGTCAGGTTCCTTTCTTGTATTACTTATTTTTTCAGAAAGTTCTAAACCTATGTTACTAAAATAGTCGACGAATTTGTTTGCAATGACAGCAGGTTGGGATGTATCTTGTGAGTCTCTGATAAATATGCTGTCAACAGCTGAAGATGTATTTCCCTTCCTACACATTAAATCATTAATATTTTTCCAAAGGACTAAAGAATTATTGGAGTTTGACATAATTTGTTTGGAATAGTACCTTTCTTTTGCTATTTTAACAAGCCTGTTTATCCAGTTTCTGTACAATTTATGTTTATTAACAGTTTCTGGGACCTCATCACTGTTTGAAGATCTCTCCATTTGTTTAACAATTTTCTGATGTAATTTATCTCTTATTCTAATAGAAGTTAAAATTCCAGTTGTGATCAATGGAGTTATTCTTTTAAATTTTGATCTTACGTTATTTATGGTAGTAGAGTGTTCAGAGATGTATTGAGTCAGTAACTTAATGAAACTATCAGCTGCTTTGTTAGCATCATGTTCAGTTATGATAGATTCCCAAGTTTCCTTAGATAAGGATTTTTTTAGAGTTTCATAATTTATTCTTACATTGTTCGAAGTAATTTCTCCTGTTTGTGGAGTGTATTTTTGAGATTTATTTTGTATGAGAAATGTAGGACTGTGATCTGTGATACTGGTATGCAGAACAAAAGGGTCAAAGTAGCTGTTTCCGTGGGACTTAACATGTATGTGATCGATACATGTTCGGGATGTTGGGGTTATTCTAGTTGGTGAGTTTATGTACGAAATGAATCCATTTGCATGTAATATATTTAAATACTAATTTTTAATATTTTGGGCATATTGCCTTGTAGGATTTAAAATATCAATATTTGTATCTCCTATTAATATACTGTGTGTAGCTGTAGGCAAGTGCTGGAGATTTCCTAGTTATTCTATGAATTTGTTTGGACTTGTGGAGGGTGATCTGTATATAGCAAGTACCAAGAAACTTGCTTTATTATATCTGAAGGTGAGTAGGCTAGCATTTGCAGCTTTCAGTGTTTTTACAGTAGATATTGTAATATTTTGTAAGAGGTTTCCATGCACATATATCTTTATGCTGTCATGGGTAGAATTTTGAAGTGGTATGAAGTATTCATTATATCCTAAAATAGCAAATGGTATATCCTCAATGAGTTGAGTTTCAGACAGTAAAATGGCATCTGATTTATGATCAAGTTGATCGAGCATAACTAGCATACTTTCAAAATTTGTTATCATGCCACATATGTTTTGGTGCATGTTTTTAATTCCTGCAGTAAAGCTAATTAATTTGTTCAAGTCTTGAGTACTGTTTACCATCTTTGAAGTAATATCTTGAAAATTAAGGTCTACTTCGTTATCTGATTTCATACCGTAGTTGTTTTATTCAGGGTACTTCCATAATTACTTTACACTCACCTAGAAACAACATTTCATAACATATTGATTGATCACTTGGCTCAGGCAAACATACCTTCAGTTTCCTTGATTCCCATGAACTGTTGGTAGGTCAGCTGCAGTCTTGATTTGTAGAATCGGGCTGTTTTCATTTTTCCTCATGAAGATCTTCCCGTTCCTGGTCCATGCGAATGTATAATTCATTGTCCGTTTAGAATTCCTGGCAAGCCAATATAAGTTTTGGTTGTCTTTGGTTAAATGTTCATTTACATACACTGTTGAGTCTCCGTTGATCTTGACATCTGTGCAAAGAAGTTTCCCATGTTTTCGTTTTTTGCTCATGATCATGTCTTTAGTTTGGCGGGAATAAAATGTTGCTACTATGAGGGGCGTTTTCTTCTTGCCATCCTATCCGTAAAGGCTGGAAGTCGGTGGCAATATTCAATGTCCCTATCAGTTTCGATTTCAACACCCACTGCACCTGCTACATGCGCCACAATATTATACACAATCTCCTGTTCGGAGACTGGTATCCCGGCGATTTCAAGGTTGTAATTCTTAGAGTATTGCTCCAAGTTGAAGATCTTAAGTAGTTTTTCACATGACGAAGGGCAGAGAAGGATCTTTCTCCTGTACAGTTTTTTTTCTGGTGCACTAAGGACCATTCTTAAGGTAATGTCAATATTTGGGTAGATTTCAACTGCATCAAAATGACGTAAAACCTTGATAGTGTCCGTTAAGGTCATGCTGTTTTTTTCTTTGGGAGTATTTTGCACCAAAAAGGGTTTCAAATGTGAACACTCGTCAACAAAAACTGGCTCTAGATCTTCGGGGTACAATCTCAATAGTTCTTCTGCATGTTTGGTGATTTCTGAGGCTTCTAGTCCTTTAACAACTTTAAAAATCCAAACTTGTTGTATAGTTGAGTGTATTTATTTCCACGTCTCTTGAGTTCGGAATGTAAGCTATCTACAGTAATATGACATTGAAAGTGTTCACGCGATAGTTGTAGGTGAATTCAACATCACTGCTTTGTCCACTATAATCATCAAACTTGGTAGATATTTTCCTTTTGCGTCGGTTGTCTGCTACATACTCCTTCCTGCCACATTTGTCTCTTGCTGCTTTGTCTAGGCTATCGAAGGTTTCTCTTACTTCTTGAAGAAAACCACAAAGAGATTCATAGTAAGTAATAATCTCCCCCTAGCTCTGTAGTTTCATACTGAAGTTTTATGTTCACATTGTTAAACCTTTCCAGTATGGTACTCCATAAAATTAACATGAATGTTGTCTTCATGGAGTTCAACTTTTCTCTCAAAGCATTGGCTTCATTCCTTGTTCAAGGTTTCTCATCACAGTTAGTAGAAATTTCATTCAAACTTTCCAAAATACCTCCTCTGTTTTCACTTACAACTCGGCATGCGTCGTGAAGAGCAGACCATCGAGTCTTAGATAGGCTTTGTAACTTAAGGGTACAATTTTACTGTAGGATAATCTGTGGGTTGAGGCACTGAAAAAATTGAAAAGTGACTGCAGCAATCCAAAATATGAAATAGCCTCTGTACATGATTCTGCTGCACAAGAACCTATTAAATTTAGAGAATGTGCTGAGCATGGCACATACTCCGCTAGAGGATTAAGTTCCTTGATACGAGCCTGAACGCCGGTATACACGCCAGACATGTTTGAAGCGTTGCCGTATGACTGTGCTCTGCAATTAGAAATGTCCAAATCAAGTTTTCCAAAGAGTTCTAGAACTGCTTTAACGATTTCCTCAGCGTTATGGCCCACATTTGGCACAAAAAAATAAACCTTTCAATTGGAACGCCATCACTGGCAACATATCTGAGTACTAAGGTCAGTTGATCAACATGTGATATGTCCGGTGTGGAGTCTAATACTATACCAAAGTATTTAGCTTATTTAACTTCTTTTCTAATTGTGTCTGCAACTTTGCCATAAAAGCAATAAGTTTTTCATGTATTGTCCTTGAAATATAATATAAGATGTGGTTCCGGAACCTTTATCACCATACCTACTGCCTTATATATTCCGCCATGAAAGGGTCGAATTCAGCTAAGAATTGCAATAGTGCAAGGAAATTCCCACTGTGAAGATTTCTTAGATGCTCATGAGTACCACGTAATGCCAGACCCTGAGCAGCTAAATATTTAACTGCCGCCACTACTCGCTTAAGTACCTCCCTCCAATAATGGATCTCTAGTTCGAGAGCCTCAGTAAGCTGGCTGTCAACATTGCCTTCTAAACTACCTCTAAGTTTTAGTTTCTCTAAGTTATCTTTATGTGTGGAACTATTTTCATGTTCTAAAACTCGTCAATTAGAATTTTTCCAGGCATTGTATCACTATGAAATGCGCCCGCCGTATCAGAGTGTCCAAATAGCATACATTTTCATGTTCTAAAACTCGTCGATTAGCATTTTTCCAGTCATTGTATCACTATGAAATGCGCCCGCCGCATCAGAGTGTCTAAATAGCATACATGAAACGCAGAAAACACATATTTTTATGGTGAATAAACCATCCATGTTCTGTTTATTGTTGGACAGACAACAAACTTTGTCAGAATATTGTCTTTTAGATTGATTAAAGTCTGAATGTGAATTTTGTACCACACCATTAGTACATATATAATCTCGTAGTTCTTCAATTACATTCCATAAAGCAGGATCCGAATTAAACACAAAATCAGCTTCCCCACTTTCTAAAGCTATTTCTCTGTTTGCTTTTCAAACATAACCCGTTGCAAATAAGTTTCACAAGTGAATGAAGCGACATCGTCCACATCCCCGAACTCAGTTTCACAAGCAGAAGAAACTGACGGTAAACTGTCATTGCTTTTAAAATTATTAACACTCACATTTCCACACTCCGTATTGTGTGAATAAAAGGTTGTTATTTTAGGAACCTACTTTATGATTTTTAGCCTACTTTCTATTTTTGCAAAAAATGAAAGTAGACTTATGAGATCTACACAGGGCCAAAAAATGTGTGTCTGTCTGTGTGTGAGTCTGTGTGTGTGTGTGAGTGTGTGTACTCTGTCTATCCCCCCTATCAATTCGAACACTGTGAAACCGAATTGAATGAAATTTGGTACAGAGGTAGAACTAGCAAAGGGCACCTTAGTGCCAACGCCGCCATCTTGACGGAAACGTAATGGCGGCCACCCAAATGTTCAAAGCTTAAATCAAATTAAAACTAGCCTATTCCTCTGATCTCTACCAAATTTTGTAACAACATAATTATATATTATGACGAGCGTCTTTTGACTAAACTACAAGGTCATCAGCCCAATTCTTTGCGGATGGCGGCCATATTTGTGGGCAAATCGATTCCCCCTATCTATTTACACACGGTGAAACCGAATTGAACAACATTTGGTACAGATGTAGCACTAGCAAAGGACACCTCAGTGTCATGTTTTATATTGCCGCCATCTTGACGGAAACGTAATGGCGGCCACCCAAATGTTAAAAGCTTTTATCAAATTACGACCACCTAATAATCTGATCTCTACCAAATTTTGCCACAACATACTCTTATGTGGGAAGCATATTTTGACCAAACTACAAGATCTTCAGCCCAATAGTTTGCAGATAACGGCCATGTACAGTATGTGTGCAAATTGATTCCCCTATCAATTCAAACACGGTTAAACCGAATTGAACGAAATTTGGTACAGAGGTAGCAGTAGCATAGGGCACCTCAGTGTCATGTTTTATATCGCCGCCATCTTGATGGAAACGTAATGGTGGCCACCCAAATGTTAAAAGCTTAAATCAAATTACGACGAATCTAATCATTTGATCTCTACCAAATTTTCCAACAACATACCCTTTTGTGGGAAGCAACTTTTGACTGAACTAAAAGGTCATCAGCCCAATAGTTTGCAGATAGCGGCCATCTAGGTGTGCAAATCGATTCCCCATATCAATTCCAACACGGTGAAACTGAATTGAATATTTTTTTACGAGGTAGTACTAGCAAAGTCCACCTCATATTCATGTTTAATATCCGTATAGCACGTTGTATTTCAACAAGCTACTACAACCAACATCCAATTATACTCCTTGAAAAGGACAAAGAGTTATAACAATGCCCATGCATTTAGGAGAAAGTAGGCTATATGTTCTTTACTGAACATCTGGTTTCATTTCCTCCGTCTTTTTCTTCTCGCTGTTTTCTAAACTGTGCCCCACTAAGTTTTAGTTTATTACTCATAGTAGACACACAACACGTACGGTATTAATACAAAAATGTTAATAAACTCACGTCTTATCAAAATAAAATATACAACATTGCAACACTACGCGACATTGTTGACAACGCTACAGACGACCATCGATCAGTGAGCGGGTGACTTGTAAACAATGACGTCACGCATGCGCTGCGGCTCGACCTAGCCAAAGCCAGCAGAGATACACTGACAGCCAAGCGTAAGATTTGCCCGTCCAGCGTCACCTATACAAGGCAGGCGAGAAGAGCATGAAGATGTAGACGTATATTATAGTCTATAACATTTTATGGAAATTTTCTGACAAAAAAATGCAGATTAATTTTGCGCCCTTCAGCATGGTGCGCCCCTAGGCCGGGGCCTACGGGGCCTATTGGTAAATCCAGGGCTGGTTCCATCGAGAAATGACTTTCAACCATATTCATTGATCAACACCACAAAAATGTGTTCATAGAGGCCATCTATCGTGTATCCACCAGAGTTCAGGGTGAGCACAGAATCATCATACTAAAGCTTGTTGTTCACATTTTAACGTATGTTGTATATTCGATTGTACGTTTCAAGAGAAGCAAGTCCCAAACCATAAGGTCTTCCACTCAATTCGATAGGCGGGTAAAAGTCTAGGCTGACTTCGGGTCCACGTCCATGCAGTGTAAACGTCTTACTTTCTGCCGACGTAGTGTCGACGTTTTTGCTTCATACATTAAAAAAATTAAACACAAACGTCCACACTGTTGGCTGTTAAACGTTTGCTCACGTTTCACATTATAATATATCTTGATCTTGTTTCCAAAATAGGTCAATAGTTCCAGGGACGGAACTGTCAAAGTACCATACGGTGGATCCCTCTTTGACATAAGCTACATAATGCGTTCCTGGTCCTCGGTGATCATCCAAATTGACAACAGCACATTCCTGTTTCCAGGGTCGTGGGGGTAATTGGTTTCGCATAAACACACCTTGAAAATGAGAAAGCTTTAGTTGTGTAGCATAGCTTTCCACTTGTTCATGCGTCAGGGCATGTCTTGCTATGGCTGAAATTAAAAATGTTTTTTTCATTTTACTTCGAAATGGTGAAATCCCAAATGCTTGTTGATAAAAGGCTGGCTTTAAATTGGCATTTCTAGCCCACATAGCAATTGCTTCCATCGTTTCATTGTGTCGCTGACTTTCTTTTAGTTGTTGCTTGCCCTGCTGTGTGGCGTTGATGGTTTTCGCCACCGCACTGGCACCGCCCAAAAGTGAACCCAGAGCAGCCAGACCAGCAAATAATGCAGGTAAAAATCCCGCTCGTTTGGGGACGGGAATCACTCGCCCTTGTTTTGAACCCTGTCGCTGACGTTTTGGAATAACGCATTTCTGTGCTGCTCGAAGGGCTTTCCTCATGGTCAACACATTTTTTTTATTTTTATTATTTCGCAAGGGCTTGTCCACGAATGCCTTAAGCCCATGCTTTGCCATAGACAGGGTCCTTTTTTTAGTCTTTCTTACCACATATCTTTGTTTCACAATGATGTTGATGACCAACAACCTTTCACAAGAAAGTTTAAGTCACAACTAACTTCAGGTTGTTATTTCATGGCTATATATTCCAATTCCACATAAAGTGGGAAATCGTTTATGGTTTTTCCCGCTTGCTTTTCATCCCATGTCAACATGAGATGAAAGGATAATTCGTCACCTGCATTGACCATTTCATGGTTATGGACCAACATCCTATGATCGTTTATCTCTACATGTAACTGGTTCTCATCAGGCATCGCGTATTTCATGTGAATGGTTCCATCATAGTGTAATCGATAGTGGCTTAAACCCGAAGCAAGCACATAAGTCAAGTGCTGGTCATGGTATAGCGGTAACTGGTTTCTGTCATTCACAGGTTTTTAATTTGTCAGATACACTAAAAATACAGATGGGATAAATTTATAAAGCCTTTTCATTTCATAGGTCACGTAACACTTGGTACAGACATCGTCTTCGTCTTGCGGGTCTTTCACGTGAATAATACGATGGTGATTAGCGGTATAGCCATTCACCGTAAGCTGAGGCTCTTTGTCATAAAACTCATACACTTTGTTATCCACATATTTTTTGTAGTAACGTCTGTAGACACTTGAGGATGTTTCGCATGGGTTAACCGCTTTCCCTTAAAGTCATAATCTCCCTGTTTTGTGCGTGGCACCACTGACCTATCCACATAGTGTTTATTAGCAGGATCTGTTTCTTGTTTAGGATCATGTATGGGATCAGACCTAGCTTTGGCCATCAACGCACGTCCAAAGACATCCATCGTCAACCTATAGTTCGAGTCTATTGTTCCTATGACAAGGCTCGGTTCCATGTAAATAGACAGCCTGCCAGCCTCTCTAAGCCTTAGTTGAAATGAAGATTATTAAGCAGCAAGAGTCATTCCCCGTGGAGGACATGGCTTCCCATCTCTGTCCCACATCACATGAACAACGTCATGGTTCACTGTTTCCATCTTCCATTCGCTGCATCATTGTGGGACCTTCCGGCTGTGGAAAGACCAATCTTTTGCTGACGCTCATCACAGCGCCCAATGGTCTGCGTTTTCAAAATATTTATATTTTTCAAATTCTCTCTACCAACCCCTCTTCGTGTTTCTGGATCAAGTCATGTCTGGATTACAAAATGAGAATATGGTTTATTTCACATTTTCTAGGCAAGAAAATGTTATTTCACCGGATGAGGTAAAGCCTGATTCACTCATGATTTTCGTTGATGTAACCACTGAACGTCAAGGCATCATTCAAAGCTATTTCAGCAGGGGGCGACACAAACATATCGATTGCTTCTATCTTGGACAAACGTATTCTAAAATGTTCAAACAGTTGATTCGTAATAACAATGCCAATGCCATTGTTTTATTTCGCCAGGACGAGAGGAACAGTCGTACTTTTATAATGAACATATGAATCCGGATATGACCTTTCAAATGTTTACTGAATTGTGTGCCAAGTGCTGGAATACTCAACGTCATGCCTGTTTGGTCATTGACAAACAAAGTGAACTCAACCAAGGACGTTATCGCTTAGGGTTTGATCATTTTATTGCTATTTAAGGCACTGTCTCATTCCCTGTCAAGTCATTTGACAAGACACCATGGTGTTAGCAGAGAGTCAATTGAAAAAGCATATTATTAGAGCAAAAAATACTATTCGCCAAAAGTTTCGTCAATTGAAACGATCACGGGCGGATCATGCTTTTTTATTCAACAACATTTAGCACCTCCGCTAAAAGCCACTTTGAAACCGTCTTTCAAGCCATCTGAAACGCTACCCACCGTTTCACAAGCCACTCAGACGCTATACGAGGACCCTGAGGAAGAGGAAGAGCAACAGGAACAGGAAGATTTGACTAGGGTTAGCGAGGTTGAGGATGACGAGGAACACGTGTTTACACCTAAAAAAAAAGTCCTCACCCCTTGCAGAGTTTATAAGAAAAAAGAAATCCTTGGTCTTGGTCGAAACACCTTGCCCTTCCAGATCGTCTCCGTTTTCCCAACTCTTGGCCACCCCTCAACATAAAGCTCAACTCAAAAACATTTTTATTAAATATTATGGATCAACACTGGAACCCTATTTCACCGATCTATTTATTGGAAACACAGATACGACGTATGGTGTTCGCTACGAGGGTGATAGTTTTAAAATTGGAGATTCATTCATTAAATTTGCTCGTACTAAAGCTGTCATTAAGAACTTCAATTATAAATTAACGCCAGGACTGTTAAAGCTGCTCTTCTCTCGGACCCCCTCTTCCCATGATTATACGTCAGAGGACCTTGGCAAATATAAATCCATTTTATTGGACACCCATGCCCACAAAAGACAGTATGATCCCACTCAACAAGTGAATGCCAATATATCTCAAAAATGTAAAACCATCTTTGCAAAAATGTTTTCCACCAGTCAAGGTGGTCGTCGTAAAGCGTCCGCTTCGGGAGTGACATTTAAACCATTAAAACCCCTTGTGGATGTTACCTACTGGCATAATCCCAATAAGCTCGTCCAGCGACTTCAGCTGTCGCATGCTTCACGTCAAGCTGGTCACACCGGTCACGATTGGGAAATTCAAGAAATTGAACAAAAACTTCGAAATGCCAAAATTATTGTTTAAGCCCTCACCCATTAAAATGGGTATTGCTCACGAGTTCCATCACTCAGCAAGGCGTCACTATCCTCGGCTCAAAGTGATTTCACGAGGTGTGGATGAACTTTGGCAAGCAGACCTGGTTGAAATGATCCCCTATGCTAGCGTTAACGACGGTGTACGCTATATGTTGACCGTCATTGATGTGTATTCCAAAATGGCGTTTGTTGAACCTGTGCGTCGCAAGTCTGGTCCACTAGTCGCCAAGGCCTTTCAACATATTATTGAACACTCCAGACGTCAACCTCAGTTGCTACAAACCGACCTGGGGAAATAATGTTTCAACAAGGATTTCTCCAGTTTTCTCAAATCTTTGGATATTTACCATTACACCACGTACAGCAATCTCAAAGCCAGCGTGGTTGAGAGGTTTAACCGAACATTAAAAACACATATGTGGAAAGCGTTTACCGCTCAGGGCACTTATCGCTGGTTGGACATGTTACCAGAGCTAGTGTCACGTTACAATGACACTAAACACAGAACGATTGGGACCAAGCCACGGCTCGTGACCAAACATATTCAGCGACTGGATAAACTGTTTAACCCCTTAAAAACAGCAGATCCTAAACGTCACTGACTGAAAATTGTGGATTTTGTTCGTGTGAGCAAATTTAAGTCTGCCTTCAATAAGGGCTACACGCCTCAGTGGGGGACTGAACTATTTCAAATTCGTCAAGTCAACTTGGACAGTCCAGTCACCTATTTACTCGAGGACCTCAACCATCAACCCATAAAAGGTAGATTTTATGTCCATGAACTTCAGAAAACAGCGTTTCCTAAACATTATCTTGTGGAAAAAGTGTTGAAACAAAAAGGGAATAAACTATATGTCAAATGGTTGGGATTTAACTCTACCTTTAATTCATTGATCAATAAATTACATGTTGTGTGAAGCTGTGCACTTTATTTATTTTATTGATTCATGTTGTACAAGAGTCCTGTGTACAGTGCTCAATACTTAATGCATGTTCACACATGTTTTTCCTTCTGTCTCTACACTTGTGTCTCACTCCTTGACTCCATATTGACATACAACTCATTCAGCTATTGGCTGTCATGGGTTCTCCACTCCTCCCCTCACCTCTCCCCGGCCCTCTGACCCCACCCCAGACCACTCTGCAGTGGTCACGTGATTTCCTGTTGTGTAGAGGTTTCCTTCCTCTCCCCTCTCACCTTCTTCTGCTTGGGGCCTGGCTGACAGAATGTGAAATATTATCTCCATTACAGAGTTGCCACAATGTTTCAACCTGTTATCACCTGACACCAATGTTGCCAGCTCTCACCTACATTCCATTTTCTTAGCCGGCTAGCCAGCCTCAAACTGATTTTTCTTTCTAGGCTGCCAGTCAGACATACAAAAAAAACAAGTTCTGCTGTTGTCAACTATAAAAGCAAAGCAAAAGCAAGCAAGCTTGTAGTTTAACGTGACCGTTAATCTTGAAATCATGAGCCACGGGACCTCCTTCTTACGTGGAATCCGAACCACAGGACATGGCATTTCACTTCGAAAATCTCATGCATTGACCGGGAATCGAACCCGGACCGCCTTGGTGAGAGGCATACAGCTAGACCGCTGAGCCACCACGCCCCCCTACTATAAAAGCATTGCTTTTATTCGTCTGATACTATTATGACTTTTTCAGGTTACTGGTCAGTGTTTACTAACATGTTTTTAAAGATCACCATGAGGGATTTTCGAAATATTCACCTTCATTCATCTGTCATAGGAAAATAACGAAAAGCGACCCCTCGTTCTATCTTTTTGTCGCCCCGTCCAAATAGCCATTTCCTGTATTCACCATGGTCAGACATAGCCTCGTTGTAACACACGCCAAGCGCTACTGGCTCTCTGTCTACAAACAATCTTTATTTTAAAAATTAAAATTAAAAGAAACGGGTAAAAAAAGTTTGAAAATGCATAGTTTTTGTCCTAGAGACTTGACATTTAATTTCATGGTACAGGGGGTAGGGGCCTTTCATTTATGTCAAACAAGCTTTTTCTTATTTTCACCGTTTCCAAAATAATCAAAATTTCGAAAACAAGAATTTTCAAAAAAAAATACCAACACACATTCTTAGCAAAGAGGACGTCAACCCAACGTCAACAACATCTCATTCGTTAAAATCCGATCATCCGTTCGCCAATTATCACCAATGTTCGTGAGAAAGTGGGCTATCATTTTTCCTCCTACACACATGAAACTTGCTGTCCACCTAAAGGGCATAGCCACCTTTCATTCACGTCAAACAATCTTTTTCTCATCTTCACCGTTTCCAAAATAGCGCCAATGTCAAAAACAAAAAAAAACAATTACAAAAAATACCAACACACATTCTTAGCAAAGAGGACGTCATCCCAACGCCAACAATACCTTGTTCGTTAAAATCCGATCGAGCGTTCGGGAGATATCGCCAAAGTTTATATGAAAGTAGGGGAGGCGGCAGAACGCCCCTTACCCCACTACTCCTTTTGTATTTTATCCTAGAAATTTATTTTGGGGGTAGAGGGCGTAGGGACCATTCATTTACGTCAAACAAACTTTTTTGTAAACTTCCTAGTTTTCAAAATTACACTTTTTTCAAAAAAACATGAAAAATAAAGAAGTTCTTTATAAAAAAATAAAGGTCATAAAGACCATTCATTCATTTGAACCTTGGTACAACGTTCTATCATGTTTTGTTTTCAAACTATGACCTACTTTTTGAAAACAATTTTTTTTTTTTGAAAAATATAACGAGTCGTCCATAGAAAAGAGGACGTCAGCCCGAGTCCAACGACATGTCGCATGCCCATGGTTTCGCGAAATATACATAAATGGTCAACGTAGCCGAGCAGCTAGTGTCACTCATTTAAACGCCCCTCACTCCCCTACTCATTGGTCTGTGCGCGATAGTCTGTAACCGTTGTCAAAAATCATTGGATTGGACAAAACGAAGATTTGAAGGTCAGGTGTAGGTGTGGCCTTGGCCGCACGCAGCTAGCGGGGCACGGTTGACACAAAACCAATGATCTTGGCGCGTTAGGCTGTCACCATTGTCAAAACCACAGTTGTGCGAAGAAAATACACATATTTATTACAGCGGAGCGATATACTGCATAGTACTTACAGAGCAGATAACACTCATTTCAGCCATGGAAAAAAATCATTACAGAGAAGCGAAATATTGCACTCACTAGCCTAATTAGAGCCATGAACTGAGTGCCGCGCAGGAATGATGCGCACTAGAGACTGAACTGGGCACTTCTTTGTGTTACATAAGGCGAGGTTGGCAGTATTGTTTTGATGACAGACTAGAGGATCAGTGGGGCTAACGAAGAGACCCGAATACTCATGACCGCAACCGATGATGATTGATTTGGACTAATGGCGGCCACATCTGTAATTTTGGTTATATAAGTCGTGATCCTATTAGGTATGGTTGGGTGAATCACAGACGGCGGAGAAGGAAACATCACTCCATGATTTATTTCTCATCGTTTCATGAGGTATTTTGGCTAATTCATGTATTATAGAAAAGGTTATCGCTCGTTCTATCTTGATTCAGCGCTACCGTAATATTAAGCTACTGAAATGATTTTACAGCAAGGAAAACAGATGGGAGGTGACATAAATGTGTTTCTCCATCACAAGTAGAATGTGGAGCCAGTTTGTACCTAGGTAGAGATTGAAGTAGGTCTACATGGAATTCCTCATTCAACTAGATACGGTAGTGCACCGCCCTCTTAAAATAAACATATTCTTGGCGTGCCTCCTAGCTGCATCACTGGAACCAACTAGAAAAGAAAGGAGTACGCAGTGGAAATGGATGTTAATTTCTGACCTGTGCTGGGCCCGTACTTGCAGGCCAGATGTGCCGAGCGACTCCAGACTCCGTGAAGGTGGTCCCACGACGAGTGGTAGGAATACCCTCCTGGTGCTAGACAGCTAGAATAAGTTAGGCCTAGGTTTGAAGAGAGAGAGAGAGCGAGCAGCCCGATCGCCAAACACTACTAAATGAGACACATGGGTAAAGAAATGGAAATTTAATGAATTGAAACCGAACACACAAAGAAACCCGGCCAGAATAACACACACACAAAAAAAGTACCCTAGGGGTCAAATACAGTCACTTTCAAACGGGAAGGATGATTATAAACAATAAATTACTTACGATAATAAATAACGTTAACAAATTAACTTCATACCTGTGCTCACTTCCGTGAAAACGATGTAAAAAGGGAGGAAGTAAATGATCAAGAGGCAATGGAGCCGGTCGCTGGTCAACAACAATCACTTCTCAGCCTAGAGATGGATGGTTGTCATGACGACCACAAATAACAAGCATAGCAAAGATAAAGCAAGAGGCTGTGTGCGCGTCGCAGAGGCTGTGGCGAGCAATGGGGATGCGATCGAGCTGGCAGTCCCCAGAGAATGCAAAAACCAAAGATACTACAAGGAGAAACAAATGACGTCAACTGTCCGTGAAATATATCATGATACATACACGCAATCAAACACACAAAATGCCAGCTGTCGATGCAGTAATAAAACACAAAGCAACTCGTGCTTGTAGGTAGTCTAGCAAAACATGCTAAACCTATATGGTCCCCAACTTACGTTCCGAGCTCGAGCTGAATACGGTAAGGCCTACTTAAAGTTACCGCCGTGATTCAGTTGCACGAAGCATGGAATGAAGGGAAAACATAAGGGCTAAAATATATGGTGTCATGCCTCGTGTTGGGAGAATGGTCGAAACGCCAACGTCCACAAACCAAGGGAGACCCATTCGAAGATATGCCCAAATCAAAACAACTTCAATGCACCTGGCAGCAAGAAAAACATACACTCACAAAATCACTCGCAGATATATTTCACGGCACAAATAAAAGGTTAAACGAAGACTCAAACAAAATAAAACAGGAGACCGCCATTTCGATTGGTTCCACAGCAGATCCAAGCACACGACGAAGATCAGAAAGAAAGGTTAAATTTAGGAAATGAGCATAGTGGACACAAGGTTAGATGTATTACTTACATGAGTAAATGGAAGGCTTCGGCATAATAACAATGTTAAATAAAAAGGAAAAACATTACATTTTAAATAATAAGGCGGAGAGCCTCAAGGCACGTCCGGACAGAACGTATCTCACATGGCGACTGAGTCTACCGGGACGGCCGCCAAAGAAAATAAAGAAAAGAGAGATGTTAAACATGGCTCAGGATCCACACCACCCCCCAAAAGAAAAATTATTTATAATAATAAAAGATTTTTCTTTTTACATCACTAAGTACCACCGCTTTGAAATCAATCATGTCCCAAGTGTTCCAAAATACACAACATCCTTATCACACAGGTGGTTTGTCAACAACTATAACAGTACACAAAATATGAGGGGGAGGGTGATCGATATAACAATCACTTAAGCAATTGAGCCATATCAGAAAGAATACAGTTATAAAAGGAAGTAATATATAAAAATAATCAGATCGCTTCGGCGATCGCAATATCAGGACAGAACTCCTTCGGGGTCCCCAAAGGCGCGCGTTCCTTTGACGATCCCTGGACTTGTCATAATGGTATTACGGTTCGCCTGCGCGTTACAATGACAAGAAAAGTAGATAGAGACACGGACGAAAATCATAAACAAAAGACTTTCGCCCTTTGACGCCGAAGTCTGCCATTCTCCTTATACCCATCATGAAAGTGACGTATTAAAATAACAAAGAAGCGATATAATGTGTCCATTATTTATAGAATATAAATTCTCTACTGGCCGAGTTCGCAAAAATACATATTTTTACAATAAATATTAAGTTACACAGAGTATGTAGGCCTATTTCTTCTTGTATTATTTTCTTTCTTGAGCTCGTAAATTTGTACTTGACTCTGCCTCGGTCAAAATTGGTTCAATAATAGGCAGGTCAAGGAGACGCCATATGAATACTAGCTTCCTTGGATAACATAAGCAAATTATGATTGGCTAACCTACGCAGAAAAAGGACAACATTAATCACAGCAAATAAGAAGGTTACACAATAAATGGTTTCAATTGAGATATGTGAGCTCTGGATACGTCGGTGGGATTCTCCTTGGAGATCAATTCAACAGTGACAGGTGTTAAAAATCTAGTGATAGTTTTGGGCGTGCTCCAGCGAAGCATTAGCTTAGCTGACTCCTTATTCTTGGCCGAACTCTGTGGGTGCAGGCGCACTAGCACGTCGTCATTCACCTGAAAACAAACAGGTTGCCTACCCTTGTTATAGCGAGACGCCACGCGATCTCGTGCCCTTTTCAGATGCCGTACAGCAACTTCCCATTTTTCTTTGACTGAGGTACGGCGGGATGGCGCAACCAGATAATCTATTTTCCACTGAAGCTGAAGTGGATCAACAATACGCCTCCCTAAAAACAATTCCGAAGGGGTAGAATTCGTCGATTCATGAAGAGCAGTGTTAAATCCTAAGGAGAAAAACTGAAGATTTGCGTCCCAACGTGACTGATCTGCGTTGTGGAACGCACTCAAGCAAGCCTTCAAGTTACGATGAAACCTTTCAACGTGATTTGGCTGAGGGTGGTAGGGTGCCAAAAAGACATGATCAATTCCCCAAGAAAAACACATTGATCTAAAAGACTTGGACCGGAAAACGCTCGCGTTATCGGACACTAAAAACTTTGGAGGACCAATAACACCCAAAATATGATTGGTCAAAAGCATAACAGTGGTACGTGTCGTGATTTCTCTGACAGGAAATAACCATACAAATTTTGAAAATCCATCAACGACAGTAAGTATAGCTTTATGACCAGAAGATGACCTAACTAGGGGACCAAAATAATCTATAAAGAGGCGCTCATTAGGATATGACATCGTGTCAGCGTGGTGAAGTCCAATGCGGGAATTCTTTGCAGGCTTAGAACGTTGACACGTAACGCATTTTCGGACGAAAGCAAAAGCATCCACTTTCAAATGAGGCCAGAAGAATTCCTGAGAGATTTTATGGAAAGTCTTCGTAATACCTAAATGTAATCCAAAACAGGATTCATGGAAATACGCCAAGAGCATACTTCGTATATTCTCTGGCACGAAAATCCTACATTTCGAAGATCGAGGAGCGGTATGCACTATAACATCATTGCGCAATGAAAACTCAGATACACCAGGATCTTTCCCGAGAATTTTTTCACGCAATGTGACACAAAATGGGTCATCTGCTTGGTACGTACGGATGTCAGTAAAAGACCATGGAATGTGTTGGAGAAGATTCACTGGCTCGGGGATCTCAACAATGGGAGGAGGTTCCTCAAACATGCGTGACAAACAATCCGCTACAACATTTTCACTGCCTCTGACGTGAATGATGTCAAAGCTGAAAGAGGATAGACGAAGAATCCAACGATTTATACGTCCCAATTTTTTGACATGCGAGCGCATCCAGGACAGAGCTTCATTGTCGGTATACACTATGAAATGCCGATGTTCTAGAAAAGATCTGAAACGTTCACAGCCGAATACGACAGCCAGACTTTCTTTCTCGAAAGTGGAATACCGGCGTTCGCAATCATTAAGCATCCGACTGGCAAAAGCGATGGGTGCCAAATTACCATTCACCTGCTGACTAAGCACACAAGAAACTGCGACATCACTCGCATCACAATGTAACATAAAATCTTTCCCAAAATCCGGAGTTCGAAGGACGGGAGCAGAAGAAAGACATTCTTTCAATTTCTCAAAGGCGAGACACTGGTCGGGGCCCCACACGAATCGTACATTCTTCTTCTTCAAATAATTCAGGGGCGCTGAAATGTCCGAAAAGCCCTTAATGAACCTACTGTAAAAGCCTGCCATTCCCAAAAAACGTCGGACTGCTTTCACATTCGTGGGAGTAGGGAACTCTTGGATACATTGGACACGCTCAGGGTTCACTTCTATGCCCACATCCGAAAGAATGTGACCTAAAAATTTGATTTGCTTCGAAGCCAAAGAGATTTTGTCCGGGTTAACAGTGAGTCCGGCTCTGCGAAGACGACATAGGACTTCACGTAAATGGATCAGGTGATCCTCAAAAGACTGACTGTAAATCACGAGGTCATCAAGATAGTTAAACACAGATGAATACTTTAAATCTCCAAATAACTCATCCAAAACCCTACTCAATACTTGTCCGCCGATAGAAATGCCCATGGGTAACTTATTGAACTCAAAAAGGCCGAACGGAGTGGAGAACGCAGTTACCTTACGGCTCTCGGGATCGAGAGGAATTTGATAATATGCACAGTTCAAATCTAGGACGGAATAGTACTTCGCCCCGTGAAAATGCTGAAAAGCGCTCTCCAGAGTTGGAAGGGGAAAGTTGTCGAACACCACCTTAGAATTGAGTCGACGATAATCAACTACTAAACGAAAAGTACCCTCTTTCTTAGGCACCAGGAATGCTGGACTACCATAAGAAGACTTAGAAGGGCTCACAACACCGCGTGCCTTAAGATCATGAATATATTCTCTCATGGCAATGAGTTTGGGTGGAGAGCAAGAAAATGGCGCCGACCTAACTGGAACCTCATCAGTTAAATCAATATGACACTCGTAGCCGATAGCGGAACCCAGTTCCGACGTGAGAACATCAGGAAATTCATTCACCAAATCAGATAAAGCGTCACGTTGACTCGTGAATAAAGTAGGAGGGATTAGAACAGCAGAGATACCAGAAAAATTACAAGGAACACTCGCTTCACAAGTATTAAAATGAAACCGCTCCTTGGATTTAAACAAAAAACTGAAGGAATGATCCGAAAAATCAAGCCTCAACCCTGCTTTGTGCATAAAATCAGAACCTAAGATCATAGGCGTAGATAAGTCATCCACCACATGGAAGTTCCAATCCCAAGAATAACCACATATCTTAATATGACATGTTACAACGCTAGAAACAGAAATAGATGACTTCACCGCAGAATAAAATTTCAAACCCCCATCTTGTGGACAAATCTGAGTAACAGGAAGCTGTTCCGCGATGGAGCGCTGAATAAATGAACGTGAAGCACCAGAATCCAGTAAAGCGGGTATCGACAATTTCTTAACACTTACAGGGACCCAAGGACAGAAGTTTCCAGTCGTGGAAATGTTCATTTCCCGGCGAACTTCATTGCATGGCCACTCCGGCGGGTCTAAACCGGGGACCCATGCTCGTTTCCCTGACGAGAAGCACATCTAGGACAGGCTATGTGCGTCACGTCACGAAGACCGCATGTGTGACAAAACACACGAGAGGGCGCACGGCAGGAATTAAAATTATGCCCCAAACGATCACAATTCCAACATTTTATACGGTTATACATGTTCGGGTTTCGAGGTAACTGTTGATCCTGAGGAGCGGGATTCGCAGAAGAAGTAGCATTGGGAATACTCCCGACAATATGCGAGTGGGGACGGTTAACTGCCCGGTCCTCCTGACGAGATATTGAAGATGGGTGCGCAGTCCTCTGAATCTGGGATTGTGCGCATGCAGTCTCTGGAAACAAACTGTCAGAGGGGAGGGGTGGGGGTACATATGACTTGCGCAGGCGCTGATTGAACTCGCATTCACGTCCTTGATCAACAATGTCAGCCACACTATACACACTGGACCGGCGTATGAAATACTTGTACTCAGGTGCTAGATTTCTATACACAATATCAACAGTTTCAATAAGGGGAAGGGGCTGCGACAACCTACTTATTAAAGTCATTAGCCCAGTAACAAAATCGTCTACAGGCTCTTCCAAACCCTGGGTACGGCGATGAATTTCAGCCTTCAAGTCATGTTCAAAATCATAAGCCGTAAACCGCTCCTTTATTGACTTACAGAAATCAACCCACGAGATGAAAGATCTGTTGGTAAGTCGATACCATTTTAAAGCTAAGCCACTCAACAATAACGGTAGGCAGACAACAATGTCGTCTGGTTCGAGGTCATAACAATGGCAGAGTTCACTGACCCTGTCTAAGAACTCAAATACAGACGAAACTCCCAGTTCACCAGAAAATGAAATTCCCCACTTGGACACTATATTGGCTACGCCTCCCTTGCGATGGCCTTTCACCTCAGTCAATGGATTAGTGTCTTTCCCACAGACACTTTCAAATGATAGCAGATCATCGTCAGACTGGAAGAGCTCCTTCTTCACGTTACAACCTGGGAGAGAATACATGGCTAAACTACAGAAGTACTGCTAGCTACAATTCAAAACAATAACTACAAATGTCTTGCCTCCGTCCTGCGCCTGAAATGAGTACGAAACAAGAAGTAGGGTTGTTTAGTACATTACCAATGCTGGGGTTCGTTGATAGGGTCCAACTCATTGCACTCTCCTTACAGTTTGTTATTTTTATGGTCCATACTCCTTGGAAGTTCACATTGACTCTTAATATTTGTTTGCATAGTATGCAATAAGGAACATTAAACAGAATAAAAACAACATTGAAAAATATGCAGCGAAATATTAAAATCCAATGGATATGGCTAAGCGACCAGGAGACTTAACCACGCTCTGCTACCATCTGCACCGCCCTCTTAAAATAAACATATTCTTGGCGTGCCTCCTAGCTGCATCACTGGAACCAACTAGAAAAGAAAGGAGTACGCAGTGGAAATGGATGTTAATTTCTGACCTGTGCTGGGCCCGTACTTGCAGGCCAGATGTGCCGAGCGACTCCAGACTCCGTGAAGGTGGTCCCACGACGAGTGGTAGGAATACCCTCCTGGTGCTAGACAGCTAGAATAAGTTAGGCCTAGGTTTGAAGAGAGAGAGAGAGCGAGCAGCCCGATCGCCAAACACTACTAAATGAGACACATGGGTAAAGAAATGGAAATTTAATGAATTGAAACCGAACACACAAAGAAACCCGGCCAGAATAACACACACACAAAAAAAGTACCCTAGGGGTCAAATACAGTCACTTTCAAACGGGAAGGATGATTATAAACAATAAATTACTTACGATAATAAATAACGTTAACAAATTAACTTCATACCTGTGCTCACTTCCGTGAAAACGATGTAAAAAGGGAGGAAGTAAATGATCAAGAGGCAATGGAGCCGGTCGCTGGTCAACAACAATCACTTCTCAGCCTAGAGATGGATGGTTGTCATGACGACCACAAATAACAAGCATAGCAAAGATAAAGCAAGAGGCTGTGTGCGCGTCGCAGAGGCTGTGGCGAGCAATGCGGATGCGATCGAGCTGGCAGTCCCCAGAGAATGCAAAAACCAAAGATACTACAAGGAGAAACAAATGACGTCAACTGTCCGTGAAATATATCATGATACATACACGCAATCAAACACACAAAATGCCAGCCGTCGATGCAGTAATAAAACACAAAGCAACTCGTGCTTGTAGGTAGTCTAGCAAAACATGCTAAACCTATATGGTCCCCAACTTACGTTCCGAGCTCGAGCTGAATACGGTAAGGCCTACTTAAAGTTACCGCCGTGATTCAGTTGCACGAAGCATGGAATGAAGGGAAAACATAAGGGCTAAAATATATGGTGTCATGCCTCGTGTTGGGAGAATGGTCGAAACGCCAACGTCCACAAACCACGGGAGACCCATTCGAAGATATGCCCAAATCAAAACAACTTCAATGCACCTGGCAGCAAGAAAAACATACACTCACAAAATCACTCGCAGATATATTTCACGGCACAAATAAAAGGTTAAACGAAGACTCAAACAAAATAAAACAGGAGACCGCCATTTCGATTGGTTCCACAGCAGATCCAAGCACACGACGAAGATCAGAAAGAAAGGTTAAATTTAGGAAATGAGCATAGTGGACACAAGGTTAGATGTATTACTTACATGAGTAAATGGAAGGCTTCGGCATAATAACAATGTTAAATAAAAAGGAAAAACATTACATTTTAAATAATAAGGCGGAGAGCCTCAAGGCACGTCCGGACAGAACGTATCTCACATGGCGACTGAGTCTACCGGGACGGCCGCCAAAGAAAATAAAGAAAAGAGAGATGTTAAACATGGCTCAGTAGAAACACTTATAACAAGACTCACTCACTCGCAGGAGTAACCAACTGTTATTTTATGGGGAGGAATATCGAACTTATCTGCAGGAGTAGGGGCAGATGACCTTATAGTTCCACCCCTTAAAACAATAATAACTAACTATCTGGAGGAGTGGCAAGCTGGATAAACATACTTCGCATGCTGATGACCACAAAATGTTGCATCCAATTGCCAGACGTCAAATGCAGCTAGCATAAATACAGTAATTAATTGGTCCTTGCTATAAAACAAACTAATGGCCTAGCCCAGTTTATTTTTTATTATTATTATTATTCAGAAATCACATATTCTCACCTATCTTGCAATTTTATATGGGTGCTGACTGTTCAAATTTGCCAAATCACATCACACCCGTGAGAAACAAAATCCGATTTGAAAAAGAAGTGTCAGTTTTTCTTTTCACGTAATACTCCGTCATCGGCCCTAGAAAATAAAAAGGAAAACATTATGAGTAATGTTTGAAAGTCGTGGAAATTTTGGTTAACCTCGCAGGTTATGGAACACTACTAACAAGCACAGTCCATTCAAAATTGCAAGTATGTTAAAAACAATCACCGCTATTGTAAAAGATAATTACTTACAGTAAAATATAAGTATCGCTCCTTGTATCATCTGAAATACACAATTGATCATGTCAAGTGAGAATACCGAAGTTCTGTTAAAATGGCGACATCACAGAGCCTGCACCGAGTGAACGAACCGAGTCTGCAACTTCGAAAATGTCGCTATGTACATTCGCACTCTGCCCGTACACTTGCACTCGATCGTATTTGGAACACCACTCGCTGACGTCACTTCCGAGTGGGCGAGTTCAGCAGGCTCAGCCATCTGCTAACCTGCTAGTTGCCTGCTGACTTGTTGCTAGGCTAGCAAGCGTGAGCCCGCCCGAACGCTTTGCTACAAGCTGACGCGGGAACTTTGAGCAATGCACAGAGTTCCTTTGAAGCTATCATACTTATTGGTCTATGATCTATGATAAATACATAGAAAATAACAACTTTTAAGCGACAGAGCTGTAGACACCCCTGTTAATGCGCGGCACTAGGCCGTGGAGCCAAGCTATCTGCGGATTCGGGAGACATGAGTTCAAATCCCACCGTCGGCCGTCAAGTAAATGGTTTTCAGTGGTTTCCAATCTTCAGGTCCAGGCAAATACCGGGACAGTACCTTCTAATAGGCCACGACCTCTATCTTCCACCACCTAGTCAAGTTTCATTAATTTCAGTTCTCACGAGGTTGGCGTCAGGAAGGCCATCCGGCGGTATAAACCACCCTCCACATAGACTTTCATCGTATCTCATCCCCGACCCTGTTGAAAACGAGAATACTAAGGGGCAGACAACCTGACGATAAGAATAACTCTTCTTTTGAAATTCAATTTTATTGTAGGCTAGTCCACTCTTTTAATTAGTCTTATTAATATTAGGCCGATTTCTTATTTAAACATCCATCTAAATTTGTAAAGAAATAAAAATTGTCTCTCCTACGTGTTACGCTGTGAGGAAACGAGACTGAGTGTTTACTTATAAAATTACGTTCTACAGTCGCCAATAAATAAATAAATAACGAAACCATAAATGAAACATGGTCAGAAGTTACACATTACACAAATAAATCGACGTTTTCGATCAGACTCGATAAGTAGCCTATGCATTTCAAACCTTGCGAGTTTGAACTTGACCGAAGACACTGTTGTGTCCGCAATAAATGCGATATATAGAGGTATTCGATCAAAAACTTTGAAAGATATTCAGCCCATTTTAACGTGAAATGTCGACTACAAGAAAAGACACATACACAAATAACCAAATAATCTGTAACAGCTAAAACAGAAATTACTATCTATAGTCAATCATCTGTCCCAACGGTCCAGGTTTGATTCCCACCTCTGCCGGGAAATGTAATACTGATTTGAGGTTTGAAATTAAATTCACTCAGCCTCACTGAACTGAGAAGAAGTGGGTTCGATTCTCCTTTCTCCTCCAGGTTAATGCTGGGATTGTTCCTAACAGAAGACCATGGTCACTTCCTTCCCAATTCTAGTATCACAATACACACACTACCCCAGACAATACTCATACAAATTCTACCCGTATCCGAGTACACATGGCTGATGACAGTGATGTCTTAACCCACTCACGAAAAAACAACAACAATTAGACACGGAAAGTTTTCCTCCGTGATAAGAAACCAGGCAGGTAATAATTATAATGCCTATGACAAAAAAGGTTGGTTGATTGGTTCCTCAGTTTAGGGGCTGCGACAACGCAGTCATGTAGCCCCGTGTACCTTGGGAGTGTGCAGAATCTGTCTGCTAACCGGTGTTAATTGTGATGGTTGTATTAGTGTGTGTTATCTGTAATTAAGGTAAGGACTGCCGACGATCAATTTCAAGTAGTTCCTATTTTTGTTACCAAATGCTGCCGTCAACGACACCTAGCTATGAACTTGGCTACTAGATGCCACTGCAACCGGCTTATGACGGCGAACGTTGGAACTTCATAGAGCGATAATCGAATGTAACATACAAATTCAGTTTTACACAATTGTAGTTAGTGGAAGTTTCTTTTCATTGGTCCCGCCGGCTTTACTTCCCCTCCAAAGGAAGGCATACTGAGGGATTGTTAACGCTCTTAAAAATCGGACGACTTCGGCCGGACTTGAACCCGCGACCTTGGGAACAGGAAAGGCAACCTCCTGAAATGGAACAGAGCAGCAGTCTTAAAGAGACATGAGAACATTTACCAAAGAACAAACTTGTTGATCCATGTCTAACAGGTGCAGTATCTTCATCACTTTGATGCTCATGTGCATACACTGAATGGGCATTCCTTATAAGTTCGTCAATTTCTAGCATTGCACCTGTTCGCATTTGTGAATATTTGACTGGTTAAATTTTGTAGGTTTTTGTCACGGCAAAAGTCAGACGAGTATTTGACTTATAACCTCACTTTTTCGTCACCACGTGTTTGTGACAAATCTGTGACAAACCATCTTTGTTTCACTTGATTGTTTAATTCAGTTATATTTAAAGTCATTTTTGTACTCACCTGTTATATTATATTATCTATCTCGCCTCTAAGACATTTCTCTAAGTGTTAATTAGGTCACCGCTTTACCCCGTGGCATTTTGGTCCGTCTACCGGGTCTCAGTTTGCTACGCACTCATTGGCCGTCTCTATGACGTCACTTCTCTCCAGCCATTCAGCACGTTTCTTCTCGCCACATGTTTGGGGCACGCCAATGGCCGGACATCGAAAATTCTAGACTCCAGTGCTGTCTGCTATTTAAGATGCAGACCGACACATATTCCTTGTGATTTCTCTGTTGGTATGGCATCAACCACCCGTCTTGAAGAACCGGACGCTAAACATCATGATTGTCAAACCTTCGCATCGTAATTCTGCATCAAGAAGTGTTAACTTTAATCTTCGCCATGTAAACCAGACATGCTTCAACTAATCCAACTGGGATTAAACTTTAACGTGTTCCTGCGACACAAACTCAAGTATACATCTACGTGTACTACGGAAATCTACTCCGTCTTAAGTGAATATTGTCACTTCATCTTTCTAATAGCTAAGGACTACCTTACTATTCTGCGAGTGTACTTCAGCTCCGTCAAATACTTTGTGAAAGTAACCTCAACTTGTGTTCTACGCACACGTGAGGAATTTGGTACCAACCCTCACAAGTTAAGAACTTTGTGCTACGCAATTTCGAACTGGACATAACCTATGTCTTGCTTGTTCTACGCAAAACTGGATTGTCGCCAGCACTCTATCAACAAGTTAAGTACCAAAATGTATAAGGTATTTAATGCTTTTTCATGTGTATTCTACAGCAGACCTGCTTCCACCATTCACTGTTCTTGTGCACTACCTATGTTCTTTCTGTTTTCATGTTAATCTTAAACAAGCATGATTTAGAAGATTCCTCAATCTTAATGACTGTGTGATCTTCTCTCACTCCTTTTAGGAGGTATAACTTATAGATAGATAGATAGATAGATAGATAGATTTTTATTAATTCAATTTGATCAAATACATGCATTCAATACATTTTTGATATAGGACACGTCAGAATTTACATGCATAAAATAAAAGAACTGACAGGTATATATTACTAAGATTATAACTATTTATAACTTATTCATAATGTTGAATTTTGGGCTTATGCCGTGTTTTATTATATTGCAATTCGACGCGTTTCGAAAGAAACCATGTCTTTCATCGTCAGGAATAATCTGGAATACGACAATGTTGCTAAGAGAAAGCAACGAAGAACATATAGAAGGTGCCCAAAGATGGACGCCATTATAGCCCCATGTTAGGGACAACGGAAAGCAGCAGTGAATTACTTTCTCAGGGTTCTGATAATAGGTAGCCAGGATTCACTGAGATTGTAGCCGGTGTCGCGGTTGAAATTATCTGGGTGTTTACGTATTTCAACCGCCTCCCTGATGATTCTGGGACGATATTGCTTTATACGGGCAAGAACATCCACCCCTTGGAACATGACATCATGGCCAGGTGTTAAAGCATGATCGGCAACAGCTGATTTATCAGGTTGAATGAGCCTGATACATCTATTATGTTCCTTAATGCGAGTGCATATTGTTCTCGAAGTCTGCCCGATGTAAACCTTGCCACAAGTACAGGGAACTCTGTAGATACCCGGTTGTTGCAATTTAGGCAAACTGTCCTTAGTTGGTCGCAGGAGTTGCCTAATCTTAACAGAAGTTCCAAATACAGTCCGTATGTTGTATCGACGTAGGATTTTAGCAATACGATCCGTTGTGTTATGTATGTACGGAAGGTAAGCAGTTCCTCTTACATCTCTTTTCTCAACTGACGTCCTATTATTATTTGTTGGTTTCAGAACCGTAGAAATCAAAGCCTTGCTATAACCGTTGCTCTCAAAGGTGGTTCGCAGGGTGTTAATTTCTTCTTGTAAAGAAGACACTTCACAAATCCTCCTAGCCCTGGTAGTTAGAGTTGTAAGGATACCATGTTTCTGGGCAGGGTGATGGTGAGAACTTGCGTGGAGATATCTATTGGTGTGTGTTGGCTTACGAAAAACGCTGTGTCCTAAAGATCCATCCTCTTTCTTGGTGACGAGAACATCTAAAAAAGGTATTTTGCCGTCAGATTCCTTTTCCATGGTGAAACAAATAGAAGGGTGCTGGAGATTAAGGTGATCCAGGAAATGGCTAAGATTTTCCTCACCTTCCGTCCAAACAACGAACGTGTCATCCACATAACGCCACCAGATCTTCGGTTTGAAAGGAGCCGACGACAAAGCTTTCTCTTCAAAGTTCTCCATGAAGAAATTAGCCACAACAGGAGAGAGAGGACTACCCATGGCCACACCATCAGTCTGCTCATAAAAATTCCCATTCCATAGAAAGTAGGAGGAGGTCATGCAGTGATAAAAAAGTCTTGTGATGTCTTCAGGAAAAAGGCCATTAATGAGAGACATAACACCATCAATAGGTACTCTCGTAAACAGAGACACCACGTCGAGACTCACTAGAATATCACCCGGCTGAAGTGTTATAGCTTTTAACTTTTCCACGAAGTGTGTGGAATCCTTAATGTACGAAGGCGTGTTACCCAGAAGCGGCTGAAGTAGTCTACCTAAGTATTTGGAAAGGGCATATGTAGGAGAACCAATCGTACTAACAATGGGTCTAAGAGGAACATCGTCCTTATGTATTTTAGGAAGACCATAGAGTCTCGGAGGAATAGCATCCCCTGGAAGGAGAGTCTTCGCTGCATCCGCTGGAATAGATGATTGCTTGATCAATTTGACGGTGACATTTGAGTAGCGAGTAGTAGGATCACGACTATTAATCCTATATACAGGATCTGATAACAAAGACGAGATCTTGGAATCATAATCAACCTTATCCAATACCACTGTCGCATTACCCTTGTCAGCGGGGAGAACGATAATATCAGAATTGTCCCTTAGATCTTTAAGTGCCCGGCTTTCACCTTGTTTTAAGTTGGTGTTAGGTGGCTTAGCTGTCTTGAGAACTCGGGAACATTCTTGCCTGGCTTCCTCGGCCTCTTCAGGTGTGAGGTGATGTACTGAGGATTCTACGGATGTAATAAGTTCTTCAATAGGAATTCTTCTAGGCGCTACAGCAAAATTGAGACCTTTAGCGAGAACTGCCTGTTGGGTATCACTTAGGGGGTTGCTGGACAAATTTATGACAACCTTGTTAGCATCAAGTCTAATGGCTTGAGATTTCTGCAACTGACATAACCTATCATATTTGGAAATATGTCTGTCCCTCACCTGATCTAGAACGCTGTTAGCTTGCACTGAAGAAATACGATCGAAGATATTCCATAATTCCTCACTTACGAAGTTTGAGAGGCGTAGATGTAGCTGTAGTAACTCCCTCGAAATAAAATCCAACTGCTTACGAGTATGCTGTAACCTCTCTATCAATAACGCCTTGCTTGCACGACGATAGATTCTCGTTGCCTTAGGTGTTCTGAAGGAATGCTTCAACATAACAAAATTCGGTAGAATATCATGATCCCGGCATCTTAGGAGAAAAGCGAGTGAAGAGATTAGACACACCTTCTTGCGTCGTAACCTACTGAATCTAGACATCAGTCGGAAAATATCCTCCCCATAGAGGTTTCTAATATTGTCATTTAGTCTAAATTCTAGATTCAGTAGGTTACGACGCAAGAAGGTGTGTCTAATCTCTTCACTCGCTTTTCTCCTAAGATGCCGGGATCATGATATTCTACCGAATTTTGTTATGTTGAAGCATTCCTTCAGAACACCTAAGGCAACGAGAATCTATCGTCGTGCAAGCAAGGCGTTATTGATAGAGAGGTTACAGCATACTCGTAAGCAGTTGGATTTTATTTCGAGGGAGTTACTACAGCTACATCTACGCCTCTCAAACTTCGTAAGTGAGGAATTATGGAATATCTTCGATCGTATTTCTTCAGTGCAAGCTAACAGCGTTCTAGATCAGGTGAGGGACAGACATATTTCCAAATATGATAGGTTATGTCAGTTGCAGAAATCTCAAGCCATTAGACTTGATGCTAACAAGGTTGTCATAAATTTGTCCAGCAACCCCCTAAGTGATACCCAACAGGCAGTTCTCGCTAAAGGTCTCAATTTTGCTGTAGCGCCTAGAAGAATTCCTATTGAAGAACTTATTACATCCGTAGAATCCTCAGTACATCACCTCACACCTGAAGAGGCCGAGGAAGCCAGGCAAGAATGTTCCCGAGTTCTCAAGACAGCTAAGCCACCTAACACCAACTTAAAACAAGGTGAAAGCCGGGCACTTAAAGATCTAAGGGACAATTCTGATATTATCGTTCTCCCCGCTGACAAGGGTAATGCGACAGTGGTATTGGATAAGGTTGATTATGATTCCAAGATCTCGTCTTTGTTATCAGATCCTGTATATAGGATTAATAGTCGTGATCCTACTACTCGCTACTCAAATGTCACCGTCAAATTGATCAAGCAATCATCTATTCCAGCGGATGCAGCGAAGACTCTCCTTCCAGGGGATGCTATTCCTCCGAGACTCTATGGTCTTCCTAAAATACATAAGGACGATGTTCCTCTTAGACCCATTGTTAGTACGATTGGTTCTCCTACATATGCCCTTTCCAAATACTTAGGTAGACTACTTCAGCCGCTTCTGGGTAACACGCCTTCGTACATTAAGGATTCCACACACTTCGTGGAAAAGTTAAAAGCTATAACACTTCAGCCGGGTGATATTCTAGTGAGTCTCGACGTGGTGTCTCTGTTTACGAGAGTACCTATTGATGGTGTTATGTCTCTCATTAATGGCCTTTTTCCTGAAGACATCACAAGACTTTTTTATCACTGCATGACCTCCTCCTACTTTCTATGGAATGGGAATTTTTATGAGCAGACTGATGGTGTGGCCATGGGTAGTCCTCTCTCTCCTGTTGTGGCTAATTTCTTCATGGAGAACTTTGAAGAGAAAGCTTTGTCGTCGGCTCCTTTCAAACCGAAGATCTGGTGGCGTTATGTGGATGACACGTTCGTTGTTTGGACGGAAGGTGAGGAAAATCTTAGCCATTTCCTGGATCACCTTAATCTCCAGCACCCTTCTATTTGTTTCACCATGGAAAAGGAATCTGACGGCAAAATACCTTTTTTAGATGTTCTCGTCACCAAGAAAGAGGATGGATCTTTAGGACACAGCGTTTTTCGTAAGCCAACACACACCAATAGATATCTCCACGCAAGTTCTCACCATCACCCTGCCCAGAAACATGGTATCCTTACAACTCTAACTACCAGGGCTAGGAGGATTTGTGAAGTGTCTTCTTTACAAGAAGAAATTAACACCCTGCGAACCACCTTTGAGAGCAACGGTTATAGCAAGGCTTTGATTTCTACGGTTCTGAAACCAACAAATAATAATAGGACGTCAGTTGAGAAAAGAGATGTAAGAGGAACTGCTTACCTTCCGTACATACATAACACAACGGATCGTATTGCTAAAATCCTACGTCGATACAACATACGGACTGTATTTGGAACTTCTGTTAAGATTAGGCAACTCCTGCGACCAACTAAGGACAGTTTGCCTAAATTGCAACAACCGGGTATCTACAGAGTTCCCTGTACTTGTGGCAAGGTTTACATCGGGCAGACTTCGAGAACAATATGCACTCGCATTAAGGAACATAATAGATGTATCAGGCTCATTCAACCTGATAAATCAGCTGTTGCCGATCATGCTTTAACACCTGGCCATGATGTCATGTTCCAAGGGGTGGATGTTCTTGCCCGTATAAAGCAATATCGTCCCAGAATCATCAGGGAGGCGGTTGAAATACGTAAACACCCAGATAATTTCAACCGCGACACCGGCTACAATCTCAGTGAATCCTGGCTACCTATTATCAGAACCCTGAGAAAGTAATTCACTGCTGCTTTCCGTTGTCCCTAACATGGGGCTATAATGGCGTCCATCTTTGGGCACCTTCTATATGTTCTTCGTTGCTTTCTCTTAGCAACATTGTCGTATTCCAGATTATTCCTGACGATGAAAGACATGGTTTCTTTCGAAACGCGTCGAATTGCAATATAATAAAACACGGCATAAGCCCAAAATTCAACATTATGAATAATAACACGGGCCGTGAAAGTCTAAATGACAATATTTATAACTTATTATAATAGCAAATCTTAATAGATAAAATCTTATTCCACAACTATTTACACCTCACTCTATTATCATAATATGAAAACTTAATTCTATAAATACAACAACATACAGCTAGGTATTAAAATTAAATTAAAAAAGTAAAATATAGTTATAGATTCCATCACTCCTATACGCTAAAATATTCAACTACTGAGTAAAAACAATGGCACTGCAGATAAGCTTTCAACATTCTATCAAAGGTTTTTATTTTTGGGGCCAGTTTTATATACTGGGGTAGTTTATTGTATAATTTAACTCCAGTGTGAAAAGTTCCTTTTTGATATATGCTTGTGTGTGTGTGTGAAATATGAATGTTTTGATTTTGTCTTGTGTTATGCCTATGAAAATCATTGTTTGTTTTAAGAAAAACATCTTTATTCATTAAATTCTTTTTAAAAAACATAATACTTTCAAAGATATATATGCAGGGCAGTGGGAGAATGTTTAAATCTTTAAACAGAGGTCTACATGATTCTCTAGAGTTTACATTTGCCATAATTCTAATCGCCCTCTTTTGTATCCTAAACGTGCTTAGTACATCTGGCGACATACCCCAAAATATGATCCCATATCTTATGTATGAATGGAAATAAGCAAAATAAGTATTTCTTAATGTGTGCATGCTAGTGCAGGTTTTCAAAATACGTAACGCAAAGCACATCGAGTTCAGTTTAGTATTCAGATATTGTATATGTTTATTCCATTTCAAGTCTTGTTGTATCCATAGTCCTAAAAACTTTGTTTCTGATTTATTTTCTATTTGATGACCATTTAATGTTATATTGGGCATCGCAGGATTCCTATTCTGTATAGTGTGGAAATTTAGACGTACTGTCTTTTTATAGTTTATTATGAGGCGATTATCTTGTGACCATTTGGTTAACTCTACTGTAACGGAGTCAGCAGACTGCTGTATGACCTGTTTAGTTTCACCTTTTATTACGAGTGTTGTATCGTCCGCAAACAAAATTTCCTTATGTGAATGAACGTTCTGTGTTATATCATTGATATATAGAAGAAAAGAGTAGTGGGCCCAAAACCGATCCCTGGGGTACTCCAAATTCAATAATTCCCTCATTGGACAATTTTTCATTAAGTAATTTGGTTCCATCATCCTTGTGTCTCAAGCTTACTATTTGTTTACGCCTTGTTAAGTAAGACTCTATCCATTTATTAGCTAGACCTCTAACACCATATTGATTTAGGTTGGTAAGGAGGATTGTATGGTCAACAACATCAAATGCTTTCGATAAATCCAAGAATAGGCCAGTTACATGTTCCTTATTGTCAATTAATTTCAGTATACTATTACTGCATTCGTAAATTGCTGTCTGTGTAGATTTTTCCGTTCTAAATCCATGTTGTGAGTTTGATAATATTTTGTTTTTTTTCTATGAAACTTATCAGTCTCTTATACATAATTTTTTCCACAATTTTTGCAATACCAGTTGGTAAGGTAATAGGACGATAGTTATCTAATTCATCTTTTGAACCGTTTTTGTGCACTGGAATTACTTTTGATAACTTCAAAATATCCGGGTAAGTTCCTGAGAGAATTGAACTGTTTATTAAGTGCGTAAGTGGATTTATTATATTTTCTGCACATTTCTTTAAAATTGCATCAGGGATGCCATCAATGCCAGCACAGAATTTATTTTTTAGCTCTTTTATAACTATTCTTACATCTTCACTTGTGACATGTTTTATAAATAAAGAATCACTGCATATATTTATTTTATTATTAGAATTTAGTGTATTTACCTGTGATTTATTTATTAATTTTTGTGGAATTTCCAGAAAATAGTCATTAAAAGTGTTTGCTATTTCCTCTGGATTATTAATCACTTTATTATTTCTGGTCAGTGTAATGTTCCTTTGTATTTTAGCAGATTTTTCAGTTTCTTTCTTTATCACGGACCACATAGCCCTGTTTTCATTAGATGATTGGGAAATAAAATTATCATTATGCATTTTCTTTGCTAGTCTTATTACCTTATTTAATATGCTAGTGTATTTTTTGTAGTATAAATTGAATTCAGGTGTTGTGTGGTATTGTTTATAAAATTTGTGTAGAAATTTATTTCTTTGACAAGAATTTATAATCCCTGTTGTTATCCAATTGCTAGTTTTGTTATTTTGAACAGTTCTTCGTTTAAAGGGGAATGCTATTTCAAAATAGTGTTTTAGGGTACTGTTAAATGCATTAAATTTATCATTTACATTTTCTAGTTCATAAATTTCTGACCATGTTTCCTTTCTTAATAAGTCATTGAAATATGTAACATTTGATTCAGTGAATGACCTGCACTTTGATTTTACTCCATTATCATTATTATTGATTACTTCGGATACTTCAAAACTCAGTATTTGTCCATGGTGGTCACTAAAACCCGGACAATAGACTTCTATTGAATGGTGATATTTAACTGTATTTATAAAAATTTGATCAGGAGTGGTTTTACTAAATTTTGTTATTCTTGTTGGTGTATTTACTGTAGGTTTCAGTCCATAGGAAATTAGTAACTGTGTTAATAATTCACAATTTCTATCAAGTTTTAAGAAATCCACATTTACATCCCCACAAATTATTATATCGAAATTTACTTTGCTCATGTTATTGAGTAACAATTCTAATTTATCTATAAATAGAGGAAACTTTCCTGACGGAGAACGGTATACGCATACAATTATTAACTTAAACTGCTGAATTTTTACGGCAGAGAAATCAAAATCCTGTTCCATAATTAGATAATCATAAGCTGTTATCTGTTCATGATCTAAATTATTTCTTAAGAAGATGCAAGTACCACCATGGCTAATATTAGATCTAGAGTATTTACTAGCTTGTATAAACCCTGGGAATTGAATTAATTCAAGTTGTTCCTCTTTCAGCCAATGTTCTGAAATACATAGTGCTGAGATGTCTTTAAGTTCATTTTTAAGCATTAGATTTATGTAATCAATTTTATTATAAAGAGACTGGACATTCTGGTGGTAAATTTTAAATTTGTTACTTTTGCAAGCTTGTGTTGGTGATTTATTTACATTATTATTATCATAATTGTTATTATTATTGTTGCTAGACAAATCCGAAATACTATTGTTGCACTCCGTTAAATTTGACTTCAAAAGATGTGAATGCCAAACCTCACGTTTGGCTTCTTCTACCAGTTTCCCTGCTTCCACTCTAATGATATTACTGTTGAATTATTCTTACCATTTGAATTTACAATTTTGCAGATTTCATCACTGATAATCTTTTCCTAATCTATTTAAGTGTAGGCCATGCCGAGTGTGGAACTTCCTGTCTAATTTACTTACATCTACAATTTGGACATTTGGAAAACTCTTACAAATTTTATGAATTTTTCCATTTCTAGCCTCTATTTCTACATTTACACATGATTTGGGAATTAAATCGTATCTCTGCGGAATGTTTACAATAATGACATTTGTTTTTTGCACGGATGGCAATGTACCCTTTAAATCTTTGATTACCTTTTTACTCTCATTTCTATAGACGTCGTTTGCTCCAGCGATGATCACTGCGTAGTCCTTTGCAGTAAGGGACGCACACTCTCCTATCATCCCGTTCGTGACTTCTGCAATTTGAGCTCCTGGCTTCACTGTCGAAGTGACCTCCATTTCTCGGCTTCTCTCCAATACGCTTGCTGCTACATCTCGCCCGTGGCTATCCGCAAATATCCGCATCTTCCTGGATTTTCTCTTTATCACTTTCTTCTTTTCTTCTAGAGGAAAGTCATCATTTTCTTCGACAAGCACTCCAAATGAATTTGAGACGGGAATTTCAGTTACATGTACTCCATTTATAGGCCTAGGCTTATTCAATCTTACCTTACCAGCAATCACTGTCGACCAAGTTTCCTTGCTTTCCTCTCTGTTTCCTTTTAATTTATTCAACTCTTCCATTAACTTAGCAATATCTTCCATTAGCAGCTTTATAATTTCGTCTTTTGAGGACAGTTCGTTTCTCAGGTTATGACATTCGCATGACGGTAGCGGTAGGCCTACATTACGACAATCGGTTTCACTTTTCTCCTCATTCAATTTTACCTGAGATCTTGTGATGATTTTATTTGCATTTTTTACTTTTATTTTGCACGACGAGCATAAATCCGATACGGTTACACAACCTGACGAGACACTAACACTGTTTACTGTCGTCATACTAGAGATCTAAGTTATCCTAGATGTTTACACCAAATTACACTAAATTTAATTTAATTATTACTACCTAATAGAATTAATCTAATTACCTACCAATAAAGAAGAATGTGAAATACGTATATCTTCCAATCGGGTGAAGTCTCGTAAAAGCACCACTGCTCTACTTGGTTCAAACAGTGATTGAAGAAGTCACCGAATCTTTGGATACACGTTCCCACAACTTAGTTTAAGTTTATTAAATTATCAACAAGAATTTCTAAATACTATCAATATTCCGTATTACACTTGATCTAAGGAAAGTAACTTTATAGATTTTCAGCCTCTGTTATAATATTTTACCACTTTTATCAAATATTATTTACACTAGCTGCTATTTCACTACACTTTCACTGTGACGCTGTGACTGGCTTTAGCCATTCTCATGTTTTTTGTGAGAACAATCTCAGCATTGTTTATGCATATCTGTAACTTTCTTTGCACTTTGTCTGTGCACCATACCTTTCATGGTTTACGTTCAGGTAAAAGGCTACTTGCCCACCTGCTTCTGCCATTTCACCTTTTCAGTAAATTTTGTATTCAGCTCACATATTTTGTTTCTGCCATTACATTATTTCTTTTGAAAGTGCTTTTGTTGCATCTTGGCAACTGCTTACATATTACCATTCTTATAGGGTACTGTAGGACTGGACCCCTGTCAGCTACTGGCCCCCTTCATAGGTCATGTCTTTTGTTAACTTCTATAGTTTTCCCTTTTCTTTTCTTTCGGTTTTACAGGATTTGCTCCCTGTCAGCCAGTCAAAAGCAACTCACTTCTTGATTTCCGGCATTTACATATACCCAAGATTTGTAACTTTGATTTATTTATTCTTAAGAAACTAACCTTGTTTATCTCTGTACGCAACTACAACCTTGTAACTAAAATTGTGAACTTATTGGTTGAAAATATATATTTATGTTAAAGCTTCTTGCTCTCTCTCTTTTTCTTTGTTTTTTGTGCTTGCTCTTATCATGTTCCACCCTACATACTTTAACGCTCAAACTTTATTAATTCTGAACACACTCAGAATTCTCTCAGATAATGGGGACCTTTAATTGGTTGATCCAATGCTGTTACCTTTACACCATACTCTTATGGTGCCGAAACCCGGAAAATAGTTTCACTTCATTCAAACTTAACTTATTCTGGAGAGCTCGAACTTAACTTATTCTGGAGAGCACGTGGCTTCATGGTAATACCTAGTCTAAAACTCTGTCTGACTTTTCGCGGCTAATACGGAGTCCAACAAGGTGGAACAGGTGCAGGATCCTTACGCGCAGCCGCAGCCCTCTCCTGTCAAGTCTGACGTTGTCCTGCCACCATTAGGTTCTCTTGAGGTAGGGGTAAGTGCTTCAGTCTCCGTCATGGCCAAAGCTGACAAGTTATTAGGCACTCGTGACTTTTAGAAAAGAAGTTATCCAAGTTTCGCTCTTGCCTTACAGAAAATGTTTTGATGATCATAACTTAGGCGTCCTAAATGAAAAATTTAAAACTTATCAATCCATTTTCATGTCGTACGACACTGTACAAATTGAACTTGAGCTTCTCAACTCAACTCACGAGCAAGATCGAGCTAAGGTGGAGGAAAGTTATTATGAAGGCTTTGCTGAAGCCGAGGTTTTAATCAGAACATTAACCATAAAACATAGGGACCAACCTGTCACTCCCTCGAAACCTATCTTACCCCGGATTTCCTTGCCAACCTTTTCTGGCAACGAGAAGGAATGGGATTCCTTCGAGGAACTGTACATTTCATTAGTGCATAGTAATTCTGCAATACCCGATATTCAGAAGTTTCATTATTTGAAATCTACATTGCATGGCCTCCCGCTTAAGCTGATAGAGGCACTTCCTCTCACATCAGATAATTATTCCGTTGCTTTCAATCTGCTTCAACAACGTTTTGGTAACCCCAAGCTTCGCATCCGCAGACATATTACTGCTTTATTTAATCTCCCTTCTTGTCGCCCCGACAATCTTTTCTCTATACGTCAGTTAGGTGATACTGTCGAGCTTCATGCTCAAGCTCTCGAGCATTTAAAGCAACCAGTCCAGCATTGGGACTTGTTTCTTATATATCTTACTACTTCCAAGTTCGATTCTCAAACTTTGAAGGCATGGGAATCAGAGTTAATAGATCAGCCTGATCCCACCTTTCAAACTTTGGTCATGTTCATCAAAAATCGTTGCCAAATCCTTTCAGCCGTTGCTCAACAAGCCGAGCTACCTAGCTCGAGCAAAGGTGCGTTCGCTAAGACTTCTTCTAATAAGAAATCTGTTCGCTCTCAGGTACTTACAGTTCAGAGCACTGTTCAAACCTGCTTTCTCTGCAACAATTTGCAACCGCTCTACACTTGTTCTGTGTTCAAAGCTATGACTGTCGATGAACGTAGGAAAGCTGTTGCCGAGCACAAATGTTGCTATAATTGTTTGTCTACCAAACATGCTGTTTCAAACTGTTCGTCTAAAGGTGTCTGCACACACTGCAATCTACGCCACCATTCTTCGTTACACCGGTTTGAAAAACCCAAATTTAAGCATCCCCAAAATAAGCCTTTGGAAAGCGTTGTTTCTACGATTTCTCAATCCAACGTGGCATCCAGTAGCAAGTCATACCTTACTTCTGGCACTCATGCTGACTATAGCGCTCTGTCGTATAGTCAGACTGTTAATTCTTGGCGAAGTACTCAGGTTTTGTTATCCACGGTGAGACTTCGGGTCCAAGCCTCTAAGGGCAAATGCCATTCTGTCCGAGCTCTTCTTGACAATGCTGCCACACACGATTTCATAACCTCTTCTTAGGTTAAGAAATTAAACTTAACGCTAATACTACTTCTATAGAAATATCTGGTATCAATGACAGTCTACTTCCTTACAGTTCGTAAAGCTCAATATTAAGGATTCGGTGCAATCTGGCACTAACCTTAGTTTAAATTGTTTGTCTATCCCTGTTATTGGAGCCCCGACTCCTAGTCATTCATTTTCTATTGATACTTGGCATTTCCCCTCTGATCTGAAATTAGCTGATCCCCACGTTCATCAGAGTGCTCCAGTTGACATTTTGCTAGGTGCTAATGTCTTTTGGCAAAATTTGCTTCCTGGTGTATTCTTTGAATACACGGTACCTGAGATATAATTTTTATTGCTCCTTGCATGTTCATTTCTTCCTTCCTCTTTGTCAAACACCAACAGTGATCTTCTGTTTCTTCTTTGATGGGCAAATCTCTTATGTCTTCATAAGTCTGTTCTAGATATATATTCTCTGTGACTCACCTAGCGTCATCTAGCAGCGAATCTCTGAAGCTCTTCAACTCTTCCTGGTGCAAGAGGAATTCCTTCTCCATCTGGCCACCAGATTTTGCTGCCATCGCCAGCTATTATCTCCATGAGCAAGAGAACTACGTCTACTTTTTACTCACCATGCTGCGCTAGTATCGCTTGTTATCAACTCTTTGAAGACCAGCTCAGCAAGAGAAGATCATTTTTTGTTGTAACATTGGCAATGCTTATATGTTCTCCTTTTGTCTCCTACCCCCCACCCTTTTCCCCTTCCTTGGACCCTCCGTGCTCCGTTGAGCAGGTCTCACTTCGCAATCGGCAGTTGACTCGGTCAGTTAAAGCTCCTCTCGAGCTAGTCTCCTCAAACCAAGAGGCACACACTCTTCTACGCCATGTTGGCAAGGTAGTTGTCATCCAAAGAAACTTCGCCTTCAACATGAAATCAAGATAAGTACCATCTTAAAAGTTTTAACCTCATCTTCATGGTTTTAACTTCCACGTGCTTTTAACGATACTTTTATAGACAGTGTGAAATTATTTATTTTGGGGCAAAAATCATTCTTCGTGGGATTTGCCATGTTGAGCTTTTGCTCTTATAAGCTAATCTTACTAAAAAAAGAGCTTTTCTTAAGCTATTCAAATGAGAAATCCTCTCACTACGTGGGATATTACCTAATACCCGCTGTCTATAATTCACCAAGCTAGTTCCTCCGTTGGATTTTCTCTACCCCATTTTTCTACCAAGGGCGTTCTGGAACCTTCTAGATTCTGTATTTCATCTACAAGTCCTGCCGTTATGAAATTTTCACTCACTTGTGAGTATGCTATTTAAAATTGAAGAATTTCATTTCTGAAGTAAAAGCTCAATAGCTAACTTTCTTCCACCGCTGAAACCGCTGGAATGTTCTATGGTACATTTAATTGTAACTCACAACTTCCGCAAGAAATAGACTCTCACCTATGAAGTGCAATCAGTTATTTCCATAATTGCAATAATTTTCTTTCTTACAAACTTTAGTGTTTCTATAGTGAACTTTGCATCCATCTTTACAGACTACAGTGATAACCAGTGCTTGCTCCACGTTTCTACCGCGTCGCGATCGTCCGTTTACATTAAATACGGCCATGAACATTGATCCTATATCCCAATGATCTTTCCTCAACCTTCTACTAACAACCCATATTAATAAAATTGTAACTTTTCTATAAGGTGTCACTCACGAAGTGCCCTTCCAACTTTGCTAGTTTAACATTAATTAATTTCTGCATAATTGCTTGTGTGATACACGTTTCAAATTCATATTGTTCCTTTCCTATAATCAGGGAAAACAATTCTTTAAACTCTTGAGCGAGTCATGTTCAGGTTTCACGAAATGGAAACTGTCCCATTTGGCTAGTGATTCCTACTCAAACTTGGGAAGTCTAGAACCTTCCTTTTAACTTTCTTCAGGTTTCACAGTAAGTGACCTGCCCTTATTTGCATAATAACCAACGTTAATTCTGTATAAATATAAGAAGTTGTAGGAACTTCTATCTTATTCTTCATGTTTTTCTTATTGTTATTTTCGAAGTTGTCACTTTCTCTAGAATATTCTCTCCGGAATTTCTTAAGGTACACTCTTTGTACTCCAATTAACGTTCAAACTTTAATTACTTCATTGGTTATTTGTTTAAATCTTATAAAGATTTTAGAAACATGTAAGGTTTTAAACCTTGTAAATTGTTATTGCCTGGAGCAACCATTTAATGTTGTCAGAGGTCTGCGACCCCAAATTGTAAATAAGATTGAAATTATATACATGTTAAAGTTACGCTTCTTTGAATTGTTAAATAAATTAAATATTTGTTTTTGGATTTATCATTTCTCAAATACCACGGTTAAGCAAGAGTCTGTCTTCCCTGACTCTTCCAAAGTTTATGCCATCGTTAATACAGAACAATTCTGCTACTATTGTCTGGCCAGACCATCACCCTTCCCCATAGTACTTTTATGCATGCTTGGGAGGAAATACACTAAAGCCTTTCTCTGGCAAACCGCCCAAGTCTTAGCTGCGGTTCCCGTTAGCTTCGACCAAGCTCGTACCTACTTTAGGTATCAGAGAGTTAATTTTCAGTGGCAACTGCCTCTAAGGGTATTTAAAGTTAAATTTATAACTTTTTTGGAACTCTCCTCCTATTTTTAGCCTACTTTCGATTTTTCCAAAAAATGAAAGTAGACTTATGAGATCAACACAGGGCGAAAAAAAGTGTGTCTGTCTGTGTGTGTGTATGTGTGTGTGTGAGTCTGTGTGTGTGTGTCTGTGTGTGTGTGTCTGTGTGTGTGTGTGTGAGTGTGTGTACTCTGAATGTCTGTCCCCCCCTATCAATTCGAACACGGTGAATGCGAATTGAACGAAATTTGGTACAAAGGTAGCACTAGCAAAGGACACCTCAGTGTCATGTTTTATATCGCCGCCATCTTTACTAAAACTGAATGGCGGCCACTCAAACGTTCAAAACGTAAAATCAAATAACGACTAACCAAATCATCCGATCTCTACCAAATTTGGTAACAACATACCTTCATATAGGATGCGTCTTGTGACCAAACTACAAGGTCGTCCGCCATACCATTTCAGGATGGCGGCCGTGCGAATTATGCAAAGTTTATAATCCATATCATGGGACCCACCAGTTCCGATTATCGAGCCGAGAATCGTTTTAACTGTTCTAAAGGAAGAGGCACGTTCGAAATTAAAAGTTTATTTTGTAATACTATAGTGCAGACGTGATTTTAAAAAGCTGAGCTGATTTAGTAATAAGACAAGATGGCAGCGGATATCTTGTGCCTGACTTATATTTCACTAATTTGAGTATTGCATGCAATATAGCGTACTGATATAAAATAAATAAACTTTGTATGAAATGCTTTATATATAAATAATATACTCCAGTGATGAAATCGTTTAGTATAAATCATTATTTGCTAACAAGTTCTATGTAAGTCATTTTATATAGAACGATATTCGTTGACACAATTAGCTCAGTGGTAGAGCGTTAGCCTATCGCTCAAATGCCTATGGTTCAAACCCGATCAGAGCTAGTTTTTTTGCTTGAAATTTTATATGTTTATTGTTTTGTAATGACTCAGATGTTTTAAAATTAAGCGTTATATTGTGCATATTATGGTGTAAAATATATATTTAATTAAAACATAATTCGCCAGCAGATTTACTAGAGACATCTAGCTGCCAAAAAGGTAACTGCACGCCGACCAGATTTTATTGAAAAGTTTCTTCTTCTGGCCGCTAGAATGTAGATATCTCGACTAGTCTACGTGGGGCTCCATTGATTACTATACCATTTGCATTCTATGCGCATCGAATTTGAAGAATGACAAGATGATACTACGATACATTTTTACTTTCTATTTTAAAGGGTTTGTAACAGCCTATTGTGCGTTATTTGAAAATGTTAATTGAAGTAAAGAACAAAACGATTTCACATAGTATCTGAACTCTTCCGTTGGTGCTAGTTCAGGATATTAATTAATACTTCTATTTCAGCCAAATAGCAATCGAAAATATCCACATAGTTGGTATACACACGTCTCTGTAGGGTCATGGAAAGATTTGTTAATTCAATTAGGGTTGTGAAAGTCATACGCAGCCAGACGTGTAAAGACATGCCTCAACTCAAAGTTGGATGTTGCCCGCGTCAGGCCGATTATGTAATAATAATAATAATAATAATAATGTTATTGGTTTTACGTCCCTTTTAACAACTGTTGCTTTTAGAGACGCCGGGGTGCCAGAATTTTGTCCCGAAGGAGATCTTTAACGTGCCAGTAAATCTACTAACACGGCTCCCTCGCATTTGTGCACCCTCAAATGCCAGCTGACTGCGCCAGGATACGAACCTGAAACATACGGTCCAGCAAGCGAGAACGTTACCGCTGAGCCACGCCGCCAGTCCGGTCGATTATGTCTCCAGATCCATAACATTCTTTAGATACTTCTTATCTTTCTTTCTTCAATGATGGTAGCAGTTTTTATCTAGGTTGTGGCGTTTGGTAGAGGTAAATCGTTTCTAAGGTCTTCAACAAAGAATAGTTCTATTATACTCTTTGATAATAACAACGAGTTATAACTATACTCATACATTTAGGAGAAAGTAGGCTATATGTTCTTTACTGAACATCTTGTTCTATCCTTTTTCTCCAATCCAAAATCTACTTCCTTCTCTTAATCATCTTCCCTTGGTGGGTGGGTTATTCCTTATCCAATAATCTACCCAAAGTTTGGTCCCGGAAACCCGGGAGAGTCCATTTTCCATTTTTTCTTTTTAAAAAAGTGTCATTTGACAATACTTGGCAAATTATTAATATCTGCTTTGAATCTTTCAGCTATAACTACATCTTGCAAAGCCTGTGAAGGGGAAAGAGGCCGCTCCTGTCTCCTTTGGTGTGTCCCGTTCTTTCTACTCATTCGCTGCTGCCAGCTTGACAGCATTTCCAAGGTTCCACAGTTTCGTGAGTTACATTTTCATCTACCTTCTTTAATATGGCTCCCACTGATAAGGATAAGGATGAAAAACGTACTTCTAAACGAGCATCCTATAAAGGGCAAATTACCCGATTCAGAAGGTACATAAAAGAATTAGATCCCTTAGAAGCGCAATTAGACTCATTGAAACATCGTGTAAAGGATTTTGAACGTTCTTATGAAAACTACTGTAACATTCAAACTGAAATAGAAACTTGCATGCTCAATCAAACAGAAGATCGTGTCGAAGTAGAAAACCTATATTACGAAGGCATAGGTTCTGCTTTCAAAATAATACGCCAACTCGAAGAGGAGCAGAAAATGGACGCTTCTGTTCTTGGTTCCCTTCACGAACCACAAACTTCTTTCCGTGAGGGCACTCATAAGCCCAAACCAACTTTACCGAAAATTGATTTACCCCATTTTTCTGGAGATGAATCTGCTTGGGATTCTTTCTATGAATTATTTTGCTCCCTTGTTCATGACAATGAAGATATTCAAGTCATTTACAAGTTTCATTATTTGAGATCTATCCTCCAAGGTCAAGCTTTGCAGTTGGTCGAAGCACTTCCTCTGCGTGCCGAAAATTACCCCATTGCCTTTAACTTATTAAAGGAAAGATATGGAAATTTACGGTTACGTATTCAGCGCCATATAAAGGCTCTATTCAATCTACCTGCGTCACAGCACAATGACGTCACAAGTTTACGTACTCTAGTTGACACTACACAACTTCACGTTAAGGCTTTGTCCCAATTAGATCAACCTACTAATTATTGGGATACCTTCCTAATACATTTAGTGGTTTCTAAAGTTGATGCTGCTACGCTCAAAGCTTGGTAAATTGAACTTTCTAAAGAAGACGACTACACTTACGAGCATTTAGTTACTTTCATAAACGCTAGATGCCAACTTTTAACCGCTCTAGCTAATCAAAGTGAACCTTCATCTCCTAGTTCCAAATTCGAATTAATGTCCATAAAACCCAAAAGTGTACGCTCAGCGTCCAATACCCACAAACTCGGGTCCAGCTCATCCAAATTTAAATCAAACACTACTGGTTACCCAACTAGGTCTAGTGAACGTCGTGTTGCTAGCTCTATTGTTTTAAACACGCAAAGCGAACCTCGCAAAAGTTTAAACGAACCTGTAAAGTGCATACTTTGTAAAGATCCCCATGCCCTATACCTCTGCAAATCTTTTAAAGAAATGTCAGTCGACGACAGACGAAAATTAGTCGCTCAAAACAAACATTGTTTCAACTGCCTAGCGCCTACGCATTCTGCTTCTAATTGCAAGTCCACAAGACTTTGCTACCATTGTGAAAAGGCTCATCATACTTTGCTACATCGTCATGATCAGGCAAGGTCATCCACAGCATCTACTTCTCCGAAAAATGATAGTGCTAACAGTTCTAATGCTTCATCGTATATTCAAAATGCCAAGTCCATTCGCAGTGCTCAAGTATTGTTGTCTACTGTCCAAATCGAAGTTCAGGATAACTTTGGCAACTGGGTCCGTGCACGCGGTCTTCTAGACTCAGCGGCAACTCATGATTTTGTGTCTAATTCCTTGATTAGAAAACTAGGTCTACCTGTAAACCCCACTTCTATCAACGTGTCGGGCATCAACAGCTCAAAATCGCAAGCTTTACAATTCTCAAAGCTAACTATAAGAGACACTTGTCATAGAAACAACTTTCTTAAACTTAATTGTCTAATTCTCAATAGCATTGGAGAAGACACTCCAAGTCACTCTGTGGATATTTCAGGGTTAAACATTCCCTCGCATTTAAGGCTAGCCGATCCTTTTTTCAATATTCAGAACCCTATTGACATACTTTTTAGTGCCAATGTTTTCTGGAATTGCTTACGTAAACAGGTTCGTAAGCTATCCTCAAACGTGGTCGCCAGAGACACTAATTTTGGATGGATCGTCACAGGTCAACTTCCCCATTATTCTCCTCAACCCGCATCGCAATGTTACTTCTCCAATACCGACCTGGAACAGTTCTGGAGGCTTGAAAATGTTGATTCTCCTAATGTAACCTCTTCAGAAAATGAATTCTGTGAGCAACTTTTTTTGAACACCACCACTCGTTCTTCTGATGGCCGGTTCGTCGTTCAAATGCCAAGATTACACAATCCCCCTAAACTTATCAACTCTCAACCTAAAGCTCGAAAAGCTCTCTTTGCTATCGAGAGCAAATTCAAGAAGGAACCTCTTGTTAAACAACAGTACACTGATTTCATGGATGAGTATGAAAGCTTAGATCATATGGAAGTTGTTAACAAATCTGATGATGAATTACACCCCCCAATTGAAACGGTTTATTTAAATCATCATCCCGTGTGGAAAAACCCTCTTGTAAAAGATAAAATTCGAGTTGTTTTCAATGGTTCATCACCCGACGTTAATGGCAACAGCCTTAACGACACTCTTTATTCTGGTCCTGCTATTCAATCAGATTTATCTGCTATACTCTTAAACTTTCGATTATTTCCCATAGCTGTCATAGCCGACATAAAACAGATGTACCGTCAAGTGTTAATTCAACCGGAACAACGAGATCTTCAAAGAATCTTGTGGCGTGATGAAATCAGTAAGCCCATTAAGGTATTTCGCTTAAAAACGGTTACTTATGGCTTAAAACCCTCTGCTTTCCTTGCTATCCGATCCCTACACTTGCTAGCCTCACAAGATGGTCATTTATTTAACCCCAAAGCCTCTGAAGCCCTAACATTATCATTTTATGTTGACGATTACTTGCAGTCCTTCCCCTCTTTAGAGGAAGCTTCTTTTGTGTCTTTAGAACTTCAGGCATTGTTAAGGAATGGAGGTTTCCCACTCCATAAGTGGAACTCCAACTCCCCTGAGTTTCTCGCACAGTTTCCCATCGAAGACGTAGATCCTTCTTCTGTCGAAATTTGTGGAAACTCCGAATCTATAAAAACTCTAGGAGTTCACTGGTGCACTAACACTGACACTCTTATCTATAAAGTTTCGCTCGCAGAAGAGCTTCCTAATACAAAAAGACAAATTCTCTCTGAAATTGCAAAAATTTTTGATCCACTTCAATTCCTTGACCCAGTCATCGTTATAGCCAAACTCTTCATGCAAGAGCTGTGGTCGCTTAAGTGTGAATGGGATGATACTGTCCCTCTTTCTTTTGTTAATCGCTGGCTCTCGTTTCGCAGTAATTTGTTGGATCTTTCCCTCATTGAAATTCCCAGGAATTTAATTAGCTCTCATTCTAATACACCCTTTTTCCTTCATGTGTTCGCGGATAGTTCCGAAAAAGCTTATGGTTGCTGCGCATATTTAGTTTATCACGGTTCATTCTATGGATCTTCAGTTTCCAACCTTGTTTGTGCCAAATCGAAAGTCGCTCCTCTTAAAGCTATTACTTTGCCTAGGCTTGAATTGTGCGCTGCACTCATGGCTGCCGAACTTGTTAAGAAGTTACGGGAAGTATTAAAAGTCGAATTCTGGCAAATCTATCTCTGGAGCGATTCCATGATTACCCTTTCGTGGATCGCCAAGAACCCCTCTCATTGGCAAACTTTTGTTGCAAACAGAGTTTCCAAAATTCAAACTCTTTCTTCTGGATGTCAATGGAGGCATGTGCCCGGTGCTGATAATCCAGCCGATATTATCTCTCGTGGTTGTTTACCCTCTCAATTGGCAGCTTCCCCATTGTACTGGCATGGCTAATCGAAGACTCTTCTTCATGGCCTTCTAAACCCCCAGCTACAAACTCCAACTTGCCTGACGCTAAAGTACCTCTATCCATTGCTTCATGTCTTGTTTCCAACGCTTCTCATCCCTTGTTGTCCCGCTATTCTTCCTTTCATAAATTACTACGAATTGTCGCCTATCTCCTTAGATGGAAATATCTTGTGGTTGACCAACCTCTTCTCCCTAAACTACATCTTACCAATCATGAATTGATTCTCGCTACCATTAAGGTTTTACAACTGACACAGCAAGATGCCTTTTCTTCTGAATTGTCTTTACTTTCTTCTAAAAGGGATCTTCCCAAATCTAGTCGTCTTCGTGCTTTGGCCCCGTTCCTTGATGACCATGGGTTACTCAGGGTAGGTGGAAGACTCTCGCAATCTTTGCTCTCTGAGGAAAAAAAGCATCCCGTTATTTTGCCTTCCAAACATCACGTAACTTCCTTAATTATACGTGACTTTCATTACCGCAATCTTCATGTTGGTACACGCACTCTGCTTTGCCTCTTAAGGGAAAAGTACTGGATTATAAATGGAATTCATGAAGTTTCTTCTGTAATTCACAAGTGCATTCCTTGTTTCAAAGCGAAACCTAAAATCAAAACTCAATTAATGAGCGATTTGCCTTCCTTTCGCTCTTCTCCTATACGCCCATTTGCTTTAACTGGTGTGGACTATATGGGTCCGTTCCAATATCAACGAAATTCTCCTGAAGCTAAACGCAAATTGTTTGGTAAGCTTTATGTTTCTCTCTTTGTTTGCATGGTTACCGGCGCAATCCACTTGGAACTAGTAACGAATGCTTCTACTTCTTATTTTTATCAGCTGTCTCTCGCTTCACTGCTAGGCGTGGTGTTCCTTCAGAGATGTTCTCTGATAACGCTTCCACTTTTCAGTGCGCAGCTTCCCTTTGGAAGAAAGCTCTCACTTCCTCTCCTGCCATGGAACAAATTTCTAATTTTTCCTATTCAAAAGGTTTCAAATGGCGCTTTATACCTCCATACGCTCCTCATCACGGTGGTAGGTGGGAATCTTGCGTAAAGCTCACTAAACGTCATTTAAGAAAAGTTTTAGGTAATCGAATTCTGACTTATGAAGAATTCAATTCACTGTCTGTTCTGATTGAAGGTGTTGTTAATTCTCGCCCTTTAACTCCGCTTTCCAATGACCCTGATGACCTACTTCCACTCACCCCTGGTCACTTCCTTATCGGCACTTCTCTTTCTGCCCCTCCTCCTCTTCCCAATTCTTACAGGGATTCTAATCTACCTATCGTTTGGCGTAAACTTGAAGCCCTCCGTAATTCTTTTTGGAAGAGATGGAACTTGGAATATTTAACTTCCTTGCAACGGAGGCAGAAGTGGTTTCTTTCCAGTCCCGACATTAAAGTGGGGGACTTGGTCTTGGTTAGGGATGTTTCTCCCCCTCTAGTCTGGGGGAGAGTCAGGGTGGTCAGAGTCTTGACCACTAACGGTTCGATTACAAGACCCCTGTCTTTGATCGCTCCTCTTCCTTTAAATGTCTAACTGCTTATTTGTTCTCTGTTGGTGTTTACCCTCCCAGTATGGTGTATTCTTTGAATACACGGTACCTGAGATATAATTTTTATTGCTCCTTGCATGTTCATTTCTTCCTTCCTCTTTGTCAAACACCAACAGTGATCTTCTGTTTCTTCTTTGATGGGCAAATCTCTTATGTCTTCATAAGTCTGTTCTAGATATATATTCTCTGTGACTCACCTAGCGTCATCTAGCAGCGAATCTCTGAAACTCTTCAACTCTTCCTGGTGCAAGAGGAATTCCTTCTCCATCTGGCCACCAGATTTTGCTGCCATCGCCAGCTATTATCTCCATGAGCAAGAGAACTACGTCTACTTTTTACTCACCATGCTGCGCTAGTATCGCTTGTTATCAACTCTTTGAAGACCAGCTCAGCAAGAGAAGATCATTTTTTGTTGTAACATTGGCAATGCTTATATGTTCTCCTTTTGTCTCCTACCCCCCACTCTTTTCCCCTTCCTTGGACCCTCCGTGCTCCGTTGAGCAGGTCTCACTTCGCAATCGGCAGTTGACTCGGTCAGTTAAAGCTCCTCTCGAGCTAGTCTCCTCAAACCAAGAGGCACACACTCTTCTACGCCATGTTGGCAAGGTAGTTGTCATCCAAGGAAACTTCGCCTTCAACATGAAATCAAGATAAGTACCATCTTAAAAGTTTTAACCTCATCTTCATGGTTTTAACTTCCACGTGCTTTTAACGATACTTTTATAGACAGTGTGAAATTATTTATTTTGGGGCAAAAATCATTCTTCGTGGGATTTGCCATGTTGAGCTTTTGCTCTTATAAGCTAATCTTACTAAAAAAGAGCTTTTCTTAAGCTATTCAAATGAGAAATCCTCTCACTACGTGGGATATTACCTAATACCCGCTGTCTATAATTCACCAAGCTAGTTCCTCCGTTGGATTTTCTCAACCCCATTTTTCTACCAAGGGCGTTCTGGAACCTTCTAGATTCTGTATTTCATCTACAAGTCCTGCCGTTATGAAATTTTCACTCACTTGTGAGTATGCTATTTAAAATTGAAGAATTTCATTTCTGAAGTAAAAGCTCAATAGCTAACTTTCTTTCACCGCTGAAACCGCTGGAATGTTCTATGGTACATTTAATTGTAACTCACAACTTCCGCAAGAAATAGACTCTCACCTATATAGTGCAATCAGTTATTTCCATAATTGCAATAATTTTCTTTCTTACAAACTTTAGTGTTTCTATAGTGAACTTTGCATCCATCTTTACAGACTACAGTGATAACCAGTGCTTGCTCCACGTTTCTACCGCGTCGCGATCGTCCGTTTACATTAAATACGGCCATGAACATTGATCCTATATCCCAATGATCTTTCCTCAACCTTCTACTAACAACCCATATTAATAAAATTGTAACTTTTCTATAAGGTGTCACTCACGAAGTGCCCTTCCAACTTTGCTAGTTTAACATTAATTAATTTCTGCATAATTGCTTGTGTGATACACGTTTCAAATTCATATTGTTCCTTTCCTATAATCAGGGAAAACAATTCTTTAAACTCTTGAGCGAGTCATGTTCAGGTTTCACGAAATGGAAACTGTCCCATTTGGCTAGTGATTCCTACTCAAACTTGGGAAGTCTAGAACCTTCCTTTTAACTTTCTTCAGGTTTCACAGTAAGTGACCTGCCCTTATTTGCATAATAACCAACGTTAATTCTGTATAAATATAAGAAGTTGTAGGAACTTCTACACACATCAAAAAAAGTTTTGCATCACCTCGGTTCCCAGATCTCCGGCATATAGACGTTGACTGTGTATATTGTATCCAAGATACAGTCCCTTTGACTGTTCATAGATGTCACTAAAACTGCTCAAAGATGTAAACAACCATGCATGAGCAGGGCCTATTAGACGGAGGGGGTACGACAGCCGATCAGTTCCAGTCATTCCACCAGGACGAAGGTACGCTGCTCATGTTGTCTGTAGTTCTACCATGCCTAGAAGGTCAATACCGCAGTTCGATCGCGTCCGCATTGTTACTTTGTGTCAAGAAGGGCTCTCAACAAGGGAAGTTTCCAGGCGTCTCAGAGTGAACCAAAGCGATGTTGTTCGGACATGGAGGAGGTACAGAGATACAGGAACTGTCGATGACAGGCCTCGCTCAGGCCGCCCAAGGGCTACTACTGTAGTGGATGACCGCTACTTACGGATTGCCGCTCGGCGGAACCCTGACAGCAATGCCACCATGTTGAATAATGCGTTTCGTTCAGCCACAGGACGTCGTGTTTCAACTCAAACTGTGCGCAATAGGCTGCATGATGCGCAACTTCACTCCCGACGTCCATGGCGAGGTCCAGCTTTGCAACCCCGACACCATGCAGTGCGGTACAGATGGGCCCAACAACATGCTGAATGGACCCCACGGAATTGGCATCACGTTCTCTTCACCGATGAGTGTCGCATATGCCTTCAACCAGACAATCGTCGGAGACGTGTTTGGAGGCACCCTGGTCAGGCTGAACGTCTTAGACACACTGTCCAGCGAGTGCAGCAAGGTGGTGGTTCCCTGATGTTTTGGGGTGGCATTATGTGGGGCCGACGTACGCCACTGGTGGTCATGGAAGGCTCCGAAACGGCTTTACGATACCTGAATGACATCCTCCGACCCATAGTGCAACCATATCGGCAGAATATTGGAGAGGCATTTGTCTTCATGGACGACAATTCTCGACCTCATCGTGCACATCTTGTGAATGCGTTCCTTCAAGATAACGACATCGCTCGACTACAGTGGCCAGCATGTTCGCCAGACATGAACCCTATCGAACATGCCTGGGATATGTTGAAAAGGGCTGTTTATGGACGTCTTGACCCACCAACCACTCTGAGAGATTTACGCCGAATTGTCGTTGAGGAGTGGGACAATTTGGACCAACAGTGTCTTGATGAACTTGTGGATAGTATGCCACGGCGAATACAGGCATGCATCAATGCAAGAGGACGTGCTACTGGGTATTAGAGGTAGTGGTGTGTACTGCAATCTGGACCACAAATGCTGAAAGTCTAGCTGTATGATGGTACAACATGCAATGTGTGGGTCTCATGAGCAATAAAACGAGCTGAAATGTTGTTTGTGTTGATCTCTATTCCCTTTGTATTTAACGGTTCCGGAACTCTTGGAACCGAGGTGATGCAAAACTTTTTTTGATGTGTGTATCTTATTCTTCATGTTTTTCTTATTGTTATTTTCGAAGTTGTCACTTTCTCTAGAATATTCTCTCCGGAATTTCTTAAGGTACACTCTTTGTATTCCAATTAACGTTCAAACTTTAATTACTTCATTGGTTATTTGTTTAAATCTTATAAAGATTTTAGAAACATGTAAGGTTTTAAACCTTGTAAATTGTTATTGCCTGGAGCAACCATTTAATGTTGTCAGAGGTATGCGACCCCAAATTGTAAATAAGATTGAAATTATATACATGTTAAAGTTACGCTTCTTTGAATTGTTAAATAAATTAAATATTTGTTTTTGGATTTATAATTTCTCAAATACCACGGTTAAGCAAGAGTCTGTCTTCCCTGACTCTTCCAAAGTTTATGCCATCGTTAATACAGAACAATTCTGCTACTATTGTCTGGCCAGACCATCACCCTTCCCCATAGTACTTTTATGCATGCTTGGGAGGAAATACACTAAAGCCTTTCTCTGGCAAACCGCCCAAGTCTTAGCTGCGGTTCCCGTTAGCTTCGACCAAGCTCGTACCTACTTTAGGTATCAGAGAGTTAATTTTCAGTGGCAACTGCCTCTAAGGGTATTTAAAGTTAAATTTATAACTTTTGTGGAACTCTCCTCCTATTTTTCTATCCTTTTTCTCCAATCCAAAATCTACTTCCTTCTCTTAATCATCTTCCCTTGGTGGGTGGGTTATTCCTTATCCAATAATCTACCCACTTCCCTCTAGAATTAATATAACTTCTAGCATCTATGCCCACCATACCAGGTTCGGTTGGTTGGTCAAGGGTCATATCCCTCTTGCCACTGTGCAGTCTTCATCTTTATGTCACTTAACTCACGTTGAGTTGGACAACAATTTGGAAAAGTTTTGGAAAATTGAGTCTGTCGATTCCACCCCTTCTTCTTCCACTGAAGATGACTTTTGCGAACAGCTTTATCTTTCCACTACCACTCGCAACCCAGATGGTAGATTTGTGGTTACTATGCCTCGTATTTCTTCTCCCCCAGTTTTAAAGGATTCATATCCTCGCGCTCTTAAGGCTTTGTTTGCTGTGGAAAATCAGTTGAAACAAGATTCTTCAGCCAAAGCTCAATACATTGACTTTATGGAAGACTACGAAGCCTCTGGTCACATGGAAGTCCTTCATAAACAAAATATATCTGAAGATAGTGTTTATTTCAATCATCACCCTGTTTGGAAGAACCCTTCCACAAGAGAAAACATTCGAGTCGTTTTCAATGGTTCCGCTCCAGATTCTAATGGTATTTCATTGAACAATACCTTACTTACCGGTCCCGCCATTCAGTCTGATCTTTCTTCCGTTCTGTTAAACTTTCACTTGTTCCCTGTTGGTGTGATCGCCGATATTAAACAAATGAATAGGCAAATTTTGATCAACTCTGAACAGCAAAATATGCAACAAATTCTTTGGCGTGATAGCCCCGCCAAACCCATTAAGATCTTCAAATTAAAAACAGTCACATATGGTTTAAAACCATCTGCTTTCTTGGCCATCCGCACTTTAAAGCATCTCGCTGACCAAGACTCTAATCTCTTTTCCGTTGATACCTCAAATCTCCTCAAAAAATCTTTTTATGTGGATGATTTTCTTCATTCCTTTAGCTCCCCTTCTGAAGCACTTGATCTCCAAGCGTTGCTTCAAGGAGGAGGTTTCTTACTTCACAAATGGAATTCTAATTCTCCAGAAGTGCTATCTAAGCTCTTATCCAAAGGAAACACTGATACACCAGTCGAGCTCTTACATACCGTTGATTCTACTAAAGTTTTAGAACTTCAATGGTATCCCGTGTCAGATTATTTCTTCTATCAAGTCAGCTTGTCTCCTATTCTTCCTCAAACTAAGCGACAAGTTCTTTCAGAGATCGCCAAAATCTACGACCCCCTTCAATTTCTAGCTCCGATCATAATCAAAGCTAAGATGTTTATGCAGGAATTATGGTCTCTCAAAACGGATTGGGATGAACATATCTCTCCTTCTCTCTCGGAAAGATGGCTCTCCTTCCGCACTCATCTTCTTGATCTGTCTGTCATAGATATCCCCAGGGTTCTTATCCCTACGTCATTTTCTGCTAATCTAGAGCTGCATCTGTTTGCAGATAGCTCTGCGAAAGCTTATGGATGTTGCGCTTATGTGGTCAGTCGTGACACCCCTTCTTCTTTCTCTAATTTAATTTGTACCAAGTCAAAGGTAGCTCCTTTGAAAACGGTATCATTGCCTCGCTTAGAGTTATGCGCTGCCCTGCTCGCAGCCGAATTATCTCAAAAGCTTGTATCCAATCTCAACTGTCATTTCAGTCATATCTACTACTGGACTGACTCCGCCATCACTTTAGCTTGGATCTCTAAGCCCCCCACGCATTGGCAATCTTTTGTCGCCAATAGGGTGGAAAAAATCCAAACTCTATCCGCATCTTCTCAATGGAAACATGTCTCGGGTAAGGAGAACCCATCAGACATAATTTCTCGTGGATGCCTTCCACACCAGCTAGTCAAATCTAGTCTTTTCAGGCATGGTCCAACTTGGTTGTTGCAAGAACCTTCCTCTTGGCCAGCTCTATTTTCTTCTGCTTTAACGAATGTTCCTGAAACTTGTAAAGTCGCCTCTTCTCTTGTAACCACGGTTACCCCTTCATTGCTTGAAAGATATTCTTCTTTTCAAAAGCTAGTTCGTGTTGTTGCCTACTTGCTTCGTTGGAAATTCTTTGTGTTAGAAAAACCATTGTTTCCTCAAGCATTTCTTTCAGCTGTTGAATTACAGTCTGCTACTACCACAATCTTATTGCTCACGCAGCAAGAGGTTTTTCTGATGAAATTAACTCTCTATCTAAGGGTCTACCCCTTAAAAAGCGTAATAGACTATTCGCTTTATGCCCCTTTCTTGATGATAACGGATTGTTAAGAGTAGGTGGTAGATTATCTTTTTCTGATTATCCTGAAGATAAGAAACACCCCATCATTCTTCCTTCAAAGCATCACGTTACTAAATTGATCATACGTCAATTTCATTATCAGCACTTACACGTTGGTACACGCACTCTCTTGTGTTTACTTCGTGAGCATTACTGGCCCATCAATGGCTTGCACGAAGTCATCTCCGTTGTTAGAAAGTGTATTCTTTGCTTCAAGGCCAAACCTAAGTTTTCTCAGCAACTTATGGCTGACCTTCCTTCGTTCCGCCCCGCTCCCAGCAGACCATTTCTTCTAACTGGTATTGATTATGCAAGTCCGTTCCTATATCAAACCAATAGTCTAAAAGCTAAACGCAAAATTCTTGCCAAGCTTTACATAGCACTATTTGTCTATATGGTTACTGGTGCTATTCATCTCGAACTGGTCACCAATGCATCCACTTCATACTTTCTTTCTGCTTTTTCTCGCTTTGTTGCTAGAAGAGGAATTCCCTCTGAGGTTTTCTCTGACAACGCCAGAAACTTTCTTGGTGCTTCTCAACAATGGCAAAAGGCACTCTACTCTCGTTCTGCCAACGAGCAACTTTCTAACTACACTCATTTAAAAGGCTTTAAATGGCATTTCATCCCCCCTTACGCTCCTCATCTTGGAGGTAGATGGGAAGCTTGTGTCAAATTAACTAAAGCTCATCTCAAAAGAACTATAAGAAACTCTATCTTGTCGTTTGAAGATTTTAATTCTTTCATCATTCTTATCGAAGGCACTGTCAACTCCCGTCCCTTCTCACCTGTTTCTAACGACCCCTCCGATCTGTTTCCTTTAACCTCTGGTCACTTCTTAATAGGTAGCTCCTTAAATGCTCCGCCACCTCTCATCGGCCGCAAGCTCGATAGTTCTTTGGCCATTCTCTGGAAATGAGTCGAAGCACTCAGGGACAGATTTTGGGAACGGTGGAGGCTGGAGTAGTTGAACTTGCTTCAGAGGAGAGGGAAGTGGCAGCTCACTCAACCAAACCTCAAGGAGGGAGATTTGATTCTCCATTGAGAATCCAGTCCTCCTCTTGTTTGGCACACTTGTAGAGTAGTTAGGTGCTACACCGGTCGTGACAACAGAGTTAGGGTAGTGAAATTAATGACTTCTTTTGGACAGTGTGTTCGACCAATTTTTCTGTTGCTCCTTTACCACTCTAGTTCTGTTTTTTGTGTTCCTTTTTCTGTTTTTTCTTGTCGCCCCCTCTGACAGTATATTCGCATTTGCCAATATACGACGGATTAAATTTTGTAGGTTTTTGTCCCGGCAAAAGTCAGACGAGTATTTGACTTATAACCTCACTTTTTCGTCACCACGTGTTTGTCACAAATCTGTGACAAATCATCTTTGTTTCACTTTATTGTTTAACTCAGTTATATTTAAAGTTATTTTTGTACTCACCTGTTATATTATATTATCTATCTCACCTCTAAGACATTTCTCTAAGTGTTAATTAGGTCACCGCTTTACCTCGTGGCATTTTGGTCCGTCTACCGGGTCTCAGTTTGCTACGCGCTCATTGACCATCTCTATGACGTCACTTCTCTCCAGCCATTCAGCACGCTTCTTCTCGCCACATGTTTGGGGCACGCCAATGGCCGGACATCGAAAATTCTAGACTCCAGTGCTGTCTGCTATTTAAGATGCAGACCGACACATATTCCTTGTGATTTCTCTGTTGGTATGGCACCAACCACTCGTCTTGAAGAACCGGACGCTAAACATCATGATTGTCAAACCTTCGCATCGTAATTCTGCATCAAGAAGTGTTAACTTTAATCTTCGCCATGTAAACCAGACAAGCTTCAACTAATCCAACTGGGATTACACTTTAACGTGTTCCTGCGACACAAACTCAAGTATACATCTACGTGTACTACGGAAATCTACTCCGTCTTAAGTGAATATTGTCACTTCATCTTTCTAATAGCTAAGGTCTACCTTACTATTCTGCGAGTGTACTTCAGCTCCGTCAAATACTTTGTGAAAATAACCTCAACTTGTGTTCTACGCACACGTGTGGAATTTGGTACCACACCCTCTCAAGTTAAGTACTTTGTGCTACGCAATTTCGAACTGGACATAACCTATGTCTTGCTTGTTCTACGCAAAACTGGATTGTCGCCAGCACTCTATCATCAAGTTAAGTACCAAAATGTATAAGGTATTTAATGCTTTTTCATGTGTATTCTACAGCAGACCCGCTTCCACCATTGCACTGTTCTTGTGCACTACCTATGTTCTTTCTGTTTTCATGTTAATCTTAAACAAGCATGATTTAGAAGATTCCTCAATCTTAATGTCTGTGTGATCTTCTCTCACTCCTTTTAGGAGGTGTAACTTATCTACTGGCTTTAGCTATTCTCATGTTTTTTGTGATAACAATCTCAGCATTGTTTATGCATATCTGTAACTTTCTTTGCACTTTGTCTGTGCACCATATCTTTCATGGTTTACGTTCAGGTAAAAGACTACTTGCCCACCTGCTTCTGCCATTTCACCTTTTCAATAAATTTTGTATACAGCTCACATATTTTGTTTCTGCCATTACATTATTTCTTTTGAAAGTGCTTTTGTTGCATCTTGGCAACTGCTTACATATTACCATTCTTTTAGGGTACTGCAGGACTGGACCCCTGTCAGCTACTGGCCCCCTTCATAGGTCATGTCTTTTGTTAACTTCTATAGTTTTTCCCTTTTCTTTCGGTTTGACAGGATTTGCTCCCTGTCAGCCAGTCAAAAGCAACTCACTTCTTGTTTTCCGGCATTTACATATACCCAAGATTTGTAACTTTGATTTATTTATTCTTAAGAAACTAACCTTGTTTATCTCTGTACGTAACTACAACCTTGTAACTAAAATTGTGAACTTATTGGTTGAAAATATATATTTATGTTAAAGCTTCTTGCTCTCTCTCTTTTTTTCTTTGTTTTTTTTTGTGCTTGCTCTTATCATGTTCCACCCTACATACTTTAACGCTCAAACTTTATTAATTCTGAACACACTCAGAATTCTCTCAGATAATGGAGACCTTTAATCCAATGGTGTTACCTTTACACCAGCACCTAACTGTCTTGGTAAATATATTGTTGCGTGCCCCCCCCCCCCTAGTGGCACTTTTGTTAACTGGATTACGGTGGGTAGACAGCACAACACCAATTACTGCTTTAAAGAAATAATTAACTTTATTGTGGCCAGAAAGATACACTACTCAAAAGCAAATACAAGCAATTATTACCTTACTCCAGTTTCCTCACGTCGAGAATACTTCACCTTTCACTTGTCAACAGACCACAGTTAATCCTCTCGCTAATGAGTCCGGCCCCCTACGCTGGCTGGAAATAGCTGCACTAGGTCTGTCACTCACTGTTTTGCAACTCAACACAATGACCTCTCTCGCACTAGGTAAGAACACTCGCTCAAAACACAGGCAGTCCCCTATAAGCTCCTCACTCCCTTCGCTGTCAAGAGAATCGGCTTCACTAGGGGTTTCGCAAGTCACCACACTTCTGTCGCTCAGGATAAGCGCCCGCACTCGCTCGTAAAACACAACAACCACTGCTTGACAGGTCGTACTTATATAGCAGGCCGGTGACTCAATAAATGCTTCTAGATCCATCCAGGGTTCACGGCTTCTCGAGGTTTCCATCGCTGGCTCAGTCACGAATATTCTGGACCATCCCTTTGTCCTAGTAGCCCTGTTGCATAAGGCGCACGCAATACACGAGGCAAGGCACAGCCCAGCCCTGGGGCAGTTGTGACTCATGCGGCGAGCGATGACACAAACTCACAGCCGTAACAATATGTTATTACAACGTTTCACTACAGTATTTTATACATACAAGGAGGCACTCAAACCTTCTGTTATCTTAATGCAGCAACGCAAGTGTTCATTCAAGTGTCAATTAAAATAAAATATATAGGCTGCACGATTCCTCTTTAATGTAATTCCCCTCAGGATGAAGACACGCACTGTTTAACTTCTCCTTCAGATCCTGAAAGTTGCTAAATAGAACCACTTCCAGATTCTTCGTCAATGTCTGCATGCATTCAGCAAGAGCCTATGATAAACTGTCATTTTCAATCCTACACCTCCTATCATCTGGAGCTTTTCGGCAGACAATATTGCTGTGCCAGTTAAATACTCTGGGCAGTGTTGGAACCGGGAAAGGACTGCTCCTAGGAATTTCATTCGAACATGACGAAACAATAATTTTATCACCTTGTATTACATTAGTTACTCTATTTATTCGAAATGTATTCAATCTCAAACCTAATTTACACCCCCCTCTTTCCCCGCCCCAATAATAAACGTAATGGATGAGATTAGTGGAATAGAAAAAACGGATTAATCAGAACTGCTACGGCCTAACGACATAACCTGTACGGTAGCACATTTATTTAGGTTAGAAAATTCTGAATTTTACAACTAAATTTAATTTTCACGAACAGAGGGGCTAGCTTGACTATCTGTTTACTCATCTTTAATCAGTCTTAGTTTATGCATGCATTGGAATGTTTTGTAGGAATATATTGCGGTGAATAGCTGGCACCGATTTCGAATTCTTCCCTTCATAATTAGGAAATGGTCCATTGGTTTATTTGCCTTAACAATTTGGCGCACTGCATTTATTAGGCATAACTTAACACTGCACTGATAACGATGAAGTAGGGGCGAATAGGAATTCCGAGGAAATCAGTACCGGGACCGTAAATACTAAACACATAACGTGGAAACCACACCATAAATACGTTTTTTTTTTCTTCCTGTGTCTCCATGGCCACACAGCCGTTGGGCCGTGACGTCACTACCTTATTATTTATTATTAAGGATAAGTGCGCACAATGTGCATTACAATAATTATTTACAAAATTCTGTAAGCGATGACAACCTTTTACTACACACGAGAGCGTGGTAAGTATCGCATGACTTTTGACACAATTTACAAATGCACTTTGGTCTGGGCACATGGAACACCTCAGTCTCACAAATCTTGTGGTGAAAACCGTGCACCGCGAATCGGGTCACTGTGTGTCTCAAATCATAGGCAGTGCCCTTCCATTCTGTTGACGTCATGGCCGTAGTGGAGTAGAAATCAATTGGGATATCCTTCTTTTTTGCAAGTAGTTCTTGTAGCAAATCGTTGTATTGTCTTGTGGATGGTAGTTGGTGAACCAGTCGGAGTTCTTCTATAAAGAAAGGTTCCCCCGCTAGTTCATACGCCAGTCTCGATGGGGTGAATTTTGACAAACAAAGCAGTCTTTTTAAGAATAAGGTTTTCACTTTCTCTAAGTCTTTCAGGTTATTTTTGCTTAAATTAACCCATATTATATCCAATCCATACGTTGCAATTGGTGTAACTTTTGCTTTAAAGAGTCTCAGTGCCGATTGCAGGGACATATCCCTGAGATGACTAATGTCGTTCATTGATCTGACAGCACAGATCATTTTATCTTTGATGTGACGTGTAAATAATTTCCCTTGTATTTGCAAAGTAATTCCTAGATATTTGTAATGACTGGTTTGAAGCAAAGGTTCATCTCTGAGGTAAAGAATGTCATCTTTGGCAGTTCTTCCGCCCTTTCTGAATATCATTGCTACCGTTTTCTGAAGGTTTATTTCAAGATCGTTGATTTGGGCCCATATTGCAAGTTGATTCAAGCTGTCTTGTAGCTCTTCTCTTGACGACGAGGTCAGAACCATATCATCGGCATATACGATGATTTTGACTTTCTGGGAACGTAAGAGACATACCACATCAGCAGTCGCGACATTAAATAGAAGAGGGCTTAGAGGGTCACCCTGAAGTACTCCCATTGTTTGATCGATTGGATTAGATATAGTTATTCCGTTATCTATTTCTACCTGGTTGTTATGTAGAATATCCTTAATCAATCTGGTGATGTAGTGGTGCTCCAGACCAATCATTTCGGTGAGTTTCTTTACTAGTATGCTTCTATTAATGCGGTCGAAGGCCTTAGAGAAGTCTATGAAGACTGCATATACTTTCTGTTTTGGAAGCCTTAAAGTGTCCTGTATTATGTCGAGCAAGTAATTGACAGCTTGCAGTGACGATCTCTGCTTGCGGAAGCCAAACTGCTCTTCCGGAATTTTATCGTCTATCAGTTGTGTCAGTCTTGTTGTGAGTAATTTCATCATAAGTTTGAAGAGAGTATCTTCCAATGCAATGCCTCTATATGCATTAGGATCACTGGAGTCACCTTTCCCTTTATACAGCATTTTTATTCTGGATCGTCTCCATGAGTCTGGGATCCTTCCCTGACGTAAGCATTCGTTCATAAGATCGGTCCACGTTCCTATGAGCATCGGTGCGGCTTCTTTAAGATGTTCATTATAAATCGAGTCTGGCCCACAGGCCTTTCTATCTTTACTGCTTTTTATTGCAAGTGAAAGTTCCTCTACTGTGATGGGATCGAAAGCACTTGTGTGAGGGTCAGTATCTGGTCTGGTGTCTTTTTCTTGCAAAACGTGACCAAGGTGTTGTTCCCATGTTTCAATTGGTATGTCCTTAGGAAATTTCGGTTGTATAGGTTTCAGTGCTCTGAAGGGATCCTGTTCAATTTCTTCAATTAGTATTTTCTCCTTCTTTTCTAAAAATACTTTCTTAGCCTTTTTGATGATGATCTTATAGTGTTTCCGTAGATCTGCATATGTCTTCAGTGTTGTTTCCGTTTCCTGCTTTCTCACAGCGTGAAGAGCATTGATTGTTCGTTTCCTTATTTGAAAGCATTCTTCATTAAACCATGGCTTGGCTTTCCTTGGTCTTTCTTTAACTGAAAGCACAGAATTCCGCATGGAATTCTCTAAATTCCATAGTGCTTCATCAATGTTTCCTGCAATTATGTTATCATGTATGTCTGAGACCCTAATTGTTTGCAATTTGGTGAGATCCAATTTCCTCGATACTTTGCTTTTGCTTCTTAGCGAAGGAGTTATCTGTATTCCCTGGTAGAGAACTGTGGCAATGGGTAGGTGTTTTCTTACGGTGACATTGTCAATTGCACGCTGTTGGAGAACGGTGAAACCCTTATTAATGAATACGAGGTCAATTGTACTTGACCCATTTTGACATATGTATGTTTTTGTTTCTTTATTGTTAGTCAGTGTTAGGCCTTCTTGTTCCATGTAATGCAGAAGTGTGGACGTCTTTCGAGAAGGTACATCAATGCGACAGTTGAAGTCACCAGCTACTATTAGCGCATCATTCCTCGCTACATGACTTAACGCTACAGTTAGATCGTCTATTAAATCTTCTTCTCGAAAATCTGGTTGAAAGTACGCACAAATTATGTATAAAATTGGTGTCTTCACGATTAGTATGTTGTTAGTCCGGTGCTTCACTGTAAAAGGAGATAGGCTGGGTTTCAGCAGACAAGAGATACCTCCTTTAGGCCTTCCAATGTTACTTTTGATGGCGGTATTATGGATGCAGTAAAAATCTTTTGCTCCCCAGTCTTCTGTAAGAAAAGTCTCTGTTAACAGTACTATGTCATAATCATCAAAAATATTATTTGGAGCTAGTTGTAACGCGTTCTTTATACCTTCAATGTTCCATAGAATAATCCTTAATTTATGTTGCCTTTCTGCTATATTATTACTAGAAGTTCTAATTTCTTGTTCTGGGCACTCATTTTTTCGCACTTCATTATGCGAGACGTGCTCCCTCGAAAAAGGGGCGACGAAAGGAAAAACGTTTAACCAGTATGCGTTCTGGCCAGATTTCTGGCGTCATTGCTCTTTCCTTGTCCTCAAATGGGATGCCTATTTTGAATGCTTTACTTTTTCCTCTTGTTTCTATTTGCTCACATTCTATTTCCCCCTGTATGCCTATGTTTTTGAGGTGTGAAATAAGTGTCTTTGCTTCAGTTGTTGGATGAACTCTGCCTATGAAAAGCCATGCTTTACGTTCCGCTGGTCTTAGGTTACAAGTTATATCAAAAGGTTTAGTCCCCTGAATTCCTAGGTGTCTTGGTGAGGGAGTTCTCTCCACTTCTGCCATAGTATATTCTTCATTATCCTTCCTTAGTGTGGAGTGACGTTCATTTTTACTACCTGGATCCCTCTCATCCTGAGTCTGGAGTTTGTCAGAGTTTCCGTGGCTGTTGTTGGGATTTTGAAGACTTTGCTGTGCTGTCGGTGGGTTTGGAGCTTTCCCTTTTATTAACGGAGGTCTCTGATTGACCGCTGTCAAGATTTCTGTTTGTTGCAGTTGCGTTTCAAGCAGCAGTGACATTTTCTGCATCATAGTTTCTGAGACTTGGTCCATTTTAGTTTTCAGCTCCTCATAGTTTTCCTTGTTTAGATTTGTAGATTTCATATTCTGATCACATGCACCAACCATGGCTTCGGTAGTTGCTTGTGTTGCCATTTCGCATACCTGTTTTGTGGAGGAAGCGTTTTTCTTTCGTTGATTATCTTCCTGTTTGGTAGAATCCGATGATCGATTGTCCCTTGAAAGACATTGGCTTGTAAGTTTAGATATATTTTTTGCCATTTCATCCATTTTCTTGCACATTTCTGCACGCATCTCTTCTAGTTCTTTTTGCATGCTTCTTCCCGATTTATATAGAGTGAAGTCCTGTTCACAATTAAAACATAACCATAAAAGTTTTGATTTTTTCTTACTGGTTGACTTTAGTGCGTTAAATTGTCCTTGCTGCAATTCCGCACACAATAGATGATGCCATCTCTGACATGGCCCGTCACAGGTCACAGCTGTTTCGTTTTCCTCTACCCTCTTACCGCACACAGAGCAGAAATCAAGTGTTTTGTCATCCACTCTAGTTGTCGAAGCCAGCTGACTGTTTTCGTCCGGCATGTTAAATATAGAAATGTTCCACCAACAACCAATAAGAACCCAGCAGCTCCTAGTCAATCAAACAGTGGATCAGCTCTGTACCTAGCCGCTCGTGTCGTAGGTCGATAGATGATACATGCACTCTCGGAGTTCTATATCTTACACTAACACTCTTTGCTTAATGAATTGCGTTGGCAGTACTGTTCTCGTTCTTGACTTACAAATGTTATTTTTGAAATTGCGCAAAGCAATTAAAAATGCACACGTTTGTTACTGTAATATAAACACGATTACTTACATAGATTCTAATTACACTGGTCTATCATTCAAAGCATATGTATCAATGTATCAGCGTAAAAAGTATTGAGTCAAATGTGAACGGTCCTATCCAACAAGCACAAAGAATATGAACTGGCAACTACGGCATGTCTATCATCCAATTTGGAAGTAATGACAAACCGAAGCAAAGAACATCGGTGGACTGGTGAACTGGTCCGGAATCAATCCTTGTCCTTATCTTGCCTTATCCGACTGATCCGACTCGACTCGTCAAGTCACTACCTTATTCAAACCGCATTGCATGGCCTTCTCTCTAGGTGGTGTTGAATGAGCCCGGCTGAACGCTCATATGACTCGAATAAAATCGATGGAGAGTAATCGACCATTCTACTATCGACTATATATATGATTCCCTAAAAACAAATGGAGGGAACATTTATACATCTGTAACTGTCGTGCATTACATGCATTTTGGATAAGTGGTTATCTTATATCTATTTTATTGTGCATATCAGTTGTTTATTAGTTTTTTTTTAAATATTTCAAGATGCCGTGTGAAATGATAACTTTGCAGCTTGGACAGTGTGGCAATCAAAGTAAGCAAATGCATGTTACGAATTTGACAGATTACCATAACCTTTCCTTTTAATCCTATAATACGGTGCATCAACTATTTCGAGGTTTTGTAACTAGTGGTGTTAAATTTTCACGTATTTTAATGTGTTTCTAATCGGCATGTCAAGTGCAAACTAATATACACAAGCGAAATACAGAACTTATTCGGGGTGCTGCAAAAGAATGAATGTTTTTGTATAAGTGTATGTGCAAACCGTGTATTTTGTAAGTGGAGTTAACAAAATTCATCTTGATGGGTGAAGATAGCCTAATTATTTTTATGATGCGCCCCTCACCATGGAACCTCGTCCCACCATAATTGTGATTGAGAATATTTTTATTTACAGTAGATCTAGCTAGACTGCCTTCTTAAATTCATTCCACAGTCTTTGGATGAATAATACTCATAAAGTGGCGATATGCGTAATCCATCTTGAGTGATTGGGATGTTTTTCCTTGGATATGACTGCCTGGGCGTTCTAGAGCTTTGATTTAAATAAATTGAAGGTAACTTAAGTTACTTGTCTTTGGTTCAGAGTAGAACCTGAATCAGTTGTGTGGGTAATTGGGCTGTATGAAACACATATGGTATGTATGTAGGCCTAACCTCTGTACAATATTCATCCTCGCTGTTTTCGCTCATAACATTGCAGGTTGTTATATTTTGATATACCCTACAGTGCAACCTCTATTAAGAGATCAGTGACGGTTCCATGGAAAACTGGTCTTTTAGAGGGGTGGTCTCTTAATAAAAATAGGGGTAGGCATTAAAAATAATTTTATACTGTATTATTAATAAAGTACAGTTGGAACACACATTTTATTACAATTTATCTGCATTGGTTCACATTTAGTACAAATTAATTACAATTAGTTATTTTCTGAGCTCTGTCATTTAAAAAAAAAGTCACGAATTGATCTCTGTTTCAGATTAGCACATCTTTTTCTTAACAATTTCACTTGTTAGAATATCTCTGAGTTTGAAAGTCCATTAATTTCTTCTGAGTTCGAACAATCTTCCAGGAGAGCCGTTTTTGTATTTTTTATACGTTACATAACACTTTTTCTAATGACATTGTATGCTGATGCAGTTCTGTGCTAACAGAACCATTGTTTACATCATCACCCTGATCACCATATCCAAGAAGCAGACTTTTGAAAGAGGTCAGACTGAGAAATTGATCGGGGAGAGGGGTGGTCCTTAAATAGAGGTAACAAATACATTGACCTTATGAGGTTTTAAATCGGTTCCTAGAAAAATCTGTCTTTAAGAGGGGTGGTCTTTTAATATGGATGGTCTTTTAGAGAGGTTTTACTGTATAATCTAGGAATAAGCATACAAAGAAATATTATGAACTCCTTCGCGGCGATTAAGTTCATGTAGGCCTATACTAGAATATTCGGTACACCATGTTAAGTTATATTGTTTCACTTACGTAGTAGCCCTAGGCTTCACAACTAGTTTCATTGCCACCAGTGCCACCGAATATTCTAAGATACAAGGAATAGGCGGCCTACATTACTGTGATTCATAAGAATACATAAAACATTTCTGGTTTCCTTTGAAAATATAGATTTTTCACTTTGAACTGCCAGACTGGTAATTTTATTAATTCTGCAGAGTAGGAGAACATCCCTTTTTGTAACTTTTAACAAGGTAGATTATTGAAAATATATTATTTATTTATGATTTACATACCTTTCTTGGATTTGTCGGGGGTCATTTCACAATTTCAATTGCCACTGCTGAACCGGAAATAATTACTTTTAATGTAAATAAAGCATTATTGGTCGTGTTCATTTGAATAATGTTGGCCATTTTATATTCACACCAGACACTACGTCATACCCACGTGACACGTTGCCAACATGAATAATGAAATAAAAGGCAAAACCATTGGCCTGGATAAAGATTATTGATGCGTGACTTCCCCCACTGTGCGTAACAAAAACCAGGGGCGTTATCTATTAGCTAACGCGGCCCACAGGGCCATGCTATCAATCCACCATTGGTCTGGACAAAAATATTGGTCTAGGCAAAGCCATTGGTCTGCCGGATGCGATACAGTACCGAATACCTGGGGTTGGCATTATTGGCTCCTTCACAAACATTCACAAAGATGGCTGTCAGAGCTGCAATTTCAACTATATAAGACGTGCTCCTATTAGGGCGGGTTGGTGGGTCTATGGCAGCGGACGAGTAAACATCTATTACTATATCATCTCCAGATACCATTAATACAGGTATTTTGGCCAATTTCATTGCTTACAATTTTTTATACACTTTCCCTATTCTGCAGCGCCACCGTAATTTTTGCACGCAGAGTTTCCTGTCTCCCGTAGCACATTGGCTCTACCTCGTTATTCCGCCCATAAAACAACAATAACTATAGTGCGGGACAAACCATTGGAAGCCTGAAGGTCAACCGGCTCTCCGCTCCGCTCTCCACCCCTCGCCCGGCGGTGTTGCCATGCTATTGCACGTACCTTCAGTCGCGTGCTGGATGCGAGAACGTACAGGACAACAGCGCACCGACTACGCGTGACCTTCAGGCTTCCAATGGATTGTCCCGCACTATAATTGGTTTATGAATGCCTTGCAATCATCTTTTCAGCATGTTGGCCTATTTGTCAGCATTTTGATGAGGTGTACTAGTGATGAACGTATTGGTACATTGGGACGGAATGGTGACACTAGATTGAGATGTCTGAATAATTCTTATGATATAGCCTAATATAAATGATAAAAATGGTCCGGTTAGCTCAAACAATGCCAGCGTTTCGCCCCAGTGTGCCGTTGGACTCGTCAGTTGGTACAGACACACCTACCAATACGCGTGGCTAGCACATACTGAGAAGGCCATGCAAGACACAAAATACAAGCAGTATTGACGTCACGAGCATGCCAATGTGCTACGGGAGTCAAACTCCCTTTCATAAAAACAAAAGCCTTACCTTGGCAATCCAAATAAGGTTTTCAATATTCCCGAAGGGAATATGATGTAGTTTCCATTTGAGCGGATGAATTATCAATAAATGATAAAAATAGTCCGGTTAGCTCAAACAATGCCAGCGTTTCGCCCCAGTGTGCCGTTGGGCTCGTCAGTTGGTACAGACACACCTACCAATACGCGTGGCTAGCACATACTGAGAAGGCCATGCAAGACACAAAATACAAGCAGTATTGACGTCACGAGCATGCCAATGTGCTACGGGAGTCAAACTCCCTTTCATAAAAACAAAAGCCTTACCTTGGCAATCCAAATAAGGTTTTCAATATTCCCGAAGGGAATATGATGTAGTTTCCATTTGAGCGGATGAATTATCAATAAATGATAAAAATGGTCCGGTTAGCTCAAACAATGCCAGCGTTTCGCCCCAGTGTGCCGTTGGGCTCGTCAGTTGGTACAGACACACCTACCAATACGCGTGGCTAGCACATACTGAGAAGGCCATGCAAGACACAAAATACAAGCAGTATTGACGTCACGAGCATGCCAATGTGCTACGGGAGTCAAACTCCCTTTCATAAAAACAAAAGCCTTACCTTGGCAATCCAAATAAGGTTTTCAATATTCCCGAAGGGAATATGATGTAGTTTCCATTTGAGCGGATGAATTATCAATAAATGATAAAAATGGTCCGGTTAGCTCAAACAATGCCAGCGTTTCGCCCCAGTGTGCCGTTGGGCTCGTCAGTTGGTACAGACACACCTACCAATACGCGTGGCTAGCACATACTGAGAAGGCCATGCAAGACACAAAATACAAGCAGTATTGACGTCACGAGCATGCCAATGTGCTACGGGAGTCAAACTCCCTTTCATAAAAACAAAAGCCTTACCTTGGCAATCCAAATAATTCATCCGCTCAAATGGAAACTACATCATATTCCCTTCGGGAATATTGAAAACCTTATTTGGATTGCCAAGGTAAGGCTTTTGTTTTTATGAAAGGGAGTTTGACTCCCGTAGCACATTGGCATGCTCGTGACGTCAATACTGCTTGTATTTTGTGTCTTGCATGGCCTTCTCAGTATGTGCTAGCCACGCGTATTGGTAGGTGTGTCTGTACCAACTGACGAGCCCAACGGCACACTGGGGCGAAACGCTGGCATTGTTTAAGCTAACCGGACCATTTTTATCATTTATTGATAATTCATCCGCTCAAATGGAAACTACATCATATTCCCTTCGGGAATATTGAAAACCTTATTTGGATTGCCAAGGTAAGGCTTTTGTTTTTATGAAAGGGAGTTTGACTCCCGTAGCACATTGGCATGCTCGTGACGTCAATACTGCTTGTATTTTGTGTCTTGCATGGCCTTCTCAGTATGTGCTAGCCACGCGTATTGGTAGGTGTGTCTGTACCAACTGACGAGCCCAACGGCACACTGGGGCGAAACGCTGGCATTGTTTGAGCTGACCGGACCATTTTTATCATTTATTGATAATTCATCCGCTCAAATGGAAACTACATCATATTCCCTTCGGGAATATTGAAAACCTTATAGCCTAATATTATTAGCTATTATTAGGCTTAAATCCTATAAAGGACAAAGGGCTCCTGCTATTAAGGTACCTCTGAAATATTTCATCAGGTGTGCTAGGCTGATTAATATTTAGGCTAGGCTACCTTCATCGTTAGTTAAAACTAGTAGCTCTGTACTATTTACACTTCTATGCATCTTCCTGACATATGATCGGATTGTTTTAAGATACTTTTTGTGCTGTTAGAGCTTGGGCCCGGTTCATATTTGCTTTGAGATTTAATGACGACGTTGAGCCTAAGGATGTTTTGAACAGACTCTTTCAACGTCAGTCCTCCCCATATGGTATCTTGTTAACCTGCCACTCTCATCCACTGTCTCCCGATCATCAATTGGAAATAGTCTGACCACCTGGTCTTTGGATGGACGGGTTTCTTCTTCCATCTCTGGGCTTCCATATTAGGGTATTGGGTAAAGGAAAGGGCCATGAAAGACTCCCTAGGCTTCGATGGTTTGAAGAGCACAAGAGTTGACCAAGAGAGTTCAACAGGTAGATGAAAGAGGAGCAAGGCACACGTAAGTAGGCATACTGCATAATTCAGTAGAGGCTCCATGTTTGTTATTCCGTGCTCCACATGTTGTGTGCCCTCAGGGGGAGATCAGTAGATATGCACACTGATAAATATATTGGTGTAGCCTACTGCAGATGCTACTCTATGGGACTGTGCATGATGAAACATTCCTCCACCAGCATATCAGGCAGGTATAGTAGGCCTATTCTATCTAAAGTTCATGAATTTTTGTCTATACCGTGCTTTATTTGTCAAACGATCATATTATAGTGCAATTTTAGTGGCCAAGGCAAGGGCATTCATTCACAGCAGACCGCTTAAATGACATGGCTTACTGGTCTTAATCCTAAAAGTTACAAGCAAGATCTAGGCTATATGGATGGTGTTATGCAAAAATGGGTTAACCCACAAAAATGAATAAGTGAGTTATTGACATATCTGTGTAGGTAAAATGACACTCACTTTTCTGTATTACTATATCATCTGGTAGCCAAACGGTCAATCCACTGTCATGTGCCAGCCATTGTACAGAGAGTTTAGTTTGTATGTAACGGAGACCCTCGCTTCCCCTATCGCCCGCGTTGCGCGCCTGTCTCCCGCCAGGCACTTTGCCGTTATGCGGCGCTTACACGGCACTGAGTCATTGAGTATAGGAATTTGTATTTAAATTTGTACTTCAATGTGATCCTTGACCAATTTTTTGACGAACTGCCTTACGGAGAGCGATTGTCAAATTACTTTCAATAAGATTCTGCCACTGCTCACACTGCCGAAGCATCCATGACAGAATTGTGTCGCATTTTCGGTACGAGGATTATAAGTCGGAACGTGTGGCCCCCGCGAAGCCCAGACTTATCACCATGTGACTTTTATTTGTGGGGGACGCTTAAAAATAGAGTGTATGCGAGAAACCCTCGCACTATAAATGAGCTTAAAGGCTATATTACAGCTGAAATACAGTCAATCGGTGCTGAGGAACTTCAGAGAGTAAATGCCAGTTTCATAAAAAGGTGCCAGCGATGTGTAGCAGTGAATGGCGAACATTTTCAGCACCAGCTGTGAACTAGGTAAATACAAATTCCTATACTCAATGACTCAGTGCCGCGCGGGCGCCGCATAACGGCAAAGTGCGTGGCGGGAGACAGGCTCGCGCCACGGGCGAGCGAGGGTCTCCGTTACATACTAACTAAACTCTCTGTACGTTAAACTTTGAACTCTATGTACTCCAAACTAAAAGTTGTTGGGTTGACCCATTTTAGCATAATACCATATATATTTGTGAATTGAGTGACACCACTATGCATTCATCAACATTTTAGTTTCCTAGTGGAATATTAACTTACTATGAAATAATGAATGAAACAAGTTTAAACAACCACCAACTCATGCCATCTTGTAAATGTTGCCGTTTTTATTTACAGCTTGTTTTGATATTGTGCTTTACTTTGCCACTGATACAGGACTGCATGTATAAAATATAAAATAAAAGAGAATACAAATCCATCCACTAACATGTAATACAGTTACTAGGAACCGATATGAACTCTTCTGTAGGAAGTAACGAAGTGAGAAAGTAGCGAGCGTACCCAGTGGCTTCACACAAGTTTGCATCAACTACACCGCGGTGTCTTGGCGAGTGTGATTAAACTGCGAAAGTAGGTGCCGGGATGTTTAGGAGAGAGTTAGTAAATAGGTGACGTAAGTAGGCCTACTGTGCTGTGATGTTTTGATATGTGAGAGTAAATGCGAGAGTAAATATCGTACCACAGTGTGTTGGTGAGCGCAACTAAGTTAAACAGTGGGAGTAGGTATCGCAGTGTGTTGGGGAGTGCAACTAAGTTAAATAGTATTGCAATGTTTTGGTGAGCGCAAGTAAATAGTGAGAGAGTCGGTACTGTGATGTTTTGTCGTAATCGACACGAGGAGGGTTGTACAGTTATGCTTGAAGGGGTTGACACATATTTTCTTCTTTCCTTCTTGGAAATTAATGCCACTTTTTTGTAATAAACATCCCTTCGACTATAGCCTAATGCCATAATCGTGGGGCGAATTCTGTAATAATTACAGACAATCTGGATTAGTTGGCACTTCAAAAAGGAGGTCCTTTGGCTTATGATTGCATGGTTAAGAGCTGCTTAAACGTACAAACTTGCTTTCATAGATGTGAGATCAGATACCGCATTTAATATGCCATGTAATATCCCTTCCTTGTCATTTATTTCCTTATACTATAACTGTTCTTCTGTTTCAGTTGGATTTGAATTCTGGAAGAGACTGTGTGCTGAACATGGGATCAGTCCAGAAGGCATCCTGGAACCGTTTGCCACTGAAGGAGTTGATAGGAAGGATGTATTCTTTTATCAGGTGAGTTGTTGAGCAACTCCTGCGTGTTTTGTGGCACAGTCACATTCCTCCGCTAGTCAGGTAAATGAGTAGATAGAACTCCTAACTTGAATTCTGGTGTTTTGAGAACACTGATATGAAATTTCATGATAACATTCCAACTAAAAAATAATAATTGCATATTGAATACTGTAATTGGAAACATATGTATAGATATAATAAAGTTAAAATTGCGCACAATATGCATTGGTATAACTATTATTCATCCAAGCAGAACTGTGTTAGAGTCTCTCTCCTGTCGGGACACTTCAGCACATGATATCGTTCACAGAAATTGTTGCATCATTTACACACACATTCTGGGCACGGTGTGTGATACGATTTAGTCAAGCATAGGCGGTGATGGAAACCGTGTACTGCTAATTGGGTCACCAGGTGACGTAGCTCGTAGTTTGCTTGTGTCCAATCCTGTGTCATCATAGCATCTGTAGCGTAGAACTCGCTCCATATATCTATTTTCTTCCATCGCTGCAGCTCAGCAAGTGCTTGCGTGTTCTTTGATCTCATGTACTGCTCGTGTTGCCAGAATTGTCCTGTCCGTTATGTGCTGCTTGAAGACGGTCCCCCTAGTTTGAAAGGTTATACCTAAGTACTTAAAACTGCTCACCCTTTCCAGCACTTTGCTCCATACCGAAATAACGTCGTCCGCAGCTAATCTCCCTCGTCTCCTGAACGTCGTATGGACTGTTTTTCGCTCATTCAATGAGAGATCGTTTTTCTCTGCTCAACTTACTAGCCGGTCCATGTTCTCCTGTAGTTTCTTGCAGCATGAGGCGGTGAGAGCCATGTCATCAGCGTATATGTACACACTGGCATCTTCTCTCGGAGTCTCTGTTACATCCGCTGTTGCTACATTGAACAGTAGTGGGCTCATCGGGTCGCCCTGTAGCACACCTGTAGTTTGTGCAATGGGGGAGGATCTTGAGATGCTGTTCTTTATACATACATTGTTTCCTGTTAGGTTATCTATCAGTATATTTAACTCTTATACGCTCAGCGAGCCGATCTATCGGCTTGAGTGGCTGGGCTTAAAACACTCACGGTGCCGATCTATCGGCTCTGTGTTGGAATGGCTGTATTAGTGACTAACTGGACTCCCAGATGGCAGGAGAAGATTGGCATAGTAGCATTTGAGTTTGGTTTTCACTTTTCTCGACAGATAGAGACACTATATTGCCGTATTGGTATGAAACAAATGAAATTATAAAGCCGCGTATGAATGTTTACCGCATGGCGTGTTGACCTGTTCTGTGTGCCAGTCAAGTCATATTTTGCGCTTTAAATTACGTGTTCGGCATTGTTATTTTGTTTCCATTTTAATACTAGTTTATTATTTGTTATATTTTGTTTATATTTAGCGTTTATCTGTGTTATCAAGTGAAGTGTAGCGTTTATTATTTCGTGTTATTACATTTTCGTGACGAGTGTAGGCCAAATTTTTTTCAATGGCCGGGCCGAATTCTAGGCTAAATGATGGTGAAGTATTGGATTATTTAGAGGCTATAGACGATGACAGTGACTTTATTGCCGACAGTGATTCTGATGTTATAGAAAGTGATGATAGTGCCCCAGAAATATCCCCGATAGCTGCTCTCAGATTATCTGACAGTGATCATGATGATGATGATATTATGAATGATGGGGACTACACAGAGGTTCTGTCGCCTGAAAATCCTCTCCCTCTCCCATTTCAATATCATGAATTGTCTGGTCCTAAACACATGCCACCTCCTGATTCTCGTCCAACAGCTTATTTCCTTTTGTTTTTCACAGATTTTCTTCTTTCTCTTATGGTGACAGAATCTAATCGGTATGTCCAGCAGTTCATCACCAGTAAGGGAGATAATGTTCCCACCCCTCTAAAGAATTGGGTTAGGATCACAATGTCTGAAATGAAAGGATTTATTGCATGCCTTCTAAATATGGGTATCAATAGAAAACCAACCATTGCCTCTTACTGGTCCACTATGCCTTCTCAGTTCAGCCCATGGTTCCCTAAAATGTTTTCTAAACATAGGTTCTCTCACTTGCTGCGATTCTTTCATCTTGTCAACAATGAGGGGATGCCAGGGCCTGGAGAAACAGGATATGATCCCTGTGCAAAATATCATCCTCTAGTGGATCATGCCAACAGGGTATTTAGGCACCACTATACACCACATCAGCAGATTAGCATTGATGAGTCTCTTGTGGGGACTAAAAATAAAACTAGCCTTCTCCAATACCTGCCGAACAAACACCACCATCGCTGGGGTATCAAATTTTGGATGCTGTGTGATTCAGTTTCAAATTACTGCCTGGGTTTTTTTTACCTATAGAGGTGCCAGATCTCAAGAAGACAGAGACAATATCATAAAGCATGGTTTGGGATACATTGTTGTGAAGAAGGTTTTAGTCATGGGTGGCTACCTCAACAAGGGTTATCATGTCTTTGTTGACAATTACTTTATGTCTGTACCACTTGTACGCCATCTCTACAAGCTGGGTACATACATAACAGGAACTGTTAGGAGGAATAGGAAATATTTGCCTCAGAATTTTAAAAATAAATTTGCTGTTGGACAGAAACAATATTTTAGGTGAGGTCCAATGTTAGCATGTGCATTCCGAGAGAAAAAGTCCCAGAAAAACCCAGTCATGCTTCTATCTAGCCATGCAATAGCACAAGAACAGGAAATTCCAGCAACCCACAACAGTGCCAACAGCAAAACTAAACCAGCAATAATAACATCTTATAATAAATGTATGGGTAGGATTGACACATCTGACATGATGTTGTATAGCTACCTCGATGAGAGTTCTTTTAGAACTGTTCATGCTGGACAATTATTTCACTCATAGTATATAGATATTTGTAACGGTTTACAAGAAGAAGGTGGCTTTCAATATCATTGCTAGAATGGTACTAAACAGTTACATTCTTTATAAGGAAAATAATAAGGGAGCAGGGAAAATAAAATCTAGACTGAACTATACAGTGTCAATAATTGAGAGCCTAGGGGAGGAATGGATTTCTACAAAATTAAGTGCGATTAATGATCAAAGAGGACCAGTGGGGGTGAGAAAGCTTCCTGAGAAGAAAGAATCGAACTGCGTTGTATGCAGCACCAAAGAAAAGAGGAGGAGGGCCAGAACAGTATGCACTAGGTGTAACAAGGGTTTGCATGGAGAGTGCTTCCCTAAGCACAAGTGCTGACCCAGGAAAGTACGTGTACAGTTCTTTACATTAGGTGCTATATTTCATGGCTGGATAAGAATACAAAAAATAAAATTATATCATGTTATACAGAATTAATTGCTCTTGTTTTCAGTATGACTGGTCAAGAAGATCACTAAAGAACAGATTACTTTCTTGGTATTTGAAAACATATTTTTATTTTTTGTAATTTATTTTCCAAATTTCAATATTTTTTTGTGGTAAAATATGTCTTTAACAATTTTGGGATATATTCTTCCTAAAACTACATTGAATAATGTGCTAGTGTGATTTTTTTTTTCAATTTTGTATCTGTAGATCTCTTTATGCAGTGATTTTTTACATTTTAACATGCATAATCATGAAAAATGGCCCGAGTGTTTTGGACATGACTAGTGAATATAGCCTGAGAGCAAAAGGGTTAACAGGTAGTGGTGTTCTTGTCCGAGGATATGTTTTAGCTTATTTATTGTAGTCTGCCTATTGAGGGTGTCAAAAGCTTTGGTGAAGTCTATGAACACTACGTGTAGTTTCCGCCTGGTTCTCGGAGTGCGTCTTCTATCTCCTGCTGGAGGCATCGGACCGCTTGCAATGTAGATCGCCGCCCTCTTCTAAAGCCAAACTGTTGCTCTGGTATATGTCGTTCTATAATTTTAGTTAGTCTTTCTGTCAGAATCCTGGATAGTATTTTGAACAGGGTACACTCGAGAGCGATGCCCCTATATGCATTGGAATCACACAGGTCTCCTTTCCCTTTGTATAACATTTTCTCTATGGCTGTACGCCATTTCTTTGGGATGCTCCCCCTATTTAGGCACCCATTCATTATGGCAGTCCAGGCATCTTTCATTATAGAAAGTGCGGCCTTCAGGTGTTCATTATAGACACTGTCTGGTCCGCATGCTTTGCCGTTTGGAGTGCTCTTCGCTGTTCTTTCAACACTTAAACTGTGATCGGGTCGATTGTGTGTGTATTCTGCTGTAGGTCTTGATGGGGCCTGGTGTCCCTAGCTTGGGGGATCGTTTGCATGTGGGTTTCCCATGTCTCTATTGGAATATCTCTGGGGGAATATTGGTTTCCTCGGGTTCAGTATTTTGTATGGGTATCTTTCCGCTTCCTCAATCTTCCGTCTGGCCATGTAGCAAGCTGCATTAAACCATAGTTTACTTTTCCTCTTGTTCTGGTTTCGGAAGCATGTAGCTTTCTCTATCATTTTTAAAGTTCCTTCCAGAGCTTTCTCCAGTTTTCCCTCTCCAGCCATCAGTGTCAGTTGTCGGGCGCCTGCTTCTTCAAGTTTAGCTGGATCGAGTTTCCTTGTTGTTTTCGCGGTTGCGTTTTCTCCTGTGGTGCCTGCTGTATACTGAAGTGCGTTTCTACTGGAAAATGTTTCCTGATGACTACTGGGAGGATTCTTTGGTGAGCTGGGCTGATGTATTTCCTGTTGGTAAGTACCAGGTCTATAGTACTCTTCCCGTTGTGAGCTATGTAGGTCGCTTGTTCCTCCTGATTGATCAGTTCTAGGCCTGTCTCCTGCAGATAATTTAAGACTGCATTTGCCTTTCTTCCTGGCGCATATATCCTGCAGTTTTTTTTATTTTTATTTATTTAATATAGTTACAACCTGTGTTTCACCTACAGGTATATCACGGGATATTTACAGTTTTAAATGCAAAATTAACATGAATAATTATTGAAGTGAGTGGAAGATTTTTTAATAAATTCTGTTATTTCGACAGTATTTCAGTGGTGTTTCATAATGGTATGCAGCGGTAATGATCGTAGTACAGTTGGTCGTTCTCTTGAGTACGTGGTGCATTCAGTCAACAGGGGACGAGCCGTCTGTTGAGATTTTTCCTGGCAGCTGCAAATTGGTGAATCAATAATTTTCATTTTATGAAGATAGGATTTGAAGCGACCATGATTTGTGATAAACTGGGTGGTTATGAAATTGGGCCAGAGAGATGATGAAAGTCTGTGTGGTATATTAGGAAGGAATAATTTTGTATGTAAGGGGTCTTCTGAATTGGTATATATAGAGTTCCATATATTTGTATAATGCTCAGTTAGTACTTTTCTGCCTGGTTTAGGGGTGGTGATCTATAATCTATTGCAGTTCTATGGCTGGCAGCAATCCTGGCGAGCTAGTCAGCTTTCTCGTTCCCCCAGAGTCCTGTGTGTCCTTTAATCCATTGAAAAGTAATCTTGTTCAACTTGTTGAGGGCAATAATTTTGTCTCTTATTTCAGTGGCGAGAGGATGGGTATTTTTTCTGTTGGCTATAGCAAAGATTGCAGCTCTTGAGTCCACAAGAATAGCATAATTTAAAGTGCAATTATTCTGTAGTTCAATTCATTCAACTGCCATGATGATGCCCATTAATTCCGCTTGGAAAACTGAGTAATTAATATCTAACCTTTTTGTACCAATACAGATTTCTTTTGAGTTTTTCTCGACTACCATTCCTGCTCCGACATGGTTTTGTGTTTTTGATCCGTCTGTGAAGATGAGGATGTCTGCTTTTTCTACAGCTCTTGAAATAATTAAGTTTATATGATTCTCTCTCGGATGGTATAAACTTGATCTTTTCGGGATTTCTGTTTCTTTAGCGAGGGAACTACAGCGATTGTAGGCCGACCTCTGGAAATGGCTTTGATGTCATTATGTAAAAGTATGGCTGTGTCTATGGGCATAGTGGAGGATATAGCCTGCAAAGTATTGTTAGAAACTGTTCTGTATGCCTGTGTCACAAAAATCAGAAAATAGCTTTGTATTTGTTGCAGTTGCACGTTGGCTCTTTTTGATAAGGAGATGCTCCATACTTCTGCGGCATACATTATGACTGGTAAAATAGCATGATTGTATATCATCATCAAATTATCAAAAGACATGCCCCAAGATGCTTTGGAACATCTGACTAAGTTGTTCCTGATTTTCATCACTTTCATGTCCAGGTGTTGCATATGTGGGTACTAGTCTATTTTGTTGTCCAGCATTACTCCCAAATACTTCATCTTACAGTTTAGATCACCTGCTAAAATCACAGGCATTTCTTGGTCTATTTTGTTTAGAACCGTGTCCATTTCATCAATTATGTTAACAGCTGGCGTCTCTGGCTGGTAGTATACAGCTACTATTGTGCATAGAGTAGTTTTTATGGCTAATATGTGATCCGAGGTATTGATGGTTAATATGTGATACGAGGTATATAATAATTCGAACGGAGAGAAGTTGGGTCCTAGGAGGCGCGAATTCCCCCTTTTGGTCTTCCTGCTTGTTCTTGCCTTGAAAACTGATGTATTGTGTACATACCGTTCGTCGACCATTATCTCGTAAGCATTGTTTCCACCAACATAACAATGTCTTGATCTCTGAAGAAATTATTTGGGAGGATGTCCGCCATGTTTCTCAGTCCTTCCACATTCCAAAACATAACCTTGATCGTTTGCCAGTTGTCATTTATCTTGTTGTCTCATCCATTGTAGTTATGCGAATTGCCCTCCTTCTGCTCCGAAAAAGATACTGCCTGACTAACACTCCCACCAGCCAAAACTCTGGTGTGGTTGCTCTCTCCCGCTGGTCGAAAGGTATGCCGACCTTGCAATAGCATCTTTGGGGAAAATGAAGACGCTGTAGAATGTGAGTACTGCAACAGATGGCAGCACTGCAAATGTGCCGATCTCACTGCGGGAGAGTTTCAAATGCTACAGAGAACGAGATGCAAGTTGTCATGGCTCTGCTCAGAATGCAAGCCGCAACTAATCAGGAAAACAATCGACACCCCGAGAACAACCTCGGAGGTGAAGATCAATGATGAGATGCAGTCATCGTGCAAGGAATTAGAGGAAAGGATGGACGATCTCAGCAAGACACTGATGGAGAAAATGAGCTTGCTACTAGAAACCCAGCTACAACAGATTGAACTAATGACTTCATTGAAACAGAACCGGCCTAATCTAATTAGAGAGGGAAAGGCGGATATGTACGAATGCAAGGAAGCAGAACCCAGAGAAAACGGACAGCAGAAGAAGAAACAAGAAAGAGAAGGAGATACAAACGCGACCTCATATGCGCAGGAAGCAGTCAAAGAACCAAACGATAGCAGAAGGCAAATTGTGATGGGAACAATGACGGGCGGGGACTTCCAAGCTGGGGAGAAACGTGTCTGGCTCTACGTAGGAAAGGTACAACAGGACACCACTGCGGAAAAGATCATCAGACACATGCAGAAACAGGGAATTAAGGAAGAGATAGACCGCGATAGATATGACTTAAGGTAATAGCTCTCATTGGAGTGGTTATATTTGTTTCTGCACCATACAGTAGTGCTGGCCAACCATAGCTTTTAACCAAACACTGGCTTATCTTAAAACTGAAGTCTTCACTTGGGTGATCTCTGTGGTAACTTGCCACATTTTTCAGCCATATAATAATACTGTCTTGACATTGTTTGTTTGGAAGATGTGGAATTTAGTAGACAACAAAGTTTCTCTGACTCTTCATATAGGGAAAGTTCTATAATGCCTCATTTGCTTTGTGGATCCTTATTTTAACATCAGCAGTTGTTCCTCCGTTCTGTGTAATTACGCTACCAAAATATGTGTACTCTTTGACATCTTCAATATTTTCCTCATTGACTCGAGGTTTCATCTTGTTCTTCACATTGATTCCTTTGGTTTCTGAACATTTATCCTCAGTTCCATCCAGCTTCTCTTTCCGGATTTTTGAGCTTTCCCTACATATCGACATGATTCTGGGTCAATATGCATAGATCAGCAAACTCAAGATCCTTCAATCTCTCAACCAGTCTCCATTGGCTGCCACTTCTTCCTTCCGTAACTTTCCTCATGACCAGGGAACAGATTTATATGTACTAATCAACATCATCATCATTATCTTGCACAGTTTCCAGCCACTGGCCGGATCTGTTTGGAACACAGACCTCTCCAACGTCTTCTGTCTTCCCACCATCTCTCAGCCTCCACCCTTGTCCAGTCTTCTCCTCTCTTCTTCACGCTCTCTTCCACCCCCTTCAACCTCCTGACTCTTGGTCTCTTTCCTTCCCACTTCGTCTCGTGTATCCTCCTGGGTATCCTCTTCTCCTCCATTCGTTTTACATGTCCATGCCATCTAAGTCTAGATTTCTCTATACCATCCTGTAATGGTTCCTCCTTCATTAATTCTCTAGTCCTCTCATTTCTTATTCTGTCCATCTTCGTAGCTCCAATACTGCTTCTCAAGAACCTCATCTCACTGGCCTGTATTTTGCTCTTCTCCCTTCCTTTCATAACCCAGGTCTCCGAGGCATACGTCAGGATAGGGACATAGTACGTCCGATGATCTTTTTGCTGTTCTGAGGGACATCCTTGCTCCATAACATGCTTCTCACACTCCTCCGGAATATTTCTGCCTGTCTCCCCCGCTCATTTATTTCTCTATCGTTTCTTCCATTATCTTGTATCAGGCTTCCCAGATGCTTGAAACTCTCCACTTTCTTCAGCTGTTCCCCACCAATTGTTATTCTTTCCTTCTTCCTTGTTGTGATCACCATCTCACTCTTATTTATGCTAAATTTCATCCCATATCCTTGTATTATTCCTTCCCACACGTCCAACTGTTCCTGTTACCTCCTCCTCCTTGTTTCCCCAAATCATCAAATCGTCTGCAAACACCATTGCTTTCATCTTTCCTTCCTCAATTACTTGTGCCACTCGGGTCATTATGTCATCCATCACCACAATGAAAAGTAACGGTGACAGTGCACTTCCTTGTTTCAGGCCGTTTCTCTGTTCCAACCAGTCCGATCTCTCTCCTCCCACTTTCACACAGCTCACGCTTCCCTTGTACATCTCCTATATCCTCCTTATAGTCCATTTTTCTACTCCTCTATTCTCCAGGGACTTCCATACTTTGTTTCTGCATACACTGTCATATGCTTTCTCAATGTCCAGGAAGGCCCTCAGTAGATCTGTTCCATACTCATAGTGCTGTTCTTGTAACTGCCTTACAGCAAAAATCAAATCCACTGTGGACCTTCCTGCTCTGAAGCCATGTTGTTCTTCCCTCATCCCTCCTTCTAACCTTGTCCTAATTCTCCTTTCCAAAACGTTCTCAAACATCTTTGCACAATGACTCATCAGTGTTATTCCCCGATAGTTTCTGCATTCTGTTCTACCGGTACTACCTTTCTTGAAGATCCGGGCAATTATTCCCTTTTTCCAGTCCTCTGTTGTCTTCCTTTCCTTCCATGCTGTCATCACTCGGTACAACCATTGTATCTCCACCTCTCCTGCTGCTCTCACCATCTCCACACTCAACTCATCCACACCCGGTGCCTTCCCTCCTTTTATCTTCCTCACTGCATCTTCCACTTCTTTCCATGTTAAGTCCTTTTCTGTTTGCAGTCCATCTTCCTCTTCCCCGATTTCTTCCTCCTCGCCGTGGTTTCCACTTATGTTCAGAAGTTCTTCAAAATATTATTTCCACATTTTCTTCAGTTCTTCCTTATTTTCTACCTCTTGTCCCCTTTTGTTCACCATTCTAACATAGTCCGTAGGATCCTTCAGCCTCTTATTTTTTACCATCCCATAGATAAATAGATAGATGTCATTTATTGCAGAAACACAAGAGAACATCAAGTACAATGCAATCGTCAAACAAACTAACATATGGAAATGTAGAATATATATATACACACACAGGGTTGTGCTCTGAATCACACACACACATGCATGCACATACATAGACACACACACAAGAGTACATTATTTACAGCATACATTTGATATAAATGCATATTACAAAGCAAGGGCAACATGCCGGTTTAAGTCCTACATCAGAAAAGGTTAAATAGTAACAGTGAACTACACCAAAAGCTAAGTATGTCTAATTGACTTACAGACTTCAAAGAATTCATCTGTTTTATAAATGCTGTTGTTAGTTAGTAGAGACTTAATCTTTTGTTTGTAGATATTCAAAGGCAAATGCCTAACAATGGCTGGAAGGGAATTGAAAAATTTCAGGGATATATAAATGAATGTCTTCTGAGTTCTACTGAACTTACATCTGTAAAGCCCTAAGTTGTTCCTATTCCTCGTGCTAGAACAATGTGATAGACCCAGCACCTCATACTTGTGGTTTTCTTTGATATATAAGAGGCACTGGAAAATGTACACTGCTGGCAAAGTCATGACACCTACAGTAACAAATGCTTGCTTACAGTGACTTCGAGGAGGAAGACCACAAATTAACCTCAGAGCTCTTTTCTGCAATCTGAACAATTTCTCCACATGCGACATGTGACCCCAATGTAATGTTCCATAGGCCAAATGACTATGAAGTTGTGCAAAGTAGACTACTCTTAATACATTGGTACTGATGCATGATCTAAGTCTTCTCAATAAAAAAATCCCACTACAGACCTTAGATGCAATATTCTGTATATGTTTCTCCCATTTTAGTTCGGAATCAATCGTGAAACCAAGGACATTAATTGTATCCCTGTCGATGTCTCCTCCATGTACGCAATAGAATTCAAAGTCCTGAGTTTTACTGACATTCAAACAAAGAAGATTAGCTGTACACCAGTCATAGATAGTGTCTGAAATATGATCATTTCCATGGTCTGGAAGCAGTGCAGATTGTGAACTTATACAAATATTAACATCATCTGCAAAGAGATAGCTATCTACGTTGGGACCAGATAGGTGATAAGGCAGATCGTTAATGTAAATAATAAATAATATTGGACCAGGGATAGACCCCTGAGGAACGCCATGATTGACAGGCAAAAAAAGAGACTCATTTCCTCCTAATACCACTTTCTGGAATCTGTCGCACAGGTAAGATTGAATAAGGGAAATGGAATCTTCTTCAAAACCATAAAATCGCAGTTTGTCTGGTGGTATCTTATGGGATACAGTGTCAAAGGCTTTAGACAAATCATAAGAGTTTAGCCTGTAATGGATTACATCACAACAATTGCTTTTTTTCATTTTTGCTAGTACCCTCCTTACATCCCTAATTTCTACTGTGCTGAACTTAAATTTGCAACTTGGTCGCAGTAATATCCTCATATAGTAATTTGCAGTGGCGGATCCAGGCCTTGCGGGGCCCTGAGCGATATGATAAGGTGGGGCCCACAACAATAGGAAATAAAAAATATCAAATCAAATGGAAAATAGTTTTGTAATAATAATAAAATAAAGAATAGTTACAATATTTTGAATACACTACAGTACCGTACATTTTTTTTAATAATATGAAAGAAACGTTTAAGTCCCCTTGAAGAAGATTATGTAAACTATGAAATATTAAAATATCCTACTTTGCGACTTTTTTCCCGGGTGAAGTCTTCTATTATTCCTCTGAAATCTAAACTTGCTAAACGGTCACGGGAGGTCATAGCTGCACTGAAAAAAGGAATAAGAATTACTGTATAATTAAATTAGTTTGAAAAGTATAATTAATTAATGAATTAATTAATTAAATTTAAAAAATCCATGGCTCGGGGCCCCCAGACTATGGGGCCCTGGGCGGTCGCCCTCCCCTAGATCCGCCCCTGGTAATTTGAATCGTAATGATGAGTTTCAGATCTAACCGATTCTACAATTCTTTCCACTCTATTAATGAAAAATTCGTTGAGGTCAGTGCAGGACAATTCGTGGTTACTAATTCTATCCTTTATACCAAATCCACTTTCTTTCCTAATTAAGTTCCACATTGCTTTTGATTTATTTGAAGCCTGGTTAATAATACTGTCATTAACCTGTTTTCTAGTTTCCCTAACTAACCGAGTAAATTTTTTCTTGTAGACCTTATATAGGAGTTTTATTTCTGAAGACCCTGTACTAATATAGTAACTATAGAACATGTTGCAAGAGTCCTTAAGTCTATCGATTTCTTCACTCTTTATCTTCGAAGGTTTTGGTACAGAGCTTCCTTTTGTTAAACTCCTGGATGGGAAAGCTATATTTGCTATTTCTTTCAGTTTGTAGATTAGAAATTGAGTCTTAGTACTAATGTTATGACAATTATACATGAAGTGCCAATCTGTAGTTGAGAGTTCCAGCTTAAAGTTTAGGATGTTGGAATCCTTCATTACCCTAACTTTCTGATTGGGTTGTTTGCAATCAGCAAAAGCTGTTCTTGAAACAGGGACTACCGATTTTAATACAATCGGCCAGTGACCTGATACTATTGACTTTATTATTTGGCAACAGATAACTCTTTCCTGGAAGGTAACTATATTATCTATGCAGCTTCCCCCACCCCCTGGTAATATCTGTAGTAGATATTGACAAAGTGAATGAAAGAAAGAGATTATTTAACTCTACACACTCAGCACTGCCTCCAAACCTGAAGTCAACATTGAAATCAGCACACAAAATAATATTAGCATTAAAACTAAAAACATATTCAAGAACATCAGTAAGCTTATTGACAAAACCCTCAAAATCCTTATCAATTCCATTTGGTCGGTACAGAGCTAATACAATTGTGTTGAGTGAAACTATATAGGAAGCTGTTACTTCAAAACTCGTCTCATCCGACATTCTATTTACTATTTCTAATGCTTTATGAGAGATTCCCTTTTTCACATATATGGCACAACCCCCATGTTTTCTTATAGGCCTACTGTATTTATTACTTAAAACATAACCCTCAAGAGCATACAAGTTAATTTCCTCTGGTACTAGCCAGTGTTCCACCAAGCAAACAATATAAATATTTTATTCTGACAAATAGCCCTCAACGGCCTGCATTTTGTTAGATAATCCCTGCACATTCCAATTGAGTGTAGTGATTTCATTTGGGTTAGGCTGGCTATGTGAATCACACTTCTCATGGGAATCAGGGTTAACAAAGTTATTTACATTTGAATTTGAAGTACATGGCCAAACCCTTTTTGTTCTACAAGGTTTGACCTGACTTACACGTTTTTTACATCTTCAGAGACATATTGCAGACTGTGGATTACCTTAGGATTGTCACGAAGATGATCACTAACAATATTGCAAATAATATTGGAGAGCCACTTCTTACCCTTGTTATTGAAATGTTGACCTTGCCTTGTATGAAGCACTCTTTCACATTCACTGACATTTACAAGTAACACATTCCTAAAATGTTGGCAGACGAGTTCATATTGTTTGTTAGAACTATCAATTTCCTTATTTACATACGACCATTCAGGTAAGTCATGTCTATGAGGAATGTTGACTACAATCAGGTTCGTATGAGTCAGGGAAGATAAAGTTTGCTTAAGACTGGACATAGCCTCTTTACTTTGATTATTACTGACGTCATTAGCGCCAGCCATTACAACTACAAAGTCATTAGAGGTTAAGTCACTACCCTCGCCTTTCACGGGATTAGACACTTCACTAAATCCTGCACCCGGTTTAACAAAGCCTTCAATACAAAATTGTTTTTCAATATCCGTGTTATGTAACAGCGATGACAATCCTCGGCCGTAGCTGTCCGTATACAGCTTTAGTCTATTTTTCCGTGATCGAATTACCGGCTTCGGCTTCACGCTTGATAGGCCTACATCATCTATCGGCACGTTCAAGTTTTCATCATCACAGTTATGCATTAAGTTTTCAAACCTGTTTCTCGTTGGTAAACTAAAACATTTGTCAGTTCCGGGTAATTGTTCCGAATGTTTTGATCTCTTTCGTTTTGTGTTAACTTGTTACCAAGTTGTTACTGGTGCCGAAGTTTCATTAAACGACTCAAGCTCACACTCAAATTTATTATCTACACGATTTCCCTTCATAATATTCAGTTTGTCTCTGAGGAGATCGTTTTCGGCTTTAAGAGCCTCGATATCACTCCGAAGAATGTTGATAATTTCTTTAGCATTGTCGTATTCATTGCTGTCAGTTTTCTGGTCGCCATCTCCGAGAACCTCTACAACAACACACTGTTCCCTAAACCATTCCCTATCTTCACCGATTTTAACATTCTTGGGGCATTCCCCGCATTTAAAATGCCACCATCTATCACAATAACCACATGATATTCCGTTTTTAACAATTTTCCGGCATTTACCGCACTTTTAGTCGAGTTTTACATTAATTTCTCCGGGAGTTGAAATTACCACGTCACTACTGCCCGACGCCATCTTACAGGACCTTTTTTATACCTTCACTATCCTCCTTAATCATCTTTGTCCACTCTTCCATCCACTTTCTTCTCTCCTCAGCCACTACTCTCTTTGCCTCCTTCTTTCTTGCCTGGTACTCTTCCCTTGTCTCTGCCATCCTATTTTGATACCACCTCCTAAAGGGTCTATTCTTTTCCCTTACGATATCTTTTGTCTTCTCATTCCACCATGGTGTTTCCTTCCACCTCTTCTTACTACTTGTCCTCCCACATACTGCTTCTGCTGCACCTACTAGTGTCTTCTTAAATCTAGCCCATTCCTCTTCCACCCCTCTTTCTTAATCTGTTGGAATTCCTTCCTTTACCATTTTGAGGTACTCGACCCTTCTAACTCCTTCTTTCAGTTTCCATATCCTTATACGTTTTTCCTGGTTCTCAGTCCCTTTCTTCTCCTTAGTCCCTCTCAGGTTCATTACCAGCAATCGTTGGTCGCTATCCAAGTTCTCCGATGGTATAACCTTGATGTCCGTGATGTTCTTATTTAATTCTTTCTAATACAGTATATAGTCGACCACCGGACTTCCTGGTCAAGTACTAATAATTAATGAAATATGTACATAAGGTAAATGCACCAATAGTCGTCATGTTAAGACTGATTTAGTCAATAAAATATATATACCTTATACCTTTTGGTCATTTAAATCAACAAGACCACTGTACTTAACCTCAAACTCTACTCAAACACTAGGAAACTCTCAATGTCGAAAGTATTCGTTTTAGAAAAAAAATGTATTAAAAAAGGGGTTTTTGCGCTAGTAATCGTCACGATTTATTTAGATTTTTCCTATATTCGTCACCCGCTTGCACCAATTGTAGTCACATTGTTCGTTGTCCTTATCTGCTGTTTATAATGCATTTCTGTCATTATTGTTGCGTAAGGCACCGATTTATTGACATGGAGACTAACGTTTACGAATAACGCAGTACCAGTAATTATTTAAAAAAGGAAAATATAAAAAATCGGCAATCGTGAATGGCGGGTAGACATACGGGCATGAAAAGATCGTAATTCTGCTCTAAACACATTTATTATAAGTTATTTTTGTATTTCTTAAAGTGCATTAGAAATACAACAATAACAATAATAATAATAATTGAAATCCGAACAATATAACCACAAGAACGTGTAGTGATGTAGGCTTCCCCGACCGGTGTTCAAGAGCGAATGGTCGTTTTCCGGGCTGTTATGCCATGATCTTTTTTTTTTTTGCTGGGGGATGGGAGGCGTAGTCACATAAAAAGTGAGACAGACCATGCATAACGTAACGTCTGCGTTGAACAATCGCCGAGGGTCTGACAAGATAGACTGTAATTGTTTTCCACCAAATAACTATACGTTTTAATTTGATGTTCTGTAATTTCAGCACGGTTTACTGTCGAATTTTGAGGTGTTAGTAAAGTAGCAAAGATTCACACCATTTTCTCCCTGGCCGCCCATCTTTGAAAGGAGAGTCCCACTTCAATTCTTTTGTGGGGCACTGGACGCTATTTTGCAAATCGTCCTTTGTTACCAGGAACCCTGCTTTTCCTAGTGAGATTACCCATTGAACTAACACCCTTTGTTAAATAGGAACTTGGCCCCATCTTCCTCTCTCTAGTTTTTCCTTTAATTTTGTCCGAGAGGGTGTTTCTCGGAACACCATTCCTCTCTGCAGCCGTTGTAATACTCATGCCGTCCTCCTCAACGACCTTAATAGCAGCTTCCATTTGCGGAATATCGTAGGCTAATTGAGAAATGTGGGTTTTGACATATTGCTTCAAAGCAAAGATTTACCGTAGTCTTAGAATATATTTTTCATCTCGATTTAAAATGAATCCTCTTTAGCACACCCAAAAACCCTATGCCTAGAACTACTGATAATAATATTAATGTTATTTGTTTTACCTCCGTTTTAACTACTGCGGCTTTTAGAAACTCCGGAGTGCCAGAATTTTGCCCCGAAGGGGATCTTTAACGTGCCAGTAAATCTACTAACACGGCTCCTTTGCATTTGCGCACCCTCAAATTCCAGATGACTGTGCCAGGATTCGATCGGTCCTGCAACAGCAAGCGAGAACGTTACCACTGAGCCACGCAGCCAGCCTAGACCTACGGCCATCAAAAAGACAGATCTACATAATAACAGCACAATGTAAATGTTTTTTGATTCTGAAACGTTAACGCAAACTTGAACATTATCGTGCACTAGTGTTCGTCACGCATGTGCTCTAAAGATCGTCAACTTTGACGACTATTGGACATGATGATCAAACGACAATTTAATTAATGCAGGGTGCTTCAGAACTACATTATAAGTATATTGCCGCTGTTAGGTAGGTCTTACAAGGAGAAATAACAGTGTGCCTGTTTTTGTCACAAACGACGAGCATTGGCAAAGTGCGTTTTCTTTAAAGTGTTTGTCACCAGCATTTCTAACCAAACTAGGAACGTGAGCACGAAATAGCAAATTGCATATGTTACAGAGACAATTACCAACTATATCACACACTGGTAACATTTTAAAACGTTGGAACATAACACGTATGCACATATTTAACTCGCGTGCCTGCTTAGCACATGCGAGAAGCAATACGCCGCGTCAAGACAGCTCAACTCACAGGAGATGTTTGATGCTGGGAATCACCCATTGTATCGCACGCATGATTTCGCAAAGTTGCTCCTTATCTGCAACGAAGGTATGACGAATCTCGTAAGTCTTGTGCGTTGAGAAAGACCCGTTGACAGGCTTATTATTTGAACTTATATACGAGATTGACGACTATTGGCTCAGTGACGAAAACCGGTACAGTTACCTTAATAAGATTGATTGTATTATTATCCATGTTACCTTATACGGTATATTTAGTTATTTTTATGGAAATATGGAATTGTATATGGACTTAAAATTACAAAATACTATATCTATTTCAATATCCAAATTCAAAGAAACTAAACGAAGTAGATCTACTTGAAACATAACATTGCACTTCTCATTTTAATATCAATATCCCCACCAGGAGGATCACGTCTAGTGGGACGTGGGTTGGCGACCATGGGACCCCAGCTGAGTCCGGCATTGCTTCCACTTACTTGTGCCGGGCTCCTCTCCATCTTCTTTCCTGTCGACCTCTTTGGTCAACTCTTGTTCTCTTCCGACCCCGACAGTATTGGGTATTCGAGGCCTAGGGAGTCTCTTTCTTTCTTTCTCGCCTTAATTGGCCCTTCTCTCATCTTTCCTGATCCCTCATTCTTCTAGGGATCAGCCTTATTTTTCTTTTCATTATATTTCCTTTTCTCTTTAAGATTCCCGCACTGTTTTTGTGAATTGGCTCCCCGTGTATTTAAATTCCATTTGTGAATATTTTGACTCAACACTACATTTTGTAGGTATTTTCAATCTAAGTTGCATTTTTTAACTATTTTCAATCTTAATTGCATTTTGCGAGTATTTTCAACCTCAATTGCATTTTGTTAGGATTGTCAATCTAAATTGCTTTTTAGTAAGTCTTTGAATGTAGGGTACCACTTTTGTGAGTTTTCTGAATTTCAATTGCATTTTGTAAGTATTTTCAACCTAAACCACATTTTGCAGGTATTTTCAATCTAAATTGCATTTTGTAGGATGGGCATTTTGTAAGTATTTTCATTCTAAACTGCATTTTGTAAGTATTGTCAATCCAAATGAGTATTTTGAATCTAAATTACATTTTGTAAGAATTTTCAATTTCAATTGAATTTTGTAAGTATTTTTAATTTCAATTGCATTTTGTGAGTATTTTGAATCTGGTTTCCATTTTCAATCTAAATTGTATTGTGTATTTTCAATTTCAATATGTAATTATTTTGAATCTTGATTGCATTTTGTATGTATTTTGAATTTCAACTGCATTTTGTAAGTATTTTAAATTTCAATTGCATTTTGTGAGTATTTTAAATTTCAATTGCATTTTGTGAGTATTTCAAATCTACATTGCATTTTGTAAGTATTTTGAATCTAAACTATATTTTGTGCGTATTTTTCAATCGATCCCTTTTGTGAGTATTTTCCTTCTAAATTATCTTTTGTAAGTATTTCCACTCTACATTTTGCGAGTCGTTTAAATCTGAGTTCCATTTTGTAAGTGTTTTCAGTCTAACTTAATTTTCGTTATGGTTTCCATTTCATTGCCATTTTCGCTATCACCCAGACCATTAGGGGTCGATAACCTAGAAGTTAGGCCCCTTAAATCAACAATCATCATCATTAATATCAATATGATTTTTGAAGAATACTCAATCTTTTATTCTGTTACCAAAACAATGGATTACAAAGCTTGCCACAGTGGGTGAGTGGTTATCGTGTTGGACTATCAACCCCAAGGTCGCAGGTTCGCTCCTGGCCGTGGTAAGTGATTTTTGAAAGGCGACAGAAATCACAACACGCATGTCATACATTGTTGGCATGTTAAAGAACCCATTTGAATTCAATAGGCAGTGTTCATAATGGCCAAATTAATCTCCGGATTTTCCGCCAACACGCAGTTCCTCCATTCTCTACTAGAAAGCTCTATAGTGTCAAGGAGCTTAGATATCTAACCTCCTTGACTTCCATAATGTTCCAAGGAACAACAAAATTCGACATGCACGCAGCCCTCCGGGTGCAAATAACAAAGCCGGCACCCGAGGCCATACGATATTATTATTAATGGATCACAAAATGTTCTTTTAAGTGCTGGAAAGTGAATCTTCTGATATTGTCTGTAAGGACAGATTTATATTGACTGAAATTGTGTTCATTTCATCAGAAGAGGTAACGGGGGCATGTTTGAACTTCACAATGTCTGCTGGGGTTAAATCTAATGTTAACTTTACACTTAAGTCTCCACACAAAATTGCAGCAACCATTCCCATTGCTTCATATCCAGGGTTCTTTGAAAGTATAGTGTCCATTTTCATTTTTGCCACATCTGCAACTTTACCTGCACCACGATTTACATTTTTATTTAAATATCGATCTTTTAACTTGTTTCTCCATTATTGACAGGACTGCTAATTTACTAGAATTTAATACTTCCTAGCCGAAATATGGACTATATTGATTTTAAGGACTTCTCTTTCTTCATTCGTGTCAGAGGCACCTTCTTTACATGACAGCCTATATACATATTTACACTCGTGTTTAAAAAAAAGAAACAGGGTAAGGGCTGGCAGTCCAGCGGCTAGATGTTAGCTGCCCAGTAGCGGGTGACGTCGATGGCAATGGGAGTGGCTGTAATTAGGTCATCCATAGTACAGGTTGAAGGGCACAAGGAGCACTGACGAAGAGCTGTGTCGTCTGTTGCTCTCTACAATCACAGAGAGATGTGTTGGATGAGAAACCCCACTTCAGCAGATTCACCTTCGTTCTTCCAACTCCTGTACGAAGTCTATTTAGGGCCTTCCATGTTGACCCGTCTTCCTTTTGGCCACATGGGAGACTTTCCTTTGCCTCCATCCAGTTAGAGAGATGTTCAGTTTTTTCTTTCCACAGTCAGGCTCTTGCAGCTTATTCTTTCCTTTCAAGGTTGACTGATGAACGGATGAAGCTCTTCTTAGATTTCAGCCTTGTTGGAGCTAGAAGGTAACTGTAAAGGGGATGAACTTCTGATGTTGATGCTTGGAGTCTTTCCGTGTTTGCTGCTACCTCCCTGCGGATCTCACCAGGAGCAATACCAGCTAAATAGTTAGTCTTTTCGATGGGGATGGGTTTCAGACAGGCAGTGAATGATACTGCAGGTTTCATTGAAAGCGATGTCAACCTGTTTCTTTTAATGACTAAGAATATGGAACATATGTGCTAAACTTCCAAATATGGAAAATAAATACTCAGGTGTCGAGCGATAAGGGATATGCGGGAAATATACAGGAATTTTAGTGACCGGGGAAAAATATGGGAAATTCGCATTTGATACGGGAAATCTTGAAAAGTCTCATAATGCTAGACTTCTTAGCCTCTGAACGCTCGGTAGAGTCCTCCTGCTCGGCCTTCTATTTCACCTCCAGACCGCGCTGCCACCCGCATTTTGCGCCACAGCTGAGAACCCAGCCAACGTTGAATGCATGCTTTGCCTGGCCGTACCCTCTCCGCGTGGGGCTGCGCGTGTCGAGCTCGTTGCTGACAATGACAGACAGGAATCAGCCCGCATTGTTAAACACAGAGGAGACCAGTTGATTTTTCGACCTGGATTTCTCGACAAGAGCAGCGTTTAAAGAGGCTAACAGCTCAAGATCTCAGAACATTCCAGATGCGGATGTGCTGCATTTTCGCACCACTGCCGAAAATAGTACATTCGTATGGCTGGAAAAATTAGAGAGAGGTCACCTCTTGCTTACAAGATGACCCGTGCTATTTCCTGTTTAGACCCTATAGTGGTCGCTGAGACTCCTAAGTTGGCAGAAGATAGGATCATCATTGCCCTGGAAATTTTTTGTTATCAGAAGAATTTGCTTTCTGGCGCAATGGCTGACTGCATCAAGAGCAGCTACTCCGCACTTCTGAGATTTCCCTCCGACACTGTGCATTTGAAGCAGTTGGACGGAGAAGAGCCACGGCTCGACGTGCTGTGGTTTGAATTAGTGGTTTCAGCACCTTCCTCAGTTCCTGCCAAAAACGATCTCACAAGCTTCGTTAAATTGATACTGATTTTGTATCAAAGCAATGCAGCTCTAGAGAGAAGTTTCTCCCTGTACATGGATTGCAAATCGGAAAGAAGCAAGACTGATTGGCATGTGTACTGTTCTGGACGCTGTGATGGCAGCTGGTGGAGTAGAAAAGATAAACGGGAGCAAGAGCATGGTCCATGCTGCACGAAACTCTACGCCATGTTAAAAGAAGCAAAACCGGTGCGAAGCCAGAAGGAAAAGGAAGCGACGACTAAGGTGGCAGTCGAAAGAAGAGCCACGAAAGATCTCCAGGAACTGGCAAAAAAAGATCTTGAACGATGCCTGCCTTGCTGAAGCAGGGATAATTGAAGAGCAGATGAGTTCCATAGAGAAGCTTTAAACTAATAAATCCTTGATTATTGTTTATTTTTTCTTATTTTGTGTGACTAAAGTTCCTGACCACAATCTAGAATTGGCAAAGTGACTTATTTTATTTTGTGTTTGACTAGCCTACAGTTCCTAGTCAAAAATTTGTAGTCAAAAGAACTTAATTTTGTGTTGTGTATAACTGAAGTTCCTAGTAACAATCTTGTGTTTGTCAAAGTGACTTATTTAATTTCGTTTTGCATTATTTTATTTTCTGTTGCCTACTTTGAGTAAAAAAATCTAAATTAAAAGGTATTCGTGGCGTGTGGAATTATACTGTTTTTAGCCTTTCCATGGTCTTTGGGGAAAACATACGGCTCTTCTTTCGCAGGGGAGATGCACATACCATACTGTTTTTAAGTCCGTATGCGTCACACATGCATAATTTTCAAAAACTACAAACAATATCTCACAGCTCTCGACATTCTACTATCAAACACCCGTCACCAACATGTGGGTACAAATTACACCCCACAAGTGACAGAATTCTGGTCGTGTGGGCAGGCATTGTTTCAGTCGCTTGTTAACCACTGTCTGTGTCTGAGTTCCTTTCATTGTTTCGTTTACTTTTACTTCGCTGAAGTTCGACCCGAGGACTGGACACATGCCCTACAGCATGTACAGAATAAAATACTGAAGGCGTCCTGGATATCGTGGTGGATGAAATGATTATTAACCTTGGCAATTCATCAAGCTCTGACGGAAGACAATGATGGTGGTGATGATGATAGGGAGAGTGAAGGGATGTAGGGTGTCGAACCCTTGCCCAGTGACAGGATAACTTAATTTATTTATTGGTGTCAGTTCGTTTGCTGCAGTCGATAATGGAGCACAAGCTATTGTTTCCCGTCATAGTGTTCAAATTACCGTCTGTCATTCAACAGCCTACAACTCGACAATGTAAAACCACGGCAATAATATCGCCACAGAACGGCTTGTTTGAGTGCTCAATGCTAAATATTGGGCTAACTGATGACGGCCCCTTTGTTCGACCACTTGTTAGAAATTGAAATGTCAGTTCATCCTATTTATCGGACAGTGACTTTTCAGACGGTTGATAGACCAGCTGTCTTACAATTTCTTATTCTTCATCTTCAATTCCCTTATGCCTTCAAGCGTCGGGGTAGCCTCGTTTGAGCCATTTCTGCCATTCCCCTCTATTTCTGCACATTCTCTTCATTTCCACAACAATTTTGCCCCTTTTTTGTCCCAATCTCTCAATATACCTTGTTCCGATTCCACTCCGGTCGTTGTCGTTTATATCCGTCCAATCCAAGGCTGCTTGTAGTTCTCTGAATCACTTTACCTCCACATGGGTGATTAGTCCAACATAGAGTGGTTTGTTGGGTTACCTTCCCATCCTCCATATTTATCCCCAGATGGTCAGGTTTTGGGTAGGCATTTCCTCTTTACCCACTAAGTTATGGTTTTCCCATCAATACTCGGGTGGCTGATTGCAGTGGTTTCCTACTGAGCGATGGGGCAGCCACATCCCTACGCCAAAGTCTTATTCAAGTGTAAATTACTTCAAACATTTTCATAACAGCTTTTCAGAGGGCACAAATTTGTTAAACCGGCCATCGGTGGTCCATAGCTCCCATAAAAAAAAGACAATGGATGGGAAATGTTTCACTTCTTACGAAAATAAAAGAAAACGCGTTTCTCTAATACAAATTACTAAACAACGAAAATTTACAGACCATATGGAATGGTACGCGCGCATTATGTTTCACTGGACAACGTCGCATGACTTTCCTTGGCCGAGAGCATTGTTCCCGTCGCTAGCTCCGATACTTTCTTCCCACATACCCACCCGATTAAATATCAATCCATATATCATATCACTAATCACGTGTAAATAAAACATATTTTTCCGTTTAGCCCTTCATTGCTACGAGCCTAATAACAAGTCATTATACTGCTACGACCACCAAGGCGCGTGAAAAAGTTGGTTTACAAAATTAACAACTATTTTCAGAACCGTCAGATCAGGTTAAACCTCCATATACATGTTAACAATAAGTTCTTTCAATTAACGGGTTACAATACAAATATTTACTCTATATAGCTAAACGCAGAATAACATAAGGAAACGTGTAGTGTTGCTTGTTTTTATGTAAGACTACGGGTAACGTTTTTATTGACGTCTAAACTCTAGTATAGATACTTTTTTCACCGACAGTTAGGCCTAAATCTCGCCATCACCCCTGGGCTGCGGAAGTATCTCCAAACATGCTGTTACGCTAGAAAAACTAGATTCGCGTTTTAAGATTCATTTTTCAGCTATTCGGTATGCGAACTCTAGTCTTTAGAGAGTTCTAAAATATACGGGAATTTGGTGGATTTTCGTACGGGAAATTTACGGGAATTAAAAAACAGGTCATCGCACGACACCATGATACTCTACTTAACTCCACATGCCATGTTTCATAAAGATAATACAAAAGATAGTTAAGTTTAGCTTCCTAAATAACGTATTTACATAGAAATCCATTCCCTGCTCATGGCATTGTCAAGAATGAGGAGAAAAATAGTCTGGGATAGAACACATCCCTGTCGTACACTGGAATTTACAGAGAAAGGCTCCATAACCTTCCCTTCATGCACGACACTACATTTGAAGTCTAATGTCATCTTTGTTGTTCTTACTGACTTTCGTTGGTATACCATACTTTTACAGTGTTCTCCACATGGAATTCCATTCCAATGAATCCAAGGGTTCCGCATAGTCCACAAAGAGAAGATGTAGGCTAGAACTGCACTCATTAAACTGTTCAATACTGATTCGCATGGTATTTATTTGATTTATGTATTTGATTTATTACTCCTGAAACCTGCTTGTTCTTTACAAGGTTGTTTCTCTACCCTGGCTTTTATCCTGTTCAGAATCATGCGAGCCTTCACTTTACTAGGAATTGAGAGTGAGGTTATTCTTCTCAAACTCTGACAGTTTGCTATGTCACCTTTGTTTGGCAATTTGACTCGTCTGATCTCCTTTCTCAACAGTGGTTCAGAGTTGATGCTAACAGTTTCTCATACTTAATTTTCATCTAACATCTATCATCCTCCGAATTCTGTCTATTCGACAATTTCATGCATTGTTTTCACCATCTATTCAATTGTGATTCTTCATTTGTAAGTAGGTTTCCTTGTTTCTTCTATAAGGCCTACTTCATTTGAATTTTTTCTTGGCGAGTTTCTTAGTTGTATCAATACCACCTAGATACAAGGCCTTTGCATTCAAACAAGATGGCGTACACAGAAGGCAGAGCTGCTGGAGCACGCAGCATGCCATGGCCTAGGATGTGACGGGTTTCTTCCAACTGATACATCGTCGTCAGCAGCATTTATAGGCTATTAAGATGACTTCATCCTTTACCTGTACTTACCTTTACGTGCCTAACAAACTACAGAATAAGCTTCTTCTCGTCGTTCACCTGAAAATGAAACCTCGCGGGAAATTAGGTACTGTAGGAAGAAATGAAACATACACTATTTTACTGTTCCTGGATCAATTTACTGTATGTCAATAGCCAACAACCATAAAAAACAGCAGTAAAATATACACATTTGAGAGAATTATCTTCAATATATGCTTAAGATCAGGTTTTTAACTAGATATCTGGCCTTGACATCTAAACAACTGTGCCATTCTTCACGAAATTTTCCGGGTGCCCATTGAATCATTTAACTATAGGTTTACTATATAATGTTGCCATCGGCCACAGTGCCCAACCGCACTGGGCAATTCGGAAGCACCAGGTATGGGTCATGGCACTTTCAATTGGAGTGTTATCTCTTGACCATCCTCACAATGGAATTCAGTATTCTGTCTGAAGTCATGAGTATTAAAATGCAGCTCACAAATCTGCAATTTCCGAAAGAATCATACTAAGTAACAGTTGTTGAAGTTACAGTATATAATTGAGTCTTTCCATGTTGAATGAATTAAATTTGAACATGCCTACTTTTATTCTGTGTGATTTTTCAAAAATGTCTTCCTATTTAAATTATCCTAAGAGAAGCCTACATAAACACTGCAAAATTGTGCTTTGTTTAATTCTACATGTTTAATTTTTGAGTTACGAATAATCCCTCTACCCTATTACAGAATCCCCATGAGAGAAGTTTCACAAGAGCAGCTGCTCCAATCTTGGGTGGGCTGGTTCATACTAATGGTATGAATCTAAAATCAGAATCATGCATAGTAGCTGGTGGTATTTGGCACCAAAGGATCAGCCGATTAAAGGCTTCCAGTATCAGAAAGAACTCCAATACATGTTTAGAGTTAAGGTTATGATGAGCATTAAGGTTGAAGAATGACAACATTTAAAGCAAGCATGGGGGCTTCATTCATTCCATTCCTGACCCGGTCGGAGACTGGAAGCAGGCTGTGGATTTTCATTTCATTCATGAACAAAAGATAGAGAGATAGCAGGTTGCTTTAACATGTATATTTATTGTAAATATAGGAACATGTGTAAATAAATTCATATATAAACATATATCTCTTTAACAAAACTCTTTTAAAAGAATTTTGATTGCCTTTATGAAGCATGAGGTTGGCATAACTACCAACTTCAATTAACCACCACAGCTGGTGCTTGGGGGCTCAACCCAAGACACTAGAAGAATAATTAAATACATGGACACCTGGTCCAGCGAGGACAAGGTCTTGAAAATAAACCTCACAATTCTCAAACACTTGGGGCCCGATTCCAAGATGTTTCACACACAAGAAATTAATCCTTGACATAAGGTAAAGTACCTCTATAGAAAAGAAAGGACTGGAAGAGTTACATAGATTTGTAAGCAACATCAAAGGTGCATTGAAACAAAAACATAACCCTAAAAAGGTTATGAGGACGTACAGGGGCCAAATCCTGCCATAACGTTAAAGAAAGAAAAATCCTTAAAGGGTGGAAGAAACTATCAAGACACAAAACAGCAAAAGCAAGCCGATATGTCATTCCTAACATGAAAGTGGCAAAAGAGAGCGGAAATGTCAATCTCGCTTCGGAGGTTCATGAAAAATGCAATGTCACGTAAACACTTTTACAAGAGGCAACTAAGATGCCTAAACTTGTAACGTGTTTTTCGAGGGGTTTTATGCAACTGGCATAAGTCAGTAGGAAGCCATTCTATATTTATTTACGCGGCAAATTGTTCAGCCAAGAGAATTTTTCATGGTAATTTATTATTATTATTAATTTATTATAATTATTATTAAGGTATTTTCGGAGCATTTTATAAAAATTATTAGCATTCAGATAGGTTTTCCATGTCTTAGAAAACGCTATCAAGCAAATTATTACGAACGACAATATTATAATATTATAGAAAATTATGTGATTACGGAATTTTACGGAGTTTTGTCAGTTAGGGTATTTGAGAGACATGACTCACTGGGAATTCGAGTACAAGCTGATTCCTGTCGAGAAGTATTACGCAAGGCTGGGTCGCAAGGTCTAGAAAAGGCGAATTGTTGGGACGGAAATCGACTTCTCCCTCTCGCGCCGAGTGTAATGAGGCAGAGGAGGGGAACTAGCGGCGTGCTCAGCCAATCAGTGTGGACGACGTAAGCTAGATGTCGGTACCATGGTGGGGGAGCCAACGTGTGGATATATCGTTCGACGCACCGTGAAACGAGGACTATCTGTGAAATACTTGCGGAGTATGGTTATACGCGGGGGACGCTCCGATGTTCCGTGGAACGAACAATCTGTGTAGAACTTGCAGAGTACGGTCGCAAGTGCGTGTCGCTCCGATGTTCAGTGGAGTTAGCGACGAACTTTTGTAAAACTTGGTTGTACGAGTGTTTGGGTCCGAGGTACGGACCATAGAATTATCTAATCTACCAGAATATCATCAAATTCCGACGGAGATGACGACGTCCAGGAGACTGTGGGAAGCTCACAACATCATCAAGAACGAGGGAAATGCCTTGGCAATTTCCAATGGTAAGCGCAAATGACGCAGAAATACGCAATCTCTCATTTTTCTTTGTTTTATATTTCATATTTCAGTAACTTCATAGCTTGGAAATAAGAGTAAAATCAATTTATCAGACTCCGTTTTCACGTAATTTTCTATCGGTAATATTCAAATCACAACGCTCCAATTTAAATTTTATACTTATTATTATTATTAATTTTGCTATACTTGTTTTATATAATAAATTCATTTCTTTTACAATGCAATCTTTCAGTAGGTAGCATTAGATATAGACCAATTCCTTCTCCTGATACAATTGTTTGTTGGGTTAATGATCAAATCATACCACGATCTGAGTGAATAGATTCTTGACGGTGTTCTACCAGAGCAGTTTGCACTACAGGATGCACGAATCCACTTTCTCGTGTGTACCGACTCTTTGAGTTCGTTGCAGTCAATTGCTACATGTTTCCCGCAACACCCCCTAGTGCAGCGAATCCACGACCTACTAGCCGGGCTGTGCCACGCTGACACTCGAATCACCTTTCTGTGGCTTCCAAGCCACATGGGAATTGCGGGAAATGAGTTAGCGGATCAAGCTGCAAAAGAGGCGGTATCACTACCACCTCGACCAATGGAGGTACCCGCTAGAGATATTCGCTCTCAGTTACGCCTACAAGTTCTGGCTTTTTGGGAGAGTCAGTGGCTAGCTGACCCACTGCCCAGTAAACTGAGAGCGATCAAGGGAACTACTCGCGTTTGGCGGAGCTCCTTCCGGGCCCGGAGAGAGTCCGTCATTTTGTGTAGGCTAAGGATAGGTCATACAAGATCCACCCACTCGTACCTAATGAGAAGGGAAGACCCCCCACTTTGTACCTGTGGAGCCGTTTTCACCGTGGCCCACATTTTCACCGAGTGTGTGGATCTTGCTGACTTACGAAGAAACCTTGGTTTGCAGACGACACTCAAACTTATATTAGCCGATGACGCGGTGGCTGCTGATCGCGTTATCCGCTTTATAAGTGAGAGTGGGTTAGGGCCAGCAATCTAAATTTTCCAGTGAACTTTGACTCAACGAATTGTTCGTTTTTGAATGATAATGTATTGTTTTTTCCGTAATTTTTGTTTATGTTTATATTTTTATTTATTTAATTGTTTGTTTTTGTTTTATTAATTTTTGGTCTTTTTAAATTTAGATGTCCACCTCAAAATTTTAAATTCAATTCAAAATTTGTATTCTTTAATCTGTGTTAAGAGGGGCAGATGACCTCGTAGTTCCGCCCCTTAAAACAACAATAACTAACTAACTAACTACCAGAGCTAGACGTTGTTAAATACAAATTTAGATTTCAGCATTGCGTTGAAGTCTTGGCGCCCATTAAAACAACATAGCTTAGGCAAAGGTAAACAATTACATTTTCTCCCAACAGTGTGGGCTAGCGATACTGTTACATTTGTCGCTACCAACATGGGGCACTAATTACTGTTACATTTGTCGCCGACAACTTGGGGCTGAAAACCTAATAACATTTGTGGAAGGAGAAGGGTATATATTTCTGTGCCTGTATTTTGGGGATTATTTGTCTTTATCAGTGTATATCATTATGGGGGATGAGAAAGAAAGACAGATGAGGTTACGTAGTGGTCATCAGCTGGAGAGTGATGATACGAGCAGTATGTCGAGTGATGGTAGTACCGGGGTAGCGGAGGTAAATCCCGATACTGAAACAGGGAGTGTAGGCGGCCAACCAGAATTAAAAACTTTACTTCTCGAGTTCATGTATCAGAACAAAGTTAGTAGTGATGCCTTAAATGCAAAATTAGAACAAAACAGTAGGGAAAATAAAGAAAGTACAGACGCTTTAAACGCAAAACTGGAATAAAACAGTAGGGAAAATAGAGAGAGTAATGAAACTTTAAACGCCAGATTAGAACAAAACAGTAAGGAAAATAGAGAGAGTACTGAAACTTTAAATGCTAAATTAGAACAAAACAGTAGGGAAATGAGTGACAAATTTGAACTGATTAGAGGTGAGATCAGGGGGGTGATGGAAGAAAAGGCTAAAGAGATTATTGCAGATGTAGACAGAAAATTAGGAAAAGTACAGGAGGAGTTGGAAATTAGAATCAGTACACAGGCTGAAAATTTAAAAGAACTAGTGCAACTGGAAACACAGCAGGTCAAAAAGCAATTGGGGGGAGAAATTGACAAAATTCAGGTAGCTACTAAAGAGGTTAAGGAACAGCTGGGGGGTAGAATTGAGAAAGTCCACTCATAAATAGTTGCAGAAGTAAATGATTTAAGAGAGAGTAATAGAGAGAGCATTAGCAAGATTGAGGAGAAACAAGCAAAGCTATATGATAAAGTAGAAGAATCAGAAGGAAACATTAAATTAACAGTAAACAGTATTGAGAGGAAGGCTGAGGAGAAAATCGCAGAATTAGAATTAAAATTAAAAGCTAGGATCAGGCAAGAAAATAGTCAGAATAGGCCAGTTTTGGTGAATAGCACACACAGGGAGGTAGAACTGGGCAAGTTCAGCAATCGACAGGGGTGCCCAATGGAGTTCATGAACACTATAGAAAATAAATTCGGGGAGAGGTTGGAAAATGGTAGTATTGAGTGGTGCCAGGTAGTTGAAATTTTAGAACAAGTGTTTGTGGGGGAAACGAGGAATTGGTTTGCTGTCTACAGAGACAAGTTTACTAATATCAATGATTTTAAAATGAAATTCTGTGAAAAGTTCTGGAATGAGGTTATTCAGTCGCAGCATCGTGAGGGAGTAGTGTGTGGTAAATATAACCCTAAAGGAAGCTCCACCATGACCGAATACTTTTTAGGGCAGGTATTAGTGTGTAAATATCTGGATGGCTTGAAGGAGGAAAGTGATGTGGTAAGGTTGCTACTTAGGCACTTTCCCTATAGGATCAAGGAGGCTGCTTGTATCCAGAATGTAAAGACTATATCACAAGTAGAAAATTTGTTAAGCACATTTGATGCACTAGGGAGAGGGGGTTATGAGGACAATTTCAATCGGAACCAGGGTAATAATAATAATAGACCTAATGAAGCCAGGCATCAAGAAGTTCAAGGGAACGGTGGCGAAGGGGCCAACGCTCAAAATAGAAATAATAATAATCAGCTATATCAGAACAGAGGAAATGGCTATGGTAATCAGTATCAAGGGAGGAACAATGATTTCAGGGGAAATCCAGGGAGGAACAATGATTACAGGGGAAATCAAGGGAGAAACAATGATTTCAGGGGAAATCAAGGGAGAAATTATAATGACAATAATTACAACCAGAATAGGGGTCAAGGAAGAGGACAGCCTAGTGGTAGTAATATACAGCCAAACAATGACAACACAGCCCAGAACAACCAGACCAGTTTAGTAGTTAGTAGTACTACGGCCAGCTGTAGCGGTTCTTTAAACGCGAACCAGGCTGCGAAGTAAGGTCAGAATCTCAGTCTGTAGCATGCCCTGTCCATACAATTATACAGGAACCCTATGACCTAAATGTAAGAAATGAATTATTACATGAACTAAATGATGAAGGTATTATTCAGGAAGTGGTTAGTAAGAGCCCCATAGTTAAATTTAACGTGTCCGAGGCGTACACAGATGTTTTAATTGATAGTGGTTGTATGAAGAGTTGCATAAGTAGTGCATTTTATGATAAAATGAAAGGAACTGGAGTAAATTTTGAGGAGATACCAATTAAAAGCACTTTTGTTATCACAGCTGTTGGGAAGAGGTCTAAAGTAATTTCTAAGCAAGTTTTAGTAGACATTAAAATTAATAATCATGTAGAGAAGCAGATTTGTCTTGTAATTCCAAATTTAGTATTCAGTGTTATCTTGGGTTCAGAGTGGCTAAGTAGAGTGTCTGGTAACTTACGTTATGATGTAGGGAGTTTGAAAGTTAAATGGGGAGATTCTGAAGTAGAAGTAGCGTTCAATGACCATATTCAGAGAAGTAGTATTGTAGGTGTGATTTGTACTTTAAATGAGATATCGCCAGCCGTAGAGCGGGGTTCTCCATGTTTTGTGGGCAGTGTGATTACGAACGGAAGTCTAGAGGAGTCGTTACGTGAGGCTGCATTTCAGGGAAATATAGAGGATGAACAGTGTGTTCGGCTCTATGATGTGTTATGGTGTAATAGGAGAGTGTTTGAGGATCGCATTGGTATGGCCAATTGCTATACCCATTCATTGAACGTTATTGATAGGTCAGTATTCACAGGACATAGATATCCTGTACCTTTCGCTTATCAGAGTGCAGTTGAGGCACAAATTAATCATATGCTTGAAGATGGGATTATTGAGCACTCTAACAGTCCGTATGTTAATTCTTTGATAACGGTACCCAAGACCGACGGCACTGTTCGTATTTGTTTAGACGCTCGTTTGGTTAACAATAGAATTAGTTCAGATCAGCTGAAATCTTTGTCAATAGAAGAATTAATGCAAACATTTGAGGGGAAGAAGTATTTCACTTGTGTAGATTTGAGTTCCAGTTTTTGGCAAGTGCCACTTATGTACGAAGATAGACCATTTACAGCTTTTAGTCATAAATATAACCTTTATCAATTTTGTAGAACACCTTATGGGTTAAAGAGTAGTTCAGCAGCTTTAATTAGGGCTTTAAACATCGCATTAGGGGATGACACAGGAGAATTTGTAACCATTTACATAGATGATATGGTAATTAGTTCACGCAGTTTTGAGGAGCATCTACGTCATTTAGATATAGTTTTTCAGAAGTTAGATCAGGCAGGGTTCACTTTGAAGCTGTCTAAGTCGTCATTCTGTCAGTCAGAAGTGACATTTTTAGGTCATAGAGTGTCGAGTAGAGGTGTAACACCATAGGAAGGTAGGGTTAGCATGTGTGGACAGTAGCAACAGGGCATCGTTACAGACACTGAGAAATATGCTAGTGGAGCAACGTGATGACTTTAAGTTAAAGGAGCCACTGGCTAGGTTGGAAATAGGTGAAGAAGAGTATGTGAAAGTAGGACGGTTCACGTACAAGATGCAGGATGGGGTTCTTGCAAGGAAATGTAGGAATAATCGGTGGGCAATATGTGTTCCTGCCACTTTGCGGGAGGAGCTAATTTGGTTCATTCATAGGGAATTAGGACACTTTGGTGCTGCCAAGGTCTTCTATGAAATTGGTCGTGACTTCATTTGGAGTAAAATGGGAAGGGACGTTAGGAGGATTTTAGCTAAGTGTGACACCTGTCAAAGGAGTAAATATCCAGTTAAATATTTAGTGGGGGAGAGATCTGCAGTTCTCACCAGTAGTCCCGGCGAGCTACTGTGTGTGGATTTATTTGGCCCGATCGTTAAAGGACAGTACGGCTACGAGTACATTTTTATAGTTATTGACGCTTTTAGTAAGTATGTCAAGCTATATCCGCTAAGGAAAGCCACGGGACTAGCGTGTAGCCGTCTGATCATTAATAAGTATGTACCTGAGTTTGGCATTCCTCTCAGGATACTATCTGACAGTGGACCACAGTTTACTGCAAAGAAATGGAGAACCAGTATGCAGGAAGCTGGTATAACACACGTTCATTCCTCTGTAAGGTACCCTCAGGGTAATTCTGCAGAGCGTCCATTAAGGGAAGTGGCTCGTCTTTTTCGGACTCTAGTGCATGACAAGCATGCGGCCTGGGTTGGACATCTTCCCAAGGTCGAGACTTGGCTGAATTCTGTCCAGCATGAGAGCACGAAATTGACGCCATACGAAGTTCACTTCGGAAAAAGACCACAAAATGAACTAGCGAGGGTGTTGGGATTAAATGAGGGTAAGCAACCGGGGATGGATTACATTGTCCAGTTGGCGAAACAGAATTTATCTAAGTCAGCACAAAAGAGAATTCGCCAACAAAAAGAAACTAAATTTGACCTATTCGAGCCGGGAGACAGAGTCTTACTTAGAGTGCCGAAACAGTCAAATAAGCTAGAGAAAGTCATGTCCAAGTTCTTTTATCTCTACGAGGGCCCATTTATAGTTTCCAAACGTATTGGCAAAACAGCATATGTGCTGGAGAATAGTGAGGGAAACAGATTATACGGGACGTATAATATACATAGTCTACGAAAATATGTGTCATAAAGTGAGTGTGTTTAGCTGGCGAGCCAGCCTATCAAATGAGTAAGGGTGGTATTTGGTGCGTGGGAGGATCTGGTCTTAAGGCAGGCGTATCAGAAGTCACACAGGGGGGTAGTATGTAAGTAAATGAGAGTTTTTAAGGTACAGGGAAATATGACGGGATTGTCGGATGCTGTTGAGCACTAAAATGTCTCGATACACCAAGGCCATTTTGGCAGCGCTGATGGGTTCCCATTTATCTCCAAGAGATGGGGGAGCGCTTGTATAGGGCTTGTTAGCTTAAGGCGTCCACGAGATAAAAGATGGGCCATCAGAATGCGAGACAGTCCTTCATGAAACTCATACATATCAGCACACGTGATTTCTGTTTACGGCCTCGCCATGTAAGATCTGTAAGTGTGTAATTTAAGATAATTTGTACAATGGTATTATTTGTGTGAGGAGAAATGGTCTGTGTTGAGAACTAGTATTAAGTAGAATATGGTTAACGGGAACTTAACAAGACAGGGCGATTACGGCACAGAAATATTTGGTGTTATATGTAATGCACATTTACTGTTTTTTTTTTTCAGAAGTCAATATTAATTTAATCTACTTCAACGAGAGATTAAGTATTATGGTCACGAGGCGCTGCCACAATAGTGTGATCGTGTGCTCAGTGATAAGTGAGATTAAATTTCACCATAAGGAGGGGACCTCCAGTGAAATTAGGGAGTTCTATGGTGATATAAATATATCAGAACACCTTCAATGCGTGTGATATGACATCATAAATACATAGTGCTCACACATTAATTATGTCTATTTCTCCAACATAGAGAAATTTGAGAGGCGGAAATATCCGTGGAACACTATTCCATATGTAAAACATTGGACTGGTTGCAAAGTGCAATCCATAGTGACAACAAACTTTGACGCAAAGTGCGTGAAGAAAAAATATGAGTGTATATATCTGTAATTTAGGGTGATTTCATTTATGTAATATGTATTTTGGATGGGGTTTATTAACGTGTCTGGGATAATCGGATAATGGACCGTCGTCACGGTAAATCATCCGATGATCCGAGGCGAATATGTAACGTGTTTTTCGAGGGGTTTTATGCAACTGGCATAAGTCAGTAGGAAGCCATTCTATATTTATTTACGCGGCAAATTGTTCAGCCAAGAGAATTTTTCATGGTAATTTATTATTATTATTAATTTATTATAATTATTATTAAGGTATTTTCGGAGCATTTTATAAAAAATATTAGCATTCAGATAGGTTTTCCATGTCTTAGAAAACGCTATCAAGCAAATTATTACGAACGACAATATTATAGAAAATTATGTGATTACGGAATTTTACGGAGTTATGTCAGTTAGGGTATTTGAGAGACATGACTCACTGGGAATTCGAGTACAAGCTGATTCCTGTCGAGAAGTATTACGCAAGGCTGGGTCGCAAGGTCTAGAAAAGGCGAATTGTTGGGACGGAAATCGACTTCTCCCTCTCGCGCGCCGAGTGTAATGAGGCAGAGGAGGGGAACTAGCGGCGTGCTCAGCCAATCAGTGTGGACGACGTAAGCTAGATGTCGGTACCATGGTGGGGGAGCCAACGTGTGGATATATCGTTCGACGCGCCGTGAAACGAGGACTATCTGTGAAATACTTGCGGAGTATGGTTATACGCGGGGGACGCTCCGATGTTCCGTGGAACGAACAATCTGTGTAGAACTTGCAGAGTACGGTCGCAAGTGCGTGTCGCTCCGATGTTCAGTGGAGTTAGCGACGAACTTTTGTAAAACTTGGTTGTACGAGTGTTTGGGTCCGAGGTACGGACCATAGAATTATCTAATCTACCAGAATATCATCAAATTCCGACGGAGATGACGACGTCCAGGAGACTGTGGGAAGCTCACAACATCATCAAGAACGAGGGAAATGCCTTGGCAATTTCCAATGGTAAGCGCAAATGACGCAGAAATACGCAATCTCTCATTTTTCTTTGTTTTATATTTCATATTTCAGTAACTTCATAGCTTGGAAATAAGAGTAAAATCAATTTATCAGACTCCGATTTCACGTAATTTTCTATCGGTAATATTCAAATCACAACGCTCCAATTTAAATTTTATACTTATTATTATTATTAATTTTGCTATACTTGTTTTATATAATAAATTCATTTCTTTTACAATGCAATCTTTGCTTTCAGTAGGTAGCATTAGATATAGACCAATTCCTTCTCCTGATACAATTGTTTGTTGGGTTAATGATCAAATCATACCACGATCTGAGTGAATAGATTCTTGACGGTGTTCTACCAGAGCTAGACGTTGTTAAATACAAATTTAGATTTCAGCATTGCGTTGAAGTCTTGGCGCCCATTAAAACAACATAGCTTAGGCAAAGGTAAACAATTACATTTTCTCCCAACAGTGTGGGCTAGCGATACTGTTACATTTGTCGCTACCAACATGGGGCACTAATTACTGTTACAAACTCAGTGGAGTTATACAGATTTAAACAACGCAGAAATTCTTGGAGAACTAGTTTGCACGACTTCATTTGAAGTACAGAAAAATATTTTAAAGTACAGACAAGAAATGTTACTTATCTTTGATGGGTGTTGGTCCGCACAATTAGCACAATGGCACACATGGTTCATGAACAGAAGTATGCATCTTGAGTAGCATACTTTATGAAGACAAAATTTAGGAAAAGGAGCATTACAGCAAGCGCTTTTATAAGCTCTAATGACTCGTTGATAATACACTGTTGAGCTTATTTTGTAGACTGAAGTTCCATTGTAGAAGCTTGAAAATGTACAAGCATAGGTTTTTAAGCCTATTAATTTTGTTGTGAATTCATGACGAAACCTTGTAGTTTCACTAACTTTTGCTTAGTTAGCATGTTCAAAAGTTTGTCATTGAGAAAGCGACGAATATAACCTCCATAGGTAATGAAGAATAGATGCCCTTAGGACATAATGTAGAATGAAGAAACACTTCTTTGCGCAGAAATACTAAGTAGACTTCCACATGGTGCGGTTTTAAGTCCCGGTATACAGAGACTGGTGAACGGGACGACGACTGCAGAAAGAATCACAAAGAAGTTGGCACAACAGGTCGTTTAAATAGGAAACAGGAACATGTTCTTGAATGATGCACGATGTCTCGTGGGGAAGACGTGCTGCTATTGGTCGGGGCGGGATGGCGGACCAATAAGAGGACAGTAATGGCTGCAGTCCAACTGGAGGTTGCTTGACGTGATGAACTTAACATGTAACACTAAAACAGTGCTAAAAAAAATGTCTTCGAATTCGAGCATGTATTATAGAATAACAAGTAAGTAATTTATATTATACTTAATTTGAAATAAAGGAACAATTGCTAAAAGAAAAAAAGAGATTACTACCACGTGGTATTTTTAGAGGTTAGAGAAAATCAAATGCTGTCTGACTGACATGAGTTCATTACTAAAAAACTTGAAAAATGAATTTATTAATTTATTCGCTATTAATTTATTTGCAAATGCGAACAGTAGCCTGTAGTATGATTAATTTTTATTCTTTGTACCATATGTTTACCATTTAGAAATGTGAGTAGAATGTGTGCTGTGTGAATTGTGTAGGTATCTAGCACCAGTGTCTCATGACTCCACTGCCCAACTGCACACAGAGAGGTGATTCTGGTGTATTTTGGAACTCTTGATCCATGCTGTATTTCATACTTATGGTACTCCAGAATATGTTTGACTTTTTCGTAAATTAATAGGCTGTGATCTTTACACTACCTGAGAACAGTCTGCTTGCATTACTGAACAAAAGGATATAGAAAAGATTATGAATGAGCCTACTGCAGTGATAGTCTCCGATTTACAGGGCTAGCTTCTATTTTTGTCTCAAGCACTGTATGGTACAGTACCAGTATCAGAAGTTTAGCTTTAGTACAAACTATTATGCTATGGGTCTACTTATATTTTATATCTTGCATTCAAACAGTTACCTTCATTAGGGAATTTCCTATTAAAACAACCTGCTGTGAGCAATAGGGAATCCTGAATTAGCACCAACAGATAGTGCCCAAGTACTGTGGAATAATTTTTTTCTGTACAGTATTTAAAATAACAAATAACACACAATAGGCTGTTACAAATGCTTTAGAGCGAAGAATTATCGTATTATTAACTTGTCATTCTTCAAATTCCATGCGTATAAAATGCCAATGGAAGGCAAATCCATTGAGTCCCACATATAACAGTCATGATATCTAGCTGAAAGGTTTCGCATAAGATAACCCCGATTAAAGGGAAGTCAGGTACCTATTTAAACAATCTGGAATCTGAGCAATTTGTGGTTCATATTTAATGACTTTCTAGCGACACCAGACTTAATTATATTAATCATTTGCTTTAAACATCAAAATCTCAATATGCATTAAAAATAATGTTATAATTATCACATCTAAGCTTTTTCAGTATTTGATCACAACAGACAGTGTGTTAGCAAATATTTAAAATCATTGAGAAATCCGCAGCTTAGCTTGATTTCACATAGAAGAGGCTCATATCAGACAAATAATTACCACAGAAACCAGGGGTGTTTATATTAGCTAACGTGGTCTAGGCGAAAACCATTGGTCTGCCAGATGCGACACGGTACCGAATGCATGGGGTTGGCTAAACTGTAGCCTACAGGATGCTAAAAATGGCGGGAGTCAGCTGGAAGTCGTGGTCCTATTTGGGATGGCTGGGTGTGTTACAGACAGCGGAGGAGTAAACATCTGTTACTATATCATCTACAGATTTTTTCTCTACCATTATTACTACAGGTATTTTGGCTAATTTCAGTAGTTTAAGAATTTTTTACTTCGGTTCTGGTGTTCTGTACTGTTACCACTGCAGCATGCTCATATGTAAACTTGTACATGTGATAGCCTATTATAAAAGAATATGTTACCGGTATAACTAGGTTTAATTTTCCCATGCACAACAAACTTGACTCGCAGTTAGGGGGATTCGTTGATAAATTATTTAATGAGAAACACCGTTCGTTATTATCTGAAACTTGGAGCAATACTTTGCATAGGCCTACTCTAACCTTAAAGGATGTGGTCACTTGCGAGTTGTTTAAAAGCTAATGTATTAGTTCATAGGGCTCGTTATATTATTAAGAATATATCGGCTATTTGTGTAGTAGGTTAACACTGCTTAGATAAAAGAAAAACAACGTTTACTGGCACTTACCACAGAATATTTTGTTGGTATGAAGCTCTCACGTTTAATTGTTGACACCCAACGTTTCTTCAAATCTTCTTCTTCGGGGAACTTATCATAATTACCCCTGCACTTCGGCACACAGCACTTGTAAACCATGTTTTACAGCAAAAAACTGAAAACATCGCAGAATAACTACAACGGCATTCCCATACACACATCTGCCTTCGAGATCCACCATTTTGGCTACTTTCAAATCAGTGCAACGGCCTTCTATGTAGGTGGTGTTGGTTATATCATACGAATCTTTCATGTTCCCATCCCTTGCTTCTGTCTCTACTAATTGGGCAAGGCCTCGTAACAGATAGGGAAGAAAAGGTTGTGTTACGGAAAGCTCACATAGAGTGTTTGTATAAGGTAAAGGCGATTGAGAATCATGTAATGGAAAGGGAAGAGGAAATTGATGAGGATGCAAAAAGAGATTTAATATTGAGTTCAGAATTTGACAGAGCATTGGAAGACTTAAGCAGAAGCAAAGCACCAGGCATAGATGATATACTGATTGAGTTGCTATGCTGCATAGGTAATGATGGATGGTCTGATCAGGTTATTTCACTTGGTGTGTAGGATTTATGAGACAGGTGAGGTACCCTCTGATTTCAAGAAGAATGTTACCGGTATCATCCCTATACCGAAGAAAGTAGGAGCTGACAGATGTGAAGATTACCGAACAATCAGCTTATTACTCATGCTTCAAAGATCCTGTCTAGAATAATTTACAAGAGGATGGAAAGCCAGATAGAAACAGAGTTGGGTGAAGACCAGTTTGGTTTTTTGGAGAAATGTGGGAACAAGGGAAGCTGTACTAAATCTTAGGCTGATTTTGGAAGGAAGAATAAGGAAAGATAGGAGAACGTTCATGGCATTTGTAGACTTAGAAAAGGCTTTTGATAACATTGATTGGACTAAATTGTTTGACATTTTGAAAACTATTGGAATAAAGTACAGGGATAGGAGGGTGATCTACAATCTATACAGAAACCAGACAGCAGTCATTCGAGCTGAAGGACATGAGAGAGAAGCTGGTATTCAGAAAGGTGTAAGGCACGGCTGCAATTTGTCACCCATACTTTTTAATCTTTACATTGAACAAGCAATGAAGGAAATTGGAGAAAAATTTAAAGTGGGTGTGAAGATTCAAGGAGAAATAATTTCAACTCTGAGATTTGCTGATGACCGTGATTTTGGGGACACGCCAGAGGATTTGATTGAGTTTTTGAATGGAAAGAATTCATGATGAAAATCTATATATATAAAGCCCAATGTTTGTCTGTCTGTCTGTCTGTCTGTTATGCATACAAATCCATACCGTTTCACCGATCTGAACCAAAATTTGTATACATACCCTTCGGAACCCTGCGGGTAACCCTGTCCACTTGAAATTTCCGACAGACCACCCCATTCCCTCCATTTAGGCCCTTTGTCTCAAATCTACACCGTTTCACCGATCTCAACCAAAATTTGTATACATACCCTATGTAACCCTGTGAATAACATTGTCCACTTAAAATTTCAGACAGACCACCCCATTTCCTGCATTTAGGCCCTTTGGCAAACTTCTACACCGTTTCACCGATCCGAACCAAAATTTGTATACCTACCCTTTTCAACCCTGCGGGTAACCCTGTCCACTTGAAATTTTGGACAGACCACCCCATTCTCTGGATTTAGGCCCTTTGGCCCAAATCTACACCGTTTCACCGATCAGAACCAAAATGTGTATACTTACCCTTTGGTACCCTGCGAGTAACACTGTCTGCTTGAAATTGCGGACAGACCACTCCATTCCCTGCATTTAGGCCCTTTGGCCCAAATCTACACCGTTTCACAGATCTCAACCAAAAGTTGTTATTTACCGTCTGGAACCCTGCGAGTAACACTGTCTGCTTGAAATTTCAAACAGACCACTCCATTCCCTGCATTTAGGCCCTTTGGCACAAATCTACACCGTTTCACCGATCAGAACCAAAATCTGTATACTTACCCTTTGGTACCCTGCGAGTAACACTGTTTGCTTGAAATTGCGGACAGACCACTCCATTCCCTGCATTTAGGCCCCTTGGCTCAAATCTACACCGTTTCACCGATCTGAACCAAAATGTGTATACTTACCCTTTGTAACCCTGTGAATATCACTGTCCACCTAAAATTTCGTACAGACCACCCCATTTCCTGCATTTAGGCCCTTCGCCAAAAATCTATATCGTTTCACCGATCCGGACAAATTTTTTTATACTTACCCTTTCGAACCCTGCGGGTAACCCTGTCCACTTGAAATTGCGGACAGATCACCCTTTCCCTGCATTTAGGCCCTTTGGCACAAATCTACACCGTTTCACCGATCAGAACCAAAATGTCTATACTTACCCTTTGGTACCCTGCGAGTAACACTGTCTGCTTGAAATTGCGGACAGACCACTCCATTCCCGGAAAGAGGACAGGGTCCGTCCCAAAGGCAATGGAAAAAAGGGGTAAAACTGGACCCGCTCAGGAAACCCTCAGGGTTGCCAGCTCCCGAACTCACCAGCCATGAGCCCTTGAGGATGTAGCACTATCCAGGGTGCACCCGAAATGGTGGGGCTACACACACCCTGCCTCCTTGAGGGTCTTGAACAGACGACATGAGATATTAAGAAAAGAAAAAGAAGGCTGACACCTCGAAGAATGAGGCTATCAGGAATCATTAGACAAGGGCTAATTAAGGCGGGAAAGTGAAAGAGTTGCTAGGCCTCGGATACCCTGATACCATCGGGGTCGGAAGAGAACAAGAGTTTGACCAAGGGAGGCTGACAGGAAACAGAACTGAAAGGAGCCCGGCACCAATAAGTAGAAGCAATGCCGGACTCAGCTGGGGTCCCGTGGTCGCAAACCCACGTCCCACAAGTTGTGAGACATTGGTGGGTGGAGGGGGGATGGGGGGGGGGGCAGGTGTGAGAATAGCTTGCTGATTCATCGCGAGGTGACATGAGAGAAATGTCCAGACCCCGCCGTGTTACCTGGTATTGCTGACTATGCTGATGTTCATATTGCGTCTTAGCTCAAACCACTGTAGTGTTACGAAAGAATGAGTGATTCACCGGTCAATGTGAATAGGACCGGGAACCCCCACCCGAATGTCTGTCATCATAATATATCGTCATCATCTGCGATATTCTCAAGTTCGTGCAGCTTGGACCCGGGCAGTACTCGATAAGCTCTTTCACTACACGCATCGAGTATAGGCCTAAGCCAGAAAATAACGTTCAGACATTGGAAGATATCGAAGGTAGAAATCTGAATTACCTATATCAGATTTAAAATTGCACCATGTTCGTTTAGTAGTCATTTTTCATTGCCTTATTATTATCATAAGGACAAATGACCTAGATGTTACGCCCATTATACCACTAATCACCACACACAATAACTCTTCATCGCCTGTGAATTTTGAAATATTTCTTTCTACCACGGTAGTTTGCAAGTTTGTCGTGTCAATTCAACAGTAGTTTTCATTACCATCCTCATCAAAAGGGCAAATGACCTAGATGTTACGTCCATTATACTACTAAGTAACACCACAGTCTTCATCGCCTGCGATTTTTAAAATGTGTATTTCCATTAGTTTGTAAGTTTGATATACCCGTTCAGTAGTAGTCGTATTGACAGGCCATGCCAAAGGAGAAGATATCTTCATTCCCCGAATTCCTTTGATCCCTACTGATATGCCTTTTGATTTCAAGCTAATGCAATTCCCTGCATGATCCCCTCTCATGATCAGTTATACGTAGCTTGCTCAAGAGTGGGCACACCTAAACATTTATTTATTTATACACCAGAGGGAAAAACAAGGAATATCGTTTATCCTAACGCACTCCATTAATTTCAATGTTAGCTACAACATGTTAGTATTTATTAAATAACAACTGCGAAGTGAGATGAAACATTTCTCTGAAGTTCAACCATTACATCGTATATTAGGCCGTGTTACTTTGCGAGTCTTCTGTCTAGGATACTATTTAATCTACTGTTACTGCATTCATTTATGCCAATGATCTGGTTCCTCTTCTTGAGAACCTGTACCGAAACATGTAAGCCGGTCACGTAGAAAATTCACAGCGAGTGTTATGGTATATCGTACATCTCTTTTCTATTTTATTCCTTTCATTCCTTTAAAGTATCAATTTTTCCCATTCGTTGATAAGTTATATGTGCCAGTAGTCGCTTCTATGTTCATCATCACTATGTAGAAGATGTTTTGCGTCAGAAGAAAAGACAACTGGATGCTCAGGAACGTTAACGATATATCGACTGAGAAATCTGGAAGCTTCTCTTGGAGGAATTGTTTCAGACATTTATCGTACAGTTTAAACCTTAACAAGACGAAACTTTTAACCAGATAGCGATCTAAGTGGGAGCTCTTTGGCAAAAAATAATCAAGTCTTTCCCGAAATGTGAGTCCTAAAAATAACTTTTTCTATTATTTTCTAAGTTTCATGTCAGTTATGTAGTAATTTTCAATATAATCCTGATCAGTAGGGCAAATTACCTAGATGTTACGCCCTCAACGTCATTGGGGGCAAATGACATAGATTTTAAGTCCATTATATTTCTAATCACCACCACATATAGTCTTCTACGACTGAGATGTCACGAATTCTGGGACCGCTAACGACATATCTCGACTCGGAGTGAAGACAAATATCACGAGAATGATCATTATTTTACAGAGCCTTCCCATAGTGACTTAAGTATACACATTGTCACTGGGTTTGATATTGTAAGAAATGAATACATAAATAAATATAATTTATGACGTTGAGTGTTAAGGAGACTGAAATATTATCATCATTCCACCGGGCGAAGCCGGGTACTACTGCTAGTTTAATATAAAACAAGAATATTGGAATGCAGCTGAAATAAATTAGAAACCTCTATGGACATCAAATTGGCAGGTGAAAAGCTAAAGGAAGTACGAGACTTGTTACTTAGGAAGGAAAATAACCAGTGATGGACGAAGCAAAGAGGATTTAAAAAGTAGGTTGGCTCAGGCAAGGAAAGCATTTCTATGAAAAAGGAATCTGTTGAAATCGAATATAGATTTAGGTATTAGGAAGTAATTTTTGAAAGCCTTTGTCTCGAGCATGGCACTCTATGGAATGAAACTTGGACTATTGGTGAAGCAGAAAAGAGGATAATTGAAGCGTTTGAAATGTGGTGTTACAGGAGAATGATGACGATCAAATGGGTAGATAGGGTAACGAACGAAGAGGTATTAAGACGAGTGGGAGACATGTTTCTGGCGACTGCTAATGAAGAGAAGAGATAAGTTGGTAGGACACATACTAAGACACCCAGGAATAGCAAGCTTAGTTATGGAAGGAAGGATCAAGGACAAGAACTGTAGGGGTAGACCAAGGTTAGAATATGTACAGATTGCCTCGGATGTAGGGTGTGGTAGCTATGTAGAGATGAAACGATTAGCTCAGGACAGGGAGGCATGGACAGCTGCATCAAACCAGTCAAAAGACTGAAGACTCAAACAACTGATACCCACTTTTTCTGGTTTGCTTTTGCACTCTTCTTTATGTCCCGGTCTTTAGCATGATATGCTGCTTGATGTTCGGCTTTCTGGGTTCACGTCGTATGGTTGCTCAGCTTTAGTGTCGGCTATCTCTGCTGTTCAATACCCTCCCAGATGCTTGCTGTTATCCATTCCTTCCTCTTGGTGTTCTTGGAGGCAAGTACCTTCTCGGCTGTGTCTGTCAACGTGGTTTCTTCCAGTGGTGTTCTATGTATCTTCATCCACCTGTAGTGCACTGAACCTATGGTTGAGGGTGAGCTTAATCTGTTCCTTGTTTTCTTCATTTCACAGTTTTACAGTTTTCGTGCGTTGTTCAAAACGCTTCTTAGCAATTGTGTCCGGACGCGAGCAGTTACAAGATGGTTGTCACTGCTTATATCTGCTCCTCTTCTATTTGTAACATCCAGAAGTGATCTTCTCCAGCTTCTGCTATTAGTCAATGGTCAATCTCGTTTTGAGTTCAGAGATGTGGGACACCCATTTCACTTAGGGCATACTTTATGAGGAAATATGGTACCGCCGATAACATGGTTGCCCCATTACTTGTTCCAGTCCTAGATTTTCAGAACCCTCTTTAGTATTTAAGTCTCCCTTAACTATCACCATATCCCTCTTGTTTATGATCTGCATAGTTGCCTGTAGATCTTCATAAAATTCAACCTTATCATCTGTTTTAGCTTCTTTTGTAGGTGTGTAGCATGGGATCATCAAGACATTTCTGATCCACCCCTTGAACCTGGCAATGATAATTCTTGTTGAGATGGACTTCCAATCAGCAAGCTGTTCTTTGCTCTCTTACTTAACAACATTTCTACCCTCTCCTGGTGCAGGTCAATTTTGTTTGGCTTCCCAGAATACGAAATTTAATGTTTTTCTGTCGGTCACCACGATTGTACCCAATTGTAATGGGTGGTTCCCTAAACCTGAAAAAAATGTACATGAAATTCCCAGTCAATGCATGTGAGATTTTTGAAGTGAAATATCACGTACAATTGGAGGTTCCATGGCTCACAATCGTAAGATTAACGGTCACTTAAAACTACACGCTCTATTTCTTTTTGGTTCGCGATAGAAATTTACCTTTTAGATGATTGAATGTTAATTAAGTTAATTGGTACTTTCAAAACATAATTTTAAATCGCGAAATTTAACAAGAACGCGAAATATGATCCTATTTGAGAAATGTCACATTATTTTTCTATTTATCTTTCATACTTATAATATTAGTGCGAAATTTTCTTTCTGTTTAATTATTATTACTATCGTACATTCCCTTTTAAGAGAGCGTGTGAATTTGAACCCAGTCTTACGGCGACGTTCTGCCCAAATCCTCTTCGTTCTTGCATTGTGTTCTTTCATCCATCCACTTTTTTCCTGGCATCTTTGGTAGCAGTTCTTTATCAAATTTATGTTTCATTATGGTTTTTCTAAATTTAACTCGGTCATTCATGTCGTGCATCGAGATGTTTAGCTGCTTGAGGTCTTCTTCAGTTTCCTGTATCCATTTGGACTTGTTTTTACTGTTGAGGGTGATGTTGAAAATTTGTTTTGTAATTCTGTGCTGGTCCATTCTGTATATGTGACCAAATAATTTAATATTAATATTAAACTTTTGTTATTTTACCAAGTGGTGTTATAGACATCCAAGCAAGTTTTAATGTACATTATGATATTTTACCTGTGTATGTTAAGCTTGTTTTGTGAAAAGCATTGTACAGCTGATGATGATGTGAAGCAACGTTGAAACATGTCCTGTTGAAGGGATGTATTAAAGCAGGGTGGTCCAACCTTTTGTTACCCGAGGGCCAATCAAACTTTAGTATAGGAATGTGAGGGCCAAAGACATCCCAGAAAGAAAAGATATTTTACTAAAAAACACTTATTAAAATTTATATTAAAAGAAGTTTAATATTACTAGTTTAATATACCACTTCATTTTACAGTCGAGAAATCAATGTGATGATTGGCACTGCTTTCCTGATACAAGTGTATCAATGTCCACCGTAAGTTCAGTAAGGCAAAAACTCCGGCACTTTCAATTCCATTTCTAGTTTTTGATTTAATTTGTTTGAGAGCAGAAAAGGTACTTTCACAACTATACGTACTGCCAAACAGCGATAACACTTGCAGAGAGAATTTAAGCGGTTTAGGAAAACGTTCTTTAGAAATCAGTTTCCAGAAATTTTCAGGGACATCACACTTTTTAGTCTGGTAGAATGGGTCTGCCTGAAGATCACAAATTTCCATTTGAAGGTCGCAGGGCACCTCACTCACTTTTTGGTTTTAGGGAGTCAAAATCCTGGAATCTGTTCTGGAACTCTTTCTTGATATCTATTATTATTTCATGAAATACGCTAAAATTTATGTCACTTTTTTCTTCTTTCAACGCTGACAAGATGTGTAGTGAGCCATATTATTTGCCTTCAATGCAATTTGCATTACATCAAGTTTTTTGCGGAAATGTAAACATAAGTCCATAAAGCTGAGAGATATTTTGTTTTCTGCCTTGTAGTTTCAGGTTTAATGCATTTAGATTGGATGTTAAATCGGTCAGAAAAGCATTATTATTTATAAACTGGATTTCTTCCAGTCTTTCTTGATACTCGTGCCCAATGTTTTCATTTTTGAGGAAAGCAAGAATTTCATTCCTCAACTTAAAAAACTGTTGCAAGCAATTTCCAGCACTAGTACAATGAAATGTCACCATACTCAGCTTCCAAATTGTCCAGGAATGCAATAAATGCTGTGTCTACAGGCTTTATTGCCTCCCCTTATTAAGTTTACAGTATTTACAACAGTTTTCATTGCCTCACTGAGCCTTATAATATTTCCACATATAGCCTCCTGATGGATAATGCAGTGGAAAAACAAAACATTCAGTCCTTTTTCTTTACACAGTCCTACTAAACCAATATTAGGACCAACCATTGCTTTAGCTCCATCTGTTGCAGTGCCAGAGCACTTCACAAAACCTCCATATTTAGAATCGACATCATCCAGTGCTTTGAATATGTCAATACCATACCTGCCAACTCTCCCGATTTAGGCGGGAGACTCCAGATTTTACATCATTTCTCCCGCCCTCCCGCTTAACGTATTAAATCTCCCGATGTTTCAAAAATCTTGTGCGTAATTTCGGTCTAAAAGTGTGAGATGCCAAAACTTCAGTCATCCATCGAACAGGTCGAGTTTACGTGTGTTGAGTGTGTTTCGATACCGCAGTTTCGCTTCGTATCAATAATTTATAGATGCCGTTATTCTCCATAACTACGCGTCCCGCTTAGATGGATTTGAATATCTATTCATTTGAAATAGTCGATGGTTAATTTTTTATTTTTTTTTGCTAGAAGTTTTCATAATAGCCTGTGGATGAGAGGTAGTTGTAGGCTGCGGAATATTGTATCTGTTTAACACGTGATATTATTAGTGCATAACTTAGATGTTGGCATTAATATGCCGGTAGGCTATTGTGGTTTTCTGATCCGAGCGTGTTTGTTGGTTCCTCGGTAATAGGCTATGGCGGAGAAATATGACTAGACATCGATCGTTTTCAAAACCTCCCGAGTTTTCGGTTTGCGAGGTTGGCAGGTATGCAATACCTTTTTTGCTGGTTTTAATGATCTTAATTCCAACAGTTCTTCTTGAATTTCAAATTCTTCGTTTATTGTTCTGACAAAGATAAGGAGCTGGCCGATGTCAGCTATATCTGTGCTCTCATGTAGAGCTAGAGAGTAAAATTCACATTTTTCCAAAATGTTCTTGAGAGAACCTGAAACTTCACCAGCCATATCATTAATTCTTCTACTAACTGTCTGATGAGAAGGGGAAACTGTTTCAAATTTTGTAGCCATCCTATGCTATTTTACAGCACAATGCCTAAAAGCCTTTTTTTAGCTAGCTCTAAACATACCTCATTAGATGCCTTTAAACCGGCAGTGTTTGATGGTTGCTGAAATATATTCTTCTGTCTTGTTAGTTTCAGCTTCAAATCATTAAACACACAACTTCTGGCACTTTCCTGGTATTGATCGTATTCTTATATATGCAAGCTGGTATAGTGTCTTATTAACGTTATACTTCTTCGAAACACCTAAGGCTTGAGAACATATAACGCATTGTGGTTTTCAATTATGTTCAACAAAAAAAGTAACTTTCCTGCCAGTTTGACTGAAATAGTCGTTTCTCATCTTCAACACGCCGTTTATTAAGTCCCGCCATATTGGGTACCGCTCTCGCAACAACGATGACAACAAACTCTCGTCGTACTATATCTCTCGAACAACCTCTCTCGTCAAAAAACCACCTCTTCGAACAGCCCTGCGCTCCCTTTTATAGGGAAATCTGCCGCAGCACACGAACGATCGCGAACTTATCGGCAGCTAACCAGTTGTCGCCTGGAGGCGAAAGACAATTATGATTACTGGCGTATTTTCCGCGATCTTTCCTTTCCCACCTGGGTCCTTCGTAACATTACTGAATGAAAGTGAAAATTAAAGTAGGCACGCCACGGATTATTACTGTCGAAGAGTGAAGGGCAGTAGGAAGGGCAAGGGCCAACAAAAATGAACAGGCCCTCACTGTATTAAAGTATTGATTAGGCTGAAGTTTGTTTTCTACTTTGGTGAAAATATACACAAATACAATGTTGCCAAAAGTTCTGAGAAATGTGTAACGAGGACGCAGTTATTTATTCTGCAGTTTTGCAAAATCAGTGCCTTAGAGTTCATGGTGATGTGTTCAAGTCCAAGCTTGAAATCCATACATTATAGAAAGCTTTCCAGTCGGTCAACACAAATTGTGCCCAATTACATTACTCATACCTGCCAACCCTTCCGATTTATTCGGAAACTTTCCGAATTTTCACCTCGTTTTCCGATCTTCTTAATTACTTTTATTTCTTCCGAACTTCGGACCCCAGTGATATATTGTAAAAAAAAAAGGAACTGCAAATAATTTCCATTCTCAAGGAGATTCTCTCGTAATTCGTAATTGCTTTTGTGATTTGCGTAACATTGTTTTTTGTGTAAGTTTGTGTAAGTTTCTCGCTTGGCAGTGAGCTCCTTAGCTGCGATCTCGGAATGGTGAGTCAGCTGATCGGCCTACCGCATACTGATTGGTGGTATTTTACGGACAAACAAGTGTCAAGCCTGCGCTGATTAGTCAAGGCTGGCCACGTGACTGCGCAGAAGGGGATTATACCTTGTATGCTACTCCCGGCGATTGTGACTTGATCCGTTTGACACCACGTGTTTATACTCTGCTAGCGTCACGTTTAGTGCGTCGGTAGATAATTATTTCAACGAGTTGTGTCTATGATTGTTTTGTGTCGTGTGTTTCTCTCGTCACGTTACGGCGACAAAACCTCGGAAACGTTATCTCTAAGTGCTCAAAGGAAGCTATAAAACTGAATTTCCATTCATTGTACAATCTAGTAGAGGAATCCATTTTGCTCTTTGTTCCTTGTGTCATTGTGATATAAATATTACTCATGGTGGAAAAACTGACATTGTAACTCACAGCAACACTTTAAAACACAAGGACAGTGCTAGTTGTTTACAGAAGAACAAAAAATTAGGTACGATTTTTGTTCACGGGAATGAAGACAATGCTGCCATTCGAGCAGAATGTTTGTTCACGGCGTTCGTCATAGAACATAACCTCTCTTTATCATGTTCCGATCACGTGGAACAATTGTTTAGAAAAAAATTCCCGGATTCGGAAATTGGGAAGATATATGCCTGCGGGAGGACAAAAACATCCGCCATTGTTCATGAAATGGCACGTGACGCCGATTCAAAAATTATTAATATTTTAAAATATGGGCCTTTCGCTATCTCCACTGATGGTAGCAATGATAGAGATAGAAAGCTGTATCCTATCGTCGTGTCATTTTTCAACAAATAATCTAAGATGATTGAAAATCGTTTGCTATCCATGGAAAATTTGGAAGGTGACTCAATTGGTGCTAACATTGGTAATTTACTTCTGCGTCTTCTGGAAAGACATGCTGTTCCAATGGCAAACTGTAGAGCTTCTAGTGCAGACAATGCCTCTGTTATGATAGGGAGAAAAAATGGTGTTGTTGCGAAATTAAAAGAGTAGTGTAAAAACATCATTGTTGTAGGATGCTCATGCCATTTAATTCATCTGGCTGCTGAGAAAGGTGCTGATTCCCTTCCTGTGAAAATTGATGAGATAATGATTGATATTTATTATTACTTAAACAAAAGCTGCAAGAGGAAAGATCATCTGAAGTTATATCAAGTTCTTTACCAAACTGAAGTTAGGAAAATACTGAAGCATGTGTGCACGCGTTGGTTGTCCTTGGGTAAATGCTTAGATAGACTGATTTCACTTGGAAAGCCACTGCTGAGTTTTTTTTAAGGATGAGGTGAACCAGTCCACTGGCTCAAACACATCTCTCAAGTATTTCCAAATTCCCAAAGTAAAGGCATATGAAGATAAGCCTGCAGAAGTGGAATTTGGTGATAGTGTGAACAACAGAGTACAAGATCAAGCACGTGTTATCATTGGCAAAAGGAAGTTGGAGAGCAGTTCTTCTTCTCCGTCAGTAAGGAAAAAAGTGACGGAACCATGTCAAACTTTTGGTATTTCAAAACAGGAGAGACTGTTTCTTTTTCTGTCATCAAAGTTAAATGAGGCATTTTGCTTGTTTCTGGCATTTACCATCCCTACATTTGAAAAGTATAACAAAGTTCTTCAATTGCAAGCACCTCACATCCATGTCCTAAGATCCATACTGATTGATTTGCTGACAGAAATTCTCTGTAGGTTTGTTAAGGCAGTGGCCATAAGGAAATGTTGCACAATTTTAGAAGTGGTCTATCACACTAGAGATAATCAGAAAGCTGATGATGATTTGGTAATCGGTTCAACAACATCTAGTTGTGTAGAAAATCTGGCTCCTAAGGAGAAGAAGGTTAGGAACTACTTCTCTGCAGCCTCTGATTATATTATTCATAAATTTAATTTGGACAGTGAGTTTTCTGTTAATGCTCAAGTGGCACAGATAAGGTCTTTGTCTACTGCTTCCTTTAGTGCCGTGAAGTATTATATCTCTAAGTTTCCAATTATGTTGCAAAAAAAAAACAACTGTGAAGATGAGCACCAAGCAATGGATGCATTACAATGCCAGTTTTGTGCTCTCCAAATGGAGGATTTGCCATCTTCTATTGTGGAAGGAAAAAGAGCAGATTGTTCTTGGTCTGCAATAGGGGATATACGAGGTGGAGATGGGTGTCTGAAATATGACAGACTAGCTAGAGTAATGCTGTCTATATTAACAATTCCACAGAGCAACGTTGAATGTGAGAGATTGTTTAGCCAGGTGAAGAAGACAAGGACACAATTCCGATCATCTCTGAATGACGAAAACCTCAACAAACTGTTAGTGGTTAAATCAAGCCTAAGTGGAAATTGCTAAGAGGAGCAGTATGACGGGGCATTTTTGAAGAGAGCAAAGTCGGCTACAAGATCTGCATCAAATCAGTAATCAGTCTCAAGATCCACATGTATATACATCACCTAATCATAAGTAGGTAAGTTGTCCAGGGTAATTAAATTTAGTCAGACAAAACGTGAATATGTGGTAGCGAATGCGAAGTGTAATCCATCAGAATGATTGTATGCATTTTCTTTAAACACACAATTATGTTCTCTTACGTTTAAATATTGGCCATACATATTACTAGATGATAGATGATTGTTTACATCTTTGTGAATTTTATGCTGAATTCATACTTTGCCAATAAAGACACACAGGTCTTTTGTGTACCCTCTTTCGCCCATGCCACGGTATACTGCGCATGATGAAATCTATAATTTTAAAAAAATCTTCCTATTTTTGACTTTCGAAGGTTGGCAGGTATGCATTAGGTGGAAAAACGAGTATTTATACACTCTAGCCTGAAAGAAATATTACATAAGATATTTATCACAAAATAACACACTTTTATGTACAAAAATGGGACAAGGTACTTAATTGGATAACATGTTTCGATCAACAAGTGATCATCATCAGATTCTGCTCAAGCTTAGATAATGTACTGCGCCCGAAGAAACCCATCAGTACTTATATCCACAGCTCGAAAAAGGATTGCAGACATGTAAGTTACCCAGCTCACAAACTTACCATGCCTACTAAGTAAAATTGGGAATTTCAGGAACATACAGGATAAATATTATTCGTAAAGAAAATAGTACTACCAGACAAGGTACAAATTTCTACTATCATTTACATTTAGAGCAAAATGAGAAACTCCAATCTCGAGGGGTGATAAGGTTTAATCTATAGTGAGCGCCTGTATCTATACCTCGTAGTACTATTTTCGACGATGACGACAATGAAAACGTTATCAGTTTAGATAAAAGTTGACTAAGTCGCTAAAAAGCGCCAGCCGTTTATTAAGCTAATAAAACAAGTATGAAAACTGACTTCCTTCCTGAAATTGTGTCTCCCTGACACTTCAACAAAAATAACAAAAATAAATAAATTTGCACGTGGCAATTTTATAGTTAGAAAATGTGAAACTGCGTGTTACTAAGTATTGCCCTATTTTATACAAGTCCGCTTCAACTATGAACCGTAGTTCCATATCTAATCAAAAATTATTCATGAACTATGTGCATATATACATTCTTTAAGAATCTCTCAAATTTTACACTTCATAACGTCGAAGATTAAATTTTCTTCCTCCAATAAGTCTTTCATCTACTCAATATTGTTAAACATCAAATCCAAACATACACCGCAACTATCGTGTTGAAAGTAATAAATACTCGTCATAATCAATTGAACATAAGTGACAAACATTTAAGCTAAGCACTGTTCCTTTTTACCTTTATCTATATATCATAAAACTGAAATAAGTTCTGAAATTCTTTACTGAGTTAACAATCTTCTGATAAACGTGAATACTGGACGTGCACGGCATTAACCTTCGTTTCCACACTCCTCTTTCATAATTATACAACAATTACTTTCTCTCTTAAACACCCTGTATAGAATCTTCCTTCAATACACTCACATAACTTCACAATTATTGCAATCAATACTAGAAAAACTTAGAGACTCCCTTCGTAGAATTACGTAACTCCTTTTACGTTTATAACTTCTTAATTTGCACGGTAATTCAACTATAAACTTCCACTTCAATACATATACTTCCTTTACTTTAACATTTCTCCTCTATATTGATATAACATCGCCTCGTGCTCATAATTCCATTTCTGCAATAAATCGTTGTACTTTCACTTTCTGATCACCCTGTGATTTAAATTTGTTAACTTTCTTGTTCACGTGTTTAAATTCAGCTTTACATTTTATTACAACTTTTCAAGAAATATCAGTAAATATTCATATTCTTAACAAAAGATATAAGTTTGACTTATTTCCGTTAATATATTTGTTTAACAAATTCATTTTTGCTTTTTAACGCTCTAAATCTCATTAGACATATGTGTATAAGCTTTTCGTAATACTTCCGTTCATAATAAATTTCTGACACTCGAATCAACATCATGAGTTGTCGAAATATTCTTTACACTTCGTGACGTTACTTCTTAAATATACTGTACTTAAATTTGCTCCAATAAACTTCATTTTACTTCAATTACAATCTTACTCCTTCTTTACTTCGTTCAACGTTCTATTCCTTTTAAATAGTTCACTCTACATTTTTTTAACGCTCTAAATTCCTTTAATACAATTCATTATATTCCTTTCAATAATTTGTTTTAAGTACCTCTGAACAATTCATTTATATTCCTTTCAATAATTTGCTTTCCTCTAAACAATTCATTTATATTCCTTTAAACAATTGGTTCTAAGTTCCTTTTTAACGCTCTAAATTCCTTTAATACAATTCCTTTCAATAATTTGCTTTCCTCTAAACAATTCATTTATATTCCTTTAAACAATTGGTTCTAAGTTCCTCTGAACAATTCCATTATATTCCATCGCTGCGATAAAACAGATTTAATTAAATTAAATCTAACGCAAATATGAAAAATATTACACGATTTTACTTTAATATAACTCTGCTGTTAATAGCATCAACATGCCAAAATTTCGTCCAAGTGACTGAAATTTTCAAGAACAAGGCAAATAACTCCGTAGAAAAATACGAAAAATCACTATAACAAGATCTACACAAATTTAATTACTTTGACAAAATTATAAGTTTTAAATAATGCAGTTAAAAAATTACTGTTGAAAAATATGGTTGAAAAATATGCGGTTGGTCAATTGGATAATCACAGAACATAACTACAATTCTACATGATAAAAGACAATTTCTTCGCTACCTTGTTGCTGGCTTCTGGACTGTTGAAAATACCTGCATCTGTCCTTCCAACCAAACTTGTCGTGATTCATAGCATCGCCCACAGCTATGAAGACCGGTTTGTGACAGAACCCAGCTGGACTCGTGGTGAATGACCTCCCCGTGAACAGCCTTGCCAGCGCTCCGTCCTCCCGTACACTGCAAGTATGCCGGCTTCGAATCTCCATCTCTTCAGAATAGACATCTGGGTTTCTTCAGAATAGACATTGGTTTCTTCAGAATAGACATCGGTTTTCTTCAGAATAGACATCACGGTGGAATATTGTCGTTTATGCAAGCGTTTTCGTATCTCAAGATGTGTTGAAACTCTCGTAGAAATGTATAAGTTTTTGCTCGGTGATATTGCGCTTTGCGTAGATATTTGTAGCTCCTTCATGTTAGTGAATCTGGAATTCAACTGACATCCTTGTAATCTTTACTTCCCTATGCTTTTTGCTTAGCACATGGTAATATTCATATTTCTGATAATGTAATTAAGACCTCCCCGTCGCTGACTTTCAACTAGCATTTTCAATACAATGTTCAAATAAGCTTTTACACGTAGAAATATTGATTAGCTTCTTGTCGAAATGTGGAACAACTTAGCATAAGCACTGCAATATATGGTTGTACTGTTCCGTTATGCTTTATAGGAATAACTTGCTCCTAAGTTACTGTAAGTTCTGGAATTGCACTCTTCCTTGCTTCCAACTATTATGAACTGTAGCACTATTATAACAAAACTCGTTTCTGCTCGAGGTCTTGTCTCGTTCAAATCTCAAATTGGAAAAAACTCTCCCGTCCTGTTCTCCGCAGTCCTTAAGTTTCCGTCTCTCAGCCCCCTCTCGTGGTGTGACGTAACTGCTTACCACCTCTCCTCACTTCAGTCCGCCGTTCGACCTTCGTAACTTCCCCTCTCTCATAACGTAACTCTCGCTTCAAGTGGCGTGATATTTCTCGTAATATGGACCTCCCACATTCATATAATGGAATACATGTTCATCTATTAAATCATTCCTACTTCCTTGCCTTTTATAAATGCATAAGATCTATAGTATTTCACTCATTTCCATACAGTTTTTTTTTTCATATTTCTCAAATTTTTAATAAATATTTTTTTTTATCCATTCATTTATTTTCTGGGGTCTTGGTTCATCTCCAGATCAGTTCTTGAGTAATGACCTTCAATAAATTCTGGCGCAGTACGATGTTTATGTATTACACTAATGCACAAATATATATACAATATTTAGATTACAAAAGGTTGTAAAGACTTATGTGATAGGTCAATCTTAATTACAGATATTATTGCTCATTCGGTTTGAAGCACTTCTATAGTTTTCTTATTATTATGTAGTTTAAGTATGTTAACCTGTGATCTATTGAATTATTACTGTGGCAAACTTCAGGAATGATGTTGTCTATACTATTTTGTTATTTATGATTCTAATTCAACCGTTCCTATTTAAATTGGTGGCCTCTTATAATGTGGTCAGCTTGTCACTGTGGCTAGTACACATATGACACATTACACTAGAGTTGAATAAGGTTATGTATACTTTGATGGTGGTTGAATCCGGAGTCCTATACGGCATCCGTTCTCGCACACTGCTCACCTTGGACTGGTTGCTGCGAGCTCTGTAGCTTCCTAGTTAGTGAATTGTGGCGCCATCTACTTATTATGTGGTACTAATCTTTACGTGTAAGTGTTGTCCGCACCATCTGTTGTTGTTTCTTAAAACCTTGCTTGGTTTAATTAGTATGTGTCTTCAGCCGGCACGTAACCTGTGATGATGTATGCTAATGGTTCAGGACCGTTAAACAAGCTCAGATACATAGAACATGTACGTTTCAACGGTAGGTGCACATACAGGCCAGGAACATGTATTGTATAGGCTCGGAACTATCCGCTGTATGCCAAGCCTCACAATAGTGCACCTGCATGGGCTCAGTCGGAGTTAGTGGACGGGGCTCATGGGTAAGAAGAAGGTTCGTATCACACTCAAGTAATGTTTCTTTTCTTTCTTTTCATATTACTGCCGACTACCTGGGTTATGGCAAGGTTGCATATGTATTAGTTTCCACAGACTGATTTGGTTATTTGTGTTTGAAAATGACCGTTACAGTATGGAGCGGGCCGATAACCTAGATGTTAGGCCCCTTTAAACAACAATTATCATCATCATCATCATCAACAACAGTATGGAGGAGGCTGGATGAGAATGAGGAGGTGGCTAGGACACAAACAGCCAACATTCCAGTTAGCTTCCTTATATGTGTACCAAGTTTCATAGGACACACGCTGAGCAAAATCCAGTATGTCCCTTTGAAACGATAAAAGCATGTGGCGGTAGGAAGATATCTATAGCTCCACAAACTCCCCTCTTTCAAGGCAGGTCACAACACAATACAAAGCTTATTCACTCACTCACTATGTATTCCAGTGACAAGTATGTGAATATGTTACTCATATATGGAGAAATCAGACAGAATTAATACCACGCACAAAGCCTGGATAGATACGGATAGATATGACATTTCGGAGTGTGGAAAGATGTCTGTGAACAACTGCAACTGGGAAGAGCAAGGCCTTTTTGAGATCATCATGTGACGTCTGCTCACAACAAAGAGGTTGTGTTAGTTGCTATCCAGCATAACCCTCACACTAGCACATGGACCATTGCACAGGAGTAGGACATCTGTTGTGCGGATACTGCACATCCATCGGTTTAACCTGTGCAATCTACACGTGCTCTTGGAGATGCATGATCATTATTTTGAAGCATTCTGTTAATAGACCCTACAGCAGTTGTGGGCAAAGTGCGGGCTAAGTGCGGCCCTTGAGTTGGTCTAATCCGGCCCGCGACATGGTTTCGAATTATACTATCTACAATTACACATAGGTCATATTTCCTGTTCTGTGTACCTAGAAGTGAAAAACTGTTTCAATCTCATTGTGTTTATGCGTTTTATGTAATAGAGTAGCAGCTAGAACTGACTTGAGTTACAATGTAACAATGAATTGAAGCAACTATTCCTCAACATTTCAAACATTCACTTTTTTTCATCTTCCTATATCTGAACAAGTGTTTTCTACAATGAAGCTTCGCAAAAATAGCGTCAGAAATAGATTAAGAGACCACCAGTTAGCTGCGCTACCAAGAATCAGCTCATCCCAGTTTCAACCAGATTATTAAAATCTTTTAGAAGCACAGTTACAGTTTCACTTGTCACATACTCCTTCCTCTTCTAACAAATAATGAAGGTGTGATCATAGTGCAAAGATGAAGGAATACTGTACTGGGCTAAGAAGAAAGCTCGCCAGAGCTAGGAATCACGTGGTACAAGAGGCCTCAACGAACCAAGAAGAAGGTGTGTTCTTTTTTCCTAAGTTGTCTGCCATTGTAGCCTATAAGTTTTGTTTGATTTAAAATTCAGAAATAAAACGTTTATAATCTATTTGTAAACATGTGTTTCTTAAGTTTTGGCCCGCCTAGATTATTTTGTATTTCATCTGGCCCTGTCCCTAAAAAGATTGCCCATGTCTGCCCTACAGCATGCGGACCCGGATCCTATCTTTTTAGTGACCATCCTATGTACGGATGAATTGCAGTTCCATAACAATGGAACTTAATCGCTAAAATATGCACTTCTGGAGAGTGGATAATCCCCATGAGGCACGTCAGGCAGCTTATTAGGTGCAGTGGAGCGTAAAAGTCTGGTGTGGATGATGATATCATTGGTTCCCGTTTCTTTGAGGGCCATCTGACTGGAGCTTGCTATCTGCAGTTTCTCCACGATGAACTCTCACCGTTGTTGGGAAATATGCCACTCCTTGGCTGCTGCAGGATGTGGTTTCAACATGACGGAGCTCCACTGCATGCGGTGGTGGTTGTCCGGAATCATTTCCATGAGTCGTATCCTGATAAATGGATAGGAAGGGGACGACCTGTTTCCTGACCCACCAGTTGGTCCAACCTAATGCTCCTGGATTTTTTCCTCTGGCACAATGTAAAACAACTGGTATACGCACAGGAGTCGACCAATCTCGGTCAGCTAAGACAGCTCATAACTGAGCCGGAGATGTTGCAACATGCCAGACGATCCTTACATCACACTGTACCCGAAAAAACATGAAGAGACACTTGTCGAATCCAAAGATCAGCTGGATTGTAGAATCTTGAAGGTCCCCGGCTAGAAAAAACTGAAAATCCTACCGGCAAGTGCTACATGTGGGTACAGAAATCCTTCGATTGTGCTATGGAAAATAATATGCTGGGCAAACCAATCAAACAAGCGGAGAATACGAGAAACTTACGGTTCTCGGAGCAAATGGGATATAGCAAGGGGCTTTCTAAACCTGAATCCATTTCCACAACACTATCTCTCTGCATAACTCATATAAATCACAAAAGTCTGTTTATAAAAACGAACGATTAGATTTATTTAAGAAAAACAATTACGGTTTAAATGTAATCAATAAAAGTCCAAATCCTAAAATTATGTTAAATAAATATGGCAAAAGACACTCTTGTCAAATAAGAAAAGTCAAATAATTGGAATGTCCATCTGACATCATAATCCCACAGCTCCTCTCAAAATAAAAACGTATCAGCTGTTTCAGAGTTTGAAATTAAACACTGAAGATAATGGAAATTGCAACACCATGAAGGCATTGGTCGTTTGTGTTGATTTTCAAGATATGGAACGATGCCATGTAGGTATGTAAACGATCCAAGTTTCAGACCCATTGGATTGTTGCTACAGGTCTCTCCATGGGATTGGTCGTGGGTGAATCAACTCCAGTCTACGGACTCTGGTGTAGCGTAGTTGACTTGCAGTCTGTGCAGTGAAGTGTTCCCCGTCAAACATGCCACGACGACAGAGAAGAGCAAGCTATCAAAAACTGCTGCCGTTTGAGAGGGCTCGGATAATTGGGCTGTGTGAGGCTGGATTATCGCTGAGGACTGTCGCTGCACGTGTTGGCCGACAGGCATATACGGTACAACGTGTATGGCAGCAGTGGTCAAATTAAAGTACCCACACTCATAGACCTGGCACAGGCCCAGCGCGACAGACAACTGTGAGAGAGGATTGCTGCATCATTCGGATGGCCCGGATGGAACCCCATGCAACAGCAGCACAAATTCGAGCAGCTGTGGCACCCCTCGTTACACAACAAACAGTAGGTAATCGCCTGCGTACAGCTGGCTTACGATCCCGTGTCCTTGCAGAAGGTGTTCCATTGACGCCACAACAGCGACATGTAAGGCTGGCCTGGTGTCGAGAACGATCGACGTGGGCCGACGAATGGCTTAGGGTCGTCTTTAGTGATGAATCACGCTTCTGTCTTGCCCGCAGTGATCGCCGGAATCGTGTGCGCCGTACCGGGGAGAGGGGCTGCCCAGACCTTATTGTCGAGAGGCACACAGGGCCAACACCAAGCATTATGGTCTGGGGAGCTATTGGCTTTAATGCGAAATCACAATTAGTGCTCGTTGAGGGCAGTATGACTGCTCGACAGTACGTTGATATGGTACTCAATCCAGTGGTTGTCCCTATAATGGCGAACATTGCTAATGGGATGTTTCAGCAGGACAATGCCTGGGTTCACACTGCACTAATCTCCAGAGAAGCTCTCCACGGCGTCACAACCTTAGAATGGCCCGCCAGATCCCCGGACCTCAGTCCTATTGAGCATGTGTGGGACGTGATGGGTCGACAACTGGCCAACCGTCCTCAGCCACCCACAACTCAGGAACAACTGACCCGTGCAGTGCAGCAAGCATGGGCCACAAATCCTCAGGAAGCGATCCAGGGCCTTATTGACTCCATGCCTCGCTGAATTCATCAATGTATTGCAGCTCGTGGAGGGCACATCCTGTATTGATTGTTGTCAAACTTGCGGTCAGAGGGACCTGAAAGTGTAATCATCGAATCACAACCGAACACTCGTCCTGCATGTTCAATTGAGCAATGTAGCACCACTCCTTCTGGGTGTTGCAATTTCCATTTTCTTCAGTGTATATTATATAATATTATTAAAATATTTTTTCAGTTTAACATAAGCTTCTTTTACTCTATACATAAAACTCCGATTATACAATCTGACTGCATAAGCTACAGCTCATATTGACACTATCGTCAACCAATCAGCTGTTCACTAATGTCCTGACAAACTTCACGTACATTACTTACTTCAAGAATTAATACATCACTGTATTATTAAAAGCACTACATTTATATCATCTCCTCCTTCTCATCCTTATAAACAACAAACAAATAATTTACATTATTTACAAAATACTTTCAATAAAGTATAGAACTGTCAAACAACATTTTGCGTCAGTATTATCGAACATCGATATTGTAAAACACTTATCAATTCTTACTGTTCTTCAAACAGCATTTCTCATAACTATTAACTTTCGGTTAATCATTCCTTCTTCAAAATAATTATTAACTTAATGTTAACGATGTCAAGAATGTTTCCAAAATTATTGTTAATAATTGTTTAATTATTTAATAATAATTCAAACATTTATTATTATCAATGTCAATAATGTTGACTCATTTTTATTTATTGTTTACTATTGTATAGTAATATTTGTTAATATTAATTAATTATTAATTAATGATACTTGCATTATTTTTATATTTATTAATATTTATTAATATTAATTTCTGGTTACCGACAGTAGTGGCTACGCTGTCTGTAATGCTCAGCATTAGGCCATGGGGCCAAGCTCTCTGCTGACTTGGTAGACATGTGGGTTCGAGCCCCACCGTCGGCCGTCCTTGAAATGGTTTTCCGTGGTTTCCCATTTTCAACACCAGGCAAATGCTGGGACGGTACCTTCTGACAGGCCATGGCCGCTTCCTTCCACATCCTTGCCCAGTTTCATTCACCATCATTCATTTATCTCTCATTAACTCCTCTCAGGAGGTTGGCGTCAGGAAGGCCATCCGGCCGTAAAAACCATCGCCACAAAGACTTCCATCGCATCTCATCCCCGACCCCGTTGGAAAACGGGAATAAGGCATAGACATAAATTAATATTAATTTCTGGTTAATTAATGCTACTTCCATTATTTTTATGTTTATTTATTTATTTTACTATTGCTACAATTTCATGGTGGTTTATTTCAATCCGAGCTAATATGGACCAACAATTTAGCTAAGCTCACACGTAAACATTGTCAAAATCATGTTAATAAAATTAACAAACCAATAGTTTATGATCATTTCACAACATTTTTCCGCCATCTCTCCTGTCATTTCGATTGTAGGTCAATTAAATATAAATTCTTGATCTTTCACTTTCCTTCTTACAACAATACCATCTTATAATGCAACAAAATCCTCTATAATACGTCTGCACTACGTGTTTGAACTTCCACAAAACCACTCTGCTGTAAAAGCCTTACCAATTCATTCAATAAACATTACATTCCTCCATAATACGCCTATAATACGTATTAGAGATCATCGCTGCTACTCTGACATTACAATAGTAATCCTCTCAAAAATAATACATTCATGTCTTTGTAAAACTTGACATAAGAACTTTCATACTAGTTCTCCATTTCAATGTTAACTCATTACGATATTCACAATATATTTAATTATTTAGTTGCCTTAATATTTCCATTTACCTTGACCTTAAATTACAGTACATGAACTTTCTTGGTTTACTTAGTCATTACTCTGGTTGAAAACAGTGTTGTTAATCTATATATATAAACAGGGTGTCTACCGGTAACGAAAGTAACGAAAAAGTAACGAATTTTACAAATGGGTAACAAAAGTAACGAATTTTACATACGGGTAACGAAAATTTTCCAAAGGTGGATTGAATCATTTAAACTCGCGCCTCTAGGCTCAGAGATTGCGATGGAGCGAGTTTCGATTGCATAAGCTATATTTCCCTGTGCCCGATCTCGAGGAAATGAATACTGAGGATACCCTGAGTGGTATACATCGTTCAGCATATATTTTCGGCATCAAGATGACTTTTTAGTGTTGTGTGAAATATTTATCTGTGTTATTAGGAAACCTGACTTTTCGCGAGACGTTCATTCGCGAAAACTTCTGAAATTAATCAGAAACCTCGCATTTCTCGCATTTATTTGGAGACTGTCAAATTGAAGTCTAGAAATAACGCGAAATAATTTAATGTCGCAATCTTGCGAAATGTTACAGTTTCGAAAAAGGATTTTGAAAAAGCTTCGAAATACGTAGCTTATAACTTATTTTAAAAATCTGTCTCGTAAATTTGCGACATCCGGTATGGTTAATTCGAAATTCTGTTATATGTCGATTTTTCCTTCGAACTTTGGTTCCATCGGATGTATTATAATCTAACCGGTCATTTCGAAAACTTTTATAATTCGTGATTCGCATTCGAAAGAAAACGTGTCCTCTAGTCGTATTATTCGTGCAATCCTCTCAGAATAATTCTTAATATTTGATACCTACTTCGAACATTGATACTCAAGACGGCCGGCTGACCGCACGACTTGCCTGCGGGAATCTCGTCAAATGGACCGAGATCGACGTCAGTAGCGTAAAATCATAAAACCCGTCTCCTATCGTGAACTTGTGACCACGAGGACTGCGGGAATTCCGTCAAAGATGATTGGGCACCAATCACGAAACATTCCGAAACCTACTCTCTACTTTTCCCATGACCGTATACTTAAAAGCGTACGGGGAGCGAGAAGTGCATCAACCCACTTAGAAATGACAGCCTGCGTAGCGTCGCGATACAAATTTCTCCTCGTGATCCCAACCACAGCATAGGGACAGCGGGAATCACAGCGCCGGCCATACAACTTGTCCATAACTACTCGTGAATTTTAACCCAGCCCTACCCTGAGCTTGCATCCACCATTCTGTCAGGACGAATAGACAATCGTTCAACGGCCGGGTGCGGCGTGGTATGCATAATATCGCGAGGACGTGAATCTCGTAAAACGGCCGAGAGCGGCAGCGATTGCGATACATCGCGATATTTCTCTGCATTCAATGACAAGGACAACTGGATTCTTGTCAAACAGACAGCATGTGGCGCCGATTGCGTAATAATGCTATATTTTCTCGTGCCCGACCTCAAGGACAATGGAAATCTCGTCGAACGACTAAAAGTGACACCAATTATCTAAATCGCGATATTTATCTGTGTTCTATCGCGAAAACTACGGGAATCTCGACAAACGGGCGAGACCAGCGCCGATCGTATAACATCTCGAAATTTCTCCGTACTTGACTGCGAAGACAGAATTCGGTTACAATCACGCAACGTCCCATAAATTTCTTCGTGATCTACCGCGGGGACAAAAGAAATCTCGCCAAACCGTCAAGAGCAGAGCAACCTCTTGGCAATTATAAAAACGCCTTGTGCACAAGACGACATATTAGCTGAAACGACCCATTTGATAATAAATATCTAGTATTTATTTATTATTTTTAAAATATTTATAACTCCCTAAGTGAATTGTATTTACCACTTTAAACACAGTTCATTGCTGTTTTTCTTCACCGCGTGATGAGCCCCTTTGCTTGCGGACCGCAGACGTATCTTAAATTAAAAGGTAACTAAAATTAACTAAAAGGTAACTATAAGGTAACTAAAAAGTAACTAATTTTTACATCATCCTTCCAGTAGACACCCTGATAAAGCACAAAGTTTGTCTGTTTGTCTGTTGAAAATGAAAATCCACTGCCTGTTTCCAGTCATCGACTGGGTCAGGAATGGAATGAATGTTTGTCTGTTATGTATACAAATCTACACCGTTTCACCGATCTGAACCAAAATTTGTATAATTACCCTTTGGAACCCTGTGGGTAACCCTGTCAACTTTAAATTTCGGACAGACCACCCCATTCCCTGCATTTAGGCCCTTTGGTCCAAATCTACACCGTTTCACCGATTTGAACCAAAATGTGTATACTTACCCTTTGGAACCCTGAGAGTAACACTCTGCTTGCAATTGCGGACAGACCCCTCCATTCCCTGCATTTAGGCCCTTTGGCCCAAATCTACACCATTTCACTGTATATTTACCCTTCGGAACACTGCGACTAACACTGTCTGCTTTAAATTGCGGAGAGGCTACTCCATCCCCTGCATTTAGGCCCTTTGTCACAAATCTACACCGTTTCACCGATCTGCACCAAAATTTGTACACCTACCCTTTGGAACACTGCGAGTAACACTGTCTACTTAAAGTTTCGGACAGACCACCCCATTCCCTGCATTTAGGCCCTTTAGTCCAAATATACACCGTTTCACCGATTTGAACCAAAATTTGTATACTTACCCTTTGGAACCCTGCGAGTAACACTGCCTGCTTGAAATTGCGGACAGACCATTCCATTCCCTGCATTTAGGCCCTTTGTCCCAAATCTAAACCGTTTCACCGATCTCAACAAAAATTTGTATATTAACCCTTTGGAACACTGCGACTAACACTGTCTGCTTTAAATTGCGGAGAGGCTACTCCATCCCCTGCATTTAGGCCCTTTGGCACAAATCAACACCGTTTCATCGATCTGAAGCAAAATTTGTATACTTACCCTTTGGAACCCTGCGAGTAACACTGTCCACTTAAAATTTCGGACAGACCACCCTATTTCCTGCATTCAGGACCTTTGGTCCAAATCTACACCGTTTCACCGATCAGAACCAAAATTCGTATTCTTACCCTTTGGTACTCTGCGAGAAACACTGCTTGAAACTGCGGACAGACCACTCCATTCCCTGCATTTAGGCCCTTTGGAACAAATCTACACCGTTTCACCGATCAGAACCAAAATGAGTATACTTCCCCTTTGGAACCCTGCGAGTAACACTGTCTGCTTGAAATTGCGGACAGACCACTCCATTCCCTGCATTTAGGCCCTTTGGCCCAAATCTACACCGTTTCACTATATATTTACCCTTTGGAACACTGCGACTAACACTGTCGGCTTTAAATTGCGGAGAGGCTACTCCATCCCCTGCATTTAGGCCCTTTGGCACAAATCTACACCGTTTCATCGATCTGAACCAAAATTTGTATACTTACCCTTTGGAACCCTGCGAGTAACACTGTCCACTTAAAATTTCGGACAGACCACCCAATTTCCTGCATTCAGGCCCTTCGGTCCAAATCTACACCGTTTCACCGATCAGAACCAAAATTCGTATTCTTACCCTCTGGTACCCTGCAAGAAACACTGTCTGCTTGAAATTGTGGACAGACCACTCCATTCCCTGCATTTAGGCCTTTTGGCACAAATCTACACCGTTTCATCGATCTGAACCAAAATTTGTATACTTACCCTTTGGAACCCTGCGAGTAACACTGTCCACTTAAAATTTTGGACAGACCACCCTATTCCCTGCATTTAGGTCCTTTGGCACAAATCTACACCGTTTCACCGATCAGAACCAACATTCGGATACTTATCCTTTGGTACTCTGCGAGTAATACTGTCTGCTTGAAATTGCGGACAAACCACTCCATTCCCTTCATTTAGGCCCTTTGCCACAAATCTACACCGTTTCACCGATTAGAACCAAAATCTGTATACTTACCCTTTGGAACCCTGCGTGTAACACTGCTTGAAATTGCGGACAGACCACTCCTTTCCCTGCATTTAGGCCCTTTGGCCCAAATCTACACCGTTTCACCGATCTCAACCAAAATATGTATATTTACCCTTTGGAACACTGCGACAAAACAGTCTGCTTGAAATTGCGGAGAGGCCACTCCAACCCCTGCATTTAGGCCGTTTGGCACAAATCTACACTGTTTCACCGATCTGACCCAAATTTTACATACTTACCCTTTGGAACCCGACAAGTAACACTGATCACTTTAAATTTCGGACAGACCACACTATTCCCTGCTTTTTGGCCCTTTGGCACAAAACTACACCGTTTCACCGATCTCAAATAATTACCCTTTGCAACTCGACGAGTAACACTGTCCACTCAAAATTTCGGACAGACCACTCCATTCCCCGCATTTAGGCCCTTTGGCACAAATCTACATCGTTCACCGATCGAAAACAAAACTTGTATACTTACCCTTTGGAACCCGATGAGTAACACTGTCCACTTGGAATTTCGGACAGACCACTCCATTCCCTGCATTTAGGCCCTTTTGCACATATCTACATCGTTTCACCGATCTGAACCTAAATTTGTATACTTACACTTTGGGACCCGACGAGTAACACTGTCTACTTAAAACTTTGGACAGACAACTCCATTTCCTGCATTTGGGCCCTTTGGCAAAATCTACCCTGTTTCACCGATCTGAGCCAAATTTTACATACTCACCCTTTGGAACCCGACGTGTAACACTTTCTACATGAAATTTCGGATTGACCATTCCATTTACCGCATTTAGGCTCTTTGGCAAAAATCTACATAGTTTCACCCATCTCAACCAATCTTTATGTGAGTTACTTACCCTTTGGAACCCGACGAGTAACACTGTCTGCTTGAACTTTCGGACAGAGCACTCCATTCCCTGTATTTAGACCCTTTGTCACAAATCTACATTGTTTCACCAATCTGGATCAAAATTTGTATACTTACTCTTTGGAACCCAACGAGTATCACTGTCCACTTTAAATTTCTGACATACCTCTCCATTCCCTGCATTTAGCTCAGGAATCCCTCGGGGTTGCCAGCTTCCTAACTCACCCGCCATGAGCCCTTGAGGGTATACCAGAAATGGTGGGGCTATACACACCCTGCCTCTTTGAGGGCCTTGAGCAGAAGACAGGAGATATAATGAAACGGAATAGAAGGCAGACCCCTCGAAGAATGAGGGCATCAGGAAAGATGAGACAACGGCCAATTAAGCGGGAAATTGAAAGATTCCCTAGCCCTTGGATGCCCTAATACAGTTGGGGTCGGAAGAGAAGAGTTGACCAAGGGAGGCCGACAGGAAAGAGAACCGAAAGAAGCCTGGCACCAGGAAGTAGAAGCAATGTCAGACTCAGCTGGGGTCCGGTGGTCGCCAACCCACGTCCCACAAGTTGTGAGACTCTGGGGAGGGGGCAGTTGTGAGAATAGCTTGCTGATTCATCGCGAGGTGACATGAGAGGATTTTCCAAAGCTGTCTATACTGATGCCAGCACAGGGCCGTTGCTCAAGCCACTGTGGTGTTGCGAAAGAGTGAGTGATTCCCCGGCCAATCTGAATACGACGGGGAACCCCGAACGTGTGTCATCATATTTCGTTATCATCTACGATCATCTCAGGTTCGTGCAGCTTGGACCCATTTTCTTTGCCGAGCAGTACGCCATAAGCTCTTTCACTAGACGCATCGAGTACAGGCCTAAGCCAGAAAATAAGGTTGAGACTTTGGAAGACATCGAAGCTAGACATCTGAATTACCTATATCAGTTGTAAATTACACCATGTTCGTTTAGTAGTCATTTTTTCATTACCTTATTATTATCATCATCATCATAAGTGCAAATGACCTAGATGTTACGCGCATCATAGCACTAATCACCGCCGCATAAAGTCTTTCTCGACTGTGATTTTTAAAATATTTATTTTTAATACAGTACATTGTGTACATTATAAGTTGAAGTGTCAATTCAATACAGGTAGTAGTTTCCCTCATCATCCTCATCATAAGGGCAAATGACCTAAATGTTACGCCCATTACACCATTAATCACCACACACAATAAGTCTTCCTTGCCTGTGAATTTTGAAATATGTATTTCTATTACGGTAGTTTGTAAGTTTGACGTGTCAATTCAACAGTAGTTTTCATTATCATCCTTATCAAAAGGGAAAATGACCTAGATATTACGCCCTCATTGTCTTTGGGGGGCAAATGACCTAGATGTTATGTCCATTATATTTCTAAGGAGACTTTGATACATTATCGTCATTCCACCGGGCGAAGCCGGGTACTACTGCTAGTACTTAATAAAAATACAGTTAAATCACACCTTACTGATCGTTACTCATTGCCATAATGCAATAAAGTCAACAACAATCACATTAATATTGCAAAAGGTTTACTAATATTCTTGTTGGTCGACACATCATGATTTATGGGATATACATTTTTCTAAATCTGATATATTCAAAATGACAATTAAAAATAAATGAATTTTCTTAAAGACTCAAATAGTCTTATTAAAGAACAAAATCCTTAAATGACGTTCACAAGTCTGAATTATTATAAATTCAATGTATTTCCAGTTCTGTCAATTATCTCTTCTCTATCTCTATATATATAAAAATGAAAGTGAGTCTGTTTTTTTTTTGCAATTCTACGGAAATTTGCGTTATTTACGCCTTTCGGACTGTTTTATGATGGATGCGCACAGATATTTTTTTGTCTGTATGTTTGTCTGTGGACAATTTTGTTCCCTTATAACTCGAGAACGGCTGGGTGGAGCAACGTAAAATTTGGCACAGATATCCTTCAGAGTTACGACACTAATCATTGATGTAACTCTTCTCTGTACCTCTCATAAAAAGGGGCCTACCCCTTAAAATACTTGCTGAAATAGGCATAGAAGGGCGAGACAAAGCTCATTTTCAGCCCCTCAATGTGAGAAACGAAACTCTAGCCCTAAAGGGAACCTGAAAACCACATTTTAAGGCCCTAGAACCAACAGTTTTTGAGATATTCCCAGAAAATTAATTTCATTTAATACAATAATGAAAGAAAGCAAGCTGGTAAACATGGCCATAGTATAATAATAATTATAATAATAATTTAACAATATAGGGATATAATAGACCTTCTGTACCACATCAGCACGTGTAAATCGCGTGAAAAAATTCTAGAGTACCCCTTGACCCCCTTAAGCGCATTATATGTATTGATGAATTTTACAGCTTAGTTTGGTTCCGTTATAACCTTATAGCCGTTTGCAACCTATCTCAGTAATGTAATAAATGGAATTGTATTGCCCCTTACAGCAATAGATGGACCTGTGAGTTTCTGTTACATTTATCTTACATCTTGTCTTACATTAACAATGCATACACTTTCTCTATACAACTGTGTGTATTCTTGTCTTAACTCTTTCTCTCGCCCAAAACATTACTTGAGTTTACCATGCTTTAATTGTAAGCTCCACCATATGCCGCAATTGGGTCCTTCCAAATCATTAATTAGTTATCATTGTGTCGAACCGTCAAACAATGCTACCCGGGCGCTAAAAATTAGCGTAAAATGTAAGGTTTATTCCTTCCAAACTAGGTGTCTCTGTCAGTAAAACTTATAAAGTTTACCAGTTTCTAACTTGGCCAAATATAAAGATATCTCGATGATCCTTTGATAGCAATGTGTCTTAATACACATAGAATTGACATTTATTATTATAACGTTCATTTTATAACAATTTCAGGGTTCCAAAATTTACATGTCATAATTACCAGTACAGTATAACGAGTGCCCGAGGTCTGCCCTGACCCCTATCTCGCTTACAATAGCCCACGTCACGGGGTTTCTATGGAAGAACATGGCCGCCGTTCGCTCTTTTGTCACATGTTCTCGCGCTCTATCACTCCGAGCGACCTTCACTCACTTTCACAAATATAAACAAACTTCTCCAAGCCTACCCTCGGCTTGTCTATACGGGTAATCTATTTCTTACGGAATGTATTAGGAAGTTGGAATTGTTTAAATATTTAAAACCTTATCATTAGGTTTAATGGCTAGCCTTCACTGGCACATTTACATTCAAGCCAAGGAAAGGTTCATATAACATGGTGCCCTGTGGATAATGTCGGTGGCTATAATACTGGACTACAATAGGGTCCTACGTTACCCCCACGTGTCATATTCACTCTCCCAGAGGTGATTTAATTCATACATTCAGCTGTCTAAGGATGGGTATCCTGCGTGGGCTGGGTGTCCTTGGTCTCCCTCCTCACGTCAGCGATCCGATTGCCTTGCCGCTCTAATTAGCATATCTGGGTTAGGGTTCCCACTAATTACACCCGATTGCTCACATATCATTCGTATGCCCCACGGTTATACGAGAATTACGACGATTTAGCAGACCTGACATTCCGACTACCAATGTTAATGATCCGTCCTGTATCAATTAAGAAAAATTATATCAATTAATCTTACTTTGCTTATCATTAAGCAGCAATAAAAATCTCTATTAAAATTTCCATTTCCATCGTTATTACTTCATATTTCCCCCCTATTTTGTGACTCTTTGATTTTATGTGACATTATGACGTTAATATTACATTGAGTGGTCCCTTGATTCTCTACGACTCTGCTTATCTCTGCAGATATATTTAACATGTATACAACAAAATTCCCTGATGATTATTTATTCATATATTTATTACTGACACACCTTCACTTGACCCGACACAACGTAACTATTATTTTACCATTTATTATAATGAATATCTGTGTTCGTAAATACTTCGACCCTTTCATCACATTGCCATTAATTACATTATCTGCAATGAAGTAAATCGACGTAAATGACGTAAATCGAACGTCTTTAACATGAAAATTATTCCAACACAAACATGAAGAATGATAGTCATTTCTTCATATACATAAACTTTCTCTGGCATATTATTTACTTTACACATTTCGGCATATAGTGTGCTACATAACTTATACATATTTATGGCTTCATGTACTCAAGTTTTGTTTCTTCCAGGCGGCATCGCCCATTTACATCCCATTTTGCCCACCATCGTGGCAAATCAACAAGCCATACCCACTTCCTTAATTGCGTGGATATTTCACTGATATTTTCACTAGACACTGTTGCTCATACATGAAGCTACTGCTTCGCTTTGTCATTGCACAAATTATATTTTACACTACACTGTAAACACATATAACACTTAAAACACTTGATATTTATTTACACTGCCTCGCTCGGCTATTCTCACTGCAGAATCCCAGAAATACAGGTTCGTTGAGTTTCCCCCTCGACCGATGCCTGATACCTGCTATGAAAGTCTCGTATTATCTGCGTGATGAATTTTATTGAACTGGTTTGCGGCAAAATCCTCGCAATCCCCAAAGTTCTCCTCTAGTTATTGTTCCCAGATGCAAATTACGCTGAAAATATTCATAACTCAGTTCTCTTTCCCAATGTCTAAACAATTGCTACACTCGCATATTGTCGGTAACGACATGAATCGTGCTCTAATATTGAATTAGCACAATAAAATATGACATTCTTACTTTGCTGTACTACTAGTAAATACATCTGTTCCTGCGCATTTCCAAACAACGAAACTTCGGCTCTCTAGTGTACTTGACGCTGTATTTGTACATTGTACATTACCAGTTTTCTTGAGCGATGTGCTCCTCAAATTGTCCTGAATTTTCACACGTTAAACTAGCATGAAATACATTGTCCTTAATTACGACGCCTTCCATACTGTTTCACTGAATTAATGATACTTGATTACAATTAATTCACTTTGCATTACACTTGCAAAATAATACATTGTCTTTGTGCGCGAGTTGGTTCCACTGACCTAACTTATACATTGCACTCGTATTAATAATATATTCAACTGACTTACTTTGATTCACTTCACTTGCCATTATACATCGCACTTGTGTGAGCTATTTACAGATTACTTGTAAAAAGTTAGTCCTTTGTGCGCGGCGTCCTTTCCGGGATCAGAGCGACGTGCACTCCGCCCTACGATATGTTACAACTGACCTCTTGATTAAAACTTTAAAGTATCTCGCGTGTAGCGTCCATTCAGGGAACAGAGCGACGTGCACTCTGTCCTGCGAGTTGGTTCAACTGACTTCGCTCCACTCCTCTTGCGGGCTTATAAGGAATTTGGGACAAAACCTAGTTCCCTTAATTTGCTGGAGCGTCTTTTCCTTTTTCGAGGCTCTTTCCGGCCTGGAAAAGCATTCTTCTTGTCCGTTTCGACGTGCAGATTCCATAACTGCTCGCGTGTTCGTGATTCGATCACCCAATTAATTATAAATAATTAATTTCTTCGGAGCGTCACAATGCCATCTCGGCGGTGATTCCCTGTTGTCCTTCCTCTGACCTCTCCACGACTTGTGCTCACTCTTCCTTAATACAGCTCCGATTTGGATGCTTGATGTCTTGATAATTAGCCTTCTGGAATTTCATTCACAGAGGTGTCACTCTCATGTCTGTGGATGGTTTTGATTAAGAGTAATCAATGATTTTCTTTTCCCACTCCCCCCACTATGGTTCACTTCCATTGTGAGCTGGGGATTTTCAGGTGAAGATCTGCACTCCCCCTCCTCTTGAGACGCTTGAAATAAGTCCCAGATGACTGAAGGGTCGCCAGTCTACCACGCCTACTTTCCAACGCGATATGTCAACTGTCACAAACTTCATGTTCTTGTGTCCAGCTTAGAAAATCGTGTGCTTTACCATAGTATCAGACAACATTTCTCCATTATTTCTGCGTTATTTCCTAATATAACATCAGAATTACCTTCACATTACATCAATAATGTCATGTGGCACGTCTCTAGGGGTTTGTCTCAGTTAAACTCCCTTAAAGATCCCGAGTTCATTTCTTTTCTGCAGTCCCTGACTACACCTTATTTACCCAGTGTGCCAGGTTCGACACCAGTCAGCCTAATCCCCTCGGGTACAGTACATAGCACCTCAGGTGAGACCTTAGTAAGGACTATTTCACACTGGTGTTTATATTGGTTTCTACATACTCTAATTTATTTCATTTCTTACTTCATCATTCCTTGTCCTCTGAAGCATGGCACACTGAAACTTCTTTTCGGATGCTATGCTTAGTCAGATCTCCGGACTCCCGACATCATTGACGATACCCGGAGTCTCCACCAACGGAGTCATTATCACAGACCATCTCACCATTGCCAACAGTATTGGATTGCACTTCAGTGATGTATCTGGCTCTGGGAGTTATGATCCTACATTTCTGACTCTCAAACAGGAGGCAGAGGCTCACCCCTTATCCTTCGCCACTGCTGCTTCAGAGTCCTACAATGTACCATTCTCTGAATGGGAATTGCGCAGTTCGCTTGTACTGTACAGGGATATGGCTCCCGGACCGGACAACATACATAATCAAATGTTAAAACATCTGAGCGAATCCAGTATAACATAATTGTTGGTCCTCTTCAATAGTATATGGATTGAAGGGGAGTTTCCATCTCAATGGCGAGAGGGGATCGTGATACCGATTCCCAAGGCTGGAAAGGATCCCAAGCTTGTCAGCAGCTATAGGCCCACTTGTCTGACAAATGGCCTATGTAAGCTACTGGATAAGATGGTAAACCGTCGACTGATGTGGTTCTTGGAAGAGAGAGGTCTCCTGTCCGAGTATCAGTGTGGATTTCGCCCTCATAAGTCCACCACCGACCCTCTGGTGCGTATTCAGAGCACCATACAGGAGGCATTTCTCTGAATGCAGCACCTAGTCACGGTTTTCTTTGACCTCGAGAAAGCCTACGACACCACATGGCGCTACGGGATCCTTTCCACCCTTCATGAGTGGGGACTCCGTGGTAATTTACCAAAACTTTATAGCGAATTTCATGTCCGTCCGACTCTTTCGTGTAAGAGTCGGTAGGTCATTATCGCAATATTACACTCAAGAAAATGGAGTTCCTCAGGGTTCTGTGCTGAGTGTCACCTTGTTCTCGATTGCCATAAACGGCATTGTTGCCGCCGCCGGCCTACGGTAGTTCCATCGCTGTATGTAGACGATTTAGCTCTGCATTACAGCTCTGGAAGTATGGCAATCGTGGAACGGCAATTGCAGCTAGCTATTATCCGGGTCGAGAGGTGGGCTCACGACCGGGGTTTTCGTTTTTCAGCAGTGAAAACCTCCGTCGTCCATTTCTGTTGGCTCCGGAGGCTACATTTACACCCTGAACTTATTCTCAGGGATGCTGCGTTGACTTTGGTTGACACTTATCGCTTCCTAGGGCTCCATTTTGACAGCAAATTAACGTGGCAGCACCATATACGGCAACTAAAAACGGTGTGTCTCAGAGAACTGAACATGCTCATGTTTCTTAGTGGCATTACGTGGGGGCTGACCGTGCGATGCTGTTACGGTTCTACCAAGCCCTTGTCCTGTCCCGGCTAGACTATGGTTCTGTGGCATCTGGTTCAGCAAGGCCAGCAACCTTGAAAATGCTGGACAGTATCTACCATAGTGGCGTTAGACTGGCTACCGGTGCCTTCCGGACTAGCCCGATACCCAGCGTGCTTGCCGAATCGGGTGTTCCACCTCTAAAGTATAGATGCCAACATATGCTTTTAGCATATGCTGCCAGTGTGCAACAAATGCCGCAACTACCGAGCTATCGCGCTCTCTTCATTACCCAATACCATCAGAGGTATGCCAACCAGCCTCGTACCACTCGGCCGGTTGGTATTAGACTCGATAGCTCGTGTACTGAAATAGAAGTGGCTGTAGGTCCCTGTATGATCCGGACACCTAGCGAGGTGCCTCCGTGGCAAGTCTCGCGTCCGGAATTTCGGTTAGATCTACATACACCGAGGTCCTAAGGTGAACACGGATGCCTCCGTTTATCGGAGGGAGTTCCACAGCTTATTTCACCAATTTCCAGATGCTGGTATTCTATACACAGATGGTTCGTAGGTGGACGAGAAGGTGGGTTGTGCTTACGTTATTGATGGTGCAAACACCAAGATCTCTTTGCCTGAGGCCTGTAGTGTGTTTACTGTGGAGTAAATTTGAGTTCGTTGCAGTCAATTGCTACATGTTTCCCGCAACACCCCCTAGTGCAGCGAATCCGCGACTACTAGCCGGGTTGAGCCGCGTTGACACTCGAATCACCTTGCAAGCCACATGGGAATTGCGGGAAATGAGTTAGCGGATCAAGTTGCAAAAGAGGCGGTATCACTACCACCTCGACCAATGGAGGTATCCACTAGAGATATTCGCACCCAGTTATGCCGACAAGTATTGGCATTTTGGGAGAGTCAGTGGCTAGCTGACCCAATGCCCAGTAATCTGAGAGCGATCAAGGGAACTACTCGTGTGTGGCGGAGCTCTTTCCGGTTACGGAGTGAGTCCGTATTCTTGTGTAGGCTAAGGATAGGTCATACAGGATCCACCCACTTATACCTAATGAGAAGGGAAGACTCCCCATTTTGTACCTGTGGAGCCGTTTTCACCGTGCCCCAAATTTTAACAGAGTGTGTGGATCTTGCCGATTTACGAAGAACTCTTGGTTTGCAGATGACACCTATGTGAACTTATATTAGCCGATGACGTGGTGGCTGCTGATCTTGTCATCCGTTTATCCATAATTTTTGTTTTTGTTATAATTATTAGTTTTATTTAATTTTTTGTTTTATTAATTTTCGGTCTTTTCAAATTTAGGTGTCCACCTCTAAATTTTAAATTCCATTCCAAATTTGTATATTTTAATCTGTGTTAAGAGGGGCAGATGACCTCGTAGTTCTGCCCCTTAAAACAACAATTACTAATTAATTGTGCATCCCTGGGGGAACTTTTGCTCTTTCATTTGTAGAAAGCTGTATTGGAATTACTTTATATGTGTAGTTGTGTGGTAATGAACAATTCCAGTTGGTCACATAAATTTGAATAACCCTGAATTATACCTTTCTTTACAGGCTGACGATGAACACTACATTCCAAGAGCTGTACTGCTGGACTTGGAGCCCCGTGTTATACACAGCATAATGAGCTCTCAATATGCCAAGGTATGCTAAACATACCGTACCGTACTTTGTAGTTTTCAACCACTTCAATGCCATTTTTTAAATTATAGATGTGATGGGAATGTGATTATTATTATTCAAATTGCAATAACAAAAGTTCATTACATAAATAGGAAATTGAATAGAAACCACTAATAACAAAATAATTTAGAAATTACTTTTAAAAGCTCATTATGGTGGAAGTTAATGATTCAAAGGGTACTAACAAAAAAACTCAACACTTACAGAAGGGTAACACATTAATGGAATAAATAATAATTGGTTCAAAATCTTGACTCGTTACAAAGTTTAAATAAAAATGTCTAACTTAATCAGTATCATATAGCTTGCCACGGTGGGTGAGTGGTTAACGTGTCAGTCTACTAACCCCAAGCTTGCAGGTTCACTCCTGGCCGTGGTAAATGATTTTTGAAAGGTGGCAAAAAATTACGACACCATGTCATACGATGTTGGCATGTCAAAGAACCCATTCGAATTCAGTAGGCTGTGTTCATAATGGCAAAATTAATCTCGAGAGTTTCCGCCAAGGCCACCTAGAGAGAAAGCCTTGCGATACGATTTATGACGTCATAGCCGTCAGCGAGCGCGCTACCCAGCGCTGCTGCTATGAACAACCTGTGAGGAAACGCGACTGAGTGTTTATGTATCAAATTACGTTCTACAGACGCGAATAAATAAATAACGAAACCATAAATTAAACATATGGTCAGAAGTTGATGCGATCGATACATTACTCTAGCTAATAAATCGACGTTTTCGATCATAATCGATAAGTATGCATTTCGAACCTTGCGAGTGTGAACTTGACCGAAAACACTGATGTCTCAATAAATGCGATATATAGAAGAATTCATTAAAAAACTTGACAAATATTCACCCCATTTTAACGTGAGATGTCAACTACACAACGAGAAGAAAAGACACAACAAATAACCAATTAATCTGTAACAGTTAAAGCAGAAATTAATATCTACAGTATAGTCAATCATATCTGTCCAAAGGTCTAGGTTTGATTCCCATCTCTGCCGAGAAATTATTGTTGTTTTAAGGGGCGCAATTACGAGGTCATCTGCCCCTAAAAATACAATTCTGATTTGATTGTGGAACGAAATTCACTCAGCCTCATGAGTTAAAACTGAACTGAGAAAAAGTGGGTTCGATTTCTCCTTTCTCCTCCAGGTAAATGCTGGGATTGTTCCTAGCAGAAGACCATGGTCACCTCCTTTCCAAGGGCAGATGACCTCGTAGTTCCTCCCCTTAAAACTACAATACCGTACCTAACCTTCCCAATTCTAGCATCACAATATATACATACAAATTCTACCCATATCCAAGTACACATGGCTGATGACAGTGATGTCATAACCCACTTACAAAACAACAACAACAACAACTAGCCACAGAAAGTTTTCATGCATGATATGAAAACAGGTAGTAATGGCATGCCTATGAAAGAAAAGGTTACCTACTGAAATGCAACAGAGCAGCAGTCATGAGAACATTTACAAAAGAGGAAACTTTTTGTTGTTGATGATTCATATAGGGGCATGATGATGTGGTAATAATTTAGAAACAAACACTTGATATAGAGTAATCCTACAGTAACAGTTTTCATATGGCAATATTTACAATATCAGGCATGGCATAAGCTTACCCGACAATACATAAAACATGCTAATTACCAGTGATCTTAGCACTTTGTTCTCAACAGAATACAGTGAGTCATCTGCAAAAACATGTTGTTCTCATATTTTCTATGTTACACAAACTGTGCTGTTTCGTAAAAAATAATAATAACTAAAAGATGACCATACGTATCCTTCACTAGTTAAATAAATATCCATATCCAAGTACACATGGCTGATGACAGTGATGTCCTAACCCACTCACAAAAAAACAAGTAGCCACAGAAAGTTTTCATCCGTGATAAGAAAACAGGCTAGCAATGGAATGCCTATGACAGAAAAGGTTACCTACTGAAATGGAACAAAGCAGCAGTCATGACACATGAGAACATTTACCAAAGAGGAAACTTGTTGTTGATTCATAAAAGGGCATGATAATGTAATAATTTACAAACAAACACTTGATATAGAGTAATCCTACAGTAACAGTTTTCATATGGCAATGTTTACAATATCAGGCATGGCATAAGCTTATCCGACAATACATAAAACATGCTAATTACTAGTGATCTTAGCACTTTGTTCTCAACAGAATACAGTGAGTCATCTGCAAAAACATGTTGTTCTCATATTTTCTATGTTACACAAACTGTGCTGTTTTGTAAAAAAAAAAATAAGAGATGACCATATCTATCCTTCACTAGTTAAATAAATATAGCCTTTTCAAAAGCTCCTTTCCACTTTTCAATACAAAATTGTTGTATTCCCTATTATATTGATAGCACTGAATGAAAGTAGAACGAGCAATAACATTCTCTATACCGGTAGTACATGAATTAGCCAAAATACCTCATCAAACGATGAGAAATAAATCAGGGAATGATGTTTTAATAGATGTTTCCTCCTCCGCTGTCTGTGACTCACCCAGCCATCCCAAATAGGATCACGACTTATGTAGGCAGAATTCCAGCTGTGGCCACCATTGTCCACATCAATCATCATCAAACCGGTATTGCCAACCTCGCCCTTACGGTACTATGCTGCACCAACACCCTTCGATTTGTCAAATCCAATGGTTTTTGACCCGTCCAGATCAATGGTTTTGTCAACCGTGCCCCGCTGGCTGCACTCGGCCAAAGCCGCTCCTACACCGACCATTCTAACCTTCGTTTTGTGGTATCCAATGGTTTTTGACAATGGTTACATCCTAACGTGTCCAGATCAATCGTTTTGTGTGAACCGTGCCCCGCCAGCTGCGCGCAGCCAAAGTCGCACCTGCACACGACCATTCTAACCTTCGTTTTGTCCAATCCAATGTTTTTTGACAATGGTTACAGCATAACGCACCCAGATCAATGAGTTTTGACAATGGTTACAGCTTAATGCATCCCGATGATTTCTTTGATCAACAGTGATTTTGTATCTCACATGTTGGGAACAATGTGTGCGCACCGGAGCGTGCAGCTAGAGTGAGCCGTGATGACAGTTGAACGAGATGCAAGCGCTGTAGAAACATGGCGGCCGTTTTTAAAATAGCAATAAATAAAAACACATATTTACGAACTTTAGCACATAAATGAGGTTCAGTAGTGACAATTCAAATTGAAATCAACGGTAGCTATGAATGAAGATAGAACGCGCGATAAAATTCTCTACAATACATGAATTAGCCAAAATACCTTTTGAAACGATGAGAAAAAAATCTAGGAGCGATGTTTTAATAGATATTTCCTCCTCTGCTGTCTGTGACCCACCCAGTCATCCCAAATAGGATCACGACTTATGTAGGCAGAATTCCAGCTGTGGCCACCATTGTCCACATCAATCATCAAACCGGTATTGCCAACCTCGCCATTACGGTACTATGCTGCACCAACACCCTTCGATTTGTCCAATCCAATGGTTTTTGACGCGTCCAGATCAATGGTTTTGTGTCAACCGTGACCCGCTGGCTGTGCTCGGCCAAAGCCGCTCCTACACCGACCATTCTAACCTTCGTTTTGTGGTATCCAATGGTTTTTGACAATGGTTACATCCTAACGTGTCCAGATCAAGGGTTTTGTGTCAACCGTGCCCCGCTAGCTGCGTGCAGCCAAAGTCGCACCTGCACACGACCATTCTAACCTTCGATTTGTCCAATCCAATGTATTTTGGCAATGGTTACAGCCTAACGCGCCCAGATCAATGAGTTTTGACAATGGTTACAGCTTAATGCATCCCGATGATTTCTTTGATCAACAGTGATTTTGTATCTCACATGTTGGGAACAATGTGTGCGCACCGGAGCGTGCAGCTAGAGTGAGCCGTGATGACAGTTGAACGAGATGCAAGCGCTGTAGAAACATGGCAGCCGTTTTTAAAATAGCAATAAATAAAAACACATATTTACGAACTTTAGCACATATGAGGTTCAGTAGTGACAATTCAAATTGAAATCAACGGTAGCTATGAATGAAGATAGAACGCGCGATAAAATTCTCTACAATACATGAATTAGCCAAAATACCTTTTGAAACGATGAGAAATAAATCAAGGAGCGATGTTTTAATAGTTATTTCCTCCTCCGCTGTCTGTGACCCATCCAGCCATCCCAAATAGGATCACGACTTATATAGCCAAAATTACAGCTGTCAGCGCTATTGTTCAAATCAATCGTCATCAAAACAGTACGATGACAGTTCAGCCGCTAGTGCGCATCTTTAGTGCGCACACTTAGTTCATTACATCGTGCACTGAATTGAATCGTTTATTCACCATGGATTGTGGAAATTGCCTCATAACGATCTGTAATTTCAATCAGCGATTCTATGATCAACTTTTCCCCGCACAACTGTGGTTTTGAAAATGTTTACAGCCTAACGCACCGAGCGTTTTGTGTCAACCGTGTCCCACTAGCTGCGCGCGGCCAAGGTCGCACCTACACCCGACCATTCTAACCTTCGTTTTGTCTAATCCAATGGTTTTTGACAATAGTTACTGCCTAACGCATCCAGATCAATGGTTTTTGACAATGGTTACAGCATAACACGTCCCGATGAATGTTTTTTTTTAATCAACAGTGTGTGCTGCTAGAGTATGCCTTGTTGACAGTTCAACGAGATGCAAGCTCTGTCAGAACATAGCAACCATTTATAAAAAGATCAATAAATATAAACACATATTTATGTACTTCAGCACATAACTTATATGAGGTGCAGTATTGACCAGGTTTCCTAATTTCAATGTTGATGCAAGTGTATAAGCTGCATTCTACTTTCATTTAGAATTAATATTATATTATTTACAGGGTGGATACATTTTTAGGCATTTGCACCTTTAACAGTCCTTATGCGAACAGTTCCTAAAAATACTCTTTAGCACATATGTTACATTAGATTAAAACTTTTAAAGTAGGCCTACATTAACGTTCATCCAATGAAACTAGATGTAAAGAAACTTGCAAGACTTCATTCAGTCCATTGTTAAAAATCTGAACAAATAAAAATTTGTTCCAGTGAAACATTCTTCAGATTGTGTTCCATTTTATCTGTGAAATTGAAACAAAAGCCCTCTTAGAAATTGTATGTTAAAATTGCATGAAATATCCCATTTAAAGCGTACACTTACCCTCTCCATTCTAACCTTCGCTTTACAACGAACATTCTCCAAAACACTCTGCTGGTTGTAGAGCTATTTACCACTTTCTGGACTGGACGTTTAATGTGACTGTACACAGAGGTTATTAGTTGCATTTTAAACTGACATCTCCACTATAGGACAACTTCTTGCAATCAGTTCAACGTTTGGTATGCTAACACTACATGCCTCAATAATTTCAAGAAATGGTCACCTATTGAAAATGCCAATTCATTGTTCATCCTATACTTCAGTGGCGGCCGGTAATAAGGTTGCAGTGATACACAACGACCAGATTAATTCAATAAAAACAATTAATACCGTAATAATATTTTTAGTAATTAAAGCTGTACGTTTACTTTTATATGCATAGGAATTCATAATTCTGTTCTTTAATAATTCAGGAAATCTTATAGTAAGTTACTGTGAACTGTCTGAGAAAGCAAAGCGCGCCAACCGTTTAGGAGTGGTCGTTACCAGGCCCGAGCACCGACCAGATCTCAATAGTGAAGGGTATGGCAGAGATGCTAGACCGATTAGGTCCTATCCCAATAGTTAACTCGGCTGATCGTTGCTTCCTGATTGCAACAAGGGAGCCGAGGAGCGGACGGAGACATCTGAGATGCTCCGTCAACTGCCGATACCATGTCTTGCAGGTTTTCATGTAGCCTAACTATTTAATCCGGTGATCCAGTGGCAATGTGATGTTCTCTGAACTGCGGCATTCGTGATGAATGAGGTACATCCGTTTTACCGCAAAATTGAATACAGTTTTCTTTGATATCAAGCAGTCTTTTATCATCTCCCCCCCCCCCCTTAATGTAAAAGGACAACACCCATAACAATTATCCACCAGCCGCCACTGCTATACTTACAGATTAGTAATTAGCCATGTAAAGAAGTGGATCAAGTAACACAATATTAATTGAACCAGAGGGTCATTATCATGGTGCGCCCTGGAAATCACGGCAAACTATGGCGTCATTTGGCTGGTCAGGTGCGGAGCGAGTGGACCTCACAATACCCTGCTCCGCTGACTCATATCATTAGATCACACGTGTTTTGTCATTTATATGAATGTGTATCTGCAAAGCTTAGAAGTTAGTGTTGCACGTTTAGTGAGTATTGTGATTACTGTGATTGTTGGTCATGCCTAGACACCAATTGACACAGCGCGAACGTGTGTATATCCATAATTCGTATACGAAAAGCAGAAAGTCTTATTCTTAAACAAGATTAAAATGTCGAATCAAGTTTCCAAGAAGAACTGTGCGTAATGCCAGTACAATATAGGAGGCTCGCCAAACGATTCAAGAAAACAGGCACGGTAAATAATAAACATTTTAACAGACAACGTTGTGTTCTTACAGAACGGGGACACCAAGAGCCAGCTGATGAGCCAGCTTGGTGTCCTAGGCGAAACCCCACACAAGACACGGCACAAACCTATCAGAATTGCTGAGATTGTTGTCCATTCTTTCATCAGGAGATGTCAGGTGTGTGTTACAAGAGAGGGAGGACATTTTCAGCATCGACTATGAGCACTGTACATATTATTGAACATGGTTGGTAAAAGTGTTCAAGTGTGCACCAACCACCGACTGAACATTGTACGCGTGCCCGCGATCAGCGCCAGTCAACGCCGGCTTAGCTTGCCGTGTTTACCAGGGCGCACAATGATAACGAAACTGTACATACAATGAAAGAATATTGTAAAATTCCTAATTTCTACTGAACGGCCATGAACAGTTATTGGACAAGCTTCCTCCTCTTATGCTGAGCCAAAGTTTTGGGTGAAAACCTGTCGTTAACATTGTGTACAAAATTATTAATCAAGATATTACTGGCAGTGCCCAGTACAGTCTTTTGAATTAATGCCCTGGCGTGCTTTGGGCAGCTGTGCCCCATAAACAGTACAGTGGGCAGACATCTTTGTGTTACATTCACCAAAACACTCTGCTGGTTGCAGTGATGCAAAAATTCTGTCTTGTAGCTATTGAGTAGCTTACTCATAACAACAAAAGTAAATGCAGCACAGTTGACTACATCTGCATGGGGATAGCATAGTCCTCCTCGGTTATTGGCATTTATTAGGCTGGCGTGATCACTCTGGCCTGCCTCATCGCAAAGAAAGACTTTGCAATAATTGCAATCATATCGCTTTAAAAAACCATATGAGCAATAACCACTGATATAGTGTAAGAGAGGCCAATACTCATCTTGTAGGACTTCTATATCACTATCATCAGCAACACAAGCATCAAAAGCACTTATGTCACATGTCTTGTCTTCTTCAAAATACTCACTCACTGCAGCATTGAGGTCCAGGATGCTCTGAAGGCGCAATTTATTCTCCACCTCAAACACTTGCCTCAGGGAAATATTGTACTGGCTCCCTGCCAGTTGTCGATATTTTCCAAATCGAGCTTCTAGGTTATCTGTCTGTATTTTGCCTGGTAGGAAGAAGCTATGGCCTTTCTCAGAGAGACAAAATTGTGCCATTTCAATCATGCACTTGGTAGAAAGGGTGATTGCCGCATGTGTTTCCTTGCTCAGCTTTCCAGGCGAGGCAATTGTTTTCCACCTATCTAGCCATGACACGATTTCCTGGAGGCACTCGATATGAGAAGAGTTGGTCGTTATTGGTTCCTGAAGAGGATTCCTAAGGCGTTTTCCTTTCCATAGGGTCTTAACGTTCATGATGTCCCACCATCTGCAAATCAACTCATTAAACTGTGCAGTACTGTCCCAGGAGGGCAAGTTCTTCTTCGGCCCAATCTCCCTTATTGCCACAGCTAGAGGTTTATTAAAAATTTGCAGAGCTAGTGGAACATTCTGTCGTTCCAAATTGGTAGGGTACAGGGATTTCAGAGTCAAGGTAAATCCATATTTCAGGAGATTGTTCTTCTCTAACACATGCAACTCCTTCAGTGAACCAAATGATGCCATCTGTAGTCTGTCATGCTCTGTCAAATCTGGAAAATGCAACTCTTGGTGCTTTGCATTCAGCCAGTTATTTCTAATACATTTGAGAATGTGCACAGTGTCAATTGCAAAGAAAAGCTTTCTGTGTGCATCTTTGGGGTGACTATAAATGTAATTTAATTCGGGTGGATCGCTCAGGAGAGATACAGCTTTCCTATTAATAGCACTGTTGTCTGAAATCAGTGCTAGAACTTCAAATCCGACTTCTTCCAGTCCAAGAATGACTTTCTTCATCATATTGAATAATGCTTCACCTCGGATGTTCACAACGGGCATGATGTGAGCAACATCCTTGTATGAAGAAAGCAAGCTGTGGACCATAAACACATAAGCACTTGTTGCACACTCATCACTATTTACAGCACTACCTACAACCCTACCCTTTTTGTAGTCTAACTGGGGTTTAATGTGAACCTCATCCATCGAAAGGAGGACTAGTTGATCTTCTTCTGATAAGAGTGAAAATTTCTTTCTCATATACAAAAGAAAATTATCACTTTGCTCCTGTATAGGATTCGTCAAAAGCTTGGAACACACTAATTTCAAGGTACGGGGTGCAGGAAGAGTGACATTTCCTGAACCTCTTATAAATCTATAGCAGTGAGGAGAAATAGAATGAACCAGCGATGAGAATACAAGCAATTCCCAGGAATAGTTTTTCACTTTACGCTTTGTTAGCAAGTGAACTTGCTCTTTTAAGAAGTCTAATGTATCCTTCTTCTCAGGGAACTTACTCTCCAAGTTCTTAAATAAACTGTCCATAACAGATACAGTATCCTCAACACTTTGATGTTCATATGCATCAGGATCAGCATACACTGAATGGGCATTCCTTATAAGTTCTTCAATTTCTAGCACTGTACCTAACTGTCTTGGTAAAGACATGTTTTTACAATGTTTCACTTCTGTATTCGATACATACAAGGAGGCACTCAAACCTTCTGTTATCTTAATGCAGCAACGCAAGTGTGGACTAGGATTTTCCTTCATTAAAATAAAATATATACAAGATTCCTCCCTAATACAATTCCACTCAGGATGAAGACTCACACTGTTTAACTTCACCTTCAGTTCCTGAAAGTTTCTAAATGAAACTGCTTCCAGATTCTCCGCCAATGTCTGCATACTTTCAGCGAGAGCCTTCGATAAACTTTCATTATCAATCCTACGCCTCCTATCATCTGGATCTTCTCGGCAAACAGTTGCAGTGTCAGTTAAATACTCTGGGCAGTTGGGGAACTGAGACGGGACTGCTCCTAGGAATTTAATTCGAATATTAACTTACGATACAATCATTTTATCACCTTGCATTACATTAATTACTCTATTTATTCTAAATTTATTCAATCTCCAACCTGATTCACACACACCTCTTCCCCCACCCCAATAAGAAATGTAGCCTAATGAATTAGATTACTGCAATAGAAAAAAAAACCTAGATTAATCAGGGCCTGCTACAGGTTATCGGTCTCTAACCTCATGCAGTTAGCTTGCAATATAAATATGAATACTATCCATATTAACACCCACTTATACCTCCCACTTGAAATTGATAGCCCCATAAAACAAATAAACCTAACCTACAACATTAGCCTGTAGCACATAATTTAGGTTAGAAAATTCTGACTTCTACATCTAAATGAATTTTCTTGAACAGAAGAGCTAGCCTATGCTATAATTTAGGGGTAGGACTATTTGCTTACTAACCTTTAATCAGTCTCGGTTTATACAACGGAGCAGTAACTAGCTTTCCATTCTTTTCATCATACATACTAGTGGTCCATTGAATTTCATGTGGCTTGAAATGGATGCCACAGACCTACAAGAGAAGAGACTTGGTTACAAAGTTCCTTCCTCCCATTATACTAAACTTGTGAGAATTGGAGCATAAGTATTGATTTAACACGTACCATGGAATATTTCGTAGGAATAAAATCCTTGCGGTGAATGGCTCGTATCCATTTCGACTTTTCACCTTCATCATTAGGAAAAGAGAAAACGTTTACTTTCGGTCCATTGGCGTAATTGCCTTTACAATTTGGAACGCTGCACTTATTAGGCATAACTTTACACTGCACTGATAACCATTAAGTATAACTGGGTAGGAAATCTGAGCAAATCAGTAACTGGGACTGTAAACACGACACACAACACGCGGAAAACACACCATAACCTGCAAACTAGAATGTTATGTCTCAATGTCCACGGCCGGGCCTCTGTGACGTCACTACCTTCTCAACTTCATATCGCAAGGCTTTCTCTCTAGGTGGCGTTGGTTTCCGCCAACACAAAGTTCCTCATTTCTCTACTAGAAAGCGCTATAGAGCTTAGATATCTAACCTCCTTGACTTTCATAGTGCTTCAAGGAACAACGAAATACGACGTGCAAGCTACCCTCTGGGTGACAAATAACAAAGCTTGCATTCGGCACCCGAGGCCATACGATATTATTTTTATTATATAGTATCATATACATATCCACCGAACCTAAATTAAGCCTAAGTGAGCAGGAACAGACGATGTTCGCTTGACGAACAAAAGCGTTCGTGGCCAATTTTAAGTTTTGCCTCAACAAATGATATTTAAATGCACTTTAGTCAGCCAACATGATTGTAAACAATTGTAATGAGTGTTATTCCCTAAACCTGAAAAAATTACTTGATATTAATTAATTCACTAGGATGACTAGTTTAGATCAAGTTATCATCATCGATCCTTTACACTCAGGCTATTAAATCTATGTATATGAATATGTTGAAGATATTTACATTATGTACAATATTTTAGTAACGGAGTTTGTTGTAAACTTGCATAACTTGTCAGGATTACTAGTTTTGTGTGATTTTTTGTTAATGTTAGTGGCTTTAGGCTTACTTGTGCTGGCAGGAAATTTGCTGAGATCGCGTAATAATATTCTATTTAAATTGTGTGGAACTTTATGGGCTGCTTCAGTGGACACACTACGACATTCTTGTCCTCGACCCTTCCTTCCATAACTAAGCTTGCTATTCCTGGGTGTCTTAGTATGTGTCCTACCAACCTCTCTTCTCTTCATTAGCAGTCGCCACAAACATCTCTCCTCTCCCACTTTCTTCGGTATAGGGATGATAACATTCTTCTTGAAATCAGAGAGTATCCATCTGTCACAAAAATCCTAAACACCAAGTGAAATAACCTGATCAGACCTTCATCTCCTATGCAGCGTAGCAACTCAATCGGTATATCATCTATGTCTGGTGCTTTGTTCCTGCTTAACTCCTTAACCGAGGGTTTATTTTTCACTTGTTGCGCATTTTTAAAAAATGTGATTTCTGTTCGTCCAAATTGTGAACATTTCATAGGAATAGCAAACAGATCTGAGGTATAAAAAAAAAAAATAGTATTTTTGAATGGCGACAAAAATCACGACACGCATGTCATACGTTGTTGGCATGATAAAGAACACATTTGAATTCAGTAGGCCGTGTTCATAATGGCAAAAATATGGGCATTTTAGCTTGTAAAATATTTTGTTATATTTATATAAAGAGGAAAGTGACCAAAGTCGGACCCCCATTTTGTTTTTTACATGTATTGTTATTAATTTCATCCTTTTAAAATTTGAATTTTAACTAGATGAGTTCTTTGATATGTTTTCTAACATTGTACCTGCAGAGGTGCCAACTATTACGGATTGTCCGTAATTATTACGGATTTCAGCTCACGATTACGGCATTACGGTCGAAATTATTACGGAAAAGTGACATCACATTTCTATGAACGAAAAAGTAGCTGATTTTACAAACAGGTAACGAAAGTAATAGTAGCTAATTTTTATGTCTGCATAGTTGGAGGAAACGAAAATTCGCCGAGGTCTGTTTAAATCGTCTAAACTCGCACCGCTTGGCTCACAGATTGCGATGGAGCCGATTGCGTAAGCTATATTTCTCCGTACCCGACCTCAAGGAAATGCATACTGAGGATACCTTGAGTGGTATAAATCGGTTCAACGTATAATTTCGGTATCGAGAAGAGTTTTTAGTTTTGTGTGAAATATTTTTCTGCATTATTAGGAAACCTGACTTTCCGCGAGACGTTTATTCGCGAAAACTTCCGAAACTCAACAGAAACCTCTCATTTCTGTTATTGACCTTTAAATTTGGAGACTATCTCAAATTGAAGTCCAGAAATAACGCGAAATAATTAAATGTCGCAATCTTGCGAAATGATAGTTTTGAAAAAAGAATCCCGAAAATGCTTCGAAATAATATTTTTATTTAAAAAATCTATCCATCTCGAAAATTAGCGACATTCAGTATGGTTAATTCGAAATTCCGTTATGTTGACTTTTCCTTCGAACTTTGGTTCCATCGGATAATTTAACCGGTTATCTCGAAAACTTGTATAATTCGTGATTCGAATTCGAAAGAAAATTTGCCCTCTTGTATTATTCATGCAATCCCATCAGAATAATTCGTAATATTCGATACGGTACCTACTTCAAACGTTCATCCTCCGAACTCACATGCTCAAGATGGCCGGCTGACTGCACGACTTACCTGCGGGAATCTCGTCAAACGGACCGAGATCGATGCCAGTTGCGTAAAATCATAAAACCAGTGCCCAATCGCGAACTTGTGACCACGAGGACTGCTCGTGAATTTTAACCATGCCCATCCTCGAGCTTGCCTCCGCCATTCTGCCAGGACAATCGTTGAATGGCCGAATGCGGCGCCGATTGCATATTGTTGCGTGCCACCCCCCCCCCCCTAGTGGCACTTTTGTAACTGGATTACGGTGGGTATAAAGCACAACACCAATTACTGCTTAAAGAAATAATTAATTTTATTGCAGCCAGAAAAATACACTACTCAACAGCAATCATTACCTTACTCCAGTTTCCTCACGTCGAGAATACTTTCCCTTTCACTTGTCAACAGACCACAGTTAATCCTCTTCGCTAATGAGCCCGCTCCCGCACGCTCGCTGGAAATAGCTGCACTAGGTCTGTCACTGTACTATACACTGTTTCACAATGTAGCACAATCACTTCTCTCGCACTGGAAATAAACACACTCGCTCAAGACACAGTTCCTCTGTAGGAGTCTCACTTCCCCGCTCCACTAGGGGTTTCGCAAGTCACCACACTTCTGTCGCTCAAGATAATCGCTCGCTCGCACTAGCTCGTAAAACACAACAACAACCACTGCTTGACGGGTCACTCTTATATAGCAGGCCGGTGACTCAATAAATGCTTCTAGATCCATCCAGGGTCCACGGCTTCTCGAGGTTTCCATCGCTGGTCCAGTCACGAATATTCTGGACTATTCCTTTGTCCTAGTAACCCTGTTGCATAAGGCGCGCGCAATACAGGAGGCAGGGTACAGCCCAGCCCTGGGGCAGTTGTGACTCATGCGGCGAGTGATGACACAAACTCACAGCCGTAACACCACCCCCTTCCTAAAAAGGCTGATCGTCCCGATCAATCATTGGTCCGTCTGTGTCCCTCCGTAGGTTGCCAGGCGATCTCGATGCACGATCTTCATCTTCGCCCTCGGGCTCCGCTGGATCCTGTAGACGACATCGTTGATCCGTTTCACGACTCGGTACGGGCCCTCCCAGGACTTCTGCAGTTTGGGTGACAGGCCTTTCTTCCGTAATGGGTTGAAGAGCCAGACCAGGTCGTCCTCGTGGAATCCGCCGGCATCCGTCTGCTGGTCGTATCGGGTCTTCATTCGGTCGGTCTCGATCCGCAGTTTCCTCCTCGCGAACGCGTGCACGTCCTCCAGTTGGTCGACCAGTTCTTGACAATACTGGCTTACCGGGATCGGATCATTCCCAGGTCGGCCGAAGGCAAGATCGACAGGTAGATGGAGCTCCCTCCCAAACATGGCCCGGGCTGGTGTGCACCCGGTGGCTTCATGCACGGCGGCGCGGTAGGCCAGGAGAAATAGTGGAAGATGTTTGTCCCAATCCCTCTGGTGCTCGCTGACGACTATTCGGAGATGGTTCTCGATGGTGTGATTGAATCGCTCTACCATCCCGTCGGACTGAGGGTGTAGCGGCGTCGTCCTTGTCTTCCGGATTCCCAGCAGCTGGCATAGGTTCTGGAACACCTGCGACTCGAAGTTCCTCCCTTGGTCGGAGTGCAGCTCCAGGGGTACTCCGTACCGGCTGACGAATTCTTTCACCAGGGTCTCTGCAATCGTCGCGGCTTCTTGGTTAGGGAGCGCATACGCCTCCGGCCATTTGGTAAAGTAGTCGCTGACGACTAATATGTAGCGGTTCCCTGCCTCGCTTAACGGGAATGGCCCAGCAACATCGATGGCCACTCTCTCCATGGGGCCGCCCACGTTGTAGGTCTTCAGTGGACCCCGTCGTCTTCGTCCTGGGCCCTTGCTGGCTGCGCAATCGTGGCACCTCGCGCAGTGATTCTCCACGTCTGTTCGGCATCCGATCCAGTAGAACCGCTCTCTCAGCTTCTCCAGGGTCTTCTTTATCCCTAGGTGTCCACCAGATGATCCTCCATGAACTTCCTTCAGGACTTCCTCCGTCATAGCCTTTGGAACGACGACTTGTTCCCGAGATGTCTTCCCGTCGGTGCTCTCCCAGGTACGGCAGATGAGGCCATCCCTTACAATCAGCGAGTCCCACTGCGCCCAGTAGGACTTAAACTTTGGGCTGCAGTCACTCACAATGTTCCACCCGGGTCTGGGGACACAGGCCCTCTTCCATTCGACTATCAGTCCCAGGTCATCATCTTCTGCTTGTGCCCGCGTGAAAGATTCGCGGCTCCAGCTCCCTTGAAGTTCCACGGTAGTCCTTCGGCTCTGTATCCCGGTGTTCTCCTCCCTCCTAGTACAGAAGGTGCAGTCTTCGGGGCACGGTCTTCGTGACAGGGCGTCGGCGTTAGAATGCAGTTGGCCTTTCCTGTGCTGAATCTCAAAGTTGTACTGTTGAAGCCTCTCTAACCACCGCGCGAGTTGACCCTCGGGCTGCTTGAAGTTCAGGAGCCACCGCAGGGATGCATGGTCGGTCCTGATGAGAAATTCTTGCCCGTACAGGTACTTGTGGAAGTGTTCAATGGTCTTCACGATGGCGGGCAGCTCCTTCCTGGTGACGCAGTAGTTCCTTTCTGGCTTTGACAAGGCCTTGCTGAAGTAGGCCACTATTCTTTCCTCGCCGTCCACTACTTGCGACAGGATCCCCCCTATGCCAAAGTCGCTGGCATCGGTATCGACGATGAACCTTGTTCCAGGTCTGGGGTAGGCCAGAGTAGGCGCGGTGCACAGAGCCTGCTTGAGTTGTTCGAAGGCACTGTGGCATTCTGCTGTCCACGTGAAGAGTTGGTCCTTCTCAGTCAGTCGATGCAAAGGTTTGGCGATGTCGGCGAATCCTCTCACGAAGCGACGGTAATAAGTGCAGAATCCCAGGAAGCTTCGTAGTTGGGACTTGTCCTTCGGAACTGGCCACTCCCTCACAGCTGCGGTCTTCTGTGGGTCGGTGCGCACCCCTTCTTCGGAGACGATATGCCCAAGGTACTGGACCTGCTTCTGGAAGAGCTGACACTTCTTGGGGCTCAACTTCAGCTGGGCAGCCCGTAGCTTCATCAAGATCTCCTTCAGGTTGCAGTAGTGCTCCTCGAAGCTTTTTCCCAGAACGATGACGTCGTCTAGGTAGACCAGGCAGGTCTTCCAGTGTAGTCCCCTCAGAATGGACTCCATTAGCCTTTCGAAGGTCGCAGGGGCGTTGCACAGACCGAGTGGCATGACGGTGAACTGCCAGAGCCCGCTGCCCACAGAGAACGCCGTTTTCTCGCGTTCCTTAGGGTGGACCTCCACATGCCAGTATCCACTCTTCAAATCCAAGGTGGAGAACCATCTCGACCCTGATATGGTGTCCAGGGTATCGTCGATCCGGGGTAGAGGGTAGCTGTCCTTCGTGACGTCATTCACCCGCCTGTAATCCACGCAGAACCTGGTGGAACCGTCCTTCTTCTTCACTAGCACGACCGGAGAACTCCAAGGACTATGTGATGGCTCGATCACCCCTTGCTCCTTCATCTCTTCTACCATCCGGTCGACTTCGGATTGCTTGGCGAGCGAGACTCGTCGGAATGGGGCCCTAATCGGTGCGCTGTCCCCAACGTCGATTCTGTGCTGGACCAAGCTTGTCCTGCCGAAGTCTTTGCTCCCCACGGAGAAGACGTCCTGGAATTCGCGTAGCAGGTCCTTCAGTTGGCGTGATTGTTCCTCGTCTAAATGGTCCTGGGATCCTTGGTACAGCTTCTGTAGTTCTTCTGACAGTGTGCGTCTTCTTCGGTTGTCCGTCTGCAGGTGTCCGTCCGTCGTGTCGGTGATGCGGGCAATCCAGGTAACGGGCTCGCAGACTCCTAGGTTGGTGTCCCGGTGAACCGTAATGTCGTAGTTGTTCAGGTTGGACAGGCGGACGTACGGCCGAGACGTCGTGTTGATGAGAGTCTTGGCAACTAGCAATCCTTTTGTCTGGATGTCCTCATATTTTGGTTCGATGACAGCCGCCACTCCCTCAGCAGTTCCGTCGACAATTACGGCAGCGCTGACCTCCGTCCTGGCGGGAACGATGACGTCTTCTCTCAGCCTTACTCGTCGTGCGGTGATGGACTCGTGCGCAGGTTGCAAAGCAAGTTCCTCACCTCCGAAGTGCAGAGTTCTGGTACTCAGATCCAAGATGATGTTGTTCTGGTCCAGGAAGTCCAGTCCGATGATCACTTCATTTGATACGTCAGCCACAAGCACTGGATGCTTTATCGCCCGTCGACCAATGACGAACTCCAGTGATGCTTCGCCATGTACCGGTGCGGTCTCTCCGGTCGCGGTTATTAGCTGGAGGTTCCTTTGTGTGCGTTGCACTCTCCACTTGGGGATCACGGTGGGATTGACGATGGTCCTCGACGCTCCCGTGTCGATTAGCATGGGCCAGCTCTCTCCGTTGACGACTCCGTCGACCATCAGGCTGCTATTGTCCCTCCGTAACTTAGTCACACGCACTTGGACTGCCGGGGCTTGACGACTGTCACAAGCCAACCTTTGCCCCCCAAGGCTGGCTAATACTCGTTTTCCTGGGCCGCGCGGTTTCCCTACGACTGACTGTCCCGACGGAAACCCTTGGCGGCGGCGATCACCGCAGTCCTTGCTTAGGTGGCCTCTCTTACGGCAGGTCCAGCAAGTCGGTAGTCCTCTTCCGGGCCGCCTCTCCGGATGTCATTCGGCTACGTTTTTGTTGGTGGTGCTGCGATTCTTGAAGAAACGGCTTAGCGCCTCCATCAATTCGTCGGCCAGGGGCTTGGTCTCGTTGGTTTTTACTGGTTCGTCGACGTCCATTTGACGCACCCGCGCGTGCATTCTGGATGCCTGTTTTGCCGTCTCGAACTCAAGTGCGTGGCTCAGCGCATCTGCCAGGGTCTTATTGCGCGCGAGACGCAGCGCCTGTTGAGTGTCCGAGTCCCGTAGCCCGTCGCCCGTCGGTGAAAGTCTGCGTCGCTATCTGCTCCAGAAAGTCGGCCGGCGCTGTTGGGTAGGCGAGCCTTACGAGGCGTGCGATGTCCATCTCGAACTCCTGCAGGGTTTCCGCGTTCTTCTGTACCCGGGTCCGGAGCTGCATCTGGTAGGCCTGCTGAAGATGGCTATCTCCATATCGGGACTCCATATGGGCGATCAGTGCAGCGTATTCCTGGGTTCCAGTCGGGATGGCCTGAAGTACGTTAAGGGCGTCGCCTCTCAGCGCTACAATGAGAGCTGTAGCCTTTTCTGTGTTGTTCCAGTTATTTATGGAACAGGCTGCCTCGAACTGACGTAAGTAGGTGCTCCACGGGGCCTTTCCGTCGAAGGTTGGGGGCGTCACTCTGCTATGTCCCGTTCCTGATATTCCCGGTGTAACGGTGGGCGAGCGTTGGCGCAGCTCGGCAACTTCCTCTCGTAGAGCGTTGAATTCCTCTTTCACCCCCGTCAGTGGGCGTTGGCGCAGCTCGGCAACTTCCTTTTGTAAGGCGTTGAATTTCTCCTCCACCCCCATCAGCGGACGTTGGCACAGCTCGGCAACTTCCACTTGTAAGGCGTTGAATTTCTCCTCCACCCCCATCAGCGGGCGTTGGCGCAGCTCGGCAACTTCCACTTGTAAGGCGTCGAACTTCTTTTCCACTGCTGCGACTTCCTCACGTAGGCCCTGTTCTAATTTCCTTTGGCTCTCCTCTAATTTCGTCAGCAGACACTCTTCCAGATTTTTCTGGCCATCCAGAAATTTGGCGGTTAGGTCCTCTGCTAACTTATTTTGGCTGTCCTTCAGGTCCTCTGCTAACTTCTTCTGGCCATCCTCCATCTTCTTCTGGCCGTCTTCCATTTTGGCAGTTAGGTCCTTGGTTAAATTCTTCTGGCCGTCTTCTATGCCATTTAACTTTTCTAGCAATGCTGCCAATTGCGCCTCCATTTTAGTTGTTTGCCTTGTAAAGGGCATGCACTCACAGGAAAATTAGAGAAAATGACCTGCTCGGGTTTTGAAACCAGGACCGTCAGGTGTTGTGCTTGAGTTCGTAATCCGGCTTCTGACACCAGTTGTTGCGTGCCACCCCCCCCCCCCTAGTGGCACTTTTGTTAACTGGATTACGGTGGGTATAAAGCACAACACCAATTACTGCTTAAGGAAATAATTAATTTTATTGCAGCCAGAAAAATACACTACTCAACAGCAATCATTACCTTACTCCAGTTTCCTCACGTCGAGAATACTTTCCCTTTCACTTGTCAACAGACCACAGTTAATCCTCTTCGCTAATGAGTCCGCTCCCGCACGCTCGCTGGAAATAGCTGCACTAGGTCTGTCACTGTACTATACACTGTTTCACAATGTAGCACAATCACTTCTCTCGCACTGGAAATAAACACACTCGCTCAAGACACAGTTCCTCTGTAGGAGTCTCACTTCCCCGCTCCACTAGGGGTTTCGCAAGTCACCACACTTCTGTCGCTCAAGATAATCGCTCGCTCGCACTAGCTCGTAAAACACAACAACAACCACTGCTTGACGGGTCACTCTTATATAGCAGGCCGGTGACTCAATAAATGCTTCTAGATCCATCCAGGGTCCACGGCTTCTCGAGGTTTTCATCGCTGGTCCAGTCACGAATATTCTGGACTATTCCTTTGTCCTAGTAACCCTGTTGCATAAGGCGCGCGCAATACAGGAGGCAGGGCACAGCCCAGCCCTGGGGCAGTTGTGACTCATGCGGCGAGTGATGACACAAACTCACAGCCGTAACAATATTATCGCGTTCTCGGTGACCAACCGCGAGGACATTGTAATCCTCGTATAACGACCGAAAGCGGCAGCAATTGCAATACATCGCGATATTTCTCCGCCTTCGATGACGAGAACAACTGGATTCTTGTGGAACGTACAGCAAGCGGCGCCGATTGCGTAATTATGCTATATTTTCCCGTGTCCACCTCTTGGACAATGGAAATCTCGTTGATCGGCTAAAAGTGACACCAATTATGTAAATAGCGATTTTTCTCCGTGTTCCGTCGTGAAAACTACGGGATTCTCGGCAAACGGCTGAGGCCAGCGTCGATCGTGTAAAATCGCGATATTTTCTTAGAATGAAGGTTTCCTATTCATCTCTTGATTATTTTGTTCAAAGATTCCCAAGTTTGGTCAAGGAAAGTGAACATGATAATCTTGAAGAGGAATTTGCTGTTTATCAGTGTGATACTTTCCCTGAATATATTTTACAAGGACATAGAATTGATGTAAACTGGAGCAAAATTGCTGAGCTTAAAAATGAAAGTGTATAAAACTTCAAGTAATGTGGTATTTGGAATATTACTTGTACCTCACAGTAACTCCCCAACAGAAAGAATTTTCAGTGTTATTAGGAAAAAATCAGACACCATTCAGACCTACATTAAGCACATCTACACTGGAATCGATTATGATTCAGAAGGTGAAAATGTCATTACAGGGGGAGGTATGTTACAAGAAAACTTTCACGGAAAAACAGTTACTGGGTGCAAAACAAGCTAGAAGGATTTTTTTAAAATTACAGAACTAGCAAGTAATATGCAAATTTTATTGTGTAATATATCTTTACTATAGGTTGCTTCCGGCTAGGACAAAGATGGTGTCATTATCGAGAAGGGAGGAACATGCTTCGGATTTGACGTGAAAATTTTTCAGTGGGTGGGGGGGGGCAATATAAGGGATTACTGATAACCCACTTCAAAGGTTGGCACCTCTGTACCTGGTTCAGATTAACTTATAACAGCTCAGATTTTCCTATGAAATGTTTTCATTTAAAGTAGCATAAATGACGTCTGGGAAAAAGGATGCCAATGTCGGACCCCTCTTTAAGAATGAACGTAAAATCCCATGAAACCACTAGTAAAGTAATGAAGAACGTGAAAATACTTTATTTTTTACATTATATAATGTCTTGTTAGGAACATGGCTTATTTTAAGACCACAAAATTCAGAAACCGACACTTTCAGAGTTAATATACTGGTCATTTGTCCCCTAACGACAGAAGTCACAAACATAGATCTCCCGGTCATTTCCTGTACACTCTTCGTGTGCCCTCAACTCACACACTGCACACTGGATCCACAATTCGTTTCCACGGTCCATTGAAAATTTTTCTCCACAAAACTAGCATCCTGAGTTGGAGCGCCTCCTTTTGGAATGTCTAGATCGGAGTCTCCGCTGTCAATTAAAGAAATGTCTTCATTGTCTGAACTTCTTTTCTTGTGCTTCTCTGTTGAGCTTCAGGTTCCTCCTTCCCCTACTGCGTCCTCTTCCTCGTCCTCCACTTCCCTCAGCAACTCCACCTTCTCTGCTTCCATGTCCACGTCCTTGTCCTTTTACTGGCTGGAATTTATTTCCCTTCGATCTCTCCAAAGACTGCATTAGATCGTCCTTGTACGGTGAAGAAGTTATCACAGCAGATGAAGTCGCCTTCCGACCTCTTATGGAAGTTTTCTTATGAATGATGGGTACTGAATTGATGTCCATAGGGCCCACTTCAGACCCCAAGACTGTCGAAGTACTAGGCTGTTCCAGCACTGGGATTGAGGCAGAAGTGCAGGGAACGACGTCTTGCAACTGTGGAGTAACCAAGGCCACTGCACGAGCCTCTACCTCAACAGGATCGTCGTAAGGTTCTTCCCTGTACTGGACTTCTCGCGAGGCAGCAATGAAATCTGAATCCTGGAAAATGTTCCTGTTGATGGGATACAAGCCAGTGTAGCGAAACCCATTCATTCCAATTTCTGCCGTCTGGCACTTCACATAAGCTTTCCCAAACAGTTCCATGGCATCGTAAGAGGAGACAGGTCTCTGGTTTTCTCTAAGCCAAACTCGAACCTCTTCACTGTAGTAAGCTTTAAGGGGTGACATGAAGGAACGGTCCAAGGGCTGCATTTTATGGGACGAGTGAGGTGGGAGAGAAATGATTGTGACATGGTTTTCTCTTGCCAAGTCAATTACTTCTATATTCCGAGTGTGGCTGTAATGCCCATCTAGTACGAGCATCACAGGTTCGTCCTTGGATGGTTTTGTCCGATGGATGAAGCTCTTGAACTATCTGGTGAATATGTGGGACTGAACCCAACCAGAGGGATGAACAGTGACTATCGTTCCAGGAGGCTTTCCTCTTTCCAGAGCTGTGCTCATATTAGTGCGAGGAAATATCACCAGTGGTGGGATAAAGTTTCCTGATGCACTCATGGAAACTATTACAGTGATCAAGGAACCTCTCTCGGCTGAGGTGATGGTCCCAATCTGCCGTTTTCCTCGCAGTCCGATCACTTGGGGAACTTTGCTCTGGACGATTGACAAGCCTGTTTCATCGACGTTCCAAATTCTATCGGGAGTGTATTTCTTCTTTTCTAAATCTCGTGCGTAGTTGTCATGGAACTTAGACACGTTCTCTTTGGTGAAACCAACGGCCCTAGCATATGAAGTGCCAGTTGGCTTTCGCACCGATAACTGCACTCTGTGTCGCCTGAGAAACAACTTCAACCATTTTTGCCCAGCACCCTGATCTCCAAAAGGGTGTTTTAGGTTGTTTTTAATTGCTAAACTTAGTGCCATCCTTTTTAGATCACCCCTTGTTAACCCAAAGAAAGTGGCCTCCATCATGAGACAATATTCATCTGGCTTCCTTTCAAGTTTGCATCCAAGAACTGTAGGCCTCCCCATTTTTGTGCGAGCTGCTTCCTTTGGATGACCATACTTGTCTTTCGCGAGTCTCATCAGTGTTGTTTTAGGTACCCCGAACTCCCTAGATGCCTTTTTCCATCCCATCGTCTTATTTCTTATTGCTTCAATCGCTCCTTCCATTTTATCAGTTTCCCATTTTCTCCTGCGGGGACTGATATTTATTTGGGCCATCTGAAACAATATTTTGAATGGCTTAAATAAAAACCAAGATTTTTTAATTTGAATTTCAGTCCAACTCAGGGTTATTAGGGGTCCGACTTAGGATTTTTAGGGGTTCGACTTAGGAAAGCCATGGGGGTCCTACTTAGGCCATCTTGTACTTGATATTTTCGAGGCTATGAAAAAAAAAATTGAGTCGGTATTTCAACAAGCAAATACCACATTTATCAAGCGTATCGCTTACTAAAGACAGTACTGTAAAGACAATGTGACTTACCCTCTTTGAAATATAAAACTATCCCTATTCCATGAGCACGTGTAAAAACATCCACTCAGACGAAAACCAGTAATGGCGTAACTGAAGGGATACTCCCCACGGTCCAGTGCTGCCACTTCCACAACACAACATTTCCTTTCATACCTTTACATTCAATCTTGTGCCACCATGCGGCGGCACCTTACAAGCAAAATAATGCAGGGGTCCGACTTAGGGACTCAGGTCCGACTTTGGTCACTTTCCTCTATATATATATATATATATATATATATATATATTATTTATTTATTTATTTATTTATTTACATATGTTACGCCCTCATTGGAGCACTTAACCAAAACAAGTATATACATATCTCAAAAAACAATATTAATGATTCAGCTTCTTATTTTTCTTCTTTTCCCAAAACATTTTCATTCTAGTCGACCTTGCCGCTCTCTCTGCATCGCTTATGGTGTAAGTTTTGCGGGTAAAGGTTTTTAAGGAAAGTCGGATGTTCTTGTTTTTCAAGCGTATATATATATATATACATTTATGTATATACAGTGCACCCTAAATCTATTTCAATGTCGGATTTTCATTTAAATTGTTGGACATTTCTGGTATTTTTTTCAGACTGGAAGGTTGCATACTAAATCATAATAATGCAATACACCATTCAAAGTGGAATACAATATAACAGAATCAACAGTTCATGTAAACAATCACTCACATGAACACACGAGTTAGAAGTTTTTCACAGTGTGGTACACCTTGAAGCACCTTGAAGCATGGAACAGCACACAGTGGCACATCACATTCCCTGCAGCAGTAGATTGTTTCTTTTCTCACCTTGTGAGAGAGACAGACCACACACCTTTTCCTCGAATGCACTTGCGAAGAAGTTCCGGGGTTCATGTCCATGAAGTGCCATGCCGTGCCGTGAGTCGAGCTATGGATTCAATACTCAGACGACCAACTCTCCTTGGCTTGGAGGTAGCTGTTATATACTTTTCAGTGAGTCCTTCTACTAACTTCAGTCTGAAATTCAGCTGGGACTCGTAATGTCCCATCTTCGTGTACAGGGTAAATGAATTGAAAACACTGATGTCTACTAAATGCCTGAACATTTTTATGTAGAGCTTCTTCAGCCTTCTCCTTGAAATAGTGTAAGTAACAATGCATTGATCTGCCAAGTCTACTCCACCCATTCCTTTACTGTAAGCGACACTGATTGTTGGTTTCATTTTCTGGCCCCCACCTTTCTTATTTACTACAGTCACTTCCTTATCGTGAACAGTGGAAATCATACAAACGTCTTTCTTGTCCTTCCATTTCATGACCATCAATTTGTTTCTGTACCACGTACTAAATTCTCCTTTCTCCAGCTTCTTCTTCTTCTTCTTCTTCATGTCTTTCGGGAGCTCCTTCCTATTTATTCGCACAGTCCCGACAGCATCAGTGTTCTTCATTGTGAACTGATCGAAAAGTATTGGTGAAGCGTAGTAGTTGTCTACAAAGGGCATGTAGCCCTTATTCAGAAAGCCTTCAAGGAGGGTGAAGATGACGCGCGATGGTTTGTCAATGTCCTTGAAATTGATGTCTAGAACACTTTCGGGAAACTCTGTAGTCTTTCCAGTGTACACCAACATGTTATAAACATAACCTGATGAACTTTCACACAGTTGAAATGACTCCATCCCGAAACGTGCTCTCTTTTTTGGGATGAAAACTTTCCAACCAAGCCTACCTTTCCAGAGAAGTAAGCTTTCATCTATTGCTATGTCACTTTCCGGTGTGTAAGTGGTTTGAAATTTATGGATTAGGTACTGTAAAACCGGTCTAATTTTGAAAAGTTTTGGATTCGGGTCAGTTGTAGCATCAAATTTCGTATTGTCATTGAAATGGAGGTACCTAATAAGAAGATGAAATCTGTGGTCCGTCATAATTTCTTGAAAGAATGGGGTGTCAATACATTTTTTCTTGCTGAAAAACATAGTTGTGGTGGGCTTCTGAACTTTACCCTGAAGAATTAGGAGACCTATTAGGAGTTTTGTTTCCCCAGCGTTTGTTTCCACCCATTCGTGGTCCCTGCTCCTGGGTTTGAGCAATCCTAGCACACCTTTCTGTTCAATCGTTTGCTTGGCATAAAGATTTGTTTCCCGTGTTATAAGTTCAGCGAGTTCGTCAGAAAAGAAATGTTCAAAGATAGTTAGAGGTTCACAGTCATCGCAGAAATGCACATGCATACCACTATTGCCGGTAAGAGCAAACCTTTCGCGGGCCGCTCTGAACTCCACCCACTCTGTTTGCGTGTTTCCATTCACTAAATCTGGGATGTTTTCTTTGGTATCTTGATCATCACTATCACTCGAATCACTGAAGTAATTATCACTGTCACTCTCACTTTCTTCTGAATCTAATAGCATACGTGCTATATCCGTTTCAGCTAATTCCTTGAGCATTGTTTTACTCCGCTTACCATTACAAGATGCCATGGCGAAATGATTGCCCGCCAGACGAAGTAGTAGTGGCTTGGCGGGAACACAGCAACAACTAGGACTAACTCCCAATAGGTGGCAGAAGCGAACACAACGTTCAAACAAGTACGAATAACTCCCAAAAGATGGCAGAAGCGAATGCAGTACATTTGACGCCTAGAAGCGGTTCACGCAACGTGCGAAGTACATTATAAATGGGCTGACGCTTAGAAGCGGTTCACGCAACTTGCGATCAGTGTGCTATGACGCGTATACGCGGTTGACGCGGTCAAGCGGTTAAGTCTCCCACTGCTCTGTCAAATTCTTATCTCAATATTAAATCCCCTTTTGCATCCTCATCATACATGACGATACGAAACAGCCTTTCGGTTAGCATATTGTTGATCAGTGTGGTTACTGTTTTGCAAGGGATAAGTCGCTGCAGCTTCAGCATCAATCCTTGACTCCATACAGTATCAGAGGCCTTTAGATCTACAAAGACTGCAGATGTTTTAGTACCCCCTTTGAAAACCGACCTCAATGTGAGTAGTTAGTGCTAGCACCTGATCGACACAGGTACGGTTCTGCCTGAATACTGCTTGCTCTACCGGGATCACTTCATTAATGGCTGAACTAATCCTATTGTATACAAGTCTCTCAAGGTGTTTATAGCCGACACTCAGCAATGCTATTGTTCGGTAGCTATCGACTTGGTCTTCCTTGTTTACCGGGTTTCAGAATTGCAATGATCTTGCTTACCTGGAATTTATATGACAGATGTCCAGACGATAAGATATTGGAGTAGAATTTAGCCAACCAGAGCCTTGTGTTCGGACCACTATGTATCAGAAACTCAGGAAATATCCCATCAAAACCAGCAGCTTTACCAGGTTTGAGGCTTTTAATAGCAGTATCTACTTCCAGATGTGAAAATGGTTCTGAGTATGTAGAGTTCTCCTGCAATTTACTTTTCTGTTGTTTGAGCAACTTCTTTACTTGGACGGTATGTTTCTTATCAGAGGGCGCTCGTGACATATTAACAATATGTTCAGCTACTAGGTTGGGGGTGATGCAACCATTTCTCTTGTGGCAGGTTCTGTTTCCGGTTAGTTTCCTGAGAAGATTTCAGGCTTTTCTGCTGGACTGTTTGAAGTCCATAGTCTCAACCGTGTTGTTCCACTTCTGCTGGCGAGATTCATCTAAACTCTGTAACATTGAGATAATAAGTCCAGCAAAACGTTCATAGTTAGACTGGGTAGGCGGTATGGTATGAATCGGCCACATTTGTCAAGAACTTCTGAAAAGCAATCTCACTTGGCTTTATTGAAATTCCAGCACGGTCGAGGTGTGCTCTTAACCAAGGGTATTTGTATTCCTGTAGTTATCATGACAGGTCTGTGTTGACTGTGGGGGAAGTTTTCCGTTACTTTCCTTGTAGTTGGTAGGACAGTACCATTTACATCTTCAGTGACAAAGCAAAGATCAGGATTGTATTCTCTCTTTCAGCGGGCAGATTTAAAGGTTCTTCTATCTTTCACATCGAAAACCAAGTGTAAATTGTTAGCTTCTGCCCAGGTGACTAGTTGAGAGCCACATTCATCTGTATCATATTTCCAGTTCGGATGGATGTAGGTTGTGGTAGCTATGTAGAGATGAAACGAATAGCTCAGGACAGGGAGGTATGGAGTGCTGCATCAAACCAGTCTAAAGACTGAAGACTCAAATCACATATAGGTACATGTTTCGACCCATAATGAGGTCGTTCTCAGCCCAAATCAAGAATTAAACTCCTAAATGTTATATTTAAGTCTAATAACGAAATTACATATATGAAAAATTATATAAAATATTTATAATTAAATCAAAAATAATAATGAAATGGATATCCTTACCATCAAAATTATAATGATGCAAAATACAATGTTGGGCTTCATATTAAAAATTCAAAACTCAAATAGAAAAATCAATGTTACGTGATAGTTTGTCTGTCTCCTATGCGTTCATATACCATTCATCCGATTGCCATGAAATTTGGGTGCGTTGTTGTGTGCACACCAGGGATGGTTTCTGGCTACAAATTATTTATGTAACACAAAAGGGTGAGGGACTTAACAGGAACCCTTAAATCGCACAGTAACCCAATTGCACAATCTGTATACTTATGACACCACAATGCAAGGTGTGAGAATAGCTTGCTGATTCATCACGAGGTGACATGAGGAGACTGCCAGCAGCCCGCCGTGTTATCTGGTATTGTTGTCTATTCCAATACAGTTCATGCTACAGTTTTTGATCGGGGGTTCTTAAAACTGAACTCATGCTTGGCTGCCGGTTCGAATACGGTCATGGCACGCGAATCGTTTCAAGTCCCTTATGCGTTCATATACCATTCATCGAATTGCGATTAAACTTCAGTGAATTGTTGTGCACACTCCAGGAAAGGTTTTCAAAATATGTACAGATTCAACAAATGAGCGACGGCGCGTGAATCGTTTCAACGAAGTCCTGTATACGTTCATATACCATTCATCCAATTGCGATGAAACTTGGGCGAGTTGTTGTGTACACTCCAAGGAAAGTTTCTGGCTTAGTAAATCCATTTCACAATAGGTAACATACGAGTAGATTCAACAAATGAATGACGGCGTGCGAATCATTTCAACAAAGTCCTGTATGCGTTCATATGCCATTCTTCCGATTGTGATGAAATTTAGGTGAGTTGTTATGCACACTGCCGCAAAGGTTTCTGAATTAGAGAAACCATTTGATAGTAGGTAGGATACGAGTAGTTTCAACAAATGAGTGTTGGCCAGTGAATCGTTTCAGGCGAGTCCCTTAAGTGTTCATATACAATTCTGCCAATTGTGAAGAAACTTGGGTGAGTTGTTATGCACAATGCCACCATTGTTTCTGAATAAGTAAATCCATTTTACATTAGATGGTGCATGAGTAGTTTCAACAAATGCTCACATGGTCAGCTGTATGTGGCGTTTTCACACGTCGGAAAGCCTTCGGATTTACTTATATACGCACCAGACAGAAAAACAAAGAATATTTTATATCCAATGGCACTTCAGAAAACGAATGGTTATGGCTGCGATTTGTAGGTTAAACAATTAGGCTATTGAATGCTGATTAAGGTGTTTTTTACCGATATTTGATCCATATGGACTTTGCCTTTTTCTGTATAAATATACGCAGGGAACGGAAAACTGATGATTGAAGTTTATATTATCGTTTCATTACGGTTGGAATACCCTACGAGAAAAATAATAGTTAGAAGTTTTCAGATATAATAGCACGCGTGGGAGGAAAACGTATCATTCATAATCATTTACCATTCCTTTTTACGGCTGCAGACTTGATTTTATAAGTATTTTATGAACATTCTAGTAATTTAAATGTTGCAAGTGCTTCGTTTTCACCAAGTAATAATACTGGAGCAAGTATGGTTATTAAAAGGACAGATGGTGAGTAGGCCTCAGTTGTTATATTTCCATTGTTTATGGGCTTCTGGTTCAGTTCCATTCCTGGAGTCATAAAGATTTCATAATTTATGGTATGCATCATGGATAACATCAGATATTGCTTTTGTGGAAAATTGGGCTCAAATGAGGACCCCATGATTCAATGTGATGGTTGTCAAAAATGGTTTCATGCCTCTTGTGTCCACCTCTCCAGTCTGCAAATCGAAATCTTAGGCTCAAATAATGACTTGGCATTGCTGTGACTGCATCCTTCAAGGGTCAACGCAACAAAATCAGCCCAACACTCTATCATCGACTAATTGGATTTCCTGCCCGAGATGTACCAATCAGAACCCCGAAAAACTATACAAAGGCATTAGTGGGCTTAAAATTCATTACTCTCGAAATCATAAAGAATATATCTCCGAAGTTCATCCCCCAACAACAGCTGTCGATAATGTGAAGGAATTTTCGCAGCAATTAGCAAGGATGAAAAGGGACATAAGGGTTTTGAAACGCATTCCAAAAGCAGCTCGTATGGTGGTAGCATTCCGTCTTTCCCACCTTATGGACGAATGCCAAAGGAAGAATTCATTTGATTCTTGGAAGGATCTACTGACATTTTGCTACGTAGCTTTACAAGTCCCTGAAAAGAAATCAAAGAATCTAGTCCAATTTATCAAGAAAAATGTTTCTCATCCTCCGATCGACTTTTCTCAGCGAGGTCCTCAAAGAAAAACTCAAAAGCCTCAAACTTCTTTATCACGGAGAGTGGAATCTAAAATGGCAGAAGGAGACATACGTGGAGCCGTGAAACTCCTTTCATCCTCAGATAAGCTTGCACCTGAAAACGAGGATACGTTTTTACATCTAAAGGATAAACATCCTGAACCAAGTAGAGCACTTATTTTTCCCGATCCGTCTAATGAAGAAAACAAGTTCACAGTATCAGAAGAAGATGTGGTGGTAATTCTCAGCAAATTCCGAAATGGGTCTGCCGGTGGTATTGATGGTTTACGCCCACAACACCTCAAAGACCTAACTGCAAAGGGTAATGGTGTGGCCGGAAAAAATTTACTAACTTCTTTAACATCCCTCTGCAATTTTATGCTATCGGCTCAGGTGAATTCGAATATCCTTCCAATCCTATATGGGGCGAGTCTGTGTGGACTGAACAAGGAGGGTGGCGGGCTCTGCCCTATTGCAATTGGTTGCACTCTAAGAAGGTTAACAGCAAGTCTAGCATGTAATTATGTTCGTGAAGAATTGGCAGAATACTTCAACCCTATCCAACTTGGCTTTGGCACGAAGGGTTCCTGTGAAGCTGCAATCCATTCTGCTCGAGCTTTTGTGAACAAAAATGTCGGAACCAACAAGATTGTACTTAAGATTGACTTCAGAAATGCGTTTAATAGTGTTGATCGAGATGTTCTGCTGACACGTTTCAAAGATAAAGCCCCTTCACTTTACAACTTCTTCTGGCAATGCTATCGAGAACCATCTTATCTAGTTTTTGGAGACAAGATTATCCTTTCTCAATCTGGTCTCCAACAAGGTGACCCTGGAGGGCCCTTAGGCTTTTGCCTGGTCATTCAGCCAATTTTGGAGAAGCTTTCATCTGAACTGAACATTTGGTATTTGGATGATGGCTCGCTGCTAGGGGATCCGACTGTCGTTCTAGATGATTTTTCCTCGATTATTGCGGAATGTAAATCTCTTGGTCTTGACATCAACCCCAGCAAATGTGAGTTGTTCTTCTGCGGTGACAATAAAGATGAGATTTTTTCTCGATTCAACGAGTTATCTCCAGGCATTGAAATGGTTCCGTCTCTAACTTTGCTGAAGGCTCCAGTCACTGAAGGCGCCATTGAACCCTCCTTATCCAGAAAATTTGACGAGTTAACTCTTCTGCTTGGGCGTCTGAAAGATTTGAAGTTTCACATTGCTTACTTTCTCCTAAAAAACTGTTTCCTTGTTCCTAAGCTCATATATTTGCTTAGAAGTACTCCTCTATGGAAGATTAGACCATCGATACAGAGAATGGATGATTTTGTGAAATGCACACTAGAGTCAACTCTTAATACTAATTTAAATGATAGATCTTGGACAATAGCCTCACTCCCTGTTCGTTACGGTGGAATCGGAATAAGGAAAATTGAAGATTTAATGCTTCCAGCTTTCATGTCATCGGCGAATAGTGTTTTCTCTCTCGTCCAGTCAATGTTTCCAGTTATTTCGGACATTGAGGAAATCACTTTTTACGCTGAGGCCTTGGAGTTATGGAACTACCAATTTAACGATCCATCTATCCCTTCAGCTCCTGCGTTCCAACGTAATTGGGACGGTCTCGTTTGCAAAAAAATAATGGACAACCTGGAATTTCACTCAGATGAGGAAAAGGCTATTCATTTGGCTAGTTTGAAGAAAGAATCGAATTCATGGTTGAATGCCATCCCATCGAGAACAATAGGGACATTACTGGACAACAATAGTCTTAGGATTTCGATGTCTCTCCGCCTTGGATCAACGCTTTGTAAACCTCATACTTGTGTATGTGGCGACGTCGTTTCCGCACGTGGTAAGTAGTGCTGGTCGACATTCTCGTCATTTCTCTATAAATGAAACGCTTCGGAGGGCTTTCGCTATTGCAAAATTCCCGTCAATTCTTGAACCATCTGGAATTTGCAGAGACGACGGTCGCCGCCCTGATGGGATGACCATAATTCCGTGGTCGAATGGCAAATGCCTAGTCTGGGATGCAACGTGCTCAGATACGTTGGCTCCTTCCTATATTTCATCATCGTCAAAGGAAGCAGGATCTGTAGCTGAGATCGCCGTCACTCGGAAGAAAAACAAATATAGGAAGATCATGGAGAACTACATTTTCGTTGCCTTTGCCGTGGAGACAATGGGTCCTTGGAGTGAGGATGCAATAAATCTAGCACACAAGCTAGGAAGAATAATAGGTGGAGTCTCTGGTGATCCTCGTTCCAAGACCTATTTAATGCAGAGAATTGGCATAGCGATTCAAAAGGGAAACTCAGCCTGTGTAATGGGGACTATTCCACATAACACTAGTATGGACGAAATATTTTATTTGTTATAGGGTAGTTAATTTAATACAGATGTTGTATTTCAAGATTGTATTGAACTGGCAGATTTATGTAAAAAATTACAATTCAAACACTTCTTTTTATTCTTTCTTTCTATCTTTCTTCCTTTCTTTCTTGGTCTGGCTGCGTGGCAGAGCGGTAACGTTCTCGCTTGCTATGACCAAGGTTGCTGGATCGAATCTTGGCACAGCCAGTTGGTATTTGAGGGTGCGCAAATGCGAGGAGGCCGTGTCAGTTGATTTACTGGCATGTTAAAGATCCCCTGCGTGCCAAAATTCCGTCACCCCGGCGTCTGTAAAAGCCGCAGTTGTTAAAAGGGACGTAAAACCAATAACATTATTATTATCTTCGTTTCTGTCTTTGATTGGCATTGCAACGCAATCCGGGTATAGCTATGCATGCTCGCATAGGCTTCTGAATTAGTAAATTGATTTTATTGAGTCGCTTCAACAAATGAGTGTATTTCATACTTTTATGCGTCAGTGCATGTGTTTTCTTTGTATGAGTGTGAATGCTTGACAGAATCGAATTGAATCATTCAAGCGTCATTTCAATTCATGTGTGACATAATTTGCTTCATTCATTACTTAATAATTGTCCATCTATGCCTCTAACCGGGGAAGATGACCTCGCTGTATTGATTTGGGAGTATCTCAATATTTCTGGCATTCAATATTTACCAGTTACAAATACATACTTCAACCGACATGTGCATTTCTAAATATAGATATTTGGTGTCACAACTGCTTGAGTGGTCAGGGGAACGGGAAGGCGACAAGTGAAGGGCCCGTCACCAGCCTGCCGAGTTATTTGCATGGTGGCCACTACTCCTAGAAAACCTGGAAATCCTGGAAAACTCCTGGATTTTTAATAGGTCTGGAAAATTCCTGGAAAATGACCAAAAAAAAATTGAAAACTTCTGGAAAATGGCCACTGTTAATTAATTATAAAAATCTTTCCATCCACTACTAAAATTCCCAGTCCACTCTTAGTCCTCGACGTCATGATATCGCAGATGGGGTAGCAAGGGCCATCTAGCGGTCGCTCTGCAAACCCTGCTTATTTTTAACCGGAAATTAACGCGCCGTGTTTTATCTTAAATCATACTCCCGCTGCGGTTTTGGGTGAGCACTCTAACGAAAGAAATTTCCTCAGGCTACCTGTTTCTGTGTGGGAGAGCACGCGTATAGTATTTCGGTAAAACATATTGAGTATAGACAACTTCACCACAATAAAATTGCAGGTGGCATTCTTTTCTCTTTTTTTTTTTAAGCGGATATTTGAGTCACAAAGGCTTTTTTAAAACAACAATTAAATCATTTGTGTTTAGGCTTTCGTATCAATAACTCAATCACCACTAATTATTGTCCACATCTGTATAAGTAAACCAAACACAACTGATTTATTTTGGTCTTGAAGTAGGCAACCGATAAAGCCCCCCCCCCAGACTCGCGCTTATTTTTAAGTCTGGAAAAATGAGAATTACTCCTGGAAAACTCCTGGAAAATCGTTCACCGATTTGAGTGGCCACAATGTATTTGGTATTCCTGTCTATTTTCCAATACTGCTAACATAGGGCTGTTGCCTAAACCACTGTGGTGTTGCGGATGAGTAAGTCACCGACCAATGTACAGGGCACCAGGGAATGTTCTCTGCAGCGCCTACGTGTTGCTGCAAGAGGTAGCATCAGCAGTTTAGTTGGCAGCATGTTGTCCTGGACAGGGTAGCAGTGCCATGACCGTATTCGAACCGGCAGCCAAGCGTGAGTTCAGTTTTAAGAACCCCCGATCAATAACTGTGGCATGAACTGTATTGGAATAGACAGCAATACCAGATAACACGGCGGGCTGCTGGCAGTCTCCTCATGTCACCTCGTGATGAATCAGCAAGCTATTCTCACACCTTGCATTGTGGTGTCATAAGTATACAGATTGTGCAATTGGGTTACTGTGTTACATACATAATTTGTAGCCAGAAACCATCCCTGGTGTGCACACAATAACGCACCCAAATTTCATGGCAATCGGATGAATGGTATATGAACGCATAGGAGACAGACAAACTATCACGTAACATTGATTTTTCTATTTGAGTTTTGAATTTTTAATATGAAGCCCAACATTGTATTTTGCATCATTATAATTTTGATTGTAAGGATATCCATTTCATTATTATTTTTGATTTAATTATAAATATTTTATATAATTTTTCATATATGTAATTTCGTTATTAGACTTAAATATAACATTTAGGAGTTTAATTCTTGATTTGGGCTGAGAACGACCTCATTATAGGTCGAAACATGTACCTATATGTGATTAGAGTCTTCAGTCTTTTGACTGGTTTGATGCAGCACTCCATACCTCCCTGTCCTGAGCTATTCGTTTCATCTCTACATAGCTACCACAACCTACATCCATCTGAACTGGAAATATGATACAGATGAATGTGGCTCTCAACTAGTCACCTGGGCAGAAGCTAACAATTTACACTTGGTTTTCGATGTGGAAGATAGAGGAACATTTAAATCTGACTGCTGGAAGAGAGAATACAATCCTGATCTTACTTTGTCACTGAAGATGTAAATGGTACTGTCCTACCAACTACAAGGAAAGTAACGGAAAACTTCCCCCACAGTCAACACAGACCTGTCATGGTAACTACAGGAATACAAATACCCTTGGTTAAGAGTGCACCTCGACCACGCTAGAATTTCAATAAAGCCAAGTGAGATTGCTTTTCAGAAGTTCTTGACAAATGTGGCAGATTCATACCACACCACCTACCCAGTCTAACTACGAACGTTTTGCTGGACATTATCTCAATTGCCAAGAAATATATTCCAAGAGGGCTGCAGAAAGAGTATATCCCTGGATGGAATGAAACTTGTGAGACACTCTTATGAGGAGTATTGACAGGGTGGAGATCCTGAAATAGCAAGTGCTCTGTTACAGAGATTAGATGAATCTCGCCAGCAGAAGTGGAACAACACGGTTGAGACTATGGACTTCAAACAGTCCAGCAGAAAAGCCTGAAGTCTTCTCAGGAAACTAACCGGAAACAGAACCTGCCACAAGAGGAACGGTTGCATCACCCACAACCTAGTAGCTGGGTAATTCGTCAACAAAGATATCTTGGAATTACTGTTCCATGAAGGATGCAGAAAATTAATTTTTCCGAATGAGCGTGATATTACATTATCAAATTTCAAAAAATTTGAAAAATCGATCCGGTTAGCTCAATTCAATTGCCAGTGTTTTGCCCTAGTGTACCATTGGGCTCATCAGTTGGTATGGTACACCTCACCAAGACACTTGGCTAATACATACTGTGAAGGCCACTGCAAGGCTCAATTGATGCCACGAGCAGTGCCAATGTACTTGTACTATGAGAGACTAGCTCCCATTTCCAAAATGTTGTTTTACCTTGGCTATCCATAATGGAATTACTGTTTCCAGGATGATACAGGGTGAAGCACTGGCAATGAAATTTAGCTAACCGGATCAATTTTTTTTTTTTTTTTTAATTTGATAATGTGTAACAAAGATATCAGTTAATAATAAATGGTCTAAAACCATTAGCAATGAAAATTACACAATCTAATGTAAGGCTTGTCAATAAGATATACAGTAAACTCTCGATTATTATCCGGTTTGCAGATTTGGTGCGTAGTTCAGCTAAATAGAAAAACTCCTGTTCTATCCTAATTTTAAAAAAACTTGCAGTTAATCAGCGCCGATAGGAATGTATTCTTGATCATATTTACCACGCCTCGGGCAATCTGTCCGTTGTTAGACGTCATGAACGCTATTCAGTATTGCACTGCTTGTAGTGACAAAAATTACTACTACGAGTAGTAGCAGACCTGGCCGAAAAGCGTAAAAGTTTTATTCTATCTATAGAGAAAAAATGGCAGATACTGTTCACTAGAAACGGGCGAATAGATGTCAAAACTGCTATAACATTCGTGCGGCTGAGTGACGCGTATACGGACATTAAGGCCTTCCCGGGCTACTTTTAGATTCTCGTTCCCAGAGATTGATTGTGAACCGACGCATAAGGTAGCGTGCATTTCTACTTCCTTCTCGTTTCCGTTCCTGGGCGATTGTGAGCCAGCCTTTATTTAAGCCCATGCGTTCCGGAGGAAGAGCGATCTAGTGAAAACAATGCCATCGAGGGATCACGCATTGCTCACACTGAGGAATCGAAATCTGGACCCATTACAGGAAAGCCAGGCTCTGTCTGTCACAAGCCAGAACAAACTAGGGAGTGATAGAGGAGTAACACCTCTTTAAAAATCCTTGGTCCAGCTGACCTGGCTGGGAGTACCTTGTAAGGGTCCCTTGCCAGGGTTACGGTGAAGTCCTCAACGGTATCTACAGTGGAAGAGGTGCACTCTGGAATAGTGTAAATGGCGGAAGAGGCAACCTAGTGCTCAAGTTACTAAGAGCAAAAGGTATATGGTTGACATATATCAAATATATACCCCCTATCAAATGCCAACGGCTTCTTCAGAGGATGGATGACCAACTAGAGGATTAGGGCACACTGTTGTCCTTGGGATGAGAAATCATTCCTGAAGGCGGATGAATCATGATTGATCAACGGCGTCAGTATGTGGAAGGCAATGGGAAACCACCACATTAATGATCTTTGGATATCCCTAGTATAATCATCATGGCTGCGTTCACTGTAAAATCTTCCGGAGTTTCAATTCGCCATTCGGATCTCCAGGGGAGGGGGATGCCTTGAATGCTGCTGGACAGAGCAAAATATTAGTTCCAGAAATGAATCTAGGAACATGGAATGTAAAATCAGTTTATCAGGCAGGAAAAATTCACAATGTGATCCAAGAGATGCAGAGACTCAGAATTAATATATTAGGGTTGAGTGAGACCCAATGGCCAGGTTCAGGGGAAATTATGATTAATGAAATGAAGATGTACTTTTCAAGAAATAGTGATGCAAATTAATGGAATGGTGTAGCAGTTGTTGTAGATAAGGTCACTAGTCAATCTGTAACTGTCGTCATTCCAATATTAGACAGAGTTCTTGCCTTACAAATTCAAACAACGAAAGTAAGAGTCAATATAATACAAGTCTATGCACCGACTACTGACGAGGATGAAGATGAATTAGAACAGTTTTATAGTGAATTGGGACAGGCACTGATGGCGAAATCTCAAGACATTGTCATCGTCATGGGGGATTTAAATGCAAAAATTGGTAAGGGTAAAGAATCAGTCTTTATTGGAGAATTAGGATTAGGAACTAGAAATGATAGAGGGGAATGACTGGTACAGTTTTGCCAAGATAATGAGCTGGTTATTACCAATACTTACTTCAAGTTACCTGCAAGAAGGTTATATACCTGGGTATCTCCAGCAGATCAAAATGACAGAATTGTGAGGAATCAAATAGATTATATTCTTATCAATAAACGCTACCGTAATTCTGTCTCAGATTGAGCGGCTACAAACAGCGTCTGTTCCAGATTGGGCGGCTGATTTTAATACTGGGAGGCTTACTACCTCATCAGTTATAACCCCGCTATCCTTCGGGATAGCCTTTCTCAATTCTTTTCTTCACTCATGATGGAAACACAAAGTATTGGATTATCTACCCCAGGTGGTAATTACCCAGGTGGTAATAAATCCACCTCCACGTATTGTGGAGTTAGTAGGCCTGCGGAGACTGGGGAGCCTGCAATGTCATGTAAGAAGAAATATATTATGTACTTAGCAACAATTAACATAAACTCACTCCTTCAGATAGGAAAACTAAAGCAAACATTGGATGTTCTTGAGAAACATAACATTGTCATCGCTGCATTGCAAGAAACACGATTTTGTGATGAAGAAGCTTTTGAGTCTCAAGGATTCAGAATTTATAAAGGAATACCTGGCACAAGAGTTACACCGAACATCCCTCATCTTGGTACAGGTTTTATAGTCTACAAGAAAGCTGTTGATTCAGTGCTGGATTTTACATCATTCAATGGAAGACTATCCACATTGTCATTTAGATCACTTAATAAAGCCTACACAGTGGTCAATTTTCATGCACCGACGAACGTGTCAAACAAGAAAGACCGAGAGCAAACTAATATAATATGGGAACAATTAGAAGACGTGATTGACAATATTCCAGCGCATCACACCACCATCCTACTCGGTGATTTTAACGCCCAAGTAGGAAGAGAGAAAAAGTTTAGGAATATAGTTGGAAACTATCCTGCCCATAAACGAACAAACAAAAATGGCGAACGGCTGATTGACACCTGCAAAAATAACAACCTAGTTTTGAAATCTACTGCGTTTAAACATCTTCCTCGGAAAGCAAAGACATGGAGACATCCAAATCCACTTATGGGTGAATTTCAACTGGATCATGTGGCAATATCAAAAAAATCAGATCGTGAAATCCAAAATGTGAAGGTCCTGCGTAATGCGAATATAGACTCAGATCATTATCTGTCCCTTATTAAAATGAAAGGTATTCCGTTTAGGAACAAGAGAGCGAATGTTGAAACGGAAATGAAAACGCAAAAGTACAACATCGGTGGTCTGAAGTCAAATAACAACACTTTTGCGGAAACACTCCACAACAAACCAAAAGATGGAACATGGTTTACTTTAAGGAACGCCATTGTTACTGCGGCTTCGGAATCCATTCCTCTTGATAGAACGCGCAAGCATCCTTGGTGGAACGGTCAATGTGATCACGCAATAGAGGAAAGAAGAAAAGCTTGGATCAAGTGGAATAACAAGAAAGACGATGTGAACCTTGAGAACTTTCTCTGCATCAGGAAAGAAACTTGTAAAATTTTAAAATTGGCAAAAAGAAATTTCCACAAATCACAAATTATTCAAATTGAAGATGATTTTCAAAGGCACAAAACAAGGGATTTCTATCAAACTTTTAAACACCAACTGTCCAAATACGTCGCCCCTACTCTTCACATCCGAGGATCTGATGGTAAACTTAACCTCAATAATAAAGACTGTGCTAAAGCTTTTGGAGAATATTTTGAAACCCTTTTGAACACGGGCATACCTACTGAACAACTTGCTTTCTATCCTAGCGTTGCATACCACGACAGTTCACCACCCTCCGTCGAAGAAATAACACAAATCATCAAGCCGCTAAAAATTAATAAGGCCTCTGGGGAAGATAGTATTGTGGCTGAATTATGGAAATATGCAGATAATGACTCCATCATTTGTCTCCAGAAAACCATTGAAGAAATATGGCATAGTGAAAAGTTGCCGGAGGATTGGACTTCTGCCATCATTCATCCTATACATAAGAAAGGGGATAAATCCGACCCAAATAATTATAGAGGTATTTCACTGGTATCGGTAACGTACAAAATATTTGCAAGGGCTCTTCTGAACAGAGCAGAACCGATATTAGACCGTCAGTTAGGGGAATATCAAGCTGGGTTCAGGAAATCAAGATCCTGTCCTGAACAAATTCATAACATTAAGACCATAATTTCCTACTGTACAGTACGATCAAAACCTTATGTTGCGATTTTTGTGGACTTTCAAAAGGCTTATGATTGCATTCATAGAGACACAATAATTAACACCTTACGTGAGTTTGGCCTAGACAATGAATCAATTAATTTGTTCAAAGCAAGCTTAGAAAACACCATTTCTAAGGTCAAATTTCGTGGTGAATTGTCCGAAGCCTTTGCAATCAAGACTGGCTGTAGACAAGGTGATCTGGGATCACCGATGCTGTTCAACTGTGTCTTGGAAAAAATTATAAGAGAATGGTTAACAATCTTACCAAATAATTATGGTATTCGAATTGGTTATAAAAAAGAAGACCTGAATATAAACTGTCTCGCTTTTGCAGATGACATTGCTTTGTTCGCTAATTCAATGGAAGAGGCCACTGACCAACTTAATAAACTACAAATCATAGCTGCTAAAACTGGACTTAAAGTGGCCTTCCATAAAACTAATTTTATCACAAATGTCAAAGATGCCTCAAAATTCATCACGATTGGTCTGCAAAAAATCAAAAAAGTCCGAAAATGTAAATACCTAGGCGAATGGATTACCCCTAATAATTCAGAAATAGCTGCCATTGAGAGCAGATGTAACAAATTGGAAGGTGCCTTTCAAACCTGCAAAAACATTTACAAAAGTAAAAGCTTGTCCCGGAATGTCAAACTTTGTCATTATAACACAGTAATTAGGCCGTCAGCACTGTATGCTGCAGAATGCTTACAGATGACAAACAAAGGCCCATTGAAAAAATTAGAACTTAAGGGTCGGAAAATTCTAAGGAAAATATTAGGACCTGTTAATGATAATGGTACTTACAGAAGAAGACATAACAATGAATTATTTGAACATATAGAAGATTTGGTGAGTGTGATGAGAAAAAGGAGAATGTCTTTCTTTGGACATTTGGAACGGATGGAGCATCATCGACTTTCATATCGAATACACTCATCAATCTCTAAAAAAAAATCCTATTGTAAATGGTTGATGCAAGTTAAAAAGGACCTAACAGAAGCTCGAATCAATCAAGATCTGGTTTGGGATCGGAACCTGTTCAGAAAGGCGGTTAAATCAACCAGTAATCTGCACCCTTTAACATCTGTGATGCCTCGCCCTCACTGCAAGTGGACGGAAGAAAGGAGAGCTGAACATTCGTCAAGAATGAAGATCTACTGGCAGATAAGAAAACAAGCTTTACAGTGATCATATGAGTGAAGAACATCGTGGTTCATTGATGGCCGAAACGACTCAAAAAAAAAAAAAAAAAAGGTTGTAGCAGTAAAAACTTTCCCTGGAGCAGACATAGGATCAGACCATAATCCATTGGTTGCAAAGTTTAGTGTCAAGTTCAAGAAAGTACTTAAGACAGCAAATGGGTAGAACGTTGACTTCTAAATTGAAGAATCCAGTTGTAAGAAACCTACATTATGATCAAATTAATGACAAGTTGAGGACAATACATAAACATAATACATCGAACATTCATGTTGAAGAGAAATTGAAAAAGGTCAAGACAGTACTATCGACGACAAGCAATGAAGTTTTGAAAGAGGATAGAATGACAGGCAAGAAGGGATGGATGTCAGATGACATATTACAGTTAATGGACAAGAGAAGGTTTAATAAAAATAAGGATATAAATACATATAATAGCATTAATGCAGAGATAAGAAGGAAATTACGAAATGCAAAAGAAGAATGGTACAATGAGAAGTGTATGGATATTGAAAGATTGGCTTGAAAACATGATAGTTTCAATCTTCATAAGAAAGTTAAAGAATTAACTGGTATGAATATAAGTAGGAAGACAAGCATATTGCGGGACAAAAATTGTGATATTCTTTGTGATGCGGAAGGAAAAATAAACAGATGGACAGATACAATATTTGTATGCAGATGATAGAGAAATTGATCCGGCGTATGAAGAACAACAGAATGACTGGCCCAGACATTACAAAGGAAGAAATATTTCACGCAGTTCAAAATGCAAAAGACAACAAGGTCCAGATTCAATACCATCTGAATTAATAAAACTCATTAATAAAGAAAATTTAGGGTTGTTGGTAGATATATTTAATATGGTTTATAAAACCGGTATTATTCCTCACGACTGGCTTCAATCTACATTCATAGGTACACCAAAGATAAATAATGCGAAAGAATGTAATGATCATACGACAATACATTAGTTTAATGAGCCACATTGTAATGGTTTCTTTCGCCCTCATGTTGAGCGACAAGTGTAACGTTTTGCTAGCCCCTAACGTTGAGCGTACAATGTGGCAGTTTGGCTAGCCCACACTGTTGGGAGATAAATGTAGCTGTTTATCTTTGCCTAAGCTATGTTGTTTTAATGGGCGCCAAGACCTCAATGCAATGTTGAAATCTAAATTTGTATTTAACAACGTCTAGCTCTGGCAGAACACCTTCAAGACACTATTCACTCAGATCGTGGTATGATTTGATCATTAACCCAACAAACAATTGTATCAGGAGAAGGAATTGGTCTATATCTAATGCTACCTACTGAAAGCAAAGATTGCATTGTAAAAGAAATGAATTTATTATATAAAACAAGTATAGCAAAATTAATAATAATAATAAGTACAAAATTTAAATTGGAGCGTTGTGATTTGAATATTACCGATAGAAAATTACGTGAAAACGGAGTCTGATAAATTGATTTTACTCTTATTTCCAAGCTATGAAGTTACTGAAATATGAAATGTAAAACAAAGAAAAATGAGAGATTGCGTATTTCTGCGTCATTTGCGCTTACCATTGGAAATTGCCAAGGCATTTCCCTCGTACTTGCTGATGCTGTGAGCTTCCCACAGTCTCCTGGACGTCGTCATCTCCGTCGGAATTTGATGATATTCTGGTAGATTAGATAATTCTATGGTCCGTACCTCGGACCCAAACACTCGTACAACCGCACTGGTTAAGTTTTGCAAAAGTTAGTCTTCAACTCCACTGAACATCGGAGCGACACGCACTTGCAACCGTACTCCGCAAGTTCTACACAGATAGTCCTCGTTCCACGGAACTATGGAGCGAACCCCGCGTATAACCATACTCGGCAAGAACTACACACATTGTTCCTAACTCCACTGAACATCGGAGCGACTCGCACGCGCATCCATACTCCTCAAGTATTTCACAGATAGTCCTCGTTTCACGGCGCGTCGAACGATATATGCACCTGTTGGCTCCCCCACCACGGTACCGTCTTCTAGCTTACGTTGTCTCCCCTGATTGGCTGAGCACGCCGCCAGTTCCCCTCCTCTGCCTCATTACACTCGGCGCGCGAGAGGAGAAGTCGTTTTCCGTCCCAACAATTCGCCTTTTCTAGACCTTGCGTAATACTTCTCGACAGGAATCAGCTTGTACTTGAAATCCCAGTGAGTCATGTCTCTCAAATACCCTAACTGACAAAACTCCGTAAAATTCCGTAATCACTTAATTTTCTATGATATTGTCGTTCGTAATAATTTGCTTGATAGCGTTTTCTAAGACATAGAAAACCTATCTGAATGCTAATAATTTTTATAAAATGCTCCGAAAATACCTTAATAATAATTATAATAAATTAATAATAATAATAAATTACCATGAAAAATTCTCTTGGCTGAACAATTTGCCGCGTAAATAAATATAGAATGGCTTCCTACTGACTTATGCCAGTTGCATAAAACCCCTCGAAAAACACGTTACAACATGATGATAATATTTTTGAAGATCATCCATCAAAGAATACATAGTAAAGTAGAACAAGATATAGATGAAACTCAGTTTGGTTTCAGGAATGCCCTGGGAACACGAGAAGCATTATTTGCCTTTAATGTACTCACACAAAGATGCCTGGAAATGAATCGGCCAATATATGTTTGTTTTCTGGATTATAATAAAGCCTTTGACAAAGTTCGACATGATTGAACTGATTCAGTTGCTCAGAAGAAAAAAAATTAGACAGATGGGATATGAAAATTATTACCCAACTTGACTATAATCAAACCGCAGTAATAAGAGAAGGCAACATGGTTTCAAATGAAATAAAAATTGAAAGAGGTGTGAGACAAGGATGTGTACTGTCTCCATTATTATTCAACACCTACTCTGAAGACTTAATTCAAACTGCCCTTTTGGCTGTTAGGTCAGGGATTAAGGTGAATGGCAAACTTGTAAATAATTTAAGATTTGCGGACGATACTCGACTAATCGCTGGATGCCTTGAAGATCTACAACTGTTGACGGATAGTGGTAGAAGCCAGCGAGAAAAGTGGTTTAACTCTAAATGTTAAGAAAACCAGTTTCACAGTAATTCCGAAAGAGAATAATCCAGAAAATTTGATAATCAAAGGTGAAGCAGTTCAAAGAGTTCAGAAATACAGATATTTAGGAACTGTTGATAATGATACCAATGATTGCTCTCAAGAAATTAAGGCAAGGATAGGACAAGCTAGAAGTGCATTCAATCAAATGAGAAATTAATTGTGCAATAGAGACCTTGGTATAAATTTAAAACTAAGGTTGCTAAAATGTTATGTGTAGTGATGGGCGGATGATACTGAATTTCGAGCTGGCTCGCGCCGGCTCGATACTCATCGCAGCTCGATACTGTATCGAAACCGGGTGAGTTAGCCGTGGTGGTTACGGCATGACTGATGGCAGTCGCTCACATCCGGGAGGCGAGGAGGTTCGAATCCCCCCGCCGGCAACCTTGAAGATGGTCTTCTGTGGTTTCCCATCTTCCTTCCAGGCAAATGCCGAGGTTGGTCCCTAACTATAGGCCACAGCCGCTACCTTCCAACTCCTCGTCCTTACATTCCAACTTCCCTCCTTCCCTCCCCAACGGTACTTGTAGCTCACCCATTGGGTGTCCGTCTCGAAGCAGCTGCAAAACTGGCGAGCCGAACATGTCCTCGGACACTCCCGGCACTAAAAGCCATACGCTAAAAAAAAAAAAAAAAAAAAAAACTGTATCGAACCTGTTCGAGCTGCCAGGCGGCCCCACACATAAAGTATGCGGAGCGCTGACGGCCCAGACGGTATTTTCCGCAAACTTTTGCTCGCGTGCGGTATATGTGAACGTATTAGGCTATCAGTGTTTCGAATCTCACTGTCGGCAGCCCTACTGATGGTCTTCCGTGGTTTTACATTTGCACACCAGGCACGCTGTACCTTTATAAAGGCCACGGCCGCATCCTTCCGCGCCTAGCCCTCTTCTATCCCATTGTCACCATACGACCAGTAGCGGACACAGGCCTTGCGGGGCCCTGGGCGATATGATAAGGTGGGGCCCACAACAATAGGAAATAAAAGAATTTCAAATCAAATGGAAAATAGTTTGGTAATAATAAAATAAAGAATAGTTACAATATTTTGAATACACTACAGTACATTTTTTAATATGAAAGAAACCTTTAAGTCCTCTTGAAGAAGATTATGTAAACTATGAAAATATTAAAATTAAAATATTAATTATTAAAATATTACTTTGTGACGTTTTTCCCGGCTGAAATCTTCTATAATTTCACTGAAATCTAAACTTGCTAAACGGTCACGGGAGGTCATAGCTGCACTGAAAAAATGAATATGAATTATACTTTAGTTTGAAAAGTATAATTAATTAATTAATTAAATTTTTAAAAACCATGGCGCGGGGCCCCCCGGACCTCGGGGCTCTGGGCAGTCGCCCTCCTCGCCCTCCCCTAGATCCGCCCCTGCATACGACCTACCTGTGTCGGTGCTACGTAAACCTAATTGTACATAATAATACTGTATTAATATAGGTTATTCACCGCCCCCCATCTCTGATACGTCTTTGGCCTCTGGGAATGATGTAATACTGTCAAGGATATAAACAAATATATGTTCCTGAAACGGAACAAATTAATCGCACATACTGTTGCCGCACCATTGTACTAAGGAATTGTTGTGACCCGTCGCCTTTGTTCTGTGCACTCCAATGATGTTCAGTAGGCAGTTTGTATATTCTGGGGAGACGTGTGCATCGAATCATCACACAAACACAGGTTGTAGCGGTCTCCACATTACAGATACTGTTTGAAGGGGTTATATGCACATACTATACAGCAGTGCACAGCAACAACATGACGAGTCGATTCCGCCTAGCACAATACTCTAAACACATCCTTCTTGAGGTTTCTGGGTGATAAGAACACGCCGATAGGTCGCGGTGCGCTCAAATGCTCGCGCCCAGCTCGAACCATTTCAAACTCCGACGTCATCTGTTCCAGCAGCTCGAGCTGGGCTCAAGCGAGCGTATGATACACAAGTTCAAGCGGGGTCGCGCCAGCCCGATACGCAACGTAGGCTCGATTCGGTCTCGAACCTGTTCGAACTAGTGATGGGCGAATGATACTGAAGTTCGAGCGGGCTCGCGGCAGCTCGATACTCAACGCAAGCTCGATACTGTATCGAACCTGTTCGAGCTGCCAGGCGACCCCACACATAAAGTATGCGGAGCGCTGACGGCCCAGACGATATTTTCTACAACTTTTGCTCGTGTACAGTATATGTGAACGTATTAGGCTATCAGTGTTTCAAATCCCACTGTCGGCAGCCCTGCTGATGGTCTTCCGTGGTTTCCCATTTGCACACCACGCACATGCTGGGGCTGTACTTTATAAAGGCCACAGCCGCATCCTTCCGCGCCTAGCCCTCTTCTGTCCCATTGTCACCATACGACCTATCTGTTTCGGTGCGACGTAAACCAAATTGTACATAACTTAATAATACTGTAATAATATAGGTTATTCACCGCCCCCCATCTCTGATACGTCTTTGGCTTCTGGGAATGATGTAATACTGTCAAGGATATAAACAAATATATGTTCCTGAAACGGAACAAATTAATCGCATATGTAGGCCTACACATACTGTTGCCGCACAATTGTACTAAGGAAGTGTTGTAACCCGTCGCCTTGGTTCTGTGCACTCCAATGATGTTCTGTAGGCAGTTTGTATATTCTGGGGAGACACGTGCATCGAATCATCACACAAACACAGGTTGTAGCTGTCTCCACATTACAGATACTGTTTGAAGGGGTTATATGCACAGACTATACAGCAGTGCACAGCAACAACATGACGAGTCGATTCCGCCTAGCACAATCTCTAAGGACAGCCTTCTTGAGGTTTCTGGGTGATGAGAACACGCCGATAGCTCGCGGTGTGCTCAAAAGCTCGCGCCAAGCTCGAACCAGTTCGAACTCCAACGTCATCTGTTCCAGCAGCTCGAGCCGGGCTCAAGCGCATTACTAGGAGCGTATGATACACATGTTCGAGCGGGGTCGCGCCAGCCCGATACGCAACTTAAGCTCGATACTCTATCGAACCAGTTCGAACTGTCAAGGGACCACACACATAAACTATGCGAAGCGTTGACCGCCCAGACGATATTTTATGGAACCACTAGCAACCCACTCCGGCTTCGCCCGAGAAAAGTTATGAATGTGCAAGGAATTCCTGTCAGACGTAATTTAAGAATGGCGAGGTGCACGAGACACAAATCCCCCTTCCGTCCAAACAAAAAGCACTTATAGTGGGCGATGTACCGAAGATAGAGATATGCCCTCCCGGACTTTTGTGTAGAATTTTTCATGCTGAACAATTGTTACACTCGTATTATATTGATATTTTTAACGGTTTGCCAAGCTTAAGCTTAAAAAGCGCACGTACACCAGGTTCTTTTTTCGACCTTTTCACTGAAATCGTTACTGCTTGGCTCCCTTTGATCATACATAAATTATTTTCTACAGAAATCTTCCTCGAGAATACCTTTACAGAATGGTGAGCGCCGCATCAAAATCCATTCAGTAGTTCTCGAGATTACCCGTGACATCCAAGAATCGGGTACTTTGTTTTGTACTATGTAGAGATTCTCTTGCGTACGGTGTGAATGAACCTATTTGACTACTACTCTCAGTATATTGATGTGTGTGGAGTGGTGACCATCAGGTGCTCTGTGCAGGGAAAGAGAAATTGTACATAATTATAATATTAATAAGATAATTCCCCCACACCCCATCTCTGATACGCCTATGGCTTCTGGGGAGGATGTAATACTGTCGAGGATAGTAGCAAACATATGTTCCTGCAACGGAACAAATTATTATTATTATTATTATTATTATTATTAATGGTATGGCATGGTACACACTTACATCATATCACGGCTTAATGAAACATTGAAAAGAAAAAGGAGAACAGATAGTCTCATAATTTAACATCTGAATTAAAAATATAGTCCGCTAATGCAGGAGTTACTGAGGTCAAATTAATTAATCAATCGCATATATACACAGACTGTTGCCGCACCATTGTACTACCATTGTACTAAGGAAGTGTTGTCCTGTGCACTCCAATGATGTTCAGTAGGCAGTTTGTTTATTCTGGGGTGGGGAGACAGTCATGTGCTTCGGATCATCTCACAAACACAGATTGTAGCTATCTCCACATTACAGATACTGTAATACTGTAAGAAACTATACAGCAGTGCACAGCAACAACATGACGAGTCGATTCCGCCTAGCACAATACTCTAAACACAGCCTTCTTGAGGTTTCTGGGTGATAAGAACACGCCGATAGGTCACGGCGCGCACAAAGGCTCGAGCACAGCTCGAACTTGTTCGAACTCTGACGTCATCTGTTCGAGCAGCTCGAGCCGGGCTCAAGCACATCACTAGTTATGTGTACTCTTCTACGGTACGGAAGCTTGGACACTCAAACAAGATATGATTAACAGACTAGAGGCGGGTGGACATATCGAAGGATCTTAAGAGTAAGCTGGATGGATAGAATCACAAATCTTGAGATATTGCGTAGCACAGATAAAGATGAGGAGATAATTACCTGTGTCAAAATTAGGAAGTTACAATACTTGGGTCATATAATGAGAGGAGACAGGTATCGTCTTCTACAAGAAATTATTCAAGGGAAGGTTGAGGGCAGAAGAAGTCGAGTAAGAAGAAGGATCTCTTGTTTGGACAACCTAAAAAAAATGGTTCAAGTATAGTTCCAATGAACTTTTCAGTGCTGCTAGATCCAAAAACCGGATTGCTGTGATGATCGCCAACCTTCTTAGAGGAGACGGCACATGAAAGAGAAGAAGACACACCAAATATAATTTGATACAACCGACCTTTTAATGCTCGAGAAAATGAGGCCATAAAAGAAATTAAAAAATACGCGAAGACAACCCGCAAACGTTTTCCAATAATTGGAAATAAAACATTGGGATGTGGGTATTTGATTCAAGGTTGGTACCGTATTCCTATCTAAATTTTGATACGGCATTTGCTCGCCATACGCTGTACTAAAGAGACATCTCCGAATATGCTCGCGCAATACATTCTGTCACGGGGACGCTGTAAAAGATGGCTTGTGAGACGTATACCTTACCGCCAACTCGCTGGGCTCGCGGCGGTAAAAATCGTAGTCTGTTTGTGAATGACCCTAACCATATTTCCGGCCGTGCGTGCTTCGTATTACCTCAATATAGACTCCAGCGGCTGTCAAAAAGAAATCTCGATGATGCCCGGGAGAACGCATATCTTACGTTGAATACCGAACCCAAATTCAGTGATGGTGAGAATCGGCTAGTGAGTGGCGGTAAACTTAGGCTGTGTCCCAATACTCAAGTTGTCTGCTATTGACTAGCTACTAGCTACTATGTGCTATGTGCTACGCACTACGAGTGTCTAGTGGTAGTCCAGTCCTTGCACCACACTGAAAGGGCGCATGCGCTAACTCTCGGCTCTTCTTCCTGCGGTGACACATTCCCTTCCCCAGTCGTCTCCTCTCCTCTTCTTCCTGCGATGAAACATAATGGCCGCGTTTTTTTTTTAAGCGAGAAATTGCAGCGCTGCATCAAGGGGAAGTAAATCGCTACATCACAACTACCTGTAAATAAAAACGGTAAAGATGGCGCGAATTGGCGGTCGTTTAAAACGTGTTTCAGTCATTATTTCGAAATAAATTTAATGTAATTAAATTATTTATAATTTACTTTGAATTGCGCATATGTTCCCAGCGAGACGTGTTTCCATTATTATAAATAACTTTCCTAGTTCGACTGTGTAAAGTTTCGGCACTCCCTAATTTAAAAGCGAAACGGTGGCATTGCGGTACACTGAATATTATGCGTCTACTAGGAGACCAAAGTTATGATGAATGCATAGTTATATCGCTCAATAAACAATTTTGTTAATTACCGTACACTAGGATTTCACCTTGCTTGTAATTTTTAGGTTAGGCCTAGCCCATGTCATTCGAGTTGCCTTCCACGAAGTAATGCCCTTGGCTTAGCCATTAAAGTCGCATTCAAAATGATCGTTTTACGAATGAAGTAGCGTTAGATAAATATTTCAGAACTTAAGGTTACCATATCTATAATAATCAGCATAACTTTTATGTGTCAAGGTAACTTGGATTTAAAAATTGCAAAATGGGACGACCTAGCTCTTGACTCCTTTTGCCTTCTTATAAATATTTCCTAACTAACCAACTGAGATGCTGCCAATGGAAATGTAGGCCTATCATTGTGCAATATTATATGCTACACCAATAGCCTGTGCATGTCACTAATGATTTCCCCAGGATAGTCACTTGTGGGGCAGTGTATAGCCTCTTCTGAATTATTATTAAAAGAAAAGCGCACAATGTGCAAATACATATTTGAACATATGATCAATTATACTAATGCCAGTCTTATTATTGAGGTTGTCCTCATTTTGCAGTTTTGTGTGTGGTACCTTTCACAATGATCGTTGCACAGGTCACATACAGTCTTCATTTGGTTGGTGCAAATTCTTGGTTTTGCAGAATCTATGGTGAAATCCATGGGTGGCGTAACGTGTTATTACGTGTCGTAGTTCGTAATTAGTTTGTTTCCACTCTTCCGTCATTATGGCATCTGTGGAGTAAAAGTTGGACCAAATGGCATTTCGTTTCTCATTTAAGGTTCGGCGTGCATTCTCATAGGCTTTGGTGTTTGGTAGGTAAAACTGTATTTTGATGTCGTCGATGAAGTAGTCCTCCTTAGTTTATACATATGTCAACCTTGAAGGGGCAGACTTTCCAATGCCTAAAATCTTCTGAATAATGCAGTATGGTGCATCTACTTACTTGTGCCAGGCTCCTCTTTCATCTTCCTGGCAATCTCCTTGGGTCAATGGGGCAGAAGACCTCATTGTTCCACCCCTTTAAATAATAACTACAACTCCCTTGGTCATCTCTCATTTTCTTCAGACCTTCGAAGCCTAGGGAGTCTGTCATGGCCTTTCTCTTTACTCACTACCCCAATTTTTTTAAAGAGTCGAAATTCTTCCTTCTATAGCCTAGCTCGACGCCAACAGGAAAGGGGGCCTCGATGTTACACTCCATAAAACATTCATCCCCACCACCACCTGTCCAGCTACATAATTTTCAACATGAGCCCAAATCATTTAGATGGGATTCAAGTCGGGGTGGTACGATGGTAGACGCAAGATCGTGTGTCCATAGGTAGCAAGCAGTGTATCGATTTGATACGTCTCATAACGTGGTTTATGGGATTTAATCAAAGCGTACAGTTGAGGTTTTATCATCTCTGTAGAAAATGGAATACCCTTATCGGTCAACCAATCCTGCATAACTGTTTTTCGGGAAGATGATGTGGGTACGCACTCACATTGGACATTATGGTACGAGGTATTGTCAATCACGACTACAGAATTTGTTGGCAAATTGGGAATTAATTTTTCTGTCAGATATTTTTCGTTATTTCTATAGTTCATCTCATCGTGATAGTCCCCAGTTCTTTTGTTGGATTTTGAAAACCAACAAAGCATTTGGAAAGAAACATGCATTAGAACCGGCATATACCGCTATTAATCTTTGTCCTTTCGAGATAGGCGACTTCAGTCCATGAAGAGAACCGTCACTCCAAGCACTTGGCATAGTGTGCGAACTATGCAAATATGTCTCATCAGTGTAAACAATAGGCCTACCCTGTTGTCGGTACCGCCTTATGCTCTGTAAGTACTGCATGCGTTATGTCAGGCTTCTCCATAAGTATTCTATGCATGTCTTCTGTCTTCCTCCATCTGAAGCCTAAGCCTCGAACTATCTTGCTTAATGTTCGTACGCCACCTTTAAAATTTATAACCTCAACCAGTTTCCTACGGATCTTTTCCAGCGTTGGCCTCTCACCTTTGCTATAGTGAAAATTATGAATCGTATGCCTTACCACGCATTTATCAAAATCGTCTAACTTACACTTCTTGGCAGATTTTGGTCTTCTCTTTCCAGGCGTTGAAAATGAATCCACTTCACCACTTTCAATTCTTTTGGCGCCTTGTATTATATTCCGCACCGACCTTTCCGACACACCTGATGCTTCAGCCACTTTATTTTGAATTGCGTATAAGTTCCCAGCGAGATGTGTTTCCTTTTTCATGAATTTATACACATTATAAATAACTTCACTAGTTCGACTGTGTAAAGTTTTGGCACTCCCTAATTTAAAGCGAAACGGTGGCATTGTGGTACACTGAATATTATACACAAATTTCAAGGCTTCAGGTATTCAACAAACACACTTTCAGCTACGTAATATACATAAAATAGTAATAATACACACATGTGATGCCTCCTGCACTCTACGCTTGGTTTAAAGCTGTAGACCGTGTCTTGGAGCGAGCCGCATTGTTGATGAATGGAGTGAGCAGTGAGCCCAGTAATCAGCATTCGGGGGACACACAGGAGCCCCGCAATGAGCATTGAAATACGCCAATTGATATTGGTCTCTGCTCATCGTTGAGTTTCGGCAAGCTCTTCTTGCGTCTGCTCTACTATTGTCATCGCACCAGGAGATGGAAGTTCAACACACTGTGACGGGGTGTGTGGGGGTCTTGCAGTACGTATGCACGGCCCGCTTATTCTAAACCTAAATATATCGGCTTCCCGCATGCCAATGGTTATCACAGCAGATGACTCGCAGCCAGTGAAAAAGGAATGTGCTGTGTGAGTGAAGCAAGTAGTGGCCAACTTAATGTTTTTGGAATGTGCGATGCGCAGTGAGCGGGAAGACATCTGCAGTTCAATCCCAACTGCCATCTCCTGGCACGATATCAAAACCGTTCGCCTTGCGAATATAGTTTGCACGACTGTGCGGATAGCGGATAATATTTAGAGTAAATTTGCGGATAGATTTTAGAATACAATGTTGAACTGGATTTTTAGTTCTTACTAAGAACTGCGTCTTTCACGTTTCTTGTTATTTCCCTATTTGCTTTCGGTTGGGTTGTACGAGAATGAGAAGTGAGAGAAGCCAGTCATGGAAATACCCTCAGTTACCACAAAAAAAAAAAAAAAGCTTTATACCTGCGCTTGCCTGCGTGGGTATATCCGATGACTAAGTAAATGCTATAATTAGCCACCCGCTGTTCCACTTACCATTGCTCAGAGGGACAAAACTCGGTCGAAGGTGGATGAGAAAGTGGGTTGTGCTTACGTTATTGATGGTGCAAATACCAAGATCTCTTTGCCAGAGGCCTGTAGTGTGTTTACTGCGGAGCTCGTTGCCATCTATGAAGCTCTGCAGTTTGCACTACAGGATGCATGAATCCACTTTCTCGTGTGCACCGACTCTTTGAGTTCGTTGCAGTCAATTGCTACTTGATTCCTGCAACACCCCCTAGTGCAGCGAATCCACGACTTACTAGCCGGGCTGTGTCACGCTGACACTCGAATCACCTTTCTGTGGCTTTCAAGCCACATGGGAATTGCGGGAAATGAGTTAGCGGATCAAGCTGCAAAAGAGGCGGGATCACTACCACCTCGAACAATGGAGGTACCCGCTAGAGATATTCGCTCTCAGTTACGCCTACAAGTTCTGGTATTTTGGGAGAGTCAGTGGATAGCTGACCCACTGCCCAGTAAACTGAGAACGATCAAGGGAACTACATCGTGGCCCACATTTTAACCGAGTGTGTGGATCTTACTGACTTACGAAGAAACCTTGGTTTGCAGATGACAGTCAAACTTATATTAGCCGATGACGCGGTGGCTGTTGATCGCGTTATCCGCTTTATAAGCCAGAGTGGGTTAGGGCCAGCAATCTAAATTTTCCAGTGAATATTGACTCAACGACTTGTTCGTTTTTGAATGATAATTTTTTGTTTTTTCATAATTTTTGTTTATTTTTATAATTATTATTTTTATTTAATATTTTGTTTTATTAAATTTAGGTCTTTTCAAATTTAGGTGTCCACCTCTAAATTTTAAATTCAATTCCAAATTTGTATTCATTAATCTGTGTTAAGAGGGGCACATAACCTCGTAGTTCCACCCCTTAAAACACACGGGCAATTGAGTATTCCATAACCCAGGCCTCGCCAACTCAGGTGCTTAGCGAGCACTGGCCGGCAACTGGAAAAGCACGGTGCTCTGCTGTAAGAGAGGAACTTGTAGTAGCAGCGCTTAGCGAGGCGAGAGTCGTGTTGTTTATTTGTAAATTGGGAGAATTGTCCCAATTTCCTTCTTGAAGCTGACTTTTAAAAAGCACAAGCTGCAATTTGAAACTTTCAATACGGTCACACATAGTACTGATTAATTTATTTTTGCTTTGCAACGAGTTATTTAAATACCCCGTGATGTATTTCATGAAAGCGAGGTCAGTGATCCATTGCTCATCATCCAAGTCTGACTGTGGAGAAAGAGGGGTGGGAAGGGAAAAGCACCGGGGCGCGCAAGCACCAAGTGCTCGGGTTGGCATGGCGCATGCACAGTTGAGTATTTTATAGACTTTTAATATATTGGTTGTGCGTCGGCTCTGAGAAGCTTGAGTCCCACAAACTAAGTACAGTAGGCCTACACTCTGATTGTGACCTGACAAAAAATTCTGTATGCTTTGTTTTTAGAATTCTCACTAACATTTACACTCCACGCATGAATGAAATGTACAAAGTAGTCAGTAAAATCAAAATCCCCTTCCCTACGCCTTACAACTGTAGGAACATAAAAGCGCTACCATGGTACTCGAGAGTTTATCCAGGAATTATTTTCACCAACATAGATAGAGTCCCTTCTGTATAAATTTCTTGCCATTGTTGTGGTCTAGAAGTATGTATTGAGATTGTTTGATTCCCAGCTCTGGAATATCATATAATGAGCTTCATAAGGACAACTGAGAAGAGGTTGGTATGATTCTTATTACAGTTAAGTACAGAATTTAGTGGCAGTGTATTCTGAGTGGGTCATGGCATCCTTGTTCATATCGCATAATACCATAATTACAAGAACTTCAGCACATAACAGTCAGGGCCAAAATAAATATGTATAATTGGAGTGAATATGAATAGAGTACACACAGTGGGAGCAATGGAAGACAAATGAAACTATTTGTATACTTAGTTAAAATGCACCTTAGAGAAAGAAAATAGGCTAGTGTCCATATTATTTTTCATGAGAAACATAATAGAATTTGTTACCACCCGGCCAAGTACAGATATTAGTTACCATGCTGAGGTAGGGCCTATGTACACCAACAACAAAAATGGGGGAAAATGTTTGTAGACCGAAGACATAACATGCAGTATTTTTTCGTAACGACGTACTGTAAGTAAGATGCATTCACAAATCTGCGACTTCTTATGGAGTATGGTATAATAGTAAGGGTTTTCCACCATAGTTGGCCTACATAGCACAGAACATAACCAAATAAATTTAATCATCAATTCAATACTCGTGTGATTACGACTTTCAAAGCAATACTACGTCTTCGTAGGCTTGATCCTACTTTATCAAACTTGATATTCGGTCATACACACATGTACAACAACACTTTAAAGAAAATCACACATTCCAGAAAATCTTGCAGGATAAGAACGTATTCAATTGGAGCCATTTTGATTATCGAAGCAACGCAGCAAAGCAAAGTAGCAAAGTAAAACTACGCTGCACGAAGGGGTAAATCGCAGCCAGCAGCAGAGAGTGCAGCATGAATAAAAGAACGCGCTGCGCGCGACACTGCTGAATCGCTGCGCGTTCCGCTTAAAAAAAAAACGCACCCCCCCTTTCCCAAGGTTACGCGCTAGAAATTTAAGAAGGAAATAGTTTTACCACTATTTTGTTTACAGATTAATACTATTTTTAAAAGTACTGTACTATAGGTAAGAAGCAATGCTGAGCGGAGTGGCCGCGCATCCTAACGTGCTACGCAGGGGCGTATATAGAAAAAAAAATCGAGGGGGGGGGGGCTGACTATCCTGGAAAATTGTGAATATTCTCAGGGGATTGTCACCGCAAAATACCCAGAAATATCAACCAATACCTTAGAGCATATAACTTTGTGTAATTATTTTAGATAAGATTCAAAGTTTATATAGCCTACAATTATTACTGGCAATACAAACAATTTGTCAAATACAACACAACACACAAATAAAATTTTATACTTAATGATTTTTCTATAATGATCTATGGAGTATGGATGGCAAATATCTAAATAGTTGTCAATTTACTAAGCAGAAAGGTAAACAGTTTTTTTACATGTATTTCTCAAAAAACATACTGTGGAATTCACAGTTTTGCCTCACAGGGCTGAGTGTACCCCGTTCCAGCCCTCAGACTAGAATTAAAATTTCTTGGCAGAGCCGGAAATTGAATTCGGATATCCGGGGCGGCAGCGGAGAATGCTACCCACTTCACCACGAGTTAGTATAATTTCAATTTTAATATTGTTTATATCTTAGACGATAATTTAAGATTAGGGTACAACCAAATTTACAATTATTTTATGCTCTTACCAAAGCAGCACTTTCTTACTTTTTATTGGCTCTTTTCGGGGGAGGGGGGGGGGGGGCTGGAGCCCCCTCAGCACCCCCCTTATATACGCCCCTAGTGCTACGGCGATGAAGCCAAGCTATGCAATCGGGAGAAGAGTGGGTTCGAACCCCACCGTCGGATGTCCTGAGAATGGCTTTCTGAGGTTTCCCATTTTCACTTCCAGGCAAATGCCGGGAATGTTCGTATTCATAGACCACAGCCAATTCCCTCCACCTTCTTACCCAATTTTATTCTCCCTCTTTCATTTCATTTTCATTAGCTCCTCGACTGAGATTGGCGTCAGGAAGGGCGTCTGGCCGTAAAACATACACAACTTTCATATCACCTCATCCCTGACCTCATATCGGGAAACGGGATTGAGGGATAAACATACAACTTAGAAGCAATATAATTTAATTAATTAATTTGATCAATTTCACTCACCATTTTAAAACGGTCATCCTTGCAGCTTTCTTGGTTTTTGATATGTGTTTTGCCAGTAGATTTTGATACGTACGTACCGGAACAATGGCAGTGGTAACTATATAATTTTGTTCCATTTACATGTGTTTTCTCAGCTGTGCGTCTTAAGAAGGAAAATATAAGTAAATGCGCGCGCCCTAACAGTAAACTTACTACATCTTACAAGAAAATTTATTAAATAGCTAATATTTTGTAGAAATGTAATGCTAATTAGCAATATAGACATACATAAAACTATTTCCTTCTTAAATTTCTAGCGCGTAACCTTGGGAAAGGGGAAGGGGATGTTTCATAGCAGGAAGAAGAGGAGAGGAGACGACTGGGGAAGAGAATGTGTCACCGCAGGAAGAAGAGGCGAGAGTTAGCGCATGCGCCCTTTCAGTGTGGTGCAAGGACTGGACTACCACTAGACACTCGTCTACGCACTACGGAGCTTTGGGACATGTCTGCTTGATCACAGCCTCCTTCATTGACTTGAGTTCTGGAAAGTAATGGACTTACGTGCTGGTACCAACCAAACCAAGACTCAAGATGGCGGTGATCTGCTGCTCCTTGTATGCTCTTTGCGCTTTCATCAGCTGTTTTAAATAAACAATACCTGAACGATACGATCATGGATGCTCCAAGAAGATCACTTTTTAGCCGAGCCCTAATTATGGTTTGTATTTGGCTGATTAAGAGAATACAGTTCAGGAGGAAGAGAAGGTCAATCATGATAATAAGGCAGCGGCAAATTGAAAATTTGAGACGAGGCCCTTATTGTGCGCTGGAGACCATAAACCGAGATGTTACAATCCTGTCGTGATTACCACAGACCCAAACAACATATTCGCGTGACGCCCCGAGCATTGTCCCTGTTCTGTGACCAACTAACAAGGAAGTCCCACGGGTGGTCTCTTGAATTTGAGGCAGTGACCCTCCCCTAATTATTAACCTATGCACTTTCCTTGGTCTCCTTTGTTTAATTTCATGATGCTGGATCAGACCACAAATTTATGCATTTGCCTCCGAAAATCACCTATTCGCTAGAAGTTCTCAAAAATAGATTTATGTTCATCTTTTGAAAAATTGTCATTAGGCTACACTTCAGTTTGCAGTTGCATTTTGCATCAGAATATTTCCACATGAGTTAGAAAATAATTATCACAACAGAACAAGATATTATGCTTCCCTCGTGGGTTGTGTGGGTTGAAGCGTTGGATTTGGCAAAGAATATAGACCATACATAGACTGGATTAAAGTCAAATATGACCTACAATTTACATAACCTACAATTCCGATAAGCTACAATTTCTATAACTTCCTTGTACAAGTCGACAAGTCGGCCAATCTAGCAAGCACTTTCGTTGACTAGCTACTACAGACTTGATTGCTATGTGCTAAGCAGTATTGGATCACGACTTCTGACGTCACATCCGGCAAAGTAGTCGACTATCTAGTTCACTACGGCTGAAATTGTACTATTGGGACACAGCCTTAGGCTGTGTCCCAATACTCAAGTTGTCTGCTATTGACTAGCTACTATGTGCTATGTGCTACGCACTACGAGTGTCTAGTGGTAGTCCAGTCCTTGCACCACACTGAAAGGGCGCATGCGCTAACTCTCGGCTCTTCTTCCTGCGGTGACACATTCCCTTCCCCAGTCGTCTCCTCTCCTCTTCTTCCTGCGATGAAATATCCCCTTTCCCAAGGTTACGCGCTAGAAATTTAAGAAGGAAATAGTTTTACCACTATTTTGTTTACAGATTAATACTATTTTTAAAAGTACTGTACTATAGGTAAGAAGCAATGCTGAGCGGAGTGGCCGCGCATCCTAACGTGCTACGCAGGGGCGTATATAGAAAAAAAAATCGAGGGGGGGGGGCTGACTATCCTGGAAAATTGTGAATATTCTCAGGGGATTGTCACCGCAAAATACCCAGAAATATCAACCAATACCTTAGAGCATATAACTTTGTGTAATTATTTTAGATAAGATTCAAAGTTTATATAGCCTACAATTATTACTGGCAATACAAACAATTTGTCAAATACAACACAACACACAAATAAAATTTTATACTTAATGATTTTTCTATAATGATCTATGGAGTATGGATGGCAAATATCTAAATAGTTGTCAATTTACTAAGCAGAAAGGTAAACAGTTTTTTTACATGTATTTCTCAAAAAACATACTGTGGAATTCACAGTTTTGCCTCACAGGGCTGAGTGTACCCCGTTCCAGCCCTCAGACTAGAATTAAAATTTCTTGGCAGAGCCGGAAATTGAATTCGGATATCCGGGGCGGCAGCGGAGAATGCTACCCACTACACCACGAGTTAGTATAATTTCAATTTTAATATTGTTTATATCTTAGACGATAATTTAAGATTAGGGTACAACCAAATTTACAATTATTTTATGCTCTTACCAAAGCAGCACTTTCTTACTTTTAATTGGCTCTTTTCGGGGGAGGGGGGGGGGGCTGGAGCCCCCTCAGCACTCCCCTTATATACGCCCCTAGTGCTACGGCGATGAAGCCAAGCTATGCAATCGGGAGAAGAGTGGGTTCGAACCCCACCGTCGGATGTCCTGAGAATGGCTTTCTGAGGTTTCCCATTTTCACTTCCAGGCAAATGCCGGGAATGTTCGTATTCATAGACCACAGCCAATTCCCTCCACCTTCTTACCCAATTTTATTCTCCCTCTTTCATTTCATTTTCATTAGCTCCTCGACTGAGATTGGCGTCAGGAAGGGCGTCTGGCCGTAAAACATACACAACTTTCATATCACCTCATCCCTGACCTCATATCGGGAAACGGGATTGAGGGATAAACATACAACTTAGAAGCAATATAATTTAATTAATTAATTTGATCAATTTCACTCACCATTTTAAAACGGTCATCCTTGCAGCTTCCTTGGTTTTTGATATGTGTTTTGCCAGTAGATTTTGATACGTACGTACCGGAACAATGGCAGTGGTAACTATATAATTTTGTTCCATTTACATGTGTTTTCTCAGCTGTGCGTCTTAAGAAGGAAAATATAAGTAAATGCGCGCGCCCTAACAGTAAACTTACTACATCTTACAAGAAAATTTATTAAATAGCTAATATTTTGTAGAAATGTAATGCTAATTAGCAATATAGACATACATAAAACTATTTCCTTCTTAAATTTCTAGCGCGTAACCTTGGGAAAGGGGAAGGGGATGTTTCATAGCAGGAAGAAGAGGAGAGGAGACGACTGGGGAAGAGAATGTGTCACCGCAGGAAGAAGAGGCGAGAGTTAGCGCATGCGCCCTTTCAGTGTGGTGCAAGGACTGGACTACCACTAGACACTCGTCTACGCACTACGGAGCTTTGGGACATGTCTGCTTGATCACAGCCTCCTTCATTGACTTGTGTTCTGGAAAGTAATGGACTTACGTGCTGGTACCAACCAAACCAAGACTCAAGATGGCGGTGATCTGCTGCTCCTTGTATGCTCTTTGCTCTTTCATCAGCTGTTTTAAATAAACAATACCTGAACGATACGATCATGGATGCTCCAAGAAGATCACTTTTTAGCCGAGCCCTAATTATGGTTTGTATTTGGCTGATTAAGAGAATACAGTTCAGGAGGAAGAGAAGGTCAATCATGATAATAAGGCAGCGGCAAATTGAAAATTTGAGACGAGGCCCTTATTGTGCGCTGGAGACCATAAACCGAGATGTTACAATCCTGTCGTGATTACCACAGACCCAAACAACATATTCGCGTGACGCCCCGAGCATTGTCCCTGTTCTGTGACCAACTAACAAGGAAGTCCCACGGGTGGTCTCTTGAATTTGAGGCAGTGACCCTCCCCTAATTATTAACCTATGCACTTTCCTTGGTCTCCTTTGTTTAATTTCATGATGCTGGATCAGACCACAAATTTATGCATTTGCCTCCGAAAATCACCTATTCGCTAGAAGTTCTCAAAAATAGATTTATGTTCATCTTTTGAAAAATTGTCATTAGGCTACACTTCAGTTTGCAGTTGCATTTTGCATCAGAATATTTCCACATGAGTTAGAAAATAATTATCACAACAGAACAAGATATTATGCTTCCCTCGTGGGTTTTGTGGGTTGAAGCGTTGGATTTGGCAAAGAATATAGACCATACATAGACTGGATTAAAGTCAAATATGACCTACAATTTACATAACCTACAATTCCGATAAGCTACAATTTCTATAACTTCCTCGTACAAGTCGACAAGTCGGCCAATCTAGCAAGCACTTTCGTTGACTAGCTACTACAGACTTGATTGCTATGTGCTAAGCAGTATTGGATCACGACTTCTGACGTCACATCCGGCAAAGTAGTCGACTATCTAGTTCACTACGGCTGAAATTGTACTATTGGGACACAGCCTTAGGCTGTGTCCCAATACTCAAGTTGTCTGCTATTGACTAGCTACTATGTGCTATGTGCTACGCACTACGAGTGTCTAGTGGTAGTCCAGTCCTTGCACCACACTGAAAGGGCGCATGCGCTAACTCTCGGCTCTTCTTCCTGCGGTGACACATTCCCTTCCCCAGTCGTCTCCTCTCCTCTTCTTCCTGCGATGAAATATCCCCTTTCCCAAGGTTACGCGCTAGAAATTTAAGAAGGAAATAGTTTTACCACTATTTTGTTTACAGATTAATACTATTTTTAAAAGTACTGTACTATAGGTAAGAAGCAATGCTGAGCGGAGTGGCCGCGCATCCTAACGTGCTACGCAGGGGCGTATATAGAAAAAAAAATCGAGGGGGGGGCTGACTATCCTGGAAAATTGTGAATATTCTCAGGGGATTGTCACCGCAAAATACCCAGAAATATCAACCAATACCTTAGAGCATATAACTTTGTGTAATTATTTTAGATAAGATTCAAAGTTTATATAGCCTACAATTATTACTGGCAATACAAACAATTTGTCAAATACAACACAACACACAAATAAAATTTTATACTTAATGATTTTTCTATAATGATCTATGGAGTATGGATGGCAAATATCTAAATAGTTGTCAATTTACTAAGCAGAAAGGTAAACAGTTTTTTTACATGTATTTCTCAAAAAACATACTGTGGAATTCACAGTTTTGCCTCACAGGGCTGAGTGTACCCCGTTCCAGCCCTCAGACTAGAATTAAAATTTCTTGGCAGAGCCGGAAATTGAATTCGGATATCCGGGGCGGCAGCGGAGAATGCTACCCACTACACCACGAGTTAGTATAATTTCAATTTTAATATTGTTTATATCTTAGACGATAATTTAAGATTAGGGTACAACTAAATTTACAATTATTTTATGCTCTTACCAAAGCAGCACTTTCTTACTTTTTATTGGCTCTTTTCGGGGGAGGGGGGGGGGGGGCTGGAGCCCCCTCAGCACCCCCCTTATATACGCCCCTAGTGCTACGGCGATGAAGCCAAGCTATGCAATCGGGAGAAGAGTGGGTTCGAACCCCACCGTCGGATGTCCTGAGAATGGCTTTCTGAGGTTTCCCATTTTCACTTCCAGGCAAATGCCGGGAATGTTCGTATTCATAGACCACAGCCAATTCCCTCCACCTTCTTACCCAATTTTATTCTCCCTCTTTCATTTCATTTTCATTAGCTCCTCGACTGAGATTGGCGTCAGGAAGGGCGTCTGGCCGTAAAACATACACAACTTTCATATCACCTCATCCCTGACCTCATATCGGGAAACGGGATTGAGGGATAAACATACAACTTAGAAGCAATATAATTTAATTTAATTAATTTGATCAATTTCACTCACCATTTTAAAACGGTCATCCTTGCAGCTTCCTTGGTTTTTGATATGTGTTTTGCCAGTAGATTTTGATACGTACGTACCGGAACAATGGCAGTGGTAACTATATAATTTTGTTCCATTTACATGTGTTTTCTCAGCTGTGCGTCTTAAGAAGGAAAATATAAGTAAATGCGCGCGCCCTAACAGTAAACTTACTACATCTTACAAGAAAATTTATTAAATAGCTAATATTTTGTAGAAATGTAATGCTAATTAGCTATATAGACATACATAAAACTATTTCCTTCTTAAATTTCTAGCGCGTAACCTTGGGAAAGGGGAAGGGGATGTTTCATAGCAGGAAGAAGAGGAGAGGAGACGACTGGGGAAGAGAATGTGTCACCGCAGGAAGAAGAGGCGAGAGTTAGCGCATGCGCCCTTTCAGTGTGGTGCAAGGACTGGACTACCACTAGACACTCGTCTACGCACTACGGAGCTTTGGGACATGTCTGCTTGATCACAGCCTCCTTCATTGACTTGTGTTCTGGAAAGTAATGGACTTACGTGCTGGTACCAACCAAACCAAGACTCAAGATGGCGGTGATCTGCTGCTCCTTGTATGCTCTTTGCGCTTTCATCAGCTGTTTTAAATAAACAATACCTGAACGATACGATCATGGATGCTCCAAGAAGATCACTTTTTAGCCGAGCCCTAATTATGGTTTGTATTTGGCTGATTAAGAGAATACAGTTCAGGAGGAAGAGAAGGTCAATCATGATAATAAGGCAGCAACAAATTGAAAATTTGAGACGAGGCCCTTATTGTGCGCTGGAGACCATAAACCGAGATGTTACAATCCTGTCGTGATTACCACAGACCCAAACAACATATTCGCGTGACGCCCCGAGCATTGTCCCTGTTCTGTGACCAACTAACAAGGAAGTCCCACGGGTGGTCTCTTGAATTTGAGGCAGTGACCCTCCCCTAATTATTAACCTATGCACTTTCCTTGGTCTCCTTTGTTTAATTTCATGATGCTGGATCAGACCACAAATTTATGCATTTGCCTCCGAAAATCACCTATTCGCTAGAAGTTCTCAAAAATAGATTTATGTTCATCTTTTGAAAAATTGTCATTAGGCTACACTTCAGTTTGCAGTTGCATTTTGCATCAGAATATTTCCACATGAGTTAGAAAATAATTATCACAACAGAACAAGATATTATGCTTCCCTCGTGGGTTGTGTGGGTTGAAGCGTTGGATTTGGCAAAGAATATAGACCATACATAGACTGGATTAAAGTCAAATATGACCTACAATTTACATAACCTACAATTCCGATAAGCTACAATTTCTATAACTTCCTTGTACAAGTCGACAAGTCGGCCAATCTAGCAAGCACTTTCGTTGACTAGCTACTACAGACTTGATTGCTATGTGCTAAGCAGTATTGGATCACGACTTCTGACGTCACATCCGGCAAAGTAGTCGACTATCTAGTTCACTACGGCTGAAATTGTACTATTGGGACACAGCCTTATCCCCGGCAATGTGCGCACCGTGATTTCTCGATATAGGCTCCCGCTGTTGTCGAAAAGAAGATGTGCCAACAATGGCCATCGGAACACTTGTTTTGCCGTGAACTCGCGTATTCACTGGCGGTGATATCACAATTCTCCGATCATACGCGCCTCGTGATATTTTGGTATCTATTTCCACAGCCACAAATAATATAAATAATCACCCTAATTCCTCCTAAAATTAAGGTGCTGGGATGTTTGATGTAGGATTGTATTCGCGTATAAATACGGTATTTCCTGAAAGCGAAGAATTAGTAACACAATGGGTTTTGTTTTTTATATGGTGCACGTTTAATAAATGAAAGTGTCATTTTCACGTAAGGTTATGTTTGTACAATCCGTGTTTTTCAGTTATCCGTGCAATTACAAATCCGCATTAACACAGATAATTGAGTTGGTCATAGCTAACACCTTATTGAATAACCACAATAGAAGAATATACACATGGATGAGACCAGGAGATACAGGGCATTACCAAATCGACTTCATTATGGTCAAGCAGAGGTTTCGAAACCAGATTTTGGATTGTAAAACATATCCCGCTGCTGACATAAACTTTGACCACAATCTGGTTGTTATGAAATGCAGATTAAAGTTGAAGAAAAGTCAAAAACCAAAAAGGTGGGCAATTGACTAAAGAGAAGGATGTAAACAAAAGATTCAAGAAGAGTATAAAGGAAGGACTAATAAAAGAACCCTAAACAAACTTCTATTGCAGACGAATGGGCACTTTTGAATAATGAAATAACAAAATCTGCAGCAGAAAACATAGGTAGAAAACCATGGATCACTCAGGATATACTAGAATTGATGGATGAAGGGTGGAAAGACAAGAATGAAAGAGATGAAAAGGGGAAAGCAGAATACAGACGACTGAGAAATGAGGTTATCAAGAAGTGCAAGGAAGCGAAAGAAGAATGGTTGGAAGAGAATTGTGCAGGTATAGAAAATTGTCTGGAATTAGGAAAAGTAAACACAGCTTATCAAAGGAGTAAGGATACTTTTGGGGAAAAGAAGACTAAGTGCTGTAATATTAAGGACACAAATGGAAAGCTTACTTAGTGTGTTTGTATAAGGGAAAGGAGATTGAGAATCATGTAATGGAAAGGGAGGAGGAAATTGATGAGGGAGCATTGGAAGACTTAAGCAGAAACAAAGCACCAGGCATAGATGATATACCGATTGAGTCGCTACGCTGCAAAGGTAATGACGGATGGTCTGATCAGGTTATTTCACTTGGTGTGTAGGATTTATGAGACAGGTGAGGTACCCTCTGATTTCAAGAAGAATGTTACCGGTATCATCCCTATACCGAAGAAAGTAGGAGCTGACAGATGTGAAGATTACCGAACAATCAGCTTGATTACTCATGCTTCAAAGATCCTGTCAAGAATAATTTACAAGAGGATGGAAAGCCAAATAGAAACGGAGTTGGATGAAGACCAGTTTGGTTTCAGGAGAAATGTAGAAACAAGGGAAGCTGTACTAAGTCTTACGTTGATTTTGGAAGGAAGAATAAGGAAAGATAAGAGAACGTTCATGGCATTTGTAGAATTAGAAAAGGCTTTTGATAACATTGATTGGACTAAATTGTTTGACATTTTGAAAACTATTGGAATAAAGTACAGGGATAGGAGGGTGATCTACAATCTATACAGAAACCAGACAGCAGTCTTTCGAGCTGAAGGACATGAGAGAGAAGCTGGTATTCAGAAAGGTGTAAGGCAAGGCTGCAACTTTTCAATCTTTATATTGAACAAGCAATGAAGGAAATTGTAGAAAAATTTAAATTAGGAGTCAAGATTCAAGGAGAAATAATTTCAGCTCTGAGATCATCTTGGCCGACAGGCCTGAGGATTTGAATGAGTTTTTGAATGGTATGGACTCCGTCTTGAGGAAATAATTCATGATGAAAATTAATAAATGTAAAACAAAAATATTGGAATGCAGCCGAAATAAATCAGAATCCTCTATGAACATCAAATTGGCAGGTGAAAAACTAAAGGAAGTAGGACACTTCTGTTACTTAGGATGCAAAATAACCAGTGATGGATGAAGCAAAGAGGATATAAAAAGTTGGTTAGATCAGGCAAGGAAAGCATTTCTACAGAAAAGGAATCTGTTGACATGGAATATAGATTTAGGTGTTAGGAAATAATTTCTGAAGGCCTTTGTCTGGAGCGTGGCACTCTATGGAAGTGAAAATTGGACTATTTGTGCAGCAGAAAATAGGAGAATTGAAGCGTTGGAAATGTGGTGTTACAGGAGAATGATGATCAGATGGGTAGATAGGGTTACAAACAAAGAGGTATTAAGACGAGTGGGAGAGAAGAGATGTTTTTGGCAACTGCTAATGAAGAGAAGAGATAGGTTGGTCGGATACATACTAAGACACCCAGGAATAGCAAGCTTAGTTATGGAAGGAAGGGTCGAGGACAAGAACTGTAGGGGTAGACCAAGATTAGAATAATTATGTTAAACAGATTGCTTCGGACGTAGGGTGTGGTAGCTATGTAAAGATGAAACGATTAGCTCAGGACAGGGAGACATGGAAAGCTGCATCAAACCAGTCAAAAGACTGAAGACTCAAACTACTGTAATAATGCTTGTTCCGCTAGGGATAAAACAAAACAATTATGATGCTGGGAATTAGGTTGTTTTTCCATAGATATCCCAATGTTCAATAAAATAATTGTTGGACTGAAGTTATAGATGCAACTAAATGTCATAGAAAGGGGGAAGGAGAGTGATGGCATAGTGGTAAAGTAGCTTGTCTCTCACCAGGGGTACAATTCCCGGTTAACACATTAAAGGAGAACCCATGGTGCATGATTGAATGATTAACAGTCACGCCCTGTTCTTCTTTTACAAATTCTGATCCTTAGTTAAGATCTTTCAGTACTAACTTGTAAGAGTGATATTAAAAAATTATTACACACAGGGACCTTTTCTGATATCTTTTTGTTAAATGTAACTGGATGACCTATAACTACCACTTATGGGATTGAGTAACAAAGTGGCAATATTTCTTCTAATAAAACTTAGCAGCAATGAATCTTAAGTATTTTTTTCACCAATCTCCCATAAAGCCTCGAAACAGTCTAACTGACCATTAGTATTAAGTTTTGTATAATACTGCTTTGGACAACACTTCTGGACTATGGTGGAGTTTACACCTCACATTTTTCTACCAATTGCCTTCTTACTCTTTTTCCATGTTTTAGCTTTATTTTCTCATCCATTCGTTTTCATTTGCCTTTCTTTTAACTTAAAGGGCTACGTGGCACTTAGTGCCAACATTAAAATCTGAATCACTATTGCCATTTAGTTCGTCTGAACATTGACTTTCCATTTTAGTACCAGCAAAGCATTTGAAACGTGCACAATTCAAAGTAAAAAACATCAGTAATAATCCACATGATAGAAGAATAAATCAACTAACCTTTGTTGGGGAAGGAATGTTGCAGTTGCCACATACAACTTGGCATAGATTGCAATATTGCAACTGTTTCCTGCCAACTGTGCTGCCTGAAAGATAAACCTAATGCATGATTGAATTTTTCGTAAAGTGCTTACTCTCAGTTTAGTTACGTGATATGTAATTTGGTATGTAGGACCATTGATATGTGAAGAAGAATGTAACCACTGTAACCAAAAAAACAGCCTACCTTGAGTCGTTTTTTTTTTTCCTGGGACCTCACTTGGCTCAAATGGTTTTCATTCTTGGATCCTTAGTTTTGGGGCTGCGACAATGCGGTCATGTAGCCCCGTGTACTTGGGTGTGTAGAATCTGTCTGATAACCGGTGTTAATTGTGATGACTGTATTAGTGTGTGTTATGTGTTTTTAATTCAAGTGAGGACTGCAGACGGTAATTCCAAATAGTTCCTACTTTCGCTACCAAATTCTACCGGCCACGACACCTAGCTGTGAACTTGGCTACTACTAGATGCCATCGCCTGGTGATGAACATTGGAACTTAACTCTTAGAATGCCAGAGAGCGCGAAAGTGTTCCTCGGCGTGCTAGCGAAAATAGCCTCATGCATGCAGCAGGCTTGTAGTTCTCAGTTTTCTAACAGATCGCAGCACAAAGCAGATGATCCAGAATCGGCAAAGCCTGCAGTTCCTAAATCTAGCACAACTATCGCGGTAATAGCTTTATTTACGGAGATATGATATTTTTCAAAACGCCCAATGTTTTTGTTCACCACACACTGTTGTGAGTACGAATATGGCCTCAGCCGCGTGGGATGTCGTAAACGATGATTTATTTATTTATTTATTCGTGTCAGAAACACCAAACATAAAATGCACACAAGTACACAAGTATGTGTTCATGAGACGACTTCAAACAGTTTCTGCGCAGAACTTGGCCACTTTGATAGCACTTGAATTACCTTCAGTCAAGTCGTGCATTGTACAGCTATACGGGCACAATGGGCAGAAGAAGAGGGGTTGTGTTGTTTGGGTTGCGCTACAATCACACAGGACTGTCTTGGTCGGAAAATTCCACTTATTAAGTTGTCCCTGGATCTTGCAACTTCCACCTGCAATCAGTTCAGGGACTTCCAGATTAGCCAGTTCTCTGTGTGACCAGGAGGTAGAGATTCCTTTGGTTCCATCCATTCAGACAGATTGCTGGGCCTCTCCTTCCACACAGCAACTCGAGCTGTTGCAGCTGTTCCTTGTAATGGTTGAGTAGTTGATAGGAAGCTCTTTCTCGATTTTAATCTCCTCTCAGCAGGTCGATATCCGAAGAGTGGGTGTGAGGTCATAGCAGATGTCTGACTTCTTTCGTTGTTTGCAGCCACTTCCCTTCTGATGTCAGGCGGAGCAATGCCTGCAAGATAGTGCACTTTACTGATGAGAGTTGGCCTCAAGCAACCTGTAATAATCCTGCGGCTCTCATTTAAGGCTACATCCACCTGCTTTGCATGGGCTGACTTGTACCACACAGGTCTGGCATATTCTCCTGCTGAATAGCATAAGGCCAATGCTGTTGTTCTTAACGTTTGGGGATGTGTGCCCCAGTTGATCCCTGCCAGTCTACGGAGGAGGCTGTTCCTCGAGAGATCTTCTGTTTTAGCTTAAAGCACTGCTCCTTGTATGTGAGTGTACGGTTCAAGGTGACACCTAGATATCTGGGATGGAAGCAATGATCCAATAACATGCCATTCCAGAATACTTCAAGTTTCCGACTAGATTGTTTATGTTTCAGGTAGAAGGCACATACTTGAGTCGTTAGGATTAGGCATGAGTTGGTTCCTTTCATAGTAAGTACCAAGCTGTTCGAGAGCACGACTGAGTGTATGCTCTACAACTTCAAACTGTTCTGATTGGCAGAAAGAGCAAGGTCGTCAGCATAAATGAAGCTTTTGCACCCTTGAGGCTGTGGTTGATCATTGGTGTACACTTAAAATAAAATAGGAGACAATACACTTCCCTGGGGCAATCCATTCTTCTTAGTTCTCCATCGGCTGCGATGTCCTTGGAAGTCAACATAGAACCGGTGATCCTGAAGAAGTGTAGCTATCGTGTTAGTGAATCCATAGTTAGGTTATAGAGTTTATGTAACAGCATTCTGTGGTTTATGGTGTCGTATGCAGCAGAGAGATCAACAAAAGCTACACTTGTGATCTTTCTCATTTCAAAACCATCTGCTATGAACTGAGTAAGGTGTAGGACTTGAGAAGTGTAATTTTTGCCTGGTCTGAATCCAGCTTGTTGAGGGATTAGAAGAGGATCAACTACAGGAGTTAAACGATTCAGGATCATTCTCTCTAGGATCTTATAAAGATGACAAAGAAGAGAGATTGGTCTGAAACTTTTAGGATCATTTGGTACTCTACCTGGCTTTAAAATAGCTTTCACACGAGCCTAGTGCCATAATTTTGGGATCTTGAAAAAAGCAATGCAGTGAATGTAAAGATTTAGAAGCCAAATTTTTGTGACATTGCCAAAATGTTTAATTTGTTCAACACAAATATCATACAGTCCTGCTGCCTTGCCATTCCAACATGTACGGACGGCAGCTTCTAGTTCATGAAGATCAAATGGTCTTGTGAGTTCACTGTTCTGATTGTGTACCTTATCCTCAAGTTTGAAATCTGATTTTCTAAATGACTATCTTGGTGTGCTATTATTTATGAGCTGTGATGCGATTTTATTGGCAGTGATGTTTGCATGTGTAGAACTCTTAGTTGAATCATTATTTAGTTTCTTTAGCAGCCTCCAAGCCTTCTGACTATTAACAGAGAAGTCAGTCTCCTCCATAAGTTTCAGCCATCTTTCCTCTTGTTCTGTGCTATGGTGGATATTAGCTCTTTTCCTGCATAAATGGTTTAGTCACTAAATGGATTATTTTCGAAGAGTGAAAGATAATTACTCATCAGATGAGCTGTTTAAGGTGTTAGCCATGGTAGTATTGTGTCCTGCACTCTCGGGGCATCGATAACCGTGAAGCCTTCTTCACTGCATCCACAAATTTATCGTATTCTTCTGGTGTTGGCTGGATATTAGCTACAAAACAATCCAAAGTAGAACTAAATTTCTCCCAATTAGCTTTCTGGAAGTTGAATCTTCTACGGTAGGGTATAGTGATCGGTCGGGCTAATGCAGTAACTTGGCACATCACAGGCCGATGTTAATAATAATAATATTGTATGGGCTCGGGTGCCGGGTGCAAGCTTTATAATTTGACACCCAGAGGGTAGCTTGCATGTCGAATTTTTTTGTTCCTCGAATCACTATGAAAGTCAAGGAGGTTAGATATCTAAGCTCCTTGAGCACTAGAGCGCTTTCTAGTCGAGAAATGAGGAACTTAGTGTTGGAGGAAACTCCCGAGATTAAGTTTGCCACTATGAACATGGCCTACTGAATTCAAATGGGATCTTTGACATGCCAACATCGTATGACATGCTTGTCGTATTTTTGCCGCCTTTCAAAAATCACTTACCACGTCCAGGAGCGAACCTGCAATCTTGGGGTTAGTAGACCGACACGCTATCCACTCACCCACCGTGGCCGATGTTGAGAGTTAGGTACTGGAGAACAGACTGTCTTCATGCATTGTTGGCTTATGTGCTCACTGGCAAAGATCAGATCTGAGTTGTATCCATGATGCCAACGCCCACTATTGAAGGATGGAGGAAGTTTACTGTCATGTATGAAGGTTAGTTGGAAGGTATCGGTCCATTTTAACACCTCTTCTCCATTATTATCGTCTTGAGCATAACCCCTTACTGTACTGTGACTGTTCAAGTTACCAACTACAAAATTGACACTGTGTTTAAGGAAGGTATCAGGGGTAGGAAAGGAAAATGCAGCACCTAGTGGTTTATATACAGAAGATATGGTGCAATTACTCAGCTCAGCAGTTAATATTTCCATATCCTCGTGTTCAGAGATGGAAGTGGACATACTTGAAAATCAGGTCAAACGAATAAAGCACTTTCGTACTGTCTGTGAGGTCTCTTGGCAATAAGTCTCAAGCCAGCAATTTTGGGATGTCGTTGCTGATTGTCTCTGTGGGTCTCTTGTAGGCAAAGTAAGTCACAGTTGTTACTTCGACATATTTCACTCAGGAGCTCTTCTTTTGGCGATGAAAGTCCCTCTGTATTAAACGTAATTATAGTTAGCCTTGAAGAAGGCCTTTGTGGAACAGAGTACGAAAATGATTTAGCCGAGTACATCAATAGAGAGTGCGCCAATGATAATTACATAGAGTCTGATGAAGATATAGCAATATCAGGGTCTTGTAGTAATGATGTTGGTGGTTTTCTTTTTGAGACAGGAAGTGAGAGCAGCGGTTACATTCCGCAGTGTCATAAACCTCGTAGTATTGTCATTAGTGAAAGTGACAATTTTACTGATTGGGAGAGTGACGTTGACGCAAATGAAGACAGTTTAGGCAGTAATGATAATGCATATGTACCTAATACAGAGTTTAGTGAAGTTCCAATTGATAGTGACCGTCGGTTCGAACCCTCCCCGCAGTATCTCAAAACACCAGGTCCGAAACATGCCCCTCCCGCTGATGCAGAGCCAGTGCAGTATTTCAACCTGTTTTTTACAGTACATATCTTGAATTTACTTGTAAAAGACACAAATAGGTATGCAAATCAGTTCTTATCTACTTATCAGCAGCTGTCACCCCACTCAACAGCTCGACATTGGAGGCCTGTTACGGTCACAGAAATAAAAGCCTTTCTGGCAGTATTATTGGTGAAATTAAATGATAGATTACTAAAAAGATGCATTGTGTGCAGCAATATAGATGGAAGCCCAGTAAAAAGGTCACGAACCACATGGTCCAAGTGTATGAAAGGTCTTCATGGTATCTGCATAGGGTATCACAAGTGCTAAAAGTGAACCAGCATAAAATGTGAAATATGTTCAGTGCATGGTGAATTAAAATATTTTTTAAATTAAAAACTCTAGTGCCTAAGATATTGAAACTTTCCAGAGAGTAAACCAACGGCATGTGACTGCAGACAATAACAACGAACCGTTAAGTGTGTAATTTTAATTTTGAATAGTGTTTCTTTCTCTCAATTTGGCTTTTCTCTTTTTATTTTCACAGTAATAAAACAAATATTTTTTTTATATGTTGTATAGTTATTGTAACATAGTATGTTTCTTAGTAGAATGGTAAAGCAACTCATTTTCAATGATCATTAAAAATTTTGGGAGTATATCTTCAAAAATACAAAAGTTATAATTTTAGTACAACATTGCAATTTCTTGAAAACAAGCCTGGTATTCTTCACATATACCACCTATAAGTAACTGGTACTAAAAGGGTTAAGAGCAATAATCAAACCTAACCTACAAAGTTTTCTTCACACAGGTTTAGTTAATGGAAGGTTCTTTACATGCCATAAATCTATGACATGGGCCCGCTGGCTTTACTTCCCCTCCGTAAGAAGGCATACTGAGGGATTTTTAACGCACTTAAAAAATCTGACTACTTCGGCCGGGTTTGAACCCGCAACATTGGGCATAGAAGCTCATGCATTCTACGAACTACGCCACGGAAGCCGCTGGTTTTCATTCGCAGGCCTTCAATTCTGTATGACTGGTTCTTCGATGTTGTTCTTGTGTACTGAATTCTTGAATGATTGGTGGGTGATATTGTTTAAATTTTGGATTTCTTTGTATTTGTATGGTTGTTCTGTTCTTTCTCAGCTCTATAATCCAGAAAATATATATTTGTCAAAACATGGTGGGGGAGCTGGAAATAACTGGGCATCAGGGTACAGTCAAGGAGAGCGACTTCAAGAGGAAATATTTGATATAATCGATCGAGAAGCCGATGGGAGTGATAGTTTGGAGGTAGGCATCTTCATGTTATGATCTCAAGAAAAACTTACTGTAGTCTTTGTGGAAACTAGTAATTCTCTTGTTTCCTTTTTTAAGGGGTTTGTGCTATGCCACTCCATTGCTGGTGGTACTGGTTCTGGTATGGGCTCCTACCTCTTGGAGAGGATAACAGATCGTTATCCAAAGAAGCTAATCGAAACCTATAGTGTCTTTCCTAATCAGGATGAAATTAGGTAAGTATCATTGACATAGAAGAGAGTTAATTCATAACTTTTCAGTCAGTCAACACATATTTATTACCAATTATGATATAAAATAAAAGACTCTGGTATTATTTATTTATTTATGCCCACAATGGAGCACTAAAATCAAACCTTATACAACGAAGTCTTCGAAAACAAATAAATTTTACTTTCAACATTTGACAACTTCTTTCTTTCCCAAAACTTCTTCATCTGGGATGATAGTGTGGCCCGTTCTTCTGCAGATATAACATATTGCTTACGCTGTGAAATTATGAGTTTTAGTCTTGTGTATTTGTTATTCAGAATTTGTTTCTCTTCTCTATGTTCAATTTGATGCTTAGTAATTTTCAATTCATCTAAATCCATGTGTATTTCTTTAGACCATGAGTTTTTTGTTTTACTGTTCCAAAAGAAATAAAAAAGTTGTTTTAGGAGTTTAGTATGCGGTAGACGGGAAATGTGTCCAAAAAATGAATCTTTCGATCTTTCATTTGCCATAGGACGCGCCACCGGCGTATAGTTATGCATTACCAGCTTCTGGTTTAGTAGTCAGGTAATGGAAGCAATGGGAACTGTTTACTACAATTTTCCTTGCATGTAACTAAGCAAATTATTGTTGTTAAGAGAACGTAAAATGCACCAAGAATTATATGATCTTCAGCTGTGTGCAGTGAGAAAGCTCTGCATGTGTACATTCCTTATGTATTAATGATGCAAAATGCCAGCTAACGTTATGCCACATACAACACTCGTAGTCTCTAAATGTTGCACATTTTCCCGTAAATTACAGTAGTTTATGTTTGAATTGCTTATAAGATCGTGACAAAGAAAGTGTTTCTCCGATTGGATGACTGTATTTAACTCTATGCACGTTGTATAATCTTGGCGAGGTGGTTTTTTTTTTTTTTTTTTTTCACGGAGTAACTTTACACCGCACTAGGCACGCAGCTTTTTGTATTTAGTTTTCTGGCATCTTGTTTTAAATTATTGACTATCAATGCAGACAATCCATACCTCCATTAGGATGCGGGTTCCGTAATTCAGGCGAAATGAGGTTCGTTCGTTTGTGAAATTGAGGTCATAAACCCTTTCAGTGATTACCATATGGTACTTTACGTAGACTAGGGTGAAGATGTAATTGATCATTTAAAAAGAAAATTGTCGCCAGTTGTTTGGTTTATTAACTTACGGTAATATTTTCCATAGGTACTGAAAACTGGACACGGTTGGATTTTAAGGTGGAACCGCATGTGCTATCAAATATCGCTTTCTTGCAATACCTGGAATATGTATAGAATTATAAAATGATTATTGGTTAAATAAGGGTTAATAGATAGGCTATTATAATTATGATTAAATAAATATTGAAGAAGAAACGATGCGTTGTTAGGAAATATTAGGCCTACCGGTACGGCAAATAGCCTATAACTCGTAGCATCTGTCAATATTTGGCATTTAAATGGGTCACGTCAATGCATAATATACCGGTACTAATATAACAACCGGATAGCAAATTATAATAATAGCCTATTCTCACATAGGCTATATATTTGCAGCAACTTAAGTATTGTGGTCTAAGATATGTTAGACCATTGCCATTTGAAATGTGCAAATCACACACTTTGTAGGCAAGCTGTTTGTTATGGTCGTCTCTGATGTGAAGTTTTACTAATTACTCTTTTAGGAGACGCTTGTCTTTGAAATATTCATGAAAGGCCAACCCTCTAGTTCTTATTTCATAAGTTGAATGCCTAAAAACAAAACCACAATCCGAAATAATAAAGAAGATAATCACGAACGAACGATTCACTGCCAATAAAAATCAAATGGAGATTCGCGGACCGGAAGTTCGCTATGCGTAAGCTTCGGTGCCATTTTAACTCGTGGAAGCTCTATACGGTTACGGTACCATACAATTCAGTCACTTCCAGTAAATATTTATTATGTGACACTCCTATTCTCTACTCTCTCAACCCTCCTCAGTAAAACAGTCATTTATATCAGCTCTTCTCAGGTAAACGGTATTTTATTTGTGTTCGTAGCATCTCATCCCATCCGCGTGAGAGTTCACTCGCGCGCGCTTTGCTCACATTACGGATTATGCCTAATATATCTCGCAATCACCCGTGGGCTGCGGAAGTGTCGCCAAAAATGCAGTTTCACTTACGCCAGACCATCTTGATTCGCGCTTTAAGATTCATTTTTCAGCCATTCGGCATGCGAACTCTAGTCTTAGAGGGTTCTAAAATATACAGGAATTTGGTGGATTTTCGTGCGGGGAAATACGGGAATTTGAAGAAAGGTCGTCGCTCGACACCCTGAACTAGACTTGCGGGGAAAGGTAACTCCAGACAACATCCCTCTGGAATTCATTCAAAGCGGAGGCCTACCCCTGAAAACCAGACTTTTTCACCTTATCCTTCTGATCTGGGAAATACGAAAAGTACCTGCTGATTGGAAAAACGCCACCATTGTTACCATCTTCAAGAAAGGCGACCGAAGTATCTGTGGAAACTACCGCTGTAGCTCCCTTCTCTCTATAGTGGGAAAAATCTTTGCTAGAATCCTCTTGAATCGACTATACACCATCTCAGAAAGAATACTTCTGAATCCCATTGTGGATTCCGTGCTTCCCGGGAAACCATTGACATGATCTTCTGTGTAAGACAGCTGCAGGAGAAATGCAGGGAGCAAATGAAGGAGACTACAACAGGATACACCATCTTTTGGAAGGGAAAGAAGGAAGAGGATAGTTGCATACATGGAGTTGGTTTTGCAGTGAAAACTAAATTGGTGAATGAACATCGACTTTCTCCCACTGCAATAAATGAAAGGCTCATGACCCTCCGTATTCCCCTTTCGAGAGGCAGATTCATCACACTTATCTCCTCATATGCCCCCACTCTTATGGATGATGAGGACTCCCAAGAACTGCTTCTATCAACACCTAAGCACTGTCCTCACCAAGGTATCCCACTACGACAAGCTTCTGCTGCTTGGTGATTTTAATGCAAGAGTGGGCAAAGATAGAAATCTGTGAGAGAAGGTCATGGGAAATCATGGTATAGGGAATTGCAACAGCAATGGCCTCTTACTTCTCAGGCTTTGTGCTGAGAATGAGCTCTACATCACCAACACTCATTTCCGACTACCCGGCCGCTACAAGACCACATGGATGCACCCACGATCCAAACACTGGCACATGATTGATTATATCATCACCCGACAACGTGACAAGAATGATGTCCTAATCACAAAGATTGCAAGAAATGTTGATGACTGTTGGACAGACCACCGACTTCTGATCAGTCGACTCAGGTTTTCCATCCAAAATCGACCACGCACCCACTCCATGAATCCACCCAGAAAGAAGCTCAACACCTCAAGGCTGTACGATGAAACTGTCGCGGATAGATTCCGAAGAACTATTCAACTATTCAACAGGGAGGTTGATGGTGAATGGACCACCCTTCAGAAAATCATCACAGAGTCAGCAGAAGAAAGTATTGGTTTTGAGAAAAAGGAGAGACATGACTGGTTTGAGGAAAATCATGAAGAAATACTGAAACTAATCATTGATAAAAGGGAAGCCTACCTTTCCCTTACACGAGACCCATCGTCCTCAGAGAAACTAAACCATCTCCGCGAACTAAAACAGAAGTGCCAAGCTGAAATCCGGAAGATAAAAGACAACTGGTGGCACGAAAATGCTGAAGAACTCCAGAGATATTCAGACCGCAAAAATCTACGCAACTTTTACACAGGTCTAAAAGAGTTATATGGACCCTTTCACTCCTCTTCAGGAACACTGAAAGGTGCTGATGATACCACCATTCTCACCAGCACTCAAGAAGTTTTGGATAGATGGAAGGAACACTTCAGCACTCTCTTAAATCGTAGCTCCACTGCAGCTGAAGATTTTCTGTGCCTTGTCCCTCAACATCTGCCTCATCCTTGGATAGCGATGCCCCCACACTTCCAAGAGTTTGTCAAAGCCTTGAGCAGTCTGAAACCAAGGAAGGCCCCAGAACCAGACAACATCCCTCTGGAATTCATTCAAAGCGGAGGCCTACCCCTGAAAACCAGACTTTTTCACCTTATCCTTCTGATCTGGGAAACACGAAAAGTACCTGCTGATTGGAAAAACGCCACCATTGTTACCATCTTCAAGAAAGGCGACCGAAGTATCTGTGGAAACTACCGCTGTAGCTCCCTTCTCTCTATAGTGGGAAAAATCTTTGCTAGAATCATCTTGAATCGACTATACACCATCTCAGAAAGAATACTCCCTGAATCCCAATGTGGATTCCGTGCTTCCCGGGAAACCATTGACATGATCTTCTGTGTAAGACAGCTGCAGGAGAAATGCAGGGAGCAAATGAAACCTCTGTTGTTCTTAGTCTTTTATGATCTAGAGAAAGCCTTTGATACTGTTCCCAGAAATGCCATGTGGATGGTTTTAAGGGGTTTTGGATGTCCTGAACATTTTGTTGGACTGATTCAAGCTCTCCACGATGGTATGGTTGGACAGGTACATTAACAGAATGACATCTCCTCTGAATTCTCCATTACCAATGGGCACAAGCAAGCCTGTGTTCTTGCTCTGTACGTGGCGGTCATGCTATATGAGACATCGTCTGCGAACATCCCTGGCGTGAAGATTATATATCGGTATGATGGTGGGCTATTCAACCGAACCAGGCTCCGCTCCAAAAGATTAACCTCTACCATCTTGGTTACAGAATTGCAATACGCCGACGACAACTCTTCACCAGCCCTCTCAGCTGAAGAGTTGCAACGATCTGTTAATTGCTTCGAGAGAGCATACGCACGCTTTGGCCTGACCATAAACATCCGGAAGACTAAAGTGCTGGTTCAACCTGTCCCTGGAACCTCCACCCCTGGCTTTGATATCACCATCGCTGGCACTTCCTTGGATCGAGTTGATCACTTCTTATACCTTGGGAGCATTCTGTCGGCCCAATGTACTGTCGAAAAAGATGTGGATAACAGAATTCATGCTGCGCATGTTGCTTTTGGACGCCTCTTACATCGTGTATTCCCAAACAAAGACCTAATTATGGGAACAAAGCTGATGATATACCAAGCTGTTGTCATCTCTACGCTGCTCTACGGATGTGAGACCTGGACTCTATACCGCCGGGACATCAAAAAATTGGAACGCTTCCGTTGTTTGAGTCTTCAGTCTTTTGACTGGTTTGATGCAGCTCTCCATGCCTCCCTGTCCTGAGCTAATCGTTTCATCTCTACATAGCTACCACACCCTACATCCGAGGCAATCTGTTTAACATATTCTAACCTTGGTCTACCCCTACAGTTCTTGTCCTCGACCCTTCCTTCCATAACTAAGCTTGCTATTCCTGGGTGTCTTAGTATGTGTCCTACCAACCTATCTCTTCTCTTCATTAGCAGTCGCCAGAAACATCTCTCCTCTCCCACTCGCCTTAATACCTCTTCGTTTGTAACCCTATCTACCCATCTGATCTTCATCATTCTCCTGTAACACCACATTTCAAATGCCTCAATTCTCCTCTTTTCTGCTGCACCAATAGTCCAAGTTTCACTTCCATAGAGCGCCACGCACCAGACAAAGGCTTTCAAAAATGACTTCCTAATACCTAAATCTATATTCGATGTCAACAGATTCCTTTTTTGTAGAAAGGCTTTCCTTGCCTGAGCCAACCTCCTTTTTATATCCTCTTTGCTTCGTCCATCACTGGTTATTCTGCTTCCTAAGTAACAGAAGTCTTCTACTTCCTTCAGCTTTTCACCTGCCAATTTGATCTCCATAGAGGTTTCTGATTTATTTCGGCTGCATTCCAGTATTTTTGTTTTACATTTATTAATTTTCATCATGAAGTCCTTCCGTAAGACGGAATCCATACCATTCAAAAACTCATTCAAATCCTCAGGCTTGTCGGCCAAGATGACGATGTCATCAGCAAATCTCAGAGTTGAAATTATTTCTCCTTGAATCTTCACTCCCACTTTAAATTTTTCTCTAATTTCCTTCATTGCTTGTTCAATGTAAAGATTGAAAAGTATGGGTGATAAGTTGCAGCCTTGCCTTACACCTTTCATAATACCAGCTTCTCTCTCATATCCTTCAGCTCGAATGACTGCTGTCTGGTTTCTGTATAGATTGTATATCACCCTCCTATCCCTGTACTTTATTCCAATAGATTTCAAAATGTCAAACAATTTAGTCCAATCAACGTTATCAAAATCCTTTTCTAAGTCTACAAATGCCATGAACGTTCTCTTATCTTTCCTTATTCTACCTTCCAAAATCAGCCTAAGACTTAGTACAGCTTCCCTTGTTCCTACATTTCTCCTGAAACCAAACTGGTCTTCACCCAACTCCGTTTCTATCTGGCTTTCAATCCTCTTGTAAATTATTCTAGACAGGATCTTTGAAGCATGAGTAATCAAGCTGATTGTACGGTAATCTTCACATCTGTCAGCTCCCACTTTCTTTGGTATAGGGATGATTACATTCTTCTTGAAATCAGGGGGTACCTCACCTGTCTCATAAATCCTACACACCAAGTGAAATAACCTGATCAGACCTTCATCTCCTATGCAGCGTAGCAACTCAATCGGTATATCATCTATGCCTGGTGCTTTGTTCCTGCCTAAGTCCTCTAATGCTCTGTCAAATTCTGATCTCAATATTAAATCTCCTTTTGCATCGCTTCCATCAGCGAAAAATCCGCTCCATTATGCACATCAAATGGGATGACTACATACCTAATGTTACGGTACTCGAGAGAGCAAAAATTATGAGTATTGAGTCCATCATTATCGGCCATCGGCTTAGATGGTCTGGCCATGTCCAGCGTATGAGTGATGACAGATTCCCTCGGCAGATCTTGTACAGTGAACTCAGCACGGGCAAGAGACCAATAGGTGCACCTTTGAAATGTTTTAAAGAACAGCTCAAAGAAACCTTCAAAAATGTATTTATCAATCCTGATACATGGTGTACAGGCCGGACGTTTGTTTTAGACGATTGCCCTTGACCTTAAAGCCTGCGGGTGAGCCTGTACACAGTCACTCTCTCACCCTATCGCTTCACTTTTGTCACCACCGATCTGATGTAATGGAATTCCAGACTTGAGCACGTGGCGACACCGACTCGCAGACAGTACAGTCATCGTCGAAGTATTGTGTGACGCGCAAGTACACGTTACGTATTTACGAACAGAACGTCATTATATTTGCCAATGACTGTACTTCAATAGGAGTGTGAGGCTGATTTGTCAATCATCGGACCGCTTGGGGCAGCTGATAACAACACAGGTACTGCAGTAACTCGCCTCCAAGCTTCCATTAAGATTTTTCACTCTTCTAAAACAAACGTCCGGCCTGTACCCTTGCGGAGGGCCGTTCGTGTTGGCGCAAAACCACCTTCGACGCTGTTCTACATTTTGAACAAAATCGTCAAAGACAGGAAACGGAAGCTCGTCAGAGAAGAAAACTCCGCCAAACACTTCCACGTCCACCCCCTACCATCAGATGTGACGTATGCAACCGCATGTTCTATGCAAGGATCGGTCTGCCGAGTCATCAGTTGCATCTCCATCGTGCGGACACGAGAGCTTAGGAGTGCAGGGAAGAAATGAACACTCGGATACGAGTATCGGCTGCTGATGATGATGATGATGATGTGATGTATGGTAGAGGTTTATTGAAGTAATTAGAATAATGAAAGAAGAGCATCAAGTATTATGAATTGTTTTGTCCATGCAGACATATTACCCTGAAAAAGTGGAGTAATAAGAAATGAAGCAGAAGAATGCTAAGAATTGTGTGAGGGGTATTTATCCCTTATGAAAGTAGTTGCGGGTACTGTACAAGAGATGCAGGTAATGGAGGCTTGCTTACATGTTGACAAACAAGTATTGATGGTTTTGATTGTCAAAGAGCGTCTAGTAAGAAGAAGGACAGAGGGAGACGTTTAATAAAACGCAAGAAGAAAAGAAAGGAGGAGAAGAATATTAAGCTTTGAGAGGGGTATTTATTTTCATCATGAAAGTTGTTGCAGATCCAGGTAATGGAAGCTTGCTTACTTGTTGACAAACAGGTATTGATAGTTTTGATTGCCAGAGAACAACCAGAAAAGAAGAATTTGTAAGTGTAGAAGAATTATTATTATTATTATTATATAAGGTGCGTTCAAAAGTAATGAGCCGGAGGCATAATTACAGAAACCAGTACCTGTATGTTAGAAGTATTGGCCCTGGCTGTTGAGGCACTTGTCCCACTGTGACACGAGGCAGTGAATGGCTGTCTCAAAAAATTCCCTGGGCTGCGATGTGAACCAGTTCCGCACGTACAGCTGAATCGTTGGCCCCGCAGAGCCCTTTTCAGGGGACCAAACATGGCGTAATCACAGGGAGAGAGGTCTGGACTGTATAGAGGGTGGCCGAGACCCTCCATTTGAATTTCTGCATGAGTGTCGCGACTGTGTTGGCCGTATGAGGTCGTGCATTGTCGTGGTGCAGAATGACCCCATGGGTGAGATTGCCGGGTCGTTTTGTTTTGATCGCTTGGTGAAGGGTGGTCAAGGTTTGCGAGTAACGCTGGGCATTCAATGTTGTGTATCAGAAAGGGGCCATCTTGGTCCAAGAAGAATGTCAGTATTACCTTTCCTGCACTCGTGTGGATGGCCTTGTCTTTTTTGGTTGGTGGTGACCCTGGATGCTTCCACTGGAGGCTTTGTCGTTTGGATTCTGGTTCGAAGTGATGACACCATGACTCATTTCCAGCCACCACTCGTGCCAGGAACCCATTCCCTTCCCTCTCATAGCGCTGCAGATGACCAAGACAGTGGGCCATTCGACATGCTTCCTGGTGTGGTTGAAGACTGTGGGGCACCCATTGGGCACACACTTTGCGCAAGTGCAGTCGTTCCGTCATGATGGTGTGCACACTTCCGACGCTCAATCTGACCACGGCGGCTATGGCGTTCACTGCCACTCTGCGGTCCTGGGTAATGAGTGCATCAACCAGCTGGACGTTGTCATCGGTAATGCAGGGGTGTGCCCCAAACCGGGCATCATCGGCTAACGACACCCGTCCTTTCCTAAAGCGCTTGTGCCATGCCTTGACCCTTGCAAGGGACATGCAGTGTTCGCCATACACTTGTCACATTCGGCGATGAATGTGCGTTCCCCCTACTCCTTCCGCTGTCAGAAACCGAACAACACCTCTTTGCTCTTCGTTAGACGCCTCCATGTCACTGTTTGCAATGCGACTGGCAGCATTGGACGATTGATGGTTGCTGCTCCTCGCTTTGTATCGTCATGTGACGTGCACGCGTGCCCTCTAGCGACGGGCTGTGACCTTCCACGCTCTGGTCGGAACCACACCTCGTTACACACGCCAAGATTAGCCGATGTCGTCAGCGGTTTGCGCATTCCAGCCTCCGGCTCGTTAATTTTTGAACGCACCTTATATGTTTGTGATTTCAACCTTTCTTCAGGGTATTTGCATTTGATCTGTCATCATGTTATGTATCTAGTATTGTCTGTTAGGTAGTCAGCCCGAAGGCTGGTCGGATCCTCAAAAGCACCGCCGTTACGTTATGTGAGTAGATACCCACAAAAACCCAAGGCAGCGCTATTTTGAGGCGTTCTAGGCAAGAAGAGGAGTGAGGTAGTTTGCCATTGCTTTCCTCACTGAGTCAGAACAGTAGTCCTAACCCTATGAGTAGAACCTTTCACAGCATCCACAGGCACTGACTGTGCCCTGAATGTCATTACTAAGCACCACCCATACCTCAGTAGCTTCCATATAATCACAGCCATGAGTGAGACTGAGACTCGTCATTTCGCTCATGGTGAAAAGCCACCTTTTACTTTAGCCTGTGCCAACTGACAAATGCAAAAGTACTGTATTCATCAAGAGATGGCGAACAGGCCAGTATCTAGTATTAGCAATTAATAAATATGGGTATACTGTATTAGAAGTCTGTGTACTGTACATTTTGTGATTCATTTAGCGAGTACATCGCCCCACTTCCCTGAGCTGGCAGCTTGGATATCATATTTATTACAGCCTGCAGACCGCGCTGCCACCCGCAATTTGCGCCACCGATAGAGCGCTAAGCGGGATGAGAACCCAGCCAACATTGAATGCATGCTTTGCCTGGCCGACCGCAGGCCGTACCCTTTCCGCGTGGGGCTCCGCGCTCGTTGCTGACAATGAAGGACAGGAATCAGTCCGCATTGTTATTCACAGAGGAGACCAGTTGTTTTTTCGACCTGAGTATCTCGACAAGAGCAGCCCTTAAAGAAGCTAACAGCTCAAGATCTCAGAAAATTCCAGACGCGGATGTGCTGCAATTTCGCACCAACTGCCGAAAATTGTACATTCATAAGGCTGAAAAATTCACAGAGAGGTAAAATAATAATAATATCGTATGGCCTCGGGTGCCTGGTGCAAGCTTTGTAATTTGACACCCAGAGGGTAGCTTGCATGTCGAATTTCGTTGTTCCTTGACTATGAAAGTCAAGGAGGTTAGATAATAGATATCTAAGCTCCTTGAACATTATAGCGCTTTCTAGTAGAGAAATGAGGAACTTTGTGTTGGCGGGAACTCCCGAGATTAATTTTGCCATTATGAACTCGGCCTACTGAATTCAAATGGGTTCTTTTACATGCCAACATCGTATGACATGCGTATCGTATTTTTGCCGCCTTTCAAAAATCACTTGCCACGGCCAGGGGCGAACCTGCAATCTGGGGGGGTTGGTAGACCGACACACTATCCACTCACCCACCGTGGCAAGCTACAGAGAGGTCACCTCTTGATTACAAGATGACCCGTGCTATTTCCTGCCTAGACCCTATAGTGGTCGCTGAGACAGAAGTTGGCAGAAGATAGGATCGTCATTGCCCTGGAAATTCTTTGTAATCAGAAGAATTTGCTATCTGGCGCAATGGCTGACCGGATCAAGAGCAGCTACTCCACACTTCTGAAACTGTCCACCGTCACTGCGCGTTTGAAGTAGTTCGGCGGAAAAGAGCTACGCCTCGACGTGCTGTGGTCTGAATTGGTGGCCTCAGCAGCTTCCTCAGTTCCTGCCAAAAACTATCTCACAAGCTTCGTTAAAATGATACCAATTTTGTATCACCCCACCTCATATCCAAAGAATGGTAGCTGCAGCATCTGAGAAGAAACGACAAGAAACCGATTCAAGGCATCGACTTTTCGGTCAACAACCAGCCTGACAGAGACTTAAGTCCAGAAACAGCTTTTTGAGGGGAGTAACAGCCTTCAAAGGCTCACAAGAAGCTGCCCGTGTGAAGATATGGAAGACAGAAATCAAAGACCCAATTATTCCTCTATGAAAAAAAAATGCCACCTGGTCACAACTTGCCATATGGAACTTGGAAATCATTGAACAGGCTGAGGATGGGGGTTTCACACTGCAAGAACAATCTAAAGAAATGGAACATGCTCATCAACAATGATGAGTTCTGTGAATGCAGCATGTTACAAGATCCCTTGATGGAGGACATAATATGTTCAAAAGACTATCTTATGGCTGCAAATTCTAATGCTGTAACTGTTGCTACTTACTGGCAAAATGTAATTTGATTCGGACACGGAAAATAAAATAAATAAAAATAAATAAATCTCTAAAGAGAAGTTTCTCCCTGAACAAGGAGTGCATGGTTGGCAATCAGAATGAAGCAAGTCTGATTGGCATGCGTACTGTTCTGGACGCTGTGATGGCAGCTGGTGGAGAAAAGATAACCGTGAGCAAGAGTCCATGCTGCACGAAACTCCTACGCCTTGTTAATGGAAGCAAAACAGGTGCGAAGCCAGAAGGAAAAGGAAGCGACAACTAAGGTGGCAGTGAAGGAAAAGCAACGAAAGATCTCCGGGAATTGGAAAAAGAAATAAGATATTGAACGACGCCCATTCAGAAGCAGCGAAAATTGAAGAGCAGATGATGAGTTTTCTAGAGAAGCTTTAACTTAATAAATCCTTGATTATTGTTTGTTTTATTTTATTTTGTGTGACTTAAGTTCCTAATCACAATCTGGTATTGACAAAGTGACTTATTAGGTAGATTTCATTAGAAAGGCTACCTATTGCAATGGGTACTGCGCCCGAATTCCTCAAAGTCAACGTCCAGAATCCGCACGGATGGAGAAAGGATCGTAGGGAAATCAACATTTCCCTACCGGACTGTTGTCTAGGGAACCCTCGACTCACATAACACATATCTAACCATATTACTAACTAGTTGCACACAGAACAGCCTAAAACAAAATAAAGCACACTGAGCAACTCGGCTCTCGGGGTAGATAAGGTATAGTTATGTTGAAAAAACTGCCTGCATCGAACTAGTAGTATCGTTATTATAGCGTATTTCAGCATTGAATGAAAAACAGATCTTATAAAAAACGGAGCAAGCAAACTAAAAAGTGCCTGCAAATTTATTAGGCTAGTACAATACATATATGTCTCTAAAAATTGAAATCAAAATAAAATAAACTCTCAAACTGAAAATTTATGTCCCCACTGGACATAGATGCGACTTTCATAAGTCTTCCTGCACCAAAACTTATATTAATTAAGACTGATCTTTCCTAGAAAGATTTGATTAAATTAAATACATTTTATTAAACACCGTGTGTTTAATCTCAAATTAATCCACTTCCAATTCTATTGTATTTCACAAACGTTCTCCCTACATAATACATCGTATTATTTCACTTCGCATTATTGCGTCAAATCTACTGATTATATTCAGAAATATTAATAAAATTATTATTGTTATTATTATTATTTACAAATGTTAATTATATACATCATCGCGACCTGTACGATTTTCCCCTCCTGCTCTGTTTATATAAAATTCATTCCACTTCTCTTAAACTCGCACGATACTTTTGTTTGTTAATGAATTTACATCGTTACGTCCATGTATGTGTATCAAACTGTTAAGTTCATTACTATTCCACTTTTTACATTTCCGGTTTTCTAATAACTGTAATAATATTTTGAACTATGACGCAATACTTTCAGGTAACTTTATACAATTCTATATGTGTGCGTGGCATTAAATCCTCACTACTCACACTTCCAATTCTTCACAAATTCATCTTCCAACTTACTTTACTGACATACTGTATTTCCATATTTTCTCAGTGTAATCTCTGTAATCTTCACACTCTGTGAATAACATTTACGTGTCTCTACTACACTTCTTTCAACAATAACTCTTCGCATATATTTCTTACTTAGCACGTTCACAAAATTCTAAAACCATCTCAAATACTTCGACAAAGTAAGAGAATCAGTAACTCTACTGAATATTACTGCTGTAATACCTTCTAGAAACAAACTCCTCCGCATACATTAATACTATCGATTATACAACTTCGTGCTATTCTTTACTTATTCGTTCCACACAACGATACTTTCGTAGTACTTCTTTATATTCTTACTCACAAAAATATGTCATACTTCCTTCTAATACTTTAATTATTCATCTGTTACAATTTATAGCTTCTTTCTGAATTAAGTCTGCTCGTGTTCGTTATTCAATAAAAATACACTTTACCTCACGTTCTTAATTTCATCTGATATGAAATATCTTTAATGTAGTCTTTCAAGACTTCTTTATGACAAAAGGTTGATCTGTAATATCACACCTCTCCTTCTATTCATCAGCTATGCTTTAAAAATACGTATACTGTTTATACTGTAATAATAAAATTCTGGGTTTCACAATATTCTCTTTGCCTATAGTTGAGTGTCTCAAACGCAATTGTCGAACACTCCTGACAATAGTTAACGTTTCTGTTTACATTATATTTCGTTCATCTAACGAATTCGCTTTATTTCGGATAACAATATCCCTTCTATATCTCTCATTTCATTTATGACATAGCTTCGCTTGTTATAACTCATTACAACTTACTTCAACTTGTTATACCACATTAACGAAATTACTGTAGCAGGTTCTAGGCCCTCACGTTGAGCGACAATTGTAGCAGGTTTGCTTAGGCTGGGATGACAAGTGAAACGGTATTTACTTTGCTCCACGTTGAGCGTACAAATGTAGCAGTTTTGCTAGCCCACCCTTTGCCTAAGCTATGTTGTTTTAATGGGCGCCAAGACCTCAATGCAATGTTGAAATCTAAATTTGTATTTAACAACGTCTAGCTCTGGCAGAACACCTTCAAGACTCTATTCACTCAGATCGTGGTATGATTTGATCATTAACCCAACAAACAATTGTATCAGGAGAAGGAATTGGTCTATATCTAATGCTACCTACTGAAAGCAAAGATTGCATTGTAAAAGAAATGAATTTATTATATAAAACAAGAATAGCAAAATTAATAATAATAATAAGTATAAAATTTAAATAGGAGCGTTGTGATTTTAATATTACCGATAGAAAATTACGTGAAAACGGAGTCTGATAAATTATTGATTTTACTCTTATTCCCAAGCTATGAAGTTACTCAAATATGAAATATAAAACAAAGAGAAATGAGAGATTGCGTATTTCTGCGTCATTCGCGCTTACCACTGGAAATTGCCGAAGCCTTTCCCTCGTACTGGATGATGCTGTGAGCTTCCCACAGTCTCCTGGACGTCGACATCTCCGTCGATATTTGATGAGATTCTCTTAGATTAGATAATTCTGTGGTCCGTACATCGGACCCAAACACTCGTACAACCGCACTGGTTAAGTTTTACAAAAGTTAGTCCTCCAATCCACGGAACATCGGAGCGACTCCCGCGTGCAAACGTACTCGTTATGTTCTACACAGATAGTCCTCGTTCCACGGAACATCGGAGCGACTCCCGCGTATAACCACACTCGGCAAGAACTACACAGATTGTCCTCGTTCCACGGCGCGTCGAACGATATATGCACCCGCCGTTTCCCCACTCTTCATCCGACTTGTAGCTTGCGTGGTCCTCACTGATTGGCTGACCCACCACGCGATCTTCCCCTCCTCCGGGTCATTACACACGGCGCGGCGATGATGAAGTCGATTTCCGTTCCAACTATTCGCCTTTCCTGGACGCTGCGACCCAGGATTGCGTCATGCTTTCCGACAAGATTAAGCATGTACTTGAATTCCCAGTGAGTCACGTCTCTCGATATACCCTAACTGACGAAAACTCCGTAAAATTCCGCAATCACATAATTTTCTATGATATTGTCGTTCGTAATAATTTGCTTGATAGCGTTTTCTAAGACATAGAAAACCTATCTGAATGCTAATAATTTTTATAAAATGCTCCGAAAATACCTTAATAATAATTATAATAAATTAATAATAATAATAAATTAACATGAAAAATTCTCTTGGCTGAACAATTTGCCGCGTAAATAAATATAGAATGGCTTCCTACTGACTTATGCCAGTTGCATAAAAAACCCTCGAAAAACACGTTACATTACTTCACTCACCGTTATGAATTAAATAAATGAAAAGTTCTAAAGACGTTAGCTTACACGAGTGAAAAATTAGTTAATGTGAAAATATTAACAATAAACGTTAGAAAAATACATCACAAACGATATTCGTTGACTTAAAGAAAAATTTAAATTTTATAGCAACAACAATAACATGAACTAGGAATAAAATAGTCAGATGTTGGTCAAACACTGGAATAACTCATAGACAAATACTAGCTACATAGTTGTTAAAAATCACTGATCTACCTTGTGTATGGAACGCTTGATACAGAATCTGAGTACCTTAACCAGGACTGTTACAGGTCAGGGAAGTCAGGGGAAAAAATTCCGGTCATGGAAGTCAAGGAAATGTAGGGAAGTTTTCTGCAAGGTCAGGGAACTTTTTAAAAAAAATAAAAGCGTGAATCTGTATATTTGCCTGTAGCGTGAAGCTCCTTCGCTTTGTCGGGTTAGGGCTGCAAAATGCTAAAATTGTAAAATAGAGGAGAGAGATCAAGAAAGGAACACATTGCGGTAGCCCTGCTGCTCTCGATACTTCGTCTCGTCGTTTGTCCCCACTACACTCTTTCCTCCACTTTCCCTTGCCCAATTCGGTCGCGGTTCGTCGGGAATCGCGCTTGTTCGGGGCCAAAGCCTCTACTCTACATGCACCATCGCCCTCGCATCCCCTTTCATCTCGTCCGTGTTCGGTTCGCCGAAGTTTCCCTTCGTATATCTTCGGCATGGCACCTATGCTTGATCTACTAATACAGAGATGAAAATCCACAGCCTGCTTCCAGTCACCGACCGGGTCAGGAATGGAATGAATAAAGCCCCCATCTAGCGGTGCCGGCTGCCGAGGCCTGACGCACTCCTCTGGGGGCAATGATTAAATTAATGACAGATGAAATGAAATGATAGTGGAGAGTGTTGCTGGAATGAAATTTTGACAGGGAAAACCGGAGTACCCGGATAAAAACCTGTCTGCCTCCATTTTGTCCAGCACAGATCTCACATGGAGTGACCGGGGTTTGAACCACGGTCCCAGCGGTGAGAGGTCGGCCTGCTGCCACCTACATAGTCGAAAATCGGCTCGAACGTTCTCTCATAGGCCTACGACAAGTGTACGATGGTGTTCAATCCGAGGGAGAGTTTGGTAGAGTGACTGTCACCAAAGAAATGCTCGTTATGGCGAGGCATGCTTGTTCAGAATATGAAAATGCGCCTAAGGAGAGGGCCGCCGAAAAGAAATGAAAATGAGGCCAAAGAAAAACAGAAGAGAGCAGTTCTAGACGAGGTAAAAGAGTTGAAAACCAAGAGTCAAATTGATGTTAGAAAAAGAAGCCGAACTAAATGATATTGAAGAACGTTTAAAAGTGCTAAACAGCTGGTACGTGTAGAGAGTTATTCAAATAGATGTATGCAACTAGTGTGTTAGCTTTTCAAAATGTGATCGTACTTTCGCTAAGAATGTAGCAAAAAGGTGTATACTTCAAGCCAAATGCGTGGATTTTCTGTTTTAGTCCATCGATTTCTTTACCAGTATCAGTCTCTAAATTTTGTGTTTTCGATGTCTATTTTTTTTCTCAGTATTGTTTATGTATTTTAAGTGTTAGTAATTACAGCAATAAGATCTTACGGGCACATAACATGTCACGATGTATGGTCTTTCTAGTGTACGTCAGGCATCCGTTAAAGCTTTTAAGTTTCAAACCATTCTTTTTTTCTTCAATTTTGATCAGTATAGGATAAGGTATCAATGAATCCGTGCCATACCAGACTTGGTGTCACCTAGATCTCATATGGATTTTGTAATCTATTGATGTCAGTCATGGTGCAGTCGTAAGACGTAAAAGATTACAAAGTGTTAAATGTCTTTCTGTGTTGTCTGTGGGTCTGTGCAATGCTTGTTTGCTTCCTAGACAATGAAAAGGGCTTTTGCAGTCAATCGATGTAAATAAGTCCGATCGTTTTTTAGTCCAATTAAATGGTTTCATTGTGTCATTTTTTTGATTACCTATTTTTAATTTCTTTCTTACCTTAGCAATAATTTTGAAAGAATCCGTGCCATGTACGTTACTTACCCATCGTATTACAGTGGAACTTGGATAATTCGAACCTCAAGGGGCCAGTAAAAAAAATCGAATTATCCAAAAATTCGAATTAAGAAAGTTCTATGAAAAGGGTAGAGAAAATATATTGTATTACGTTTACATAATGATTTACGTTCAACAAAGCAAATTAACAGACAACGGTACTTTATAAAAACTGTATCGTGAATAACCTCAAAAGTTTCAAATGAAAAATAAAACCAAAATGTACTCTTCACCTATTTAACAACAGTAGTAATCCAGCAATCGAGTTAAGTCTTAGAGAAATCTACTGTTTTTCAAAATAGTTTGAGATTTTTACCTCTTTTCTACAATTAAATCTCTCAGCCATCACAAAATGATCTAACAAATTTAAGGAACGGAAAACAAAACTACTTACGTCATTTCTACTTTAAACAAACCGCGTACGTTCTGTGATGTGGTTTATGCTTGGGGCTGCACTCGGAACAGTTTTTTTTTTTCGGGAATTGTTCCAAATGGTTGGCTTCTGATCGGCTTTTTACAGTAAAAACTTTGAATTATCCAAAATATAATTCGAATTATCCACGATTTTTTAGCATTGATTGTATATAAAATGCTAGGGACCAAGAGAAAAATTTGAATTAACGAAGATTTCGAATTATGGAAGTTCGAATTAGCCACGTTCCACTGTATTTGACTACTAGGCCTTAGTTTTTAAGTCATAAGTTATAACAATTGCAATAACTTTTTGAATGTAAGAAGTTTCATTGTGAACTGAGTGTACTGACAAAGAAAGAAGTTAAAAGTTATGTTCCTTGAATCCATTTTTTAAAATTTATTTGTTGTGTTGTTTTTTTTTAGCATAACCGATTAATTTATTAAAAAAGTCAGACGAAGCCAGTTTTTTCCATGCCTTCTGAAGTGCTCACGGCATCTAAAACTGGGCTAATTCTTAAAATTAGCTTTTTGTTAAAATTCTTTTCTTTAAGCCTTTTCTTTACAATCTCTGAAAATAAACTCTTTTTCTGTATGAGATAGCTTACATATCTCGTGTAATACAGTAGCTGAAAAAAAAAATTAGCATGGACGTGTATTTAAAGAAAAATAAAAAAAATTATCACCATAGGCCTATGTCGAGCGATTCGAAGATGTAAATCAGTAACTATCATTTGATCAATTCGACGGGTTTTATTTTCAAAATATGTTCATACAGTGATCAGAATAAACTATTGGTTGTCAGGGAAAAGTCAGGAAAAATGCGATCTTTAGTCAGGGAAAATGCAAATCTTGGTCTTGTAACAACCCTGTGAACAGATGAGGGATGTCCCCACCTGCCAGGGAACACGCGTCTGCATTCTCCACATTCCTCCTGCTCTGTTCGCTCGCAGGTGAGACGGCTCCTCGACCGGTTTCCAGCTGGTCTGCGCCAGCCTTCGTCCTCGTCCCCTGTCAATGACCCTCGCTCGCGTCTTCATCTTCTCTCTTCACGGTCTGACAACCCAGATTCTGCATTCGCTTCTGTCTGGACACTACTTGATTCGGCCGCTCTCTCGAAGTTCCTGCTTACGATGAGAAATCACCTCCACATGCGAACATCTTTTCGTTGTAGTAGATTGTTTGTGGTTTCCAAGCATACTGCGGTTTGTGCTGCAGTTAAGTTCCATTGTTGTATCGCTTTGATCATCGCTGGACTTCGCTTAGTTTGTGTAGATTCAACCTCCCTTCATGGTGAAATTAGAACATCATCCTCCGTTCACTCAAGTTGCTAGCTGTAACTTCTCCCCACCGACCTAATCTTGAAGACATCTTATGAATATCTATTAGATGCTTTTCTAAAATTATGCAGTATATTGAAATTAATTTCTTCTGCGTTGTAGTGTGTCGGGCTGAAGTTTCACTTATGGGATAGTGAATATTTGTAGAGTATCTCAACGTATGTCTTCTCCAATTCGGCTTTGTAATTTTCTGTAGATATATTCCATAAATTATTTCTATATTCCTTCTTATTTCCAGTAATTATCCATTTACTCTTGTAGTTTCTTATTAATAATGTAGTTCTTCCTTCTATAGTCGAATGCTTTTCTTGGTTGCCATTGCATAGTAATTGTAGAGCAATTTTCTATACGTGTTACCTCTTTGAAAACTCGAATGATAAGAACCTCGTTCCTACTCTGCTGCTAGCCTCCTGAGTTCAGTTTCCCTCTCAAATTTGCTGCGCTAGCCTCTCACTAATCCATAAACTCACTTATTTGCTCATATCTTCTCTCATAGTCATCTAATTTAATTTCTGTTTTGCCAGTTAAATTCCTTCTTCCTTCCTTGTAAATTTGATATACTCCAATCCTTCTTCTTCTTCTTCTTCTTCTTGTTCTGCTTTTACGGCCTCATTGGACCACTTCAGTCAATCATTTCTTGGTCCTCTTCTTCAGTAAGTTTCCTTTCCGAGTCGCCCAGTAGCTCTTCATTCGCTCTGATCTTCTCAGGCGTTCCTCATCTGTAAATACCCTTTTTACTGTATTACGTTAGTCTATTTTAGCCTGAAATCTTATTTTTATATCTCTCAGTTTTTTTAATTTTGTTGTTTTGTTTCGCAAGTCATCCAAGGTTATTTTCAATTCTTTGATCATCATCATCATCTTGAGCAGTTTCCAACCGCTGGTCGGGTCTGCTTGGAACATAAGCCTCTCCATCGTTTCCTTTGATATCTTCTCTAATTTCCTTAATCCATCCTACTTGTTGTTTCATATTCCAAAGTTTCACTACAATTTTTCTAGATAACCTGGTTTCTGGTGTCCTCATGATGTGACCAAAGAAACAAAGCCGTTTCTTCCGAATAGTATCAGTGATGGGCTCCAGTTCTCTGTATACCACTTCATTTGGTACTATCCGCCACTGTCCATCTCTCTGATATTTTTTATTTATGCTTGTTCTAGCTATTCTTCTACTTTTAAAATTTTGTCTATTCTGTTTTTCTGAGTAACTTTAAAAAGAGTTTCACTTCCATAGGTCACCTCTGGTTGAACCACCGTCTTGTAATGTTTTAATTTTGTTGCGATTGATAGACATTTTCTTTTATATGTAGACCATGTTAATTTTTGGGCTTTTATCATTTTATTAGTTCTTTCTTGCCATGCAGGTTTCTCATCCAAGTTGTAAGTTATAATTTCTCCTAAGTATTTAAATTGCTTCACTATTTTAACTTTCTTGTTATTTACTGTTATGTGATTGATTACAAGTGGATTTGCTACCATTATCTCTGTCTTTTCAAATGATATCTGAAGTCCAATTTTTTGTGCTATATTTTGTAGGCTTATTATTTGATTTCTGGCTTCTTGAATATTATTAGCCAGTAACGCCAAGTCATCTGCGAATCCCAAGCAATTTAAGTCTATTTGATCTTTCTTGGTTCCAATTCTTATGTTCCTAGGATTTTCCCTGTACCATTCCCTCCTTACATATTCCAAAGCACAATTGAAAAGTAGAGGCGATAAACCATCTCCTTGTCTTAATCCTGTTTTAATCGTAAACGGTTCAGATATTTCTCCTCTGAATTTTACTTAGATTTGGTGTTTGTTAGAGTTAGTTTTATAATTTTTATTAATTTGGGATAAAGTCCGAAATTCTTTAGCATTTTCAGCAATGAAGATCTATGTATACAATCATAAGCTTTTTTGAAGTCTACGAAGGTTATGACTTGCTGTTTTTGTCTACGTTTGTAATAGTCCAATACTAATTTTAAGGTGACTATCTGTTCAGGGCAGCTTCGCCATGGCCGAAATCCACCTTGATATTCTCCTATTTCCAGTTCTAATTGATCTTTACAACGATTATATAGAATTCGTGACATGCTTTTATATGTGATATCCAAAAGGGAAATTCCTCGATAGTTGTCAGGATTTGATTTTTCTCCTTTCTTGTGTAATGGATGTATTATAGCAGTAGTCCAATGGTCTGGCAGTTCTTCTTTGATCCAAATGTTCACTATGCATTGGTGTAATGAAATCTTTACTGGTTCTGCTGCATATTTCCACAATTCGGCAAATGTTTGATCTTCTCCACTCGCTTTGTAGTTTTTGAGCTCTCTCAGTGCTTTGTAGACTTCTTGGATAGTGGGTGGATTTATGTTTTCTGATGGTGTTTTAATAGTGGTGTCTGTATTTATTTGAAGCAGTTCTGGTGGATCTTTGCAATTTAGCAACTTGTTGAATGTTTCTGCTAAAATTTCTGTATTTCTTTTATTACTATGAGCTAACTCGCCATTTTTGTCTTTTAACATTAATGTTGGAGATTCATATCTTTGTAGTTGTTTGCTAAAATTTTGTAGTAATCTCTTGAGTTTGTTTTCGCGCTATTTGTTTCGATCATCAGAAGTATATCCTTTTGGTATAGCCGTTTAACCCCTCGTATTATTTTTTGAGTTATCTTCCTTTGTTTTCTGAGATCCAAGTGTGATTCATCTGTTTTTTGACTCTGATACCGTAACCAGGCTTGATGTCTATCTTCCACTGTATTATCACACTCATTGTTCCACCATTGGTGTTTCTTCCTTGGATTTATTGGGGCTACTTGTTCAGCTCTACTCCAATCCATTCTTCTTCTTCTTCTGCTTTTACGGCCTTATTGGACCACTTCAGTCAATCATTTCTTGGTCCTCTTCTTCAGTAAGTTTCCTTTCCGAGTCGCCCAGTAGCTCTTCATTCGCTCTGATCTTCTCAGGCGTTCCTCATCTGTAAATACCCTTTTTACTGTATTACGTTTGTCTATTTTAGCCTGAAATCTTATTTTTATATCTCTCAGTTTTTTAAATTTTGTTGTTTTGTTTTGCAAGTCATCCAAGGTTATTTCCAATTCTTTCATATCTTCTCTAATTTCCTTAATCCATTCTACTTGTTGTTTCATATTCCAAAGTTTCACTACAATTTTTCTAGATAACCTGGTTTCTGGTGTCCTCATGATGTGACCAAAGAAAGAAAGCCGTTTCTTCCGAATAGTATCAGTGATGGGCTCCAGTTCTCTGTATACCACTTCATTTGGTACTATCCGCCACTGTCCATCTTTCTGATATTTTTTATTTATTTATGCATGTTCTAGCTATTCTTCTTTCTACTCTTAAAATGTTGTCGATTCTGTTTTTCTGAGTAACTTTAAAAAGAGTTTCACTTCCATAGGTCACCTCTGGTTGAACCACCGTCTTGTAATGTTTTAATTTTGTTGCGATTGATAGACATTTTCTTTTATATGTAGACCATGTTAATTCGTTATAATATTATAATATTAAAAGAATAATTTTAATAATTATATAATCCCTCGTAATCTTCCTTTATTCTGATTGGCTACTTCCATGTTATCAAATTTGTTGTCCACGAGCCATCCCATCCTTAGGACTCTCGGCGCGCGTCCGACCTTCAAGTCTCCTTGCCAAGTCGACTCACTAACCAAAACTGGTTTGTGTCCCTTAACTTCTCAAAACTGTACACTTTCCTGATCGCTATTCCAATCATACTCCCTCGGTTAAAATATTCCAGACTATAAAATTTCCATTTCTTCTCCAAATAACAATCTTTCTTCAGGCTAAAATTTTACAAATTGCTTCCTTGCACATAATCAACCTTCCTGTGCATAAAAATAGCTCAGATCACAAAATATTTTGTACACATTCTTTTTCTCAGGCTCTCCGTTCGAATCTCGGTCGGTTACTTTCTCTTGGCTGCTCATAATTTCGAGTGCAGTACCATGTTTCGACTTTCGAAAAATTTCGACATATCTTGACGTTTCGCATCCCCCAGACCCCAAAACTACCGTCAGTTCAAAAGTTTATATATAATTTATGTATTGATGTACTAGCAACCCGCCCCGGCTTCGCCAGGCGAACAGTAATGAATGCATTACGTGATAAGTGCTTTCTTTTTTTCGATGTTAATGAACTACGACCTATATCCATTTTACATCTCGGCATGATGGGTTAAAATCACTGACTGGACTATTAATTATTGTTGTTGTTGTTTCCTATGGCTGGCCCGGATTCCAATCCATCAGCTTTCTTGCGTTCCAGTAGAGTTGTGTGAGGTTTCCTGAAATTCTAGCAGTCACATCAAGTTTGTTGCAATGTAGCAAGTGCCCCTTATCCATTTTACTTCCAGGTTCGTGACAAAGTGTGCATTCTTCAGATCTCTGGATGTTGATTAGTTTCAGATGAGCTGCAAGGCAGTCATGGCCAGTGTTAAGTCTGAAGAAGGCTACAGCTTCTCTTCTTGGTGTTAATTTATATTGATCCCATTTAGCATCAATGTCCTTCCATAATTTGGATTCTGCTGTTTTCTTTGCCATTTCTTCATACCTGTTTTTGCTAGTATTTTTCAAGATCCTTTTTGCTGACATAAAATCAGTCTGACTGACAGGTTGTTGTAGTGTGGTACCTTTTTTTTTGCTAATCTGTCTGCCTCTTCATTACCTGCTATTCCAACATACGGGATCCACTGAAATTAGACCTGTTTGTGGAGTCTATGAAGGGTTTTTATCATACAAAAAATTTCTTTCAGTTCTTTATTACGAGGCTTATAATTTGACGAGACGGCTTGGATGGCTGCTTTTGAATCTGTAATGATAACACATTTTTGATAATCAATGTTTCTGCCTAATAACTGATGGAGTGCATGTGAAATTGCTCTTATCTCAGCATCAAAGTTTGTTTTGTTTTGGCCTACTGGGAAGTAAGAGTGAGAAGAGAGATGAATGTATTCTTGCTCCAGTTCTATTTTCTTTGTCTTGTGAGCCATCTGTAAATATTTTTAGCCATTGATTAGACGGATATCTTTCTTCTATTGTACAGAGGGCCAGCTGTTTTAGATCATGTGGTGAAGAGTCTTTCGTGCAGACCTCTTCTAGCAAAGTAAGATCTGTAGTCACTTGTATATATTCAATGGGGTTGACTGGCATACAGAGTGGTTCAAGTTTTATTTGCAGGTTGCTCTTACTGATATATTCTTTGATGAGACTTAAGGGGTCTTTTTGTGTTTTAAGATTGGGGCTAGAAACTGGTTTTTTGATCCATGTCATTTGAGGTAGTCTTTGTATACTGAGATATGCATTGGCTGTTGGATGTTTCATCTGGACTATTAATTATATTATCATGGAGAAGCATGTGCAACGAATTCTCGTCCGACGGAATTTAAGAATGGCAAGTTGCATGAAACACAAATCCCCCTTCCGTCCAATCTTAACTTGACTGTGTATTTTGCGGAACGAAAAGTTCACAGGCGAAATGGAGAAAAGCCAAATTGCACTTCCAGGAAAACTCCAAACACAACTCATCTCTGAAGTCTTAACTCAACACGACTCCACAGTTTGCTTCTGGCTGTATCTGGGGTAATAGGCTCGCCCGCTAGCTAGGCTGTAACTGGGGTGATAGGCTCGGCCCTAGCTAGCTTGTAAACTGTCGCCTCAGTAATTGAATGGAGATTGTTGAAATGAAAAATGAAAATGTAAACACACTTATAGTGGGCGATATATTGAACAATGAGATATGCTCTCCCGTACTTTTTTTTTTTTTAGAACTTTTCATGCTGAACAATTCTTACACTCATAGTATATTGATATATTTATCGCACTTTTCACTGAAATCTTTACTGCTTTGCTTCCATTGATCATAAATAAATTATTTTCTACCGAAACCTTCCTCGAGAAATCCTTTACAGAATGGTGAAACCCGCCTCAAAATCCATCCAGTGGTTCTCGAGATTACACGTGACAACCAAGAATCGGGGACTTTGTTTTATACTAAGTAGAGGTATCACTTTCTTGTGGACACGATAACTACCGCAATTTTGCACCAATCACTTTGAACTTTGTACATAATATGCATCCCTTTAAAATCTCTGTCGAGTTCATTAATGGACAAAATCGGTCAAAGGGGGTGAAAATGGGGGGCTTCTTTCGAAAAAGTGAAATATCGCTATAACTCGCTTAATATGTGAAATATTAAATCCATTCAAAGTTCATACTGTGTCTCGGATAAGGGCCAAAAATTTATGTTTGAAACCTTTTTTGATAGCACCAACCATTGGCCAAAGGGGTGGAAAAAAGTGGGTTTTTCGAGAAATATTAATCATATCTCTCTTAATAGGCACAATATCAAGACCGTACAAAATGAACAATATTCCCCTAATAATTACCTATAACTTTCTCTGAAAGAATTTTTGATATAACCCACCATTATGCCATTATGCCAATGATTTCGGAATTATAAGAAAATGCCAAGAGCCATCTGAGGTTGCCGTGACAACACTTCTAAATTGATGAGGGATGAGCCATCGGAGGTTGCCATGACAACGCCACTGCATGAGATCACATTCAGTTCTCCATCTGTCTCAGTGGGAAGCGGCTTCGGTGGCGTAACTGGTAGCATGCTGAACTTTTATGCCCAAGGTCGCTGGTTCAAACCCGGTCGAAGTCAGATTTTTTAAGTGTAAAAAAATCCCTCAGTATGCCTTCCTTTGTAGGGGAAGTTCCAACATTCGTTGCCAGTTGCTGGTTGCAGTGCCATCTAGTAGCCAAGTTCACAGGTAGGTATCGTTGACAGTAGCATTTGGTAGCAAAATGAGGAACTACTACTTGATATTGACAGTCTGCAGTCCTTATCTGAATTACAGACTAATACAGCCATCACAATTAACGCAGGTTATCAGACAGATTCTACACACACCCAAAGTACGCGGGATTACATGACTGCGTTGTCGCAGCCTGGTAGGTTAATCCGGAGCTTAATCACTATCTTAGGGAATATCATTGAAAGATTGAGCTAAGGTTACCTCCAGGCTATCGCTAAGTGCTCTTTCCCTCCCGAGCAGGTATTTGGGTACTATGGGAATAGGTAGTGCTCTGGCAAGCAAAGGTATATAAGGGGAAACGATCGTAGGCAAAGAGGAAGAGAATCCAAGTCAAAAAGGAAGAAACAGTGATATAAAGGCTAATTATACTGAGCAAAGCCCGTGAAGTAACTAAAATAAGCGGGAGCTTGAGCAGGGTTAACGGAGAGAGCGCCGTGAGCTAAGGTTACCTGCAGGCTATCGCTAAGTGCTCTTTTCCTCCCGAGCAGGTATTTGAGTACTATGGGGATAGATAGTGCGCTGGCAAGCAAAGGTATATAAGGTGAAATGGATTTATGTACTTTCCCTTCAGAAAGGTGAGATTTTCTGAAGCATTCTAAAATGCTGGAAATACTTGAATTAGCTGGAATAATTTTAATTCCCGACACTGTTGGATCCCCGACAGAAAAGCCGAACGCCCCCTGAGTGGGCAGATATAAAGCATCTATAGTGCTTTTAGCAATATTTTTATTATTATTAGTAGAAAATTTTGGAGAGAACCAATTGTTGCATTTAACGAAGGCTAAACTTTAACCAGCAAGGTGCCGACTAACAGTTTAGAAAGGATGAAAACCTCAAACCTAACTTGAACATAACCACAATCTAGACAGTAAATTACATTATCAATTAATATGATAAAATTGGTCCATTCGGGAATGTTCATAACCTAGTAAATGACATGCCAGAAAGAAAATCTCTACAAGTAGGAAGCTGGCAGAGCGAGCTATACTTGCCTTAATAATTTATTAGAATTAGCTGAGATAGCTACAAGAAACTTTATAAGTGTTGTTAATAGAAGTTTTGCTCTAAACACAACAAGTGATTGAGTTTTTAATAAGCTTATCATTCAGTGATTTGCTTTCTTCTTTGAATATAGAATAATTCAGGAGAAGAACTAGGAAGAAAAGGTCCTGCCTAACCGTTTTTCTAGCAATAGAAGTAAAAAACAAATAATAAAGAATGTATTTAACAAAGTGATTAAGTGGAATATAAATAGCAATTTAGATCTCAGATCTATTTCAAGTTAAGAACAAAATTGTTTTAGTAAACTTTTGAGGTCTCAGACCTGTAGTAACAATAAGAAACTTTACAAGAGTTTTCGAATTTTACATACAATTAAAAGGCTTAAAGCCTATAACAACAAAGGACTTACAATTTGGTTTAATATTTCGTAAGAGTAATTAAGTAGAATATTAAATTTTCAAAAAAAAAAAGTCTTTTAGAATACCTTAATAGCAAGCAAAAGGATTATGCATTCCTGGGTGCAGCAGGATAAGAAAAAGGAGATTAATAAGTGGTTCATTTAACCACTGTTATATTGACACAGAATTTAAGAGATGCTAAATTCTAATAGGGCAGGTCACCTTTTGTGAAACCTGGATTACACAAGTTAGATAAACGTTTAACAATTGGAAAATTAGAACTTCCTGGTTGCAACAGGAAAAAATTCATATTAGAATGTGTATTATAACCACAGTTATTTTTACAGATTGAATAAATGTTAAGTGGAGCAAAAGTGGGAGGGCGCCTATTTTTTGGCAAGGCCTCGTAGAAAAGAAGTAACTAGTTTAAATATACCCTACATTTTTAGTAAAAGGGATTGGGAGTGTAGGAAGAATAGGATAAGAGTCCTGGCCAATTTTAATAATATGAACGAATCGTGACGCGATAGATTGTTAAACGGACACTGTTAGCACTAAAGTTTGTTGATAGATTGTAAATTTTCACTGTTGCAGTATGTATAGGTTCATTAAGTTACACTTTGACGGGTTTTAGTGGTATGTAGTCTTGATATTGCAGTTTATGAATTCACTTTAACTTAAAGGTTGCAGTTATTTTGACGGTATTGAGTATTGTTCTTCACTGTTTAGAGTTTATTTTGAATGGAAAGTTCCAGAGATGTATTGACTGTTTAAATGAGCAAGTAGACATTCCACGGAGGTCGACAAGTTAAGTTTTAGACAGCTATGAATTTAACAGAAGTCCCTCGTTGCAGGAAAAGTATTCCCTTATTTAGTTCAAGAAATGCTGAATTTCATAACTTAAGTAGCAAGCATGGTTGGTGAAGAATAACTGGTCCCACAGGGGGCAGTTATTACTCAATTTTGTGGAAATCCCAACACTGCCTATAGCTTTCATTAAAAGCATTCAAAGTGTTGTTTTAAACCTTCTAAAATGTTTTAAATCTTGCCATGGTGGATTGAAGTTTGAAGCCTCCTGCGACCGTTGCACTCAAAATTCAGGCATGGCGTCTGTTTGAATTACCTCATTTAGAGAGGAGAGGAACCTCTGAGAGAGGTCTGACCAAGCTGACTACACAAGAAGTGAAAGGAGAATTTGAACACACGGCTAGCGTGGGTAACATCTGAGCAATATAAACCCTTTACATAATATAATTTTCTTCATGGAGTAGGGTCTTCAAGGAGATGGTAGCTGACGACAAGGACGACATCTGCTTGACCAGTTTGAAGACATTCTTGAGATCTCTGATTCCAAAACTACAACTGGTTGCCGCATGGAGAGCTGGGGTTGAAATCCAGGGGATAAATAACTGAAACAAACTTTCGTACATTTTAGTGCATATTCAAAGAAAAAGGGAATACAAAAGAAAAGAAAGGGGTTCCCTGTTGGTGTCTGCGAAGGGAAAATAAAAGAAACTAATGAAATAGAAAGAAAAAAAAAAAGCACCAAGAGCTAACTCTTAACTAACCGTGTATCCCAAAGAATACACCACAGCCCCTAAACTGTGGAACCAACATCTCTGCGGGAAATAAAATTTTGCGTGAAGAAGTAACGGACCGTTATTTACACATCAGTGTCGTAACCGTGCATAAGGACAGTGTGACCACAAGTATAAAAATGGACCCCAAAAGACAAGATCAAAAAGACAATATGACAATAAAATGTTAAAAAATATTCATGAAATACTTTCTCACAATTAGGTGTATTAAATGAGGTCTGATCCTTCTACGAAACCTCCATATTTTGCCTATTTTCGCCTATCCCCTAATTTGCCCTGTGAAATCTACCTCCGCGTCCCGGCATGCCGAGAGGGATTTTTTATTTTGTGTATGACTAGCCTACAGTTCCTATTCAGAAATTAGTACTGTCAAAAGAACCTAATTTTGAGTTGTGTATAACTGAAGTTCCTAGTAACAATCTTGTATTTGTCCAAGTGACTTATTTAATTCCGTTTTGCATTATTTTATTTTCTATTACCTACTTTGATAAAATAAATCTAAATTAAAAGGTATTTGTGACGTGTGGAACTTAACTGTTTTTAGCCTTTCCATGGTATTTGGGGAAAACATACGGCTCTTCTTTCGCAAGGGGGTTGCACATACCAAATTGTTTTAAAGTCCGTGTAAACACTCTCTGCAAATGCATCACTTATGCATAATTTTCAAAAACTACCAACAATATCTCACAGCTCTCGACATTCTACCATCAAACACCCGTCACCAACATGTGGCTACAAAATACACCACACAAGTGACTGCATTCTCATCGTGTTCTTATTGTTTCAGTCGCTTGTTAACCACAGTTTGTGTCGGATTTCCTTCCATTGTCATTGTTTCTTTACTTTTACGACGCCGAAGTTCGACCCGAGACTGGACACATGCCGTACAGCATGTACAGAAAGAAATACTGAAGGCGTTCTGGATATCACGGTGGATGAAATGATTATTAACCTTGGCAATTCATCAAGCCCTGACAAAGACAATGATGGTAGTGGTGATGATGATAGGGTCAGTGAGAGGATGGAGGGTGTCAAACCCTTGCCAAGTAACCGAGAATAATTTATTTATTGGTGTCAGTTTGCTTGCGGCAGTCGATAATAAAGCACAAGCTATTGTTTCCCGTCATAGTGCTCAAATTACTGACTGTCATTCAATAGCCTACAACTCGCGATTCAGTGAGTGTGCGGGTCAATTACACATTGTGATCAATTTCATTTAGTGAGATTTTAGGGTCCTCGGAGACGTCACGGATGACGTGTTGATGTTGATGCTCGGTTGTTCGACGTCTTTGTGCAGTTTCCCTAGTGTCTGCCATTTTGTCACCTGTAGTGTTTCGTTAGATTTTGACATGTGCAGTCATATGGGTTGCGGGATGTGTCGGTGAGTTGCAATAAAATGTGTTTTATATTTCTTTTAGTTGTGGCATTCAATTGAAAAGTTGCACTGTACTCTTCTAAAGCCATTGGTCTGGACGAAAATATTACGTTAGGCACTGTTGGGCAATGGTGGGTTTTGGGTGGGTAAGATATAGACAGAAATTGGCATTTACAATAACACTTGGAAATGAGATATGACAGTGTTTTGTGTTAGACCTATATAGGTCTAGTAGAGATGGGGAGACATATTTTGTGAATATTAGGTAGAATGCAAAAATTTGGATGTGTATCAGGATCGTTACCAGACCAATATAGGTGAAGTAATGAAGGGGATACATGTTTTCAACTACTACTGTATCTAGGTGCATATATTGACAACTTATGGATGTTGTGAATATGTAGACTTATGATATAAAATAGGGGAATTATTAGTGAAGTGGATGACATAAGTATGCAGATGTTTATATGTTTGATGTTGTGGCTTCCATTGTCTCCATTTAGTACCCTGTTTATGGTTTAAAATAGTGTGTCATTACATGCCAATGTCATCACATGCGTAGAAGTGAGGTTTGGTGATGACTGATGAGTTACAAATGTTGATACATTACTTTTAGTTATTGAATTTAATTGAAATTGTACTCTTCTGAAACCATTGGTCGATACTTGTTAGACAACGGTCTGGGCGAAATTATTGATCGCTACTAGCTCAAATGGAAATCCTTGTTATACTACAACCAAGGGGGCCTGGGACATAAGCCCCAGGCTAGGTTTGTGTATTCCAGGAATGCCTTATTAAAAAGGAAATTAATGCATGTGCTACAAGCAAGGGGGGTCTTGAGCATAAGCCCAAGGATAGGTTCGTGTATGCCTGGAAAGACTTATTAAGAAGGAAATTAATGCGTGTGCTACTCCAGGTTAGGTTCGTGTATACCTGGAAAGCGTTATTAACAAGTATACAAGTATATTACTGCTTGTGTCACAAGCAAGGGGGTCTGTGGCGTTGGCCTAAAAAGCCTTATCAGGAAGGAAATTAATGCGTGTGCTATACAAGCAAGGGGGTCTGTGGGGTAAGCCCCAGGTTAGGTTTCTGTATGTATGGAAAGCTTTATTAACAAAGTGGCTGCATTGATGAAGTATAGACATCACGATGTACAGTAAATGTTACCTGGCAAGCTTATAAACTTATGGGAAAATGCCTGGGAATGAAGTGTTTTGAGTTGGTGAAATGTAAACAGAAATTGGCATTTAGAATAACACTTGAAATGAGATGTGTATTGTCTTGCAAAGTTTTGTATTGTCGCTTATATTTATAAAATAATTATCCCAATCTTTACTTGACTGACATAAGTGAAGTAAAGACAGGGATACACATTGAAATTTTGGCATTTCAGCTTATATTTATGAAATGTGTATCCCCATCTTTACTTGACCTTTATAGGTGATCTAAAGAAAGTGATATGCATTGAAATCTTGTCATTTCAGCTTATATTTATGAAATATGTATCTCCATCTTTACTTGACCTATATAGCTGAAGTAAAGATGGGGATACATATTATATAAATATAAGCTGAAATGCGAAAATGTTGATTACCTATATGAGTCAATTAAAGATAAAATTCTCATAGGTGAAGTAAAGACCTATATAGGTCAATTAAATATCATGATACATATTTTTAAAATATAAGCAGAAATGTGGAAATGTCGATGTGTATCGCTATCTTTAATTGACCTATAGGTTTATTGTAAATGCTAAATGTCGATGACTTCATCAACGACGCCATTTTGTTTTTAGGGGAATTTTATACGAAAATGTATCGTGATCTATAATAGTCCCGAAGTGTGCATGGTGTTATCTGTCAACTATACTCGGTGAGCCACCAGAATAGGATTGACAGTTCTCGCCTCGCCAAGTGGTCAGGGAACAAGGTTGCCCAACACTTAGAATAACAAGCGATCGCACTGTACAAGCCAGAGATACAGCTGACCAGGCACTGACGCACGTGGGCTGTAATATTGCAACGCAGAGTATTATGACATCAACTATTGGAACATGGATTGGTCAAGAGGCAGAGGGGTGATGACTGACGTGGAACTTCCGGCCAAATGTCAATCCTATTCAGGCAGCTCACAGAGTATACTGTACTGTAAGCTGTGAACGGCCTCCACCCAGACTCTTGTTTCATGTTAAAGGACAATCATTGCATGGCGAGTGTTTTTATATTCATTAGCTGTTGAGTGTTTGCCCTCTTTGTCATATTTATTGAATTGAATACTGATGATAATGGTATCATAGCTTCGGTGTGTAACTTATTTATTCATTTAAGTACTGTATTTCTCTGTTTGAATGTCCTCGGCATTGACTCCTAGTATAATTGTACAGAAATTATGTCTGAAGTGTAGCGCTGTGTATTATTCGAGTCGGTTGATTTACAACAACACTAAAATCTGGGCAACACAGCTCAGCTGCTCCAAGCTCCCGCCATATCCTTCACGTTCTTTCTTTCGAAATACAGGGTGTAGGTGGGAACCATGCTCAGAATTTTTGCCGTGTGGCAGTTATGTTATGTGGTGACCGTGGGTCGCACAGAGGAAAAGCGGGGCAAGGCTAGTGACAGGAAGGCTGTCAGTAACGAATGCTCGGGGCTAGCAATACTGTATTTGTCTCATAATTTACACTTGTAATGGCGGACACACCTACAATTTGACTATACAATTCGTGATCTAAAAAGGGATAGTTGGTGGGTAACTACATGACCTCCAAAATTATTATTCATTATTACAAAGGGTATTTTGGCTATTTTCAGTAGTGTAGAAAATTGTATCGCCTTGTTGTGGTCTCCTTTACCGTTGCCATACAATTCAGTCACTCCCCGTAAACATTTATTATGTGACACTCCTATTGTATACTCTCTCAACCCTCCTCAGTAAAACAGTCATTTATCTCAGCTCTCACGCTACGGACTAGGCATACATCTCGCCATCACCCCTGGGCTGCGGATGTATCTCCAAACAGGCAGTTACACTTGCCGTACGCTAGAAAAACTTTATTCCCGCTTTAAGAATCGTTTTTCAGCCATTCAGTATGCGAACTCTAGTCTTAGAGAGTTCTAAAACATACCGGAATTTGGTAGATTTTCGTACGGGAAATATACAGGAATTTAAAGGCAGGTCATCGCTCGACACCATGCCAATGTAATTTTGTTACATCAGAAGCGGTGTGACTGTGGAAATTCATGTCTCATAGAAAATTAGCATATAGGCCTAATGTTGTTTTCAAAATTTTATGTGTACTCTTATTAAGAAATTAAATGAAAAGTATTACATAAACAACATGAACATCTACTTTGATTGATGGTGTTCAGGTTTCAATTACCTTTGTTGAGTTTGCTTGTTTATCTTTCAGTGATGTGGTTGTCCAGCCATACAACTCATTACTGACCCTCAAGCGTCTCACACAAAGTGCCGATTGTGTTGTGGTGTTAGATAATACTGCACTGAATCGTATAGCCACTGATCGACTGCACATCCAGAATCCATCATTTGCACAGATCAACACCTTGGTGTCTACTATTATGTCAGTTTCCACAACTACACTGAGGTTGGTGAAAAAGTTTCTTTTGTTTATTGCTGGTCTGGAAAAAACTGTATGTTAAATGCATGCAAAATGTTATTAAAAATTGATATGTATGTTCTATTGCAAATACAGATGTTTTGCTCTGCATGAGGGATTCATGCCAATTACTACCCTGCCAGGGAATTGTTACCGCTAAACGTGGAGCGGGACTGTTGTGTATACATTACGCCAGCTCGCCACTTTATGGCTGCCACGGGCGAGAGCGGAGCAAGAGGGGAACACGTGTACAGTCGTACAATGAGGACACAGCGCACGACCCAGCACAAATCGTGCACACACACGACATGCGATGAGGTTTCGCTGGCGAAGACTGCATGTCTATCCCAGGCGTGTGGCTGGGCGGAGTGTATTAGTTCCGTTTTCCGCCACCGGCAACAATTTGCTGGCAGGGTAGTAGTTTCTATGGCACTATTGCTGGTACTTGGTGGAAACTTATTGATTAACATGCATGTCTAGTGTGGCTAATTCCCCAGAACATGTCACAATATTCCTAACTAAAAATGAGTGGATGTTAATGGTTCTAGGTCGTTCTCAGCTACAATAGAGCAGTCTCCTTTATTCGCCACAGCCTTGGTCAACACCCATGCATGTTGCAATCAGCTTATGAACGTGATTTTGGACTTGTGTGTCTGCTTCACTTTAACATTGTTGTTCATAATTTGCTTAGCACCCTGTTTCTTGGTGCGAGATGAAGTATACCTCTAAATTCAAATGTTAGTTAGCATTATGCGAATGTCTACCAAGTGTATTAGGTGTTCTGAATGCTATTTAGATTCCTTGTTTCTCTGAAACGTTGGTTTGTATATGCTTTTGTTCACAAAATTAAAATGTGCAAACTATAAGCGGTGTTCAAATGAAAAGGTACGAAACTATACTGTGGGTACAATTTATTCGTTATTCAAAAGTAATCACCACAGGCCTGTGCACAGGTGTCCCTTTGCTTCACTAGCCGCCGGATTCCCAGTTCCCAGAAGTCTTATGGTTGTGACAGGAGCCAATCCTGAACGGTGTCCTTTAGTCCGTCGTCCGATTGGAAACATTTTACCATGTGACGAACCATTAACAGCGACGTGTATTGTGCGACACTCCGTAGCCTACGCAAGTCCATCAAGAACAAACGTCCTGGACTGTTCGCGAAGAGAGTGATTCTGCTTCATGATAACGCTCGCCCACACGTCTCTAACGTCACACAAGGTGTATTGGCTACGTTCAAGTAGTGATTTTCTGTATGATTTAGATGTAAATGATCAGTTAAATAATAGTGACAGTGATATTCATGAGGAAGTAAACCAGCATACTATAAATGCCGGTGGTGATGGTGGCCTACAACCGAGCATTCAACCTTCCCTGCCTTTTACTCCGCCAGATGATTTTACTGGTGATGGCAGTAGACATGGGAACTAAGGACTCCATGGAGCAGGCTACCGAGATGTATATATTAGCATTTTTAAATTAGGATATGACAATTTTTGTAGTATGGACCAATGTGAATAATTCTGGGAGAAATGAAAAGATGCTTAAGTGGTTCTGAATCAGGGACCTCACGAAATAAAACGGTACACAATGTAAATATGTGAACAGTTTGTGAAAACTGTGCAAATTCCAATACTGACACATTTAAAAAAACTTAGTTTCATAATTGTTTATGTGGCCTGATCATATATTTTTAAATTCTGACCAGTTTATATGAGGGCAGACTTCAAACCCAGGACCCCAGATGAGTGTCATTTACTGTGGGTCATTGCAAAATGTAATATTGTAAAAAAATTATTTAATTTAAATGTACTGTATTATATAGTTCAAGGGGCCCTAGGAATCAACCTGGGGAGGTCTATAAATATGTAGACCTGGACAAAGGGACTGTGATGTGATGATACTAACCAACAAAATCAGTAATACAAGGATTCAGCAGAAGAGAATCCTCATAACCTCTCCACTCCAACTCCCAACACTGACCTGCACGTGGTGTCCCCTGCTAAGCTGAGCAACCCAGTGGAAGGTTGGGTAATCAGTCCCAGCGGGAAACTGGGTCAGTGAACAGACAAGTGTTGGGGGGGGACTGAGAATTCTTTTCTAAGTTCTTTCACCTTTCTGAATAACATTCAGGATTGTAATTCGAGGATTTATCCTCCCCTCAAGGTGAAACCTTAGATAGTCGACCATGAAAAGTCATTTGAAGAATAATTCCGCCGTCTGTAATGATAGATTACAGAAAAGACAGCATTCGGATACGGTGGGCTGTCATGCGGAAGATAATGACGAATCGGAGCGTCTGAAAACTCATCAAGTAGCAAACAAATACTACGGAAAATCAAATCTAAACAAGTCTCATTCTTTTCTACACATAATGTTAACTCTCTGGTTCAAACTGGAAAATTGAAGATCATCACGGATATCATGAGAAGTCATAAAATTCTAATTATGGCCCTTCAGGAAATTAGAAATAGTGATCAAGGCCATCTGGAATCACAAGGATATAGACTATATAAAGGAATTCCAGGAAAACGAGTTATGAAAAATTGTCCACAATTTGGTAACGGATTCTTAATAGATCTCAGAATCATTGACTCGATAACAGAATTTAAATCTCAATCCTCCAGACTTACGACCCTAACTTTGAAATCGGCAAATAAAAATACAATTATTAATGCACATGCTCCTACTAATCAAAAAAACAACACCATTAAGGACAGAGAAGAAGTACAAAAATTCTGGGATCTTTTGGATCAAACTTTAATAAACATCCCTTCAGCAAACATCAAAATTCTCCTTGGTGATTTCAATGCGCAACTTGGACAAGAAAGAAGATATAGAGATATAATTGGAAAATGGACAGCACATAAACGAACCAATAAAAATGGTCAAAGATTAGTCGAAATTTGTAGAAACCACAAATTAATCTCTAAATCAACATGTTTTAAAAGACAGCCCCATAAATTGAAAACTTGGAAACATCCTGACTTCAGAAGGGGTGAATGGCAGTTGGATCATGTCTGCATGGATAAATTTCACCATCGCGAAATTCACAATGTCAAGGTTCTAAGGGGAGTTGACTCAGGATCAGACCACTATGTGGTAAAGATAAAAATAAAATTAACTCCAATGGCCAAGAAAAAACCTAATAATAACAATAGGAGGAAATTTGATCCATCTACCTTAATAAAAAATATAGAGTACTGTGAAAGAACAGGAGAAGAATCTCTCAACACTAAAACATTGGACGAATTAATCACTAAATTAAAATCAATAGCAGAGGAGTTAGCACCAATAAATCCAAGGAAAAAACATGAATGGTGGAATGTAGATTGTGATCAAGCAATAGAGAAAAGACACCAAGCATGGATAAAACATCAAGCTCTAAAGTCAGAAGAATCAAATTTAGAACTAACTATACAAAGAAAATTAACCCATAAAATCATCAGACAAACGAAACGTAATCATCTTAAAAATACACTGGAAAAGATAGAAGACGATTTCAAGAAAAAGCAATCTCGAGATTATTACAAAACATTTGGTAAATATCTAAAAAAATTTGAAGCTCCAACATTAATGTTGAAAAATCAAACAGGAAAGTTAGCACATTCCAACCAAGAAAATACAGAGATCCTTGCAGAAGCATTCGAGAAACTGTTAAATTGTGATGATCCACTGGAAACCCTGCAAGTAAACACTGATACACCTATTTTAACTTCACCTGATTTAATAAATCCTCCAAACATTAATGAAGTAGAACTCGCAATTAAAGAACAAAAAAATTACAAAACTTGTGGCGAAGACTTAGTCTTTGCTGAAATCTGGAAAAATGCTGGTAAACCTGCGATTATAAATCTTCATCAACATCTAGTTAAAATGTGGATTACTGAAGAAATTCCTGCACACTGGACCACAGGAATAATCCATCCATTATTTAAGAAAGGAGACAAAACGAACCCAGATAACTACAGAGGAATTACCCTTCTGGACTGCACATATAAAATTTTCTCTCGTATAATTTACAACAGGATCAAAAACATTCTGGAACCACAACTTGGAGAATATCAAGGGGGATTTCGCCCTTACAGAAGTTGTCCAGACCAAATCCTCAGCCTGGAATTAATAATGGAATATTACAAAAACAGAAATAAGCAACTCTTTATCTCTTTTATAGATTTCAAGAAAGCCTATGATAGTATTCATAGACTGACACTGCTAAAAATCCTCAGATCATACGGTCTCCATCCTAAATTGATAAAAATCATTCAATTAACATTAACAAACACAAATTCGAAAGTTAAATTTAGGGGACAAATATCAACAGCTTTCACAGTAAAAACTGGTCTCAGACAAGGTGATGGATTATCCCCTCTGCTTTTCAATGTGGCTCTTGATTATATCATGAAGGTTTGGCAAAAGGAAAACCCTCCTAAGATCAAAATTGGAACAAAACCATCAATAAAAATAAACTGCTTAGGATTTGCAGATGACTTGGCTCTTTTAGCACTAGACAAGGAAGAGGTTTGTACTCAGATCACTAGTCTCCAAGAAATTGCTCAAGGGATAGAATTACAGATATCCTTTGAAAAAACTGAGATCATGCCTATGAAACCCTTAGATATAAATGAAGTCTATATAAATGATCATAAAATTAACCTAGTTCCTCAATTTAAGTATCTTAGAGAAATTATAACACATAACTTAAACGAAAAAGTAACTTGGATAAATAGAACAAATAAAATGAAAAAGGCACAATCTCTAACCTGGTCAACATGTAATAAAAAATGCCTATCAGTAGCTACTAAGATCCAACATTATAAAACTGTAACTCTCCCTGAAGCCACTTATGCTTGTGAAACACTGTTCCAAATTAAAAATGAACAAAGAACTGATCAGCTCCTCAAAACGGAAAGAAGAATCATTAGAACGTGCATAAATAAAAAGTATCAGGTTGAGGGAGTCTGGAGGATTCTCCCAAATGAAACTGTCTATCGTGAGATGGATCCAATCACCAGCACAATGAAGAAGAAAAGAATTTCATATTTTTTTTCACATCTTACGGCTTCCAGAAAACAGAATTGTACGCCAACTGGTGATGAGAAATCTAGGAAAGAAAACTGGAGGAAAATGGATCCAAGAAATCCAACAAGATCTCAAAGCAGTTGGACTCAAGTTAACAGATGCCGAGGAGAAAAATAAAATTAACACCATTCTTAAAACTCACAAATTTTCTGCAGAAATGACACACAGAAAGCCTATGGAGATTTCAGATGAGTTGAGAAAATCCCGATCTGAAAGAATGAAAAAGTACTGGAAAGAGCGCAAGAACCAAGCAGTACTACCTTCAAAGAAGAAGTGATTGTGGAACGACTCAAGTGGTCCAATGTGACCAATCAAGATAATAATAATAATAATAATATAGTTCCAATGTTATGTGCAAGAGTTTATACCCATGTCTACAGTACTTCATATTGTAAAATAATAGGGTGATTTCTGGTGATATTATGTCTGGAAATGGTTAATAATCAAAGCCTTGTAGCCGCTGCTGTAGCGCAGCTTACATCCAACGAAAATCACAAAACAATACTTCACATCATTAGCAAGAAATTAGAGAACATACACGTCTCGCCAGGACCCCCGCCCCCAAAATAAAGAAACATAGCTTCTCTAACGAGCATTGAATTAAAACTTATGACAGGAAGGGGATATCATAAGAAAACAGGATTCTGTTCCTGTATATACAAGCAAATCACATTAAAATAAACCCCAGGTCAACACACATCTTATCACGACCTAGTTAAGGTGCCCGGATGAATTTGCCAAATATATGGTTCCCATGTACATGCAGTAAGACTGCTTAATTTTTCCCTCTCCCCCTTTTATCCCTTGTTATAAATGTTACAATATTAGATTTACAAATTTCACAATTTAAAGTTCATTTGATGGTGATCGGATGACTTACAATTCTTGATGGATCTACATTATTCGGGGATCCGAGCTGAGCTATTTAGCTCATAAATTCATATTGAATCCATATTGACAACAGTGTAATGATGTTGTTATTGAAAACCTTTCCGCCTAGTCAATATTTTTAACTTAAAATACTTAAAGCATTTATTAGGCGGAAAAGTTTTCAATAACATTCTTCTTCTACTTAGCGTATTCCCGCAGGTGCAGGGTCAGCTGTCCGGGTCTTGGCTCGCCACGTGTTACGATCGCAAGCATCATAAGGTGTTAGGCTGAGCATCTTCATATCAGCATTTATCATATCATGCCAGCTCTGTTTTGGTCTCCCACGTAGTCGTTGCCCATTGATTTCCAAGCACAGGGTAGAATTGGCTACTGTTCCTGGATTAGCACGTAGGACGTGACCATACCATTGGAGACGTTTTTGCCTAGCCTTCTCAGTGATGGGTGAAGTGCCCATTTGCTGGCGAAGTTTCTTACATGGTCCAGGAGTGTGATGCCCATTGACCAACGGAGCATACGTATTTCCATGCTGTGTAGTTGGGGCTCAATAGCTCTGTCAGTTGGTCGACATTCAGCGCCTTACAAAGCAACAGGACGTACTATCATGCAATATATTTTGGATTTCAGATGTAGTGGCATCCTTCTGTTGCAGAGTACACCTGTAACTTCCCTCCATCTCATCCAAGCTGCGTTTATCCTGCTTCGCACTTCATCACCTATTTCACCATCAGATTGTAAGCGAGATCCTAGATACCTGAAGCATACGGTCTTAGCTAATGTCTCTTCGTCAACTTGAATGGAGCCGTTGCTTGTGATGGTTTCGAGGTATTCGGTCTGAGACCGTATTGCGAAAGACGGCTGTACCAAACTTCAACTTAATGCTGCAGTCCTCCTCTGGTGGTATCAGCAAGTGCAACATCATCTGCGTATAAGAGATTCCAAGGAACACTCCTTTGCAGGTCTCGTGTGATTGTGTCCATGACTAAGATAAAGAGCAATGGGGACAATGAGGATCCCTGGTGTACACCAACTTTCACTGGGAAGCTCTCCGAGGTGCCGACGGCGCAACTTACACAATTGGTGGTGTTTGTGTATAGCATCTTGATCCAGCTGATAAGCACTTCTGGTACTCCATGATCACGAAGTGCATACCAGATCAGACGATGTGGAACACGGTCAAAAGTCTTTTCAAGGTCAAGGAAGGTGATATGTAGTGGCTGTTGTTTCTCACGGTGCTTTTCAATGAGCATTCTGGCAGCGAAGATTGCATCAGTTGTTCCAGCACCGTTGCCGAAACCAGAATGGTTGGTCCTAATGCTGATGATGTCTCGCAGTCGTCGATCGAGAATTCTCTCAAAATCTTCATTGTGTGCGACAGGAGGCATATTGGACGGCAATTTCCACATTCTGCAGGGTCACCTTTCGGCTTAAAGATAGGTACAGTGATGCTTGTAGTCCAGTCACTGGGAATAGTTTTCAATAACATTATACCTATTATAATGTTGCCAATAGGGATCCAATATGAATTTAAATATTCCCACATATTGTAAGGCAAGCCAAGAAAGCAAGATACAGATTTAAAGACCTAAAAATCAAATTAGCTAGTGTTATAAAAGACATTGATTTCCTTAAGATATGTAATTTAAAGTATTGACTAGGCGGAATAGTTTCCATTAATACCATTATACCTATTAAAGACACAATGACAAACGTCTACATCTCACCAAAGTCTAATATGGACTCCTTGTTGTTTTTTTCTTTTTATTATTGTTACCTTGACACTTTGTCGTTAATATTCTGACACCACACTTTCAGGGTAGGTCTTAAAAATCAACATCTCTCGTCCATAATTATCTTCCCCAACGGTTGCCACCTCTGAAAAAAGGCCGCAGATTAGACTTCACATTCAGGATCCAGGAACAGACCAATCAGCATCGAAAGAAATGAAATTATGGCAGTTCTCCAGCTGGCGATAGTTCAAAGTGCAGAAACTGGTAGATATTAGGGGTCCTGGAATTGGACGTGTCAAATCACGTAGAAATGAATACGGACACAGGCAGCCAATACTCTGTTTTAAAAATTTGTGTCTTGACATACACAAGCTCGATAATTGAGTCGTGGGAAGGTTCATTTTTATGTCTTTTAATTTAATCTTGAAGATCGCTGTCAGTTGTGAGACACAGGTTCACTCCACAGGATAATGAGTTATCATGCAGGTTCATGTTTTAATGGATTCAATTTGAATTGGGGATAGGGGTTAGGACTTCAGGCATTGTAAATAACGTTACAATCAGATCTCAAAGTTCAAATCTACTAGTCAAGATAGTTCTACAGGACACTATTAGATTCCACAATGTCAATCATGAAACAGAAAAAATGTCCTCAATCTTAAAAATCTTAAAATCTTAAAAAATATTACTAAATAGCTGTTAGAAACTTAAGTGTTAAAACCACTTAAAAGTATTTTTTATTATTAATATCAAGGCGAGTTAGCTCATAGTAATAAAAGAAATACAGAAATTTTAGCAGAAACATTCAACAAGTTGCTAAATTGCGAAGATCCACCAGAACTGCTTCAAATAAATACAGACACCACTATTAAAACACCATCAGAAAACATAAATCCACCCACAATCCAAGAAGTCTACAAAGCGCTGAGAGAGCTCAAAAACTACAAAGCGAGTGGAGAAGATCAAACATTTGCAGAATTGTGGAAATATGCAGCAAAACCAGTAAAGATTTCATTACACCAATGCATAGTGAACATTTGGATCAAAGAAGAACTGCCAGACCATTGGACTACTGCTATAATACATCCATTACACAAGAAAGGAGAAAAATCTAATCCTGACAACTATCTAGGAATTTCCCTTTTGGATATCACATATAAAATCATGTCACGAATTCTATATAATCGTTGTAAAGATCAATTAGAACTGGAAATAGGAGAATATCAAGGTGGATTTCGGCCATGGCGAAGCTGCCCTGAACAGATAGTCACCTTAAAATTAGTAATGGACTACTACAAACGTAGACAAAAACAGCAAGTCATAACCTTCGTAGACTTCAAAAAAGCTTATGATTGTATACATAGATCTTCATTGCTGAAAATACTAAGGAATTTCGGACTTCATCCCAAATTAATAAAAATTATTAAACTATCTCTAACAAACACCAAATCTAAAGTAAAATTCAGAGGAGAAATATCTGAACCGTTTACGATTAAAACAGGATTAAGACAAGGAGATGGTTTATCGCCTCTACTTTTCAATTGTGCTTTGGAATATGTAATGAGGGAATGGTACAGGGAAAATCCTAGGAACATAAGAATTGGAACCAAGAAAGATCAAATAGACTTAAATTGCTTGGGATTCGCAGATGACTTAGCGTTACTGGCTAATAATATTCAAGAAGCCAGAAATCAAATAATAAGCCTACAAAATATAGCACAAAAAATTGGACTTCAGATATCATTTGAAAAGACAGAGATAATGGTAGCAAATCCACTTGTAATCAATCACATAACAGTAAATAACAAGAAAGTTAAAATAGTGAAGCAATTTAAATACTTAGGAGAAATTATAACTTACAACTTGGATGAGAAACCTGCATGGCAAGAAAGAACTAATAAAATGATAAAAGCCCAAAAATTAACATGGTCTACATATAAAAGAAAATGTCTATCAATCGCAACAAAATTAAAACATTACAAGACGGTGGTTCAACCAGAGGTGACCTATGGAAGTGAAACTCTTTTTAAAGTTACTCAGAAAAACAGAATAGACAAAATTTTAAAAGTAGAAAGAAGAATAGCTAGAACATGCATAAATAAAAAATATCAGAAAGATGGACAGTGGCGGATAGTACCAAATGAAGTGGTATACAGAGTACTGGAGCCCATCACTGATACTATTCGGAAGAAACGGCTTTGTTTCTTTGGTCACATCATGAGGACACCAGAAACCAGGTTATCTAGAAAAATTGTAGTGAAACTTTGGAATATGAAACAACAAGTAGGATGGATTAAGGAAATTAGAGAAGATATGAAAGAATTGGAAATAACCTTGGATGACTTACAAAACAACAAAATAAAAAAAAACTGAGAGATATAAAAATAAGATTTCAGGCTAAAATGGAGGGTCCAATAAATAAAATCCCTAAGTCCATTTTTTGACAAATGGAGATAATGCATGTATCCAGACCAAAATTTCCTGCTCTTTTCAAATCTCCAATCAGTTTCAATGATAAATAACTCTAAGTCTCTGTAACTTGCATAAGTATCATTCGTACTTTCTAGTAATTAAATTTAAGAAATCCCTAAGTCCAAAGAAATCACTAAGTCCACTCAATGCAGCAAAATAAATCCCTAAGTCCACACAATGTAGTAAAATAAATCCCTAAGTCCGCTCAAGGCAACGAAAGAAATCCCTAAGTCCACTGGTATATTTTGATGTTGTGTTTGTGCAAAAATCCCTCACAGGTAGTTCTGAAGATCCTAGGAAAGAGGAAAGAGTCATTCCTGTCCTACACTCTCAGTAAATGTACACAGGCATATTAAAGCAGAGTTGGCCAGGTATATCGAACTGTCGTCGGGTCGTTTTCCAAGCAGGGGGAAAGACGCAATTATCTGAAGAGACCAACGGAACAGGCTTTAAGGAGGTGTCACTGTATAGATATGGTGTATCTAAAAATAGCCTGCTGAATTCGAGACCCAAGCGGAAGTACAGAACATACTTGCCATTGAAGGAGGGAAAGGTGAAGGGCTTAAAACCCATGGTCCAGTATGTGCCAGTAAGTGACAGATTGTTTTATAGCGGTGTGTTTCAAACTACTGACTCCAGTCTTGATAGTTCTGATGAAAAGGGTAATGTGGATGAATTCGAGTGACATTTGAAGCCCAAAAATTAACAGGAAAACATTATACAAACCAAAAAATCACTATGTCCATGAGTGTATTTTGCATTTTATAAACTACATTTCACTACTAATAAGAGCTTTTAGTTATTTTAAATAATAGTTGATATGTATATTTCCATGTAACGGAAAATTGGATTACAGAAGTGAAAAATATAGATTTTGTGTAAGTTTGAAACTTTGTATTTCATTTCCTGAAAAGTTGAAAAAACGGACTTAGGGATTTTATTTATTGGACCCTCCAAATAGACAAACGTAATACAGTAAAAAGGGTATTTACAGATGAGGAACGCCTGAGAAGATCAGAGCGAATGAAGAGCTACTGGGCGACTCGGAAAGGAAACTTACTGAAGAAGAGGACCAAGAAATGATTGACTGAAGTGGTCCAATGAGGCCGTAAAAGCAGAAGAAGAAGAAGACAAGGCTGTTGGGCTGAAATATCACAGATCCCTCCAAACTAAACCACAAAGGCTCGGCTACTATTGCTACTGAGTTTGCAAATCCCGAGATCATAGATTCGAATCCTGGCACTGACAGAGTCTATCCTGAGGGTGGTTTTTGCCCGTGTTTTTCCACACGTCCTCCAGGCAAATGCTGGGATAGTACCTTATTTCTAGTCTGGGGGCACCTATCCCATCCCTGTCCCTAATACAGTTATACTCACTACTACAGTCATCACATAAATACAGGTTTATCAGACAAATTCCCAACTCACCAAACTACATTGGACTGATGACCAAGATGTCCCAAGCCCCTCAAATGAATTGACTACTACTAAGGCCCGTCGAGAAATAAGGCCCGTCGAGAAATAAGGCCCACTATTAAATCTTGCGGACTGTTACGAAATGAATGCGTGAGAACTCTATATTCAGTTAGGGAAGCTAAAGAAGCATCTTTTGAAAGACTCAGGGACTACTCAGGTTAGCAGTATTGAAGTATAGGTAGAAGATACACCGAAACGTGTTTCTGAGGAACATTCTTTAATTTTGGAAACTGAGGTAAGTGTAGTAATTCATCTCAGACAATGATAAATCAGGATTTTTTTATAGACTGTGCTCCTTAGGGATCCTTATAATATGAGGTGTGAAATATTTATTTCATTTTTCATGACCCAATGATAACCTCAAAAATCATACAAGGTACGCGGCTGTGTAATAAGGCCCAAGCAACTACCGAGCAATAAGGCCTGAGACTTATTTCCCGACTGCTACAAAGACTGACATGATTAAATGAATAGTTCTAATAACGCAAGCCAATACATCTCAGACCTACTACTACTGATTGTTGTAATAATAAAACGTCCTCTTGCTAAATAACAGTAAAATTTCAGTCTAAAATCTAAATATATTTTGCAACTTTGCTCACGGGCTTGGCGTTCTATTGACAAGTGGTAATGGGAAAAAAATGCCGTGGTATTCGAGCCAACTGGACAGATGAAATGATGGAAGAGGCACTTGAACAGCTCGAGTAAGGATTTTCCCAGTGTACTGTGGAGCAAAATTCAGGAATCCTTCGTCGGACTTTAAGATCTCGTCTTAAAAGTGGATCAATTGTATGAAAGTCGGGTAGGGGAACTTCACTTAGAGACAGAATTGGAGGCCAGGATAATCAGATTAGCAGAAGTAGGTTTTGAGAAGATATGTGGACATTTTTGTTGAAAATAATGGAATTGCCCACCACTTCAATCGTAATATTCAGATGGCTGGGAAAGATTGGTATCTAGGATTTTTGAGGAGACATCCCAACTAATCAAAGCACAGAAATTGAATCGCCATATAGTGGAAGATTATTTCAGGATTTGAATTTAAGAGACAGTCCTGAAAGAATCTATAATGTTGATGAAAAGGGGTGTCTCCTTACAATCCATCATCATCAAACAGTTTTGGCTCTAAAGGGCGCATAGCGAGTTCATCTGATAGCTCCAGAGCATGCAGAAAATGTATCTATTGTTGGATGTGCTAGTGCTGTTGGTCAAATAATACCTCCAATGAATCAATTTAAAGGACAGCGTATGAAACCAGAGTACATGGATGGTTTGCCTCATGGATCCCTAGTTACCATGACAGAAAAGGGAAGTATGACATCAACAGTTTTCATAGACTGGCTTGAACACTTCAATAGATTCAAAAGTCGCGGTCCCGTTCTGGTTATTCTAGATGGAGCCAAATGTCACTTGGACATACGAATAGTGAAAACCGCTGAGCAATATGAAATTACCTTACTGTGCTTGCCCAGCAACAATACTCACGAGCTCCAGCCCCTTGATTAAGCGGTCTATAGATCTTATGAACACTACTGGGATGAAACATTGTTGAGATACTGGGAGCTTCATCCTGAAAGACACCTAAATAAAGAACGTATCTCAGCTATTTTTACTCCTGTTTGGAACAAGTGCATGACCGTAAAAAATGTTACAAGTGGTTTCCGAGCGACTGGTATCTTTGAAAGAATAATAAGATTTCCACCTTTCAAGACTATTTATTACTACTACCATGACGAATAGAATTTATTTATTTATTTACATAGGTCCCAATGAACCTGAGCTCGTGTTAGGGACAATCAAGTAACATAGTTACAGCATGGCATATATATAATTTTTGTAACATTATTGTTTAGTTTAATAGTAACTTAGATTGCTAGTGACTAACTTGACAGAGATAATTCGTATGATACATTGCATTGCTTAAGGCTATTGTACATGGGCTATTCATTCCTTAATAGGAAGTCTTTTGTTTTCCTCTTAAATGTTTTTATAGAGAAACTTTCCCTTATGCCTAATGGTAGCGAGTTGTATTCTTTTGTTATAGAGGACATAATTCCTTTAGTTCCAAATTTAATGGATTGGGAATGGCTGGTGAATATTTGATTTACTCCTCTTGTTGCATAATGATGAATATCATTTGCATGGGTAAAATGGATGTGTGTGTGTATCAATTTGTTTTCTAATTTGTATACAAATACTATTGCTGACATAGCTATTTGTTTTTGCAGTGGCATAATTTTAGTTCTTGAGTATAATTCATTTGAGGGTGCGAGCCAAGGAAATCCAAAGATAGATTTTATAGCACGTTTCTGGAGTATCTCAAGTTCTTTTATCAGCTCCTTCTTTCAATATCCCCATATGAAATTCATGTACATTAGATGTGAATGTATCAGAGCAAAGTATATATTTTTCAATTGTTGGCTAGTAAGACAGCTATATCTTAATCTGAAAATAATACCAATTAAGGGGCTGATTTTATGTTTTACATTTTCTACACGATTTTCCCAGGTTAGTGTACTATCTAGTGTGATACCTAAGTATGTTGCCGATTTAACCCTTTCTATTTCTTTGTTGGCTTTGTTGACTATGTTTGTGGTCTCAATCTTGTATGATGGTTTATGGAAGAATAAATATTTTGTTTTAGTGATATTGATAACCATTTTGTGTGCTCTCAACCAATCCACCAGCTTATTGAGATCATAATTAATATTTAGCATAATTTCCTGTTCAGATGTTCCCAGATAGAGTATAAAAATATCATCTGCAAATAGTTTAAGCTTGCCTTTCAATTCTAATAATACTATATCATTAATGTAGGCCAAGAAAGAATTGGTCCTAAGACAGAACCTTGAGGTACTCCTGTGTCAATTCTCATTTGAGATCCTTTTACATTATCGATTGCAACATATTGTTTTCTGTTAGTGAGGTAGTTCTTGAACCAATCATGTGCCACTCCTCTGATGCCTGCAAATTCTAGTTTATTAAGGAGAATCTTATGGTTAACCAGATCGAAGGCTTTTTGAAGGTCAATTAGTACACCAGCAGCTAGTTTGTTTTCATCTAATGCCTTTTCTACATCAGTTACTACTTCAAATATAGCAGTATTTGGAATAAACCCATATTGGCAGTTTGCAAAGTAATCATTTTTCGTGAAGAAATCATAAGTCTTCGTTTAACAACGCTTTCTAGAACCTTGCTGATGGCAGATATAATATTAATGGGTCTGTAATTTGATGGGTGGGTTTTGTCTCCTTTTTTGTAGATCGGGACCACCCTAGAGACTTTACAGACATCGGGGAATATACCAGTCATCAATGAAAGATTTATTATTTTGACAAGATATGGTGTAAGGCCCTCAAGACACAATTGTAGCATGACATTAGTAGTGTTGTCCTCACTTATATTGCTTTTGTGTTTTAGGGAGTTTATAATTGATTGTATTTCATTAGCATCAGTAGGTAACATAAAGATTGTCTTAGTGCTAGTAGTATTTTTATAGCTTGTAATGTCCGAGGTAGAACCGTTTCCTTGATTTTCCCATATACTGTTAGCAATATTGACATAATATTTATTAATTTCATCACATATATTTTCCTTTTTTTCGACATTTGTGCTGTCGACTATAAGTTTGACAATTTCATTTTTCCCCTTCTTTGGCCTATTTAACATCTCATTAACAACAATCCACACTTCCCTCTGATTATTTGCATTTTGAATTTTTTGGTCAAAGTAGTTTCTTTGTAGGTTTCTCTTAAGTTTTGTAACTTGGTTGCTAATAATTTTATATTCTTCTAAAATTTCTGCAGATGGATTTTTAACTTTGGTTTTTGTATATATCTTATCTTTCCTGTGTATTAGTGCTAAAAGATCTTGTGTGATCCAGGGTTTTATTGGTGGGGCACTTGGCTCCTTATTCGTGTATTTCATAGTACAGGCTTCTATTCCTTTATTAATAAAATCACAGAATGTATTGTATTAGTCATTGATGTTAGTTTCATTGCATACAAATTCTTGAGTTATTAAATATTTATTAAGTTTTATGTAGTTTATTTTATCCTTTTCTATTGGCCTATCATCACATATTGAGTTCCTGTTTATAATTTTGTTTCTCATTTCACAGATGAGTAAATGGTGATCATTTAAATACATAGTGTTATCACTGACAGAGTTCAACCGTGCCACGCTCGGCTTTTTCTTTTGAAAATAAATATAGAGCATCCAGCGTTTAGAAAAGACTGTGGGTCTTATGGGCATTTACTTTTAATGGAAATCCCCCCTACACTGGTTTTGTTACCTCACTTTTATCATGATGGAACTCTGAACATATATATTTTTCGTCATAATAGCTTCCTACAATTATCTGCCAACTGATTACCTTTGTTATTGCGTACAAGTAACTCTTATATTACGTCTTAGTAATTTAAAAATTTTCGAGGTTAGCACGCTGGAAAGAAGAGCCTCGTCCTGTGCTGCATGCTCGCCTGGAGTGGAGCACATGCTCAGTTCCGCCGACAACATAAGTTCTGAAGCACTATCCGTCATTGGTGTTACTGTCGAGTGTCTTTTTATTTTCTGTTCGATCGAATAATGGCTGCTGACAGTTGGGTTTCAACCCACTATCTCCCTAATGCAAGCTCACAGCTGCGCGCCCCTAACCGCACAGCTAACTTGCTACAATATTACAAATATTAATCTAAACAAAATAACAAGAATAAAATTGAAATAAACTACGGTAAATTACAGCCTAACTAATAACTAAAGAGTTGATGATCAACAGTATTGCTGACATAAAAATTGTTAACATCGTCTGCATACATCCGAGAAGGAAGGAAGGGTTGTGCTCTCGACGTCTGTCAATCAGTAATGCGTCATATCACAACGAAATGAATGTCGTTATTGGTTCTCTTCGCATACAGTATCCTTAATACTGGTCCAATCCGTTAACTCCTGCAAAACTGCTCCTTCCTGGGCGTGTTCTATTTCAGGTAGCTGCTGGGGTTGTGGTTGTCTCGCTAACTTATGAAAGCGCAGTACTCGAAGCGGGTGAACATAACGTATGTCGTCAGCACTACCTCTGCCTAGAGTTAGCAACACTGTCGCCATAAGGCTCCACAGTCTTTTCTAAACGCTGGATGCTCTATAGCGCTAGCGGCGCAGATCCCCAACACTACCCAGTCAGCTGTTCAAAAATGGGATACGCGCTGGGCTACGTAAACCTCTCTACGAGGCTGTGGTTACGCTGATTACACCAAATTGTTTGTTTAGACTTATGAATAATACTGTCAAAAGGTTGTTATTAATATTCTCAGTCCCCATGTAGAACTATCTTTTAAAATCCTCCGTTTGTCACGTATTGGTCTGACAGTTCCATGGTTCGTTTTTGTTTTTATATCAAGCCAACAGTTCAAGTTATGACCTTATCGTCTCGTGACTAGTGATGTAAAATACCCAGGTATTTATAAATCGGGGTAAATACCCAGGGTATATACTCGGGTAAATACCCAATTTGGGTAATTACCCGGGTATTTTAGATTTTTCATTAAAAATTCCGTGTCCTGATTTTAAAAGTCCTCTCGGCTCGCCGGAAGGCGGAGGTAGATTTCACCGGACAAACTTGGAGATAGGCGAAAATAGGCAGAATATGCAGGTTTTCGTAGAAGGATCAGACCTCATTGATTGCGAGAAAGTTTTTTATAATTGGAGCTTAATTATCTTTGTTTTTCGTCATTTTATACATATTTTATACATATTTTAAACATTTTATTGTCTTATGGGGACGGTAACCTTCTCGTCAATTGGGGTCCATTTTTAGCCTATTTTCAATTTTGAAAAAATAGGCTTATGAGATCACCTTTTGTCCGTGCGTGTGTGTGTGTGTGTGTGTCCCCCCCTAATAAAATCTAAACGGCAGGAGCGATTTCAATGAACTCGTAAAGTTCATAGCACTATTTCCGGCGACCTCGACCGTGCCCTTCAAATTTTGTTACGACTCACCAATCCAACATGGCGGCTGTGCGAAATATTTCACCAGCATTCAATATCTCCGAAACTATTACCGATATTACCCTGACATTTTCTATGGTGATAGAGGGAACTACTATAAGTTCACTTATGTGACTTTTGAAAACCTGGTAACTACAAAACGAACATGGCGGCCAAGCGAATTTGCGACTTTTAAATAGACGTTTCTCGCGATTTGACCAACCAAACGCAATGAAACTTGGCACAGTATATGTTTATATACATTGTAATGCACCGACATCTAACTTCGTTCAATTGTTTACATAATCACAAGATGGCGGATGTGCGAAATATTTCACCGGCATTCTATATCTCTGAAACTATTAGCGGTATCTCCCTAAAATTTTGTACTGAGATAAAGGGCACTACTGAAAGTCCATCTATAAGATTTTCAAAAACCGGTTAACTACAAAACGAACATGGCGGCCAAGCGAATTTGAACATTTTAAATAGACCTTTCTCGCGATTTAATGTTCCAAGCGCACTGAAACCTGGTACAGGAAATATTTATACACATTGTAATCCACTGGTATCTAATTTAGTTCAATTGTTTACATAACCTCAAGATGGCGGCAGTGCGAATTTTAAAATTAAGTTTTTATTTCTTGTGATGTAGTCATGCGATCGAAGTGAAAGTTTGAATAATGAACCTACGCAATAATTTTCCTTTAATGGTACATGACTCTAGCCTATACATTTAACAATCCAACATGGCGACCATCCGAAATATTTAGACGATACTGAATATCTACGAATCTATTTTAGCAATCAAACTGCATTTTTTAATGTTCATAGGGGCTATGAACTTAAGTTCACCTATAGGACTTTAAATTACCTGGTGATCACAAATCCAACGTGGCGGTGACGCGAATTATAAATATTCACATGGACGTTTCTCGCAATTTAACCATCCGCGTGCAGTGAAACTTGGTACAGTAAATCTTTATCCGAATGTTAATCCACTGGCATCTAATTTATTTCAATTGTTTCCATAACCTCAAGATGGCAGCTGTGAAACATTTTAAAATCTCCTTGTTTTTTCTTGTGTCCTAATTATGCGATTGAAGTTTGAATACTACACGTTCACAATAATCTGCATGTAACAGTACATAACTCTAGGACCTACATATATAAAATCCAACATGGCGACCATCCGAAATATTTAGTCGGTTCTCAATATCTACGAATCTATTACAGCAATCAAACTGAAATTGTGTATGTTAAATAGTGGCAATTAACATAAGTAGGATATATGAAAATAGGCTGTATAGTTCTTCACGGAACTACTTGTTATACTTGTGGTCACACTGTCCTTATGCAAGGTTTCGACACTTGATGTGTAACTATGTAACGGTCTGTTACTTCTTCACGCAAAATTATATCTCCCGCAGAGATTTTGGTTGGTTCCTCAGTTTAGGGGCTGCGACAACGCGGTCATGTAACCCCGTGTACTTTGGGTGAGTGTAGAATATGTCTGATAAACGGTGTTAATTGTGATGGCTGTATTAGTCTGTAATTCAGGTAAGGACTGCAGACGGTCAATTTCAAGCAGTAGTTCCTAATGTTGCTATCAGATACTACCGTCAACGACACCTAGCTGTGAATTTGGCTACTAGATGCCACCACAACCAGCAACTCACGTTGGACCTTCCCCTCCAAAGGAAAGCATACTGAGGGATTTTTAGCGCTCTTAGAAAATCCGACGACTTCGGCCGGCTTTGAACCCGCGACCTTGGGCATAGAAGTTCAGCATGCTACCAGTTACGTCACCGAAGCCGCTTCACACTTAGTCAGATGGAAATCTGAATCTGATCTCGTGCAAGTGCGTTGTCATGGCAACGTCTGATGGCTCATCCCTCATCAATTTAGTAGTGTTGCCATGGCAACCTCTGATAGCTCTTGGCATTTTCTTATAATTCCGAAATCATTTTTCTCATCCCTTGGCGTAATGGTGGGTCATATCAAAAATTCTTTCCGACAAAAGTTTTAGGTAATTATTAGGGGAATATTGTCCATTTTGTGCAGTTTTGATATTGTGCCTATTAAGAGAGATATGATTAATGTTTCCCGAAAAACCCACTTTTTCCCACCCCATTGGTCAATGGTTGGTGCTATAAAACAACTCTTCAAACATAAATGTTTGGGCTTTATCCGACACATAGTATGAACTTTGAACGGATTCGATATTTCACATATTAAGAGAGTTATAGCAATATTTCACTTTTTCACCCCCTTCGACCTATTTAGCCCAGTAACGAACTCGACCGAGATTTTATAGGTATACATATTCGGTAAAAAATTCAAAGTGATTGGTGCAAAATTACGGCAGTTATGGTGTCCACAAGAAACTGATATACATATATTTATACATATATATATATATACATAAATAAATTATATATAAACATTTGAACTGACGGTGGTTTTGGGGTCTGGGGGATGTGAAACGCGAAGATATGTCGAAATTTTCCGGAAGTCGAAACATGGTACCCATTGCAATAGTTAGCTTTCTAATGAAATCTACCTAAAAAGGGTACCGTAATGCAAACTATTCTACATTAACTTTTTAGAAATGTAACATTAGATAATTATTAAAATTAAATGTAATTAGAATTGGGACTTAAAAACAGAATTAGAATTGGGAATTAGATCAGGAGATATAAACCAACAACTCCACTACACTGAAAAAGTTAGGTTAAGTACAGTAGGCATCAAACAAAGAATAGAGAATGGGAGGGAAGTAGAAGTATAGTGTCAGTTTGAATTCTGGGTAGGATGAGCTGAGCAGTGTTGCCAAATCACACGCTTGCTGGCATACATCTTCACCCGTTATAGAGCACACATACTACAAAGACTTCCTGACATGCATTTATACACACATCAAAAAAAGTTTTGCATCACCTCGGTTCCAAGAGTTCCGGAACCGTTAAATACAAAGGGAATAGAGATCAACACAAACAACATTTCAGCTCGTTTTATTGCTCATGAGACCCACACATTGCATGTTGTACCATCATACAGCTAGACTTTCAGCATTTGTGGTCCAGATTGCAGTACACACCACTACCTCTAATACCCAGTAGCACGTCCTCTTGCATTGATGCATGCCTGTATTCGCCGTGGCATACTATCCACAAGTTCATCAAGACACTGTTGGTCCAAATTGTCCCACTCCTCAACGACAATTCGGCGTAAATCTCTCAGAGTGGTTGGTGGGTCAAGACGTCCATAAACAGCCCTTTTCAACATATCCCAGGCATGTTCGATAGGGTTCATGTCTGGCGAACATGCTGGCCACTGTAGTCGAGCGATGTCGTTATCTTGAAGGAACGCATTCACAAGATGTGCACGATGAGGTCGAGAATTGTCGTCCATGAAGACAAATGCCTCTCCAATATTCTGCCGATATGATTGCACTATGGGTCGGAGGATGTCATTCAGGTATCGTAAAGCCGTTTCGGAGCCTTCCATGACCACCAGTGGCGTACGTCGGCCCCACATAATGCCACCCCAAAACATCAGGGAACCACCACCTTGCTGCACTCGCTGGACAGTGTGTCTAAGACGTTCAGCCTGACCAGGGTGCCTCCAAACACGTCTCCGACGATTGTCTGGTTGAAGGCATATGCGACACTCATCGGTGAAGAGAACGTGATGCCAATTCCGTGGGGTCCATTCAGCATGTTGTTGGGCCCATCTGTACCGCGCTGCATGGTGTCGGGGTTGCAAAGCTGGACCTCGCCATGGACGTCGGGAGTGAAGTTGCGCATCATGCAGCCTATTGCGCACAGTTTGAGTTGAAACACAACGTCCTGTGGCTGAACGAAACGCATTATTCAACATGGTGGCATTGCTGTCAGGGTTCCTCCGAGCGGCAATCCGTAAGTAGCGGTCGTCCACTACAGTAGTAGCCCTTGGGCGGCCTGAGCGAGGCCTGTCATCGACAGTTCCTGTATCTCTGTACCTCCTCCATGTCCGAACAACATCGCTTTGGTTCACTCTGAGACGCCTGGAAACTTCCCTTGTTGAGAGCCCTTCTTGACACAAAGTAACAATGCGGACGCGATCGAACTGCGGTATTGACCTTCTAGGCATGGTAGAACTACAGACAACATGAGCAGCGTACCTTCGTCCTGGTGGAATGACTGGAACTGATCGGCTGTCGTACCCCCTCCGTCTAATAGGCCCTGCTCATGCATGGTTGTTTACATCTTTGAGCAGTTTTAGTGACATCTATGAACAGTCAAAGGGACTGTATCTTTGATACAATATACACAGTCAACGTCTATATGCCGGAGATCTGGGAACCGAGGTGATGCGAAACTTTTTTTGATGTGTGTATTATTTAGAGTATGATTTAAAAAAATAATATTTTTTTAATATTTAAAATTGAATGAAAAATAACTTAAAGCACTTTTACTATGTTTTTTTCTATTGAATATATGTTATTACCTTTTGAGTTCTGGCACACACATTTCAATTAATATGCATATAGCCTACTCTTATTACTACAAAAGTAGCTTTTTCCTCCCACGTCTTTGTTTGTCATTTCCAGTACCTTAATAAAACTCGACCTTCTCAATGTCTTGGTATTTATTAAAAATTTAAAACCCAAAACAACCAAAAGGTTTTATCCAATATTTTACTTTAGTTTAAGAAAAAAAAACACTTAAAGACAAGGTTACAGTGCCAAATATATAAATACTCAAATGCCCGGACGTCCATTTTCTTTTTCTTTTAGTTTTGAAGGATCAATATTGTTCCCGATTTCAATTTAAGGCATGAAATACCTGTGTTTCAGTCCTTGTTTGATCAACACATCAAAAAGTGTTGTACAAAGCTCAAAAAACTGAAAATACCCTCATCTTGGGTATTTAAATGACTACTGGGTATATACCCAGGTAAATACACAATTTATATTTACCTTCCCACTGGGTATTTACCCGGCCCACATCACTACTCGTGACGTCTTACACCAAACCTTAGTAAGCATTTTCATGGAGTTGTGAAATGACGTGCCTAAAAATAACTCTACACGTGTAACATTTTGTCAGCGAGGGATTGATAGTACCAGCGCTCCCAATTATGTAACATTCTGTCAGTGAGTTGCAGGTGAGCTGTTATACCGATTATTTGGCTTAGTACGTTGCCTTAGATAATATCAGTAAGGAGATTGCGCCTTACGAAAACCTAAGGAAGCAGATAAAGCATGTCGCCTTGTGCTGAAAGATTCAGTAATTTCAAAGGAATTTGTGACTCTGATACTGAAGACAAAGTTGAAACAAGACCTGAAGATCAGGAGGACGGTAACGGTAGCGAAGAATTGGATGGCCGTTTATTTTATTGGCAGGTTGGCCATTATTATTATTATATGTCCGTCTCATTCTTGGCTATCACCGCGGAGGTCCCGGTTCGATTCCCAGCTCTACCAATAAATGTAATACTGATCTGAGGGCTGGAACGGTGTTCACTCAGCCTCGAGAGGCAAAACAATTAAGATACTTTTTTCCGTGGTTTCCCACTTCTCCTCCTGGCAAATGCCGGTATGGTACCTAACTGAAAGCCACGGCCGCTTCCTACCCAAATACTAGCTCAATTCCAAATACACACACTACTACAGACATCATAATGACACAGGTTATCAGACAAATTCTAAACACACACCCAAGCACACGGGGCTACGTGACCACGATGTCGTTAAGCACCTAAAGAATCAGCAACTATTATTATTTTGGGCCTATTATTATTAAGACGGATTATATATTTTTTCGTTTCAGGTAAGGATGGCACGAATTAGAACAAGTAACCATGGAAGGCTGCCTTCATTCCGTATCCTACTGGGCGCCTTTCGTGATTTTACAACAGTGTATAGATATTTCGGTGAATTTTTTAAAAGGTGAGGTACCGCTACTGATCCTGGTTTTAATTTCCACTCCACGCGAGGAATTTCCACGTTCTCATAGTTCACTACGAAACAGTCCGCCTTTATAATAATTAAATCTTCCGAAAAACTTATGTCACAGATTCTATTTTTGATCGACAAGTGCTCATCTTTCCGCGGAATAACTCTCGCCCATTTCGCAAACAGATTTGTTTCTTTTGGAGGTGTGAAAAAATGTCTACCATCAGATTTTTCTTCCTAACCCGATTTACATCCAGGAACGAAATATTACGACATTTTCTCGAAACAGCAGAAAATTTAGTTGTTCGCACATACGAAGCACTACACAGACATTCATAAACTATAATACAAAGAAACAAATTCCCTCGCATAATATTACAGTACTAACCTCGTGGGTTACTGTCACCCGTGCTTATGGTTCGGCGCGACTTCCGCGCCACACACTGGCTGGACCATGAACTACAATGCTTAAGTAGCGGAGTGATGACACTGTTTATTTCCATTCGTCATGCTACTACTTACAGGGACATGCTTCGAGGGCTATCACTCCCCCTTCATCAGCCTGTCCAACAAAACTTCAAAGAAAACCTTCCTTATACAAGTACATGTAAATCACATGACAGTTTCTACAGAATAATAAAAAATACTAAAAATGTTCTCCAATCCATTGTTTTCGACTCACGTTCGGCGCTCCAAAGAAGATCTTCTTAATGGATTTCTGGGACTGTGCGCACCAAAACCACTGAATTGGGCTGGTGCAGAGGGCCGCTGCCCCAACTGCGTCATCGTGGGACCACTCTAGTCCCCATGCTGCTCCTGGCAAACATCAAGGTGGAGAAAACAAGAGAACCCTTGTAGCCGAGCCACGCGCCGCCGAATTGCAGTGCCCTCGGGCAGACCGAATGCGCCTTGCGAAGACCCTTTCAGCTGAGTGTCAGTGACGTGCTTGGGGAGAAGGGTGGCGGTGAGGGGTGGGGTAGGGGGGAGGCTAAGGAAATGAGAATAGGTGAGGTTTTATGACGCGCCATGGATTGCTATTGTGGGGATTGATTACTGCGTAGAATGAGAGGTGTCATCTTTAGTATATTATGAAAAATAATGGGAGTGGAATATAGCGGGAAAGTTTTATCTATTACTATATAATGCGTCTATTAGTGTGCTGTATAAAATGCTGGTTTCAAAAATTATTTCATTGAGATTGTGTGAAGGGTTAAATCTCTGTGCTTTATCAATTTCTATATGTTCCAAAATATTCATGAGCATACCTTTATTTTCTTGATGTAAAATTTCTAAATCATTGTCTATGGTTGTGAATTTATGTCCTGTTTCTGCCGTATGGTTGCCCATCGCTGAAATTTCATGAAGAAATGTAGAAATAATAAATTAGCACCGAGACATCTAGCAACTTTTCATGTAAAAATTTCAACAATGATTACGAACATAGGACTCAGGAAATTGTCAATCATAGTATCACTCAGCGAGAATTAAAATTCCTCTATATCAAAGAGAATCATATTAACAATAAACTCTACCGCACCCACTTATTAGCATCTAATATGTCTAAAGATAAAGAATGGGATGAGTTCATGATCCAGTTACACCAAACTTTGCAATACCAAAACAGCAAAAAGAGGCAACATTAGCAAAGAAATTTGATAACCTCATTACGAGTAACCGGGAGAAATCAAATGTACAACCCGTTACAGCCAAGCACATTTTCCAAAAACCAATAACCAATCTAACAGACACCGTATACAACCAATCCGAATTACAAATACTAGGAAAAGGCTTTAAGCATAATTGGGAATCTAACTGTAATGAACACAACCTAACCAAACTAACAGCTGAATCGGAGGCAGCTATTAAAACGACTACCTCAAGATGAACAAAACGGAGCAAGGCATGAAGTCAATAAGAAAATCAATAAAATAATTCAACATAAGAACGAACATAAAATGGATTTACAACTTCAAAAAGATGGCAAAAGTTTATCAACCAAAATAAAATAGAACAGAACCAGTTAATTCTAACTAAAACAGACATAGGCAACACCACAATCATTATTAAGAAGAATGATTATATAAATAGAATGATTATATAAATAAAACAAGATTTCCTTACCAATCCCAATTTTGAAATAAATCAAAAAGACCTCACCCAAAGATTACAAAGGAAACTTAAACAGCTCCTGAAAAACACCTTATTCATCCTTGATGTAAAACAAAAGAATGAAATAGTCAACATGAAGCAGAAATTACCAACATTAAGAGGACTACCTAAAATACATAAAGATAACATACCCATCAGACCAATAGTCAATTTCAGAAATAGTCCGACGTACAGTCTCTCCCAATTTGCTCATCCATTTCTCAAATCACATTACAAACTCAAGGCCAATGCATCCTTTTAAATTCGATACATTTCTGTGAATTAACAAGCAAACTGAAACTTACCAGAACCCATTCTTTACACACTATAGACGTATAACACATGTATACAAGCATAACGATTGCCGTCACTATTGATATTATTGAGACCAACTTGAAGAATAATAGTGATTTAACACAAGTTGAGATCTCGGAATTTTTAAACTTCTTAACGTTCATCCTAAAAAAACAACCAATTCAGTTTTAATGAGAAAATCTATAAACAAGAAGAAGGCCATCCCATGGGTTCTCCTTTCTCAGGAATAATAGCTAACATATTCTTAGATAATCTGGAATACAAATCAGTCATAAAGAAAAAAGATGATTTGTTCTTTTGGGGAAGATATGTTGACGTTTTCGTAATCCTTGACAACTCTAAAACGAAAATAGAACAACTTTTGCAACATTTGAACCAAATAAATAGCAACATTAAATTCATGTCAGAAAATGAAATAAACAGTTCCATAAATTACGATGATCTAGTAGTCATTCATGATAAAGATCACCTTTGCTATCAAATATTTAGGAAACCAACTCAGACTAGTACTGTCATTAGACAAGATTCTAATCATCCAGCTTCCCATAAAAGAGCAGCACTCACATGTTTTATCAATAGAGCTTTGATTGTCTCACTATCTGACGTAGAGTATCGTAAAGAAGTTTCAATAATTCACCAAATTGCCGAATCTAAATGTTACTAGTGTACTAAAAAAATATAAAATAAAAATAGCGTTCAGAACCAACAACACTAATCATAATAAATTTTTCAACTCAAATATTCTCAACAAAACCAACAAATACAGCAATTCTGGTGTCTACAGGATGAAATGTAACGAGTGTAATGCTGATTATGTGGGACAAACAGGGAGAGGGTTGAACACCAGATTTTTGGAACATGTCAATGCCATCAAACATAATAAATTTTCAGCGATGGGCAACCATATGGCAGAAACAGGACATAAATTCACAACCATAGACAATGATTTAGAAATTTTACATCAAGAAAATAAAGGTACGCTCATGAATATTTTGGAACAAATAGAAATTGATAAAGCACAGAGATTTAACCCTTCACACAATCTCAATGAAATAATTTTTGAAACCAGCATTTTATACAGCACACTAATAGACGCATTATATAGTAATAGATAAAACTTTCCCGCTATATTCCACTCCCATTATTTTTCATAATATACTAAAGATGACACCTCTCATTCTACGCAGTAATCAATCCCCACAATAGCAATCCACGGCGCGTCATAAAACCTCACCTATTCTCATTTCCTTAGCCTCCCCCCTCCCCCACCCCTCACCGCCACCCTTCTCCCCTAGCACGTCATTGACACTCAGCTGAAAGGTTCTTCACAAGGCACATTCGGTCTGCTTTTGTTCACGCCCGAGGGCACTGCAATTCGGCGGTATGTGGCTCGGCTACAAGGGTTCTCTTGTTTTCTCCGCCTTGATGTTTTTCCCAGTGCAACATGGAGACTAGAGTGGTCCCATGATGACGCAGTCGGGGCAGTGGCCCGAGAATGTGAGTCGAAAACAATGGATTGGAGAACATTTTTATTATTTTTTAATCTGTAGAAACTGTCTTCATGTGATTTGCATGTACTTGCATAAGGAAGGTTTTCTTTGAAGTTTTGTTGGACAGGCTGATGAAGGGGGAGTGATAGCCCTCAAAACATGTCCCTGTTAGTAGTAGTAATAAATAGTATCGAAAGGCGGAAATCTTATTATTCTTTCCAAGATATAGTTACGTCAATACGGACCTGAATAATCGACATTACGACTGGTATCTTTCCATTCGGACCAGATGCCATACCAGAAACAGCCTATGCTCCCAGTTTGACAACTGAACACTCTCATGAACACAAATAAGTTGCAACAGCCCATTGTCAAATTTTGAATGAAATCTGTACGGATACCAGCGAGCAAATAGTAACCTCTCCTAATCCCATTAACATGGAAATCAGCACAGTGGATGGAATAAATCACGGAGCTAGCACCAAAGAAGTAAACTTACCCAAAATCGGACAGTCAGGAAGCCCATTTGCAAGTTTACTGAGCACTCCCAAGAAACAACAATCTAAGAAAGGAGCAATCCGTAAAATGGCAATCAACTACAAAGCCGTCACTCTTACAAGAGAGTTGTTCCCAGAAGCATCGGGACAGAATGAAGGAAAAAAGAACAAAAAATCTAATCCTGGAAAGGATACAAAAGTCAAAAAGGATGGAGCCCCCAAAAGGAAGAAAGCTAAAAATCTAAAAAAGACTAGCAGTAGTACCCAGCTTCGTCTGGTGGGTTTATTTGTTTTATGTATGATAATGAATACTACTACTGAACTGGAGCGCTCAAGGATAAGGATCGGAAAGCACTAATGCTTATTGCAGATGATAACCTCAGTATACTGCACCGACACCATCGCCCTAATACAGAGACACACTATTGTCATGATAACTGTTTTATGGGGCCTAGGAAGTCTTTTTGCACTATTACTCCCCATGACTGCAATTTATAAACAGCTTGAAATTCTGCACCAGAACACTGGTAGGGGCGATGTGATGCAGCCCGCATTGCCAGGCAACAATAGACTTATAGTAAAGCCATCATTACTTCCGACTTGACGTTTCAGTGTTACCCTAGAGTTATCTAGCGGTCAGAAGGAAAATCACTTTAACTAGACAATCACAAGCAGGCATTCAAATTGATATATCACAATAGATTGAGTTTCATTCGCGATTTAGCGAACAAAACTCTAGCCTATTAATGAAACGTCAAGTCGGAAGTAATGATGGCTCTACTATAGGTATTATTGAAGCTGTTCGGGAACGCTTGTTCTTCAGACTTACTGAACAAAAATCAATCTTTAAGGTTACCTGAGAGGTGTAGCTTAATGCTACATAGCCTAAACTATTCCTCTTGAATCTGTCTTATCATATACAAAGAGGAAATTTTCTAATCTGACTGGTAGTTCCAGAGATTAGCGCGTTTAGATAGTATAGATTGTAATGAAGAAGACTGTCTCCCAAATACCTTCCTCCTCAGATGAAGGTCAAGAAGATGAAGGTGAATACAGGTTAGAATGTCACTTTCAATAATTCAATATAAGTTTCTGTTGGGCCTTATTTCCCTTATCGGGTTGGCCATATTAACCGGCTAGAACGGAAATAAAGCTCAGATGTAGAGGTTCTTTAAATTTTGTATTGTAGTTAGGCATTTCATAATTTCAACCTAAACCATGTGTAGTTTGAAGTAAAACGAAACATCCTTTGGTATTATACTTTCATTTTATCTTTAACCGTTTCTCTGTAAGATTTATATGAAATAATCCATTAGGTGGGCCTTATTGCCCACGGGGACCATAGTACTCATCATCATCATAATTTCTTCACTCCAGCAAGCCGGGTGCGGTTATAAATGAGCCGTCTCCAATTCGTCCTGTCCATCCATAACTGTTGTTCTTGTATTTGATGCCAGTTCTTATCTCTAGCTTCAAGGTCCTTATAAATTTGCTTCTCCCACACATCGCGAGGTCTTCCTCTTGGGTCTCTTCCTGGGGACACTCTGGCCAAGTACACTCGATGTATCCTGTGGGGAGCCATCCTCTTCATGTGACCATACCATCGCAATCTCTTGACTACGAGTGTCTCCAGCAGGCTCTTTTCCAATCCCAGTTGTTGTCGGATATCCTCATTCCTTATTTTATCCATTTTCGTCTTTTGAAGACAAGAAGGGGGGAACTTCATTTCTACTGCCTGGAGACGACTGTTTGTTGGTCCAGAAAGGGTTGCTGCTTTCAGTCCATATGTTAGTATATGTATTAAGTATATCTTGAACAAACTAATCTTGGAAGCTTGTGGAAATGTTTTGTCCCAAAGTAGCTGACTCACTGCCTGATGGAAATTGGAAGCTTTCTGTATTCTGTTCTTAATCTCTTGATGTAAGGTATTGTCCGAGGAAAGAATACTACCTAAATACTGGAATTTGTCTACAACATTTATCTCCTCATCTCCAAGTCTCGGATGGACCGTTGAAGGATTTCTACTCATCACCGAACCAACTGTCTTGGTTTTGCTGATTTTAAGACCCATGTTCACAAATTCTAGCTTGCACCTCCTCTTCTGACTCGCCCCACACCAAGACATCGGCAAAAACTAAGGCATTAGTTTCTTGATCCTTGCTTTTAATTGCCTTTAAAATTTCATCCATTATGGTAATGAAGAGAAGCGGTGAAAGGCAACTTCCCTGTTGTACTCCGCTCTTTGTTTCGAACCAACCTGACTTCCCATCCTGGACCTGTGTCCTTGGGCACTTTCTTACGACTCAAACATTCCCATATATACATGCATGGTACATGGTGATATGCTTTCTCGATGTCCAGAAAAACAGTTATAAGTGTTTTACTTTTCTCCCAGTACTTTTCGTCTAGCATTCGGATTGCAAAAATAAGGTCCACTGTTGATCTATGTGGTCTAAATCCATGTTGTTCCTCTTCAAGTGTAGGTTAAACATATTTTCTTATCCTTCCCTCATAAATTTTTACGACAAGAAAGTGACACCTCTGTGTTTGTACATTTCTTCCTATCGCCCTTTATCAATAATGGGATGATTATTCCCTGCTTCCAATCATTGGGTATTACTACTTTTGAGAAATACTTAAAGAATAGAAATATAAACACTGAAAGTCAATTTGTACAAGTGTGTTGCAATGTTGATAATTATATGGTACCTGTACATCATTACTACCAATCTGCTTTTATAAAAGCACCTCAAATTTACAAATTTAAATAAAAGAAGTTAAAGTACTTCGGAATTTCCAGTGTCTTAAAACGGAGATCTCGTGAAAAAGATGGTATATTGGCTCTCATGTATAAAGAAATTAAACTCTGCCATTTTTCTGGGTTTATGCCTTGTCTTGTGCAGGGTTTTGCCTAGCAACACCTACTGTCGACCAAAGTATTATGTGTACTCGAGTTTGAAGGTTGTTTGTGAAGTAACCAATAGATCTACATAAAATCCAATAACATCATCATTTTCGTCGTTCTATTTTACGTTAGCTCATGTAGGTTTGGAATTTTTAGTTTATATTTTAATATTTTTTGTCGCAGTTGGAACACAAAAAGTGCACGTTTTTAAGCGTGTTTCACCCATGCGTCACATTTAAGAATTATTATCTCAAAAACCCTTCATCAGATCGAATCCAAATTTTAACACATTATACACTGGAATGTTGTATAACTGGTTTAATAATTTCAAAATTTTGCGTGTCCAAGAAAAAAAGTTGTTATCATTTTTGTAAGGTAACTTTTTCTCGGCTCAGGGTGGATGGAAAATGTAGTTCTTGGTCGCGATGTAATTCTTATACATCAAAAGGTTAAGCTGTATGACTGTGAAATACGTAAATTAACTCAGTTATTTTATATCGGTTTGTATTTGTAGGCGGAAATAACACATCGTTCACCAGCTACCCACTCCCGGGAGAGCTGTACAGCGTTGCTGTGATGGAGCCCATCACTTCCGAGCGAGGCACGCCATGATACGTGTTGGGCTCCATTTCGGCAACGCTGTACAGCTCAAGCAGCCTTTCACCTCCCTATCAAGGCTTTCAAAACAGATGGCATTTTGGCTTTCACAGCCAAGGAAATTAAACTTGTCAATTTTTTTTCTAGGTTTATGCAGTGTCCTGTGCGGGCATTTGCCTAGGAACACCAAGATAGGGTCATCAGCGGGCTCTTGGTATCTGTGCCCGGTGAAAGGCTGCTTGAGCGTTTAGCTCTCGCAGTAAAGAAGCGCAGGTGCGCTTCATAAGAAGGGAGGTAGTGCACAGTTTGCTACTCCTGTGGGGGGTCCGGGCACGCACACCAAGAGCCCTCTGATGAGCCTATCTTGGTGTTCCTAGGTGAAACCCCACACAAGACACGGCATAAACCTAGAAAAATTGCTGTTTTTGAGATCTCATGACCGGTGATTCAATCAATTGCAAATTGGAAGCAGCATACCTTAATCACTCACTTCATTGCCACAGTGAAAGTAGTAGATTTCGAGACTAACGTTAACGTAAAACTAAAATCTTCCTTCTTCCAGTATTAACAGCTTGAGGATAATAGGCTTTATGATTGGTTTTCATTTGAATTGATTCAATGCAATATAAGTAGACAAATGCTGACTCTTTGGTTTTCTACATTTGTAGGTTTTACTGCTCATTTTGTTCAAATTTGTAGACTATTTTGGGGCTTGTCACTTAAGTGTTACATTGTAATAATTTTTTTACTTGATATACATTCAGATAAAATTAACATATCCTATGTCAACATTGCAACATACTTGTACAAATTTACTTATTCAGAGTTAATAATTCTATTCTTTAGGTACTGAGTGGATTTGTGATTTTACAGCCTAGCAGAATTGTTGATATTATTTTTTTAAATATTTTTAAGGAGTCTTGAAACTTCAGTTTTTTTCCAGCTGTATTAGCAGTATTTTTTAAGATTCTGTTGATCCTATGTGGGTTGGTCTTTGAGACCCATTTTTCCGTTTCTTGGTTCACATTGTTGGATGTATTAGTATCTTGTAGAGCTATTTTGACTTGTAGATTTGAACTTTGTCTTGCTGCTTGCTTGACGAGTGAAAATGTATCCTAGTGTTTCGTCCACTTCTGTAATCTGTACAAATATATTTTAATCACATGTAATTTTTTTCAGGGTGGCTTCGGTGGCGTATTTGGTAGCATGCTGAGCTTCAATGCCCAAGATTGCGGGGTCAAACCCAGCCGAAGTCATCGGATTTTTTTTAAGAGCGTTTAAAATCCCTCAGTATGATTTCCTTTGGAGGGGAAGTACTGCCAGCGGGCCCATGTCATAGATTAATGGCATGTAAAAGAACCTTCCACTAAATACACTTGTGCGAAGCTAAAATTTGTAGGTTAGATTTGATTAACGCTATATTAGTTCCAACGTTTGCCGCCAGATGCTGGATGCAATGGCATCTAGTAGCCAACTTCACAGCTAGGTGTTGTGGACAGTAGCATTTGGTAGCAAAAGTAGGAACTACTTAAACTTGATCATCTGCAGTCCTTACTTGAATCACAGATAACACACAATAATACAGCCTTTACAATTAACACCGGTTATCAGACAAAATCTACACACACCCAAAGTACACGGGGCTACATGACCGCGTTGTCGCAGCCCCTAAACTAAGGAACCAATCAAACTTTTTTAGACCGTTTTTCGCATTTCCCAGTAATGGGATTATATTGTGTTAACCGACTGAAGAGTTGCAATATCAATTGTCAAAAAGGCAACACTGAAAAATGGCTTCAAAGCTGTCTGTATTATGTTCTGGTAATTAGCCACACTAGACATTCATTCTATTCAATAAGTTTCCACCAATTACCAACAGCAAGCTCCATAGATTTCAACAAACAGTGATAATTGGTGGATGCTGATGTAAAGGTTTTTCCAGCAACCGGATGTAGTGTTCCACATCAGTATTTAGCAAACTGTATCAAGGGGTTTGCATGTCTTAACAAACCAAATTACCTAAGAGAGTTCTATCTGCGGGCAGTGGTGTGTCACAGACGTTGACATCTGGGATTTTCCAATAATCAGGTCATCATCATCTTCATTTCCCCTTTTCCAGCTGACACTGGGTGGGGGCAAATATGGTTTCTCTCCACTTTGTTCTGTTGTTCCACCATTCCTCTTCCAACACGGTGTTCCAATCCAGGTTCCGTTTTCTAATGCTATACTTCACCGAGTCCATCCAACGCATTCTTGGTCTTCCTCGTCCTCTCTTCCCTGTCATCCGTTGTTCCAATGCTCGTTTTGGTAGCCTTTCTTCATTCATCCGTTTGACATGTCCAAACCATCTCAAACTGTTTTGCTCCAGTTTGTCATTTTGTTTCTGTACTCCCAGTTCTTTCTGTATATCTTCATTTCTCACTCTATCTCTCCTTGTTTTCTGAACCATACTTCTCAAGAATCAGATAAGTGGCGCAATTCATTTGTGTACCAGTACTAAAGGGTTTGCATGTCTTAAGAACATAACTAGTATTAACAACATAAACCCAATGTTTTTTTTTGTCCCCCCAGGGGCTCACATCTAGTGGGATGTGGGTTGGCGACCACGGGGCCCCAGCTGAGTCAGGCATTGCTTCCACTTACTTGTGCCGGGCTCCTCTCCGTCTTCTTTCCTGTCGACCTCACTTGGTCAACTCTTGTTCTCTTCCGACCCCGACAGTATTAGGGTATCCGAGGCCTAGGAAGTCTCTTCCTTTCCCGCCTTAATTGGCCCTTGTCTCATCTTTTCTGATTCCCTCCTTCTGCGAGGGGTCAGCCTTCTTTTTCTTTCCATGTTATCTCCTGCCTTCTGCTTAAGGCCCTCAAGGAGGCCGGGTGTATGTAGCCCCACCACTTTTGGTGCACCCTAGATAATGCTACACCCTCGGGCTCACGGCTGGTGAGTTCGGGAGTTGGCGACCCCGAGGGATTCCTGAGCTGGGTCCGTTTCCCCTTTTGTCCCTTACCTCTGGGGCGGACCCTCTCCTCTTTCACTTTCCTATCTGCCTTTCATGGCTCTCCTTCCTTCCAAGTCCCTCAATCTGCCTTCTTCGAGGGTTGAGGGCATTTATTTCCCTCCTGTCCTTTATTTGCCTTGTTCTCCTTTAGTTTTCCATTTCTTCTTCTAGTATGTAGGTTAGTAGTTAGTTTTAGTTTTAAGTTCGCTTTTCATTTTCATCTTCACGATCACCCAAACCATCAGGGGCCGATAACCTAGATGTTAGGCCCCTTAAAACAACAATTATCATCATCATCACCATCATTTTTTTGAGTGCAGCAAGACTAATGGACCATCATATCCAATTAACCACCTTTTAAAAAGTGAATAATTAATCCCTCTTCTCTTCAACAATGCTCTTGAAAAAGTTATCAAATCACTAAAATTAGTTCCCGCTGGCATGCATCTTGGACAGTATCATAAAGTGCTTGCATATGCAGATGATATTGTTCTCATAGGGAGAAATGAGATTGAGATAAGGAAATTGTTGAACTTCAGGCGATAGCTTCAAAATTAGGCCTTAGAATTAATGACCAAAAAACTCAGTACATGGTATTGAGGTTACCTCTTCTTATTGGCAAGCATAGTTTTGAGCGGGTTGAACATTTCAAATTGTTAGTAGTCATGATTGATGAACAGAATCATAGAAAAGTGGAAATTAAAGTTAGAATACAGAATGCTAACAAAGTGTACTACTCCCTGCAGTTTTTATTGGGATCTAAATTTTTGACGAGAAATACAAAATTGAAAATTTACAATACCGTCATTAGGCCAGTTCTAACTTATGGTGCAGAATCGTGGAGTTTAACAAAACAGGAAGAACACCAGTGCCAGGTTTTCAAAAATAAAGTGTATAGGAAAATTTTTGGGCCATTTTTTGACCCCGCATCTTGTAACCTAACAATAGTAGGTTACAGAGTTTCTTTTAGGTATTTTAGTTTGTTTTATTTTGTTGGGCTGCCAGCCATCGACACTTGTAGGTAGGCCGCCAGGGAGAATATTGTGTGGTCTCTGTCCATAGAGGGCTCAGTGGTGGCCATGGCTGGTAGCATGAGGTGGCATGATAGCTTCCTTGATCTAGGTGGTCAAGGTGGCATGTGGACGTTGCCATGGTGATGAGTTGTTGATAGGTGATTTTGTGGCAAGATGGAGGCCAGTTAGTGTATTTTTTTCTTCTTCAGGCAATGAATGTAATGCGCACAGGGGGATAGTAACTATTATTAAAAATGTGTATGTTTAAAGGAAGTGGTGTCTTGTGTATTTGTGGATTCATTTAAAGCAAGCTTATTGCCCCACTACCTGAGATAAGTGGTTATGGTAGCCCAACTAGGGGTAAGTTTTTATAAAAAATTACAATTGTCGCCCAACGTAGGGGCTGGTGAGTTAAAAATTTTTGGGCCATTTTTTGACCCCACATCTCAAAGCTGGATAAAAAGATTACATAAGGACATACACCAATATTGAACATCATTAACTCCAGAAGACTTCAATGGGCTGGTCATGTACTAAGGATGGGAGATGATAGGATAGTCTTACAAATCTTTAAAGAAGAACCAAGAGGAAAAAGGCCAGTAGAAAGACCATTAAGTTCCTGGAAAAATGAAATCTCCAAACTTTGTAGACATCTGAATGTGGACAACTGGCAAGAACTCGCCCAAAACAGAGTTCAGTGGAGGCATCTTGTGAGATCGGCGTGGGATCTTTGTGTCCCATAGATAGAGCCCTGCGTGGATAAACAAAACGTTATCCGCATCCGCTTCGCATGACTGTTATCCGCTTCGCATGACTGTTATCCGCATCCGCACGACCATTTTCTGCATTCGCAAGTTTGTTATCCGAATCAACTGGCATTACTGACACATTAGGCCACCAAGAGGCAGTGACTCTATATAACCTTACATAAGTAAGTAACACAAAGGGGACAAGAAAACTTGGGGAGGAATGCGTGCTGAATTACTGCTTACCATTACCCAGATCAAAAGAGAGACTAAATACACTAGTGTCTGCTCTCAAGAAAGAACACTGAGTAGTAATTTTCAGGGAAAACAAATATAATCTTAAATATATCAAAAATACATGCATGCAACAATAGGATATAAGAAACATTTCATTTTAAAAGAAATATCAAAACATAAGCCGAGAATCAAGGAAGATGCAAATATGAAATATGGATTTTTTTAAAACCTACTGACCGTTGGCTGAGTCGAAAAGAGGGTAAATAAATAATACATTAATAAGTGTCGGGAGACACACTCCACAGAATCCATAGTGGATATACTAAGGTCCAGGGAGAGGTAAATAGAATTAATAAAAACATTCAAGTAGAGGAAATCTCCTTGGACAATTTACAACATGAACACTGGTATCACAGAATAGCCTTTCTGGACCAGCTTATTAATAAAATACCTTTAACAGAAGAACAAAATTACATGAGAAAACAAGAGAGATGAAATTGTTTTCATGAGCCAAATGTATAGCAAGACACACATAACCTACAAACATACATACGATCAGACACCCATAATTATGTGTAGCCAAAGTCACGGTAATAAAATTACAGGCCCCGAAGGTCACATGCGAGGCCACTACATAACAATCACACTGTCAACATACGAAACTACTATATACACACATATCAACCAAACATCCATCATAAATAAGGTCAATATCACCAGTAAATAAATTACAAACTTGAGGTAAGGTTAAGATGTGAGACCAATATCATAACATTCTACAAAATACATTTGGTGTCCACAGCAATACTTGACAAAACCATCTTATATGCCGAAGTCAGAATCATGAGTAGAGAGCTACAAACCCATAGGTTAACATGTTAGACTAAACGCATATCCTATCATACCAACATAAACACTGCCATCATTCAAGCATCATTTACATTACAAATAGTTCACGAATACAACCATATTTCATCTCCACATTTAAACATAAGAACGTACCTTTTCTGCTCCCAAACAATTACCTTTTGGTAAATATAAAATTATAATATTTATTTCTTCTTCAAGACATTATGTCGCAACATGTATTCGATGGCCAAACATATCAATCTATTTTTAATGTTTCAGAATTAAATAAGGTTCCAACGGTGGCTGTTTATACGTATAGGTATGATGTTGGGTCCATATTAAGGTTTAGAAGCCCCAGGCCCGGCTTTAGCCGTCCTAAACTTCACTTTAAACCGCTCCTGTAAATTCACATCTTCTATCTGCAGATGAAAATCTGAACTTATTATTGCCGTCAACAAAAGTTACCGGTAGCAACTGGTCGAAACAATCGAACGTAGCTCGATCTGACAAATTGATACAAGACTCACTGAATGAAACATGCCGCGCTATCTCGCGTCGGCTCATATAACTCTTAGTACCAATAGCACCCGCTAGGTTGTTACACGTAAGTCCAGGATGTAGTAAATAGTTGGCTTGAAGTTATCTTCTCGAAGAGTAGAATCGTATCATCTCTCCACCCCCCTATCGTGGTCAAAAGCGAAACAACTGAACACTAAAATGTCCATAGAGAGGGTACAGAAGAATAGTAGGTATTTTCAAAGATTAGTGAAACTTTACACAAAGTTCGTTCACCATCAATATACATAATGTCACATTCACCAGCCCAACATGCATAAACATCAACAGTGTTACTTGTAGTATCACACAGGTACATTTTTTTTTATACACCAAGTAATATAATACAAGGTCAAGTTTTCTTGCTTGAATCTTGTCGACGAAATTGTGATTCCAGAGGGAGTGGCTTCTATCACCTAATCCGGGCCCAGGATTTCTAATAATAGTCATCGCTCATTCTCCAGCTGATAAATTCTTCTCCATATAATCTGTAACCATATATCACTGCGACAGTACATGTCCTACGTATCTACTATAACTAATGATAAGGTCATTAAATGTCATGCCTAACCTCTCATATTTAACATTTTCAAAATAAACAAACAATTATGGCCAACAGAAATTTACCAAAAGACAACCTCAGACATTTCATAACAAAACCCTAACTTATCATGATTCTTTGCTTGTACAAGACTTTAAACAATACATTTTACAAAACTTTATTAGAAAGGTCACTTCCTTTCCTTACACGAGGTACGTTTTTTTTTTTGTTTTTCAAAATAACATTTCACTTTAGTGTCCCTAACAAGTAATATTATTGGAGTCAACAAAAAATCTAGCATGATCCTTGGAATCTTGTTATGAGGTTTCCATTTACACAATGACCAGATTCCAGAAAAGAAATATTAGGAACAACTCATCCCTAACCTGAAATGACATAGGTTCGCTCCTTATGGTACCATACTAACCACGTGACAAGGAAGATATCGATTCAATAAGGCAATGCACAGCGATAGGAAGTGACAATAACGCATCTGCCAGTTAGGAAAACAAAAAGAAGAAACTACATAAACCAAGAGAACAATAACACCCATCTTTCCTACTGACAAATTCAATTTACCAAGAAAATAATTAACCACCCACAAAAAACAAGAACTAAGAACTGAATCGCAATGGCACAGCCTTTCGACATAACACGAATAACATAATCTGCACGTTGCTCTTTTCCCCAAGAAAAAATTAGGCATAACACAGAGGCCATTCTGAGGTACTAAATTGGCACAACAGTTTAGGCATAACGACCTAACTCACAAACAATACTCTTAACAACTTTCATGACATCACTTCATAATTAAACCCCAACAAAACAAATAATTACCAAGAACTTACTTGTCTCCTAGCATCCCATACTGCGACAGAGGGTAAATGGTAGAAACACTATCCCAAATTAGTTTCGTAACACTTCCCTAAAAATATAAGGTTCACGAAGAAAAACTACTTAACATCAATAGTGAACATAACCCCAATAATAATAAGAAAACATAATTACGAAATGACACTCCCTACGCTAAGTTAAACAACAAGATGGGCAATTAACGAACCAATAAAAACACTCCACCAAAAAATACACTTCCTGAAAGAGAAATACAACAACATCACTTATGAACAAGGTCGACACAAGTCACATCACTTACTGCTTGAGTCTAAGCAGCGTGGACCTGAGAGGAATGTGCATCGCGTCAGCCCGGAAGTCGGCCGGCTCTGTGGGATTTGCGCAGAGAGAGAAAGAGATACATTTCCACTGTTGCAACAGGTCCACCATGTCCGAGTTCCCACACCGCAGGCTGCTGCGACGGGTTCCTGCGGTATGACAACACCGTCGCTTAGCAAATCGAGCCTGTCTCTTTCACGCTGCTTTACACTTAGCTTTCCTGACAACACACTAGCTCAGATTCTCAAGACAGACTGACTGTGATTGGTGGGATGGAAGTGAGGCATGACGTAATGGTAGCGTTGTGTTCTGCGCACCGCCTTCCCAGCTGGCTCGAGCTCTAGTAGTTGTGGTGACGAGTGATGCGGTTTCTCGGTCCTTGCATAGTAACAGAAGCAAATACATTAGTCGGTGACTCAGTCACTCATTCCCAACACCACTCTGGTTTCAGAAAAGACCCATGTAAGCAGTGTTGGAATAGACGAGAATGTCAGGTAACACGGCGGGCTGTCGACAGGCTTCTCAATTCTCGCCTGCTCCTACTCTGCCTCTGCCCTTCATCCCGCAAGTTCACAGAGCTTGGAACCGAGCAGTACCTTGCGTTTGCTCTGCGATAAACTGAACTATTAGAGTTTCTGCCCTGAAAACGCTGAAGTTGATAGGTATTTCTTTGAAATTATTTAATTTGATGTTGATTAAAACCATAATTAAGTGGTGGAATATCAGCCATTGTTAATGCATCAGAATGCGTGACTTGACTACATCAGTAGCCATAATAACACTAATTAATTCAAGAAGATTACTAAGTCGAACACACATGGTCATATAAGATCAATGCCATCCAGAATTAATGACATGATAAGTCCTCACTTAATTGCATGCAGAATACCCTCGCATACGCTATAATATTATGAAAATATTCATTTAAAAGACTCTCCTATTTTTGCAGGTTAAAAACAATATTTGTTGCAAGGAAATCAATGCATGAGCAAAAAATTAATAAAATTAACACTTCATTAAGTAACCAATTTACAGAAGCACAAGGTTTTCATTGCAGAAATAAGCATCACATACCATCAGTCTAGTGAAAAACCAGTTGAAATATTTCATATCAGAAAGATTAAAAACCCCTGCATTATCTACCAGGTCAATATTAGTTTCAAAAAAATAACTTAACTAAGAGATTCACTTCCAAAACAAAATATAAATTTTCAGTATGCAAGGATTTGACGGATGTGGTATGCTACCACACTTAATACAGTAACAAAACTTATACGAGGAGGCATATTCATATGTGGCAAGACACAACATAAGAATTAGTGGTCAAAATAAAGCCCTGATTACCATGAAGTTGACCCAATAAGCTTTCAATAACATAACTGACTTAGGATCACTCAAATTAACAACTACCTGGTGGTTCGCAGTACCAGCCATAGGAAGATAAGCCATCGACACCTTTAAATTATGAAGATTTTCACCAAAAACATTTGAAACACTCAAAACTGACTTTATATCACCTGCACTAGGTCTAACCTCATTGCAGCTACTTGATGATATTGCAATTTTAACATTATTTATGATAGTGGCTCGATAGAAGAAGGCAATAACACAGAATCATCAATAAAATTAATCTCATGCTCGACAAACGATGACAAATACTCATAATTAAACAATACCTTCCAGACTATTAATATTTAACACTTCACAATGTTCACTAACCGAAGGAACAACTTCACTCAACCACACAATGGTTTAATCACTATCACAACTTTTGCCATCAGAGAATAAATTATTAAAACACATGACCAGTCGATCACGAAAAGAAATTAATTCAGCATGGAATGATACCAGTGCAACACACATCATCAATAGAATCACACAAGCCTAACAAATCAACAAGAGTAGGTACAATAAGAAGCTTACCAAATGTCCATTGAAAGGATTCCAACCAGGAACAATTACAGGAGCAGACTTCAAGAAAAATCATAACTTCAAATTCAATATCTTCTTCTTTTAAACTGGAAATTCCAACAAGATTCCTCGGTTCCATTCACTCTCCAATAATGCATGAAACAAAAATACCATAAAGATATTAATGAAAATCCACAGCCTGCTTCCAGTCTCCGACCGGGTCAGGAATGGAATGAATGAAGCCCCCATCTAGCGGCGAGGATATGAACTGTGCCGGCTGCCGAGGCCTGACGCACTCCTCTGGGGCAATGATGAAATGAAATGATAGTGGAGAGTGTTGCTGGAATGAAATTTTGACAGGGAAAACCGGAGTACCCGGAGAAAACCCTGACTGCCTCCGTTTTGTCCAGCACTGATCTCACATGGAGTGACCGGGATTTGAACCACGGACCCAGCGGTGAGAGGCTGGCGTGCTGCCGCCTAAGCCACGGAGGCTTACCATACAAGATATTAATAAACATTTCAAATTAAACAAGCCTGAAAGTACCACCCATTGCTCTCCTCAACCTTCAATACCTGTGCATAGTCTCAAATTTAATTAATTGTGGTATACATATTGCACCCGTTCGTCCGAGGTATGCGATGACCCAACTGCCATTACATCGCATACCTGGCATCCCAGGCCAGAGTGGAGTTAAATGAACATGAAATAAAATAAGGATTGTGTCGGAAATTCAGTCGAAATATCACAAAAGCAGAGGGTAACACGAGATAAAGTATCTCTAGGGTCGTTACGGGCTTAAATTTAGTCATAATAGCAAATAGAAATGGGCGCCATCAACTGAATCCCTAGCAAACCACATCCTTTCTGGTTAAGCCTTAATTGAGACAAAGGAAAGGATTGGGAAACAACATCATCAGATCACAACTAAGATAAAAACAAAATTTATTTAAACTTTATCAGTCAGTCAGAAAAAGAAACATAAACCCTGCCTAAGAGTATGGTCGAATGTAAAAGTTATGTTGTTATAGTCCTCACAAATCGAACCATCTCTGCACTATCTTAAATAATTTTCATCCACATGAAAAATAAAAATAACTTAAGTTCGCTTGAGTTCTCAGGGCCACCGTAGCACTATGTCTTTTCGTCACTGACATTTCGTGATCCCTGAGACCTAACTTTCGTTAACGTAACATCAGTAATGTGGATGTAAAGAAATGTTAATCTATCTAACACAAAATATCATAAAAACACTTATATTTCATTATTCAATCATTTATGGCTTAAATGGCATTAATCAAAGTTGGAAATCCCAACAATCACTCCTTAAAAATTAACAATTAATTTATACACCATATTTACATCATCGCTAACCACTACTCAGTTGTGTATCATAAAAAACTTCACTACTCATCTGTCATCACCATCATTACCATGTCAAAATAATTAAATGTTTCTCACATCAGCTCATTCCGTTATTCGTTATACTCAAATTAGAATTATTAATCCATTACCATCAGATCATTTAAATAAATATTGTATTCATCAATTCATTAAATCATTTGTAACTCACCCACACACTCTCATTTCATTATCTCATTTAAATTAAATTATCTCAATCCATCCATTTAAATTATTTAATTCATTAATTTAAGTTGCAATTCCTCAGTTTATTTAAATCATTTTATTGTTATCAGCTCCTTTAATTAATTATCACCATTTAATTCATTTATTTATCAGCTGTTTAATCAACTATTAATTTATTTAATTCACCAGCTGTTTAATCAACTGTATTAATTTATTTAATTCATCAGGTCAGATCATTAATATGCTTAAACTTCAGATTATAATTCCATAAATTATTATTATTATTATTAGAAAATCTTGGATTATCAAGAAATTATTTATTTATTTAATTTCCTAAAAATTGTTTAATATTGGTTATAGAACGTAGTCTTAAAATGTTACCAGTTCCAAGCTATACCTCATACTTAATTATCATGCCAAAATAATACGTTGCCCCTAAAAAATCATGTTGGATCTCACTATCCAAAACTTCACCATATAATTCCACGTTGTCAAATATCACATTTGAACACCATAATTATTTCACATAACACCACAATTATTCAGCACACAGCATGAATTTCAAAAATACGCTAGACTGGGTTCAACGACTTCATGTCTGCCTCAAAACTATCATTGGCAATATTGCAAACTTTCAACTGGCAACCTCAAAAACTCCTATCAAAAATACCTCACATCATCACGTAGCATGATCCACAAAAAATATAACTGGCTTCAGATGGTTAACGAAAATAACCTACAAGAACTGCAATTAATATTGTCATGTCTAGACATCTTCTTAAACAATAGGAAAATTACCTTAGTAATCGTAATCCAATTCAAGATTGGTTTAATTCAGAGCATAAACTCTCATAAGATCCTCAAGATTTACTTCAAAAAAACAAAACACCATGTGTTATATTAACTCACATCAAAAATATCTGATAATGATCTGCCTCAAAATAAATTCTGACAATAAATAACTCATCTTACAAGACTCAACCACTTGAAATCCTTCTCAAAGGTATCAAATCACTCACAAAGAGTATCAAAAATATTAACTGCTAAATGAATATACTCTCAAAAGAGTATTGCAACAAACTATTGGATTGGCAAAACAAGAATTACAAAGTGTAACCCTGCTGACATTTATTTTTAACTTATTTAACCAAAATCAACTAATATGTGACTGGTAGTTTATTGTTTAATCCTCTTACGATCATAATTACACTCAGATGATAATATGAGACCCTCAATTTGCAGGTTAGGTGAGTACCACCACACAGCTACGCAAGGTAACAGGCCCCGCCTCGTAGACTAAGATGAAAAATCCCTAAAATGACAGGTTAGGTGAGTGCCACCACACAGTTACTCTAGGTAACAGGCCCCGTCTCGTAGACTAGTGAATGAGTGTACATGATTGGAATCAACAAGACTCTACTTGTCACATAAAAGCAATATGCATTCACTTGAGTGAATAAAATTTAATATCACCAAACAATCCAATAAAAGAAAAAAAATCCCTGCTGATGAACTCTACATACTCGCTAGTATGCAATGAACTGACGAAAAATTCTAACTATCCAATTGCAGATCACTAGTTCGAAACACTCGCTAAAAATATCCATAATCAAGAAATACTATCCTCATAGAAAAATATAAAGATCAAATCCTGCTTAATAAAGTCAATCAATGGTGAGAACGTTGGATAAATGTGCCTGCCATATCATATGGTAACACCATATTTTAGCAAATGGAGTGGTAAAACATTCAAGCCATGTCGAAAAAGTAATAATAACACTCCTATCAAAAATACGAGTGTGCCCAGTGTTCATGTAAAAATCATATCAGTAATGCCATAACTCTTACAATACCTTCATATTCCAGATCTTAATAATATTCAAAGATCGTCGGTAATCCAAGTGTTTACCACAGATTTCTCGCAAGATCGACGAAAAACGCTGTATTAACCACTGAACTAACACCTGACTCCATCCAAGTGAACTTGATGTCGTAGTTATCCTCTTCGTTAGGAACCGAATCCATCGCGCTGAGCTGCCATCACGTCTCCGTATCCGCCTAGCACGACATGATGAAATGAAGAGTATCCATCATGGATATTGTCCAAAATTCTCCACAAAAGTTCGAAAACACTGAGTACCCCATTCTCTCTTCGGATGTGTTACGCCACTGTTCAGTAAAAAGTTCGATCGACATTCAATAATAATGTTCGTCTTCACTATGATCGAATTGCACTGGTAGAAAATATTGTGACTTCAAAAAGTGTACTTATTTGTCAGACACCCTGTATCTGTGTTCTTTGTGAATAAATTTTATAAACGTTCATGACTTGTAACTTTTATACTGCACGTGCCACTATTCACAAAGTGCATGAGATCACACATCTTAACTTGCCAAAAGCAGTAATGTTTGAACGGCCCCATGGTCGCCTTAAATATGTCCGGTTCAAATGCATTATAAAATATGCTGTAACACCGCTGAAATAAGTTAAGTCCATCTGACTATCAGTAGAAAAATGTGTAACTGTAACTGGACTGGACGACTGGACTGTTGAAATCAAAGTCCCAACATCTCAAACATGAAAAATGTCAGAGTATAATGTTCAACTCGTTGACTATCACATCGTAACAAAATGTCGCCCACAGCACGACACGTTCCGCTTCACTGTCCATGTGTAACATGAGGTTAAACACTGGCCTCATTATACTGCTTCGCTACGTGGTTATTCATTGTGAATGTAGCCGAAATAATGTTTCTCATTCCTAGTGGAATACTGCGTGCTACTTCGGTAAGTTATAAGCTTGTAAAAGCGTTGCTGTTCCACCTGTATGTGAATGCAATGTTGAAAATTACATGTGTCTGATCACCGGCTTCCTGGCTAAAGTTAACGGCTTGCTTGACTCGCCCTTCGGACAGCCTGTGCTCCAATACCGAACTCCTAAGATTGCATTGCCGGCTTCGCTTAGCGACTCTCTCCTGCATGTAATTCGCAGTACTGCACTGCCTTATAAATTGTATCGCTCCACGACTTGTTGCGTGCACCTACTGTTACCGCACAACTTACTCAACTCAACTGTACTGCTTGATTGATACTCCTCTCTCTTGTCACTGCATGCGGCCACCACACCTTGACCCAGTACGTGACTTCCTCCTTCCTTCTGCTGTCTCACGTCACAGATCGAACCTCGACCCCTATCTATTGCTATAAAGTCATAACATAAATTAAGGAGTTATCCATCTTTCTTCAAGTTATTATCAACAATATTTCTCGTTATTTCCTTCACTTCTGAGGTTAGATAAGACTTTGTTTCTAATTAATCTTTATAAACATCCATTATTTCTCCCGTGATTCCTTACGTTTGAGGGGTAGTGGCTCCTTCTCCCTCAGCCTCCTACGTCATTTCCTGCAACTCTTCTGACTCGATCTGAGCGCTATCTTTTCTCCTTGACCACAAATCTCAACTACGGTTCTACCACAACTGGCGTAGCCGATAGCCTCAACTAGGCATCGGGTACAATATCGAGCAACCACGCTCATGATGCAACTTGACACAAGAGGCCACCAAGAGGCAGAGACTCTATATAACCTTACATAAGTAACACAAAGGGGACAAGAAAACTTGGGGAGGAATGCATGCTGAAACTACTGCTTACCATTACCCACATCAAAAGAGAGACTAAATACACTAGTGTCTGCTGTCAAGAAAGAACACTGAGTAGTAATTTTCAGGGAAAACAAATATAATCTTAAATATATCAAAAATGCATGCATGCAACAATAGGATATAAAAAAAATCATTTTAAAAGTGTTAGAACACATTAACTTCTCTTCTTCAGTATTCAATCCATGGATTGGACTGCGGCAGTTCTCCAGTCGGCTCTATTTATAGCTTTCCTCTTCATCTCTTCATAGTTTCTGCAGCCTACATCAGACATGATTTGCTGTACATATTGTAGGCATGGTCTTCCTCGACATCTTTTGCCTTCAATCATTCCCTCCAATACCGTTTTCAGCAGGCTATCGTGTCTCAAAATATGTCCTATCAGTCTAGTCCTCCTCTTCTTTATGCTTTTCCATAAGGTATAATTTTCCTCAACCTTTTTAAATACTTCAGCATTCGTTATTTTTTCTGTCCAGCTAATTTTTAGCATTCTTCTATAACACCATTGTTCAATAACACCATTGTTCAAAAGAATTTATTCTCCTTTTCTCTTCTTTTCCAATTGTCCACGTTTCGCAACCATAAAGGGCAATACTCCAAACATACGCTTTTAATAATTGTTTTCTGGTTTTAAGATTAATGGAATTTGTAGTGAATAAACGTTTCTTTTTGTGAAATGCTAAGTTGGCTTTTAAAATTCTACATTTGATTTCTTTCTTGCTTCTTCCATCTTTGGTAATTTTGCTTCCGAGATATTTAAATTCTTGAACATTTTCTAGTGTTTTGTTGCCCACCACTAATTTCATACTTGAGTCTGCCTTTTTATCGCAGACCATAACTTTCGTCTTTGACTTATTTATTTTCATCTTGTATTCATTACCCATGATTTCCTCCATTTTTAGCCTACTTTTCACATTTTGCAAAAATGAGGAAAAAGTAGTCTTATGAGATCGATCCGGGAAATAGTGTGTCTGGCTGTCTGTCCTTCTGTCCTGTCTGTCTGGCTGGCTGTGTGTGTGCCCCCCTATCAACTCCTAAATGGCTGGAGCAATCGAAATAAAATTTGGTAGGAGTAAAGATCTATACCTGAATATCTCACGGCCATATTTGAAAATGATGTCAGTGCTACCAACTGCTGAAAAATAGCAATTGAAATTTGAGCTCCATGTTGGATATCTTGGAAGGTATGAATGGGAGCTATTTCAAAATCGGCACACATATAGATAATAATATTGCAGTTTAATTTCCAGAAGGCCATACCTGGCAGTGTTGCCTAAATGATTATAAGCCTACTGATAGGTCCAATATTTAAATGCATATAACTTCTACACTATCAATTGGAATTCAACCAAATTTCGTATGTTGTATGTGTACATAACCAGATATGACTGAACGTATTCTTATGAACCACCAGTGCTGCCAACTGTTAAAAAATGCTCTTAATTTCTTTTATCCAAATACCAATATATATGAGAAAGTATGCAAGCCGACAGCTTTAAACTATGCACACGTATAGTACATGACATTCTATATTAATTTGGAGTAACTTAAATACGTCAGTGTTACCAACATGATTCTAAGCCTGCTGAGAGGTCCAACTTTAAATACATGTAACTTCCATACTATCATTTGGATTTCAACCAAATTTCGTATGTGCTATGTGTACCATAACAGCTATGACTATGCCGATTCTTAAGAGCAACCAGGGTTGCCAACTGTTAATAAATGCTGTCTCTATTTTTGTTACCCTAATATCAATATATCAGAAAGAATGCAAGCCAATAGCTCTAAACTTTGCACACGTATAGTACCTGGCATTCTAGATTACTTTGGAGTAACTAATATACGTCAGTGCTGCCAACATGATTCTAAGCCTGCTGATAGGTCCAATTTTAAAATGCATGTAACTTCTATACTAACTAATGGATTTCATTCAAAATTGGCACAACAATAGATCATATTATTTCAGATTATTTCTGACCAATACATGCATGACACTGTTGCCAACATGATTTTACGCGCGCTGTTAGATCCAATGTTTAACTGCATGTAACGTCCATGCTATTCATAGGACTCCAACCAAATTTTGTATTCTGTACCTTAAGAGATGGAACTAAGAATATATTCAGTCACCAGGGCTGCCAACTGTAGTGCTCTATTAGGCTACATTATGCCAGGTATATAGTATTTCGAACTAATTAGAAATTTCGATATTACCAACTTAATTTCGTCATTTTTCTAGATAGATCCATATCGATTAATCATTGGCATGAATCTTAAATTTTAAGAAAAGTAGGCTCTTTAGTTCGTCACGGAACTTCTTGTTACTATTAACTTACAAAAACAATAATAAACAATTGAACACGAGTATCGGTGTTGTTTCAAATCTAGTGCTGCCATCTACGATGCGCACACAATACACACACAGTGTTTTGTTTTCAACCTTACACGCAGTTCAGTTCATTTCGTATCGGGTCAACAGTGCTATGTATTTTAGAGTAAATAAATACTAGTTTGTTTAAACTGTTGTTTAATTGACTTTGCCTAGAGCCTGTTCCGCTGATAGGTTATGGGGCCCAGTATCGTAACTGGAACACGAAAAATTCAGTGTGAACAAAAAGGACTCTTCTAACCTCACCACGCGTTCGACTGCAAGCGCGGTCAAGTTTTGTATTACGAGATGGCTGCACACAGCGCGAGGATCGAACTTCTCGACAAACAAAACTACGATACCTGGAAGCCATCCTAGTGAAGAACGACATGTGGGAGTATGTTAGCGGTGTAAAAGTCAAACCTGAACCGGCGGCCGACAATGCTGCTGCCATGTTAGAATGGGACAGAAACGACAGGAAAGCGAAATCCGACATTATCTTGGCCATCTCACCTTCTGAACTCAAACAGGTAAAGAATTGTGAAACCTCACGAGCCATGTGACGAAATTGCGCGATATCTATCAGTCGCAAGGACCAGCGCGGAAGGCAACGCTCCTGAAACGGCTCACATTGCATAAAATGGCAGACGGCGGGGACACGCGCAAACACCTCAACGAGTTTTTCGACACTGTTGACAAACTCGGCGACATGGAGATAAACATCCACCCAGATCAACTGGCGATAATGTTGCTGTACAGCTTGCCATCGTCCTTCGAAAATTTCCGCTGCGCCATTGAGTCACGTGACGAGCTGCCAACCCCTGAAGCCCTGAGAACCAAAATCATGTAGGAAAGCGAGGCCCGGAAAAATGGAACATCCAACGATGGATCCGCCATCATGTTTGCGAAAAATCAAAAATTCCCGCCAAAGAAGAATTCGCTGCATCACAAAGACAAGGTCGGAAACCAAAGAAAAAACAAACCAAAGTGTCAAATCTGTAAGAAAATCGTCCATAAACCATCGGATTGTTGGTACGGCAAGAAAAACAAAAAATCCAATGGTGAACAAGCAACGGAGTCTGGAAACGTCTGCTACCATGTCGGTAATGGTGCTGTGTCAATAATCAGGACTGTTACAGGTCAGGGAAGTCAGGGAAAAGTCGGTGAAAAAAAATCCGGTCATGGAAGTCAGGGAAATGTCAGGGAAATTTTCTGCAAGGTCAGGGAACTTTTTAATTTTAAAAAATAAAAAATACATGCTGGAGCGTGAATCTATTTGCCTTTAGCGCAAAGCTCCTTCGCTTTGTCGGGTTAGGGCTGCAAAATACTAAAATTGTAAAATAGAGGAGAGAGAGCAAGAAAGGAACATATTGCGGTAGCCCTGCTGCTCTCGATTCTTATTCTCGTCGTTTGTCCCCACTACACTCTTTCCTCTACTCTCCCTTGCCCAAGTCGGTTGCGTTTCGTCAGGAATCGCGCTTGTTCGGGGCGAAAGCCTCTACTCCACATGCACCATCCCCCTCGCGTCCCCTTTCATCTCGTCCGTGTTCGGTTCGCCGAAGTTTCGCTTCGTGTACCTTCGGCATAGCACCTATGCTTGATCTACTAATACAGAGATGATAGTCGAAAATCAGCTCGAACGTTCTCTCATAGGCCTACGACAAGTGTACGATGGTGTTCAATCCGAGGGAGAGTTAGGTAAAGTGACTGTCACTAAAGAAATGCTCGTTAAGGCGAGGCATGCTTATTCAGAATATGAAAATGTGCCTAAGGAGAGGGCAGCCGAAAAGAAAGGAAAACGAGGCCAAAGAAAAACAGAAGAGAGCAATTGTAGACGAGGTATAAGAGTTGAAAACCAAAAGAGTCAAATTAATGTTAGAAAAAGAAGCCGAACTAAATAATATTGAAGAACGTTTAAAAGTGCTAAACAGCGGCTACTTGTAGAGAGTTATTCAAATAGATGTATGCAATGAAAGTTTTAAAGCTAGTGCTTTAGCTTTTCAAAATGTGATCATACTTACTTTCACTAAGAATGTAGCAAAAAGGTGTATACTCCGAGCCAAATGCGTATTCTTCCTGTTTTAGTCCATCGATTTCTTTACCAGTATCAGTCACTAAATTTTGTGTTTTCGATGTCTATATTTTATCATTTTGAATGATCTTGTCGACTTCGTCGTTACTGAGGTCTGGCGTTGCGTTGCGGGACGGAATGTACCGAGAACGCACTGAGGTGTGTGACGTCATAGTACCGCTTGAGCTCCCCGCGTGCATAGGTCAGCGTGACGTCATCCAGCCAGCTACCTCCTTTGACCTTGGTTTGCACTTGCTAATGGAGTTTGAGTTCCCGCAGTTCGCTCCATGATCATGAGGCTTTCACCCATCATTTTTCAGCAATCGTAGCATTTAAAATGATATAAAGTCTAGTCTAGTCTTTCAGACTATCACTCTTTATTTTTCTCAGTATTGTTTATGTATTTTAAGTGTTAGTAATTATAGCAATACGATCTTACGGGCACAAAACTTGTGTCACGATGTAAGGTTTCTCTAATGTACGGCAGGCGTCCGTTAAAGCTTTTAAGTTTCAAACCATCCTTTTTGGTCTTCAATTTTGATCAGTATAGGATAAGGTATCAACGAATCCTTGCCATACCAGACTTAGTGTCGCCTAGATCGCGTATTCATGTCAGTCATGGCGCAGTCGTAAGACGTAAATGATTACAAAGTGTTAAATGTCTTTGTGTGTTGTCTGTGGGTCCGTGCAATACTTGTTTGCTTCCTAGACAATGAAAAGGGCTTTTGGAGTCAGTCGATGTAAATAAGTCAGATAGCTTTTGAGTCCAATTAAATGGTTTCGTTGTGCCATTTTTTTGATTACCTATTTTTAATTTCTTTCTTACCTTAGCAATAATTTTGAAAGGATCCGTACCATGTACGTTATTTACCCATCGTATTATTTGACTATTAGGTCATAGTTTTAAGTCATTAGTTATGACTAGGGCTCGGATCAATATGCTCGATAAATACTCAAGATATGCTCAAAAACCATGTGTTTTATGCTCGAAAAAAACATTATATGCTCGAGAGATATGCTTGAAAAAAAAAACATTATATACGGTAAATATGCAGAATATGCTCGAAAAAGTGAAACGAAAAAAAACTATAACATACCTTTATATACGAGCTTTATTTTCTAACTGTGTGTATGATATACTGCAATATACCCGCATTCAATTTTTTTTTTAAAGTATGTAAGAGAAGTTTTCATTTAAAAGTTACAGTTTGAAAGTTCATTTACAAAATGTTCAGAATTAGCGAGTCAATGAAGTAGATCTGCATTGGTCAGTACAACAAGAATTTTTTCTATGTTTTCAGTTTTGAATGATTTTCTTAAATCAGTCAATAAAAGTTTCAATGACGAGAATGACCTCACAAAAGGTTAAAATAAGCGGTTCTATTATTCGCACCAGATAGGCTTTTCAATAATTATTTCTGTTTTCGAACCTTAAGATGGTCAGGGCCCGAATTCGGGGGGAATTCGAAGAACAAACTATTTAGACGAAAACCATAAGAATATGCTTTTATATGCTTCTATTCTGAAAACCGCGGTTTTATGCATTTATATGCTTGATAAATTTCAATTCTGTTGGTCCCAGAGAGGTGAGAATACCACCGAAAGGCTTCTTTCAATGTGTACTATTCAGGAAAAAAATATGCAAATATGCTCGAATCCGAGCCCTAGTTTTGACAATTGAAATAACTTTTTGATTGTAAGAACTGAGTTTACTGACAAAGAAACAAGTTAAAAATTATGTTCCTTGAATCCATTTTTTTAAATTTATTTGTCGTGTTATTATTTTTTTAGCATAACCGATTAATTTATTAAAAAAGTCAGATGAAGCCAGTTTTTCCATGCCTTCTGAAGTTCTCACGACATCTAAAACTGGGCTAATTCTTAAAATTAGCGTTTTGTTAAAATTCTTTCTTTAAGCCTTTTCTTTACAATCTCTGAAAAGAAACTCTTTTTTCTGTATGAGGTGGCTTACATATCTCGTGTAATACAGTAGCTGGAAAAAAAGTTAGCATGGACGTGTATTTAAAGAAAAATAAAAACATTTATCACCATATGTTGTGCGATTCGAAGATGTAATACAGTAACTATCGTTTGATCAATTCGACGGGTTTTATTTTTAAAATATGTTCATACGGTGATCAGAATAAAGTATTGGTAGTCAGGAAAAGTCAGGGACAATGGGATCTTAAGTCGGGGAAAATGCAAATCTTGGTCTTGTAATAACCCTGATAATGCAGAGTCGTGACTGGTGCCTCAACAGTGGCGCCACGACACACCTGTGTCACAACCCGGAAAGTTTTCGTCAACTCGACATGTATAAACGCGCTACACTCAATCTTGCAAATGACAGTTCAACTCCGATCACCGGAAAAGGGACAGTTTCATTCAAAACCGAAGTGTCGGGAACCGAAGTGAATGTGACTCTTAATGATGCATCTCACGTGCTGGACTTACGCACAAAATCTCATGTCGGTGAGCAAAATTACCAATCACGGTTCCGGTGTTGTGTTTTGTAAACAAGTTGCAGTGGTCGTAAACGTGAGTGGCGAAATCGAGTTTTGTGCGAATCGAGTTGGGGACTTATATTATGTGCGTGAACACGAAGAGAACGCATGTGCTGCGTCGCGAAACGAAAAGACAAAGTCACTTGAGACATTACATAGAGGTTTTGGACATGCGAACACATGCGAATATTACCCACGCAGTGCGCGATAAGCTAGTGACTGGCATAAAACTCAATGACAAAGTGTCTCAGCTGGAGTGCGATACCTGCATCAAGGGGAAGATGACAAGAACGCCCTTTCCAAAGTGTTCCGAGAAAGAATCGGAACCACTTGACATCATCCACACCGATGTTTGGGGTCCACATCCGATCACTTCCATGGGCGGATCTCGGTATTTCGTTACGTTTATCGATGACGCCTCCAGATGGTGCGAGGTTCGATTCCTAAAATCAAAAGCTGAGGCATTCAACGCAACTATAGAGCATGTCGCATTCGTTGAGAACTACACCGGTCGGCGCGTCAAACAAATCTAGTCGGATAACGGCCGCAAATACTTCAGTGGAGAAATGGAAAAGTTCACGAAGAGCAAGGGCATCACTCGACGGCTCACCATACCTTACAATCCGGAGCAGAATGGCGTCGCGGAGAGGAAAAACCGCACCCTGTTAAACGACGGCAGATGTCTAATGTTGGAGTCTGACGTACCAGATTCACTTTGGACCGAGCTCATCAACGCCTCAAATTACCTGCGGAACCGGTTACCATCAGCAAAATTGGAAGGAAAAATCCCATACGAGATTTGGACGGGTAAACCACCTGACATTTCGCACCTGAAAATCATCGGGAGCCCTGCGATTTATCTCGACCGAGAACCAGGTAAAAACAAGTTCGAGCAATGTGGACGAGACGGTATTCTGGTGGGATACTCGACAGAATCCAAGGGTTACCGGATCTGGGTTCCTGACAAGAGGAAGGTGATTGTGAGCCGTGACGTAAAGTTCTTGGAGCGCAAAGACAAAGATCAACCGAAGGCCGAGCGCAATCATCGAAAAATCTTCACCGCCCCGAAAATTCAAGAGAAAGATGTGAGCCAGAGGAGCCAACCAAAACATGCAGAGTTTTATTGGGATGCTCCAATGCATGCTGGACAATAACTTCCTCTGGACGAGGAGGAAGAAGTGCAAGAGTTTCGAGGATTTGATCCAGAAGAAGAACTGCATCAAGACATTTCAATTGAATCGATGATCAAATCTTTACACAACGCAGAAGACAACTACGACAGCGATGACACCATGGTCGAGGTGCCACCTAGCGACGCCAAGAAGGTCGCCAAGAACAGCGGCTACAATCTTCGCAGCAGAAAAGCTACAGAAACTGGATACACCGAGCAGAGCGCAATCGTCGAGGAGACATTCATTGCCGAAATCCTGATGGGTCAGGCAATGAAAAGCCCAGAGGCCGATGAATGGTTCCAAGCCATCGTCAACGAGATGAGATCAATCTCTGGAAACTACACCTGGGTACTCGTCGATCGACCACAAGGCATCAAAATCATCGGCAGTAGGATTGTTCTCCGTAACAAATTCCATCCCGATGGCTCTCTCGAGAAGCGGAAGGCGAGGCTGGTCGCACAAGGATTCAGTCAACAGCCTGGGATCCACTTCACACAAACCTTCGCTCGTCCTGGGTCAATTCGCCTGATGATGTCTCTCGCCGCCAGGTTCAAGATGAAGGTGCTACAGTATGACGTCACCACGGCATATCTAAATGGAGATCTCGACGACCAAATATATATGGAGGTCCTGAAACACTTCGAAAAGATCTTGGAGGGGATCATTGATAAGGAGCCCACCAACGACATCTCTAACAAGGCCAATGATGGTCTGAAAGAGTTCCGAAAAGGCAACAAAGTTTGTCTTCTGAAGAAATCCTTGAAAGACCTGCGCCAGGCCGGACGAAATTGGTACAACAAATTGTATCAGATCCTTCGGTCTATTGGAGCCGTCCCAACTCAATCCGATTCATGCCTGTTCATCATCGGTACAGGGGAAGATGCTGTGCTGATCGCAGTTTACGTTGACGACATTCTGATCGCGTGTCGTCGCCCAAAAAGGGCGACTCAAATAGGACGTCAACTGGAGGAGCACTTCCGAATAAAGTATCTCGGCCTCGCTAAGTGCTGCCTGGGCATTGAGATTAGTCAAACCGATGGACAAATCACCCTGGACCAGAAAGGATATATTCAGGAACTCCTCAACTGATTCAACATGACGGAGAGCCGGACCGTAACCACACCTGTGGACACCAACACCAGGTTGCCGAAAAACCTGAATTTTTCCAATGACGATGAGAATCTCCCATACAGGGAGCTGGTGGGAGCCTTGACATACCTGTCAGTTTCCACCAGGCCCGACATCGCCTTCGCCGTCATCTACTTGGGCCAATTCAACAATTGCTACGACCCTCAGCACCGGACCGCAGCGAAACGTGTCCTACGATACCTCAAGGGGACACCGAACGTCGGCCTATCCTATGAACATGATCACCAACCTCTCAAAGGCTACGTGGACGCAGACTGGGGTAGCTGCACCGAGGATCGTCGATCATATACGGCCTACTTCTTCATGCTCGGAGAAAGCCCGATCTCCTGGGATGCCAGAAAGCAACATACTGTCGCCCTATCCACTACAGAAGTGGAATATATGGCCTTAGCAGAGTGCACAATGGAAGCCATATATCTACAGCGACTTCTGCGAGAGCTGGGGCACGGCGACCTGTCCAAACTCACGGTCTACTGTGACAACCGCAGTGCACTCAAACTTGCCGAGAATCCCGTGTTTCATGCCAAGACGAAACACATCGACATTAAGTATCATTTTGTACGTGATGCAATCCAGAGCAAATCTCTCATCGTGGACTACGTCCCAACGTCGGACCAGATTGCAGATTTCCTGACTAAAGGTCTACCAGACCCAAGCACAGCTGGTGCACGAAGGCTGCAGGACTCCAGATCCAGCCATAAGAAGAAACCTTAACACCTCACTCGAGGGGAAGTCTTAGAACACATTAACCTACAAAAACAATAACAAACAATTGAAGACGATTATCGGAGTTGTTTCAAATCTAGTGCTGCCTTCCACGATGCGCACACAATACACACACAGTGTTTTGTTTTCAACCTTACACGCAGTTCAGTTCATTTCTTGTCGGGTCAACAGTGCTATGTATTTTAGAGTAAATAAAGACTAGTTTGTTTAAACTGTTGTTTAATTGACTTTGCCCAAAGCCTGTTCAACTGATAAAAAGGAATATCAAAACATAAGCCGAGAATCAAGGAAGATGCAAATATGAAATATGGATTTTTAAAAAACTTACTGACCGTTGGCTGAGTCGAAAAGAGGGTAAATAAATAATACATTAATAAGTGTCGAGAGGCACACTTCACAGAATCCATAGTGGATATACTAAGGTCCAGGGAGAGGTAAATAGAATTAATAAAAACATTTAAGTAGAGGAAAACTCCTTGGACAATTTACAACATGAACACTGGTATCACAGAACAGACTGTCTGGACCAGCTTATTAATAAAATACCTTTAACAGAAGAACAAAATTACATGAAAAAACAAGAGAGATGAAATTAATTGTTTTCATGAACCAAATGTATAGCGAGACACACATAACCTACAAACATACATACGATCAGACACCCATAATTATGTGTAGCCAAAGTCACGGTAATAAAATTACAGACCCCGAAGGTCACATGCGAGGCCACTACATAACAATCACACTGTCGACATACGAAACAACTACATACACACATATCAACCAAACATCCATCATAAATAAGGTCAATATCACCAGTAAATACATTACAAACCTCAGGTACGGTTAAGATGTGAGACCAATATCATAACATTCTACAAAATACATTTGGTGTCCACACCAATACTTGTCAAAATCATCTTATATGCCGAAATCAGAATCGTGAGTAAAGAGCTACAAACCCGTTGGTTAACATGTTAGACTAAACGCATATCATTCGTATAATCTCCTATCATACCAACATAAACATGACCATCATTCAAGCATCATTTACATTACAAATAGTTCACGAATACAACCATATTTCATCTCCACATTTAAACATAAGAACGTACCTTTTCTGATCCCAAACAATTATCTTTTGGTAAATATAAAATTATAATATTCAATTCTTCTTCAAGACATGTCGCAACATGTATTCGATGGCCAAACATATCAATCTATTTTTAATGTTTCAGAATTAAATAAGGTTCCAACGGTGGCTGTTTATACGTATAGGTATGATGTTGGGTCCATATTAAGGTTTAGAAGCCCCAGGCCCGGCTTTAGCCGTCCTAAACTTCACTTTAAACCGCTCCTGTAAATTCACATCTTCTCTCTGCAGATGAAAATCTGAACTTATTATTGCCATCAACAAAAGTTACCGGTAGCTACTGGTCGAAACAATCGAACGTACTTCGATCTGACAAATCGATACAAGACTCACTGAATGATACATGCCGCGCTATCTCGCGACGGCTCATATAACTCTTAGTACCAATAGCACCTGCTAGGTTGTTACACGAAAGTTCAGGATGTAGTAAATAGTTGGCCTGAAGTTATCTTCTCGAAGAATAGAATCGTATCAATTACAATATATTTTTAATTAGATGAAAATCCACAGCCTGCTTCCAGTCTCCGACCGGGCCAGGAATGGAATGAATGAAGCCCCCATCTAGCGGCGAGGATATGAACTGTGCCGGCTGCCGAGGCCTGACGCACTCCTCTGGGGCAATGATTAAATGAATGACAAATGAAATGATAGTGGAGAGTGTTGCTGGAATGAAACTTTGACAGGGAAAACCGGAGTACCCGGAGAAAAACCTGTCTGCCTCCATTTTGTCCAGCACAGATCTCACATGGAGTGACCGGGATTTGAACCACGGATCCAGCTGTGAGAGGCCGGCATGCTGCCGCCTAAGCCAAGGAGGCTTTTTACATTTTTAATTTGATAAAGCATAAATTCCTAAAGCAACATATTATTTAGACATTTGTGGAAAAAGTCGTTCCCTTAGGCTTTTTATGCCATGTGATTATGTTTTAAATGAGTGTTATACAGCCAGAATTGCCGGCAATCAATTCGTGAAAGGGTAATACATGGTGTCCACAGTCAGGATAAGTCAGGAAAAGGCAGGAATTTTGTTTTTGGTCAGGAAAAGTCAGGAGAAAGTGTGAAAAAATGGCGAAAAGTGTTAGAAAGTCAGGAATTTTATATTAACCATGCAGTATTTTGTGTTATACAGCCATATTTTGATGTTACTAGTTCAACTCTGAAGATAAAAAGCAATATCTCGCTGGACATTATGGTACGTTTCTATTCTTACAGTACATCATGGTAAAAACCTCTTTTACCTATTTTTTGTATGCTTTTTTGGCGTTGGCGTAGGGATGTGGCGACCCCATCACTATAGTTTAGTTTATTAAGTACTTTAGTTATAAGTTAGTTATTGTTGTTTTAAGGGGCGGGACTACGAGGTCATCGCCCCTCATTAAGTACTTTGATTTATGTATTATTGCATTACAATTTACTTTATTTTCTATTTTAAATGAATAAAGAGGCGAGCGTTGGGCAAATTCTGCACATGAAAAAAGATATATACATATTTGCTCAATAAACCTTTTTTCCGATGTTACGATGACTTCGCGAGTCAGGAATTTTGTTGAAAAATGGTCAGGAAAAGTCAGGAAAATTGACATTGAAAATTCTGTGGACACCATGTATTACCATGTTTCGACTTCCGGAAAATTTCGACATATCTTCGCGGTTCACATCCAATAGACCACTGTCAGTTCAAAAGTTTATATACACTGCTCAACAAAAGTTTGAACTACTGTCATCAATTGTATGCTGACGCTGCCATAGAGGAGTGGGACCTCTTACCCGAAGATAAACTTGATGGTCTCATTCAGAGCATGCCTCTTCCATGTGCGGGGAGGACTACTAAAGATTGATACTGATCATCATGAGATACAGATTTTCTATGTTTTTGTTTTCAACAGGGACACTTAGAAACGAGTTCGCTTTGTTTTTTTACCGTTTCATTGTTATGTAACCACGTTTGTTATTGTTTTCAGAAGGACTGATGTTTAGTTTGTTAATAAGTTATTGTATAAACTTCAATGGGTTTACTATAAGCAGTCACTGTAGTAAAATCTAATGCTATTCCAAACTTTTGTTGAGCAGTGTATAATTTACTAGCAACCCGCCCCGGTTTCGACCGGTATCTTTAATGGTATTTTCAACGGTGTACGCAGCATAAGCTTAAAAGGCTTTGTTTTTTTTCCCCCCTGATTTCAATGAACTACGACCTTTTCCATTGGTATGATGGGTTAAAATCACTGACTGGACTTATTATATTATCATGGAGATAGCTTGTGCAACGAATTCTTGTCAGACGTAATTTGAGAATGGCAAGGTGAATGAAACACAAATCCCCCTTCCGTCCAATCTAAACTTGACTGTGTATTCTCCGGAACGAAGGCTGAAACTAGGGTGAAGATTGTTGGAAGAAATGAAAACTTAAAAACACTTATAGTGGGCGATGTATTGAGATATGCTGTCGCGGACGCATCGAGATAACAATAGCTTACGATACCATAAGCTTGATTGATATCAGTTCATTATTCAAGAAGACTCAATGTGAGAGTTGTCCAAAGGCCAAATGAGCAGCGTGGAATCTCTTCTCCATGTCCTGTTGACAAATGCAGCGCTTGGATTAGATACTGCCAAGATGTTCCAATTTGGTGTTTGAGATGACTATATGACGTCTTGGAGAGCTGTTCATGGGGCAGGTTCTGCAAATACCTTGGTTTTTGAGATGTTTAATGCAAGGACAAGATGCATTCAAGTAACTGAATGATGCAATTCTTCAGGTGTGAGAGCAGGTGAGGCAGCATCATTAGCATACTGCATTTCTATTATCTTAGTGATATCAGTTAGCCTATGTGAGCAAAGTCAAGCCAAATTAAAAAGTTCTCCTTCATATTGGTGCCTAATTTCTATGTGAGGGTTGGTTGAGTAGGCAGCCAAGTAGATCGATAAGTGTCTGGGCAGGTATGTAGCCCTGCTCAGTCCAGAGTGATTGGAAATGCATCAGATATATTTATTTATTTATTTACACTGTTCACGCCCACATTGGAGCACCAAAAATCAAATCTTATATACACACATCAAAAAAAGTTTTGCATCACCTCGGTTCCCAGATCTCCGGCATATAGACGTTGACTGTGTATATTGTATCCAAGATACAGTCCCTTTGACTGTTCATAGATGTCACTAAAACTGCTCAAAGATGTAAACAACCATGCATGAGCAGGGCCTATTAGACGGAGGGGGTACGACAGCCGATCAGTTCCAGTCATTCCACCAGGACGAAGGTACGCTGCTCATGTTGTCTGTAGTTCTACCATGCCTAGAAGGTCAATACCGCAGTTCGATCGCGTCCGCATTGTTACTTTGTGTGAAGAAGGGCTCTCAACAAGGGAAGTTTCCAGGCGTCTCAGAGTGAACCAAAGCGATGTTGTTCGGACATGGAGGAGGTACAGAGATACAGGAACTGTCGATGACAGGCCTCGCTCAGGCCGCCCAAGGGCTACTACTGTAGTGGATGACCGCTACTTACGGATTGCCGCTCGGAGGAACCCTGACAGCAATGCCACCATGTTGAATAATGCGTTTCGTTCAGCCACAGGACGTCGTGTTTCAACTCAAACTGTGCGCAATAGGCTGCATGATGCGCAACTTCACTCCCGACGTCCATGGCGAGGTCCAGCTTTGCAACCCCGACACCATGCAGAGCGGTACAGATGGGCCCAACAACATGCTGAATGGACCCCACGGAATTGGCATCACGTTCTCTTCACCGATGAGTGTCGCATATGCCTTCAACCAGACAATCGTCGGAGACGTGTTTGGAGGCACCCTGGTCAGGCTGAACGTCTTAGACACACTGTCCAGCGAGTGCAGCAAGGTGGTGGTTCCCTGATGTTTTGGGGTGGCATTATGTGGGGCCGACGTACGCCACTGGTGGTCATGGAAGGCTCCGAAACGGCTTTACGATACCTGAATGACATCCTCCGACCCATAGTGCAACCATATCAGCAGAATATTGGAGAGGCATTTGTCTTCATGGACGACAATTCTCGACCTCATCGTGCACATCTTGTGAATGCGTTCCTTCAAGATAACGACATCGCTCGACTACAGTGGCCAGCATGTTCGCCAGACATGAACCCTATCGAACATGCCTGGGATATGTTGAAAAGGGCTGTTTATGGACGTCTTGACCCACCAACCACTCTGAGAGATTTACGCCGAATTGTCGTTGAGGAGTGGGACAATTTGGACCAACAGTGTCTTGATGAACTTGTGGATAGTATGCCACGGCGAATACAGGCATGCATCAATGCAAGAGGACGTGCTACTGGGTATTAGAGGTAGTGGTGTGTACTGCAATCTGGACCACAAATGCTGAAAGTCTAGCTGTATGATGGTACAACATGCAATGTGTGGGTCTCATGAGCAATAAAACGAGCTGAAATGTTGTTTGTGTTGATCTCTATTCCCTTTGTATTTAACGGTTCCGGAACTCTTGGAACCGAGGTGATGCAAAACTTTTTTTGATGTGTGTACAAAGTCTTCAAATACTAAGTTCAGTTCTTAATCCTTGATAATTTTCTCCTTTCCCAATACTTCTTCATTCTGGAAGATCTTGCAGCCCATTCTTCTGCTGATATAACATATTGCTTATGCTGTGAAATTTTGAATGTTAGTCGAGTGTATTTATTATTCAGAAGCCGTTTCTCCTCTCTATGTTCAATTTGATGCTTCGTAATTTTCAATTCGTCTAAATCCATTTGTATTTCTTTAAACCATGTGATTTCTGTTTTACTGTTCCTAAAGAAGTCAAAAAGTTGTTTCAGGAGTCTAGTATTTGGCAAGCGGAATATGTGTCCAGAAAACGCAATCCTTCGTTTCCGCATCGTGTCAATAATAGATTCATTTTCCTTGTAAAATATTGAATTGGGAAGAGTCTCCACTGGCCCTCAACCTGGTGTTTTTTATTGATTATTGTCTGAAGAATCCATCTGTCAACCTTCTGTAGTTTGTCAGTTGTTGATCGGGTGTTTAGTTTAAATAAAGTTTCACTTGCTTATGTTGCTTCTGGCTTGACGACAGAGAAATAATGTCGAAGTTTAGCATTAATCGAAAGAGACTGTTTCTTATATGTTGGCCAGGTAATCTATTGGGCTCATCGCAATTTTAGTGTTCTACTATCTATTGATGCTCTTTCATTGGCATTCCAAGTGATGATCTCACCAAGATATTTAAATTTTTTCACAATCTTTATTTTCTGGGCAGTATGCAGTACAATATGTGATGTGTCAACTTGAAAAGATGTCATCATTTCTGTTTTCTCAAAAGAAATTTTCAACCCAACCTTTGCTGCTAATCGTTCCAATTCCTCTACTTGAAATTTAGCTTCTTCGATACTAGTTGCTAATAAGATATATTATTATGATACAGAACCCGACATGCCATCCTGAAGTTCCTGGACCTATACTCTGTACACTGCCAGAAAGGGATTGACAGTTCCCAACTTGCCATGTGAACGAGGTTACCAAACTACTCGTTCCTACTGTGCACGCATGGGCAAATGAGTTAGTTCATTCAACTCGCTATAATATATTTAATAATTATTCCGTGATAAGCTACAGAAATATTTAGAATCTGGAATAGTTGCTACAGATGTAAAATATACAGTACATCTCCTTATTTTTTCTGGTAATAGTAATGGCTTCAAGAAAACACTGAGTTCGATAACTTACAATAATGTTAGCCTACATTTTTCTATGAAAATCTACTGCTTCAGGCGTAAAAGAGGATTTTGGTCCCATATTGCAGACGAAATATTCAGGCGAGGTTTGCACTTAAACCCGAGAAATATTTACTCAACCTGCCTTCAACTTTTTTTTTACAGCTTCTTAAGTACCGTATGTTTGAGAAAAAGGTCTCGGCATTTCATCAGTTCTCACTACCTGTTGGTTTTCGTTGTGGCATCATTAACATTTCTCATGTGGATGCTGTGAAAGGTTCTACTCGTAGGGTACTGCAGTTCTGATTCAGTGAGGAAAGCGATGGCAAACTACCTCACTCCTCATGTTGCCTAGTATGCCTCAATATAGCGCTGCCTTGGGTTTTTGTAGGTATCTACTCACAGAACCTAACGGCGGTACTTTGAGGATCCAACCAGCCTTCAGGCTGATTACCTAACAGACCGACATGTCAGCTGCTTTGCTTAACGTTTCAAGCAATGCCTTAACTTTGGAGAGAGCAAGTTGTTACTCAAAGCAAAATCATATTGAAGACAACACACACAAAAGTAAGGTTGAACTGCCAGTTCAGAGATTTAAAAAAAAGGACTTACCATTTGAAGGATAGCATCAAGGACCTTCACACTGGTAGCTAGATGTGTTATCACTATAAGTATAAATATCCCTGTAAGGTACATACCAATTCACGGGACTGACCTCGCAGAACGATTCCTCTCCCTGTGGTTTTCAGTTCACCCTTTCCCTTAGCCACCGTACCTGCCTCCGACATAGCAAAATATAACATGAAAATAGACTGTTAATGTGAATGAAAACTGAGAAAGGGAAGAAAAGGAAATTCAAATAATTCGTCGATGATAATGTCCGGTGACGGTAAATTAATTACTGAGAAACAGGCCATTGCTAATGAATTAAATGTCTTTTACGGGAGTGTGTTCAATAAATCCAATAGCTGTGTGTTGGACCTTATCGGTGAATCAGGGGCTCGCCTTTTCCAAATTAACCAGTCAGCAATTGTAAAACTAATACAAAAACTACGTTACAATATATCCAAGGGACCTGATAATATTGTTAGTGACGTACTTAAACTAGGAGGTAGGGCCGTGGCACGATATTTGGAGGTGATGGTTAATGTGTCCATAAACAATGCGCAAATCCCAGATGACTGGAAAAGAGCTATGGTAGTCCCAATATTTAAGGGAAGGAGCAGACTTGAATTGGGCAACTACAGGCCGGTTAGCCTTACGTTCATAGTTTGCAAACAGATGGAACATCTCATTTGTGACTACTTGAGGGAACAGTGGGAAACATTATCATTGTTTTTTTTTTTTTTTTTTTTTTGTCGTGTGGCCTCCTAAGAGGCCGAGTGCAGGTCTTTCTAGTCGACGCCCATGGGCAACCTGCGCGTTGGGATGAAAGATGGAATGGATGAAGATAATGAAACTGGGCAAGGATGTGGAAAGAAGTGGCCGTGGCCTATCAGAAGGTTCCGTCCCAGCATTTGCCTGGTGTTGAAAATGGGAAACCACGGAAAACCATTTCAAGGACGGCCGACAGTGGGGCTCGAACCCACACGTCTACCGAGTCAGCAGAAAGCTTGTCCCCATGACCTAACGCTGCGCTTTAGCCAGCTTAGCCACTGCTGTCGGTATCATCGTTTAATGATAGGCAACATGGATTTCGGAAAGGTTACTCATGCGAGAGTCAGATGCTATCACTTTTTCAAGATAGTAGCAAATCGTTAGACCAAGGAGTTTCAGTCGACGCCATAGTTATAGATTTTGCGAAGGCATTTGATGTTGTGCCGCATGACATGCTACTCCATAAATTAGCTTCGACAAAGATTGATAGAAGAGTAATTTTATGGATCCAAGAATTTTTGACGAGTCGTTCCCAGAAAGTGAAAGTCGAAGGCAGATTCTCGGATGAAATTACCGCAACGTCGGGTATCCTCAGGGAAGCGTAATCGGAACTTTGTTATTTTTGGCGTTTATAAATGACTTACCAGATGGGATTCGCAGTAACTGTCGATTGTTTGCGGATGATTGTGTAATATATCGAAAGATACATGGCTCACAAGACAACGCAGTACTTCAAGATGACCTGAACCTGGTCTATAAGTGGGCGATTGAAAATAAAATGAAAATAAACGCAAGAAAATTTAGTCTCTTAAAAGTAGGGTAGGGGCGTGGTGGCGCAGCGGTCAAGCTGTTGCCCTCTCACCACGGCAGACCGGGTTTGATTCCCGATCAATGCATGTGAGATTTTCAAAGTGAAATGCCATGTCCTGTGGTTTGGATTCCACGTAAAAAGGAGGTCCTGTGGCTTATGATCTCGTGATTAACGGTCACGTAAAACTACAATCTTCCTTCTTCTTTTTTTAAAAGTAGGGAAAGTGCGAAGGCAAGATTTTCAATATAACATTGACTCGGAAATACTTGTAGAAGAAGATTCTTGCGAATATTTGGGCGTTCACGTAAGGAATGATATGAAATGGAGTAGTCATGTAGGATGTGTAGTTCCTAAAGCTTACAAATCCCTGCACTTTGTAATGAGGGTATTAAAAGGAAGTAGTACCTCTGCTAAAGAATTAGGATATTTGTCACATGTAAGACCTATCCTGGAATACGCCTTGGCGGTTTGGGATCCATATCAAGTAGGGCTCATCAATGAGTTGGAAATGGTACAAAGAAAGGATGCTAGATTTGTGCTCAGTGACTTTAATCCTAGGAGCATTGTGAGCCGTATGTTAAAGAAACTTGGATGGGAATAACTTGAGGCTAGGAGGATGAAATCTAAACTCTGTGCTATGTACAACACGTATACAAATCAACCAACATGGGGTGAGCTTAGCAAACGTATGGGAAAGCCCACTTACATAGGTAGGAGTGATCATCCTTTCAAAGTTAAGGGCCGACCACAGCGAACAATTATGGTAAATATTCATTCGTAAACCGTGCCATTGATAACTGGAACTCTCTACCTGCCGCAGTCTTAGAGCCTTTTCCCAAACATATAGGTGTGTTTAACCCTTTTGATGCCAAGTTATTAATGGGTGGATATGCTAAGAACGCCAAGCCAAGTTTAGCGAAATTACAAGAGTTTGATAAAAATTATCTCCTATTGATAATTATCAAGATAGAATGTTGAAATTTTTTTCTGTATCAGGTAGACATATTTGTAACGTAATGGATGCTAATTTTATTTATTTATTTATTAATTTATTTACATAGGTCCCAATGAGCCTGAGCTCGTATTAGGGACAATCAAGTAACATAGTTACAGCATGGCATATATATAATTTTTGTAACATTATTGTTTAATTTAATAGTAACTTATATTAGATTGCTAGTGACTAACTTTACAGAGATAATTCGGTATGATACATTGCATTGCTTAAGGCTATTGTACATGGGCTATTCATTCCTTAATAGGAAGTCTTTTGTTTTCCTCTTAAATGTTTTTATAGAGAAACTTTCCCTTATGCCTAATGGTAGCGAGTTGTATTCTTTTATTATAGAGGACATAATTCCTTTAGTTCCAAATTTAATGGATTGGGAATGGCTGGTGAATATTTGATTTACTCCTCTTGTTGCATAATGATGAATGTCATTTGCATGGGTAAAATGGATGTGTGTGTGTATCAATTTGTTTTCTAATTTGTATACAAATACTGTTGCTGACATAGCTATTTGTTTTTGCAGTGGCATAATTTTAGTTCTTGAGTATAATTCATTTGAGGGTGTGAGCCAAGGAAGTCCAAAGATAGATTTTATAGCACGTTTCTGGAGTATCTCAAGTTCTTTTATCAGCTCCTTCTTACAATATCCCCATATGAAATTCATGTACATTAGATGTGAATGTATCAGAGCAAAGTATATATTTTTCAATTGTTGGCTAGTAAGACAGCTATATCTTAATCTGAAAATAATACCAATTAAAGGGCTGATTTTATGTTTTACATTTTCTACATGATTTTCCCAGGTTAGTGTACTATCTAGTGTGATACCTAAGTATGTTGCCGATTTAACCCTTTTTATTTCTTTGTTGGCTATGTTGACTATGTTTGTGGTCTCAATCTTGTATGATGGTTTATGGAAGAATAAATATTTTGTTTTAGTGATATTGATAACCATTTTGTGTGCTCTCAACCAATCCACCAGCTTATTGAGATCATAATTAATATTTAGCATAATTTCCTGTTCAGATGTTCCCAGATAGAGTATAAAAATATCATCTGCAAATAGTTTAAGCTTGCCTTTCAATTCTAATAATACTATATCATTAATATAGGCCAAGAAAAGAATTGGTCCTAAGACAGAACCTTGAGGTACTCCTGTGTCAATTCTCATTTGAGATCCTTTTACATTATCGATTGCAACATATTGTTTTCTGTTAGTGAGGTAGTTCTTGAACCAATCATGTGCCACTCCTCTGATGCCTGCAAATTCTAGTTTATTAAGGAGAATCTTATGGTTAACCAGATCGAATGCTTTTTGAAGGTCAATTAGTACACCAGCAGCTAGTTTGTTTTCATCTAATGCCTTTTCTACATCAGTTACTACTTCAATTATAGCACTATCAGCTCCTCTATTTGGAATAAACCCATATTGGCAGTTTGCAAAGTAATCATTTTTCATGAAGAAATTCATAAGTCTTCGTTTAACAACGCTTTCTAGAACCTTTCTGATGGCAGATATAATATTAATGGGGCTGTAATTTGATGGGTGGGTTTTGTCTCCTTTTTTGTAGATCGGGACCACCCTAGAGACTTTACAGGCATCGGGGAATATGCCAGTCATCAGTGAAAGATTTATTATTTTGACAAGATATGGTGTAAGGCCCTCAAGACACAATTGTAGCATGACATTAGTAGTGTTGTCCTCACTTATATTGCTTTTGTGTTTTAGGGAGTTTATAATTGATTGTATTTCATTAGCATCAGTAGGTAACATAAAGATTGTCTTAGTGCTAGTAGTATTTTTATAGCTTGCAATGCCCGAGGTAGAACCGTTTCCTTGATTTTCCCATATACTGTTAGCAATATTGACATAATATTTATTAATTTCATCACATATATTTTCCTTTTTTTCGACATTTGTGCCATCGACTATAAGTTTGACAATTTTATTTTTCCCCTTCTTTGGCCTATTTAACATCTCATTAACAACAATCCACACTTCCCTCTGATTATTTGCATTTTGAATTTTTTGGTCAAAGTAGTTTCTTTGTAGGTTTCTCTTAAGTTTTGTAACTTGGTTGGTAATAATTTTATATTCTTCTAAAATTTCTGCAGATGGATTTTTAACTTTGGTTTTTGTATATATCTTATCTTTCCTGTGTATTAGTGCTAAAAGATCTTGTGTGATCCAGGGTTTTATTGGTGGGGCACTTGGCTCCTTATTCGTATATTTCATAGTACAGGCTTCTATTCCTTTATTAATAAAATCACAGAATTTATTGTAGTAGTCATTGATGTTAGTTTCATTGCATACAAATTCTTGAGTTATTAAATATTTATTAAGTTTTTTGTAGTTTATTTTATCCTTTTCTATTGGCCTATCATCACATATTGAGTTCCTGTTTATCTTTTTGTTTCTCATTTCACAGATTAGTAAATGGTGATCACTCAAATCATTATCAATATTATAGACATTACATATTTTGTCACAGTCGTTCACCAATACAGGATCAATTAGAGTAGAGCTAGTTTGTGTTACACGAGTTGGATAATTTGTATTACATAAGACTAGACCGTATGATTTGACTAGGTTAATATAACTACTAGTATATCTGTCCCCAAATAATAGATCGATATTCATATCACCTAGTATTATAACAGGATTCGTTGAGTAAGAACTAATAATTACTTTGAGATCAGTTAGAAAGTGTGGAATGTTGCTTTTATGAGGGTTATAAGCAGTGATTATATTGTATTCTTGATGGCCGTTTCTCACAGTAATGTGCAGTATGCTGTGGGTGGAATTTATTTCCTTTACAAGGGTACTGCTACATTTGTTTGAAATATACAAAGATACTCCCCCTCCAGTTTGCTTTCTAACTATGTGATATGCAACATATTTCTTAATATTGAAAAACATTTTTGTTTGTTCTGTTAACCAATTTTCTGAGATTGCTAGGACATCTACACCTTTGATTCTGTCTAACATTATTTGGATATCATCGAACTTGTTTTTTATGCTATGTGCATTTATGTGTACGCCTTTTAGTGTACTGGTATCGGTTATTATCTGTTTACTGTTCTTAATTTTATAATAATCGCTAAGTGTATTACAGTTACACTCGGTTAATTCCAGTGTATTATTATTTGCATTACCTAAAAAATTTAATTTCTGTAATTCTAGTTCCATATGGGATAATACTTAGTAGATATCTTACTATTCCATAGATTTTAGTTTGAGAGGGCGAGTGAATCCAGTATTTCAGCACTTGATATAAGCTTTGAGGGTCCATTTTGATTTTTCCGAATCTATATTTTGCAGTCTCTGACCCAAGTTGCAAAGATTTTTCCCTGTTGTCTCAATTCACGGCACTTTTTGGCGATGGTTTCGTTTCTTGGGGTCAGGTGTTCATTGATATATATATTACCACCATCACTGTAACCAATTTCACTCGTCTTCAGGGTCTTCTTTTGTCTTCTGCTACTGAGAATCTCTTCCTTCTTCCACCTATTATTAAATTTCACAATTATCGGTTGAGGCCCAGGCTTTGTTGACGGGAGGCGGTGAGCTGCGTCTATGTTTGCCCTGGTGATTTCAACTCCTAACGTCTTGCCAATGTCCGAGATTTTGTGAAATACATCCTCCTCTCTTTCAGTGGGTATTCCATACACTATCAAGTTGTTCTTGCGCTGGTACTGTTTAAGTTCCTCCAATTCATTGATAGCTCTAGATGCTGCCATTTCTGCGTCCTTGACGGTTTTTCTCTCTTTCTTCAGAGTTTCAATTTCCCGGTGGAGTTCATCATACTTTTCTGATAAGAAAGTTGCTAGTTTTCTTACCTCGTGGTTTTCTTCTCTCATCGCCGAAAGGGATTCCTCAAGTTTCTGGGAGAAAGATGCCATAACCTCTTTGATTAGTTGATATTTCACTTTATTTTGTTAATTGCAAAAATACTTTAAAAAATATTTAAACAAATAAATGAAATTCGAAATTTTTGATAAAATGTTGACAGCCTCTACACTCGAATTACTATCTTTTGTTTTATACATGTTATTACTTATGGAATGCTACATATATGTTCCAAATTTGGAGTAGTTCTATCGAATAGTTTTCGAGTACGATCAGTTTCTACAAAGACATGCGTTTAAAGTAGTCTCGCATTGCACAATGATATTTTACTTGCTACCTTTGTGGTAACCTCTTCCCCATCATTGGTTGAGGTGTCACTTGATTTATCATTGGAATCTGAACCTAGTGAATCACTGTCGATTTTGTCAGCGTAAATCCTACCTGTTTCGAAAGTATTCCTGTGTCTCTGCCAAGGCGCTCCTCTCGCGCGGGCTGCGGACACAGCGGAATAAAATTGTCACTATCGTTATCAGAATAAAAGTCGTCGTCATCAGTTGAAAATTCACTCTCACACTCTTCACTCAGCGTTAAAACATTAGTTATTTCCTCTTCGTTCAAAGAGCTAGCCATATTTATCACCAAGTAACGTAATTAGCTCCAAGCAAGAACATAAACAATCACGACTTCAAAAGATAAAACACGCGCCAAGCCAGCTGACTACAGCATGCTCAAAGAGTGCTTATTATTAATTCAATTGATCACGGAACATAAACACATCAATATATACAGACTGAGAATGATTCCGCGTTGAATTGGTTACAACAGCAAAATCGCAGCGTTACGGGAAACATCGCTAAAATGTTTCGAAAAACGGGGCCAATAGATCGGCCCGTGGCACGTTTAGCAGAGGCTCCCTGGGCCGATAGATCGGCCCCCTGGCACTATAAGGGTTAAGAAAAGACTGACTATTTGTGTAAATACTCCAGTTTAATTGTTATTGAATTGTTATGTATAATTATTTATTTGTTATGTACCGTATATCCAATTTGCCACCGGGGGACACACCCCCAATTGCAAACAAATGAATGAATAAAGTCACACACATATAAGTTACTAATTACCTTTATCTACTGCTGTTTTACTCTACCGTACTATACAGACAATTATTAAAGCACTCTTACTATCACTAAAGCACCAATGCACAGTTGGAATTAACAAACGATCACACTGTACAAACCAGAGATCCTGGCAGTGTACAGATTATAATCCACAGAATGTTCAGGCAACCAAAATATCTCAGCATGGCCCACATTGCGGGTCTTGAGACGGAATCAAGAGCTTTTTCTAGGTCATAGAGCACCAAACAGAGAGGTTTCTGTTTCTCTCTGCATTTCTTATGTAGTTGCCTTGCACAGAAAATAATATCAATTGTGACTCTGGAGGAGTGAAAACCACACTGAGGCTCAGGATATAATATGATGCCAGTTAAGCAGGATTTATGCAGCTAGTTTTCCTGTGATGGTATGCCACGATAGTTGCTACAAGCACTTCATCAACTACTCCTGATAAAATGGTGGGATTTGCATCCATGGCTGTTGGGGATGAAGTGGTACATCGCGGAGAAAGTCCTCTGCAGTGATGGTACTTCGATTTAGGAGTAGCTATACAGAAGTGTTCTTTCCAGCTCTCCAGGATTTTCTGGCTGTCTGTAAGGATGGTAGAATTGTCAACCGTTTTCCGAGTTTCTGATAAAGAGTGAATCAGACCATTCTTCTTCTTTTATTCCTTCATAGAAGTCCCATAGGTCAGGAGCATTGGACAGTCTTCAGAGTTTCTGAACTTTTTGTTGACACCAGGTAATCTTTATTACTCTTATACCTGCCTGACATTATGGCTCGAGCTCTTGAATATGGTTTAGCTTTTTGCTGGAGGGGGAATCTTGAAGAAGGGCTTGATGGGTTTCCCACTTGGCTCTAAGACTGAAAATTTCCTCATTTTCATTGAACGAGTCCTGCCTCTTCCTTTTCACAAAGCCAGCGATATCTCAGCTGATTCATTGATGATATTTCACAATGTGGTCCATTACTTTTCTACGTTTTAAGTGCAGATTGGATAATTTACCAACTGTTCCGAGACTGCATTTGAAAGTTCCCTGTAATGGACTCATCCCGAAGCTTGTAGGTGTCATACTTTTCCTAGTCAGACTCAGAAGATGTTTAGGTGTCTTTCAATAAGGAGAGAGCCAGAGTTAGTTTGTGATCTGCTCTTATTTCAGGTCTATCGTTGTCCTTGACATCGGGCAATGTTCTGATATTCCAGATTCCAATCCATAATATTTCTTTCTTCTTAGGTTTTCGTGTGCTTGTTGGGTGACCCACTCAGTAGTCGCCCAGCCAGGACAGAAATGAGACTTCCAATGTTTAGCCCACATTTTCTAGCCTTTCCCCATGAGGGATGAGCAGTGTTATCCTGCCCTTAAACATATCAGTTGGTTTGGTTAGGCTTCCATAATACACATTTTGTGATAACACCGCATTTCGCCCTTTTATCATGCTTATGTTTTTGGACAGACATTTTCAGAATTAGCTGTTAATTCATGTATACAAGTCATTTTGTTTATTCTGTTGCAGATATCCATCTTATATGAACAATGACTTAATAGGTCTCATTGCACCATTGATCCCAACTCCTCGGCTTCACTTTCTCATGACAGGGTATACTCCTCTTACCAACGATCAAGATGTAAGTTATTTATTTCCTTGTAATTATTATTATTCTTTTATAAAGAGATAAAAATTGTGGAAAATTTAAAATATTTAGGTGAAATAATCACTTACAACCTGAACGAGAAACCAACATGGCAAAGTATAATCGATAGACTGGTTGGAGCACATGTTACCAAGAATACGCACAACAAAAAATGTCTCTCAATAGCAACCAAATTAAAACACTACAAAACAGTCACCCAGGCACACATTATCTATGCACAGAATTGGGCAGTATCGAAAATACATGTATTTAAAATTTTCGATACTTTTGTATCTTGTATTTTGTATCTGTATCAAAAATACTTTTCATGAGTATTTTGTGTTTTCAAAATACACAAAACACAATCATTGCATTAGGCAATTTTCAGTTTAATCCTCCATTATCCTCCCAGTTCATAACTTAAGTTAATTGATAGAAAATGATATGCCACAGGTAAATTTGAGATCAATACAACTGTGCCAGCAATATAGCAACCTTGTAAGACCAAGTGCAATGCTATTTATTTAGGATGCATTTAGAACAAAATCTTGGGAGGAATGTCTCCCAAGACATGAAACACAAATCCTCCTCCCGTCCAATCTAACTGTTTGCCCAGCGTAAGCTTAAAAAGCGCACGGACGCAAGTTTTTCTTCGACTTTTTCACTGAAATCGTTACTGCTTGGCTTCCTTTGATCATACATAAATTATTTGCTACAGAAACCTTCCTCAAGATATCTTTTGCAGGATGGTGAAAACCGTATCAAAATCCATCCAGTGGTTCTCAAGATTACCTGACACATCCAAGAATCGGGGACTTGTGTTTTATACTAAGTAGATATTTAGGGACTATTTAAACTCCCGTTAGCAATCGAATTTTGACTAGTATTGCGTGATGACAGACTACGTTAATTAACGTAGTTTTGTATTGGTGTGCGGACGACCAGCTACGTAAATTAACGTTTTCTTACAGTGCTTCATTCTTGTGTAATTTTCTCCTATCCGCCGTTCATTAATCAAAATACGTGTTATTTACGAACTAAGGTCTTTGTTGAACGAAATACAGATAGGTATATTGTTGTCTCGATAATGCTTTCGGTATAGGAAGTGAGGTTTCATAACACTCAGTTACCGCATGTATTGTCAAGTGTTAGCATAGCGTGCGCGGAACTGACAGTGAGCTAATCAGTTCAGACGAGTCAGTTGATGATGATACACTGAAGAAAATGGAAATTGCAACATCATGAAGGCATTGGTCGTTTGTGTTGATTTTCAAGATATGGAACGATGCCATGTAGGTATGTAAACGATCAAAGTTTCAGACCCATTGGATTGTTGCTACAGGTCTCCCCACGTGATTGGTCGCGGAGGAATCAACTTCAGTATACGGACTCTGGTGTAGCGTAGTTGACTTGCAGTCTGTGCAGTGAAACGTTCCCCGTCAAACATGCCTCGATGACAGAGAAGAGCACGTTATCAACAACTGTCGCTGTTTGAGAGGGCTCTGATAATTGGGCTGTGTGAGGCTGGATTATCGCTCAGGACTGTCGCTGCACGTGTTGGCCGACAGGCATCTACGGTACAATGTGTATGGCAGCAGTGGTCAAATGAAGGTATCCACACTCGTAGACCTGGCACAGGCCCAGCGTGAAAGACAACGGTGAGAGAGGATCGCCGCATCATTCGGATGGCCCGGATGGAATCCCATGCAACAGCAGCGCAAATTCGAGCAGCTGTGGCTCCCCACGTTACACAACAAACAGTTGGTAATCGCCTGCGTGCAGCTGGCTTACGATCCCGTGTCCCTGCAGAAGGTGTTCCATTGACCACACAACAGCGACGTGTAAGGCTGGCCTGGTGTCGAGAACGATCGATGTGGGTCGACGAATGGCATAGGGTTGTCTTTAGTGATGAATCGCGCTTCTGTCTTGCCCGCAATGATCGCCAGAATCGTGTGCGCTGACATACCGGGGAGAGGGGCCGCCCATACCTTATTGTCGAGAGGCGCACAGGGCCAACACCAAGCATTATGGTCTGGGGAGCTATTGGCTTTAATGTGAAATCACAATTAGTGCTTGTTGAGGGCATTATGACTGCTCGACAGTACGTTGATAGGGTACTCAATCCAGTGGTTCTCCCTTTGATAGCGAACATTGCTAATGGGATGTTTCAGCAGGACAATGCCCAGGTTCACACTGCACGCATCTCCAGAGAAGCTCTCCACGACATCACAACCTTAGAATGGCCCGCCAGATCCCCGGACCTCAGTCCTATTGAGCATGTGTGGGACATGATGGGTCGACAACTGGCCAACCGTCCTCAGCCACCCACAACTCTGGAACATGTGACTCGTGCAGTGCAGCAAGCATGGGCCACAATTCCTCAGGAAGCGATCCAGGGCCTTATTGACTCCATTCCTCGCCGAATTCATCAATGTATTGCAGATCGTGGTGGGCACATCCTGTATTGATTGTTGTCCAAACTTGCGGTCAGAGGGACCTGAAAGTGTAATCATCAAATCACAACTGAACACTCGTCCTGCATGTTCAATTGCAGCAATGTAGCACCACTCCTTCTGAGTGTTGAAATTTCCATTTTCTTCAGTGTAATACGAGTGAAATTGACAATGATAGCAGTGAAGGTAGTGACGATGGGGATGATTGATGGACAAGTAAGTAAAGTTACACTGTGACAGATCTTGGATCTGCACAGACACTCCTCATCATTGTTTGTTGTTATGTGTAGTTGTAGTTTATATTAATTTAATCGGAAAGTGCCCATTTGTAGAGTAGAAGTTAGTACCCAGGCTGTTGCCTGATGGCCTTGTGTTATATGAAGTGAAACCGACTAAGAAGCGACACGGCATAACGTAGAACTAACGCAATGTTTTGAAACTGATAAGGATTTAGGTGGCGGTGATACGAGATATACATGTTTTGGTAAAAATTATTAGATGATTGTTTGGTATCGAATGGATGCGGTTTGTTATATAATACGACGAGTTTCTACATGCATTAGTGAATATAATTGTTTTATAGAAAAGATTCACATCCTTATATAACGGAGAAGTATCCGTAAATTGATTCTTCATAAGAGTAACCAGATATATCGTATGTTGCTGAAAATAAAGAACACCTGTATGCACGTTATGCCCCAAATCTCAAGTAAGCCAAGGTAGCTAAATGGATATGTAATGTACGGCGCTTTCCGGTTAGTAAGACAAGGATTGATTTATTAAATTTTAAACATTCCTTTCTGTCATTATATTCTGTTGTGGTTATTAGGTTATTTTAATATTTACTCGTTATACATATTATTTCTACGAGAGGGGGGAAGAGTGTTTTGCCATAAGCAAGCTAATTGAGGAGGTGACACGCAAAGATGAACATGTCCACAATTGAAAAAAAATGAGATACAATATGGAACGGGACGTACAAGATGAACGCTTGTAGATAGATCGTGCCATTTAAGCTAACTTGAATATGTCCCATGACACAAGCCTGTGAAAATTCATGGTTCAGCGCAAACGCGAACTTGTCCACATCTACATTTCCTTCAAAGACGAACTAGTCCATACGGCCAGTAGGAAGCGCTGATTCATGTCACGTAATTTCCATTCCGCGCGAGACCAGACGTGCCCGCTCAGAGCAGCTTATATTAGCATTAGCTCTGTGCTCCGGCTTAATAATATTACATATTGCTATTAAAATTATGACGTATGTGTTGTAGCAGAATGGATGAAGAATGTGTTCGTGTAAAGATTGCAAACAAGGGTAGCAGAAAGAGGATAATGATGATAATTGTTCTTTTAAGGGGCCTAACATCTAGGTTATCGGCCACTTATGGTTTGGGTGATAGTGAAGGATGAGGTGAGAATGGAAAACTATAACTAAAACTAACTACAAACTTACATACTAGAAGAAAAAAATGTTAACAACTAAAGGATAAGGCAAATAAAGGACAGGAAGAAAAGAAATGCCCTCAACCCTCGAAGAATGAGGATTGAGGGACTTGGAAGGAAGGAGATCCATGAAAGGCAGATAGGAAAGGGGGAAAGAGGAAAGGGATGGCCCCAAGGTCAGAGGAAAAAGCTGGCAAAACGGACCCAGCTCAGGAATCCCTCGGGATCGCCAACTCCCAAACTCGCCAGCCGTGAGCCCTTGAGGGTGTAGCATTATCCAGGGTGTACCAGAATTGGTGGGGCTACATAAATCCGGCCTCCTTGAGGGCCTTGAGCAGAAGGCAGGAGATAACAGGAAAAGAAAAAGCAGGCCGACCCCTCGAAGAATGAAGGTATCAGGAAAGATGAGACAAGGGCCAATTAAGGCGGGAAAGTGAAAGACACCCTAGGCCTCGGATACCCTAATGCCATCGGGGTCGGAAAAGAACAAGTGTTGACCAAGGGAGGTCGACAGGAGAGAAGACGGAGAGGAGCCCGGCACAAGTAAGGGGAAGCAATGCCGTACTTCGATGGGGTCTCGTGGTCGCCAACCCAAGTCCCGAAATATTGAAGGTAAAAATAAACCGCGTGAATTTAATGTCAATTACTTTATTTTGGTATCTTATGGCAACTATTAATGAATAAAATGTAAGCGATTATGAAAAAATAAAACACCTTCGTTTTGAAAATCATGCAAAGCCAAACTTGTCCAAACGGTTCATGCAAAAGAAAACATGTCCATAATTAAATGTGCTTTTGAAACAAATATTTTCATTGCAGATTTATTTGCAGTCATGAATTGCCCTTTTTGCATGAAAATGAATTTGTTTGCATTTCAATATGTTATTTTCATTATCATGTATGGCTGAAATACGTTTTTTGTTGATTGTGAAAAACTGTATTAGGTGGACATGTTCGTCTTTGCGTGTCACCTCCTCAATTGTCTTGCTGCGTGGGAGAAGAGTCTTATGTATTCTATATTTCATTCTCATTATGGAAATGAGTGGCGCCCAATATAATTTGTTGACCGATTGAAGATCTCTCTCAAAGTGACGCCGCATTACGTGGGGCTCGATTTATGGCAATTCACCAAGGTAGGATCTCGAAAATGCACATGATAGGTAATATAATTAAGATGGATAGTAATGTTAAGAGTGAATTTTGGGGGAATGTCAGAGATGTTACTAAGATCACGTACTATTCAGCGTGAAGTTAAAATGGAATCTGGAGATAAACTAATGCCTGTACGTGACGAGGGGGAGATGACGGAGAGGTCCAATAGTGAAGAGAATGTGGTCTCTTATGAAAGTATAGAGGGGGTTAACCTTGGCTGGCTCCAATTACTAATGAATAAAATGGAGGAAATGAGTAAGAATACCAACACTAAAATTGAGGAAATGAATAATAATAATAACAACAACACTAAAATTGAGGAAATGAATAATAATAATAACAACACTGGAATTGAGGAAATGAATAATAATACTAACACTAAAATTGAGGAGATGACTAAGAAGATTAACTGTGGAATTGACGAAATAGATCACAGTATTAGGAAAGCGGAAAACAAGGTAGATGGATTGAATGATAAACTAAGGAAATTGGAGGAGAAATTAGAGTCGGAGTGTGAGTAGATAAGAGTGGAAATGGAAGTAAATAAGACTACACTACAGACGCAGGAAGATAAGATTCAGAAAGAGTATGGTTTTAACAGTCACAAGATTGAGATTTTGGAAAATAGGATAGGTACACAATGTGAAGCACTAGAAGTTACTTTAAAGGAGAGGATGGATAGCGTGGTAGAGAAGAATACAAAGGAATGCTTTAGTAGAATAGAGGGAATGGAAGGAAGATTTGATCAAGTAACAGAACTGAAGAAGAAACAAAATACTGTATTACAGAAAATGGACGAAAATAAGAAAGAAAGAAAGAAAGAAAGAAAGAAACGATGAATTCGGGAGGATAGAGAAGAAAATGGAAGTAATAGTAGAAAAGAAAGTTTTGAATAGCCAGATAAACCATGATAATAGGCAAGGAAATGATTCATGAAATGGGGGGCATGAGAAAGCAGTTGATATTGGGGAAACTGAAAAAGAGAAAGGAGAAACAAATGAGGTTGGTCATGAGGAGGACAGTAGCAGTCAAGAAAGAGAGGCTAAAGATGAGGGTAAAAGTGCTAGAGTTAGTTATGGAGAAGACAACATACTCGGAAAAGATAAGGTGAAGAAACGTTGGAGACGGAAGATGGGGATGAAAAGGATGAGATGTAAGACGAAGAGAAAGGAGTTGTTGAATAGTACGAGACAGACAAGAAAGAAGAGGAGAAAATTGAGGAAGGGAAGGAGAGAGGAACGGTGGAGAGGAAGATGAGGAGTTCAAGGTACGGAATGACATGGCGGATGAAGAAAAAGACAAGATGGAAGGCAGGAAAAGGAGGAGGAAAACTAAGAGAAGAACAGAAGAAAACAGAGAAGCTGATAAAGAAAAAGAAGCAGAAAGGGACAAAGAGGAAAGAAAAGAACAGAAGAAAAGAACTGTTGAGTAAGATAAGGCAAGTGAAGAAAATAAGGAAGAGAACGAATTTGGTAAAGGCAGGAGCTAGGAGAATTCGCCAACTAAAGAAAGGTATTCCTGATGAATTTAGCCTGGGTGATCAAGTTTTGCTCAAGATTCAATTTCCGTCATCCGCTGAAGATAAACAGATATATAAATTTTTCTTGCTCTAGTATGGCCTGTTCTCTATTGAGAAACGTGTAGGTAAATGTGCATATTCTTTAATGAAATCAGATGGCACTATATTGGGTACGTATAATATTTTTAATTTGAAGAAATATATATCGTACGTACGCTGCATTACATGTTCTATAATGGTACATTGCCGAGCATACCTTGTCATATATAAACTGTTATACAATGAATACATTGTGCTGCTAGAATGTGAAGTTCTAATTTAGGCGTATTGAATCATGTGCATGAAATTAAGGAAAGATATCAATAATATATCTACGTGTATAAATGAGTGGAACAGCGTATATTGACACGATATACTTGTTCATGTTGAAGACTTTGTCAACAGCAATGCTTACTGCTTCTTGGAGATGTATTGTAATAGGTATTGTACCTTCAATGATATTCAAGAAAATGCTTATGTCGCAGTTGTTGGAATTTGGAACTTCTTCGTATCACTAGAATGTGTGTTTTTTGACTATGCCATATTCGTCCAAGGAATTAATGAGGCATCATTGGGTGTTGCTGAACCGTGTGTTATGGCTATGATGAATGAGGGGACCTCAGAAGAGGATGCTCAAGAGAAGATTTGGATGGTGGAGTCCAAAGGTATTCTTGTGAATGACAGACATGAAGGAGATGTGACGGGATATAAGGTTCACTAGGCCGAGAACCATGCACTTATCCAGGAACTTAAGGAGATTGTCAAAACAATCAGGCCCTGTGTCATTATGGGTGCTATCGCAATTGGAGGTGTGGTCGAACCAGACGTTATTGATGTTTAGATACCAAGAATAAAAGGCCTATCGTGTTTACCCTAAATAACTATAATTACAACGCTGAGTACTGCATGGACTTTTTATAAGAAGAAAGTGATATAATGTATTTGTATATTATTATGTTTAGTTTGTGTATATATATTGTAATGTCTTGGATGAGGAGTGTCCTCGTATTAGTTTTAGTATTGTATGTTTTCTCTTATTTATATTTCGTTCAACCATATGGGGATGTTCTGTGACAGATCTTGGATCTGCACAGACACTCCTCATCATTGTTTGTTGTTATGTGTAGTTGTAGTTTATATTAATTTAATCGGAAAGTGCCCATTTGTAGAGTGGAAGTTAGTACCCAGGCTGTTGCCTGATGGCCTAGTGTTATATGAAGTGAAACCGACTAAGAAGCGACACGGCATAACGTAGAACTAACGCAATGTTTTGAAACTGATAAGGATTTAGGTGGCGGTGATACGAGATATACATGTTTTGGTAAAAATTATTAGATGATTGTTTGGTATCGAATGGATGAGGTTTGTTATATAATACGACGAGCTTCTACATGTATTAGTGAATATAATTGTTTTATAGAAAAGATTCACATCCTTATATAACGAAGAAGTATCCGTAAATTGATTCTTCATAAGAGTAACCAGATATAGAGCTCGTGCGCATAATGTTATTTTAGTTGCTGGCGCTCATAGCGGTGACTTGTGTAATCTCTCAGGGGGAAGGCAGTAGCTTGTGCAACTACAAGCTCAGGGAAGAACTCAATGTTGAAATATCGTCTCTAGATATTTGTGTAGGATTTCGAGAAGTTCAATGGGATGCATCGTATTTCAGAGCTTCTACTTTAAAGAAGGGTGCAAATCTCTGTGACAGTCATCATATACTACAAGCAAGAGAAGCGTTAGGAGAAGAAATAACCTGCTTGTGTTTGAGAGAAACAAACATCCATCAGCCGCCTTATGCTGTTAAAATTAAAGTAAGCATGTGTTTTGTCTTTCTATATAATAACGTAGCATAATATTTGTATATATTGCAGTTTTAAGTGTTTTAAGAATTAATTTACACAAGATTAATCTTTTTACAGATTGATTGCGGTCGAAAGGTTAAATCTGCTGAGTGTGATTGCAAAGCCGGACTTTCACAATGCTGCAAGCATATTGCTGCATTGTGTATTTATATTAATACTGAGAGAGATTCTTCCCAGACTTCCTCTCTGCAACAATGGGAAAAATCAAAGAACATTATTGCGGAGTATTGTAAAGGAGGGAATGTAGAAGAAATACTAAATGGGCCATCAAATAAGCGACCAATGTATTTTGCGTCGGAAAGTGTTGAATCCTTAAGTAAAGCACAATTATATGAACAAATTAAGGTCATAGACTGTGCTTTCTCGAAAATTTTGAAAGCAGAGTGTGAAGGTGAATCTTTCTTTATCTCCACCTACATTGTTCAAAACATCGTTGCAAGTGCTGTAGAGATAAGCGAAAAGGACTTCTTATTTCAGTGTCTTAACCAGTTGGACAAACAAACAGCTAATAAACTATTTAGATGCTATGTTGTGAATAATTTTCTTGGTGGTAACATATCACTAGCTTCCATAAATTATGAGTGCATGTTGCCAAATGATATATTGAAGTTTTATTGTAAAAATGTTAAAGTAACAAATTCACAGAAGCGTGCAATTGCAGTTGAGACAAGGGAACAATCTTTATGTCCTTCCTGGTTCCAGCAAAGGAAGTTATGCATTTCGGCCAGCCAGAATGTACACCAGATCAAAACCCTACAGAGTGGAAATTACGAAAGACTGGCATTAGCGTTTCTTTCACCTAAGAATGTAAACACTCCTGCAGTGAGATATGGCAGAACTAATGAACGGAAGGCACTTGAGGAGTACTGCTTGTTAAACGAATGCCGTGTGGTTCAACTCGGGTTGTTTATAAAAGAACAGCAACCATGGTTATGTTGCAGTCCAGATGGGATAGTGGTAGGTCAGGATTTTGTTAATCTTCTCGAGATTAAGTGCCCTTATTCATGTCGAGAAAAACCCATAGTTGAAGAGAATAAGTGCAATGTCCCGTATTTAGATATAACTACTGATGGTAACATAAAGCTGTAGGAAACTCACGTTTATTATACTCAGGTACAGGTATCAATGTACATTCTGAACCTTCACAACTGTGACCTGTTCGTATATTCTCCAAAGGGAAGTGTTAAAGTGAACATTTCCAGAAATTATGACTTCCTTTCCAGTACTATTCCTTCAGTAGAGAAATTTTATTTTGAACATTACCTTCCAGTAATATTTAAAGATGCTACTGTGAATGCACTGTAACTATATTCAAGTGTGAATTATCACTAATCGGATAATGGCTGATGTACGAATTGTATTTCTCAATGCTGAGAATTCAACTTGAAAATTTAAATTTATTATGTTAATTACATAATTAAAAACCGAATTATTTTGCTGTTACAAATTCCATTACGGTATCGAATTTTCTGACAATTATTTGAAAAAATCTTTAGTAAGCTTAACTAAAAATAGTTAGTCTTGTGATTTAATTATTGGAGGACTGAAGTTTACCAAGACTCCTATGATGTGAACAATTTTGTCTATATGAGGAAGTAAATCCATAGTGAGTTTGTTGCTTAATATTTTATAAATTTTCATTCTCTGAATTGCTCTTTCAACATGAATTCTTACTGACGCAATATCGTATGTTGTTTCAATTTCTTCAGCTGAAAACTGAGGATTAAATGCAAAAGGTGGCATTACCATTACAGCATTTCTGTTCTCAATACAAGTTCTTATCTGTGAGAATCCTTTGTCACACATAACTATATCCCCTGGCTGAATAAAGTTTAATATACCGGAATTAACTGTGATGTAGCTGTCAGTCGCTCTTCCACCCTAGCATTTGGATATAAAAGAAATGTAACCTGATGGAGTAATGGCAACAAGAAATTTGACTGTAAATGAATTCTTATAATGAGAAAACATTAAAATTCTTTGACGAACACTGTTAGGTCTTTCACAGGGCACTTCACTGCAATCTATAATGCACGTGCAATTTTCGTAGTGTTTTTTAAAAGCATTAGGCATTGTGCTTTTGATAGAGGATCGTTGTGGCCAGAAAATCCACTCCTTTGTTTTCTCAAAAATATGATGGAGAGCGAATTTAAAAGTAGCAGATGCTGTAGTCCTATGGCAGTTAAAAATTGCGCCTAGAGCGGCGAAACTAATACCGAGTTTACATTTCATTAGCAGTAGAAGCAGCATGTTTTCTTTAGTAAATGTACAGTTATGATGAACAGAGGGTAACAAGGATAACAGGATATGAAACACTGCAAATTTAACACCTGCTATTTCGAGAAGATGCTGTTCCTTGTCTTTCACTGACCTGTATCCATTAAATGTACGTTGGGTGTCCATGAAGTCCAAGTGAACACCACAATCTCTCTTAAAACAAGTGTCGGTCGTCGTCTGTTTATTCACTCGAGGCAATGGCAAATTTGTTTGAACTTCCGCTTCACACGTTCATACTGGTGTTGTTACCATCGGTGGTCATTACTTCAGTCTGCGTGCTTACATCACTGTATGATTTCGAAAAATCTTCCATGGTACTATTTTCAAAGTTTTTATTTTCATGTCTCCGTTTTCGCCTCTTGTATCTAGTCGTCACTCCTCTTCTTGCTGACGTTCGATAGAAACAAGCGGTTTTTTAAACAATCTCGTTACATAACCAGGACTGTCAGGATCTCTCGTAGGCATTCCATTCACAAAATGCCGACTACAAACACGTGAGTTGTTTGTGGGTTCCCATGGTTTACCTTTACTAGTTCCTCGTTTCAGTGCCGCAATCCAGGCATTTCTCCTAGTTTCATGCTGCTTTTTATTCGGAAACACAAAAAAAACTTAGTTCCAGGAGGACAGTTAATATACGTGAAGTTGCAACCAACCACAGAACAATTTTTTCTACTGTTTCGAGAACCTTTTAGCATGCCGAAGTTGAATCAAGCATATACAAGACCATTCAACACAGGTACAGACAGTCGACTGCGATTCCCCCTGACAGTTTAAGTGACTTGCCGCCAGAGCGTAGCACCCATCATGCGCACGAGGTCTATATAGTATGTTGCTGAAAATAAACACCTGTATGCACGTTATGCCCCAAATCTCAAGTAAGCCAAGGTAGCTAAATGGATATGTAATGTACGGCGCTTTCCGGTTAGTAAGACAAGGATTGATTTATTAGATTTTAAACATTCCTTTCTGTCATTATATTCTGTTGTGGTTATTAGGTTATTTTAATATTTACTCGTTACACATATTATTTCTACGAGAGGGGGGGGAAGAGTGTTTTGCCATAAGCAAGCTAATTGTCCTGCTGCCCGGGAGAAGAGTCTTATGTATTCTATATTTCATTCTCATTATGGAAATGAGTGGTGCCCAATAGAATTTGTTTACCTATTTAAGAACTCTCACAACACGTATTTATGTTTCATCTTCTCGTGCTAGGTGTACTTACGTTGCCCGGTCCGCAATGAGGAATAGAGTAGCGCGCGCCCAGGCAACAATGTGTTAGACCTGGGTTGACAATACTGTTTGTGCGGCATTTCCATCCCGGTATTCTTTGATTATTGTCTGCTCCTGCGTTCCTTGGCTAGGCTAGAACTTATGTCAAATTTTGTTTTTAATTGCGCCCAGGAAATGTTTTTGTAACACCTTTCAAACTCTGCCTTGTGTTATTAAGCAGACAATTCTCATGTATAGCTTCAATACAACTGTTGATAAGTAAATGGCTCGATAGTTCCGACAATCTGTTGTACTTCCTTTCTTAAGGATTGGGATGATGTTGTTTGTCCATTCCTCGGGTATCATTTCTTCCTACCAGCAAATGTTAAACAAAATTCTTAACCATTCTTTTAATTCATCACTTCCTTTCTTAATCAATTCAGGAGCTATATCATCCGGACCCGATGCTTTACCATTCTTCATCTTGGTTAGCTTCGTCAATTTCCTATCTACTGATTACTTCTTCTTCTTCATCCTCCATCTCTTCGGATTGTAGTTGTTGCTCTTGCTCTACCTCATCCCTCTCAGTTTCGAACACCTCTGCATAGTACGGTAAACTCTCCATGTTTCCAGTACTTCTTCTACTTCGGTTTTAAGTATGCCGTCTTTGTTTTGTATACTTCTTCCTTTCTTCCCATATTTTCTTCTAAGTCCTTTGACGAATGTCCAGAACCTTCGTTTATTTTCATGGAAATTTTTCTCTGTTTCATCTCCAAATTCTTTCCAACGATCCTCTTTTGCTTGCCGTACAATTTGTTTCGATACATTTCTAGTTTCCATCCCTCCTCTTGCTTTGTACATATTTCTTCCATGCTTCTTTCTTCTCCTTTACTGCCTCCTGCACCACTTCATTCCACCATCTAGTTCTCTTCTGATAGCCTCCTACTGTCTTCATCCCACATATGTCTTGTGCTGTTTTCTTGATGATGTCTGTTAGTACTTCCCCAGACTTTTCGGCTGAATTCATGTGCGTATTCCCTCTGGCTAGCTGCAGCCTCTGATCCAACTCGTCTCTATATCTCTTCTTCTTTTTTTCATCATTAAGTTGGTCTATGTTCAACTTGGAGTACTTTCTGGGTCTCTGTGGCTTTGGTGTCCGGAAGTACGAAGTCATGACTAATAGGTGAGGTTCAGTACTCATCTCCACACTTCTAAAAACTCTTACATCATCGATTGCATATCTTGCACTCTCCATGTATGTAAAATAGTCTATAGCACTCGTTACATCTCGTCCTTCAGCTACGTATGTCATCTGATGACATTTCTTATGGGGAAAGAAAGTGTTTCCAATAAGTAATAGATTATCTACGCAAAACTCAATCATTCTGTCTCCATTACGATTCTTAACTGCTTCTGCCGCATATTTGCCAACACATCCATATCCTTCTTCAAACTCATTACCTATCCGTGCATTCCAATCTCCCATGACAACATGTTTATTCCCATCCTGAGCTCTGTTAATTGTTGTCTGCAAGGCTTGGTAGAAGTCATCTTTCTCTGCTTCACCTCTGTCTTCTGTGGGTGCATATATCTGGATGATCGAGATGTCTCCTTGTAAGCTGAGGTCCATTCTGATTATCCTGGAATTTACTGCTTCCCATTACCTCACTTACAAGGGGAGGATACGATGTATGGGTCACCGATTCGAACCATCTTTAGTACACGTGTAGGGCATGACTAGGTGCATACCAGGTGCAAGTAGTAAGGTGCGCTTCTCAGCCGATTCCGAGAAATTAATTATTAATTATTCGTAATTGCTGTAGCGCGTTCATGTGCGCTGTACGTAAACTTGAAGCCAAGGAGCGCATAGTTCAGCGGTAAGAGTCCTGCTTCGTAAGCGTGGGATCACTGGTTCAAATCCCACCGGTGAGCCTCTTTTTTTTTTTTGTAAACATAGGCAATTTGTACAACTGTAGGTGTCGTGAATAATGTTCATTTTGCAGTCAATTTTAATAACGTGTTCTGTAAGCGGGAAAAGGGATCCTGAAATTATTGTATGGGGTTGAACGTTTGTGACATTACATAATGTACCTACAGTCAGGGCATTGCAAATACATTGGCATTATAAATGAGGAGGTGACAGGCAAACACGAACATGTCCACAATTGGAAAAAAATGAGATACAATATGGAACGGGACGTACAAGATGAACGGAATGTAGATAGATCGTGCCATTTAAGCTAACTTGAATATGTCCCATGATATAAGCCTGTGAAAATGCATGTTTCAGAGCAAACACGAACTTGTCCACATCTACATTTTCTGCAAAGACGAACTAGTCCATACGGCCAATAGGAAGCGCTGATTCATGTCACGTGATTTCCATTCCGCGCGAGACCAGACGTTCCCGCGCAGAGCAGCTGACATTAGCATTAGCTCTGTGCTCCGGCGTAATAATATTACATAATGCTATTAAAATTATTACGTCAGTGTTGTAGTAGAATGGATGAAGAATGTGTTCGTGTGAAGACTGCAAACAAGGGTAGCAGAAAGAGGAAAATGATGATAATTGTTGTTTTAAGGGGCCTAACATCTATGTCATCGGCCCCTAATGGTTTGGGTGATAGTGAAGCATGAGATGAGAATGAAAAACTATAACTAATACTAACCTAACCTAACTTACATACTAGAAGAAGAAATTGTAAACAAATAAAGGATAAGTCAAACAAAGGACAGGAAGAAAAGAAATGCCCTCAACCCTCGAAGAATGAGGATTGAGGGACTTGGAAGGAAGGAGAGCCATGAAAGACAGATAGGAGAGGGGGGAAGAGGAGAGGGTCCGCCCCAAGGTCAGAGGAAAAAGCGGGGAAAACGGACCCAGCTCAGGAATACCTCGAGATCGCCAACTCCCAAACTCACCAGCCGTGAGCCCTTGAGGGTGTAGCAATATCCAGGGTGCACCAGAAGTGGTGGGGCTACATACAGTCTGCCTCCTTGAGGGCCTTGTGCAGAAGGCAGGAGATAACATAAAAGAAAAAGAAGGCTAACCCCTCGAAGAATGAGGGTATCAGGAAAGATGAGACAAGGGCCAATTAAAGCGGGAAAGTGAAAGACTCCCTAGGCCTCGGATACCCTAATGCCGTCGGGGTCGGAAAAGAAAAAGTGTTGACCAAGGGAGGTCGACAGGAGAGAAGGTGAAGAGTAGCCCGGCACAAGTAAGTGGAAGCAATGCCGGACTCAGCTGGGGTCCCGTGGTCGCCAACCCACGTCCCACTAGATGTGAGCCCCTGGGGGAGAAAGAGGAAGAAGAATGATTCGCGACGTGAAAAGGATAAAAAGGAAACGGTATGTTGCAGAATTCAAGAAAAAGCAGTTCAAGAGAGGAGGGTAGCACGAATGATGTCATTGAAGAATGTTCAAGGAAAACGACCTCGAAATATTGAAGGTGAAAATAAACCGCGTAAATTTAATGTCAATTACTTTATTTTGGTATCTTTATGGCAACCAATAATGAATAAAATGTAAGCGATTATGAAAATATAAAACACCTTCCTTTTGAAAATCATTCAAAGCCAAACGTGTCCAAATGGTTCATGCAAAAGAAAACATGTCCATAATTAAATGTGCTTTTTAAACAAATATTTTCATTGTAGATTTATTTGCAGTCGTGTATTGCCCTTTTTGCATGAAAATGAAATTGTTTGCATTTCAATAAGTTATTTTCATCATCATGTATGGCTGAAATACGTTTTTTGTTGATTGTGAAAAACTGTATTAGGTGGACATGTTCGTGTTTGCGTGTCACCTCCTCAAATGGTCAGGTGTACTCTATTATGGCTGTGTTTCTATCTCCCAAAATTTTAATAATGGCACCCCGTCGTGTTCGTTAAGCTGCCATTTTGGACACGATGACGGCCTAGGGTGGGGGCTTAACGAAGCCCTGAGAATCAAAACGATCTAAAATTTTTCCGAGCATGGTCGCCAATCAAAACGTCCCTGATTGGCTGAGCACTTATTGGGTCCTTCCCGCCACACAGCCGCAATCAATTCCGCCATTAACCTCAATTTAACATAACCTAAGTTACTTAAATTACAAATATTAATGTTGGTGAAGGGTGGGTGACTTGTGGATTAGATAAGCCATTTTTAGTGTTGCCTTCTATAGATTTGTGGGTGGCATTGTGGATTTTGGCAATCTCGTTATCTTGTAGACATTAAGATAAATAGTTATATTTCGGGGGCCTATCACTCAGTAGCGGTTTAACACAACAGTACCAACTATTACGAATAGCTGTACTTTATTAAGATTTTTCTGCACCTTCGCGAAATAGTGGCGGTGGTTTGAGATTATTTTTGACTACCATTATGGGGTTTTAATAGTTTTTCATAGAGCATTTTTGTTGTCTTGTAGGCATGATTGATTTGACATGTTAGGTCTGCATGTAGCCTACAATTTTTTTTCTGGTTTTTGGAATAATGCTCATTACCATTAAGTGCAACCGTGTTGACCGACTTAAAGACATTGAATATTTCGTTTACTAAGGCAGCATTGAAATATGGGTTCCAACACGATATGGACTTGGAACTTATGTTCGCTTAACAAAATAATGATACATCAAAAAGTCATCCTTGTAATCTCTGCAAATAATAAAAATATTTCCCATCCAATATAGGCCTATTCATGTTGAACGGTAGGAAGTTATCAAACTTTATTAAGGCAACACTGAAAAATGTTCATTTTGATCTGGCCTACTTACTCGGAGTCATCTGTATCAATGTCCCTAGAGGTTCAGTTTTTTAAATTCTCCCTTTCCTATGGTCAAATAACACATGGATGTTCCCTATTTTTCTTAAGGGGATTCAATGATCTTATGCTGAACTAATTAAGAATAAGGCATGTACCCCAACCCCTTAAAATATGAAGTTATCAGGATAAAAATAATGTCCATAACCATCAGAAACTTGAGAACACAGATCAGGAGAATGTTGATCGACCATGGATGCAAGACGAGAAAGTCATAAAAAGGAGTGTCATCATGGTCAAGACCCCTGTACTTGGGTGTGTGCTCAATTTGTTTGAAAACCCATTGACAGATCATAAGTTAATCTGTGGCTGGAATCCACTCCATCCTATGCTAAGCTGTGAGTACTGGGCACCATTAGTGTTCTGTGACTACTGTATCAATTTCTGAAAATTGTGTCATAGGCCTATGCATAGACAAGTCGCTGAGAATGTTCTCTGAATGGTGAATACTAGTAGGCTAGCCTACTTAGCTGCCTCCTTCACTAGCATTTCCAGGCACCTGGTTAGTTGGTAAAATGAAATAGAAAAATCACTTGAATGATTCAAGTTGTCCTTGTCCTTGATTGCCCTCGTGGGACAGTGTACCCCATTCCAGATCTTATTTCAGAATTAGTTTCCTTGATGGAGTTGAAGAAACAGTCACAATACCTATGTTATTACTAGACCTAGTACGGTACATGAAGATGGAAGCAATGTGAGACCAACCACTAGGTAGCTTATGTCCCATTAGTTGGGAGTGTTAGGGAATGGGAGATTGGTTCAACATGTCAGCCTATGTTGTTGTATATTTCATTAATGTATGGGATCTAAAAGTGTATCATAGGAATATTAAAGCAAGCCATAATATATTACCAGTTGGTCAATTGGATACAACAATTCAATGAAACATTCTGTTAATAATTAGGAAGTGTCGTAGGCAACCAGAGAAGCGACACAAGAAAAAACACCCGAGTCTTCCAGGCAGTTGTCATCAACTGTATTTCACATAGAGAAGAATGACTAAAATAGTTCCTCATGAAAAAAATAACTGGTCAATGGCTTGAAAGTAGTAAAGACTTACATGCTGTCAGTAAAAGTGGAGTTAAGAAAGATGTCTGGAATATTTAAATCAGTAGTTGATAGCCAGGATTTTTAAAATTACCGTGGGTAATCTCACCATAATATGATAAGTAGCCTATGTGCAAGATTTTAAATGGTAGGTTTTCCTGTGAACCAAAAAACTGCTCTTAACATGGATTATGTTCAGGTCAGGCCTACAAGTTATTGGGAGGGAGGTTTATTCTACATGGCTGTTGCACATAAAATGAGCTTCTGATTAGAGCTCTGTGGGAATGTTTAAATGGATTGATGATACAGGGTTTATCAAGCCACTTTCTATGCATCTTTTAAAAACATTTTAGCAATTCATAAATTACTGTCATCATTGCTAATGCTGTAATCTGTCATGTTTATTTATGCAGCATGAGGAATTAGGAAACATTGGTAGGATTGGTATATTGAGTGGAGATATAGTAGGATAAAATGCAACTGTGTCATGGAAACCTAAGATGTATTTTTATTTCTCAACTTTATTTTCTGTAGACTCCAACACAGCCCACCACCAGGGCAAAAAAAAAAAAAAAAGTATTGGTGATGTTTAATGAGAGCAAATCTTGAAACACTGTGATTTGTGGTTGGTATCAAAAGCTGTATAGGAAAAATGAAAATGTGAAGTCACGCCCAAGTTTATGAAGCCTTGCCAGTCTCAGCTGAAATTATCTTCGATGCAAATCAAGTCTCAATAGTTAAAACTTTAGGACGACCTTTGACATGAGCACTATAATAGGCCTACATTTAGGATCGACATAGCTTGCAGTAGGTCTTATGCTACTGTATGCACCTGGGCATGTTTAAAAAAAAAACTCAGCCTGCAGGTTAATAAGGTAGTATATTACTATAAATCTATCTCAAGCAAATCCAAGAAGTTACCAGACTGACAAACTACATATCAATATTAAAAATAAAAAGGTGGCAGTGCAAACTGCACTTTTAATCCTTGCTTCATTAGTTAAACCATAATATTTGTACATAAATACAGTAAGGACTTCACATTACAAACGGCCACTTAAATTATATGCCTTATTAGGCATAACCTACAAATTACATGTCATGAAATTGGTAAATATAAGCAGACAGCAACATCAATATGCAGCTGAAATTATCTATAAATGGTCTATAATGTAGTTTTATAGTGCACAAAAGGTTATTGTACTGAATGTATTTCGAACTGATGAATAAAACTGGTGGAAACGACAGCCAATTGATTTACATCCCAAGTAGTAGAAACTTTCAGTTGATTTGCAAGAGTGTTGATTTGTACTTTTATTTTCACAAATTTTGATGAACAGTGTCACGCTTCAATTTAAATATAAACGTACATACAATTCCTCATCGATAAGAGATTTGCACTTCATACTGTCATGAACTGGAATAGATTTCTAGCAATTTAATTGATGTAGAAATCTATTCCTCTCGCCGCCATGTTGGTGATAATTGTAAACAAACCCGCGGGCAGCCAATGGCTGGTAATAATTGCCAGCCAATAACAAGCCAGGATGACGCGGATCATAATTCGCGTTTCACTCTCATTGCGTTTTAACCTGAGGTGAGGAATCAGCTGTTCGTTAACGCCACGGGGTGCCATTATTAAAATTTTGGGAGATAGAAACACACCCTATATGTATACGTTTATACACTGAAGGCCCAGTCTGTTCCGTTCATTGCACGTCAGTGAACCATCAGACCACTCCGTACCCCGCAAGTAGTGTCTCATGCTATGGGTATTGGTTGTGTTACCGTTTTTACTATTCATGACATTCATCAACACACAAATATTTCTATTTTTTTACACACTCATACATAACAATTCCAAAACTTTTTTTATCTTCACTGCCTACTTGATATTTCTACTCTCGCACTGCCTTTTTGTTACTCTGTTCTCGCACTGCCTTCTTGATACTCGGCTGCTACAGTTGGAAAGTGTTCGGACCTGGCGAGGTCACCTGCACACAAACTAACGACAACGGTGGGCAGGAGGATAAAGGGTTCACCCAGGAAACGTTGAATGCCGCATTCGTTCCTTGGCTCTTGAGGTAGCAACATCATAAGAGTGGGAATAATTATGCGATGTCGGATATTACACGTTATAGTGATGTGCCGGTGCCTACGAAGGCCGATGGAAGTGGACCGCATTCAAATTCCGTGACGAGGATGTAATCTCCTGTAAGATTTATTCCCACTCCCCTCTCCCGCTCACATAACACTTTATTACAATTGACTGCAAATTGAACATTATTCACGACACATACTCTTGTACGAATTGCCTATGTTTACAAAAAAAAAGAAAAGCTCACCGGTGGGATTCGAACCAGTGATCCCACGCTTACGATGCAGGGCTCTTACCGCTGCACCATGAGCTTCTTGGCTTCATGTTAACGTATAGCGCACATGAACGAGCTACAGCAATTACGAATAATTAATTTCTCGGAATCGGCTGAGAAGCGCACCTTCCTACTTGCACCTGGTATACGCCTAGTCATGCCCTACACGTGTACTAAAGATGGTTCGAATCGGTGACCTGTACATCGTATCCTCCCCTTGTTAGTTGTTGAGTGTAGGACTTAGTATGTCTCCCACTCCCTCCTTGGCTCTTTGATCTCTATCCACACCGGAATACCACAAGGTATATCCTTTTTCCAATTCCATTTGTCCACTACCCTTCTTCTTTGTTTCACTAATCCCCACGTGGTGGCTCAGCGGTCTAGCTGTATGCCTCTCACCAAGGCGGACCGGGTTCGATTCCCGGTCAATGCATGTGAGTATTCGGGACTATATGAACACGATGTCGCAAAGCCTCTAAATGATTCGACGACAACAACAAGCTATTGACCCAAACTGAGGCACAGTATTCAGTGACAGATTAGACAAAGTCAACAGCTGAACAGCAGAGAGTATTGGTGTTGGACCCTAGTTGGAACCACAAAGTTCCCACAAAATGTTGTTCTGCGTCTTGCGGTTGTCAGCAGTATATGTTAGATAAATAATCTTTGAAAATAGTGTTCTCTTGAGAGTTTCAGCCTGTGTAAACAATACATAAATATTTAAAAAAAAGGATATTCACAAATGTATACAAAACATTACTGTACCACTCGGGAGGATTAGTGGTAGTTTGATTCACGGCCAATGAAGTCAGATTTTGAGGGTGGCAAAAACCAATGGCACTCCTAGCAGATGACCGAAAGGTACCAGCTCAAAAGATCTCCACCAGGTAGCTTAGGTCATACGATGATGATAATAAAATTTCTATATACGGTATATTCCCCATTTTATGGGTTCGGGGACTAGGTGAGGTTAGTTTCTATGTGGCAATGGCTTTCACGGCTGGATGACCATCCTGACGCCATCCTCACCACAGGGCTTGATGGCAAACTATATGTGAATATGGCAAGGGATTGGAAGAAAGCAGCCAAGGCCTATCAGGAAGTACTGTCCCGGAAAACCATTTCATGGAGATTGACGGTGGGACATGAACCCTTTGGCCTTGCACGTTAATGCGCGCACCCATCCAGGTCGCTGATAACAATAATATATACAGTATATAATAATAATAATGCCATTTGAAAGGTTTGAATGGAAGATAAGCATATTTTATTAAAAGTATTTTGTATTTTGAAATGTATTTTAAAATACTATTTTGAATTTTCAGGAATTTTATAAGTGTATTTTGTATCTAATACACTTTTCAGTGAGTCGTCGTCGGCTGTAACTCGATTCCGAGTACACATACTTCTTCCTGCATAGAACTTTTCAGACCAGCTTGTGGATGTGTTTCTGATGACTAAACAGGCCAATCCTGGCATAAAACATGTGCCCACATAAATTGCACTCAATGGTCGGGGAAGGGCGGGATTGTAATTGGCGAAGCTTTCTTGCTTGTCGCTTGGCCTCATCATGTCTGCGACGTTCTTCCTCAAAGAAGTTGACGGCGGTCAATGTAGTGTTCCGCCACAGTAAACGGTCCACAGCAGATGTTTCCCATGAGTGTATATGTATACCAGTCGTCGTCGTCATGATGGGTTTTAGCTGGTCTTTAAAACACTTCAGAGGGGCCCCATGAGGTCTAGTGCCGGAGCAAAGTTCACCATAAAGGAATTGACGTGGAAGCCTGGTATCACTCATACGGTGAACATGGCCTAACCATCTCAGTTGATGAGCGATGATAGTTGTCTCAATGCTATTGAGATGCGCTCTCTCGAGAACTGCAGTGTTAGTCACGTGGTCCTCCAACTTGATATTAAAGATGTATCTCATCTTTTGTTGGTGGAAGCACTCGAGTTTCTTGATATCACGGTGATAGTGTTCAAGTGAGTATTTTGCATTGAACATACCTTTTGGGAGTATTTTGTCCAAATCTGCCTATGCATGTAAAACAATATTCAAAACAAATACCATTGCAATAGATCGAGTACTCAAGATAGAGAGGAAAATAGTGAGAACTTGTTTAAATAAAAACTATCATGATGATGGCGTCTGGAGACTAGCTTCCAATAAAACAGTCTATAAAGAAATAGAACCAGTGACAAGCACTATGATAAAGAAGCAAATATCTTTCTTGGGGCATGAAGAGTAAGAGCAACGTTAGGTGGATCACAGAACTTAAGGGAGACATGAGATAGTTATATATTACAATAGAAGACTTAAAATACAAGACGGACGCACTAAAGATATTGAAAGACAAACACACTACGCTACAGACGAAGATCAACAAACGGAGGATAGGAAGAGTGATTCCAGAGGAAGAAAAGAAAATTATGCTCATAGTGGATGAAGAAGTATTGGGCGGTTTAAAAAGAAGAAAAACCTAAACCATAAACCTGCAGACCATAAAATTAAAATAAATAAATCATTATTTTATAGTAAATTGGGTTTATGAGCATTCTTCCATATTGCTGTGTGCAGCTACTTTTTCCCCCCACTTGTACTCAGTGTAAATTTGATGTACATTCCTTGAATTATTTTTTTTTGTGATAATTGCGAAAATCATGATTTAATCCATACTCAATAAGATAAAAGTTCCCTGACTTTACATTTTCCGTGATCTTCTTATTCATTGTGTCTCGTGTGTGAGGCGTCATGGCTATCATAATTCAGCATGTGAGTGGATCATGTCTTGCCTTGCTTCTCTATCTATTGTTAAATTTGGTCTCTCAAAGGGAGCTGTTTGTTAGGTCTGTCATTTACAGAATATCAATCCATCATATAGGCACACAACTGTGTGGCTGTTTTTCTTGGACCTAATCCATGGTTCTTTGTAGGCTGCTTTCATGCGACATGATGTGCCCAAAATATTGCAAGATACGATCAGAAACAGGCCAAGAAAGCCAACTGTTACTGCCAGTTATGATGTGAGAAGTGCACTGCTTCAAAGTACTTCTGTTAAGAACTTGTGATTCTGCTCAGAAACATTCAGGTGTAAGCAGCTTTGCTGCATCTCGTGCCTCTTAAGCTCTTTCAAACACACTGGGTGCAGTTACAGTGAAAGGGTTTTGTAATTGACCTGGAATTTATTGCTAAAAAATTTTGCAGCTTAGTCTGAATTGGACAGATCCGAGAAAACTCGATCTCACATTATCACCATTTAACTTAGCCATTACTTGCAACACATGTGTTGGGCAAATGATGTCTTCGAAATTCAAATGGCTCAACCAGTACTCGCACCCCAATTTTTCACTTCTATTTTTTATGAAATTCTGCGGCAGTATTCGGATATATATGGTATGTAGTGTACCCGTAATTGATTACGGAGAATGCATGGTCATACTCCAGCGTAGCTCAACGGCATTCAGGGGTGTTAAGTCCATCCCTCCGTATGACCGTACATTCGGATATTGAGCAACTTCAGGTCAACAAGACTACACAAATATCCACATGTTACCTTAAAAACTAAGGGAAGCACCCAGAATAAAATCATACATTAAAACAAATACAAAAGCTTTCACTAAAGCATCAAAACATCTTCACAAAATATCCAAATCAACTCAAAATCATCTTGCTTAACTCCCTGCTCTAATATTAATCAACCATTAGATCATTACTTATTTTAGTCACAAAATGAACATATTATATGTTGAAAAATTATCAATCTAAAGCTTGTGGCATATTTATTTATATTCCCTTTGGGCATTAAATTAAATTATCTTTTATTCATTAGCCTTGTTCATTTCAGCTTATTTAAGCTCAGTAACTTTCACTTCCATCAAGCTTTAAATCTCCACTGCTTTATAATACAACACCATTTTTACACACACCACATGTCTGGAATCGAACCCCAAACTTCCACATCAATTTCTCTTCCTCTCATACCTTTATTTTTTATTTTATATCATGCATCAAGTTTTTATCAATTATTTCAGTGGGCTCATTCCCATCTGTATTCATTAACATCAATATTCGCTTACCCGTCTGTTATTGAGAGGCAGCGACCGATTATTCTCATATAATTGCTTTGACAATCATCATCAACATCATCTTCATTTCCCCTTTTCCAGTTGACACTGGGTGGGGGCAAATATGGTTCCTCTCCACTTTGTTCTGTCGTTCCACCATTCCTCTTCCGACACAGTGTTCCAATCCAGGTTCTGTTTTCTAATACTATTCTCCACCGAGTCCATCCAACGCATTCTTGGTCTTCCTCGTCCTCTCTTCCATGTCATCCGTCATTCCAGTGCTCGTCTTGGTAGTGTGCCCGTCAGAGGAGCTGTCAGGGTTGCCAACAACCGAAATGACATTCCAAACACCTCACCTGCCGGACCTATGTGCCTAGAGGATCAGGTGAATTTCTTATAGGCCATAGTGGCACGAGAACTATGATCCAAGGGACCCTTGGTAACATGGTGGCTAAAGGACATAGTCGGCCCAAGAAAATACTCCTTAAAAAGCTAGACTGAGAAAAGAAACATCCAGACTTATGTAAAACTTGTAAACATATTTATTTTAAAATATGCAAGCACCTATCCTAGTTCGGAGGAGTTTTATCGGCTAATCCGCAAACTAATAAATAAAGAAAATAAAGAACCTGTAAACTACGGTAAACCCTCGCGAAAGATCTAATTTACAAAGATAAGCAACGCTAGGAAAATGGTACGACAAGAAACCCTAAGTCAAGTTACAAAGATCAAGCTAATAACGGAATTTACATTTAACAGGGTGGCAAGAACAAATCGAAGTTACGATGATACCATTTCCTTATTTACATTTAACATTAATCAATTTAGCTAAGTCCTGACAATTTATACAAAATTTTACGGCTATGACGTCCGTAAGACAAAACAATTACAACAAAAGCTACATGACAAGCCATAAAAAGAACATTAAATACACTCTTATGAACTAATTGCTCATCAGCACACACAAGGCAAACATTGGGATTTATACAATACAATAATGAATGAAACACAACACCATATTCTGTTATATTCCTGCCAGCACCTTGGATTACTCTTTGTAAACCAGTGTCATCTAAGTGTGTGTCATTTAGGTTGGCGGCTGCGTAGTTAAAACTACGACTTATGTCGCATGAGGGTCAAGCTCCACCAGCTACGAACTAAAGGTTGAGCAACACTCCGTCTATCAAAAATAGTGTCATCTCTCCTAGATTATTTCCATCAGGAAATGTAAACATCAGCAAGGCGTCGGTCAGCAGGTCCAAAATGCAAATTGATCAAGTTTAGAAGCAATAAACATTTAGTTATTAGTTTTTTATAATAATTATGCGCTTGATTATTAATTTCGTCGGTTTAATTAATCGTTGATTTATGGCGGTAGTGTTGACATTCCTGAATACCTTGGGATCAGCAGTAGCGTCTCGTGCGAGATCAAATCTCTGCTGTCACATCGACATACAAGTCGGAAACCCCTTCATCGAGCTCCCAACGCTCGGACAAACAATAACACAAGTTATTTGTGGCTCGCGGCTCACTTAAATAACCTTGGGCAGGCCTGGCAATCACATCAGTTACCTCCCATAAATACCTAGTCTGAAGAACGAAGTCTGGACACATTACACGCACTGAAATACATGAATAGCCTCTAACAAGGGCGTCTATCACTAGCCTCACCGTAACAATTGTAACATTAAATAAATGTTTATTGGTTATTGGTCTCCCAACATTGACCAACCCTATCATTTGGTTATCACTTTCGCTGTATTTCTTTTCTTATAATGGTACTCGGGGTCGATGACGTTAGCACGCAGGGAATATTTTAAATGTGATACCTTATATGGCTTATTTCTCTACAAGTAAGCTAGCTCCGATTACCTACATCTGGTATAAAGGTTAGTATCCACAACACTCTCAATAAGTACAATATTTTTAATATACTTCTGTTTATTATTTATTTCTGGTTGTTCTTTATTATATTTCTTTACTTTCTATCTTCTTTATGACAAACCACTTCTCAAACCTGCCAGTTTTCATCCAAGAACACAAATCTTTTTAAGCCAAACCTCTCATTAATCAACATCACACCATGGCAACATATCAGAATGGGCAAAGCCCCCTACAATCCATTGCTGGGATACCACAATGAAACCAATATGCACAAGTGCTAGACTCCTTCTAGTGCCTTGATAAAATGAACTGTTTCAATTCGCCCCTCGGTGTGATTCTTATGTGAGAAACACATAAGGATCACACACATATAAAAATACATAAATAAAACGTAATATACATCAAGTATACAATAAAACACACAGAGTACAACAAATTATAGATTATCAACATCACATAACGTTGTATCACTCTCCTCAGATGGAGCAGCCAAAACTATATCATCAAGTTCATTAGACACTCCTCCTTCATCAGAAAATCGGACAGCATCATAATCAGAAGGAACGGCAGAATCGTTATCATCTTCGCTCTCCCCTTTCTCCTCCTGCCTCCACGCCTGCTTCGTCGTCTGTAATTCTTGCGTCTCCTACGCCTTCCGCCTCGTCGTCTTCTACGATGCCTCCTGTCTCCCCGTCTCCTGTATTCCAAACCTCTCTTTCTTTCTACGATTTCTAACTTCTTCACAATCAGGATCAACTCCTTTATCAGATGGTATGCAGCACTAGAAATGTCCATTGATGGAATCCATTTCCCTTCCTGTATAAGATATAATTAATTTGTATCAATAAGCTTCTAGTACTTAGGTCAAACTAAAATATGAGAATTTTTATCCTTTCCTCAACGGAACTGGTGTTCAAACGTTTTGCTTATTCCATGCTTCTTGATATTATTACGTATCTTCTCATCAATCTTGAACTCACTCATCCACTGAAGTAATTGTTTTCTAACATTTACAATTAAGTTCCAGAATTGGTAAACACTTTTCATCTTAAGTAAACATGAGTCACAAATATTCTCATAAAGCTCATCAATTTTCTCAACCCACTAGCTGCTGAAGCTGGTACTAATACGGCTTTGCTGGTAAAAGAAACCTCTGGTAAACCACTGGTAAAATCTATTTCTGTGGTAGCCCTCAAAGTCTAACAGATTTACACAGCAATATATTCACAAATGTATGAAGTTTTAGTTTACCATAACGTTCGTCTATAGCATCGTCCTAAATTATTTTTATATTTTATTTTTCTTCTCGCCCCCCACTTCTCTGATGATTTTCTTGTTTTAGTTGTAGTAGATAACAGTAATGTTCTAGGTGTTTCATCTGGAATCTGCCCACTCCTTCAGTCTTCTTGTTCTTCGCTTAGACTTTCTCCTCCTCCTGCCTTCCATCTCGTATTTTTCTTCATTCGCCATGTCATCCCATACCTCGAACTCCTCATCTTCCATCTCGTCTTTTTCTTCATTCGCCATGTCATCCCACACCTCAAACTCCTCATCTTATATCTCCACCCTTCCTCATTTTCTTCTTCTTCCTCGTCTGATCCTTCACTCTCTCCTTTACCTGACATCTCATCTTCTTCCTACTCCTTCTCTTTGCTTTCCAACTCATCTTTTTATCTATCATCCTGGTCCTCTTTGTCTTCATTCTCAACCACTTCTCTCGTCTTCCTTTCCACATTTTCCACCTCTTCCTCGTCTGTCTTGTCTTACTCAACAGTTCCTTTCTCTTCTTCCACTTTGTTCTCCACTGTTTCTTATTCACCTTATCTTCTTCTAATATATAGTTTTCCTCCATCTCTATCTTGTCCTTTACTCTTTCTTTTATCTCTTTTCCTTGACTGCTACTGTCCTCATGACCAACCTTATCTGATTCTTCTTTCTCTTCTTCAGTTTCATCCATATCAACTGCTTTCTTTCGTTCTTCCGTCTTATCTTCTTCCTTATCCATTTCTCCTTTCTTTTGTACCTTTTCCTCAATCTCATCCTCTTCCTTGTCCTCAGTTTTATCCTCCTCGTCCATTTGACTTTGTCCTTCTTCTCCTTGTTCTCTCTCTTCCTTACGCCCCTTACCATCACGTACTTCACACATCTCTCCTTCAATCTCTTGTCCATCTTTCATTCCTTCTTCTCCTCCATTACCATCGTCTACACGCCCCCCACATCTGTGATAATTTTCTTGCTTCTTATTCCCTTCTTCATTTAGTTTTCTATAATTTCCTTCTATTTCAGCCACTCTATCATCACGTACTTCACATATTTCCTCCATTTATACTTTCATTGAGTCTATCTGCTCACATATCCGTTCACTCGCCTTATCAATGTTGTCACTCAACTGGTCTAACTTCTCCATAATTATTCGTACCAGCATATGCTCCATATCCCTCTTCCGTGTTTCCATTTTATTGTTGGCTCTTCTTATAATTCTAGACCTTAACTTTAATTCGTCATGCTTTGACATATCATTATCTTACCCACCAAAATGTATACATTTTACAACTCTTAATATAGCCTATATATTGGTAATTTGCACATTTGTCTAGACAATTACTAGCTTCCCTATCGAGCTCCACGTTGTGGCGCAATATTGTAACATTAAATAAATATATATTGGTTATTGGTCTCCCAACATTGACCAACCCTATCATTTGGTTATCACTTTCGCTGTATTTCTTTTCTTGTAATGGTACTCGGGGTCAATGACGTTAGCACGCAGGGAATATTTTAAATGTGATGCCTTATATGGCTTATTTCTCTACAAGTAAGCAAGCTCCCATTACCTGCATCTGGTATAAAGGTTAGTATCCACAACACTCTCAATGAGTACAATAGATTTTTCCATATTTTTAATATACTTCTGTTTATGATTTCTTTCTGGTTGTTCTTTATTAATTTCTTTACTTTCTATCTTCTTTATTACAAACCACTTCTCAAACCTGCCAGTTTTCATCCAAGAACACACACAAATCTTTTTAAGCCAAACCTCTCATTGATCAACATCACACCATGGCAACATATCAGAATGGGCAAAGCCCGTACAACCCATTGCTGGGATACCACAATGAAACCAATATGCACAAGTGCTAAGACTCCTTGTAGTGCCTTGATAAAAGGAACTGTTTCACAATAAACCTCAACATAATATGTAATTACACTCTCAAACAGTGTCAAAAAGTATTTGCTGTAGTAGCGAATCAAGCGTGTGGCATTTGCCAATAATTCATCATAACAGAAAACATGTGATTGTCACAAAATTGCTGCTTAGACCTTGACCTATAAATGAAATACAAAAGCTAACAGTAAATAATGCCTCAAGCATTTGTCAAAGGTCTGATAAATCTGTCTCACATATGAGTGTGCTCTCGTTGCATGCTGGGAAACTACATGACCTGCCCGTGACATTGAGCTAGGCTCTTGCCTTACAGTCACCTCTCGGACGGTTATAACAACACAATAGACTGAATGCGGCAGTTCTCTCCAAAGAAAGTCCATTAGAAAACTGGCCTTGTTATCTATCCCAGTATAACATTCAAATATAAAGCTTAAAAGCACGTCTTTCAAATCAAAGAAAAGTAAAAGATAGTTATAACACTCGTACTGAATGTCTTTGCAATCTGCAGATTGTCACTTCATAACTGCTCTGTATTTAATAACCAACAAACATGTGTCTAATCACCTGACACAAATAAACACATTAAAAGGAGCAAAATCTCACATTCACTTTGTTTGCTAATGATACGATGAGTACAGGGTTCAATGCTAAACTGCATTGAAATATTACTTCCCTGACTTATGTTCTACACTTGAACAGGATGGCTTCAAAGCTCATCTTAATGAAAGGTAATAGTAAATTTACATAACTGCTAGTATCTGTTGACTATCAACCGATACGAACTCATCTAACGAAATCAGTGGCGTGACAAACATTTAAATAAAAGGGGTGTTATAAAAATAACACTTGACCATGACGTCCAATCGCCATGTCAAAGAAAACTATACACAAAATCACCCATATCAGGGTTGAACAAAGTAGTACACAAGACTACAGTCACGTTTAGTAGCGAATAGCCCCGACATCTGTGCGATGCCCACCAGAATGCACCTGATTGAACAGAGTTCAATCACCGGGTGTCTCACAATCACTGAAAGTGAATGACAAAAATTAGTGCTAACATTACAAACCCTACCTAATGGTTCGTCAAGAAGTTCGGTTGATTCTACAATCTACTCTAATCTAAGCTACCACAAAAGAACCTTGCATGGAAAAGAATAGACAGGCTCTCAAGATTAGGACGTCTACATCTCGCTCATCCTAACGATTTGAGTGATACAAATCATCCTCTGGTTTCTGGACAAGGGTTGTCCAAACTAGGCCTCCGTCATAAGCCTTATCCGTAACCAGTGTCTTAATTCGTCATGATGTCGTCAGACTCCTTCCCATCATGGTAGCGGTCATATTCCTCGGTTTGGCACGTCCATCTCTTACTCGTGCGATATTCCTGGATCTTCTGTCATGCTGTAGTTCCAAAGAACGGCTCCCTCACATCATGGGGTCTCTATCTCATCATTCCCATCGATGATAAGTGGTGAAATGCGTCGAACACGTGGTTATTAAAATAAAGCATTTTTGTTGAAAGTAACCACTTGCAAATAATGAATTCGTTGCACTGCTTTCACTGAAGTTAGTTTTAATTGTGGTAATAAGCTCACAGAAGCTACACGGCGCAGATTGTTGTAAAAATTGCCCATGCACTATCTGATTTCACTTCACAGATTCTATAATTATTGGATCTCGTGGCATCCATGTGATCCACAGTTAAATTCACTCGCTCTTGCGGTCATAATGATATTCACAATTACAAATGTTGAAATAACGCACTTCAATAAATATTAGATCACTGTTACAAATATATTTCGTTTTACACGAGGGCATGGATTTTTCCACAAGCACGTGGCTAAAAATGTGGTGTTCCACGTTACGAAAATCTTCACAAATTTCGATGAATTTGAAATAATTACTGCACAAGCCTACACTGGCTTTAATTATCACTCGGTAAATACACAAACTGGTGCTAATTAATGCACGATGCAGATTGATAACTTCTTCGCCTACTGGCGGACTATTCCTTCGTCTTTCCAAGACGGACTTAATAACGCGTCCTACAAGGACGGAAAACCATACTCGAGCGCCAGGAGCTCTGTCCTTCGTTGCTTGATCCAGCAAATACTTTAGTCGTGCAGCGGCTGATTCCTTCCAGTTCGCGTGTCTGCGATGATAATACCTTACCGAAAAAAAAAGAAGAAAAAAACATTCTCCAGAATGTTTTGATACAGAATTACGAAATGATGATCTGAGCCTTGTAGAAAGTTGAGACATGTTAATAAGGACTCAGATAAAAATATAATGGATTTCTCCAAAATCAAAAGTGCAACCATTAATATCTCCAAAGTATGTTAGCCGCATGGCTGGTCTGTGGGTGCGTTCTGGGATGATGCATCCCATTATCAAAATGCATTGCAATGAAAAATATCACATGAGCCTAAGCTCAGCGGGCTCAGTAGCCTTACTTCATTCATCCGTTTGACATGTCCAAACCATCTCAATCTGTTTTGCTCCAGTTTGTCATTTAGTTTCTGTACTCCAAGTTCTTTCCGTATATCTTCATTTCTCACTCTGACCCTTCTCGTTTTCTGACCATACTTCTCGGGTATCCCATCTCAGCTGCTTGTACTCTGCTCTCATCCCTCTTAGTCATTGTCCAAGTTTCTGCTGCATATGTCATTATAGGAACATAATATGCTTTGTACATAACATCTTTAGCCTTAATTGGTATATCCTTGTTCCATACTAGTCCCCGTACTGCGCCCGAATTCCTCTAGAGCACAGTCCCAAATCCGCGCAAATTGTAAATGGATCGTGGGACTGTCAACACCCGGCTAAGAGCTGAACAACTCCCACCGGACTAATGACTAGGGAACCCTAGGAACACATATATACATCTATAACTATACTACTAACTAGCTGCATACAGTACAGAAAAAATAAATAAATACAGGTAGAGCATTAACGAGCAACTCGGCTCTCGGGCGTTAAGATAAATTGTCGATCAGCTGTCTGCATCTAGCTAGCGGCATCGTTCTAGTGTAATTCAGCGTTGAATCAAAGAATCTGTTCTAAAAAACTTGGCAAGAATAAAAATATGCTTGCCATTTATTGACAATAAAACAACATGACAAATTATGTTCCCTTCACCACGAATAGAAATAAATATTTATGCCTCACTTAGGCTAGATGCGCTTAATAAGTGTCTTTCTTGCATCCTTACACATATATGAAATGTATCTCTGCTCTAAGATATATTTAAATAAACACATTGTTTAAACTTATGACAGTAATATCTGTCCTATTTGTTCACTGAAGGTATGCTTTAACGTTCATCATAACAAACACACTCCCTACTTAATACAATCGTTAAAGTCTTCTAAATAAAATCTCAAGCTTTGAAATTCAATAAAAGAAATAGTTAATATTAAAGATAATAAAGTATTTACATTTTATACATAATCGCGACCGCACGATATCATCACAACTTTTTCTCTGATACATTATTTATTTATTTATCACAAAATTATGCTTCATTTCTCATGTTTCAATACATATATATATAATCGTTCTTCGATATTTATACAACTTTACAAATTTTCCGATGTTACAACAAATCTTCGGAATATACGTTCGCAATCGCAACGAAATCGTTCTAAGTAAAATTTTAACGCTCTAAAATGACAATGAAAAATACTAACGATGTCTATGATTATCGATCAAGCCTTGAAAATACGTGTAAGTAACGTATGAAAATAACTATCGCAATTACTAGAAACTTACTAAAACTTTCAAGACAATACAATAACATAGGTTATAAATGCAAATATGTTGGTCAACATTCTGGAATAACGTGTACAATATTTAACTACAGATGTTTGAAATGCACTGGTCTACCTTCTCTTTGAGATCGTTGGTGACAGACCTGATGACGCCTGTGTCCTCGGAATCTCGCCATGTGGTTTTTGGAATGCAGCGTGCTCCTACTAACTGGCTGCATTATGTCATCCCTGCTATGACTGGACTGCAATGAAGGTGAACGACCTGGGTTGATGTTACCAAACAGGTTTCCAGCTGGATCCTCTCCTGCCGGCCCGCTTCCCTCGTTCAAGACGGTGACACGTTCTCGCCGCAGCCCTGGTTACCTCGCATCCTCCAGTCCTGGGTTCCTCGCCGTCTCTATCACGAATCCGCTCGTCTTCTTCTCAGATCTAGATGTTCTTTGAAGTCGGTAGTTTGCAGTATTCTTTCCATCACAAGAAATCACCTCCATGTCGTGAATTTCTCTCGTAGTAGCTTGTAACGTTATATGAGCGAAAACTGCGATGTTCTGCAGCTCGCTGTTCATACTGCTATGTCATCCTGGTAATTTCTGTATCTCACCGGTTTAGTATAGTTCTACTTTCCCAACATGATGAATTTAAAACATCATTCTCACTACGATATAGTGTGTAGTCGTAGTTCTTCCCCTCCGACCTGAAGTTTCATCCATTCTTGATTTGATTTGATTTATTTTCACTGCTACACTTAGAGCTTAAGAGCTCCTTTACAGTAGCGCCCTACATACAATAAAGTTAGGGCTTATAAAAATAAAACATTTCACCTACATTCACAATATAAATAATCATAGTCTAACAATTATAGTAACAAAAATATAGTAACAAAACAATAATAATAATATTACTAATGATAATGGAAAAAGTATATACAAAAGAGTGAGAGTGCATACAGACTATCAGCCCGAAAAACAAACACCATATACTGTACAAGAAGAGCTATTGAAGTAGACAGGTTGTCAGCTATTGTCCTTGTGTTATAATTGAACTTTAAAAAAGTATTTTAACATAATACAGTAATCAAATGTGAGAGGTATACTGCTCCAAGAAGCGGGATGAAAGATGTCTTTTGAAAGCTGCAGTGCTTGCAATGTTGACGAACTTATATAAATCGAAGGTGTTGAAGAGGCGTGAGGCGGTGCAAACAAAAGATTTATTGAACTTCATGGTTCGGTGTATAGGAATCTGGAGTGTTAATTTTGTGTATCTATTTTCTCGATTATGAACAGAATGCATTGGTGTAAAGGTGTTGTAGAGATATAACGAGGTCTTGGTATGTAATATTTTATGTGTCAGAATGGCAACTGATAACTGCCTACGCTCGTGGAGTTTCAGCTGCACGTAGTAAGGTGTGATATGTTCATCTCGCCTTACATCCAGAATGTACCGAACACATGCATTCTGGACTCTTTGTAATTTGATGTTCTGTGTTTCTGGTAAATCATTGTATACAGCAGAGCCATAATCAATGATTGGAAAGATGGGAGTTTGGACGAAGAGCTTACGTATGTTAGGTGGGGTGTAAGAAACAGTTCTTTTCAGGAGATGCATAGTTGATACAACCTTCCTTACCACATTAGACGTATTCTCTGCCCACGACAGTGTTCTATCAAATATCACTCCGAGATTATTGACAGTGTTTCTATATTTAATATTATTATCTGGTATCTTGATGGGTGGTAGTGAATTAAAATCTACTGAATTTAGAAGTTTTGTATATCCAATGGATATAAGTTGTGTTTTAGATATGTTCAAGTTAAGATTATGATTTTGGGCCCATTCACAAAGCCTGTCAATGTCTTCATTAAACAGATTTATACGATCACATGCAGTGTTAGGCGTGAGGTGAAAATAGGCTTGGAGGTCATCAGCGTATATATGAACAGAACTATTTCGGAATTCATTAGAAACATCGTTTATATATAGCGAGAAGCATAGTGGACCTAAGACAGATCCCTGAGGTACTCCACTTTCTACCGATTTCCAGTCTGAGGAGGAGCCATCCGCGAGGACCACTCTCTGTGTACGCATGGAAAGGTAGGATTTGAACCAGGAAATAGCACTCTGAGAGAAGCCAAGAGATTTCAGCTTTGCAAGAAGTATATTGTGGTTCACACAGTCAAAATACAGTTTGAAGAGATAATATCGAGAGAGCTGTCACAAGTAGCTGTGTGAAATGTAGTATCGAATGGTAAACATTCAACATTACAGGAACAGAGCACATCACATACCTGTTCAGTTTCAAAAGCTCCACTACCAAACCGAGCATTAACGTCCCCAACAATAAAAACATATTTATAATCAAGAATGAACCTGTACATGTCATTCAGAAAAATATCTAGGTAGCCAGCTTTCGGTGGACGGTACACACAAGCAAAGAGAATTTTAGTTTCGGTAAGAGAGATGTCAAGTATAATGTATTCAGGCCTCTTATTATATTCACCAGGAGACTGACTTAGCACGCTATACTTTGTTATCCGTAAGGTAAACTGCAACACCACCTCCACCGACGGTTAATCTGTCATTTCTAATGACTTTATAGCCTGTGAGAGAGACAGCAGCATCTGGAATCGAGGGCTTGCAAAAGGACTCACTTACTGCAATTATGTCAAAAGACGAACCACCAAAGACGTGACAAAATTCAGAATAGTGAGAGCATTGATATGAGCAATTTTTAGGCAGTTGGTGTTTTTCAGGCTGATAGCGGAAAGTATGTCTGGAAGGAGGGGAGTGGAATTCAGCTGTATGCCTACTAACTACAGACACCGAGTTTCCAGAAATATTAAATATTAAAAGAAGGTCCTAAAAAGAAATGTTGCATAATTATTTAAATACCGTATGTGAAGTAAATTAAAAATAAAATTTTAAAAACTAAAAGGAGGAAAAGGAGTAATATAAGTACGCTAGTTATTTTCATTGTACCTGGAACTTAACAGGGGGTGAGCTTTTTAAGCTCGGCTGCGTTTCTCACACGGTGTTTGATGTCACCTCGCAGTACAATTAACGTACCATCTGACGTCCACACTTGCTTCTCCGTGAAGATGGAGACCGCTTGCTTCAGTAGATGGTGTCTGGTGGAGGTGAGATCCTCTCGAATTGTCACCTTAATTCTACGCAACGCCCTCTTTGCGCGAAAAATCGCCGACCGTTTCCCATACGAAACAAACTTGCACAGGATAGCTCTAGGCTTTCCACCCCCCCCCCCCCCCCCCCCCCTGGGCTCCAACCCTATGCGAACGGTCAATGTCATCCACGGTCAACGGGACGTTAAGCTTTGCAGCAACATTGAGCACTAATTGGTCTGTACTTTCACTACTCTCTTCAGACACACCAAAGATTCTTAGATTGTTCCTCCTTAAATGTTGTTCTGTTTCCTCAAACTCTTTGCGCGAAAAATCGCCGACCGTTTCCCATACGAAACAAACTTGCACAGGATAGCTCTAGGCTTCCCCCCCCCCCCCCCGCTCCAACCCTATGCGAACGGTCAATGTCATCCACGGTCAACGGGACGTTAAGCTTTGCAGCAACATTGAGCACTAATTGGTCTGTACTTTCACTACTCTCTTCAGACACACCAAAGATTCTTAGATTGTTCCTCCTTAAATATTGTTCTGTTTCCTCAATTTTGTTGTGAAGTGAGGACTTCAGTTCAAGAATTTCATTTTCGCGAGCTTTGAGTTCATGTTTTAATTCTGCAATCAGCTCATTGCTGAAAGCCAGTGATTCCCTCAGTTCCTCGCATACCTTTTGAGCGAGAACTGTCACAAGGGGCTGAAGGAAGTCATTGTTTTGAAATAAGTTCTTTACGATACCTTGCACCAAGTGTCCGATGTTATCATGTGATAAGATGTCATTAGCTGCTTTGTCAGAGGGGCTGTGTGTAGTACCGTTGGTCGCTAAGGGAGAGCGCTGGCTGCTAATTCCCTGTTGAGGGGATGAGACCTCACCGGAAACAGCTGACGAGCTAGCTGCGCGTTTGGCTGGAATCTTTCCTTGTACACTGACATTTGAAGAACGAGTTGCGTTTCTTTTGTCTTTGTTTCCCGCCATGACTAACCTCAAAGTGACGATTTACAAATTCCAATATGACAGTAAATATCGTACTACACTCACGCTCACTTCACTAACACTTTCACAGATCACCTTCACTTCAGTGATCCAATAGCACCTCACAAGACCGTCGTAATACTTATTTGACACCTTCTATATGAAAAAATTTCTGGACTGATGCTCCGAGCGTTAAGCCACCGTGGAGTGAGATTGATAAATTCTTAATAGTTTAGGTCTCACTTCTTCAGACTTCCTTCCTGCGTAGTTACGTGTTCGATGTTCAGTTTGTAACTTTCCAAAATTTTATCTCGTCGTAGATTTCTTCCTTAAATGCAGTGAATAACTTCTTTCTTAATACTGTTGATTTATAATACTTAATTCTGCGTATCCATGACTTGTTGCTTCATCTCGAAGTCTCGAGTTCACAAAGACCTTTTTCTATATTGTCTATACTTTTCGTAGAGTGAATATAATTACGTCTTGTCTCCTCGACGGTCCAAATAAAAAGAGCCTCGACTCCTAGAGTCTCCTAGCCTCCTCGCTCCGATTTCCCCCGCATATCTGGTCAACTAGCCTCCAACCTCTATGAATATCAACAAATTCATACATAACTTTTCTCTCAGTCATTAAATTTAAAATCCGTTTTGCCGATTAAATTTCTTTTTCTCTGCTGGTGAATTCAATATGTAACACTCTTATAAAATATTAAAATAAAGATTTTAATATTTATTCCTTCCTCAGTATTCAAACTATTTTCTTATTGGTTATCGCCTAAAAGTGGTGTGCTTCTGATACGCGTTTGTTCTCCCTCTCTTGATAGTGGCGTGAGTCTGACCTCAAGTCAACCTTGCTCTCTCCCCCTGGATCAAAAACTGGTTTCTCGCAGCGAACCTCGCTAAAAGTGTCGACTTCCAGGACAATACTTCTTTCATTTACTCTTGGTTAAAAATTACCAGATCATAAAATCTCCATTATCTCTTGAAATAAAAATATTTCTTCAGGCGAAAATTTTTCCAAATGCTTATATAAACATACTCTTCCATCCAGACTGCAAATTTAGTCGAAAATTCCAAATTTAAAACATGCCATTTTTCTGAGGTGGTTCTCGATTCGTATCTCGTCCTGTCTTCTCTCTAATAGACATGATTTCGAGCGCAGTACCTGTTGGTAGAAAGCACTCCCGACTTGTATTCTTCTGTTAATTTCCAAATCTAGTCTTCCATCTTCAGTCAGTTCACTTCCCAAGTATGTGAAGTGTTTCACTACTTCCAATTCCTTATCTCCTACTTTGATTACTCCTTTTCCTTCTTTCTTATCTCTACTCATCACCACTGTTTTACTCTTCTCCACATTTATCTTCAATCCCCATTGCTCAATCTTTTCATTTATTACATCTAACTGTTCTTGTACCTCCATCTCATCCTCGCCCCTTATCACAACGTCGTCTGCAAACAACATTGCCTTCATCTTTGCCCTACTAGATTCTTTCATTGCTGCCTCATGATGTCATCCATCACCATTTCGAACAATAATGGTGACAACACACTTCCTTGCTTTAGTCCAGTGTCAATTTTAAACCATTCCGATGTCCCGACTCTAGTCTTCACACTACTGTAGCACTCCATGCACATTCATTTTACCATGTCTCTCAGTTCCTTGCCTATCCCCCTATTTGTTAAGCTTTCCCAAACTTTTGTTCTAGGGATGCTATCATAGGCCTTCTCTAGATCAATAAAAGTCATTACCATATCCTTCCCATATTCCCAACTCTTTTCAATGTTCTGTCTCAGAATGAAAATGGGACAATATGCATTAAAATTCATAGATTTTAATAAAATTTTGGGTGGGAATATCAATTTCACTCCCAACAATTCAAATATGTAACTTTTAACATCATAGCTCCCGTAGTTAATTAATTTTATCTTTGTACTGCTTAATTACCAGTATGCGCTCGACCCTTCTCGAGGGTCTAGCCTTGTAAACCAAAACTCCCCCTTTACTGCTCCTTCAAAACATGGTTAACGGGGCAAGGTCATTGTCTTCCCTTCCCCAACCGGCCTGTCTAGACATGATTTGCAATCACAACAAACTTCCTCTAGTATTTCGGATTTGACTCCTTCCCTTTAAATATCGCGTTCACTCCTTCAAATGGTAATCCAAGACTTATGATCACAATCATTATTCATTAGCAATTACTATGCCTCTTAATAAATCATAACATTTTTTTTTTCGTGCATTCTTGTAACAGTGCATTCTAATTCGGAGATGTCAGTATTTGTCGGTTATTTGAGCCCTGCTCTAAGCGTAACAATTCGCTGCAATTACTTGGCAATGCTGGTAATTTTTGGAATATGGCAAATACGTGACTAGGCTCGGATCCGTGTTTTTCAACGTCTCCCCAGTTGTCCGTAACGACGTCGCCAATATCCCTCCAGTCTTACACTGCGACATTTGGCAATGCTGGCGTGGAGATTCTACAATCCTTCCCACCCAGTCTTACACTACAATATAACAATTCATATTAACACACATACAGCTATTCCGGTGAGAACTGGTCTCCAACCCTGGTTGCTACCCATATTATTTCGACGATACAAGGGGAGGTATGACTGAAATTTTAAACTTCTACAGTTTTCATGATATCAGTACCAAATTTTAAATATCGAAGTGAAATGCCATGTCCTGTGGTTCGGATTCCACGTAAAAAGGAGGTCCCGTGGCTCATGATCTCAAGATTAACGGTCACGTTAAAACTACAAGCTTCCTTGCTTAGCTTGCAAATTTTAAATACACATGTAGATAGATATCAGTATATCATGTACCAAGTTTAATACATCTATGCCTACTGGTTCTCAAAATATCCTTTTTTTAGTACATAATAATTAGTGGCTTGCAAAATGCTCCTTGCGATGCAATTTTCAGGCTGCTGAACTGAAATTTGGTAAGAATGCACCTTACTAGTATATTAACAGTATTTGCCCTCAACTTTAAAATCTGTTGAATATTGAACTGTCTAGAATTTTTCTAAATTAGGTTTTTTTTTTTAAATTAATGCTGCAACATTCAAATTTAACAAGACAAAACATATACTAATATACATTTGACATAAAAACTGAGAGCAAATTCATATCCCTACCTAAGCTGGAGCATGCAAGTAACTTTTCAGCTAATTCTGATTTAAACTCTGTCGCAAGGAGCATTTTGTATACAGCAAAATGTGTTGAAATTTGTAACTGAGAAAATTGCGTTTAAAGTTTTAGCACCATGGTCTTACCTTAGAACTGCCCTGCTCCATATGTATCCCCCTCAGATGTCTTTTTTTCTGTCTTCTTCTGATATTTTCATCCACTTTTGTAGTTTCCTGGATTGTTTTTGGTGATTTGATCTCCTTTTTTTACTCAAGGTGACACGCCGCATATCCTGACTTTTGCTGCCAAAGACCGCACAAGCAGATATAGTTTCCCCTCGGACAGAATGAACAATTTCCAGTGTTTTGAGACAACCCATGTTGAACTCACTGACTGCCTTAGGACAGCAAGTTCAAGTTTTTTCCTCAATACAAAGACTTCCTGGGGGCATTTCGTCCAAACATCACTATGAAGACATTCGTTCGCATTTTGTGTTCTCCCTTGGGTGCAACGTTGTAACAGCTGATCTGATGCAAGCCTGTGGTATGCTGGCATGATTTTTAAAACTACTGTAGGACTTAATTTACAACTCATTTTACTATGACTATCCACTGGTTTCCCTTCCGCAATTTGTCGATTATAAAAACACCATGATGTTAAAGATTTTGGACATGTTCCATGTTGGGACTTAGTGTCTGTGGACATGCAGTGTCTAAGAGTGGCATAAACTGCCCTCTTCATTTCAATAACATCAGGAATATTACTAGCAATGGCATGCCTGTAGTAGTTTGTAAGCTTTGTAATGGTGGTCTCTTTTAAACTGCCTTCTTTACGACCCCCCAGAGTGACACCTTTAACCTTCCACTCCTTAACAATGTTCCGAAGTGCAGTACCAAGTCGTTTAGCCACATGATTGATGCACTTCTCTTTTTCGATGACTTGCTGAGGACCATACACTTGAAGAGCATTCAAATGGGCATGGGTTTTGGCATCACCATCAGACAACATCGTAGTGTACCTCATCCCTCGGTCAGCAATAGATCTTTTCCATATAATTTCCTCAATGTCTTTCTCCATGGCATTGGATGAGCCATTGTAATTTCTCTGGCATTCCCCTGGAGCCTTATGCCCATTGAACCAAATGTCAAACTCTAAACTATTTTTACCCAGTTCCTTCTCAGTCCTTTTACAATCAACACAGCATTTTGACAGTACCTCGTAATCTAATACAATGCCTGTTTGGATGTCAATAGCAAAGCCAACCCCATAGTTAGAACTGTGCCCTCGTTTATGCCACGTGGCATCGTAGGAAACACCAATGTCAATTATTTCATTGTCATCCCCATTATGAGCTTTGCGAACTGCGTCAGCTGCCATACGAAGGACCTCTTTCTTATATAGTTTCCCCTCATCCACTAACAAGTTCAAATGTTTAGCATAAGGTCTCTTTCCGAGAGTATTCATGCCCATGTTAGAAGAGAATTTCTGCACTGCTTGATGACCTTTTCCTATGGCACTAAATGTCTCCACTATAGTTTTATTCACATGAAAAGGAGGTCTTTGACTCTGTGAACTGGATATTCGAGGAGAACTATACTCACTAGCAGCCACATACCCACAGTTCCTACACTTGACTACTATTTTGCTGCAGAAACCATGACTTTCTCTAAATTCAACTACCACAGACTTTGTCTGACATTCACTACATAGTAAATCTTTCATGAGATTATCCCATACACTTGTGTGAACTAAGGTATAAATCACAGGACCATAATTTATAATTGGGGGCCCATACTGTGTTGAGCATTCTAAAAATGAATTTAATTTTCTCTCACTGCTAGAAATATCATAATTTTGTTCTGCTACAGAGCTCAAACCACTGACAGATGCTGCACTAGAAATATATTTTGTATCTAAATTACACTGTAGTTTCTCATTTGTGTTTTCAGCCTGGCAATCTAGGCCTAAGTTTTGAGATTTCTCATAGGACAATTTACCTGCAATACTTTTCTTCGAAGGGCGTTTCTTTGGCTTTCTATAACTACTTCTGGGAGTAGATAGTCGCCCCATGATGAATAAAGAAACACAAATCACAATTCAACACAATTTCGAACGCGCACAAACAATTTTTCACACTTTGTATTTGTAGACCAACACGTTGTACTGTTTACAAACACTAAGCAACCATGTTGTACTACTCAACACATTTAAATCTAATATTTCACATATTAAAACATCATACACTTAGAATTCCTGGCCAAAAATAAGGTAATCATTCAACACAACACCTGAAATAATTTTACAAGTTACAAGATTCTTAGAGAATAATTTCTAAATCGCTGTGGAACTTAGTCTCTGTTTTGAACACAAACAGACAAAGGAGCATCACGATCCACACCACTTCCAACACTCGATTCTTAGCGGAGTATTTGAAAAGAACTACGAAATAAAATCTAGGTAGACCTAAAACAAATATTCTGCAGTACTGCAGATAGATAAATGGATAGAGTCTTACTTAACAAGGCGTAAACAAATAGTAAGCTTGAGACACAAGGATGATGGAACCAAATTACTTAATGAAACATTGTCCAATGAGGGAATTATTGAATTTGGAGTACCCCAGGGATCGGTTTTGGGCCCACTACTCTTTCTTCTATATATCAATGATATAACACAGAACGTTCATTCACATAAGGAAATTTTGTTTGCGGACGATACAACACTCGTAATAAAAGGTGAAACTAAACAGGTCATACAGCAGTCTGCTGACTCCGTTACAGGAGAGTTAACCAAATGGTCACAAGATAATCGCCTCATAATAAACTATAAAAAGACAGTATGTCTAAATTTCCACACTATACAGAATAGGAATCCTGCGATGCCCAATATAACATTAAATGGTCATCAAATAGAAAATAAATCAGAAACAAAGTTTTTAGGACTATGGATACAACAAGACTTGAAATGGAATAAACATATACAATATCTGAATACTAAACTGAACTCGATGTGCTTTGCGTTACGTATTTTGAAAACCTGCACTAGCATGCACACATTAAGAAATACTTATTTTGCTTATTTCCATTCATACTTAAGATATGGGATCATATTTTGGGGTATGTCGCCAGATGTACTAAGCACGTTTAGGATACAAAAGAGAGCGATTAGAATTATGGCAAATGTACACTCTAGAGAATCATGTAGACCTCTGTTTAAAGATTTAAACATTCTCCCACTGCCCTGCATATATATCTTTGAAAGTATTATGTTTTTTAAAAAGAATTTAATGAATAAAGATGTTTTTCTTAAAACAAACAATGATGTTCATAGGCATAACACAAGACAAAATCAAAACATTCATATTTCACACACACACACAAGCATATATCAAAAAGGAACTTTTCACACTGGAGTTAAATTATACAATAAACTACCCCAGTATATAAAACTGGCCCCAAAAATAAAAACCTTTGATAGAATGTTGAAAGCTTATCTGCAGTGCCATTGTTTTTACTCAGTAGTTGAATATTTTAGCGTATAGGAGTGATGGAATCTATAACTATATTTTACTTTTTTAATTTAATTTTAATACCTAGCTGTATGTTGTTGTATTTATAGAATTAAGTTTTCATATTATGATAATAGAGTGAGGTGTAAATAGTTGTGCAATAAGATTGTATCTATTAAGATTTGCTATTATAATAAGTTATAAATAGTTTTAATCTTAGTAATATATACCTGTTAGTTCTTTTATTTTATGCATGTAAATTCTGACGTGTCCTATATCAAAAATGTATTGAATGCATGTATTTGATCAAATGGAATTAATAAAAATCTATCTATCTATCTATCTGCAAGTGAGTGGGCGTGCACCAGAGCATTAAATACCCATGCAGCACCTTTTAAAAATGGCTACCACGGGTCAAATAAATGGCGCATAGAAAAAAAAATATACCATTTTCTGATAGAGCACACATTGTAATATTTTATTTTTAATAAAAATAAAAATGACTTTTTTCAACAAAATATCGAATATTTCAGTCATACCTCGCCTTCATACACAGCTATCCCGGCGAGAACTGGTCGCTACCCATTTTACTTCGATGATCCGACTTGGTAATTTACATCTCCCGAATAATGCAGGTTAAAGAATCACGTATACTGATCCATAGCTTGAGGCGATCCTTTACACTTAATTCATTACATTTATTTGGCCCAATGTGGCAAGATATATGCTTGGATGTCCATCATTCCTATACTTGGCATATTTAACCACCATTTATTTATCCATTTATTATTATTATTATTATTATTATTATTAAGGCGTACCGACCCGCCATAAGGTTCATTCATTATCATTATTAAAGCCCAAAATCTAATTACTGGTCTCATTATTTTACTTCGGAGCCTACAAACTCACTATTTTTACAATCACTTTTACTTGGAGCATAAAAACTCTTTTAACTAACCCCGTGGCATTACAGCCCATGAAGGGCCTAGGCCTACCAAGCGACCGCTGCCCAGCCAATTGGCCTGCAGATATTGAGGTGACGCGTGGTCAGCGCGTCGGGACCCCTCGGCCGTTAATCTTGGTTTTCGTGACCGGGGCGCTGCCACACTGTCAGACAGCTACTCAATTGTCCTCACGAGCCTGAGTGTATCCCGTTCCAGCCCTCACGTCAGTTTCTTAAATCCCTGACGAAGCCGGGGATCGAACCCGGGGCCTCCAGGTGAGGGGCAGGTGCGCTACCCCAACACCACGGGGCCGGCCATAAAAACTCTTTGGCTTTACTTATTACTTTTACTTGGAGCATAAAAACTCATTACTTTCATTATTACTTATTATTTGGAGCATAAAAACTCATTACTTTCATTATTACTTATTATTTGGAGCCTAAAAACTCATTACTTGGAGCATAAAACCTCATTACTTTACTCATCAGTTTTACTTGGAGTGTAATTATTCATTGCTTATTTAATTAATTGACATGGCGCTCTGACCTGCCATAGGTCCCATATTATATTCGGTCCCTCCTTCAAAATCCCTTTTAATCATTTATCAATCATTGTATACGGGTTTTTCCTACTTCATATCTTTACAAGATTTCTTTGACAACATATTTCACTGACCATTTGTTCATGGTACGAGCACAAATTACATTGATGCATGGTATAACACTAGGTAATGAAAATGTTCATCACTTACCCGTCCGGCTTGGGCGGTAGACTCCATTTAAGGATGATTTCACCCATCGTGCATACGTCTAATGATTCATTGCACAATATTTGTATGCACACATCACACTTTTTACATCATTTTTCTTATAATTACACATTTCAATTGAAATTCACTTTTATCTCTATAAAAACACATATAAATCCCACATTACACTTGGGATACAAAAACACTTATTCATTAACACCAATCACTGTGCACACGTTTCATTTACACTAGCGTGCATTTCACGCTTGTTTGTGTAATTTCCTATTTCTATTTTTACACTTAGTATTATACTGGCCCGTATAATTGTCTTTCTTATCGCATCTCAGAGGCTGGTGAAATTTCCCTAGTCTGCTGGCGATTTCTCCCTATCTGAAGTTACGTAGTCGAGTGTCTCTTCTCTACGGCTCTTCCCCGGTCTCGAACTTGTTCGTGTTTCCTATTTCTCCTCAAGGTTTCCTATTTATAAAACTTCTCAGTTTCCAGTCTCTATTTGGAATTACTTTAACTCACGGAGCTATAACCCTCTACTCGATTCAAGGTGTTAATTGTCTATTTTATCACTGCCGTGATTTACTCGTACTTCGGTCGCACTTTTATCGCGAACAATCTATTTCCTACAATCTTGGCCTTCTTTCAAAGTCCATATACTTTCTAATGACGCTTGGATTCGACGCTTTCTCTACTTAATTTATTGTCTCACTTAATTTTTTACTGGCGTGAACCTATGCTCTTTTATTTACGCCGCCTGACTTTACTTGTCTCTGGTCTCGAACTACTGCTTGTAACGTTATAACTTGGTAAAACTCCCATACGAGTTTACCCAACACACTATTTATACTGTTTCTTTAAAATTCACTTTTCTACTGCGAACCCATGTGCCTCTCAATCAGAGCCCAAAAGGTATCTGTAAATAACTGTAATCGTAGCAACGGGGTCCTTCCCGGAACCCACAAATAGCGTAACGTGCCTCCTCCGAGGTCTTTCAAATGACTATCGAGTAACGTGACGTACCTCCTCTGAGGTGTACCAGATGACTGACTTTGAATCTGCCCTTAGGCCCTTATAGCTGATTCAGTAAAGAATATAGTTCTTTATTACCTTCAGAGGCTAACTTCTGAGTTTTTGCTCTGATCTTCTTCAGAATTTACCAACGGGTGACCAATGCTCTAAATGTTGGTTAGACATTACGCGGAATTGAAATCGTGAATTGTTGTTGTTGTTGTTGTTTGAGTCTTCAGTCTTTTGACTGGTTTGATGCAGCTTTCCATTCCTCCCTGTCCTGAGCTAATCGTTTCATCTCTACATAGCTACCTCACCCTACATCCGAGGCAATCTGTTTAATTCGTTCATTACATTCTTCTTAATTAATTAATTTAATTAATTATCATGCCTCTTGCGGGGCCTACTTCATTACTCGTTCATCTTCCGCTGATCAGTCCGCGTAGCTCTGGTGGCATCATCTAGCGTCTTCAGTTTTTATCTGTGCATAGATTATGATGTTTAATGTCTCTAAAAAATCTCATTCCATTTTAGATTGGTCAATCTACTGTTACATTTTTACTCCAATGGCTGGCCTAAAAGTTATTCGCTAATTTGTGAATTAGCCCACAGAATTTTCTGCTGAGTTGCATTCTTCTAAGTTCTCGCCCCTCTGGGTCATTATCATCAATTCGTAAATAGTTCCCCATTACTCTGGCTATTAATGTCTTAATAAATGCCTCCAGTCCTGCTGCGTCACATGCATGACTTCATCTTTTTAATGTTCAACAAATACCATCGCTGAGCACGTCTTAATGGGTTTTAGCTCTGGTTAGCCTATATTGTTTGACGTTAATGATGTTTATTCCTTCCGGTATTTTTAATTAAACATCCGCTTCTTGCATGTGTCCTGTTTCTAAGACCAAATCTACAGAGTTCTCTCTTCATAACGTGAATTTATCCAACTATTTTCCAAGTATCTGCGTGTTCGACTCTTGTACCAATCTCCAATTGGGTACAGTAGCATGGCATGACTCAACTTCACATCCTGGAATAGGCTTTATATGTGGCCTGTTATTGTTCTTGCAATCAGTGATCATCACTTTGGTTTCCAATTACTTGAAATGAAACGTAATTCATGGACTTCCTGTCTTAATTCTTATGATAACTCTGTCAGTTCCTCTTGAGATGGTGCTATCAAGGTGCTATCTTTAGCAAATCTCATATTGTTGATTGTGTATACCCCAAAGGAAAATCCTTTCTCCCAGTCAGTCAATGCAGTTCTCGGAGCATATTCATCGTAGAGGTTAAACAATAATGGTGAAAGTATACATCCGTGGTGGACTGCAGCTTTTATTTGAACTTTTCAGGCTGTATTTGTCTCATGAAGAGATTTGAGAATATCAGATAGGTGAAGGAGCAAACCTATCTTATCTTCAGATTTTTCAAAGGTGACATCACTTAACAGTATGAAAAGCCTTTTGATAGTCGATAAAACCCGGGTAGACTAGAACATTCTTTTGATGGCTGTTACATCAGTTCCATATGTAGCATACATTTCAAGAATTGTGTTTTCATGACTGCAACGATGACACATGAAGGCTTTAAGCTATTAGGCTGTGTAATGTACAAATAATGCAAGTCAGGTAGATGGTAGATAGAGAATTAAAATGTATGTGTTTATATTGTTCTGGTTTATGCTCTAATAATAATAGATGCTCCAGATGAAGTGACTGATCTTTTCTATCAAGCTACCGTTTCAGTACCGGCTTCGGTGGCGTAGTCGGTAGCATGCAGAACTGCTATGCCCAAGATAGCGGGTTCAAACCCGGCCGAAGTCGTCGGATTTTTTTAAGAGCGTTAAAAATCCTTCAGTATGCCTTCCTTCGGAGGGGAAGTAAAGCCGGCGGTCCCATGTCATAGATTTATGGCATGTAAAAGATCCTTTCACAGACTAAACTTGTGTAAAGTAAAATTTGTTAGGTTAGATTTCGTCATAACGCTCTATCAAAGTTCCAACGTTCACCACTAGGTATCATTGATATCTGGTGGCGAAAGTTGGAACTACTTGAAATTGAACGGAACTTGTAGCTCACCCTGTAGGGTATCCGCTGGAAGCAGCTACAGACTCAGGCGAGCCGAACATGTCCTCGGACACTCCCGACACTAAAAGCCATACGATAAATAAATAACCGTTTCAGTCTTTTCAAAGAAAGTAGTAACCATATGCTATGGGAGACTTCATTGCAAATATTGATGAAACACAGTAGGATGAATATGCTCGAATATTAATTGGAAGATATGGAATTAAAACAGGAAATGAGCAGGGCAGTTTCTACAATATTTCTGATCCACTACAAGCTCATTGCAACCAAGTTGTATGAAAAGCTTTGAAGCCATTTTCAGTGTTGCTTTATTAACAATTGAATGGTAAGTTTCAGTCTGTCAACGTGAATGTATGTCCAATGCTATTATGTGGGAAATGTGAGATAAATCTACATATATTATTATTATTTACACCCCTCTAGTAACCTGTTGAAATAATATTTATTACATGTAGACTTTTTCAAGCTTTCTCCAACCAAGAACGATACCCACCGAATCAAGAAAGAGCTATCAAGCTGTCAACCCTTTTGGAATTCCACACCCCTTGGTAGATTTTCACCAACATTTTGATACCTTTATCCTCTGTTACTTCTAGGACGTCAGCTGTTATTTCCATCAGGCCCACAGGCTTTTCCATTCATGAGCAATTAAATAGTCATTTCTACTTTTTCTCGGAGGATTTCTGGTTCAGGGCTTGTCAGTTTTATTAGGTCCACTGAATCGATTAAATCATCTTCAGTGTGGCTATGTTCTGTTATTTATTTTGTATCAGAATACAGTGTAATAAAATTCTTTACTTAGTAGTAATAATGGTCGGAGTCTAGATAATGTTATACACACAAGGAAATAAGAATCACAATACTTTTAATACTTGTTTGTCTACATGTAAGCAAGCTTTCATTACCTGCATCTCTTGCACAGTATCCACAACAACCTTCATGAGGAAGAGGCTCCTCACAATACTTAATATTCTTCTGCTTCATTTCTTATTACTCCACCTTTTCTGGGTAACACAACCCTTAATACTTGTCTGTCTGCATGGACAAACTGAATCATAATACTTGATGCTCTTCTTTTCTTATTCTATTTACTCCAATAAGCCTCTACATAGCTCACCATACATCAAAACATAACATTGCCATACATAAACCTTCCATTGGGGCGTGGTGGCGCAGCGGTCAAGCTGTTGGCCTCTCACCAAGATGGACCAGGTTCGATTCCCGGTCAATGCATGTGAGATTTTCGAAGTGAAATGCCATGTCCTGTGGTTCGGATTCCACGTAAAAAGGAGGTCCCGTGGCTCATGATCGCATGATTAACTACAAGCTTCCTTTCCTTTCCTTTATAAACCTTCCATCTTATCCCAATCATTTATATTAATTAATCTGCTATTCCATATTCAAAATTAACTCACAGCAGCCAAACTTCAACAAAAACTTCATTACCATACTCCATCAAATCATATTGTGTTTCAACAAGCCTACACCTACATCATCTCAAAAAAGAAAAAAAGACCTCTCATAACCATTCACAGAATAAGACCTAAAACTATCCTCCGAGTAACAGAATAAGAAAATGAAACAACACCACACAATCATAAAAAGAACATATAACCTGCAATGGGCAAAGCCCCCTGCTACCTATTGCTGGGCCACTACACAGAATCCAATAGCTCAAAGCAATAAACTCTCTGCAGTGCCCCATCAACCTAAAAAAAAAAAAAAACATAACATTAAACACAGGCAAAAACGCGAGGGTGAGCTATGTAACCAAATAATTTTGGTTACAAACGCCCCCTCGAGGATACATCTCTAACTCAGGGTTATTGATTTATCCTCGACCCTCACACAAATGCATAAATTAAAGCAAATACACATCATATAATTATATTATTTCAGTAGTATGCATCCCTCCTGCGGCGCTCACAAGAGACCGATCGTGAAAAATGAGCATTCAAATGAAAAAGAATAGGCATTACCAGTGACGCATTGCACTAAAATTTCATAAATAGTTATAATTTCTATAAAAAATGACTTTTAAAAAATGCACGAAGTGTGCGATTTGCAAACACCGTTGATGTAGGAAAATACGCTCCTTAATTGCTGTCCACGGGCCGCTGTGACGCCTGTTTCATGTCATATTAAAATTCTGAGGTCTTTCCTTTATCCTGAAATGTAAATAGTGTTCTATATTCATTTGGTTGAAATAAAAGCATAACCTTTCTCCTTAAGTCTCTCATTATAAACCTAGGCTATTGGGGAAAGTGTGGTTTATGAGCATGCGAGATTTCTCGCACGGGTGCGCTAGTCAAACATATACTGACTAAAAGTATCATCAAACACCATTTTCACATAAGCACACACATCACTTCTTTATCTTTTCTTTATCACCACCTTCCCCTTTATTAACTGCTTCTCTCTCTTTTGTTTCTCCTTCCTCTTCTACTTCTTCCCTTCCTTCTTCACCTTCCTTTTCCCTTCCTTCATCTGCTTCTTACATATCTGCTTTCTTTCCTTCTTCTGCTTCATCTTCTCCCTCCTTCCCTTCTCTTCTACCTTTTCCCCTCCTTCATCTGCTTTCTTCACTTTCTTCCATTTCACCTGCTTTTTTCCTTGTTCCGATTCACCTTCTCCCTTCTTCGTTTATTCTTTTCTACCTTTTCCTTTCCTTCACCTGCTTCCTTTTCTTCTTCAGCTTCTTCCGTTTCACCTGCTTTCTTTCCTTCTTCTGCTTCACCTTTTTCCTCCTTCATTTTTCCATTCTCTTCTACCTCTTTCTTTTTTTACTTTCTTCTGCTTCTCCTCTTACTTTACCTTTCTCCTTGCTCTTCCTTTTCTTCTTCTTCTCCTTTCCCTTTTTCTTTCTCTTCCTCATTTTCCTAATCTGCCTTATCTTGCTCAATAGTTCCTTTCTTCTTATCTTTTCTTTCCTCTTTCCCTTTGCCCCTTTTATCTTCTTTTCCTTTTCTTCTTCTGATCATTCAATCTCTTATCTCCATCTACCTGACATCTCATCCTCTTCCTACTCCTTCTCCTTGCCTTACATCTCTTATTTTTCTTCGTCCATCTTGTCCTCCTCGCCCACCTTGTTCTCCAGCTTTTCTTCACCTTATCTTCTTCCTGGATGTTGTCTTTCTCCCCCTCCACACTTTCCTTCACCTTGTCCTCTATCTCATCCTCTTCCTTGTCTTCAGTTTTATCCTCTTCCTCCATTTGATATTGTCTTCCTTCACCTTGTTCTCTCTCTTGTCCATCCTTTTCATCTTCTTCATTACTAACTTCCTTACGCCCCCCAGCATCACATACTTCACACATCTCCTCTCCCTCCTCCTTTACAGCCACACTCACAGATTCTACCATCTCATCTTTCTCTTCTACGATGCATATGATCTCCACTCTCTGCTCTTCCAACTTCCTATGTGTCCTGGGAAATTTCTGGTTGTTCTCCAGTGCCTGGCTAGTAATTTCCCCTGCCAACTTAACTTGTTGAGCATCCAACTTGTCTACTTTAGGGTGGCTCTGTTCCTGAACAGCAATCTGACCACCTAGGTTAGTTTCCAGATTAGTGGCTTCTACACTGACTTCACTAACCTGGCTAGTAACATGGCTGTCTGGGATAATCTCTGACAATCTTCCCTTGACCTCATCAAGCTTCTCCGACAACTGCTCCAAACTACTCAGCTGGCAAGAAATATGACTACTTATTCTGCCCTCCATCCCTTCAAACTTTTCGTAGCGAGACAGAAGCATCTCCAACATGGCCATCATCTCAGCTTGCATCTTTCTTACTTCCTTATTCGTGCCGATACGTTGGGCGCCAATGTAATGAATGTCTTTACTTCTTAGTAGTAATAATGGTCGGGGTCGAGATAACGTTACGCATACAAGGAAATAAGAATCTCTAGTAAACATGCCTCTGGCTTCGACACACTCCCTTCATATCTAATGACCTGAATCTTGATCATATTTGCCTCTAATACAATTTCTAGCTGCTCCTCTCCAATCTCTTGGTACTTAAACTCATATTCCAAAACCATAATTTGTTTCTTTTATTCTATATTTTTCTTTTAAAACAAGCAAGACATACATCAATCATCAAAACATAACATTGCCATACACAAACCTTCCATCTTATCCCAATCATTTATATTTATTAATTCTCTATTCCATATTCAAAATTAACTCACAGCAGCCAAACTTCAACAAAAACTTCATTACCATACTCCATCAAATCATATTGTGTATCAAGAAACCTACACCTATATCATCTCAAAAAAAAAAAAAAAAAAGACCTCTCATAACCATTCACAGAATAAGACCTAACACTATCCTCATAGTAACAGAATTTAAAAAACAACACATTGTTGGTTCCTTAGTTAGGGGCTGGGACAACGCAATCATGTAGCGCCGAACAACAACAACAACGCAATCATGTAGCCCCGAACAATAACACACAATCATAAAAGGAACATAACCTGCAATGGGCAAAGCCCCCTGCCACCTATTGCTGGGCCACTGCAAAGAATCCAATAGCTCAAAGCAATAAACTCTCTGCAGCGACATCAACAGGTGGCCATGCTTCTAATCTAACCTAAAGAGAACATAACATAAAACACAAGGCGAAAATGTGAGGGTGAGCTATGTGACCAAATAATTTCGGTTACAACAGTCTAACCAGCAAAACGTCGCTCTGAAAATATGTTCCTCGGGATTTTATAGTTATGAGTCATTCTTCTCTGCTGAGCTGGCTGCATGGCTCAGCGGTAACGTTCTTGCTTGCTCTGTCCAAGGTTGCAGGATCGAATCCTGGTGCAGTCAGCTGGCATTTGAGGGTGTGTAAATGCAAGGGAGCCATGTAATTAGATTTTCTGGCACGTTAAAGATCCCCTTCGGGGCAAAGTTTCGGCACCCCGGTGTCTCTGACAGCCGCAGATGTTCAAAGGTACATAAAAGAAATAACATTACCATTATTATCTTCTCTGCTGTGCATTATGAAGATGGCCACGGATGGTGGCTCCAGACTCCTTGTTGTCTGTGTGACCATTGGGTCATTCCATGCCAAATCATCACCAAAAAAATTGTACTTTTTAACCTGACCATCTCAGATTTAAATGTAATTCGACAAGAAGTTAAAATACATCAAGTTGTACACACATGCAAAATTTTACCCCTCAGTGATTTGTGATATACAGCAGGGTTGCAAACATGATTTAAAAAATGCGATTTTTTTTCCTCGCATGCTCTCCAAAAATGAATCATAACTTTACTTCTAATTGAGGTAGAATCTTCATGTTGGTCTTATTTTGAAGCTAATAAAAGTAGACATTTTAAAAATAATGATTTTGCATCACCTTTGAACTTCACAGAAGGTTGACCTTTTACCTTGAGTATCTAAGAAAGTGTACCTTTAATTTCATTGGGGACAAAATATGATAAACAGTGAAATGTATTCGTTCTTCGGTATAAATTTTATTTTGGGATGGCTTTGGGAACACGAGTAAAAAAATCGCGAAAACATCATACTTCATATTCAATTGAATAACTTAACCTGGTGGAACGATGAAAAAGGGCCCAAACATAATTGGAAGGGAAATATCAATGACAAAACCATAACAAAAACAGTATCAGAAGTAGAATTATCAATCAACCCATTAAACCAAGAGGGAAAAAATGCCGTAAGATATGAAATAAATCAAAAAATCTAAAAAATGCTTTAAAAAAACAGAAAAAAAGATAACAAAGAAACACAGCTAATAAAAAAATTGAAAGATAAAATAGAAGATGATAATATCTTTGGCACCAAGTCAGACAAAAGCAACTCGATAGTTTTAATTGAAAAAGAACAATATTATTTATTTATTTAATCGAATAGCTCTTAATAGAGCACGTTAATTCAATTCATCAAGTTTTGCTATATGATTTCTTCTTGGTCACCCAAAATTGCTTCATTCTTTCAGATTGTTGTTGCCGGAGCTCCTCAATGTTGTGTGGCTGTTTCCTGCTTTTCTCTAGTTCCTCCTTGAAGGTGACTGTTTTAAATTTGTTCCGAAAGAGTTGTCTTTTAGGTATGTCTTCAATTTGTATATTGGCCTCTTTAAGGTCATTCAATGTCTGTTGAAACCAAGCTGGCTGTATCTTAAGTTTCATAATTTTATTGAAAATTTTCTTTGTCAATCTATCATCGTTCATTCCTTGTAAATGTCCAAAAAAGGATAATCTTCTTCTTCGCATGGTATGTAGCATGTTTTCTACATGCTCATCAATTTCAACATTTGGTCTAGGTCTGTTGTAATCTGCTCCTACTTTTCTAGGGCCAAGTATACTTCTAATTATTTTCCTTTCCATGACCATGATTTTGTTAATTTCGCCTTTATTCATTAATTTGAGCGTTTCAGATCCATATAAGGCCTCTGGTTTCACAACATTATTATAATGTTTAATTTTAATAGAATTAGGTAATGCTTTTTTTTTCTTATAAATGTTCCTGGTGAGCTGGAGAGCTATATTCATTTTCTTTGTTCTAACTGTTAGGCTGTTTTTCTCGTTATTATTTATTGTAATCCATTCACCGAGATATTTGAAAGAATTCACTCTTTTGATTTCGTTTTGTTGAATACATAATTTATCAGAACTGTTTTTGACATTGGATTTAAATTCTGTCTTTGTGAAGGAAATTTGTAGACCTATTTTATTTGCTTGTGGTATTAAATTATCAATTTGTATTTTGGCATTTTCCGGTGCATCAGTTTTTAGGGCAATGTCGTCAGCAAAAGCCAAACAATCTATATAGATGTTATCTCGTTGATATCCTAATTTAACCCCTTTGGTGTCTGTTTTCCTCCACTCTCGGATCACTTTCTCCAAAGCACAGTTAAAAAGTAATGGTGATAATCCATCACCTTGTCTGACTCCTATGTTTATTTCAAAAGCCTTGGAGAACTCCCCACGAAATCGGACTTTGGACGTGGTATTTGTTAGCGTATCTTGAATAATGTTAGTTGTTTTAGGATCCAAACCAAATTCTTTTAGAATGTTAATGAGAGATTCTCTGTCAATGGAATCATAGGCTTTTGCAAAATCTATAAAAGTAACTGTCGTGTCTTTAATTCTTAATTGTCTCATTTGCAAAATAGTTTTAAGATTCCATATCTGTTCAATATATAATTTTCAAAAGAAAAATATGTATTGTCCGTTGAGCCATTATATATTTAAACACAAATTGTGCTAAATTTTTCTTTTGAAAATTATATATTCAATGCCAAGGTAAGGTTATAATTGCTTTGGAGTGGAGTTTCGACTCCCATAGTGCACTGGCTTTGCTCGTGACGTGGATACACATGTATCAAATACGTCTTGCAATGGCCTTCCCAGTGTGTACTAGACAGTGTCTTGGTAAGGTGTGCTTTAACCAACTGAAGAGCCCAATTGCACACCGGGGCGAAACACTGTCATTTTGTTGAGTTATGCCGGAACATTTAGCACAATTTGTGTTTAAATATATCTGTTCAACACAAGATCTATGTTTACGAAAGCCATTTGGATACTCTCCTATTTGTAAGTCTAATTAGGGTTCTGCACGATTGAGTAAAGCTTTGGAAAGAATTTTATAAGCTACTGACACAAGCGATATGCCTCTATAATTATTCGGGACAGATTTAGACCCCTTCTTGTGGATAGGGTGTATTATGGCGACTTTCCATTCCTCAGGAACTCTTTCATTTTCCCAGATCTTATCAATTATATCCTTAAATTGTATGATTATATCATTTAGGGCTTTCAGCAACTCTGCCCTAATCCCATCTTCACCAGCAGCTTTATTGTTTTTCAAGTTGTGCATAATTTCTTTAATTTCGTCCAAATTTGGTGCTATAGAATTTTCATTTTGAATGTTAATAGTGTTGGTGAGAAACTTGTCTTCCGGCTTATGACAATTGTGTAGGTCTTCAAAATACTCTGCCATTATATTACAATTCTCTTGATTAGAATGTGATATTTGTTTTGTCTTTGGATTTACAAGTAATAATGTGGGGCTTAAAATTTATTCAATATATAGAAAAAACTGAAGAGTGTTTTGACAACCCCTCTTTCAAGAGAGTTACAAAAAATCTCACGTCTAATTCTCAAAGATGGCTAAAAACATTAATTTTAAAAAGTCAGCATACTTTTTGATGGCGATAACCCCCCGGATCTAGTAGATATTAATCCCAGCTTGCCCACTGCTAGAGCCCTCCCAAAAACCCACAAACCGGGCAACCTAATTATGCCCATCAGAAATTTCAAACAATTTCAGCCGGAAAACAAAAGACCTAATCATTGAAGATAACTATGCATTACATTCATTTGATATCAAGGACATGTATTCAAACATCCCCATCAAAAAAGCCATACAAATCATCCACAACAATCTAAAAAAAACAGCAACCTCAGTAGTTTTGAAATAGATGAGTTCATATCTTTGCTAACTTTTCTACTTTAGAACACTTATTTTACTTTCAATGGCAAAATATACCAACAAAATCATGGGCTAGCCATGGGGTCTCCAGCTTCAGGCATCATAACGGACGCGTATGTAGATTTCTTGGAGCATAATAACATTATCAACCACATCCAAGGAATCAAATACTGGGGCCGATATGTGGACGACATTTTCACCATTATCTACAACAGTATGATAGAGGCAGTCCTATTGATCAAACTCAACAAAAAGTTCACATTAGATTCAGAAGAAGATTGTTTCATTAACTTCTTGGACCTCAAATTAACTTAAGTCCACAAAAAACTAGAGTTTGAAGTATATAGAAAAAACGTAACCATAAAGAGCGACTCCAACCATCCAGATAGCCTAAAAAGAGCGGCATTCGACAGTCTTTTAAATAGAGCTTTGAACATCCTGTTGAAGGAAGAAAGTTTGAACAAAGAAATGAAAATAATAGCTGATATAGCAAAGAATAATTGTTACAAACCAGAATATGTAATATCAAGAATAAGATGCAAAACAAATTCAAATCCACACTAATCAATGAAGATAAAAAGGACAAAGGCAGATATGCCACATTTAGCTATTTCGGCCCGGAAATGCGTGGCATCACCAACACGTATAAAAAACATAACATAAAAGTCGCCTTTAAAACTAACAACAACAACAAGAGCAATATATTCTTCAATTATAACTCGGTTCACAAATACAAAAATTCAGGCGTGTACCAACTAAAATGTAAGGAATGTGGGTGTTGCTACATTGGACAAACCGGTAGATCTTTTAAAATCAGACATAGTGAACATACCGACGCCATTAAATATAAAAAAATGTTAAGCCATGGCAAACCACATCGAGAAAGAAAAACATAGTTTCGGCACATTAGAAGAGGACCTCAGAATTCTTCATACACTAAAGAAAGGCGAGGCTCGCAGCATATTGGAAAACATGGAAATTCATATAAACCAAAAATTGGATCCCGTAAAAAATTTAAATGAAATTACGTATAAAGATAACATTTTGTTCACCACAGGGGCGCGCATCAGAAGTAGGCCAGGGTCGAAAAGTTGTCATACGTCACACATTGCGAACGCGAGGTCAAGCCCGGACGACACAGGCCAGTACTGAGGCGAGTCAGTCACCCGCATGATCGGCCAGACTACAAACACTAATCCGTGGGCGTAAAATACGGCAAAGACGCGTCTTGAAGTTTTTATAGCTTTAGATTTTATTTCTATCACCTCAATGCTCAGTGTCATAATCATCTTCCATCATCACGCAAGTCATGAATGTTTTTAGTGTCGTAATTTTGAAATAATTTTTAATAATGTTATTAATTTAACGACGACGACGTACACTGGCATGTGTGAACGTACTGTATGTACACCAAGATTTTGCTGAACCGGCTGAAGATGGCTCGATAGAAGAGCTGAAACATGTCCCAGAAGAGGTAAGTTGCCTCAAAACAAAGTAAATTGTATAACAGCTTAGGCTTTCACGGCCGGCGTTCATAGTTAAATACAAGCCCGAAAAACTTGTATTTAACTAAAGTAAATTGTGTTGAAGAGTGGATAAATCTTGCCATATATACGGTAGATTCTTCGTACGTTTCAAACGTATAGCGGAAACTCCTGAACCAGACGATTACTTCAGATTCTATCAGTTTTTCAATCGTCCTTAGCCTTCTGTCCGCCGGTATTTTTGCGTCTTTGAAAAATTCTTGGATTTCCCGTAAAAAGTATTTGGGCGTCATATTATTGATTCCGGAAACCTTCTAGGCTTTTCTTGGTCCGCCTTGATTATTGTGATTATTTGTCCCTGCGTGGCATTTTCGTGAGGTGTGGATGCTGCAAATGGCATCCCTGGTGTGACGTATGGACTCTCTTTCTACTGCGCCTGTGTCCTTAACGTAGGCTGAAATTCAGTATCTGCCCACCTGTTTTTCCCAACGTCCTCTGCGCTTCCTAGGCTTGATCTGGGGTCTCGTGATGCGATTTCCTCCCGGGCCGTCATTCTCGTTTCTATATTATTGTGTCTTTCTTCCGCTCTTTCCAGGCGGGCTAGTACTTTCATTTCTATCTTTTTCAGCTTATTCTTATTTTCTTCGCTCGCGTGAATTATCCTTCGCTTATCCTCCTTGAGGTTTTCCTTAATATGCGAGATTTCCCCGTCTATTTCCTCTTTAATTTATAAGTACTGCTTGCTATGGGCTACGTTCTTAATCCCTTCTCGTTCTTCGAGTTCGTTCTTTAACAAGCCTACTTCCTTATTTATTTTATTGTGGACATTTCCTTCTGACTCCCCTCACCGGTCAGCCTGGAGCAGCCAGATTATCTCAGTGGACAGCAAGATCTGATTGTAATGATTGGATGGCTCCTTCTGAGAACCTTCCTCCTGGTGGAAATCAAGTCTGGAGAGTGTGGAAGTCCTTAAATCGGCTCAGGAGTGGCGTCGGACGAACTAAGGACAACCTGTTCAAATGGGGCTTTTTGAAGGAATCTTCCACCTTGTGTGACTGCGGGGAGGAACAGACAACTAAACACTTAATTAACTGTCCTAGATGTCCTACATTATGTTCCACACAAGAGCTTGTTGATGCTTCAGACATCGCTGTTACTGTTGCACAATTTTGGGCTGATATTGTTTAGTTTGTCATTTAAGATTTTTGTTACATTGTATTATATTTTATCAACCTTTGGTTTGTTTCCTATGTTTCTTTTTGCTATGCTTATGACTCGAAAAAAATTAATTTCCTTCCGGATTCCCTTTACTTCGCATCTCGTTTCCTCCTGCCTTTTATAGACTGCCACTATGTCACTTTGTGCTTGGTCAACCTCCTTACGAGTTCTTCCTACTTGTGCCTTTAAATTGCCGAATTTCTGTAGTGCGTCGCTCACGTTCATCTTAATATCTCCTATCTCTTGGATTAGCTTTAACGCTGTTTCGTCCTGGCTCCTTATTTCTTCCTCTAGGCTCCTGACTTGACTGCTGTTAATGTATGTATTTTTTGGCTTGAATAAAACGCTGTTGCGTTTACCTTTTGCTAAAACCTTTATTGTGTCCTTAATTTTTTGTCGTAAGCTTTTTAACAATTTTGAAACAACTAACTCAAAGCTCCCGCGAGTGCAAGTCGCAACAAACCCAATCGACACGCAATCGACTCCTTCCATTCAACATCGAAGGGATGAAGTCTACTCATTGACATTGCCCCCCTCCCCTGAAAGGAATTCTTTCAATTAATTAATACAATCTTCTATATCCTAGTAATTATTAATGATGTTATGTTTAGAAATCATGGATCCTTTTCTTCATCCTCTATGGGAAGAGGGCATATTTTCTTGATACTTCGAGTATGCACTGTCTTGGTGCTGAAGCACGTAAATACAGCTATGTAACTCTTGTAAACATGGAACCGGCCTCTTCGGCGGCTTTCTCTCACAGATATGGGACCTGCGTAGTCCACTTCCTTAGTGACAAAGGGCCGAAGAACCAGCGTGACTCTTTTCTTTGGTAAATCTGCCATGTGTACCTCCGGAACTGTTGGATTAAAGCAATAACACTTCACACATTTTCTAATGACCTTCTTTGCCTCTCTTCTGCCACTGATGGGCCAATATCGCTGCCGTGTTGTATGTAACAACTGCTCTGGCGGACATGATTATCCTGGTGATGTGGTAATTTCCTGGGAGAAGTATGGGATGTCTCTGTTCAGATGCTCACTCTGAAAACCGAAGCCTTCCTCCAACCCTAATCAACCTATCGTTGTCTAAGAAAGGACTGAGTGAATTTAATGGACTCTTTCTTGGGAGGTCTTGATTATTTGTTAAACAATTTTGTATTTCAGAGAATGCTTCCAACTGTGTCCATCTGACCACATGTCTCTCTGCTTGACAAATTTCCTCTGTCTCTAGTGAGCTTGTTTTCCTTTCTGGTATCTCATGTTTGCAGTTGCAGATGAATCTCTGACAGTATGCTACTATACGATATAATTTCGAGAACGACGAAAATTTGATAAGCAAATCGCTGGTTGCAGTTGCCTTTAATGTCACTGTTGTAATCTTCAGTTCTGGCAGTTCTGTTTCAAATTCCTTGGATTGCCTCAGTTGTTCAATTTGTGTGCAGAGCCATGGAGGCCCTTTCCACCAAAGTGTTTTTTCTTCAAGTTCTATAGAAGTAATTCCCCTTGAGAGAAGATGAGCTGGATTTTCTGTTGATGGAACATGATTCCACATGGCGGGATCGGTGGCTTCTTGAATCTTTGCGATCCTATTTGCAACAAACGTCTTCAACAACCGTGGCTCGGTGTTGATCCATCCTAAAACAATTGTACTATCGCTCCACAATCTGATACGACCAACTTCTTCTTTCAAAGCACTTACCGTCGTTTTGACAAGTTGTGCAAGAAGAAGTGCTGCATCCATTTCCAGCCTGGACAACGAAATGGTCTTTAACGGAGCCACCTTAGTCTTGGCACAAAGTAAATTAGATACAAAGTGATCCTTTTGTGTTTGACTAACTACATAGATGCAGGTTCCAAAGGCCTTCTCGGAAGCAGCACTAAATCCGAACAAATCAAAAGTGTCGAAACAATTTCCAGGATTTACATTTCTGATTATTCTGTTGTCGTTCAGTCTTTCCAATGATGAATAATAGTCGTTCCAACTTTGAAGGTGCTTCGGACACAATGACTGATCCCAATCTAATCCATCTGCCCATAAGTGTTGCATCAACAATTTTCCTTTGATCAGTACTGGACTCGCAGGCCCCAGAGGATCAAAAATCGGTGCGATTTTGGAAGCCACTTCTCTTTTGGAATTTGGTTTTTGCCTTGCTAGTATAGCTCGAAACTAAAGACAATCCCGTGCTGAGTCCCAGAGAAGTCCAAGAGTCTTACTGGCTTCACCTTTATCTAAAATGAACAAAGTCCCCTCGTTACTTTTGCTCTCCAACTCCTGCAAAATACGTGTCATTGGACCTCCACTTCCTCAAATGCATTCCACCACTCAAAAGGATACTTTGTATTTGTTGCCGTACCTGAATCACATATTCTAGAATATTTCCTCCACACAAGCAGTCATCCATGTAAAAATCATCACGAATAGCCTTGGCTGCTATTGGAAGTTCACTCTCATGAAGATTAGCCAATTCATTTAAACATCTCATGGCATGGTATTGTGCAGACCCTGTTCTGTATGTCACTGTGTTTAGTTGATAAATCCTCACAGGGGCTGAAGGATCCTCCTTCCACATAATTGGCTGTAATGCTTGATCATCAGGGTGGACGAGGATCTGCCTGAACATCTTTTCCACATCCGTTGTTATGATATACTTATGACTGCGAAATCTAAGTACAATATGAGAAAGGTCTCTCTGTAAATTAGGCCCAATCATGAGCTTGTCGTTGAGTGATGTGCCGTGTGATGTTGTTTCTGGGGCGTCAAATACCAGTCTAACTTTAGTAGTGTCGCTGTCTGATCTCATCACTGCATGATGGGGTATGAAATATGAATTTTGTCATTTCCTGATTTTGCTGCTCTTCTATCAAAGTCCCTATGCCCCAGCCTTTGATATTCATTTAGAAAATCTGTGTATGCAGTCTTGAGTTCTGGTTGTCTGCTTAATCTCTTTATTAATGATTCTAGTCTCTTTTGTGCATGACCTTTAGCCTCTCCAAGTACATTTGGTCTTAATGGCAGCCTTACGATGAATCTACCTGTTTCATCTCGCGAAACAGTCTCAGTGAACTGCCTTTCACACATTTTTTCTTCTTTTGTGTAATGCTGAGTTTCCAGCTTTTTGCTTCCAAAATCTTTCTAAATGATCTGCTAATTGTTGGTTGCTGATCTTCATGCACGTGATTGATATTCCTTGTTGATTCTCGCAAATTTCACCGCAATTAATCCAACCTAATCGAGTCAAGTATAATAAAATCGGGATATCCGCCTGATCAATACATAAAAATTTATATATGGGTCTATATTAAAACCATTTGGTACATGTTTTGGGGCCTATTATGATGACCCCTTCATCAGCCAATAACATACAGATTACCAGTAAAATCATAGGATACATTGATAAAAGGTAAAACTAACATGTAAAAAGAATGGATGAAAATGGAACATAATCATGAAAAGATGATGTGATAAAAACACTTGACTGTGACAAAATTACAGAGACATTTAAAAAAGTTAACAGGCGACATATAAAAAACACATTAAAACAACATTTTAAAAGGGGGGCACTTTAAGTGCTTGTCAAGACAAAACATCCATGTGTCCATATGAAAAATACCAGCAGGGTATCGTGTCTAAAAGCAAAAGTTCATTCCATGAAAATCGTTACATATGTTGTTACCAAACCAATCCTACTGGACCTGGCTGTCTTGTGACTCCTATTAAATGGAGGATTGTTGTTAGTTCGAAGATCAATATTTCGCCTATGACGAGGATCGAAACAGGCCAAGTTAAACCGAGCCCCTTGAGAATAGAAGCAAGGGGAATTTCTTAAAACTTGAAGACATGTATAGATCAGTCCAAAAGATCAATTTTCTGAGTGGCAAAAATAGCCTTAGAGAGACCAGTAAGACGGAACGAAAACCGGGTGTCCGAAGCAGGAAGCGCAGCGTCCAACAGACTTGGAATTATCTATTATTATTATTATTTCTTCGATCCACTGGAGGAGAATACACATCAAAATTTAATCCAGGTCTTACTTGCCTGATGAATCGTAATCCCATTAATCAAAAAGGACCTTCCACTGGGGATTGTTCGTGCAAGGCGGAAATTCACTTATGCCCGGAGAATACTCTCTCCAGCCGACGAATATAATACTGGCCTTTAATTCAAATGGGTGTACAATACACCCCCGATGACATGCTGTAGGCATAGCGACTGTTCGACTAGCCTTAAAGCAGCATGAATAACTGGAGCGTCTCACGACATCTCATACGCACAACTTACATAGCTTGGCACATCTTTACGCAGCTCATTACATATTCATGGCCATACAATATACATGGCGAAATCTGGTGCCTGCGGCATGACAATACCTTTTCCTGCCTTTATAACTCCCTTTAATCCACCCCTGGAAGTCCGGTTACATTGACTGCACACCTACCGTGCATCATAACTTTATGGGGCTCAAACTGCCTCTAAATCAAATCTTTAAGTCTCCTTAATGAACGCTGGTTCCTATCCTCTCCAGTGATCGTTGCTCCTTCAACCCAGGGTCTGATTGCTTGTGGGTCTTCCCTGACTGTTTTTACTTGTTACTTTATCTCTTTATACTCTCAACATTAACACACAAATCAAATACAAGCTTATATAAGGTAGGGTCGGTCCTGTCTCTATTCTCAAATTGTCGCATCATATTTTGATTCTCATGCTACGGGTCCGTCCTACTATTACACGCTTAAATTGATATCCTGCCCCATGGTTATACACAGTTATACACTTAGTTCAAATATGGTACTCGCATGTTTTCTAGGGCTTTGTGACAAAGGCATGGATCGCCTGCCCTCCCGATGACGATTAGCCCTCGCATCACACACACGTTACAATCATTACAACACATTTTACACACTTGCTTAATTTTTAATACACAAAATACATTTCACTATACGCTTCGCTTAATTGGTGATTCTCACCTGGCATTTGCATTTGCCATATAACATTTAACACTTATTTCACAAATATTTTACACTTGTTGCGAAACACTGACTCTGCTTACTAAGGCGGCTTTGGTGGTGTACTCGATAGCATGCTGAGCTTCTATGCCCAAGATAGCGGGTTCAAACCCGGCCGAAGCCGTCGGATTTTTAAGAGCGTTAAAAAAACCTCCGTATGCCTTCCTGCGGAGGGGAAGTAAAGCCGGCGGTCCTATGTCATAGATTTATGGCATGTTAAAGGACCTTCCACTAATTACACCTGTGTGAAGCTAAATTGGATAGGTTAAGAATGTAAACAACGCTCTTAGGTTTCTAAGTTCGTTGCCAAGAGCCGACTGCGGTGGCGTCTAGTAGCTAAGTTCTGAACTTGGCCTAGTAGTCGTTGACGGTGGTGCTTGGCGGCAAAAGTAGGAACTATTTGAAAAATTCTAAGTTGCAGTCTGTACTTAAATTAAAAAACAGATAACACACACTAATACAGTCATCACAATTAACACCAGTTATCAGACAGCTTCTATACACACCCACAAGTACACGGGGCTACATGACCGCGTTGTCGCAGCCCCTAAACTTAAGAACCAATCAATCAACCAACCAACCAACTGCTTACTAACCTACATCCGGTAAATCAGCCGCCTAGCGATGTTTTGTCACCTGGACTGCCTGAATTGAAAGTCTCGTGCCTTCGTTCCGATGGAACGTTGAATCTAATTATTATCATGAAAATTCACCTTAGGAGTCATTGCATCCTTCAAATTTTTTACACTTGTCGCGAAACACTGACTCTGCTTACTAAGGCGGCTTTGGTGGTGTACTCGATAGCATGCTGAGCTTCTATGCCCAAGATAGCGGGTTCAAACGGCCTTGTCGTACCCGTCGTTATCTAATCTCAATTCCTTTGACACGAAATGACTCACCTCTTTCAGTCTATTAAACTGGGTTTCCACGTGTGCTACTGACTGGTTTGATACTCTCTGGTGCACCAGACTCATGTTAATTGCCTCTATCAACATACAAAATTTCAGTTTAATTGCTGTAACAGATTCGTAGATATTGAGAACTGTCTAAATATTTCAGATGGTCGCCAGGTTGGGTTTTTATTTTTGTACTATTACATTAAGATTATTGTGTACGTGTGGTATTCAAACTTCAATCGCATGATTAGAACACAAGCAGTAAAAACGAGATTTTAAAATTACGCACAGCAGCCATCTTGTGATTATGCAAACAATTGAAATAAATTAGATGCCAGTGGATCAACATTTGTATAAGCATTTAACGTCCAACGTTTCACGGCACTCGGATTCTTAATTCGCGAGAAACGTCCATTTAAATATATATACTTCGCGTCGCCGCCATGTTGGATTTGTGCTCACCAGGTTACTGAAAGTCCTATAGGTGAACATATGTTCATAGTCTCTATGAACATAAAAAAAATCAGTTTGGTTGCTGTAAAAGATTCATAGATATTGAGAACCGTCTAAATATTTCGAAAGCTCGCCATTTAGGATTGTTATATGTATAGGCCATAGAGTTATGTACCATTCAAGGACAATTATTGCCTAGGTTCATTATTCAAACTTTCACTTCGATCGCATGATTACGACACAAGAAATAAAAACTTAATTTTAAAATTTCGCACAGCCGCCATCTTGAGGTTATGTAAACAATTGAATTAAATTAGATGGCAGTGCATTACAAGCTGCAAATTCATTTACTGTACCACATTTCACTGCGCTCAGAGAGTTAAATCACGAGGAAAGTCTATTAAAATATTTTAAATTCGCTTGGTCGCCATGTTCGTTGTGTACTTTACAGGTTTATGAAATATACATAGGTAAACTTGTATCAGTACCCTTTATCACCATACAAAATTGCAGGGTGATACCTGTAATAGTTTCGGAGATATAGAATGTCAGTGAAATATTTCGCACAGCCGCCATTTTGAGGTTATGTAATCAGTTGAACTAAATTAGACTCCAGTACATTACAATGTGTATAAACATTTGCTGTACCAAGTCTCATTACATTTGGATAGTTAAATCGCGAGGAAAGTCTATTTAAATGTCTCAACTTCGCTTGGCCGCCATGTTGGTTTTGTAGTTACCAGGTTTTCAAAAGTCACATAAGTGAACTTATAGTAGTTCCCTCTATCACCATAGAAAATGTCAGGGTAATATCGGTAATAGTTTCGGAGATATTGAATGCTGGTGAAATACTTCGCACAGCCGCCATGTTGGATTGGTGAGACGTAACAAAATTTGAAGGGCACGGTCGAGGTCGCCGGGAGTAGTGCTATGAACTTTCCGAGTTTCATTGAAATCGCTCCAGCCGTTTAGATTTTATTAGGGGGGGACACACACACGAATCACACACACACACACACACGGACAAAAGGTGATCTCATAGGCCTATTTTTTCAAAATTGAAAATAGGCTAAAAAAAAAAAGAACGGAAAAATTAACTTCGCTATCAGAAAGGATCTCTTCACATTGTTACACATTTTACATTCCCTTAACAGACTTGCAACACAGCCAAAAAGAAAAACAGTACTAATGCAACTCGCATAGGGCATTGACATTCAAAAGGAATATTACCTGAAATAAACAGGATCAGTAAGAGAGAATATAAGCAGAAAGTGAAACACATAATTCAAATTTTTAATAATAATAATAACACAATAATAACAAAAGTGAGGAGTCATATTCTTTCTTTTAATTCTTACCTTCAGTTCGATACCTTAGAAAATTTCCTGGTAGATTTTGACATTTTCCCTGATCTCAGTTCCTTCCGGAGTTCCTTCATCTTGAAGTAGAAACGACACTTCATATAGTGAAAGATCAGTTCTGGTACAGTCTCAATTGCATGTTGCTCCTTACACCCCAAGCCTGAGGGTTGAATCGTAATGTTCTCCATGTTCTCCAAGAAATCATAAAACAAGTCACCCCAGAAACCTGAGGAAGATGAGAGGTGGGCACTTATTGTCTCTTCTGCCTGAAGCAAGACATTAAATAATGCCTCTGAAGGGTGGCATAAATAGTTTTGTCCCACTTGAGAGCCATAGTCCCATAAGTTTGTAAAGGGGGCAAAAAATTAGTTGTCACTGCTGATGTCTTGATAACATCAACACAAGGAACACACTTCAGAATTTTGGGGGCCTGATGTACAATATAACCAGCTAAATTGTAAACCAAACATCTTAAAACACTAGCAAGGGCACTGATGGGTGGATTTTTTCCCTGCATTGAAAGACTTTCACAACCACTTTCAAAAACAATCTTTTCCTCTAAACTGCCCAACACTGATGCCTTTATGTCCTTATTTTCCTTCTCAGTCTTCTTTGCTCGAATTCTGATCTGGTTGGCATATGATGGTAAGGAGCATTCTGTCTTTAGTTCACAATTCCCTCCTTTTGATAAAATATTTTTTACTTGAACATAAATAGATTGCAACTTGTGTAAGTGCAAGAAATCAACTGTTGAAGGATGGTCATCACAGGTCAATGATCGCATGATGCCAAAATGTCTCTCTAGTGGATCCTGATTAAATTTGCCTGTCAATACATAGTTTAAACCTTGACTCCACAAATAAAGAGCAATTTCCAGTGTGCTCTGAATAGTAACTCTCAGTGATTCTAATGTTCTGTTGGAAGCAAATGTACTATTTGAATTATCTAGAATTACAGACATGTCTAGTAAAATTTGATGATGTTTAGAATCTTTTCTCAATGCAAATGATGGTGGAATTTAAAGCATCAGCCATAATCATTCAACACCTGCGTGAATCTTCCAGTCGCTTCACTCTTTTCAAAACCTGGAATGCCAGTTTCTCTAAAAAATATATATAAGGCCTTTGCCATGCTAGTGCTAAATAACTGAAAGGCAAGTCGGGCATTCATTCGCTGGGGGAAGGTTGGATGTATATGTGATAAAGTCAATTTACTGCATGCCTTTACACCAGCGAGTTCTGATGAATTGTCAGTATTATACACAAGTTCATAAAAGCGATAGTCCACTGTGTCTGTATCAAACACGACAGCACGCTTGTCATGGAAGTGGTTGCGTATACATTTTAAAATATGTACTGCGTCTGAGAAAGCCCATACTTTCCTACTTCCATCAACAGGGTTAGAGAAACAACGCTTAACATATCCTTTCTTTCCTGTTATTTGTAAATGCCTTCAGACCTGCTTGTTTGATTGGCTGCCATCCCATGTGAACCCTACCACTTTACACCCTACCTGTTCCTAGTTGGATTATAATTTGTACTAATATTTTAGCCAAAAGCTTTCCAGGAGTAGCATTTTTACTAGCAAAGACAGCAACTGGTTGAACCAAACTGTGTAAGAGAGGTACACACATAAAAACAAGGGCATGGTCAGCCAACACATTACACTGGTCTTCAGGTGTTACATTACTGAAGTCCACAAATCCATCTATGAACAAAGAGGACCCATTAAATTGTACATCTTCTCTTAGTTTCACCTCATCAAAAATGACAATCCCTGTCTTTTTGTTCTCATCCCTTTCTTCACTGAAGTAGTCTTCAATGGCATCAAGAGCATTTTTATTTACACCATATGAGCATTTTAAACCCTTTAACAACCTCCTTAAATGCACCTCAGATGGAAGGGGCAGCAAACCATGTTTCAGGCAATGTCTATAACCCTTGGGTGATTTTATGTGTAGCAAAAAAAACTATCTAAAAGAAACTCACTGTCATACTTCATACCTTTGGGGTTCTTTTTCTGACACTTTTGCAACATAGTGTCCACAATAACTTTTTGTTTCCTAGATAGCCCTTCTTTACACTGACAGGCACCTTGTCCTGAAAGTCTGTGTTTCATCCTACCAAGTTCACTTTGCAGAGCAGAACAGAAACTTTAGCCCTCTCTAACTTAACCGTTTGGTTTGCCCTAGCCAACTTCCGTTTTAGGTTCCTTAATTGTTGTTTTAATTCTAACACTTCAGATTGAGAATCATCGGATTTAGGCATGTTGGAGAACTGGATATTGCTGATATCACAAGCGGATTCAGAATCAAATTTCGAACATTTGGGGGATGTCTTTGCCAGAAGATTATCTGACGATTTTCTTTTTTTGGGGGGATTTCCTTCGAGTTACAGTACTGGACAAATACTTAGGCAAATTAGGAAATATATGTGGAACAGAATAGTCTTTCAATCGCCAGTTGGTTCTTGGGAGTACTTCCTTCCCTTCTATCACAAATTTGTCAAATTTAAGAATTAAATCTTCTGAAAAGTGAGCATCACAGATGTAGGACTTTTCAGTAAGTTCCCTATCCTTCCTTGGTATGGCCCCTTTCCACTTGATAAAACGTTCCTTATCTTTAGGGGGTTTGAAAAACCGTCTTACCTCTTTACAGTCCCCATAGCCAGATCTGCATCCCGGTACAAAACAGCAAGGCATCTTCGCTACTCACATTAAACACTCATAGAAATGTAAGGGCTAAACTGCTGTTTACTTGCATTAAATAACAATAAAATTAACACGCGAAGATAACCTCAACACACGACAAGAAATTTAATTCCCTTTCAGTTAATGCTTCCTACAATAGCATTTCAGGTATTAATACTATGAAGTAATAGTGTAAGCACTTGTATATCAATAAAAGTTTGCACAGAACACCACCAAAACACTCCGACCGATTAAATACTTAATATATCGCACATAAACATATGTGGACATCAACAATCTCAAGTCGACTGTCGCTCACTGGAATGCAATTCCTTACGCTGAACCTTGCTTATAAGTTTTCTTCACTTATGAAATATACGAGAGCGTCCTTCCAAGATCACACTGGCATGAAGTGACTTCACCCATGGTTAGCGAACTTGTAATCGCACTTGATTACTGGTGATGTTATACCGAACTTTATAACTTAATCACCCGTTTATTATTTAATACTGTGCGTCACTTTGTTGCTTTGTCACTGGTGGCTTCCATTCTCGGACCGTAGAGCAACATAACCTCCGCGTTTGGAAAGCTAAGAACTTGTGTCTCTCGCTGGGTCGAGTCGCCTATTTAAATGTTCTGTAATGATGTAGCCCCAGTTTCCTTCATATTGGAGCTTATCTTCTGACCCACACATCTTACGACTTTGATTCCTTCTGTATCTTGCCTAAAATTTCCTGTAGGTTCCGAAACTGTTATGTGGTATTTGATCACATCGGCCGTTCGATTAATAATTTGTTCGTGCCCTCCTCAGCGTCAAGACGCTTTGGTCTTGGCGTCCCAAGCCACTGGTTTTTCCCTACGCTCTTCCGGTCATTTTTACACCTTCTCGATGTGTCTCCGCGTCTTGCTCTTAAATTCCATTTCTTCAATATGTTATGACCACGTTAATTCTTAGTCAGATTTTCTGATCATTGTGTGGCTTTCTACATCAAAATCGGTCATTCCGTTCTGATTCATTAACAGGAAGGAGTTTATCCCTTCCCCAGAGTTTTCCATTGTCTTCGACCCAGTATTCCGCGCCCTTTTAGCTGACCCACGCTCATAAGTAGTTCGGGGATTGGGGAGATGACTGATAGTGGCTCCAGCAAGTCCTGCCCTATTCGCTGCTGCCATTAATTATATGTCAACTCAAGTCCCACTCCAAAGCTTCCAACTTCTTACTGTTAGTTAAATTTTTCGAAACAAAAATCTGTAGCATAATTAATTCATAACTCCTCTCCTAATTCATCCATCTCCTTTACACTTGGTGAAGTTGCTTTTATTCTTTTGCACTATAATTTGTATAAGTTTCGCAGAACTGAGTTCTGGGGTTCTCATTCCGAGGTCCTGAGTTCACATCCCATCCATGGTCACATGATTACACAGTGTAATATGAATAGATAAATAATTATCCTTATAATTCAGGTCCGCCTAGTCAATACTTTTATTAAAATGTAATCATAGATATTTTATAATTACAAGTACATGTCTCGAGATCCTGCATAAAACGATCTCTTCATCAGCTTACAAAGTACACAGTGTAACCTTGCCATTTGTTCTTCATCACTACAAACATGGTGGTTTATAGCATAATTTCTTGCTGGTGGGTTGTATCAGGTTTGTAATCACTGTTGCCACTCACGTTTCAATGTCACAATGCTTACAAACCACTTGCAGACACCAATACTGGCACTTTCACAGTAATGTGGCTTGAAAGTTGGCAACATGAGCTGAGGGTCTGTCTACCATGACGTCATTTCAATGTCTCCAATCTTTACATCGTTAGCTAGATTAGAACGCATGACAAAACCTATAATACGATGCTTGTTGAAGAACACTGATATATTTTCACTTTATGCAGACTGCATATTCTATCTACTATACTAGGTATAATTGTATATGATTGGCATTATTGTATGTGATTGGCCATAGATTACCTATGTTTGTGATTTTGTGGTTAGGAATGTAAATATCTATGCTGGCAGCATTGTTTTGGTGAAGTAATTTTCTTTAAAGAAATAATTTACTTTTTAGTGATTAAAGAAGGAAGACTCCGACTAGAAGTAATGATTTACCAAATGTGGTCCTCTCATTTCTTGCCATTTCTTGAGTGTGCAAATGAAACCTTACTTTTCAATAGTTTACCAGATGTCTCACTTGAGGGAACACTCCGTGCAATAGTGGCTAGCATACTTGGTTGTCAAACCTGAAGTTCGGGTTCGATTCGCAGCTCTGCCAAAAAAAATATTTCGTGTTTGAGGGCTGGAACTGACTCCTAAGGCAGAAGTGAGAAGAGTTTGGTTCGATACCTACCTCAGCCTTCCTAAAAATGGTTTTCCTTTGATTCTCCACTTCAATTCCCACAGATGCCAGGATAAGATAAGATCATGATCGCCTCCTTCCCAATGTGTCTCAATTACAAATACACTCACTTCTACACAAACTACAATAGCACAAGTTATCAGACAAATTCTACTCACTCACAAGTACACAGGGCTAAATGCAACAATGTCACAAGAATCTAAATGAACTACTCTTGGGGTTTGTACTCCCCAGTTTGCCTCTAGATGTGGTGTTCTGAGGGGACAAAAGAGGTATTTTGTTTAGTTTAATGGGGTGAATCTAGTTAATCTTGCAGTTTTGATCACTTATTAGCTGGCCAAAATAGACTGAAGTTTTCCTGAGACCAGGCAAAATCATTTTTGTTGCTGGGGTGTAAATCGCAAGTCATTAGATCCCAAGAACACACTAGTGATGAACTACTGTATTTGCACTGCTTCACAAGTCCATGGTATTGTTGAGTCAAGGTATTTAAAACAAGAAGGAGATTATGCTCACAGTTTTTAGGTTTTGGAGAAAAATTACTGGTACTGAAATAAATTTTTTGTAAGTTCTCCTTGATGGTTTGTCATTGATAGCCTTGCAAGAAGGGAAGGGCAGTGTAGTCAACAAATTGACGATCAGCCACTTGTGTATTCTTGGGAGTCAACAAGGCTTGATTGCATTCATATTATGTGGTTGACAGAGCCGGTAAGAAGTGTTATAGACCTCGTGCGCATGGATGTTGCTGCGCTCTGGCGACAAGTCGTTCAAATAGTCCATGTGGCGCTTGTCGGTGAAGTGAAGCAACTCGATTACCAGGCTGCGTTTCTTGAGGTGCGAATTAAAGTTCGAGATGGAAGAAAGTTCTACAAATAGTAAAACAAATTGTTCTGTGGTTGGATGTAAGTACTCCTACAGAAATTGTTCGCCTGGGACGAAGTTCTTCGTATTCCCAAACAAAAAACAGCACATTCATAGAAGGAACGCTTGATCTGTGTCTTTAAAACAGGACACGAGTGATGGTAAACATCCTACATATAATTCACGTGTTTGCAGTCGGCATTTTGTAAACGGAACACCGACAAGAGATCCTGACAGTCCCGGTTACATACCGAGGCTGTACACGAAGCCACGTTTATCGGATCAGCACCAGCAACGAGAGGGCAGTAGAGTAACTGCGAGATACAAGAGACGAATAATGAGGCATGAAAATGACGGGGGTGAAGGATGTGTGATGGAGTATGGTTCATTCAATGAGGCGAGCACACAGACGGATATTGTGACCGTATATAGTGACAAGACGGTGGTGAACATATTGTTTTCTTCTTTGAGAAATAATTGCGAATCAAAAGTCCAGATAAATCTGCCGATGCCCCTTGCGAACAAACAATGACTGACACTTGTTTAAAACAAGAGTTAGTGTTAATGTGGACCTTGTGGATAAGAAGCATTATTTTTGTGGATACCGGTCAGTGAAAGCGAGCATAATCTTGTTGAAATAGCGGGTGTAAAGCTAGCAGTGTTTCGAATCCTGTTATCGTTGTTACAGGGCCGTGCAATGGGCAAGGTGAAGCAGTGCTAGCGAGAAATTTACTCTTGCCGGCCGAGCGTAGCCCTACTCGGTCCAGTTCTGAGCAGTGCAGCACGGCAGCACACTAGCACTGCAGCGCTTAGTCGCACAAGCACTGTCCATTTGACCGGGTACTGAAGTACGTCTAGTACTGAGCGTGGAGCCTGGACACTAGGCATATGCGTGTGGTCTGCCGTGCTCATAACTTGGGGAGGACAAAAATAGCATAGTGGGAGAGTCACACATTAATGAATCAAACCGTAGACATATAAGACATGATATTTGGACGCACATGAACCAGATCTGCAGCAAGGATACAGAAATGTGCATACTTTTTGGATGATGTAGCAGGTGCAGCGAGATATAATAGTCCTAAAATAGAATCAGGGGCCGGTATGGAATCAGGAGAGTTAAAATACATTTTTTTAATTTGTTGACATAATGTCACAAACCAGCCGAGGTAGCTAAACACGTTAACGTGCATGGTCAGACTACTCCAAACTCGAAAGACCACACACAGCCACTCCATACATTACCTCATTAATTTTATTTGTCATTAACTCCTCTCATGAGATTGGCATCATGAAGGCATCTATCCGTGAAATCATTCCCACAAGGAAACTGTCTTACCACATCCCCTACCTCATAGCAACCGGAATAATTATGGGTAGAACCAAAAAAACTACATTGGGACTATAAAACTGTATTTCAATAACAAGATTCTGAATTCACCAAATGACTAGATTGATGCTCTTCAGGGATATGTGAGTTCGAGAAACATGCGTTTGTAAAACTCAGCTGAGTTTTAATTCACCGGCCGTGAAAGCCAATATACCATCTTTTTGGAAGCCTTCATAGGGAGGTTAAGGCTGCTTGAGCTTTTAGTTCTCGCAGTCAAGTGGTACAGTTGCACCTAATATAAAGGGAGGTGGCGCGCAGTTCGTCATTCCTGTGGGGGTCCGAGCGGGGACACCAAGAGCCCGCCGATGAGCCAGCTTGGTGTCCTAGGCGAAACCCCACACAAGACACGGCACAAACCTAGAAGAATGCTGAGTTTTAATTCACCGGCCGTGAAAGCCAATATACCATCTTTTTATGCGTTAGTAAATTCATCAGGATTTTAAAATGAAAGATATTCCGTCGCAATCTAAGGTCATTTATGTCTTTTATTCTTATATTCAAGTCGCCTCCGTGGTGTAGTGGTCAGCATGATTAGCTGCCACCCAGGACTTCCGCTGTTCGATTCCCGGCTCTGCCACGAAATTTGAAAAGTGGTATGAGGACTGGATTGGGGTCTACTCAGCCTCGGGTGGTCCAAATGAGTAGAGGGGTTTCGACTCCCACCTCAACCATCCTCGAAATGGTTTTCCGTGGTTTCCCACTTCGTCTTCGGGAAAATACCGGAGTGGTACCTAACGTAAGGCCACGGCCGCCTCCTTCCCTCTTCCTTGCCTAATCTTCCCACTCTTCCCATCTCTTCATCAGGCCCCTGTTCGCTTTGCAGGTGAGGCCGCCTGGGCAACGTGCTAGTCACACTCCCCAGTTGTATCCTCGACTCAGAGTCCCAAGCTCCAGGACACTACCAGAGGCGGTAAAGGTGAGATCTCTCGCTTAGTCCGCGGGAAAAGCCAACCTTGGAGGGTAAACGATAAAAAAAAAAGAATCTTATATTCAACATGGCCTGAAACAATACCTCGTGGATTTACCTACACATAAGATATACGGCAAAATAAGCAAGAAGACACGAAATTCTTCAAACCTTCAAGTTAGGACAATATTCAATATTTCAACACTATGGAGGCCAAGAGTGCTATTCATTATATAACAATTAGCCTATTTTGCTCTGAAAATTACAAAATATGTTGTCTGTCTTTCTACCAGCTTGTCTGTATTTCTTTCGGTGGAGTGCCTAAGACTGTTTTGTTTGTTAGTTCTTGGAACTATTCGACTTTAGGGTTATGGTACGCGAACCGTCTTCCTAACTTACCAGGGGCTATGTAATGCCAAAAATACGAAGAAATGTGTACTATTATAGTTCGCCCAGTGAAGAAATTACATGGTATCGTGTAATTGATTGCGCTGACAATGAAAGAGACCACCTTGTAGTGGAGCGGCTAACGTTCTTGGCTGTCGCCCTGGTGGTCCGGGTTTGATTCCCTGCCCTGCCACGAAATTGAATTTCGGTTTGGGGTACTGAAATTGTATCTATGATACGTAAGTCATCCAAGCGGTGCTCATTTCGAGGACTTGCGCCAGGCCAGTGGGCACGAATTATCTTTTGTATACATTCTTATTCTGCAATTCGAATTGAGAGCACATCACTGCGTAGAGTTGTTAGAATAGCTTCCGTAAAATATTCTCAAAGGCCAATGCTACAAGTAGCCCTCATGAGTTATGATGATGATGATAATTGTTGTTTTAAGGGGCCTAACATCTAGGTTATCGGCCCCTGAAAGCCTCATGAGTTAATCCAATTACATATGTATATCTAGGCTAATCCAGATATGGTATTTAAGACATTTGATTTTTATTGCATTCTAAGTTCTGAGCATAGGAAAACCTCGAAGCTAATTTTGCAATTTTCAGTGAATGAACATCCAAAGTATAGTAAGCATCATGTAGGGAGACTGTACCAGAGAGAGCATGCATTGCTTGAAGACATGACATAGTGCGTAATTTGTGCTCGTACAACGAAGGAGGTTGTCAGGACGGTGATGATGATGAAAATGGTGATAACGATGAAGACGGTGTTTAATTAATTAGGAACCAAGGGAATATAAATAACCGATACTTAAGACTGAAGGGGATCTATGGTAAACACAAAATGAAATTGCAGGTTGATTGCGAAAGTACAGAAACTATCCAATCACCATATTTTATGGAGATTGACTAATCCAGAAGTAGACATGAAAGGGAGTAGCCTAGTACAAATAGGTGGAAGCAAAAGATGCTCTTGTGTGAGACCTCCATGGGCGTAGCCAGGACTCTGTATACTGCAAACACTGTGGAGTGCCTGATACCCTAGCTCACGTTCAAAAAACATAATTAAGAAGGGGATTTACTACAAACGTTAGGAATCACCGAAATAGATCTAAGATGCAGCTGTAACATTTCATAAATGTTACGCGATCCATGTTTTCATGCCTTTCTCGTGTTAGAAGCAAAAATACAATGGGCATAATAATTGTTATTGGCCATTAGAAGGATACAAGATTTATGCTGGACCCCACCATCAGATGTGAAGTAACCTTCGGCATAACATAACAGGTCGTTTAGAGATAACGATAGGCTTCAAAGAGAAGTGAAAGCTTGTGGTACGTTTCGATTAAGCGAGAGGATCAACATCAACATTTTTAAATCACTCATCAAGTTTGGGTATGCCTAAGTATAAATGACCTAATTTTGCTATCAATGAATCCATTCAATAATAGATAATTAATTTTCAATGTACTCGGGAACAGTGTGTGACGTAGTCTATCGGTACCCAATATCATGTTATTGCTAATATTAATAGTATAATAATAATAATAATATGAAGGGAAGACAAGAACGGCTTTACGATACCATGTCGGTACGGGCTGGCCGTGCGCGCCTGAACTAACGAGTTCCAGCGTAGACAGTGCTGACAGTGTGAGGCTAGGTCATACGGCCCTAAAAGCACTTGCCAGGCTTGCTGGGCACTACGCCATACTATACACAGCTCGCTCGCACATGTAGCGAGCGGCAGGTGGGGAGAGGCAAGGACATGACGTCACGCACCTGTGGCTTACTTCTTAGACTGCCCGTAAGGGAGCAGCAGGATATAACATACTACAGGCACTAGCTACGCAGGGCCCTGCGTTGTTACCTTCTGTTCATCATAATTGTACTCTTGACAGGGAAAATATGTTATTTCTCTTGTTAATGAAGTGCAAACTGGGTATTAGTTTTGCTGCACTCGGCGTTATATTTAACTGTCACAGGACTACGGCTTCTGCTGCCTTTAAATTTGCACTCTAAGTTACCATCTTTTTGAGAAAGCTAAGGAATGGATTTTCTGGCCACAACGATCCACTATTAAATGTACTATGCCCATTCCTTTAAACGTAATTTTAAAAATTGCACGTTCATTATAGATTGTACTGAAGTATACTGTGCAAGACCGCAAAGTGTTCGTCAAAGAATTTTAATGTTCTCTCATTACAAAATTGCATTCACTGTAAAATTTCTGGTTGCCATTACTCCATCAGGTTATATATTTTTTCTTTCTAAATGTTATGGTGGAAGAGCGACTGACATCTACATTACCGTACATTCCGGTATACTAAATCATATTCAAGCAGGAGATCTTTTATGTGTGATAAAGGTTTCCTACAGATAAAAACTTGCATTGAAAATAAGAACGCAGTTTAAGTAATGCCGCCATTTGCATTTTATCCACAGTTTTCAGCTGAGGAAGTAGAATCAACATATGATATATAGCATCTGTCAGAATTCATGTTGAAAGAGCAATACATAGAATGAAGGTTTGTAAAATATTAAGTAACTGAGTTACTATGGATTTGGTACCTCATTTAGACAAGATTGTTCATCTCGTAGGTGTCTTAGTGAATTTCAGTCCTCCTATCATTAAATTAAACGAATGATATATTTTAGGCAGGTCCTTAACTTAGAATGATTATATAATTATTGAATTGTACATGATTACACCAATCTAATTCACTGTCTTTTATATTTCTAACTCGAGTAGAAATTATATAATGCTTCCAATGTCTGAATAGTGGTAAAACCCAGCATGAGAATGGTAACAATGTAACACTATGAATAACGCATGAAAATTAGTGGGAGGTAATGTTCGAAATAAAACATCTCTACTGTGGGAATAATATTTGAAAGGAATTCTTCATTTCTGGAGTCACTCACTTTCACACTTTTCTTTGGAGAATATACAAACAAGTCACAGAAGTTGAGGTTCAAAATATACAATGATGCCTGTACCTGGGTGTAATATACAAGAGTTTCCTTTAACTTGATATCACCATCAATGTTAATATTCAAATATGGAACGTGGTGTCATCAACCACAGGCTTTTCCCGACACGAGTAAGGGCACTTAATCTCCAAAAGAGAAAGGCATTCCTGACCTAGCACTATCCCATCCGGGCTGCAGCAGAGCCAGGGTTGCTCTTCTTTTATAAACAAACCCAGCTGTGACACGCAACATTGGGACGATAAACAGAAATCCTGAAGTGCCCTCTGCTCATTATCTCTTCCGTATCTCACTGCAGGACTGTTTATGTCTTTAGAAATAAGAAGCTGAGATGCCAGTTGATTAAAATCTCCACTCTGCAGTGTCATGATCTTGTGTACGCTCTGGCTGGCCGATATGCGTAATTTTCTTTGATGGAACCAAGCAGGATTCTTAGTTTGAGCCCTAGTCTCAATCGCAATAGCATCCTTCTGCGATTTTGTGACTTTCACGTTGTCAAAATAAAAATTCAGGACGTCACTTGGCAACATGGACTCATAATTTTTTGGCACTAGTTATATCTTGCCACTTGGCAAGTAATTTATTCCATAGCATCTAAACAGCTCATTAACGTTTTGTTGGTCTAATTGCCGAAGACACTGAAATGTTTCGCTCTGTTCTACAGCATCATCCACGATAGCTTCAACAATAGAAGTGGAGACAATTATGGATTCACCTTCACATTCGGCCTTCAAAATTCTTGTAAAAGCACAGTCTATATTTTTAATTTTCTCGTATAGTTCAGTTTTGGTGAATGTTTCTAATCCCACACTTTCCGACACGCAACAAACTGTCCGCTTATTTCTCCTAAATGCTCACCTTTAGAATATTCCGCGATAACATTCTTATGTTTCTCCCATTGTTGCAGGAAGAAAGTCTTCGAAGAATCTCTCTCGGTATTAACATAAATGCAAAGCGCAGCAATGTGCTTGCAGCATTTGGAAAGGCCTGCTTTGCATTCACACTCAGCTGACTAAATGTTCCTGTTGCAATCGATCTGTTAAATATTTTTTTAAAAGACTAGCATTAATTAATGAAAAAATAATTGACAACGGCAATGGATACGGGAAATATATATAATAAAGTTATGTTTAAAATCAATAGTCTAAATATACATATGATTTGTGGACCAAAAAGAAAGGTAAATATTACCTTAACTTTAACAGCATAAGGCGGTTGATTAATGCTCGTTTCTCTGAAACAGAAGCTGGATATTTCTTCTCCCAATCGTTCCTTCACCTGAAATATGCGATTACTTCCATTGAGCTGCTTGCCTTTCTTTAGCGTAGAAGCTCTAAAATACGACGTATCCCACCGAATCTTCTGAAAGCCGACGTGAACCTCTATGGACGACGACATTTCAGCGTTAAATTGCTTCCTTCACTATCACACTTGATTCTCCCGCATAAGCCAGTACACACACTCGCCACATGGATGTTCTGAGGGAGTTGCCGCTAGGAGCGCCAGCAGGTAAAATATCGCCATGCGCACGAGGTCTATAGTTTGACTTTTCTGTATTCCAAATTCCAATCGCTGGTTTTAATGCGGACAATTCTTTGCTCTAGCACTTCATCCATAGTCAATATTTTGATTTATACTACAAGTATACATTCAGTTTTTATTTCTTTTTTTCCCCAAGACTAGGAAACAATTGAGAGCTTACTAAATGTTCAAGCACCACTACTGTGCTGGCCTTTCAGTTATGAAGGGTGCCAGATTGAATGCTCTTTCATGCATTTTTAATACAGTAGTAAACTTTTAACTTTGTATATTGGTACAATGCGAATGCAATGGAAACAATTTACAGTACATTTAGAAAGAATAACCCCTAACACGAGGTCTGTTAGAAAAGTATCCGACCTTTGGCCAGGGGAAATAAAACCTGGCATACCTGGAGTATTGAAAACCTAATTTCCGTCAAAGTAGTCTCCTTGGGACTCCACACACTTTTCCCAGTGGTGCCGCCATTGTTGGAAGCATTCCGAGAAAGCCTCTTTCAGAATGGAGTTTAGCTCGGCTGTCATTGCTGCCGTAATGTCCTCTCTTGTCTGAAAAAGTGTTCCTTTCAATGACCTCTTGAGTTTGGGAAATAGCCAGAAGTCGCAGGAGGCCATATCAGGAGAGTAAGGTGCCTGTTGAACCACAGGAGTCTGATATTTCGCCAAGAAAGTCTCTGCCATAAGCTGCTTCGGCAGGAATTTGCGTTGCCACTCTCTTCATGGCCAAATCTACGGTCACAATGGAATGTGCCGATAAAGTGCTGATGCCCACTTCTCCTGCAATTTCTCGGATAGTCACACGACGGTCCCACATCACCACAGCATTCACTTTGGCAATGACCTGGTCATTTCGGCATGTTGATGGCCAACCGGAGCGTGGCTCGCTCTCCGCCGGTGTACGGCCATAGCATCGTCACCGAAAGTCGCCTGAATCTTCTGAATGGTTTCCACCTGGCTGTCGCCTAGTTTCTGGAAAAATGTGATGCAGTAGCGCGCTTCCTTGGAATGAAAAACCGACTAGAGCACTACACACTAACTCACTCAAATGCTGCTTGCCAGCAACAGACGCTATTGACAGGCGGGGAAAAATTCACGCATGTGCACGAAGGTTCAAGGTCAGCACAAGCAAACACCCTTGATTCAAATCCATCAGGTTTTCGAAAAGAAAAAGAAAAGAAAAAGATTGAATACTTTCCTTGTAGACCTCTTAGGATTTCCCTTAAAAATGTCAAATTTCTGCTAAACAAAAATTCTAGATCAAAGTGGTACAAACTCGAGAAAGACCTTCTTGATTTATGATCACCAAATTTGAAGATTGAGACGAATGAGAAATATCGTCTAATTCAGAAGAAGAGAAACATATACAATGTAACTGGGTGGTGGAATGGAAAATTGCACAATTCTTAAGAATCGGGAAACACTGGGCAAGAAGGAAGGCCGAAATAATGTTGGTTTCCACGTGGTCCAAGGTGACCCATTTGTGGAGGAGAAGAAGAGAATTCAGAAAGTTTAGGCCACGGCTCCACTGTCAGTATTTTGCTGCTTTTACGAGCAGTATTGTACTGCCTGAAAATGAGAAGCATGCTTTTCCCTGGGTGGGGCTACATGGGCAGTATTTTACTGTGACAGTATGAATTGTGGCGGCAGGTTCAAGGCCGTACTGCTGAGAATAGGCCGGGTTCTATTTTCTTGCAGTAGTTTACTGTGCGTGCTCTGGCTCCACTGGCAGTAGTTTACTGTTTGCCGCTTGGTAGAACACAGTGCAATAATTGCCTTCGTCTTCAGTTGTGTTGAATTGTTGGAATTGTGTTTCGTTTCGTTGATTTTGTTCGTTTGTTGAAATGGAGTTTGATGGTGAGCGAATTATTATGGAAGTGGAGAAATATCCGGTTCTCTACAATCCTATGGATGACAATTATAAGAACAGGAATGCAAAAATTGAAGCTTGGAAGAAAGTCACCGAGGCTGTCGTCGGTGAACTGTACCAGACATTAGATGAGAAGCAACAAAATGACATAAGTAAGTAAATAAAAGAACATTGCATATTATTCTTAGAAATTTACTTAGAGATTACATCTTGTAGATTCGTACATCAATGTATAAAACATTTCCATTAATGTTTATGTACCTCAAATCGTTAATTTAAGCATACTTGTTTTGCCAAGGAACAGACCCCTCATCAGAAGAAAAGTAATTCATAAACATATCTCTTACTTCAACACCATCTTTTGTAGCTCTCAAACCTTGTGCGGGGATACTTTCCATGTCACACGTCAAACTTTCTTGAAAAATATATCCATCTCTTTGTCTAACAATGTTGTGTAAAATGCAGCACGCTTTTACAATACAATCAGCAAATTCAATGTCAACATCTATTGGACGATGCAAAATCCTCCATTTATTAGACATAATCCCAAATGCACACTCTACATAACGTCTGGCTCTGGAAAGTCTGTAATTAAATTTTTTCTTTTCTGCAGTAAGTGCTTTTTTAGGAAATGGTCTCAATATATTTGTGCTCAGTGCAAAAGCTTCATCAGCCACAAAAACAAAAGGGCAAGGGGCTACTGAATTAGTCGATAGTGGCTTTGGCTTAGGTATGTTTAAATTACCCAAATATAATTGTTGCCCGGAAATTGTAGATTTTAGCACATTTGAGTCATTTAACCTACCGTATGATCCAACATTTATATAAGTAAAACAGTACCCTGCATCTGCTACAGCCATTAACACCAGAGAAAAAAAATGTTTGTAATTGAAAAAATTGCTTCCACTTAATGATGGTTTCACTATCCGAATATGCTTGCCATCGATTGCGCCCAAGCAATGCGGAAAATTTGCCTTTGTGTTGAACTTTTCTTCTATTTCAATCCAGTCCTCTTCTGTTGGTTGTTTCATGTAATCACTGACCAATCTGTTCCATAATGCTTCACATGTGTCTTTAACAATGTTTCGTATTGTTTTACGGCCCATGAGGTATTGGAAGTGCAGTGATCGAAAAGAACATCCTGTAGCCAGATACCTGCAAGTACGTAATTAAACAGGATTAATATGCGCCCATCAAAATACTGTATTTAGTTGTTCGTCTTTTTAGGTAAAGAAGTTCAAAAAAGATGGAAAACCATGAAAGATACGGTACGTATTTGAGATCCTTAAAAACTCAGGTTTGGAAAACTGGGAGCGGAGCTTCCAAAAGAAGGCCATACGTTTATCACCTCCAGATGTAATTTCTTCGACCTACAATTGAAAATCGGAGGTAACTTTCTACAAATATTAATAAAATAAATTTTAGGAAAAGAACTTTAAGACAACATTCTTCTATATATTATTATTATTATTATTATTTACAGAGGTGTTTCCTGTATTTTTCTAGGACCACTGGGTCAGGGGAAGGAAATACACATGCTGAAAGAAATGATGATGACGAACACGTTACAGAAGAGGGTCCCTCACCTGCAGTAATACCAAGAGTTCCATGTGCCAAGAAGAAAAAGGAGGGGTTTGAGACACAATTTATCAACTTGCTAAAGGAGAAACAAGCATCATCGAATGAAATGTTTTTGCCTTCCATAGACAATGACGCCGACAAAATGTTTTTGTTATCACTACTGCCAAAAATTAAAACATTAAATGAATGTGCTTCATTTGATTTCCAGATAAAAGTTATGCAGTTACTGCAAGGTTATCTGTCAGATTTCAACAATTTACGTAACCAGCCATCTACCACACGACAGCCTTCTAATTTCTGTGGATTACTGAACCTTCCATCAAGCGCACGAAATTTAAATCAGTCAATTCCTCCTGAACAAGAAAGAACAAGTTTAAACCCCCTGCTTGTTCAAACATCTTCTTCTTCACAGTCAGCAAGTCAATCAGTGGTATCTCCAGTAAATGATGTAGCATTATCTCCAACTGATGACACTACGTTAAATTCTGAAGACTCAGTGCTCTCATTTTATCAATGGTAGTTTGTGAACGGACACAGAAATACTGTTTAAATTTGTATCTCAGGCATTGATTATGAATAAACTTACCTTAATGTAACAGAGAGTTTTTTCTTCAGCTCCTATACAGTCTCTTAACTGGGTGTTCTTCTTCTTAATACTGTCGGACACAACTGACAAGAGATAATCAAACGAAGTTTCGGACATCCTATAATACTCACAAAACTTGTCAGGGTACTTTCTAAGTTTGTGGTGTAAAGTGAAGAATATTCCTTCACGTTTTCTATTACTTAGTAACGGATGTATCCACCATTTTCTCTGACGCAATCTTTATTTATTATTCACTTTAGACCATCCTCCCTTTTCATCACTTAACACCTTAGCTTATTGAAATTATATCATTTAAGATCTACATACCTTTCGGGGAGTTGCTGGGAGTCGTTTCACAATCTCTACAAACTCAATAGCCACTTCTGCATCGCAATAATTGTGATTTCACGGAAATAATGCATTTTATTTCTCTTGTCCTTCTGTTACAGACGCCATGTTGGAAGTCATGTGACACCCGAAAGACGGTCACGTGACGGTCAATAGACTGCGTTACCAACTTCAATAAAGAAATACACCACACGACACAATTGAAAAGACACTTAGGCGACACGTAAAGTTTTAAATTTATTGAAATTGAAAGGAAAGGTTCCGACAGCACTTTAAAGACACTTAGGCGACGCGTAAAGTTTTAAATTTATTGAAATTGTTTATAATTGTTTGAAATTGAAAGGAAAGGTTACGACAGCACTTAGCCAACAGGTCCGATACAGTATACCAGGTTTAGGTTTGGGGTTAGGGTTAGATTGGGTTAGGTTAGGTTAGGTTTATCGTTTTGGGGGATATAGCTGTGAAACGGCTTTGTAGAACTCGTGCACTCTGGCGGTATATGCGTAGCTCCGCTTGAATAGGTGCTCTGCCAGATATCCTGCAAAGTGCTTCTTCTTCTTACCGAAGATCGGTATACTGGATCGGACGTTGCGCCATTCTCGTTCGATGTTCTGAGTGTGGACCACCGGAGCGATGTTTGCAGCCTGCATAGCGATTTGGTTTAGCTGGTACACCTGGCCGCTCAGTTGGGTACACACAAACTCCACACTGTGGTTTACCCTGAGGTGGACAAAACCTTCTTGGGCTAAGCAGTTATAAGCTGCCCAACAGTCCGAAATTATTATGGACCCTGGCAAAAATCCACCTTCTAATCACCTCCAGGAGGGTTTCTTTATTTCTCAGGGGTACTGCTTCAATGAAGAATTTTTTTTTGTTTCCTCTTTCTACCCCACCGAATACCCATCGGCCATCTACTACTGCCCTTCCTCGATTGTGCTTCCGTTTTCCAAACTTTGCCTCGTCGATCTCGACAATTACACCTTGCCCTCCAATTTGGGCACGGTTTTGAAACAACCAATGCTCGCACACTTCCCGGCAAAATGATGACCAGTCCACTACAGTACGGGCGGTGAGGTGCAGTTCCTTCATCAGTACTTTCTGTCGAGGGTTGGGCAACAAGCACCACATATTACAAAAGTTCACAATTTCTAGAGTAGTTAACCGTGATTCGGAAAAGATGGTTCCATCCAAGGCTGTTAACTGAAAGTTACACTTTCGTTTTGGCAGCCCAGGAATTGTCTTATTACAGGTGACAAGAAACCGACCTTTCGATTTTGCCCACTTAACTGGCAGTTTACTATTACATTTTTACACGTAAGTGTTTTAGCAATTACATTGTGTTCCTGTAAAAATTGCAACAACTTGTTAGGGTCGTCACTGTATTGACGATTGAAATCAAAAGCAGTAACTTCACAACCGACACAATCCATGGCTGGCTTAATACTGAAGGGCTAGTTCAATTTGGCGCACTTTTAACATCACGTGGCCCTTTACATATATAGATAATAATAACAGTATAATTGCACGAAAGTGCATTTATAAATACGTAAATACATAAATAAACCCTGTATTTCAGTTCACTTTGACAGAGTATAGTGATTTCATTAATCACGTGCGAAATAGTACCAAACGCGTGGGGTTGGCAATGCTGACTCAGAAACAAAGATGGGGTCGAGGACTTCGTTTTCAGCTATATAAGTCGTGTCGCTATTTGGGCGGGATGGTGGGTCTATGACAGCGGAGCAGTGAACATCTAATACTCAATCCTCTCCTGATATCCTCCCGACTATTATATCAGGTAATTTCAGTTTTTAAAATTTTTATATAAAGGATGGTCTATTGTGAACCGCTACCCAATCTTTTACGTCGAATCATCAAATTTACACACATAATGACAGTTACAAAGAAGGACAATCTTGTCATTTGTACGATATGCCTCAAACAGCGAATAAAATATCAATACAATCTCGTTTTTATCGGCTCCCACTTTACTGCACACTGCCTCCTACTGCAGTGTAGCCAGAGACATCTGCCTTGGCAGTTTAAACACGCAGTAAATGTAGCCACTCTGTTTTACTGCAGAAAATATGCAGTACAATACTGCTTGTAACAGCAGCAAAATACTGCCAGTGGAGCCGTGGCCTAGTCAACATTTATTTCATGGTCCATGAAATGTTTGTAATGAAATTTACAAAACATACTAACGGTACCCCACCAGAAGGCATTGCCCTTTTGTTAAAAGATAATTAAGAGGGAGCGAAACTCGGGTCGCGAATCGACTTTTAATTCCAGAAATGGCCACCTGAAAGGTGAGCGCTATTGTCCCATAACCTGCATTACCGACCATGCTACAGAGGGGAGCGCGTGAGGTGGCAGGTGAGAGAGAGAGAGAGAGCGGTTTGCACTTAAAGAGACAGAGACACTCATTGCGATGTCGCCAGACTGCTCTTCCCGCAGTGTTGCTAATTGCTATGAAGCAAGTCGGTAAGCATTCAACTTCTCAATTTTCTTCCCTCAGTCTTTCTGTAGGACTAACGCAACCTGCCCAAGCGGATGTTATGATGCTGTCAATCGTCGCCTCGTCCGTAATTCTCTCAACGTCTGCTATTCGGAACGTATTGTTTTTTTCTTGCAACATAAGATTTCACATGCGCCCACAATTGGATTGTACCAAAACTACACAATGTCCACGCAGGGCCGTGACGGTAGAGAGCGATCATGGGGCCCACGGTAATGACTGCCGCCCCACATTTGAGTTCTTTCCGTGAAATCCTAATAATATTCATGATTTTTTTTAATAAATTAAAATTTCAATATTTGGTTATGTGAAATTATGTGGGAAAGGGAAGCTATTCAATATATTGATTTTCCACCAACCAGGCATTTTGCCGGGACATAATCTCATTTTACATTCATTCGTGAATTTTGTACTTTTAACTTTCGTAGCGTGCTTACATTTTCCAAGTTGCCTTTGGCATTGTAACGCTTGAAATTTCACCTGCTGCCAATAGACCATGTACCTAGGTAAATAGCAGTTCTTTAGAAATAACTGAAATTGGTCCCAACGTTTTCGTTCCACAACGGCTCAAGAATCACCATTGTTTTAAAGTTTACTCACTTTACCTTCCAAGAATTTGCTTGGTGAGAATTCAAACGTATTGCTTATTTTCAAAATTCAGTCAAATTCGTATTTCAATATTATATAAGATTTGCCTTTGGACTTATTTAAAAGACTGATATAGCAATTAAGAAGCCGTGATTTTCTCTTTCGGGCCCTTCGGTAAGCTCGGTCCCCAGGGCTGTAGCCCCATTTGCCCCTCCTTCTCGTCCGACCTGTGTCCGCGTTGCCTTGCTATTTCATCAATTTCGTACGTACAATGCGCGGATTTATGAAGTAATAAGACAACCACTCGATAATGTAAGCCTTTCTGTTATTCGAGGTCGGAGCTTTGTTAACTTGCTCTGAGAGAATGCTCGCATTGTCCATAATAACCGAATGTGGACGGAGGTCTGGTAGTAATTGTTCAGTAAACCATTGTTTAAAACGAGCGTGTCTTATCTTAACGGCAATCGTCAGATTTCTCAGAGTTCGATACTAACCCTCCTTTGGTCGCGTAGATTACTATTGTAATCTAGGTTCAATTGTTTTATATCTGCGAACATAAATACACTAGATTTTGGTACATACTGTTCAGTACCTTTCCTAGATGTTCTTCCCATTACAATCACCGAGAAATATTACATCAATGGCCACTATATAGTGTGTCAGTGGTGTACCAAATAGTCAACTGTACTTCACTCGACTATTTGCGGAACTACGCTTGAACTCAAGGGCGCCCGCATTGGGGGGAGGGGGAGGGGCCATGGGCCCCTCCTGAAATCCCGAGAATATTTCTACTGTTCATTGCCACACCAGTTGATTTCATCAATTAAAGCTACTGATAGTTAACTGATTTAGTGTAGGGATAATTCCACAGTTTTATTTAACTTAGTAATTACGGATAATTTGAAAATATCTCCAGTTATTTAGAAAATCGGCGAACTGGATTAACATTACCATTTTAATGAACTGCTTGATTCTTATTTTACTTGTTCCTAAGAAATGAACATTATGACGATGATTCACAAAAAAAAACTCCTCCCATTCATGCCATAAAGATAATATGTACCCAACGGTTTTAGAGCAGCCAAATAATGAATAACACGAAGCATGTAAGAAATGAAACGAAATTGCGGGGGGGGGGGGGGGCAGGTACGTATCATCATCAGCTAGTGACAGGTAAAGAAACGAAAAATACAACTTGCGCCCCCCCCCCCCCTCTTCTTCCCCTCCCGGAAAGAAATCCTGCGGGTGCCCATGCTTGAACAGCGTGGGTTTACTTGTATATGTATAGCATTGTATAGAATTGGGAAACTGAATACATTAAGGAACACTTAATTGTTGAAAGATACTCATCTGTTCGCAAATATGTTATGTTTTTACTCAATACGGTGTAACGTGTTTTTCGAGGGGTTTTTATGCCACTGGCATAAGTCAGTAGGAAGCCATTATATATTTATTTACGCGGCAAATTGTTCAGCCAAGAGAATTTTTCATGTTAATTTATTATTATTATTAATTTATTATAATTATTATTAAGGTATTTTTCGGAGCATTTTATAAAAATTATAAGCATACAGATAGGTTTTCTATGTCTTAGAAAACACTATCAAGCAAATTATTACGAACGACATTATCATAGAAAATTATATGATTACGGGATTTTACGGAGTTTCGTCAGTTAGGGTATATTGAGAGACATGACTCACTGGAAATTCAGCTACAGGCTTAATCTTGTCGGGAAGCATGACGCAATCCTGCGTTGCAGCTTAACGAAAAGGCGGATGTATGGAACGGCAAACGACTTCACCCTCCCGCCGAGTGTAATGAGCCAGAAGAGGGGAGTAGCGCGTGGGGAGCAGCCAATCAGTGGAGACCACGTAAGCTGGAAGTCGGCACTAGAGTGGGGATGCGGCGGGTGCATATATCGTTTGGCGCGCCGTAAAGCGTGGACAATCTGTGTAGAACTTGCCGAGTATGGTTGCACGCGTGAGTCGCTCCGATGTTCCGTGGAGTGGAGGACTATCGTTATAAAATTTAACCAGTATGGTTGCACGAGTGAGTGGCTCCGATGTTCAGTGGAGTTAGCGACTATCTTTGTGAAACTTAACCGTTGTGGTTGTACGTGTTGGTTCCGATGTTCGGACCATAAATCTTCATATCTACAAATATATCATCAACAACGAAGAAGATGACGACGTCCAGGAGGCTATGGGAAGCTCACTTCAACATCCAGTACGAGGGAAATGCTACGGCAATTTCCAGTGCTAAGCGCGAATTACACATAACTACGCAATCTCTCGTCTTTCTTTGTTTCATATTCAGTGATTCAGTAAATTCATAGCTTGGGAATAAGAGCAAAATCAGTAATTTATCCGACTCCGTTTTCACGTAATATTCTAGCGGTAATATTTAAATCGCAACGCTCCAATTTAAATTCAAACTTATTATTATTATTATTAATAATTTTGCTATACTTGTTTTTTATACAATAAATACATTTCTTTTAACCATGCAATCTTTGTTTTCAGTAGGTAGCATTAGATATAGACCAATTCCTTCTCCTGATACAATTGTTTGTTGGGTTAATGATCCAATCATACCACGTTCTGAGAGTAAAGATTCTTGAAGGTGTTCTACCAGAGCTAGGTGTTGTTAAATACAAATTTAGATTTCGAGATAGCGTTGAGGTCTTGGCGCCCATTAAAACAACATATCTTAGTAGAAAACAGTATATTTGTCACACAGTGAGGGCTATAGAATCCATTTCAACGGGAAACTGACAAATTTCTTTCAAAAGTTAAAATTAGATAAGCAGACACACAGCCAGAAGATGAAAGCTGTCTGGGCTAAGAAGAAACATAAATTCCTTACAAGAAGTCAAAACGAGCCCCGTGGTCCTCAGTAGGCCCAAACGAAAAAAGAAGAAGAAGAAGATCAGTTTTTCATGATGTGTCAAAATATTTGGTATTTCATGTTGTTTTTTTTAGCGTATGGCTTTTAGTGCCGGGAGTGTCCGAGGACATGTTCGGCTCGACAGTTTTTGTAGCTGCTTCGAGGCGGACACCCAATGGGTGAGCTACAAGTACCGTTGGGGAGGGAAGTTGGAATGTAAGGACGAGGAGTTGGAAGGTAGCGGCTGTGGCCTATAGTTAGGGACCAACCCCGGCATTTGCCTGGAAGGAAGATGGGAAACCACAGAAGACCATCTTCAAGGTTGCCGGCGGGGGGATTCGAACCTCCTCGCCTCCCGGATGTGAGCGACTGCCATCAGTCATGCCGTAACCACCACGGCTAACTCATCCGGTGGTATTTCATGTATTTTCCATGGAGGAAAGGAAGAGAGAAGTTTCCTAGAGGTCGTGTCAGTGAAGCCAAGTGCTGAGTCCAAAGTGGGCGTAACCTAGTGTTCTGTGAGTTGTATGCGGCAAAGAATTGTGCATGGTTATTTCGGAGTGTTTCTTAATAATGGCGTGTAGTGCCTATGGCGGTACGAATCGACAAAACAGAACATACCAGGAAGCATAAAAATAGAGACCTATTACAGTATTTACCGTACTTGAAAGTTTCAATATCAATTGAAGCTGAACCTTTGCAAGTTGCATCCATACAATTCTATTGCAGGTTGAGTTTATTAATATTATATTATATTGCACTAGCCAGCGCAGCGAAGGCATCTCCTTCCAGTCCTTTCCTCTATGGTATTTGTCTATCATTAGTATATTTATCACACTCCATCCTTCTTATAAAATCGAAAATGAAAATTAAGAAACAAAACAAAAAAGAACTAATGAAATACCCATTAAAAATTGGCCTACGATTGTAATCCACGCGACTACTGACGTTGCATTTTCGAGCCGACCGTCCTAACCAATGAAACTTTCAGTCCTCCGGAGACGTCGCTGTGACCTGTATAGTTTTGATTTACATTACGCTTCATCAAGGTAATAAATACAGTATGTCCCTGATTTGCCGATCTCGTACATTGCGGTACCGGTATCCTTAAAAATTCAGTTCTCGCCGCTATTATGTCACTCCTTACAATAAGTGATTCTTTCTCATGCGTTTTCTGATATTTTCTAGTGCTACGCGTATCTTATACCGTATGTTTAGAATTAGTTAAAGTATATGAAACTACCTGAGTATTATTGTAGGACAAATGCTAAATCACAATAGATCAGATTTCTGTACCGGGACCTTCCTTTTATCAGTCTAGCGAGATAGCATCGCAGCGGAAAAATGCATGCGTAGCCGGGTGACTCATTGCCGAGAGATTTATTGCTGCGCTGCTATGTTGCAGACGGGGAAAAAAAAGGAGGACCCTGTACTTTTCATTAATAAGTGTATGATAAAAATGGTTTATTAATAAAACTGTTTATAGACTTTACCGTTACTAAAATCTAACATTAGTACACAATGACCAAACGAAGGTCTGTTGGGACTACAAACACACAAAAACTGTAAATTACATGAAGCAATGTCTTACATATCGTAATAAAAGACGTAATATTACAAATGAAAATATAGCACTACAAAAAAGTAAACATCAAGAACAGTATGACAATGGTGATTGTTAGCTGACAAAATTTAAATAGGATAAGTAATTTTGAATGTAACACATAATCACAATTTACAAAAATATCACTAACACTTACATACAAATAGTTACAAATTACACAAAATAATATTGAACAAAACAATGACATATTAATCCAAATCAATTTATAGTAATTGCAATCGTTGTCGTGACCAAATAAACATAATTAATTTGGAAAGTAACTTATACTCGTAATTTACAAAGATGTTACAAACACTTTTACACTGATCGTTACAAATTGCATGAAACAATATCTTACAAAACGCAAAGATTCAATGACACCCTAAAGTTCAATTATAATAATGCAATAATTGTGACAAAACTAACATAATCTATGATTTAAATCACTTAAAAAAATGTATAAAACTAACATAAAGAACTTAAAAAGTAGTTTGTACTCATAATTTACATTAAAAAACACTCCGATCTTAGACAAGAGGGCGAAAATCGGTTACAAACTTTTATATACAAATAGTTGTGAATTACATACACAAATTACATTTTATTTACAGTTTTGTTAGCCTTCTTCTCCTCAGCCATCCTTTGGGCTCCCACTATGTAAGCAGGGTTTCTTATAGGCATGGTGCGGCTGTGTCTAGGGTCAACTATTTCTGGAAGTAGGCTGTCCATATAAAACCTATGTAACTTTGGGAACATTTCATTTTTCCAAAAGGTATCATCTCGTTCTATTTTTGCTGTTTTGATTCCTTTTGGGGTCCACAAGGCAAACATGCAGTACTTCCTTTTTGTCACTTGAAGTTGACCTTGTATTTGGAAATAGAATATGTGATTTAATTTGGAAAGTAACTTATACTCGTAATTTACAAAGATGTTACAAACACTTTTACACTGATCGTTACAAATTGCATGAAACAATATCTTACAAAACGCAAAGATTCAATGACACCCTAAAGTCTCCCTTCTTGTTTACTTCCCAAAAAGTGACCTTGCGTTTCTTAATAGCTTCGTCTGGAGTAAAGTCCTTAGACGACGAAGGGCACTTTATTTCTATGACTGTATCATCATTGACTAGCCCGTCGGGACTGGCTCCGAAAAAAAGGAAACTCTCTATCGATAAAGAGACCACATTTTTCTATTTTTTCGTCAATCAAAAAAGCGAGTTCGTTGCGAGCTGACTCCTCGTTCCTTCGGCCATACTCCATTGCCTCGCAGTCAAATGCAGTGTAGAGGATTTGCTTCACCAAGACAGACTACAATACTCAGACCGTAACATCAAATCCAAGATGGCGGAAATCGTAGGGGAACAGCTGTAGCGACTGGCGGGCATGGCGCCATCGAAATAGCGGCAAATTCGAAGATAAACATTCGCATAATTGATTAAATTCTACCTGAAATTACAGGTTTTTATGTAATAAGGCACAAATTCAATATGAAACCCTGACGTACTTCGCTACAAGCAACGCGAACATACAGTAGCTAAAAATACAGACATAAATAAAGCAGAGGTAAGACATAACGTTAAAAAAATGCAAATACTTCTAAATGGAACTACAAGAATAGTCAACCAACAACAAAGTCAACCCCTGACACTATACAGCCCATGAAGGGCCTAAGCAAATATAAAATGCAAATACAAATGGTTGTTGCTTATATTAGGGGCTACGACATCGTGGTCTTGTAGCCCCATGTATTTGTGTGTGGAATTTGTGTGATAACTTGTGTTATTGTTATGGCTGAACTAGTGTGTTTGTAAATTGGGGATTGTAATGGGAAGGAAGCGGCCATGGCCTTAAGTTAGGAACCATCCTGGCATTCGCCTGGATTAGAAGTGGGAAAAACGTGGAAAACCACTTCCAGGATGACTGAGGTGGGAATTGAACCCTCCTCTACTAAGTTGCTTCAAGAGGCTGAGTGCACCCCGTCCCAGCCCTCGCTTGAAAATTAAATTTCTTGGCAGAGCTGGAGAATCAAACCCGGACCTCCGGGACGACAGCCAAGAACTCTAGGCACTACACAACGAGATGGTCTAAAACAGAATGGTAGCACTGAATGAAAGTAGAACGACCGATAATATTGTCTATAGTACATGAATTAGCCAAAATACCTTATCAAACGAGAAATAAATCAGGGAATGACGTTTTAATAGATGCTTCCTCCTCCTCTGTATGTAACCCACCCAGCCATCCCAAATAGCATTGCGACTCACAATTTGGCTTCAGGAGAGGAAGATGCACTATCCAGGCAATTCTAGGTCTTCAAACTGAGATTGCGTCTACCCTGTCAGTACCGAAGGGAAAGTTACAATCCATATTCATTGACTTCTCTAAAGCTTTTGACTCGATTAGCAGGAAGAAAATATTGGAAAAACTAGACAGACTATTGAGAGGTAACTTAACAGCTACACGAAACGTCTTGTCAAAAGTATTTTAGGCTCTAACAATATAGTCATTAACGATGGCATTACAACATCAAGCCCAATAGAGCAGACTACAGGCGTGCTACAAGGAGACCCATAAAGCCCTCTGTTATTTATCACTGCTATGGCAGATAATATCACAGATATATTATCAGAGAGGGTAATCTCATTTATATATGCAGATGACATGGTGCTCGCTTCAAGTTCACAGGTCGAATTACAATCTGCCCTCGACGCTTTAGAATGATGGGCGTTACACAATGACCTTAGGTTAAACAGAAACAAGACTAAATCTATGACCTTTAGGAAAGGGGGAAAGCCAGAAATTTTTCACATTGCAGGAAAACCGCTTGAGAGTGTATCACCTTACAAGTAGTCCTACTTAGGTCCTACATTACAGTCAACTGGCAATGTTTTCACACTGCACATCAAGGATAGACCCAGCGTCGCTACCAAAGTCATCAACGACATAAAACATTTGACTAAGCTATCTATAAAAACAGCCTTAAAACTTTTGCGGTTAAAAGTTACCCGTATTGTGACTTATGGACTGGAGAGCATTTGGACACATTTAAATATGAAGTATTTGGAACAATATGGAGCAACTGAAGGCAACTTACATAAAGAAGGCCTTGGGTGTATCAAAGTATATACCTTCAAGACCGGTGTAAGAGGTGACTTGCGAGGTTTATAATGTAGAAGAACTCCGACTTCAAATGTTGCTACCTTCTACTCCAGGATATGTAAACCTCATGGACACACTAGGGTCAAAGGACATTTGGTAGGATTTTTGCGCCACGGACGCTATGATTTTTGACGATTGGAAGAGTGGGGGGCACGAGCTGAGACCATTGAACTGTAGGTACTACTGGAACAACTCCTCCCATGGTAACCCTCGCTGAAACCTGCTTCCTGGTGCACTACCAGGCCTAACTAGTCGCACCAAAAACTGTCATACCATTTAACTCTAGGTTGCAAGTCAGCTGATATGTCGTGATTATTTTCATATATTTGATCGTACGTACCTCTATGCAACGTTATATGTATGGTATTGTCCAATAATACGGTAGGTTTACGGTCTACTTTATTTTAGAATTGAGATTTGTAATGAAGTAGCCTATTCTGCGTTTATGGATACGTCTTACATCAAATTTTGACATAGGCCTAAATAGCACATGACAAATACACGTAGGCCCTATTGTAGGTTATAAGTCATTAGTCACAGAATTATAACCTACGCTTATATTACAGATTTTCATGGAAACGCCCAGATGTAGGCCTATTAAAGAAATGGGTTATAGCTGTGAACACTTTTATAAACATGCCACTTGTTTCATTCAAATAGAAACAAACCACTGCTTAAAGATGATGCGATGCGGTACCTGCAAGTTGCAATTTCCCACAGCATCGGCTTCAGCCACCCAAGAAAAGACCGAGAGTTATTGAACGACAAGTAGCCTAATATTCACTGTTACTTTCTTCATCAGCATAGGCATAAAATTTCACATTTTCCAGTATACTTTTATGATGTCAGTCTTGGAGACGATAAAAATAATTCGGCTTAAGGGATCTTCCCTTCAGGACCTGTTCGTTTGCTGTATGACTTATGCGAGGTCTAAGTTTCGACCTGCTTTGAAGAAAAAGAAGCTTGTAGTTTTACGTGACCGTTAATCTTGTGATCATGAGCCAAGGGACCTCCATTTTACGTGGAATCCGAACCACAGGACATGGCATTTCACTTCAAAAATCTCACTTGCAATGACCGTGAATCAAACCTGGTCCACCTTGGTGAGAGGCGAATAGCTTGACCACTGCGCCACCACGCCCCATTACTTTGAAGAATACTGAACATGTGGGTGTTACTTCGTCTACCCGGAGTGTAAATTTTCGGGAGCTTCGAGAGGCCGATAAAGCATTACCAGCCAGATTTGAGCAGTGCGTAAGGGTTTCTTTGCATCATCTATGCTGTACATAACCTCTTCATAAATTACTAACAATACAATTAGAATCATTTGGTAATTTTGTTGTCACATAATGATATAATTACAATTATTAATTAATTATAAGGGATGTAACAGTTAGGCCTACTGATCATATTTTATTTTAAGGCACAGAGCTAATTGACGTCCTGGAAATGCATAACTTTTTTGTCGACGTAGAAGAAGACGCAGTCACACGTCCAAGACGGAACAGAGATCGGCTGGAGCATAATGAAATTTGGTCGAATGAGGAATTATTCGTCCGGTTCAGGCTGCAAAAGCCAACAGTTTTATATTTGATGCGGTTGATTGGACATGAAATACGACCGCCTAGTGATTACCGTACGGAACCATCATAGATTTCAAAATATTATCTCTATTACATGTTTAGGAATACTGTATGAAGCGCTCATATAATTTAATAAATTCGCACACGTGTGCATGAGAAATACAGAGTGTACAGGACATTATTCAGGTTCTGTACCATACTATACATTGTCATTGACTTGGTGTTTTGCTTATGCAGCATAAGACCTGATATTTGGGGCATTGCATTTTGTAGTTTTCTACGTCACTAAAGCCTTGACAAACAGAACTACGATATTAGGCTTGTGGTGACGCGTTATACGGTCAATGGCTTTCATCATAAAATATGTGACAAAATCATTCCATCCGCCAAACGAAAAGTGTAAATGTGAACTTTGCAACATGACCTATCCAAGATACCTTCTATAGCTGTGCAAGAAGAGTGAAATCTCTCGTAGAATACAGCAAAGAGAACTATCTAATTATGCACAAATGTGCGCATTCCGTTCCATTCATTTTACAGAGTTTACAAACAAACTTGTCGCCTGGAGTGTGATAATTTGATTTGACATACATTTTATGATTGAACCTATGCACTGCAAGCCTTGTCACAGTATGTCTGTAGCTCATATAGGCCTAAGCCTGTTTTCAGACTGCAAAGTAGCCTATTGCTAGAAACATATTTCACAGGCTATTCCTCCTTGAAATGCACTGCATGCTTGTCTAGTTTTCGATTATTGAGTTTAGGTATGGTTATTCAGTTGCATTCCTCCGAGATCTGAATCACATGCTGCCCACGAGTGTCACGAGAGGTTTTGGTACTAGGCCTATATCTTGTTGAAACCAAAGAACACGTGATATCAACAAACAACGGACAAAAGCGAAACGAAAAGAAACTTAACGCATCTAACGATAGGTGGCTCACTCATCGATTACTCAAATTTAACAAAAATCAGGCAAGCCACCATCTGTATTTTGCTATTAGGTTCCTGGCAGCTGCCCGGAACTTGCACGGAAGTGCTAGAACGCTGCCCAAGATGCACAGAGGTTTTCACCGGCAGATAGTATCACCCGGGTTGCTGCCCGCAACTTTTACCCGGATGTGGTAGAACCGGCCCTTAGTCATTCCCAGCTTAACCTTATTTTTATTTTAATGTACGTGCGGCTTGTATTTTTTGCCAGTAGGCCTATAGTTATTGTGTATGCTGCCTTTGATCTAAGGATAAAATGATGAACAATCAGGCTGCAATATAATATTTTATGTTGGCGTATATTCCTAGCCATTTTAAGTATCGAATTACTACATGATGTTTTGAAATATGTATTTCGGCGTTAAGTCCCGTTTAGTTTACCGTTCGCCTAAATGTTCAAAAGTACCTCTTTTACTTGTATCTCCTCGTACGTACATCATCCTTTCGTTCGTATACGTCAAATTCTCCTCCTTGACATGCACTACCAGGAGTAACTAGTCGCACCAACAAACCGCACTTTCCTCCCATACAGTCGGCATTCCAGTTCAATGGCTGAGACATATTCTCACGCGCGTTGTCATACATGGTTTCCGTTATAAACTGTGTCGCACCAAAAAGTTCCATCATCCGTGTGACGAATGTTTGTGTGAGCGCTGTGGAGAACAATGTGGAAGATCCCACGCTATATTCTGCACATTAAGACATGAATCTTTGATATTCCTAGGGAATAACAATTAGTTTACTGTATGATTTTAGATTTTATTCATTATATGCATAGCCAATGGCTGCAATAATCCCTTATTATTATAGGCTATAGACGAATTTCCAGCTGTGGATGCCATTATTCACATCAACCATCATCAGAACAGTACTGCCAACCTCACCGTTTTGGTACTATGCCACACCAACACCCGACCATTCTAACCTCCGTTTTGTACATGCACATGTAATCTAAACTGTTATACTCTATGGTCGTTCGACTGCAACACAGTTTTATTATAATGGTTACAGCCTAACACGTCCAGATCAATGGTTTTGTGTCAACCTGCCCCAATAGCTGCGAGCGGTCAAAGCGGCAACTGCACCAGACCATTCTAACCTTCGATTTGTCCAATCCAATGGTTTTTGACAATGGTTACAGCCTAACGCGTTCCGATGACTGCCTTTTTTTTTTACAACAGTGATCTGCTAATAGATGTTGTCTCCTCCGCTGTCTATAACCCACCCACCATCCCCATTTATAACACGACTTAGGCCTATATAGTGAAATTTCAGTTGTGTCGGCCATTGTAGGCGTGGCTTATTTGACAAATTGAAATAAGATATTGCCAACCCTACGTATACCGTAAACACGGTCGTGTGTTGTTTGTTTTGAGCGGAGAGAGCTATTAGAGCGCACTCGCTTCTATCTGTTTGTATAGGATAGGGGCAACCTGAACTAGCTCCAACAGATGGCACACAGGTACTATCATTTTGTTCTTTATTTCAAATAGCATTTGCCAATAACACACAATTGACTGTTACAAACTCTTTAAAATGAAAACTTACTGTATTATCAACTTGTCATTCTTCAAATTCGATGTGTATAGAATTCCAACGGAAGGCAAATCAGTTGGTTCTTGAAGGCTTTATATATAAAAACCTAACCTAGTAGCTGACATAAATCGTATCTTATTAGGTAATGTTTTACATACAAAAACAAACCTAACCTATCGCCAGAGACCCCCTTGCCTGTGGTACTAACAGTAATTTTTGACCAGGCAGTAGGCCTACCTAACCTAGTAACGGACATAAATTCTATCTTATTAATGTGTTATATACAAAAATGAACCTAATCTGGGGTTAACGCCCCAGGTCCACTTGCTTGTGATACTAACAGTAATTCTATCTACATACCTGTCGCATTTTAAAATCACTGCTTCCATTAGACTGCAGTATCCAATTCAATTTGCCCACAAGCACACAAAGATTCTTGATTCACGATTGTTATAGAATACATTACACTTAAAGAACTTGGCACTTTAGAACACACTGACACTCATGGTATGTCATTAAAACTACCATCATCTACTTTAACAAACAGGAGTTGTGTGGTAGGACGGTTGATTTGTGAAAATTGGCGGAATGGCCAACACCCACCTACTGGAATGGCATCAGGGGGTTAGGGAATTTCCCTAACCACAACATACAACTGTTTTAACTTCGAAAATTATCCCGGAGAGTATTTCTTATCCATTTCTCTTTCTTTAGGAAATTTAAAAATTGAAGTATCTGCAGCAGTATTAAATTTACAGCTGGGTTCACGGACAATAACAATGAACAGACAATAATTCTCACATTAGGTATCACCGGAATTTATAATTATTCACAGTGCACTACACTACTTAAGGTACACTATTACAATAAATAACAGCACGAAATCACTTGAGATATGCGACATTTGAACGAAATTCTGGCAGCAGACAAACTAAAATGTTGGTTCAACTAATGTAAACAATCCCCTACGATTTCCGCCAAGTTCTACGGTATCGATAGTGGCATTACGGTCTGATTTATTGTAGTCGGTCTTGGCTTCACTAATGGCTCGCACCCCGTTGTTGCTCTCATTTTACAAACTCGCCCAAAGTTCGACGCAGTGAGTATGTTTCTGCGGAGTTCTAGCCATTCGTTAGTCACTTTGCTGAATTGTTTCTCGTTCAATTCTTTTCAGGAACTCGTCCGATTCCTTTTTCATCACCTCTTCGTCAATATCGGGTCTTCGTGCCGCCGGGCCATAATCCTTCTCTTCATTGATTATTGAACTAAATAATGACTTGCGACATCTCTTTTGGTTCTTCCGACTATCAGCCTTCTTCTTTCTTTTTACCTCTGTGCCTATCGCAAACGATCCTGGACTTGAACTATACAGTGTTTTGTGAAGCTTGTAATTGGCCATGCCGGAGTTGTGCTGAACAACAGCAGCAGAACAGCGCCCCTGGTATGACCCGGTCGATGCAAAATTTATTCTTTTCCCGCCAATGAACTTAGCAACTATGGAGTTGTAATGCTCAACATAGTTGCTATTTACATCGGCGAGCAAGCTGCGGCTGTGACGGCTAACATCCCTGAAAACATCCGAAATCAATGCGTACAGACCAACAGAAGCGAGTTGAGGCACAAGGTTAGAATCGACTGGAGCAGTTGCTGTGTCTAGCTCACAGAAGTAGCCCCTCTCTGCACACCCCTTGTGTTCACCAAACACGTGGCTAGGGATATTGAGTATGTCTTTCCTCAGGTTTTCAATTTTTTCATTTATGAGCCGGTCTTCTCTTATTCTGTGCTCAGTGGCTTTGGTCAATGCAACCCTGCAGCGTAACAAATTGTTCCCAATCTTTTTGCGAAGCATGACTGAAGGTTTCTCAGTTTTGGAATTGGCAATATTCCTCAAACGAGTGTACATATTTCTTAGCAAATGGTTCTTACACTCTACCTTTTCTACAGTCAAACATTTATACGGCCTAGTCTCTAAAATTCTTTTGTACACGCTGCTATCACCATCTGCGATAAGCTTAGCATACCTAACGTTGTAAATTTCCTCACTTCTCTGGAAGCCCTCGCAAATGATCGCAGCTTCCATACTTGTAGAGCTCTGAGTCATGTTCCAATTCTTATAGCAGGTGTGTGTCTTGGCCGCCTCTCCTTTTGTCTCGGCGCGGGCGCAAGTTGTACAATACTTGTTCTTTACGCCGATGAAGAGCATCTTCCGAGTGCGGTGACCGACGATAGCTGCCTACAAAAACACAAATAAATACAGTATAACCTGCATAGTTATTATGATACACAGTAAGTTAATATTTCAAATTAGGTAGAAATTAAATAAAAGTGAATTAGGCCTATAAGGATTATTTCAGTCCATCTCAGATCAAAATCATCTAAAACTTTTTTTATGAACGTAATGTTATCTGGGCAGAAGAAACCCCTAAAACTAAGATACGGGAAGAAGTCTGGAGATACAGTTGGACGTTTTTCTGACATACTTGCTGAATTTCGTCAAAATCGATCCTCTCGTGTAGCCGCTAACCCGTTACACAGTCACACTAAAATTCTTATTTTTACTTATTTCAAAATGTAATCTTATTATTCCCGTTGGAGCATTATTTTTGGAATTCTTGTAAAATCACATACGAACACTAATGAAAAGTAAGAACTTTAATTTAAAATTATAAATGTTGTACGAATTGGCGGAATCCAGCTCGTACTTTGGTAAATTTTAGCTGTGAAACTCGCTGACGAAGTTTGAATTGCGCGCCGACAAGGTAAGCCTACTCTTGAATTTGACGCGCTAAAAAATTCTGCTATCACAGAAATACTACTTTTATCAAAAGCTACTTACTTAGGCCGTTGATACACAAAGTGAACAGAGCAAACTATGTAGCGCCACTAAAATGCTTCGGTTCAGGATTTGCCTACGTCTCTTGCCATATACAGTACGGTAACTAATAACTTACCACGCCAGATAAAGCTGAGTAGTTGGTGCGATACGACCTCTTGCACCAGGCACCGTCACCGACCACAGTGATAAGCGGGACGCCATCCTTATCTACCTCGCCGAGCTCCAGCGCCAGCCGTGCCTCCTCCACCGCTGCTTCCTCCATCTCCGCCGCCGCAGTAGCTGCCTAACCCTCCGACACTTCCTCCTCGTACTTCTTGAATGTGACATGACTCATAGGAGGGATGTCAAGTACGCTCAAGAACTCCTCCATTTGTGCGTGCCCACCGCCTGTAGTAACTGTACCACAAACACTGGCAGTGTTGACGTCCATCAGGTTGTCATGTGATTTTTCAGAATGAACTGTTTTTCTTAAACCACACATGTTACACATGAAAACGAAAATACTTTTTAAGCCTTGACGTTTTTCTGAAACCACTTCCATATTGGCGAAAGTGCAACCAAACGGGCTGTGTTTGTCTAAATCTTTGATCTGGTCTAAAAAGTCAACAATATTTACAACTCTTATCCCGCTAAGTTTCAGTGAGACGCATTGTGGCTTTCCCAATACTGGTTGTTCTTGTTTTTCTTGTACAGCTTCCGGCTCATGTGTCTATCAAATCAGCCTACTTCTTGCTAAAAAAAAAAAACATCCAGTACTGGTACTGAAAAAGTTGTTTTTATAAAGTATATTTAGGGTTATTTGTTGATCATTATTTGTATCTCTATAATGACACGCATATCGGACCTAGATCATGTCAGATAGATGTGTTCAGGGAATTCTCCACAATAAAAAAAATATTTTTTACATATTGCCTAAGGCTCAGTAAAGAAAATCAAGCAAAGATTAAAAACACAAAATCAGCATTTTTATACTAAAAGTTTTACTGCCAATATGAATGGTAGACTATAATTAGCATATCAACTAACTGACAGTCAATAGCTGATCCAGAATAAACGACATAGGAATACCCGCGGTTAAGTAGCTTAGCCCTCTTTCCATAACATTTGAAACATTATTAGCAAAATGGTGCATTCTGAGGCATTTGAATTATGTTATGGGTGTTACATCCCTTTTAACTACTGCGGCTTTTAAAAGACGCCTACGTGCCGGAAGTTTACCCCAAAGGGAATCTTCAACGTGCCAGTAAATCCACTGACATGGCGCCCTCGCATGCCAACTGACTACGCCAGGATTCGATCCTGCAACCTTGGGCACAGCAGGCGAACACTTCGCTGAGCCACGCAGCCAGTTAGTCTGAGGCATTTAAAATTTTATTGATAGTAAATTTTCAGAAAAAGTAAAATATTATAAGAAAAGCGGTGTAGCCTAAATAAGGTATTTTAAGCTCGATTTTGGTCGTAATTTACATTAAGCTAATTGTTTCTAAAACTACAGTATTTTTTCTACCTATACCTGCAATAATTGTTGCTGTTAATATTAAACCACAAAAAACTATTACAAAACGAAAGGCAAACATTAAAATTCTCAGTTTTCATCAGTTACTAAACAATATTTTACTATAACTTAATATTCATTAATGAAAACAAACTTAACAATAAATACTGTATTTATTAGAATTACGGTGGCCCCATGGTGTTGGGGTAGAGCGCGGCTGCCTCTCACCCGGAGGCCCCGGGTTCGATTCCCGGCTCCGTCAGGGATTTTAGAAACTGACGTGAGGGCAGGAACGGGGTGCACTCAGCCTCGTAAGGACAATTGAGTAGCTCTTTGACAGTGAGACAGTGCCCCGATCACGGAAACCAAGATTAACGGCTGAGGGGACACGATGCGCTGATCACGTGTGACCCCAATATCTGCAGGCCAAATGGCCAGGCAGCGGTCGCTTGGTCGGCCTAGGCCCTTCATGGGCTGTAGTGCCAGGGGTTATTATTATTATTATTTTATTATTTATTAGAATGACAATTTATAGAATACTTACGACCTTCGATTTATTTTTACTGGGTTCTTGAAAAGATAACTCGAATAAATGAATTCATAACTATGTAATTATTTAGTTAGTTATTATTAATTCAAAGGATGGAATAGCGGGGTCATCTGCCCTGATAATTATGAGATGACAACACTGTTTTATCAATTTGTTCAAAATTTTTGTTTTAAAAAATCAGTACTTTATTTTCCAATAAGTAGGCTAGTGTATGGGACAAAATTATTTAAGAATAATATAGGGTATTATTCAATATTGCTTACCTTCTTTCATCGTTGTATCGTTGTAGCACTGGATTTACTTCTTTTCTTCCGCCAAGCAGAAAGAGGCATCCGAGTTTTGCCCATCACAATAAATTACACTTTAACTCGTTGAATTAATAACACTGTACACAGAAAATGAACCTACTAACACCGAATCCCATGAGAACTCCGCAGTTAAGCAGCATTGGGCGAGGTTGGAACTTGGATGGCATGCCGGATTTTAGGTACTGCGCGTTGTTGGCAAAATATAAGGAGGAGCGGAAAGGCACTGGCATGTAAACTCCGGCTGAGGATAGCCTCTCCAGAGGCTCGAACCTGCCTTCGGGCAGAATACCAATTACATTACCTATGATTGAGGTATTATACTAGTCAACCTGCTTGTATGTTTTTCACTTCATCATGTAATTTAATTTTTATTCCAGGAAGTTTCTGTACGGAAAACAACTGTACTGGATGTCATGAGGAGGCTACTTCAACCAAAAAATATGATGGTTTCTACTGCACACGATCGCTCGGCTACACACTGTTATATTTCCATTTTAAATATTATTCAGGTAAGTTTTACATAAATGATATTTACCTTTCGAAAGCTGATTTTTTAATTTAATTTATTCGAGCAATATTTGCCATGCATTTGTTAAATGGACCATAAATGTCTCTTGAGCTACACCCAATTCATAAATAGTGTTTGGAATGATAATACCCATAGATGGCAATACCTTGAATTATTGCTGGAAAAACGTCTATCATTTATAAAAACGTAACAATCAGAACAAAATAGCAAATTCTTAGGAATGCTTGAAACCAACTAACCTCAAATAAGACATAGGAACTCTTGTTTTATGATTATCTCCGTAGATGTTCACTATGGTTAAAGTATATTATACCTTGAATTAAATAGTCAAGTGTAATACAGTGGGACTTGGATAATTCGAACCTCAAGGGACCAGTAAAAAAATTCGAATTATCCAAAAATTCTAATTAAGAAAGTTCTTTGAAAAGGGTAGAGAAGATATTCAAGTTTTAAGTTTTCATGCAAGAATGTGTATTAAACATTATATTACATAGGTTTTTAACAAGTAAAGTGCTTATATACTATGTAGGTCTATTACGTTCACATAATGATTTACGTTCAACAAAGCTTATTAACAGACAACGGTACTGTGAAAAACCTCAAAAGCTTCAAATGATAAAATAAAACCAAAATGTACTATTCACCTATTTAACGACAGTAGTAATCCTGCAATCTAGTTAAGTCTTAGAGAAATCGACTGTTTTTCAAAAAAGTTTGAGATTTTTACCTGTTTTCTCCAATTAAGTCACTCGGCCATCACAAAAGAATCTAACAAATTTAAGGAACGGAAAACAGAATCACTTACGTCATTTCTGCTTTCAAAAGAACGCCGAAGTTCTGTGATGTGGTTTGTTGCTTGGGCTGCATTCGGAATAGTTGTTTTTTTTTTGGGGGGGGGGATCTTCCTCCACGAGTTCATCGGCAGATGCGTCGTCACCATCTTGTTTTTCTGGAGTTCAGTACATCGGCTATGATTTCTGCGTCAGTCAGCTCACCACAAACTGCGACATTTTCAGCTTTTTACACGTAAAATCTTCGAATTATCCAAAATATAATTCGAACTAACCACGATGTTTTAGCATTGATTGTATATAAAATGCTAGGTACCAAGAGAAAAATTCGAATTTAAGAAGATTTCGAATTATAGAAGTTCGAATTAGCCACTTTCCACTGTATATAAATTGTAGGATGTATGGAATATATGGGCATTGATATTCCAAACTGTAGATAACGCTAAGTTGAGAAAATATGATCAATAACAATGCCATATATTCCATACACCCTACAATTTATATAAGGTGCGTTCAAAAAGTAAGGGTCGGAGGCTGGAATGCGCAAACAGGTGACGACATCGGCTAATCGTGGCGTGTGTAACGAGGTGTGGTTCCGACCTGAGCGTGGAAGGTCACAGCTCGTCGCTAGAGGGCAAGCGTCCACGTCACATGACGTTACAAAGCGAGCAGCAGCATGCATCAATCGTCCAACGCTGTCAGTCGCATTGCAAACAGTGACATGGAGGCGTCAACCGAAGAGCAAAGAGGTGTTGTTCGGTTTCTGACAGCGGAAGGAGTAGGGGGAACGGACATTCATCGCCGAATGTCACAAGTTTACGGCGAACACTGCATGTCCCTTGCAAGGGTCAAGGCGTGGCACAAACGCTTCAGGGAAGGACGGGTTTCGTTAGCCGATGATGCCCGATCTGGGGCACCCCCCTGCATTAGCGATGACAACGTCCAGCTGGTTGATGCACTCATTACCCAGGACCGCCGAGTGACAGTGAACGCCCTAGCCACCGTGGTCGCTCCACGACAATGCACGGCCTCATACGTCCAACACAGTCCTCCAGAAATTCAAATGGGAGGTTCTCGGCCACCCTCCATACAGTCCTGACCTCTCTCCCTGTGATTACGCCATGTTTGGTCCCCTGAAAAGGGCTCTGCGGGGCCAACGACACCTCGGACGCCGACGTCCTGCTGTACGTGCGGAACTGGTTCACATCGCAGCCCAGGGAATTTTATGAGACAGGCATTCACCGCCTCGTGTAACAGAGGGACATACAAGTGCCTCAACAGCCAGGATCAATACTTCTAACATACAGGTACTGGTTTCTGTAATTATGCCTCCGGCTCGTTACTTTTGACTATTTAATTCAAGGTATAATGTAGTTGAACCATTGTGAACATCTACGGAGATAAATATAAAACGAGAGTTCCTTTGTCTTCTTCGAGGTTAGTTGGTTTTAACCATTCTTAAGAATTTGTAATTTTGTTCAACCTTGTGATTGTTACGTTTTTATAAATAATAGATGTTTTTCCAGCAATACTATTCAAGATTGAATAACCTTATCTTTTGAAGTATTTATACGCATTATATCATTTGTGCCTGGCTGGAAGCTACAATCCATGACATTCTACAACATCATATATCTGCTTTTTTATATACAATACATGTTTTCAGCAATACTGTTACGTGCCACCCCCTAGTGGCACTTTTGAACTGGATTACGTTGGGTAGAAAGCACAACACAGGTTGTTCCTTTAAAGAAATAATTAATTTTATTGCGGCCAGAAAGATACACTATTCTTCAGCAAATACAAGCAATTAGAACCTTACTCCAGTTTCCTCAAGTCTCTTGCTTATGGAGAGCTCTTGCCCCCTTTCACTTGTCAACAGTTAATCCTCTCGCTAATGAGTCTGGTGGCCTTGACAGAACTACATGCAACTCTTCCTTTTGTACACAAATTACAGTTACTTACGATAACCTTCTAAACGCTGCTTCGCTGTTCACGAGCTGGGAAACAATGTCACTGGATTTCGTAACTCGCACGGCACTTCACCACAATATCTCTGACGCTCAGTGAAATCACACTCACTCAAAACACAGGCAGTTCCCTGTATGCTTCTCACTTCCTCGCTGTCAAAAGAAGCGGCTTCACTAGGGGTTTCGCAAGTCACCACACTTCTGTCGCTCAGGATAAACGCTCGCACTAGCTCGTAAAACACAACAACAACTGCTTGACAGGTCGCTCTTATATAGCAGGCCGGTGACTCAATAAATGCTTCTAGACCCATCCTGGGTTCACGGCTTCTCGAGGTTTCCTTCACTGGCTGAGTCACGAATATTCTGGACCATCCCTTTGTCCTAGTAGTCCTGTTGCATAAGGCGCACGCAATACACTGAGGCATAGCTGCCCAGCCCTGGGGCAGTTGTGACTCATGCGGCGAGCGATGAAACAAACACACAGCCGTAACACCACCCCCTTCCTAAAAGGCTGATCGTCCCGATCAATCATTTTTCCGTCTGTGTCCCTTCGTAGGCTGCCAGGCGATCTCGATGCACGATCTTCATCTTCGCCCTCGGGCTCCGCTGGATCCTGTAGACGACATCGTTGATCCGTTTCACGACTCGGTACGGGCCCTCCCAGGACTTCTGCAGTTTGGGTGACAGGCCTTTCTTCCGTAATGGGTTGAAGAGCCAGACCAGGTCGTCCTCGTGGAATCCGCCGGCATCAGTCTGTTGGTCGTATCGGGTCCTCATTCGGTCGGTCTCGATCCGCAGTTTCCTCCTCGCGAACGCGTGCACGTCCTCCAGTTGGTCGACCAGTTCTTGACAATACTGGCTTACCGGGACCGGATCATTCCCAGGTCGGCCGAAGGCAGGATCGACAGGTAGACGGAGCTCCCTCCCAAACATGGCCCGGGCTGGTGTGCACCCGGTGGCTTCATGCACGGCGGCGCGGTAGGCCAGGAGAAATAGTGGAAGATGTTTGTCCCAATCCCTCTGGTGCTCGCTGACGACTATTCGGAGATGGTTCTCGATGGTGCGATTGAATCGGTCTACCATCCCGTCGGACTGAGGGTGTAGCGGCGTTGTCCTTGTCTTCCGGATTCCCAGCAGCTGGCATAGGTTCTGGAACACCTGCGACTCGAAGTTCCTCCCTTGGTCGGAGTGCAGCTCCAGGGGTACTCCGTACCGGCTGACGAATTCCTTCACCAGGGTCTCTGCAATCGTCGCGGCTTCTTGGTTAGGGAGCCCATACGCCTCCGGCCATTTGGTAAAGTAGTCGCTGACGACCAATATGTAGCGGTTCCCTGCCTCGCTTAACGGGAATGGCCACTCTCTCCATGGGGCCGCCCACGTTGTAGGTCTTCAGTGGACCCCGTCGTCTTCGTCCTGGGCCCTTGCTGGCTGCGCAATCGTGGCACCTCGCGCAGTGGTTCTCCACGTCAGTTCGGCATCCGATCCAGTAGAACCGCGCTCTCTCAGCTTCTCCAGGGTCTTCTTTATCCCTAGGTGTCCACCAGATGATCCTCCATGAACTTCCTTCAGGACTTCCTCCGTCATAGCCTTTGGAACGACGACTTGTTCCCGAGATGTCTTCCCGTCGGTGCTCTCCCAGGTACGGCATATGAGGCCATCCCTCACAACCAGCGAGTCCCACTGTGCCCAGTAGGACTTAAACTTTGGGCTGAAGTCACTCACAATGTACCACCCGGGTCTGGGGACACAGGCCCTCTTCCATTCGGCTATCAGTCCCAGGTCATCATCTTCTGCCTGTGCCCGCGTGAAAGATTCGCGGCTCCAGTTCCCTTGAAGTTCCACAGTAGTCCGTCGGCACAGTATCCCGGTGTTTTCCTCCCTTCGGGCACAGAAGGTGCAGTCTTCGGGGCACGATCTTCGTGACAGGGCGTCGGCGTTAGAATGCAGTTGGCCTTTCCTGTGCCGAATCTCAAAGTTGTACTGTTGAGGCCTCTCTAACCACCGCGCGAGTTGACCCTCGGGCTGCTTGAAGTTCAGGAGCCACCGCAGGGATGCATGGTCGGTCCTGATGAGAAATTCTTGCCCGTACAGGTACTTGTGGAAGTGTTCAATGGTCTTCACGATGGCGAGCAGCTCCTTCCTGGTGACGCAGTAGTTCCTTTCTGGCTTTGACAAGGCCTTGCTGAAGTAGGCAACTACTCTCTCCTCGCCGTCCACTACTTGCGACAGGATTCCCCCTATGCCAAAGTCGCTGGCATCGGTATCGACGATGAACCTTGTTCCATGTCTGGGGTAGGCCAGAATAGGCGCGGTGCACAGAGCCTGCTTGAGTTGTTCGAAGGCACTGTGGCATTCTGCTGTCCACGTGAAGAGTTGGTCCTTCTCAGTCAGTCGATGTAAAGGTTTGGCGATGTCGGCGAATCCTTTCACGAAGCGACGGTAATAAGTGCCGAGTCCCAGGAAGCTTCGTAGTTGGGACTTGTCCTTCGGAACTGGCCACTCCCTCACAGCTGCGGTCTTCTCTAGGTCGGTGAGCACCCCCTCCTCGGAGACGATATGCCCAAGGTACTGGACCTGCTTCTGGAAGAGCTGACACTTCTTGGGGCTCAACTTCAGCTGGGCAGCCCGTAGCTTCATCAAGATCTCCTTCAGGTTGCTGTAGTGCTCCTCGAAGCTTCTCCCCAGAACGATGACGTCATCTAGGTAGACCAGGCAGGTCTTCCAGTGTAGTCCCCTCAGAATGGACTCCATTAGCCTTTCGAAGGTCGCAGGGGCGATGCACAGACCGAATGGCATGACGGTGAACTGCCAGAGCCCGCTGTCCACAGAGAACGCCGTTTTCTCGCGGTCCTTAGGGTGGACCTCCACCTGCCAGTAGCCACTCTTCAAATCCAAGGTGGAGAACCATCTTGACCCTGATATGGTGTCCAGGGTGTCGTCGATCCGGGGTAGAGGGTAGCTGTCCTTTTTCGTGACGTCGTTCACCCGCCTGTAATCCACGCAGAACCTGGTGGAACCGTCCTTCTTCTTCACTAGCACGACCGGAGAACTCCAAGTACTATGTGATGGCTCGATCACTCCTTGCTCCTTCATCTCTTCTACCATCCGGTCGACTTCAGCTTGCTTGGCGAGCGGGACACGTCGGAATGGGGCCCTAATCGGTGCGCTGTCCCCAACGTCGATTCTGTGCTGGACCAAGCTTGTCCTACCGAAGTCTTTGCTCCTCACGGAGAAGACATCCTGGAATTCGCGTAGCAGGTCCTGAAGTTGGCGTGATTGCTCCTCGTCTAAATGGTCCTGGGATCCTTGGTACAGCTTCTGTAGTTCTTCTGGCAGGGCGCGTCTTCTTCGGTTGTCCGTCTGCAGGTGTCCGTTCGTCGTGTCTGTGATGCGGGCAATCCAGGTAACGGGCTCGCAGACTCCTAGGTTGGTGTCCCGGTGAACCGTAATGTCGTAGTCGTTCAGGTTGGACAGGCGGACGTACGGCCGAGACGTCGTATTGATGAGGGTCTTGGCAATTAGCAATCCTTTAGTCTGGATGTCCTCATATTTTGGCTCGATGACAGCCACCACTCCCTCAGAGGTTCCGTCGACAATTACGGCAGCGCTGACCTCCGTCCTGGCGGGAACGATGACGTCCTCTTTCAGCCTTACTCGTCGTGCGGTGATGGCCTCGTGTGCTGGTTGCAAAGCAAGTTCCTCACCTCCGAAGTGCAGAGTGTTGGTACTCAGATCCAAGATGATGTTGTTCTGGTCCAGGAAGTCCAGTCCGATGATCACTTCGTTTCATACGTCAGCCACAAGCACTGGATGCTTTATCGCCCGTCGACCAATGACGAACTTCAGTGATGCTTCGCCATGTACCGGTGCGGTCTCTCCTGTCGCGGTTATTAGCTGGAGGTTCCTTTGTGTGGGTTGCACTCTCCACTTCGGGATCACGGTGGGACTGACGATGGTCCTCGATGCTCCCGTGTCGATTAGCATGGGCCAGCTCTCTCCGTTGACGACTCCGTCGACCATCAGGCTGCTATTGTCCCTCCGTAACTGCGTCACACGAACTTGGACTGCTGGGGCTTGACGACTGTCACAAGCCAACCTTTGCCCCCCAAGGCTGGCTGATACTTGCTTTCCTGGGCCGCGCGGTTTCCCTACGACTGACTGTCCCGACGGAAACCCTTGGCGGCGGCGATCACCGCAGTCCTTGCTCAGGTGGCCTCTCTTAAGGCAGGTCCAGCAGGTCGGTAGTCCTCTTCCGGGCCGCCTCTCCGGATGTCCTTCGGCTACGTTTTGGTTGGTGGTACTGCGACTCTTGAAGAACCGGCCTAGCGCCTCCATCAGTACATCGGCCAGGGGCTTGGTCTTGTCGGCTTTGGCTGGTTCGTCGACGTCCACCTGACGCACCCGCGCGTGCATTCTAGATACCTGCTTTGCCGTCTCGAACTCAAGTGCGTGGCTCAGCGCATCTGCCATGGTCTTATTGCGCGCGAGTCGCAGCGCCTGTTGAGTGTCCGGGTCCCGTAGCCCGTCGGTGAAGGTCTGCGTCGCAATCTGTTCCAGAAAGTCGGCCGGCGCTGTTGGGTAGGCGAGCCTTACGCGACGTGCGATGTCCATCTCGAACTCCTGCAGGGTTTCCGCGTTCTTTTGCACCCGGGTCCGGAGCTGCATCTGGTAGGCCTGCTGAAGATGGCTATCTCCATATCGGGACTCCATATGGGCGATTAGTGAAGCGTAGTCCTGGGATCCAGTCGGGATGGCCTGAAGGACGTTAAGGGCGTCCCCTCTCAGCGCTACAATGAGAGCTGTAGCCTTTCCCGTGCTGTTCCAGTTGTTTATGGAACAGGCTGCCTCGAACTGACGTAAATAGGTGCTCCACGGGACCTTTCCGTCGAAGGTTGGGGGTGTCACTCTGCTCTGTCCCGTTCCTGATATTTCCGGTGTACCTGTAGGCGGGCGTCGGCGCAGCTCGGCAACTTCCTCTTGAAGAGCGTTGAATCTCGCTTCCATCCCCGTCGGCGGGCGTTGGTTCAGCTCCGCAATTTCCTTTTGTAAGGCGTTGAATTTCTCTTCCACCCCCGTCAGCGGGCGTTGGCGCAGTTCGGCAACTTCCTCTTGTAAGGCTTTGAATTTCTCCTCCATCCCCATCAGCGATCGTCGGCGCAGCTCGGCAACTTCCACTTGTAAGGCGTCGAACTTCATTTCCACTGCCGTGACTTCCTCACGCAGTCTCTGTTCTAATTTCCTTTGGCTTTCCTCTAATTTCGTCAGCAGACACTCTTCCAGATTTTTCTGGCCATCCAGAAATTTGGCGGTTAGGTCCTCGGCTAACTTATTCTGGCTGTGCTTCATTTTCCTCTGGCTGTCCTCTAATTTCGCAGTTAGGTCCTCGGTTAAATTCTTCTGACCGTCTTCCATCTTCTTCTGACCGTCCTTCAGGTCCTTGGCTAAATTCTTCTGGCCGTCCTCCATTTTTGTTTCCATGCCACTTAACTTTTCTAGCAATGCTGCCAATTGCGCCTCCATTTTAGTTGTTTGTCTTGTTAAGGGCATGCACTCACAGGAAAATTAGAGAAAATGACCTGCTCGGGTTTTGAAACCAGGACCGTCAGGTGTAGTGCTTGAGTTCGTAATCCGGCTTCTGACACCAGTTGTTACGTGCCACCCCTAGTGGCACTTTTGTTAACTGGATTACGGTGCGTAGAAAGCACAACACAGGTTGTTCCTTTAAAGAAATAATTAATTTTATTGCGGCCAGAAAGATACACTACTCATCAGTAAATACAAGCAATTAGAACCTTACTCCAGTTTCCTCAAGTCTCTTGCTTTTGGAGAGCTCTTGCCCCCTTTCACTTGTCAACAGTTAATCCTCTCGCTAATGAGTCTGGTGGCCTTGACAGAACTACATGCAACTCTTCCTTTCGTACACAAATTACAGTTACTGACGATAACCTTCTACACGCTGCTTCGCTGTTCACGTGCTGGGAAACAATGTCACTGGATTTCGTAACTCGCACGGCACTTCACCACAATATCTCTGACGCTCAGTGAAATCACACTCACTCAAAACACAGGCAGTTCCCTGTATGCTTCTCACTTCCTCGCTGTCAAGAGAAACGGCTTCACTAGGGGTTTCGCAAGTCACCACACTTCTGTCGCTCAGGATAAACGCTCGCACTAGCTCGTAAAACACAACAACAACTGCTTGACAGGTCGCTCTTATATAGCAGGCCGGTGACTCAATAAATGCTTCTAGACCCATCCAGGGTTCACGGCTTCTCGAGGTTTCCTTCACTGGCTGAGTCACGAATATTCTGGACCATCCCTTTGTCCTAGTAGTCCTGTTGCATAAGGCGCACGCAATACACTGAGGCAGAGCAGCCCAGCCCTGGGGCAGTTGTGACTTATGCGGCGAGCGATGAAACAAACACACAGCCGTAACAATACTATTCAAGATATTGAATAACCTTATCTTTTGAAGTATTTATACGCATTATATCATTCTTTGAGCCTGGATGGAAGCGTTAACCAGTAACATTCAACAACATCCTATATACGTTCCCTGCATTCTGCATACTGGTAAACCCAGCATCTCACAGTTCTGGCCTAGATGTTGAATCTATGACCTGATTCTCTGCCTGAAAATTCTGCCTCCTGAATGAGTGTGTGTACCTTGTTGCATTTCACTAGCAGCACTGTACCCAAAGTGGATTTTGTAAAATTTTCACTTGACCAGATAATAATTAATGACAATGTGAACTGCAACTCTCTCGAAGTAATCAACACAGGTTTCAGTGACCACCGAGCTCAAATAATAACTCTAAATATTTCAAACCCAGTTTACAATGCTCAGTTTGATAAATGTCGAAGCTTTAGTCAGCACAATATAAACTATTTCAACAACTTGTTAAAAGGAGAAACTTGGGAAGGTGTGTACAAGTCAATAGATACAAACAAAAAATTCCAGGAATTCATTAATATTTTCCTGTATTATTTTGATATTGCATTTCCTTTGAAGAGTATCAGACTGAAAGTTTCTTCTCCATCAAAACAATGGCTTACTCTTGGAATAATTACTTCATGCAAAAGAAAGCGTTTCCTCCACGATTTTCAAAGTACGCACGAAACCTCCAATGAATTTAACATGTATTTCAAGACCTATAAGACCATACTTAACAAAGTTATAAAATTAGCAAAGAGAATGTCAAATGATAATTATATCCTGGAATCTAAAAATAAAACTAAGGCTATGTGGAATATCATAAAAAATGAAACCAGGCAAACAAAACCGGCAGTAAATAACATAACGTTATCAGAAGACTCCAAGAAGATCAATGACCCACAAAATGTCTCAAGAATTTTTAATGAGCATTTTGCTACCATAGCTGAAAAACTACTAAATGTAAACAATATACAAGCAATAAAATCAACACTCGCGAATATAACATTTAATGGAAAATCAATGTTTGTTGAAAATGTTACAGAAGCAGAAATCCTCAATATTGTAAAGAACCTACAGAATAAACATTGCTCAGGAGTTGATAACATTCCTGATATACTAATTAAAAAATGTATCCAAAATATAATTACCCCCTTAACACACCTCTGTAACCAATCTCTCATGTCAGGAATATTTCCAGATATCTTTAAAATTGCAAAAGTAATTCCATTATTTAAAGGGGGAGATAGAGAAAACGTAACCAATTATAGACCTATTTCTTTATTGTCGATATTTTCAAAAATTTTAGAGAAGATAATGTACAACCGTCTAATTAGCTTCATAAACAAATATAAATTGTTAACTGACTCTCAACATGGCTTTAGAGAAGGAAAATCAACAATGTCCGCAATTTATGAATTTTTAAATCCTGCTTTTGAGTCACTTGATGAAAGGAAGAGAGTATGTGGCCTGTTTTTGGACCTGTCTAAAGCTTTTGATGTGATAAATCATCAGATACTAATTGATAAACTCCATCAATATGGTATCAGGGGTATCGCTAGTAAGTCATATTTAAATAATCGCCAACAGATCGTCGAACAAAAAAGTTTAGAAAATACCACAAACATATTTAAATATTACCACTCAGATCCTATGTTTTTGAAGTATGGCATTCCGCAGGGGTCCATTCTAGGGCCACTACTTTTTCTCCTTGACGTAAATGACTTGCCATCTCAGATACCTGCATTTAAAACTGTACTATTCGCAGATGATACAAGTGTTTTGATGAGGGGTGAAAATGACACTGAACTTCAAAAATCAGTAGAGGAAGTAACAGGTCAGCTGTCCTTATGGTTCAACAATAATGGATTCCTTATCAACACTAGTAAAACAGTGGTTCTTAACTTTCACACAGCTCAGAATAAAAGTATTAATTCTCCCTCCATAATCTTAAATGACCTTAAAATTGGTAACGCCTCTTCTACTAAATTCTTAGGCCTTTGGTTGCAGGATGACCTAAAATGGAACTCTCATACCACTAAACTTTCCAAGAAACTAAGCTCAAGTTGTTATGCATTAAGAGTATTAAGACAATCGACTAGCTGGAGAACTGTTCTTAGTACTTATTTTGCTTATTGCTATTCGCTTATGAAATATGGAATCATATTTTGGGGAAATTCACCTGCTGCTCACCAAATCTTTATTATCCAGAAAAGAATAATTGGAACAATGAAAGGAACTACTAGATTGCATACATGTAAGCCTCTGTTTAAACAACTGAAAATTTTACCTTTGCCATGTATTTACATCTTTGAACTTCTATTATTTGTCAAACAAAGCTTAGGAAATGAGGATATCTTTGAGATAAATTCAAATATACATAACTACCAGACCAGACAAAAGAACAATCTTCATGTACATGCTGCAAACAACACTATGTAAAAATGGTGTATTCCATGCAGCTATAACGCTGTATAATCATTTGCCAAATAATATTAAAAGTACAGCAAATTACATAAAGTTCAAAATAAAAACTAAAGAGTTCTTGCTGGAGCACTGCTTCTACTCAGTTAAAGAGTTTTTAGAATATCAATAGTTATGTTTATGTATTCATAGGACTAAATGATGTAAGGTTATCCTTGTGTAGGCCCATATTATTATTGTGATTGTAAATTAGTATTAGTATAATTTGTGAATTGACGTGTCCTATATCATTGTACAATGTACATTATATGATTGAATGGATGAATAAAAAATACAATACAATACAATACCTTCATACAATATGTTTAATTCAAGGTTAATTGATTTATAATATGATGTTTATTATTCCTTTTTGTGTCCATTCATTTATTTTAAATTAATGAGTTTCTGTAAGGATATCCATTTCCTTTTTGGTTCTTTGTTGATATAATTTTCTACGATTTTCTTACACTGAAGAAGTTATCAATGTAATTACGAAACATGTACGTATATTTTAATTACTCAACTACCTTCTAGTGTTTGACGAGGCGGATCTTATAATTATAGATTAATATCCAGTCAACACGGATAATAGCTATACCTTCTTCATAATGGTTAATGTCGACGCATTTTATGGATGGCAGCCTCAAGGGTTGTATCATAATGTTGTGCACCTTTTCTATTTGTTCGCACATTGCCAGGAAACAGATATTTGCCTAGAAGCTTTGAGACCATAGTGAGAAAATTTTAAGCTGTCCACAAAATAGTATCAGCATTAGGTAAAGTTGATAGTGGAAGTGATTTGAACATTTGCTCAAAACAGCTATTTCAGTAAGTTTGATATGCAGAAAAGCATTTGGATTATACTGTAGAATATTATATTCATTTCCTTGACATCCTATTATTGTTGCAGTAATTTTGTACACCTTTTGTCTGATTATTTGGCAAACTTGAAAATGTTAAGTCTCCTTCTTCAGTTTCCGTCGAGCTACATATTATACCGAACAATATTGGTAAAAGACTAATTCTTTGTTCATAAAGAAACGACGCCAAGCTGGAGACTGATAGTAAATGATATACATTTCTATAAAGCATCATCGATGCATAGAAAATAGTCCACCTCGTTGCATGGTGGCTAGCATGCATGGCTGTCACCCCGGAGACGATTCCTGGCTCTGCCAAGAAATTTAATTCTGGTCTGAGGGCTGGAACGGGATGCACTCAGCCTCGTGATGCAAGACTGAGAAGAGGTGGGTTCGAATCCTTCCTCAGTCATCCTGGAAGTGGTTTTCCGTGGTTTCCCACTTCTACTCCAGGCATATGTCGGGATGGTTCCTAACTTAAGGTCACGGCCGCCTCCCTTCCAATCCTCATCTGAATTTCAACTACACGCACAAATACAGCCATCAAAAGAACACAGGTTATTAGACAAATTACACACACACCCAAGTACATGGGGCTACATGACCATGATGTCTCAAAGCCCCTAAATCAATCAATTAAACAAAGCATAGAAAATACAACCCAATTTTGTATAGTATGGGCATCATAACATCATGAGCATAGAACCACATTTGTTCAAGAATGTATTGCCAGAGAAGATTACTTCCTTCCTATCATAATCCTCATACAGTTCAGTGAAAGCATGGTGTAAGACAAGATGTTCTTATGATAAGAACTTTTTTTATGGCCGGATGAGATTTCAAGCCTCTTTCCACTTACCTTTGGCAAGTGATCTGCGAAGAAGCAGGGAAGTCAGATGCCTCTGTGAGTTGTCGAATATAAAGGAAGAGTATTTTATATTTCTTCAATTGAATCAGCATATTGCTCCACAGTTGAAATTCACAAATTTCCCAACCCTTTGTATGTAAGGTCTCTATCTGCATCTCATTCTGCATACTGGTAAACCCAGCATCTCACAGTTCTGGCCAAGATGTTGAATCTATGACCTGATTCTCTGCCTGAAAATTCTGCCTCCTGAATGAGTGCGTGTACCTTGTTGCATTTCACTAGCAGCACTGTACCCAAAGTGGATTTTGTAAAATTTTCACTCTTGCCAACTATTCTGTCATAAGGTGTACCTATCCATTTTTTTTACTAATGTAATTTGTTCAAAACAAATGATACCAATAGGAAATTTAAAACATACTGTATATTATGATTAATTTCATTTTTTAAATCAATAAATAATATGCATTATTAAATCTTTTTGATTTTCTGAAAAACATTGCCTTGTGTATTATGTAACAAGTGTTAAATTACATGGGTTGATTTAAGCATTATACAGGAAACCAAAAAATCTTAGTATTTAGTGTAGTCAGGGATATCATTCCATATCTAGGTCAAAAGAAGTCATCGCTAAAATTATATTATTGAGAATAACATCAACAGTAGGGATAACATATTTTCCTGATATTTGACTCTAAAATTAATTTTTCAGCATATTCTTATAAATGTTATTGTACAAGGTGAGTTCAAAAAGTAACGAGCCGGAGGCTGTAATGCGCAAACCGGTGACGACATTGGCTAATCGTGGCATGTGTAACGAGGTGTGCTTCCGACCAGAGCGTGGAAGGTCACAGCCCGTCGCTAGAGGGCACGCGTGCACGTCACCTGACAATACAAAGCGAGCAGCAGCATGCATCAATCGTCCAACCAAGACCAAGACAGTAGGCCCTTCGACATGCTTCCCGGTGTGGTTGAAGACTGTGGGGCACCCATTGGGCACACACTTTCCGCACGTGCAATCGTTCCTTCATAGTGGTGTGCACACTTCCGACCATGGCGGCTATGGCTTTCACTGTCACTCGACGGTCCTGGGTAATGAGTAGGGCTCGGATTTTTAGGTGCTAAAAATCTGGAAAATATTTATTTTTATGTATTAAAAATACCTGAAATATGTGACAAAAAAAATTGTTTGAGTTTTCAGTCTTTTGACTGGTTTGATGCAGCTCTCCATGCCTCCCTGTCCTGAGCTAATCGTTTCATCTCTACATAGCTACCACACCCTACATCTGAGGCAATCTGTTTAACATATTCTAACCTTGGTCTACCCCTACAGTTCTTGTCCTCGACCCTTCCTTCCATAACTAAGCTTGCTATTCCTGGGTGTCTTAGTATGTGTCCTACCAACCTATCTCTTCTCTTCATTAGCAGTCGCCAGAAACATCTCTCCTCTCCCACTCGTCTTAATACCTCTTTGTTTGCAACCCTATCTACCCATCTGATCTTCATCATTCTCCTGTAACACCACATTTCAAATGCTTCAATTCTCCTCTTTTCTGCTGCACCAATAGTCCAAGTTTCACTTCCATAGAGTGCCACGCTCCAGACAAAGGCTTTCAAAAATGACTTCCTAATACCTAAATCTATATTCGATGTCAGCAGATTCCTTTTTTGTAGAAACGCTTTCTTTGCCTGAGCCAACCTACTTTTTATATCCTCTTTGCTTCGTCCATCACTGGTTATTCTGCTTCCTAAGTAACAGAAGTCTCCTACTTCCTTCAGCTTTTCACCTGTCAATTTGATCTCCATAGAGGTTTCTGATTTATTTCGGCTGCATTCCAGTATTTTTGTTTTACATTTATTAATTTTCATCATGAATTCTTTCCGTAAGACGGAGTCCATACCATTCAAAAACTCATTCAAATCCTCAGGCTTGTCGGCCAAGATGACGATGTCATCAGCAAATCTCAGAGTTGAAATTATTTCTCCTTGAATCTTCACTCCCACTTTAAATTTTTCTCTAATTTCCTTCATTGCTTGTTCAATGTAAAGATTGAAAAGTATGGGTGATAAGTTGCAGCCTTGCCTTACACCTTTATGAATACCAGCTTCTCTCTCATGTCCTTCAACTCGAATGACTGCTGTCTGGTTTCTGTACAGATTGTATATCACCCTCCTATCCCTGTACTTTATTCCAATCGATTTCAAAATGTCAAACAATTTAGTCCAATCAACGTTATCAAAAGCCTTTTCTAAGTCTACAAAAGCCATGAACGTTCTCTTATCTTTCCTTATTCTACCTTCCAAAATCAGCCTAAGACTTAGTACAGCTTCCCTTGTTCCTACATTTCTCCTGAAACCAAACTGGTCTTCACCCAACTCCGTTTCTATCTGGCTTTCAATCCTCTTGTAAATTATTCTAGACAGGATCTTTGAAGCATGAGTAATCAAGCTGATTGTACGGTAATCTTCACATTTGCCAGCTCCCACTTTCTTTGGTATAGGGATGATTACATTCTTCTTGAAATCAGGGGGTACCTCACCTGTCTCATAAATCCTACACACCAAGTGAAATAACCTGATCAGACCTTCATCTCCTATGCAGCGTAGCAACTCAATCGGTATATCATCTATGCCTGGTGTTTTGTTCCTGCTTAAGTCTTCCAAAGCTCTATCAAATTCTGATCTCAATATTAAATCTCCTTTCGCATCCTCATCAATTTCCTCCTCCCTTTCCATTACATGATTCTCAATCTCCTTTCCCTTATACAAACTCTCTATATAAGCTTTCCATCTCTCAACCTTTTCTTCCCTATCTGTTAGAGGCTTTCCATTTGTGTCCTTAATATTACAGCACTTGGTCTTCTTTTCCCCAAAAGTATCCTTAATCCTTCGATAAGCTGTGTCTACTTTTCCTAATTTCAGGCAATTTTCTATACCTGCACATTTCTCTTTCAACCATTCTTCTTTCGCTTCCTTGCACTTCTTGTTAACCTCATTTCTCAGACGTCTGTATTCTGCTTTCCCCTTTTCATCTCTTACATTCTTGTGTTTCCGCCTTTCATCCATCAATTCTAGTATATCCTGAGTGATCCACGGTTTTCTACCTATTCTTTCTTTCCTACCAATGTTTTCTTCTGCGGATTTTGTTATTTCATTCTTCAAAAGTGCCCATTCGTCTGCAATTGAAGATTGTTTAGGGTTTTTCATTAGTCCTTCCTTTATACTCTTCTTGAATCTTTCGTTTACATCCTTCTCTTTCAGTCTGTCTATTGCCCATCTTTTTGGCTTTTGACTTTTCTTCAGTTTCTTCAACTTTAATCTGCATTTCATTACAACCAGATTGTGGTCAGAGTTTATGTCAGCACCAGGATATGTTTTACAATCCAAAATCTGGTTTCGAAACCTCTGCTTGACCATAATGAAGTCGATTTGGTAACGCCCTGTATCTCCTGGTCTCATCCATGTGTATATTCTTCTATTGTGGTTATTGAATAAGGTGTTAGCTATGACCAACTCATGCTCGGTGCAGAATTCTACCAGCCATCAAGATGCTCAGGAATCAACTTATATCGCGAACAACCAAAATGAAGATATATAAGACAATGATAAGACCAGTAGTGACCTATATTTAATTATACTTACTCCATGGCGCTACAACCCGGGGTGGGTTTTGGCCTCTTGGACAACTGCTCTCCATGTTGGTCTATCCATCGCCTTGCTCCTCCATGCTCTCACTCCCATTGCGACGAGGTCTGCAGTCAGACCATCCAACCATCTCTTCTTAGGACGTCCTTTCCTCCTCCTGGAGAATAGCCTCCCTTTCAACATTCTCTTGTGCATCTGGCTCTCCGGCATCCTCTCTATATGTCCCAACCATTGGATTCTCTGTGCCTTTATAAACTTTACGATATCTTGTTTTCCAATCAATTCGTTTAGTTCATGGTTATATCGTATTCTCCATCCATCTTCCTCTCTAACAGGGCCATTCGCAGTATTTTCCTTTCAAAACACTTCACAGTATTCTCATCATCCTTAGTTAATGTCCAAGCTTCAGAGCCATAGGTCACTACTGGTCTTATCATTGTCTTATATATCTTCATTTTGGTTGTTCGCGATATAAGTTGATTCCTGAGCATCTTGATGGTTGCATAGTATGCTCTGTTTCCAGCCTGTAATCGATCTTTAATACAGTTTGTCATATCACACTGGTTGTTAATAAGTACTCCTAGATACTTAAATTGTGTCACACCCTCAAATGTCTTATCGCCTATTTTAATTTCATGCGGGGCTCTTCTTGTGTTAGATGTGGACATTACCATGCTCTTAGTTTTACTCTCATTCACTAATAACCCAATATTTGTAGCCTCTTTCTCTAATTCTAAATATACTCTTTTCAGTGTACGCTTCTCTCTTGCTACGATCATCTGCATAAGCACAGATCTGACTTGATTTGTTAAAAATAGTGTCTCCCTGGTCCACTTTACTGATTGCTTTATGTAGTGCAAGATTAAAGAGTACTGCAGACAATCCATCTCCTTATTTTACACCCGCATTAATTGTAAAGGGTTTACTCAGCTTATTTCCATTTTTCACTCGTGCCCATGTGTTATCTAGTGTCATCCTTATCAGCCAGATTATCTTTCAGGTATCCTCATTTCTCCTAGTAATTCATATAGTCTTTCTCTACATACACTATCGAAAGCTTGTTTAAAATCTATAATACCTGAAGTATGTGACCAAAAAAAAAGAAAAATATTTAATTATAATTTAGTTTAATAATGTGAATTTAAACAATATGCAGTACTCACGAATGCAATTTATGCTATACCTCACAGACTACTGAAGAATTACAATACACAACGAGATACATCTTCACGTTGTCCATCACAAATGACCGACAGTTATCGCGAAACACTTCTTCCGAAGGCAAGAAGCTGCGGTAGTATGTTTCTTGCCCTTGAGGTTTGTGTAACTTAAGATCGCTGTTCAGCCTTGATTGCTTTCCCACATGTTTGGCAGAACAGAATGCCCCCATCAGAAGCAAAATTATCTTTAAATTCTGCCACAGACGGTAACTTGTAGTTTTGACTTTAGGCATCGTAGAACTGCCTTACACTTCACAGTGCTAGAAATGAACTGCATGTGATGTGAGTGACACTGATTCCAGGTAGCTGGGGGAAGCGGGGGGTGGGGGTCTAGCACGTGGTGCAATATGGCTATGGACAAGGAAATCCCCGGCTTCCACAGTGAGTGGCAAGTTAAGAATAACACAGTTGTATGAAGATAAGATAGCTCACAGGTTCTTCCCGTTGAAGTAACACACAATAAAAATGCAATAAACTGAAAGATCTAGCATACTGATTTTTTTAAATGTAAATATTTTGTCTTTTTATGTGCTAATAAGTGAAAAGCAGGAATTTATGTATTTATAGAAAAAATGATTAAATTTGTATTTACATAAAAAATATTTACCTAAAAATCCTAGCCCTAGTAATGAGTGCATCTACCAGCTGGACGTTGTCATCGCTAAAGCAGGGGTGTGCCCCAGACCGGGCATCCATCGGCTAACGACACGCGTTCTTCCCTGAAGCGCTTGTGCCACGCCTTGACCCTTGCAAGGGACATGCAGTGTTTGCTGTACACTTGTGACATTGGGCAATGAATGTCCGTTCCCCCTACTCCTCTTTGCTCTTCGTTTGACGCCTCCATGTCACTGTTTGCAATGCGACTGGCAGCGTTGGACGATTGATGCATGCTGCTGCTTGCTTTGTATCATCACGTGACGTGCACGCGTGCCCTCTAGCGACGGGCTGTGACCTTCCACGCTCTGGTCGGAACCACACCTCGTTACACACGCCACGATTAGCCGATGTCGTCACCGGTTTGCGCATTACAGCCTCTGGATTTTTACTTTTTGAACGCACCTTATACATAAAAATAAAGAAACATAGTTAGTACAGAACATAGTCTTACTGTGGTGGTTCCTCAGTTTAGGGGCTGCGACAACGCGGTCATGTAGCCCTATGTACTTTGGGTGTGTGTAGAATCTGTCTGATAACCGGTGTTAATTGTGATGGCTGTATGTGTGTGTTATCTGTTTTTTTTTTTAATTCAAGCAAGAACTGCAGACATCCAATTTTTCAGGTAGTTCATACTTTTGCTACCAAACGCCACCATCAACGACAACTAGTTCTGAACTTGTTTACTAGATGCCACCGCAGTCCGCTACTGGCGACGAACGTTGGAACCTAAGAGCGTTAGTCAATTCTAACCTATAATTTAGTTTCACACAAGTGTAATTAGTGGAAGGTTCTTTTACATGCCATAAATCTATGACATGGGACTGCCGGCTTTACTTCCCCTCCAAAGGAAGGCATACTGAGGGACTTTTAACGCTCTTAATAAATCGGACGACTTCGGCCGGGTTTGAACCGCGACCTTGGGCATAGAAGCTCAGTGTGCTACCAACTACGCCACCGAAGCTGCCTATAGTCTTACTGTCACAGGATTTTTCGTGAACTGACATAGGCTATAAGAGATTTATTAATATCAATGTTTTGAACACAAAAATCTTTACATACTCAAATACAATCTCAAACTGTACAGTACTAGATATTACAAGGAGGCCAGTTCAACTAAAGAATATGATGGCTTCAAATCCATGTGGACATTCAGCTACATATTGATTGATATATTTTCATTTTAAATATTTATATGTCATAATTACACAAATGATGTACACGGTTTGTTGGAGCAATAAACAGGTTATGATGATGAATTATACAAAAAGTAGGATAGAAACATTCAGGGGCGATTTCTCCGAGCATGCTACGCTTGCTGCGCAAGCGTAATATTTTTCTAAAGCAGGCGAGTTTAAAAAAAAGATTACAATATGTACCGTATCTGTCATAGATCTGGCAAGCCTCCGTGGCTTAGACGGCAGCACGCCGGCCTCTCACCGCTGGGTCCGTGGTTCAAATCCCGGTCACTCCATGTGAGATCTGTGCTGGACAGAACGGAGACAGACAGGTTTTTCTCCGGGTACTCCGGTTTTCCCTGTCAAAATTTCATTCCAGCAACACTATCATTTCATTTCATCTGTCATTCATTTAATCATTGCCCCAGAGGAGTGCGTCAGGCCTCGGCAGCCGGCACAGTTCATATCCTCGCCGCTAGATGGGGGCTTCATTCATTCCATTCCTGACCCGGTCGGAGACTGGAAGCAGGCTGTGGATTTTCATTCATCTGTCATAGATCTGCGTTATACAAATCACAGGTTGCATATATCTTGGCGAGTACAGCGAGGCTTGCTCTTGTCGTAGGAGCTTCAGCCGAGCTATCTCCACAGCGAGAAATGTATGCGCGCGCAGGTCTCCTCTCCGAGGCTGCTTGCAAGCTGTCACGCTTGTAATGTGCAGTTGGAAGCTCTGGCCTCAGAGCTACAGATCTACTGTGTTGTGTCAGTGACGAGTGTACTCTAAGTTACCGTTTATCTATTCTGAATGATTTGACGTGCTGCAATGAGTTCCGAACCGTGCATTATTGACAGCTTGTTATCAAATCCATTTTTTCGGAGGACTATTCAAGAGAAAACAGAAATTATTAAGAATGGTAGGCCCTGTCCGGCGCTGCCAGATTTAAAGACACAGCACGGGGAGAAAAATAGAGAATATGTACGTTCGTTCTCTGTATCTCAATATAATAATACGCACTGGTTGACAGGGTCCAAGGAACTGAATAAACTGTTGTGCTGGCCGTGTTTACTATTTTCTGCTGATAACGGTGTATGGTGTAAAAGTGGCTTTGACAATTTGAACACCTTGACACTGTCCATTACAAGACATGAAAAATCTGCAAACCATATGAAGTGTGTCTTGTAGTTAAATAGCTTTGGGCGTACAAGGATCGACCACCATCAGTGACCAACTTCATAATGAAAAGGTAAAGAAAAATCGTGACATGCCAACGATTGATCGATGCAGTGTGTTTTTTAGCAAAACAGGAACTACCATTTCGCGGACATGACGAGTCTGCAACTTCCGTAAACAGGGGAAATTACATCGAACTTCTACAAATTATAAGTGAATATGATCCTCTTCTGGCAGCTCATCTGAAAGACTCCACCATTTTTAGAGGGACGTCGTCTGCAATCCAAAATGATTTAATAGCAGAAATAAGTTCAGTAATTGTGAGAACAATAAAGGAGGAGCTTGAACAAGCAAATTTTGTGGCAATAATGTTGGACGAAACGTCCGATATTATTAATAAGTCACAACTCTCTACTTTACTCCGTTTTGTAGACGAAAGTGGTGAAATTCAAAAGAGGTTTCTTGGTTTTGTAGACGTAAGTAAAGATCGCACTGCTGGAGCCCTCCTTAATCATGTCCGTGACATTTTAAAAGAGTTCAGTTGTGAGAAAAAGATTGTGGCTCAAACATATGACGGTGCTGCTGTCTTGGCCGGTCATGTCAATGGGCTCAATAAACTTGTTCAAGACCAGTATCCATGTGCAACATTTGTTCATTGTTATAGCCACCTATTGAATTTAACACTACAGCAGTCTGCTTCAAAAAATCAAAGAAAATGAAAATCCACAGCCTGCTTCCAGTCTCCGACCGGGTCAGGAATGGAATGAATGAAGCCCCCATCTAGCGGCGAGGATATGAACTGTGCCGGCTGCCGTGGCCTGACGCACTCCTCTGGGGCAATGATTAAATGAATGACAGATGAAATGAGATGATAGTGGAGAGTGTTGCTGGAATGAAATTTTGACAGGGAAAACCGGAGTACCCGGAAAAAAACCTGCCTGCCTCCGTTTTGTCCAGCACAGATCTCACATGGAGTGACCGGGATTTGAACCACGGGCCCAGCGGTGAGAGGCCGGCGTGCTGCCGCTTAAGCCACGGAGGCTTACGCTTCAAAAATCAAAGAATGTACAATTTTATTCCAAACAATGTCAGGACTTGCTGCATTTTTTTTTTTATTTTTATTTTTTTTTTAGTCTACAAAGAGAACAGCTGCTCTACGAGATTTTGTTCATAAGAAGTTGCCAACAGTAGTACCAACGAGATGTAATTTCGCTTCACGTCTTATTAATACTGTGAAGGAATATTATGATATGTTGGTGAAATTCTTTCAACATGTACAAGATACTTCAGACGACTGGGATGAAGACACTACATTGAAAGCACAAGGATTTTTGTTCTTCTTACTTAAGTTCAACACTAGATTTCTGCTGGCAGTGTTCTCCAATATTTTTTTCATTCTCCGATACTGTGTTCAATATTTTACAAACAAAACGTTTGGATATACAGTACTGTGGCAAGAAGGTTGAGCTCTTTTTAAATATCCAGTCTATGAGAGATGAAGATTTTGATAGTTTGTATGGACATGTTGATACTGAAATCGGTGTTTATGGAGGACCGTCGAGCTCTAAAAAGCGTGCAATTAGTGATGAACCAGAAAAATCAAAATGCAAACGTCTATTCAATGAAATGCTACTTGTCCAAATAGGAGAGCGTTTTAAATGCATAAAGAAGTTTGTGTTCTTCTCGCTGCTGGATTGTGATTTGTTTGAGAAGCACAGAAATAAGTTTCCAGACAGTGATGTTACTGCCCTTGATAAGACCTATAGGTCACTTTTCGACATTGTTAGCTTAAAAACTGAATTAAGTGTGAGTTTAAAGAGAGAAGGGTTTCAGACTTAATGCAGTTCATGCATACTAATAAATTGTACATGGGTATGCCAGAGATTTTCAAGCTCATCAAACTGGTATCAACAATTCCTGCTATTACATCCTCTGCAGAACGTACTTTTCCAACACTGAGACGAATTAATACATATTGCAAATCGACTCAAGGTCAGGAGAGGCTATCATCATTAGCTATGTTGTCGATTGAAAAAGGATTGCTTGCAAAAATTAGATTACAGTCCTCTTTCTATGATGAAGTTATTGAAGGTTTTGTAAAGAAAAACCGCAGAGTAGAGTTTATTTTCAAGTAGGTAGATCTAAATTTTTCTGTGAAGGCCTACACACTTTGACGTCAACTTTTTTAACCCTATCTAGGGCAAAACTAAATTTTTATATTTATGCGTTTTTACATTTTAATTTATTTTAATTATTATAATTATTAATAATGTTATTTTATTGTTCTCTTATATTAATGTTTATATATTTATTTTTAATTTTCAATTTATGTTCTTATAGATTTAACTTTGATATTTGTTATGGAATTAATTCATTAACTAATTTTGATTGTATTTTTACAATTATTTTCATATTGGTTTCAATATTTATGTTCATTATTTTTATATTTATTTTATTATTGTAATTTTATGATTTTTATTTCTATATTTATATTTATTTTTACACTTTAATTGTTATTGTTTTTAGTTTTTTTTAATTTTATCCAGCACATTATGAAAATTCTCCGAAATTTGACTTAAAGATTCAACTATCGGCATTTTTGAAAGCATAAACTGTCCTTATGACAGGTGGTTAATATAGAGAGAGTCCACTATCTCATAAAGAGCTAAATTATATAATAACAGGCTTAGTGGCTTGTCATGATTTGTTAATAATTATAAAATGTGTCTGATTGTGAAAATTTGTTATTTGGCCCTTCTTGAATTAAAGGAGCAATGTAACCAGTTTGCATGTTCATGTAACCGATAATTAAAATGTTCATGTGATTTAGCGATTATTGGTTTTATAAATTGTATTCATTCAGAACTATGCATGTCACACCTCCACCAACCTTCATGAATGGAAGAGCAAGCCTGACTTTCATGACCAGGATTCGCCCCTGGAAACATTGAGTAAGGACAAATTATAACAGGCTGGTGCAGGCAGAATGAAAAATAAGAAGGAAAAAGATGGTAATCTCCACTGCTTGACTCACTGCCATTGTCAAAGCTGGCATCAATCTGCTCATTTACTCTTTATTCGTAATGCCCCCCAATGAGCTAATTTCAACCTCCCATTCTTGTTAAGAATGTGGGCAGCAGCTGGTTTTTATTCCTCAAAACAATGTGTGGGCATTCTTTAATGAGATCTTCTGTTTGAAGTGGGTGGTGTAGGATGGAGTAAAAACTGGACAAATGCAGGAAAGGAAGAGAAAGTAAAAAAAGACTACAAAGTAAATCTATGTAGGAAAAAACAACAAAGTGTGAACAGTTAGTTATTGCAGCAAGGTCTTCCGTCTCCGAGGTGTGAACATATGATCAATGTCCAGGAAAAGAAGAATGGAAGCAACAAAAGGATGAATGCAATAATAGGAGGTGTGGACGGAAGGAGAGATAAAAGGGAAGAAATAAAAAGGACAGTGATGATCTCAGACACACGCCATCAATCCAATCGAAAGTACTAAAGTGCCTGACAAACTTACCGGGTTTCCAGTCTCATCAGGAGGGCAGGTGGCTTGTCTCTTTAAAACAGTGTGTGGTAGAAAAGGAGTCTTTCTTTAACAAGATCTTCTGTCTTGAATTAGATAGTGTAGGATGCAGCAAAAACGGGATGCCACACTTTCACATGGTTCTTTCCTCCTCCTGCTGGGAAGGTTCTTAACTAAAACCCTAGCTAAATTACTAGTACAGACACCACAATAATGCAGGTTATCATCAAACAAACTCTACAAACTCTCTAGTCCTGATGCTTATAATGTCCAAAACCCTAAATGGAACTATACAATTTTCTGGTTTATTGGCTTTCAAGGCCAGTGAATTAAAACTCTGCATTTATTTACACTGTTTACGCCCACATTGGAGCACCAAAAATCAAACCTTATATACAAAGTCTTCAAATACTACAGTAACTCCAGTTCTTAATTCTTGATAATTTTTTCCTTTCCCAATACTTCTTCATTCTGGAAGATCTTGCAGCCCGTTCTTCGGCAGATATAACATATTGCTTACGCTGTGAAATTTTGAATGTTAGTCGAGTGTATTTGTTATTCAGAAGCCGTTTCTCCTCTCTATGTTCAATTTGATGCTTAGTAATTTTCAATTCGTCTAAATCCATTTGTATTTCTTTAAACCATGTGATTTTTGTTTTACTATTCCAAAAGAAGTCAAAAAGTTGTTTCAAGAGTCTAGTATTTGGCAAGCGGGATATGTGTCCAAAAAACTCAATCCTTCGTTTTCGCATCGTGTCAATGATAGATTCATTTTCCTTGTAAAGTATTGAATTGGGCAAAAGTCTCCACTGGCCCTCAACCTGGTGTTTTTTATTGAGCATTGTCCGAAGAATCCGTCTATCAACCTTCTGTAGTTTGTCAGTTGTTGATCGGGTGTTTAGTTTAAATCAAGTTTCACTTGCATATGTTGCTTCTGGCTTAACGACGGAGAAATAATGTCGAAGTTTAGCATTAATCGAAAGAGACTGTTTCTTATATGTTGGCCAGGTAATCTGTTGTGCTCGTCGCAATTTTGGTGTCCTACTATCTATTGATGCTCTCTCATTGGCATTCCAAGTGATGATCTCACCAAGATATTTAATTTTTTTTACAATCCTTATTTTCTGGGCATTATGCAGTACAATATGTGGTGTGTCAACTTGAAAAGATGGCATAATTTCTGTTTTCTCAAAGGAAATTTTCAACTCAACCTTTGCTGCTAATCGTTCCAATTCCTCTACCTGAAATTTAGCTTCTTCGATACTAGTTGCTAATAATGCTAGATCATCTGCAAAGGCGAGACAATTTAGTCGAGCATTTTTTCCATCTGAGCATTCGGTGGACAAACCTTATTCCATTGACGCATAACTTTTTCCAGCACACAATTAAACAACAATGGAGATAATCCATCTCCGTGCCGAAGACCAGTATGGATTTCAAATGACTCGGAGGTTTCACTTCTAAACCTAACTCTAGATTTAGTATTCTTAAGAGTGACCGCAATAAGGTTAACAAGTTTTCGATGTAAACCAAATTCAGTAAGGACATTCATTAGAGATTCGCGATGGATACTATCATAAGCTTTTTGAAAATCAACGAATGTGATCACTAAATCTTTGCTCCTAATCCTGTGATGTTTTATAAAACATTTGAGACTGATAATTTGATCTGGACAGCTTCGTCCTGGACGGAAACCACCCTGATATTCACCAAGTTCATTATCAAGTTGTTCGTGAATTCTGGAATATAAAATCTTTGAGAAAATCTTATACGTGACATCCAGCAACGATATCCCTCGATAATTGCTAGGATCTGATCTATCGCCCTTTTTGTGTATGGGGTGTATAATTGCAATATTCCACTCTTCAGGCAATTTTTCTGTATTCCAAATGTCAATAAGATGTTTATGTAGGTTATGAATAGTCTGTACATTAGCATTCTTCCAAAGTTCTGCTACTACTTTATTCTCTCCTGCCGCTTTAAAATTCTTAAGTGAATCAATCGCTGTACGCACTTCATCGTAAACCGGCGGTATGATCTTTCCCAGGGGTGTTTTATTTCTAGGATAGGAATCGAAATCAAAAGAATCTTCAGGTTCATCACTATTAAGTAATTTTATGAAGTAATCTGCCAAAATTATTGCATTGTCATAATCATTATGGGCCACCTGCCCGTTCGTATCCTTCATCATAAGAGTAGGGGGAGTAAATTTTGATTGGTATTGTTTAAATGTCCTATAATAGTCTCTTGTTTTACGGCGATTGAAAGCTTCATCAATAGATTTAATGTTTCCTTCTGATATTCTCTTTTAACCCTCCTGATTTCTTTGGCCGTTAACCTTCTAACATTGATTAATTCTTCCCTAGAACTTTCAGTTTTTTGTTGCTGGTCCTTCAACCGAGCTGAATGCCGGCGTAGAATTGCTATATCACAATCCTCATTCCACCATGCATGTTTCTTTCGTCTTTTAATGGGAGCAACGTCTTCCGCTACGGCTTTTAATTTGTTAACAGTGGTCCCCAAGTTGTCACTTAAAAGCGTGATGGATTGCTCAAAATATACTGGATTATTGATACCTGAACTAGGATCATACAATCTTTTGCTATTGAATTTCTGAGGTTTATTTTTCCTTTTAGGAGTTAATTTGATTTTAATCTTGGAAATGTAATGATCCGAATCAACATCAACACCACGAAGGACTTTTACATTATAAATTTCTCTGTGAAATTTCCGATCCATGGCCACATGATCTATCTGAAACTCTCCTAACTTAATATTAGGACATTTCTAAGTCATTAATTTATGTGGTCTCCTCTTGAACCTTGTTGTCTCCATAATTAGACCATGGTTAATACAAAATTCAATTAACCGTTCACCATTCTTGTTTGTCAAGTTATGTGCTGGCCATCTCCCCACCTCTAGACGAAATTTCCTCTCACGTCCAATCTTTGCATTGAAATCTCCAAGTAAAATTTTAATATTAGCATCTGGTATATTCGTTACCAATTGGTCAAGTTCATCCCAAAATTGATCCGTCCCCTCAGTATCTAAAACTCAGCATATTGTACCCGATACCTAGTTGAGGCTATCGGCTACGCCAGCAGACTTTAAGCCGTAGTTGAGATTATAGGAAGAGTTATGAAAAGATAGCGCTCAGATCGAGTCAAGAGGAATGTCAGGATGACGTAGGAGGTCTAGGATTAAGAAGGCACTGACAACTCTAAGCAGATGGAATTATGGATGGAATTATGAAGCTTTATTAAGATCTATATGGAACATGGTATTTAAACATCTAAGCAGAGGAGATATAACATGCATTATATGTGGTAATAATTTGAAGGAAGTCAGATAACCCTTAAGTTATTTTATAACTTAATAGCCGAGATGATGGGGGTTCGAGATTATATTTGTGACGCAAGAGCACGGAGGTGGGGAGGACGTCACGTGACTGCGCCAGGCAGGTAAGGGTCAAGGCAGTCCAGAGACAGTCAGTCGAGCTCAGTGAGCCAAGCAGTTGAGCTCTCTAAGCAGAGGAGTCCAGTACAGCGAGCAACGCAGTCGAATTCAGGGAGCGAGTAGGACATATGCCGAGCGCATGGTAAAGGTCGCGCAGCGAACAGCTTTTGTCACGGAAAGTGAAAGCGACAAGTTTAACTTCACCAAGCAGCGAACGAAAAGTAGGTCATTGAGCCGGGCGAACAACCGCAGTAGGCAGCATGGAGACCGGTTATAGAACCAGCTGTGCGGCCGAGCAAGCATAGAAGGCCGGTGTTTAGAACAGTACGGTAAAACGAGTTGGAGAACTTATTCCAAGCTGCATTTTAACGCAAAATAGCATAGTAGAGCGACATGGCGAGGCCAGCTTTATGTGGAGATTGTTCTAGAGCATAGCAGTAGGGGCGAGCGGGTTATTACCAATCTTATACACAAGCATTATGACAGAAGCTGAACTTCATTATAACATCGAATTGGAACATTTATTCTGTAACCAAATTGTACAAGCAGATAGTTACGAGATACTGCAACTGGGAACTTCAACTGAACATAGTTTTTCAATGACATTACGACTATGCATTTCATAGCGCGTTCCTAATAACATTAACGATTGTAGGCAAACAACATGTTACAGGCATATGCACTTATGAACATTGGCTCGTGCATTAATGCAACATTTTCTTATGAAGTGTTATAAATTACCGAGTATGAACACAGCTACAGGGTGTTTCATAAACTTAGACACTCTCATATAAAATTTTATTTTATGAAAGTGAGACTTAGCAGTTATTGGAGATTGAACTTTCAACACTCAAACCGAACATTGTATGGAACAGTGGCGTAACGTAGAAGGGAATAAGGGGGTCCGCTGTTTCTATGAACTTTTTCGTGAGGATTTGGACAGTATCCGCTATGGATAACCGGAAGTTCATCATGTCGGAGTAAACGCAGACAGAGACGTGATGGCACCACAGAGCGATGGATTCGATTCCTGACGAGGAGGAGGTCCACCAGCTGATCCACTTGGGATTTTGAAGGCAATCGTCATTGCATGGATGGAATGATATTCACGCCGATCTTTCGAGAAATTCATTACTTAAGGAAAATCGAAGATCTCTGAAATTTAATAACAGCTGATTATGAGAAGGTACTGTAAGAGTTATAACTTCCTGATACGATTATTTTCATGAATACTGGGCACACATGTATATTTTTATAATAGGAGGGATACGATTGTTTAGACATGGCTTTGACTTTATATGCTTCGAATTTGCTAGAATATGGCGTGACCATATGATATGGCAGGCATCATTATACGAAATTCTCACCATTGGTTGGCTTTATTAAGCAGATGTTTGGTCTTTTAGACATTTTTCCAGCAAGGATAGTTTTCATGAATAGGTTTTTTTTTTGTGTGACGAGTATTTCGAACTCGTGATCTGCAATTGATTATCTATATTACTTCGTCAGTTCATTGCATACTAGCGAGTGTGTATTAAATGTCAGTAGGGATTTTTTCCATTGGATTGTTTGGAGATATTAAGATGTTATTCACTTTAGTGAATGAATATCGCTTTTATATGAAAACTAGAGACTTGTTGATTCCTATCTGGTACATTCACTCATTCAGTCTTCGAGATGGGGTCTTTCGTATTTATACGATTGTATGGTGGTTACTCATCTTACCCATCGTTCAGGGCATTATCATGTTAGTCGACGGGGCGAGGTCTTTCGTATTTATACGATTGTACGGTGGTTACTCATCTTACTTGCCATTGAGGGACTCATTTTTATCATCCGAGTGTACATGAGATTGTAAGTGAATCAAACAAGGAACTACTAGTCACATATCAGTCGAAATTTTGTTAAATAAAGTAAAGATAAATGTCAACAGGGTTACATTTGTAATTCTTGTTTGCCAATCCAATATTTTGTTGCTATACTCTTTTGAGAGTACTTTCAGTTTAACAGTTGATACAGCTGATGCTTTTGATGATTTTTATAATTGTGTTTGATACCTTTGACAAGGATTTAAAGTAATTGAATCTTGTAAGATGAATCATTAATGGTCAGATTTATTTTAAGGCAGATCAGTATTGCAGATTTTGATATGAGAGATTATAGCACATTGGTGTTTTTCTGTGATGTGAATTATGAGAATTGTAAGAGAATTTATGCTATTTGAAAGCAGATCTTGAATTACTAAGGTAATATTTTTTCCAATTGTTTAAGAAGTTGTCTAGATGTGATCAGAGTAATTACAGTTATTGGAGATTGTGTGCGTTGATAATTTGAAGCCAGTTATATATTTTTTGTAGATCATGCAACGTGGTTAAGTGAAGTTTGTGATAGGCATTTTGTGGAAGTTGCCAAGTGATAGTTGCAATGTTGCTAATGTATTTTGAGGCAGACATGAGGTTGTCGAACCCAGTCTAGCGTATTTGTTGAGATTCAGGCTGTATGCTGAATATTCATGGAGTTTTTGTGGAATAATTGTTGTATTCAAATGTGATATTTGAAGAATTGAGGATGTATAATGTCGTTGTGGATAGTCAGATCCAACGTGATGTCGTGGAGGCAATAATATTTTTGGGCATGATAATTAAATACGAAATATAACTTGGAAGTGATAAAACTGTAAGACAACGTTCTATAACCCATATTAAACAATTTGTTAGGAAATTAAACAAATAAATAAAGTTGATAATACAAGATTTTCTGAGAATAATAATTAATGAAATAAAAATCAGAATGACTAGATGAAATAATAAAAATCTAAATAACCAGAAGAATAAAATTTTAATAAATTAATAAATTAAATTTTGGAATAAATCAATGAATTAAATAAATGAATGAATTAAAGATTGGATAGATGATGAATAACTGAATTAGAAGGTGATAATTAACTAAAGAAGCTGATGATTAATGAATTTATATGGAATTAAATAAATTTAATTGAGATATAATTTGAGGAATTGCAACTTGAGTTGAGGAATTAAACGATTTATATTGATGATTTAAGATGATTTAATCTGAAGGAGATAATGAAATAAGATTGTGTGAATAATTAAAAAGTATAATGAAGTAATGATAATAATTTTCATTTAAATGATTTAATGGTGATGAGTTAATGATTCTGACAGGAATATGTTGAATTTTGAGATGAGAGTTAATGTGAGAAATGTTTAACTTTGATGATGATGATGATGATGACCAATGATCAGTGGATTTTCTGTAATTCACAAACAAGCAATTATCAATGATAATGTAAATAGTGTAAATTAATTATTCGATGTTTAGGAGCATTTTAATAACGTGTTCAACATTTAAATTATGCCATGCAAGCCATAAATTACGTGATATTTCAAATATGTGATTATAATATGTGTATGTTTAGACAGATTAATATATTTTTCAAATCCACATTTATGATGTTAAATTAAAGAGAAATTAGGTCTCAGGTATCACAAATGTCAGTGACGAAAGACATAGTGCTACAGTGATCCTGAGAACCCAAGAGAACTTTAGAGATTTTTCTTGTTCTATGTGGATGAAATATTTTTGATTAGAAAAGAGATGGTTCGATTTTTGGACAATGACAATTTAACGTTGGCATTCGACCATACTCTCAGGTAGGATGAATATTTAAAATGTCTGTCTGACTATCAAAGTGAAATAAATTTGTTTTTATCTTAGTTGTGATCTGATGATGGTGTGATTTTCCTTTTTCTTTCCTTGTCTTGATTAAGGCTTAACCGGAAAGGATGTGGTTTGCTAGGAATTCAGTTGATGGCGCCCATTTATATTTGCATTTTTTTTATTAAACTTAAGCCCGTAACGACCCTAGAGATACTTTGTCTCGTGTTACCCACTGCTTTTTCGATAACTCAGCTGAATTTCCGACACATTCCTTATTTGACTAGAGGTTCATTTAACTCCGCTCTGTCCTGGAACTCCAGGAATGCGATGTAATAGCAGATGGGTCATCACATCCCCAGGACGAACGGGTACAGTATATATATTTATTTTTTAGGTTTGTGCCGTGTCTTGTGTGGGGTTTCGCCTAGGACACCAAGCTGGCTCATCAGCGGGCTCATGGTGTCCCCGTCTGGACCCCAGAGGAGTAGCGAACTGCGCGTTACGTCCCATTTTATGAAGTGCACCTGCGCCTCGTTACTGCGAGAACTAAAAGCTGAAGCAGCCATAACCTCCCTATGAAGTGTATGAAGTCTTCCAAAAGGATGCGATATTGGCTTTCACGGCCAGTGAATTAAATCTCGGCAATTTTTTTAGGTTTGTGCCATGTCTTGTGTAGGGTTTCGCCTAGGACACCAAGCTGGTTCTACACGAGACACGGCACAAACCTAAAAATAAATTGCTGAGTTTTAATTCACTGGCCGTGAAAGTCAATATACCATCTATTTGGAAGCCTTCACAGGGAGGTTATGGCTGCTTGAGCTTTTAGTTATTGCAGTAAAGAGGAGCAGGTGCGCATCATAAAAAGGGATGCAGTGCGCAGTTCGCTACTCCTGTGGGGGTCTAGGTGGTGACACCAAGAGCCCACTGATGAGCCAGCTTGGTGTCCCACACAAGACACGGCACAAACCTAAAAAAATGCTGAGTTTTAATTCACTGGCCGTGAAAGCCAATATACTACCTTTTTGGAAGCCTTCATAGGGATATTATGGCTGCTTGAGTTTTTAATTCTCGCAGTAAAGAGGCGCAGGTGCGCTTCATTAAAAAAACGTAGCACGCAGTTCGCTACTCCTGTGGGGGGTCTGGGCGGGGACACCAAGAGCCCGCTATTGAGCCAGCTTGCTGTCCTAGGCGAAACCCCAAAAAGACACAGCACAAACCTAAAAGAATTGCTGAGTTTTAATACAATTTTCTCCTTTTATGTTTGTACTGTGTGTTCCTGTCATTATCTTTTTTAACTTTCTGAGTCTTCTTTTCCTGTATTGTTGCATTTTTTTACTCCATCCACTTTAAGACAAGAATATTTTGAACTGTTAGGAACTGTTTTGAGTGACAGAAGAGCTGGTTGTTGCTCATCCATCTGATGTGATTAGGATGCTGAAATAGCTTCACTTTCCTCTCTTTCTTGGCTTGCACCTGCCTGTCATTGTGATTGTCCTTCTTTTTTTTTGTCCAATAATTGATTGGAATATTGGTTATCAAACTCCTTTATCTCCACCTTCTTTTCCATTTTATCATATGCTATATCATTTTCATTTCAACTGGTTTTCTGATTTTGAAAATATGTTTTCATTTATAGGGCGAGCTGGATCCAACACAAGTTCATAAATCTCTGTTGAGGATACGAGAGCGTAAGCTAGCCCATTTTATTCCATGGGGTCCAGCTAGCATTCAGGTGGCTCTCTCACGGAAATCACCCTACATTCAGAGCGCGCATCGGGTATCTGGCCTGATGCTGGCAAACCACACCAACATCTCCTCGGTAAGTTCTTCAGTTCTTTTTTTTTTTTAGTACATACCACTAGGGAAAAAAATGGGTTTTTAAACATAGTTACAATAAGTTTTAAATTTCTCAAGGGAACACTGTTAGGCTGGGGAAGGAAGAGCGACTTACCAATGTAAGCAGTTCTATTGATGAAGATTCGGATAAAGGACAAACACAATGACAAGCAGCTGTAGGCAGAGGAAGAGATATAAAATATCAAGGGTGATCACTGCCAGACGCATTGTTTCTTCATAGGTGGGTATTCATGCCATTAATCTAATCAATAGCTCTTCAGAGCCAAAACCCGTGATGAACTTGCTTCGGTCTCCTAGTCTCATAAGGGAGCAGGCAGCGACTATTTCTTCTGCCTTCAAGACAAATAATCTCATCGAAGAATGCCTCCCCCGTCGGTTACGCACTGTTATCAGCGACAGGCTTGACTATAAAGAAGTGAATATAAATATAGAATGATAAAGGAAGTTGAAAGCTCCAACATACAAAGTTGGGCTTGAAAGTAACAGAGTTACAATAAGTTTTAAATTTCAAAGAGGGAAAGAAAGCCCTATACAAAACGAGCTTCAAATTACAAAAAAAAAAAAAAAAAAGAGAGAGAGAGAGAGAAATCAGGTTATAGTAGAGCCATCCTTATCTCCGGCTTGAAGTTTCAGTGCTACGCTATAGTTATCTAGCAGTCAGAAATGAAATCACTTTAACTAGCCAATCACTGGCAGACATTCGAATCAATATGTCACGACAAATCGAGTTTCATTCACGATGTTGCGATTTAGCAAACGACACTCGGATTTTTCGTGTACTTTGGGTGTGTGTAGAATCTGTCTGATAACCGGTGTTAATTGTGATGACTGTATTAGTGTGTGTTATCTGTTCTTAATTCAATTGAGGACTGCAGACGATAATTTCAAGTAGTTCCTACTTCCACGACACCTAGCTGTGAACTTGGCTACTACAAGATGCCATCGCAACCAGTGCCTGGTGCCAAATGTTGGAACTTAAAAGCATTAATCAAACCTAACCTACAAATTTTGCTTCACACAAGTTTAGTTAGTGGAAGGTTCTTTTTCATGCCGTAAATCTATGACATGGGCCCGCCGGCTTTACTTCCCCTGAGACTTCTGCCGGCGAATAATAGAATCTGCTGCTGTATTATTTCCGAGTAATGCTGTAAGAAGCAGCCTCGAGTACAGAAATAAATATAACATTGGTACCACTAAAACAGACTAAAGTTACAATCAACATTGTGCACAATAAATTGAATAATTAACAGGGAAAAATACATCGTTTGGTGGTTTTAAGAAAATTAAGAAAAATACTAAGGGAAAAGAGAGTGAATGAAGAAGTCCCTAGCGAGGGGGATGCAATCAAGTTCCTGTATATTCTGTAGAATATACCATCATACGAGTGTGGTCTGGTGGCTCCCAAAAGTGTATGGTGTTTTAAGCTTGTTTGTAAAAGTGGGTATTCCGACCATCTTAAACAAGCGAAGGTAGACTGGCATTAACACTCACCAATGGTCACACAAATTCACTTACAGAAGTAATTATATAGATATCATTGTGATCCACGAATAAATATTATTTTCCCCCTAATACCTTTATCCACAGTCTTGAAGAGAGAGATATATTTCTCTTATGCCCCCTCTGTCATAATAAACTGAACGTTCATCTGATCTGTGAACAAAATATATACTAGTGGTGTTTGTCTCTCTGTCACTCTTTCATACTAAAATTACTCAACCAACAAAACCAAAATATTTCATGAGCATAGTTTTTATGTCTGAGAAGAACAAAGGGCAGCTACCATTTTGAAACATAATATATTCCTCTGTTTTTAGCCCTTTGACATTTGGGCATAGTCTAAAATAGGCAAAACATTTTAGAAGGACCAGACACAGTTCATTTTATACCCCTTGAAGCGAGAAACATGACTCGACAGGTCCCAAAGAGACCCCAAGAATTATATTTTAAGACCTTAGAGCCAACCGTGTCAGAGATATTTCCAGAACTATCGCCACTTTTGGAAACTTGTCAAGGAGTGGCCAGCCGTGACCCTGGTATGGCCTGCTGAAGAGGTTCCATTCAGCTTTCCATCCAGTTCTGTAAGATCCAGTTATCACCTAAGTACCATACAAACAAAATGATTTGAAATATTCAACCCTCTTAAACACTATGTTAAACCCAGAAATAAATCTATGAAAATAAAATAAATGGTGAATTGATCATGTATAAAATTTTGTTTCATTCACTTTTGCTGTTAGCAATAGTGTCTTGGGTTTGTTTTGTTGCATCATAATTTTTGGAATTTTCCATCTCCCTCTAATAAGGTTTTGAATATTCCCAAAGGGAATATGATGTAGTTTCCATTTGAGCGGATGAATTATCAATAAATGATAAAAATGGTCCGGTTAGCTCAAACAATGCCAGCGTTTCGCCCCAGTGTGCCGTTGGGCTCGTCAGTTGGTACAGACACACCTACCAATACGCGTGGCTAGCACCTGCTGAGAAGGCCATGCAAAACACAAAATACAAGCAGTATTGACGTCACGAGCATGCCAATGTGCTACGGGAGTCAAACTCCCTTTCTTAAAAACAAAAGCCTTACCTTGGCAATCCAAATAAGGTATTGAATATTCCCAAAGGGAATATGATGTAGTTTCCATTTGAGCGGATGAATTATCAATAAATGATAAAAATGGTCCGGTTAGCTCAAACAATGCCAGCGTTTCGCCCCAGTGTGCCGTTGGGCTCGTCAGTTGGTACAGACACACCTACCAATACGCGTGGCTAGCACATGCTGAGAAGGCCATGCAAGACACAAAATACAAGCAGTATTGACGTCACGAGCATGCCAATGTGCTACGGGAGTCAAACTCCCTTTCTTAAAAACAAAAGCCTTACCTTGGCAATCCAAATAAGGTTTTGATGATGTAGTTTCCATTTGAGCGGATGAATTATCAATAAATGGTCCGGTTAGCTCAAACAATGCCAGCGTTTCGCCCCAGTGTGCCGTTGGGCTCGTCAGTTGGTATAGACACACCTACCAATACGCGTGGCTAGCACAAGCTGAGAAGGCCATGCAAGACACAAGATACAAGCAGTATTGACGTCACGAGCATGCCAATGTGCTAGCCACGCGTATTGGTAGGTGTGTCTGTACCAACTGACGAGCCCAACGGCACACTGGGGCGAAACGCTGGCATTGTTTGAGCTAACCGGACCATTTTTATCATTTATTGATAATTCATCCGCTCAAATGGAAACTACATCATATTCCCTTTGGGAATATTCCAAACCTTATTTGGATTGCCAAGGTAAGGCTTTTGTTTTTAAGACAGGGAGTTTGACTCCCGTAGCACATTGGCATGCTCGTGACGTCAATACTGCGTGTATTTTGTGTATTGCATGGCCTTTTCAGCATGTGCTAGCCACGCGTATTGGTAGGTGTGTCTGTACCAACTGACGAGCCCAACGGCACACTGGGGCGAAACGCTGGCATTGTTTGAGCTAACCGGACCATTTTTATCATTTATTGATAATTCATCCGCTCAAATGGAAACTACATCATATTCCCTTTGGGAATATTCAAAACCTTATTTGGATTGCCAAGGTAAGGCTTTTGTTTTTAAGAAAGGGAGTTTGACTCCCGTAGCACATTGGCATGCTCGTGACGTCAATACTGCTTGTATTTTGTGTCTTGCATGGCCTTCTCAGCATGTGCTAGCCACGCGTATTGGTAGGTGTGTCTGTACCAACTGACGAGCCCAACGGCACACTGGGGCGAAACGCTGGCATTGTCTGAGCTAACCGGACCATTTTTATCATTTATTGATAACATCTCCCTCTAAGACTGTGAATAAATGGTGGTATTAGGGGGAGAATAATAAAAATTTGACGGCTCACAATAATAAATGAGTATTGTGCCCTTGCAGCAAGAAATATGCAAATCACAGTATGCCAGCATTGCTCAATTCGGGATTTTTCGGTGCTGCGGTAAGTTCTCCCACTCTGTGACTTACACATTTTGGATTAAATAGAGGATACACTTGCAAAAATAACAACAAAATCAACTCCTATTTTAACACATTTAATTAATCAAAAATTATGGCGCTACAAACAAATAAACACATAAACTACTGACCAATATCATTCTACTTGTCCAAAGTGAACAAGGAATAGCATAAAAATAAAACAAATATTAGATTAAAACACATGGTTTTCTTTAAAACCAATAATTCACGATTATTTTCACTTCCATAAAGTACTTATCTTAAAGTTCCAAATAACTACGAGCTTCTTTGGCTCGATACTTTCCCATAATAATGGTGTCATATTTTTGTACACCTCAAGAATTATTTTTATTATCTTTTCTTATCATCAAAACAAATATATAATTACATTTAAAATTACATGTTAATTATTCACTTCAATATTTGGGCATATCACATGTTCTCCATATTTACTATCTCTATCAAGTTTTGCAAATTCACTACGGTGATCGGGAAAACTATTTGTGTACTCCAGAGTTATAAAGATTACTTGACAAAGTCAAAAACTATGATCACTCCCGAAACCTAGTTATCTTCACAAAACTCGTGGATTCCTTTTTTTTTCATACAATATTACAATAGGGATTTTATTTAATTCATTTGTCTTATAAGACCATTATCACATAAGAAAACTACGATCTGAATTGGCAAGCGATGATATCAATCTACAAGGACCTCGGTTCAACGCCCGGGTCATTAACAACTTTAAACACTCACGGTGTATTTAACACACCTTACAAGACGGATTTTACCCACCCTCGCTGTATGAGGGTCAGGCCATTATACTCGGGCGTGATTTATGACAAGGAAAGCGACTCTCTGCCTAACCTACGGTGGCAGCTCTCTTCAATGCTTTAAAACAAACCTTCACATTATTCTCAGTTCTGTGGAGAGACCTGGCTTTTACTTCACTTATTTCCATTCAACAATATTCCTTGGCTCATAAACCACATTCGTAACCTTGGCATTTATTAATTATGAGAGGGTCCTCATTGATTGGGAAGATTAATACACATTCTACGACGAATAATTAGGGGCTTTAACAACAAGAGGATTCTAGGTTCGAATCTCTTAACATTCCTCGGGAACATTTCCACATCAGAGGACTTATACAAAACGCGATTTAGGGTCAAGCCGTAGCTTACAGGACCTACGCTCAATAATACCATACATTAGCTCCCTTTTAAATAATACACACATGGCCTCGTGATCCACGTCACAATTTAGAGGACTTACAACATATCTCAATTCACTGCAATCAACTACCCTCCATAAGTAATTTACCAAGTACTTTAACTTTTACGCGTTCCTAGCGTGACTTTTTATTTAATTGCGTTCCATTACGCTACACATAACTTTACGGCCGAATGTCTTCCAAAGAACTGATAAATTTCATAGTAACAATTGATACATATCTTAATTCTTATATTAATCTTTTCCGTTGACAATAAATCGCTCCCTTTTTAAGAACATGCATTCGCATCATGTCTTATACATTTGTTAAGGCTTCAACGCTCTATATTTTTATATCATTCAATTTAATCTTTATTTAGATTTCTTTACCTTGTTATTCACATCATGTTTTCATTCCTTACAAAAGCTCAAAAGCTATTTCTTTCATATAATTCAAATTTACCTTTATGTAAATATCTTTGTTATAATTATTATTATCACGCTTGCTTTTATAACATTCATTAAATACTGACATTTTATTCCATGCCTTTCCTCTATAGGATTTATTATTTCACATAATTATTTATTATTTCTTAAAACTTTATTTTCGTTCAGATCGCGTTCTTATTTAGTTATTATTCATTTAAAAACATCCCTTCTACTCAAAACTCCGGTGGAATTGTACACAAAATTTTTCCCGACACCAAAACATAATGAAAATCTTTACTTACATGTTTAAGGTCGCTTTCTGACCTTTATTCTCGTTTGATGTGACATTTTGGCCCACCTTCTTGACCTACTCCATATTGTACAATCTCATCTTATGTACAGAAATTTCTTGACACATATTCACTATATTTAACACTGACAACATTTTTTTATACACTGGTGTATCCGTTTTGAACACACATTAAAACACTAAAAAATATTACTCTGGTACATATTATAACACATATCACTGTGCATAAAACGCTTTCACTTTACCTAAAACACTTAAAATGACACTCTTATTTCTTTTCTTACAATATTTACACTTCACTCCTATCACACGGGCGTATCTCAACGATTTTTACGATTTCTGTCGGCTGTTGATGATCCCTGATGTGAATCCTATCGACCTGCATTGGACGTGTGATTTTACTCGTTCAAAGTTTCTCTCTCCTACAATGGAAACTACTGGTTTCAGTCTCTCAAAACCGCTTCTATTGTCTATTACTCGGCTTTACTTTATCTGCTTTAACTAGGCGATAAATGTCTTTTCTTTGCCGTCACCTCTATTTATATATGGTGGTCTATCGCCCCCTATAGTTTCTATATCTTGGCCTCCCTTCGAGGACCGTATACTGTCTATCGTACCGTTTAGTTTCTATATCTTGGCCTCCCTTCGAGGACCGTATACTGTCTATCGTATATTTTTGACGTTTTCTCACTAGAGTACGTTTCCCTCTGGTTTCGAACCTAAGTTCCTAAGTTCCTTTCGCTTGAACTTCTATCTTTCGCGATCGTAATTACTGTTTATTCTTTACAGGACTTAATGTCTTTAACAATGTCTTTACTAGACGTAACGCCGTTTATTTGTTGGAGTTCTTATACTTCGTAACTGTATTGAACTAGTATTCTTCTGGAACTCGAAGTTCCCTACTGATCGCTGTGTCTTACTTTGGCGATATTGCTTTAAAGACCGTATATTTAATGTTCTTTATAATTTAGGACTCTTCAAAGTCTCGAACTGCTAACCCTCAGCGTAGCGTACTTATATCGTAACTGGTCTACACTCGGTGAACTTGTAGCATAGCCTCCCACAGGCTCTGGATCGATGTCTGATACAGCTTAACGTCCCCCTCACGGGCTCTTGAATACTGCGTATACGATGTGGTGCAGCACTTCCGCTCACGGAATGCTCGTAGACTGAGTGATTATGATGCTCCAGCGTCACGCCCCCCTGGACGGACTAATACTGCATGATGCGTCGTGACGCCCCCCTCGGGCTCTTGAATACTGTTCTTCCGGCGTGATACAGAGTAACACCCCTCACGGGCTGTCAGAGTAACTGCATGTTTGGTCTGGCTCTGCCAGGAGCTTTATACTATTCAGCCACAAAAAGATAAAACTCTAGTCCTTTTCGTGACCAACTTTTGAACTAATTGTCGCACAATTATAAAAATTATATATCCAGAAAGCTCGTCTTCCAAACGTAAAATAATCTTCCTGTGCATGGAAATCGATCGTGCATTTCCGAGATATTAATTAATTTCTCGTCCTCAACTGTGTGGGTGGTGCTGTTCTTTTTTTATTCTCCCACTCCTTGGGTCTCGGTGAACCCCCAATGACGTCTACTTGCGTTTGCAGTTTTCTCCTGTGCAATTTTTACAAGGTTTTTCTTTACACAAAAATCTCTAATCCAAATTGATTCACCGTACTGTATCTGTTTACTTATTTTTATACTCGTAAACGGGTTAAATTTAATTATTCCTGTTCTGACTCAGCAGCGAGGTTGCCATATTCCTGCAACGTAAGAGCAATTTCCGAGTCCAGCTTCTTCGTCTTACAGTCAAAACTTTCCACTCGTTCTAATAATATCCATGACTGGCTCCTTATAAATGTCAAGAGGCATGAGCTCATCTAAAGAACACCTGGCCCTAGCGCTTGCACAATGTTAGGCTATAATCCTGGCTTGAAATCTCTCTCCGTTCCCTTAGAAACTGTATGATTCTTTCATTCTTTTCTCAAAGTACATGGATTCGACTCTCTTTGAGGCCATGGTACATGGATTCATCTCATCCCTCCTTAGGTTAATAAATTTTCGAAAAATTTTGAGGAAATTTATTTCAATTATTTATAAAAATCTTATTTTTCCTTTAATAGTCGAAGCCATTATAACGTTCTCCGTCCTTTTTGTTTCTTTATTCCTAAAAAATCCCACGATAATTTGATTTCTTTCATCTTTTTAAGTCATATCCGGTAATTGTGTCGGTTGGGTACGCTCTGTCCCTACCCTTTCTTTCTCCTTTTTATTTGTCTGGATATCAGGTTTCCAGAACCTCATTCTTCTTTACGGGTGTGGTCTGTTCCTACCCGTTCCCTTATTTCATCATTCTCCTTCCTTAAATTGAAATTTTCTTCTTCAATAAAATCAATTATTTCTTTAAAGTTCCCTTCCTCTCTGGTTTATATTTGTATGGGTCTTTCTTAAAGGTCCCATTCATTCATTCATTCATTCATTCATTCATTCATTCATTCATTCATTCCCCTAGTGGACGTCTACACTTCAGGGTCATAAATTTCTTGTCACGTTCGGGTGTTTTGTTAGTCTTCCTCTAGTCTGGTGTGCACCCTCCAGGCTTGAGTCAAACAGTTTGTTTCTTTTCTTCTTTTATTAGACGGACTTCTTGTCGGTCTGTTTCTCTTTCCTCATTACATATTGTCAACTTAATGACCTTCTTTTAACGCATTACGGGTGCAACTGGCTTTACCCGTAACATCATCATTATTATTGTCAGACTCCTCAAGTCTGTAAAATTTCATTTTAATTCTTAAGAGCTCGGTCTAACCTCACCTGACTCTTTTCGGTTTTCTACCACCTTCCTCATCTCTTTTTGAGATGGTATTTCAGACAAAATTAATTTTATTCCTTTTATTCTTCAACGGTTGCATCTGGCTTAACCCGTTGGTTCCAATGGAATAATTCTTTTCTTCATCTCGCATCGAGATGGCATTCCGAAAGAGTATTTCTTTTTTCGACTTTTCCAATTCTTTAGATCCTTCAGATCTCCCGTCTTTCTCTTCTTTTTATCCTTCCCTTTCTTTTTACGAAGTTTCCAACTGAAATATGCCTGAGCGTCCTCTTCCTCCAAGGCATTGTACATTGTCTCTCCTCCTTGCCTAGTTTCCATGGGGTATCTGTTTTCCTGTAAACCGACTACCAATTGCGGTTTTCCTCTTTCCTGATTTTCTTCAAAGGCATCTCCTTCCTTCTTTTCATTATCTCCAGCAATCTCATCTTTTCCTTTGAGGTTTTCTTGGCTCGTGTCTGGACCTCTTTCCATTTCTCTTTCCTTTTGTTGATATTTTTGATATTTCCTCATTAACTCAAGAATCTGTGCTTTCAACTGTTACTTTTCTTTGTTGATTTGTATCTTATTTTCCTTATCCTCAGGAATTTCTTCTAGTTGTATCTCATCTTTCTTCACCTCCTGAATTTCTTCGGAGTTTTCTTCTTCAATTTCCATGACATCTTGAACCTCTGTTTCTATCGGTGCTTCGACAATAGTTTCTATCATGGTTTCATTTCCTTTCTCCATTTCTTCAGGAATTATTATTTCCATCTCTTCAACTTCCGCTTCTTTCATTATTTCCTGTTCGGAGATTATTTCTAGCTCTTCCAGCTCAACCTTTTTATCAAAATGATTCTCTTCACTTCGCAGCTCGTTTCCACTTTGGCTATCCTCCTGGTCTGGACTTACTACTTCCTCTTGAGTATCCATATCTTCTTCAGGAAGGATCTCAAGGTTGTTCTCAGTCTCCACTGGAATTATTACGATTTCTTCTTCTTGTTTTTCTTCTCTAATATCAATTTTGGGCTCCTCTGGTACCGTGACTTCTTTTTCTTCTTCAATTTCAGCTTGTTTTTCCTCTTGGGCAACTATTTCATTTGCCTGACGGTTCTGCTCCCACATGTATTCCTCATATTTCTTTTGGATGGCTTCTAATATTTCTTCGTATTCCGAAATCTTAACCTTTCTCAATTCAGCTAACTCCTGAACAGTTATTATATCTTGATCATCATACATGCTCATCGTGAACTGATGCATCTTACTCTTTTCTTTTCCTATCCATTGTTTCTGTTCCTGCACGTAATCTCCTTCTTTTGGCTTTGGATAAAAGGTATTCCACCAAATGTGATTCCATTTATCATGTACCTCCGACCATTTTTCCCTTATCTCATTAATTTCCCCCACAAATGTCTTTATCTGTTCCCACGAAGCTAATTCCATTTTTCCTTCTTTCACCATACGTTCTGCAAATTTCTTCTTTGTTTCTCTTAATGACTCTTTAACTTTAGGGATTTCTTTGTACAATTCCTCTAATTCCTGTTTGGGTATTGTATACCAATTTTTACTTGCCCTTTCACGGAGCTCAAATATCTTCTTTATTTCCTCGGAAATACTTTCTCTTTGTTCCTCAATTCCTTCTTTCACTCTTGACTTTAAATCTTTTAATTCCCAAAGTTCGTCATCCATCTTCTCATGCTCATTCCACATTTCTCTAATTATATCCAAGAATTCTTTTATTTCCTTCCAGGTCGCCATTTCTACCTTTTCCTGATCCTGAACGCAAAGACTATCGTTCTTTTTCCCTTCGCTTTCCGAGCCTATTTGAACCTGCCTTTCTACGTGAGACTTTGAATTACCTTTACTATTATCATCCTCGGTATTAATTTCATTCTCCCTTGGACTCGGTTTACATTTTTCTTTTTCCGTTTGGAGCTCTAAAAGCTCATTTGTTACCCTGTTGTCTGCAGACATGTTACCTTCTCTTCGTGTAACTATGTCTCCAGGTGCACGCATGCTTTCTACAGAAACCTTTACAATTTCCTTATTTGGGTACTCTTTATCACCTGTAATTTTACATTTATCTGGACTCTCGGCCCTTACATCTTCCGAGAGCCTCCGGCTCTCTTCACTTAATGACATCATATTAAAATATAGTGGGCCACTAATGCCACATCGCTAGAACATGCTTGAGAGATAGTAATCTGAACCATTGTGTCCCAATTTCTTTAAAAAAAAAGTACTTTGGTACGGGTGTTTACTACACCGTACCCTTTTGATACTCTGCTTCAAACTCAAAGACCTTTATGGAAGTATTTAAAATTCAAAATTTCGAAAAACCATTTTTTTTTTTTTAAATGAAAATTTTTATTTTTCGAGAAAACTCGGGTTTTCCCTAGGAAAACTCATCCCTGCGTACTGGGCGCCATGAAAAGTATAATGGTTTTCCTAGGTGTATGATAAAATCATACAGGTCCCACGTTGAAGCCACTACACAAATAATTTGCTGGGGGGGGGGGGGGTTGTTTAAATCCAGGGCTGCTCGGTGTGAGTTTCTAGGGACCCAATGCGGTCAGTTAACATTATACGTTGTAGCTACTACTATCATTACTTTACTTTTACATGAATCGACCGTCTTTAGTGTTCCTCTAATTATTAATCCAAGCACAGTATTTCTATTCACCCCCCTGTGCCCTTGCAGCAAGAAATATGCAAATCACAGTATGCCAGCATTGCTCAATTCTCCCACTCTGTGACTTACACATTTTGGATTAAATAGAGGATACACTTGCAAAAATAACAACAAAATCAACTCCTATTTTAACACATTTAATTAATCAAAAATTATGGCGCTACAAACAAATAAACACATAAACTACTGACCAATATCATTCTACTTGTCCAAAGTGAACAAGGAATAGCATAAAAATAAAACAAATATTAGATTAAAACACATGGTTTTCTTTAAAACCAACAATTCACGATTATTTTCACTTCCATAAAGTACTTATCTTAAAGTTCCAAATAACTACGAGCTTCTTTGGCTCGATACTTTCCCATAATAATGGTGTCATATTTTTGTACACCTCAAGAATTATTTTTATTATCTTTTCTTATCATCAAAACAAATATATAATTACATTTAAAATTACATGTTAATTATTCACTTCAATATTTGGGCATATCACATGTTCTCCATATTTACTATCTCTCTCAAGTTTTGCAAATTCACTACGGTGATCGGGAAAACTATTTGTGTACTCCAGAGTTATAAAGATTACTTGACAAAGTCAAAAACTATGATCACTCCCGAAACCTAGTTATCTTCACAAAACTCGTGGATTCCTTTTTTTTCATACAATATTACAATAGGGATTTTATTTAATTCATTTGTCTTATAAGACCATTATCACATAAGAAAACTACGATCTGAATTGGCAAGCGATGATATCAATCTACAAGGACCTCGGTTCAACGCCCGGGTCATTAACAACTTTAAACACTCACGGTGTATTTAACACACCTTACAAGACGGATTTTACCCACCCTCGCTGTATGAGGGTCAGGCCATTATACTCGGGCGTGATTTATGACAAGGAAAGCGACTCTCTGCCTAACCTACGGTGGCAGCTCTCTTCAATGCTTTAAAACAAACCTTCACATTATTCTCAGTTCTGTGGAGAGACCTGGCTTTTACTTCACTTATTTCCATTCAACAATATTCCTTGGCTCATAAACCACATTCGTAACCTTGGCATTTATTAATTATGAGAGGGTCCTCATTGATTGGGAAGATTAATACACATTCTACGACGAATAATTAGGGGCTTTAACAACAAGAGGATTCTAGGTTCGAATCTCTTAACATGCCTCGGGAACATTTCCACATCAGAGGACTTATACAAAACGCGATTTAGGGTCAAGCCGTAGCTTACAGGACCTACGCTCAATAATACCATACATTAGCTCCCTTTTAAATAATACACATATGGCCTCGTGATCCACGTCACAATTTAGAGGACTTACAACATATCTCAATTCACTGCAATCAACTACCCTCCATAAGTAATTTACCAAGTACTTTAACTTTTACGCGTTCCTAGCGTGACTTTTTATTTAATTGCGTTCCATTACGCTACACATTACTTTACGGCCGAATGTCTTCCAAAGTACTGATAAATTTCATAGTAACAATTGATACATATCTTAATTCTTATATTAATCTTTTCCGTTGACAATAAATCGCTCCCTTTTTAAGAACATGCATTCGCATCATGTCTTATACATTTGTTAAGGCTTCAACGCTCTATATTTTTATATCATTCAATTTAATCTTTATTTAGATTTCTTTACCTTGTTATTCACATCATGTTTTCATTCCTTACAAAAGCTCAAAAGCTATTTCTTTCATATAATTCAAATTTACCTTTATGTAAATATCTTTGTTATAATTATTATTATCACGCTTGCTTTTATAACATTCATTAAATACTGACATTTTATTCCATGCCTTTCCTCTATAGGATTTATTATTTCACATAATTATTTATTATTTCTTAAAACTTTATTTTCGTTCAGATCGCGTTCTTATTTAGTTATTATTCATTTAAAAACATCCCTTCTACTCAAAACTCCGGTGGAATTGTACACAAAATTTTTCCCGACACCAAAACATAATGAAAATCTTTACTTACATGTTTAAGGTCGCTTTCTGACCTTTATTCTCGTTTGATGTGACATTTTGGCCCACCTTCTTGACCTACTCCATATTGTACAATCTCATCTTATGTACAGAAATTTCTTGACACATATTCACTATATTTAACACTGACAACATTTTTTTTATACACTGGTGTATCCGTTTTGAACACACATTAAAACACTAAAAAATATTACTCTGGTACATATTATAACACATATCACTGTGCATAAAACGCTTTCACTTTACCTAAAACACTTAAAATGACACTCTTATTTCTTTTCTTACAATATTTACACTTCACTCCTATCACACGGGCGTATCTCAATAATTTTTAAGATTTCTGTCGGCTGTTGATGATCCCTGATGTGAATCCTATCGACCTGCATTGGACGTGTGATTTTACTCGTTCAAAGTTTCTCTCTCCTACAATGGAAACTACTGGTTTCAGTCTCTCAAAACCGCTTCTATTGTCTATTACTCGGCTTTACTTTATCTGCTTTAACTAGGCGATAAATGTCTTTTCTTTGCCGTCACCTCTATTTATATATGGTGGTCTATCGCCCCCTATAGTTTCTATATCTTGGCCTCCCTTCGAGGACCGTATACTGTCTATCGTACCGTTTAGTTTCTATATCTTGGCCTCCCTTCGAGGACCGTATACTGTCTATCGTATATTTTTGACGTTTTCTCACTAGAGTACGTTTCCCTCTGGTTTCGAACCTAAGTTCCTAAGTTCCTTTCGCTTGAACTTCTATCTTTCGCGATCGTAATTACTGTTTATTCTTTACAGGACTTAATGTCTTTAACAATGTCTTTACTAGACGTAACGCCGTTTATTTGTTGGAGTTCTTATACTTCGTAACTGTATTGAACTAGTATTCTTCTGGAACTCGAAGTTCCCTACTGATCGCTGTGTCTTACTTTGGCGATATTGCTTTAAAGTCCGTATATTTAATGTTCTTTATAATTTAGGACTCTTCAAAGTCTCGAACTGCTAACCCTCAGCGTAGCGTACTTATATCGTAACTGGTCTACACTCGGTGAACTTGTAGCATAGCCTCCCACAGGCTCTGGATCGATGTCTGATACAGCTTAACGTCCCCCTCACGGGCTCTTGAATACTGCGTATACGATGTGGTGCAGCACTTCCGCTCACGGAATGCTCGTAGACTGAGTGATTATGATGCTCCAGCGTCACGCCCCCCTGGACGGACTAATACTGCATGATGCGTCGTGACGCCCCCCTCGGGCTCTTGAATACTGTTCTTCCGGCGTGATACAGAGTAACACCCCTCACGGGCTGTCAGAGTAACTGCATGTTTGGTCTGGCTCTGCCAGGAGCTTTATACTATTCAGCCACAAAAAGATAAAACTCTAGTCCTTTTCGTGACCAACTTTTGAACTAATTGTCGCACAATTATAAAAATTATATATCCAGAAAGCTCGTCTTCCAAACGTAAAATAATCTTCCTGTGCATGGAAATCGATCGTGCATTTCCGAGATATTAATTAATTTCTCGTCCTCAACTGTGTGGGTGGTGCTGTTCTTTTTTTATTCTCCCACTCCTTGGGTCTCGGTGAACCCCCAATGACGTCTACTTGCGTTTGCAGTTTTCTCCTGTGCAATTTTTACAAGGTTTTTCTTTACACAAAAATCTCTAATCCAAATTGATTCACCGTACTGTATCTGTTTACTTATTTTTATACTCGTAAACGGGTTAAATTTAATTATTCCTGTTCTGACTCAGCAGCGAGGTTGCCATATTCCTGCAACGTAAGAGCAATTTCCGAGTCCAGCTTTTTCGTCTTACAGTCAAAACTTTCCACTCGTTCTAATAATATCCATGACTGGCTCCTTATAAATGTCAAGAGGCATGAGCTCATCTAAAGAACACCTGGCCCTAGCGCTTGCACAATGTTAGGCTATAATCCTGGCTTGAAATCTCTCTCCGTTCCCTTAGAAACTGTATGATTCTTTCATTCTTTTCTCAAAGTACATGGATTCGACTCTCTTTGAGGCCATGGTACATGGGTTCAGTATATATTATGAAATTCCGTCAATCAATATAATTTTGGTGATTTCAACTAGTGGTACAAGTTTCAAGGCCACTTGGCGCTCATCGGCCACTCATTCAGTGAATGTTTTACACATATCAAAAACATTAAAATATGCACTTAAAACACATACACTGCTCACAATCAAAAAAAAACTCATCAATCATTTGGTCGTCTGTAATACTTTGTGTACCTTTATTTTGCTGACGTAGATAATACAGAACCTAAACATGTTCCTTTATTTGTACAGAAACCAAAAATGAACAAAAAATTCCCACGCGGTTACGCTTGATTGTCCCAAACCGAAACAGTGATTCAAAACCAAAAGTCACGACACTTGTATGCAACTGAAAACAAACTGAAACGTACACATAACACTTTTCAGTACTCGGTGTTCCCAGCTCTGGCTCGTAGCACAGCAGCACACCGGTGTGGCATGCTCCTGATAAGCCTCCGGAAGGCATCCTGGGGGATGGCTCCCCACTCCTCCAATAATGATGCTGTCAGCTCCTGGAAGGTACGGGGATGCTGAGGGTGATTGTGGATACGCCTACCAAGCTGATCCCACAGATGCTCGATATAATTGAGGTCGGGGCTACATGCAGGCCAGTCCATTACTTAAAGTCCAGCAGCTGCAAGGAAGTCCCTGGTGACCTAGCAGAATGTACAGTGGCTCCATCATGCAGTAAAGTGAAATGTTGCCCAATGTTGTCTGCGATGGGCAGTACATGGTTCTCCAGAACCTCCTCAATGTAGCGCACAGCTGTCAATCGCCCCTGAAAGACTAAGAGGTCACTTTTATGGTTCAAAGAAATTCCTCCACAAACCATCACTGATCCGCCACTGTAAGCGACTATTTCCTGCACGTTTGCAAGGCAAATTTTGTTCTCCTTGACGTCATCAGACTCGAATACGACCATCAGACCCAGAAAACTGGAATCTGGATTCATCGGCAAAGAATACTGGCGTCCAGTGTCGGAGCTGCCAGTTGACATGCTGTTGTGCAAACTGCAGACGGCATCTTCAGTGATGAGGGGTCAACCGTGGCATTTTAAGTGGTCTCCGGGAATTGAACTGACCTTCGCTTAGTTTATTGTGGACTGTCTGTGTACTGACGACAGTCCCATGTGCATTAATCAGCTCACCTCGTAGGTTGCTGGATTTAGTGCGGCGAATTCTAAGGGCCAGTAAACGAAGAAATCGGTCCTCAGCTGGCGTTGTTTTCAGTTTTCTCTCTGGACCATGTCGTCGTTTGACAGTGTGTAGCTCTTCATATCGCTGCCACCACATGCAGGTGACTGATTGAGACACTGAGCCGCTCTGCCACGTAACGCTGAGTGCGTCCTTCCTGCAAGAGGGTTACTGCACGCTTGACTTCTTCTGATGGTAAATGCCTTCCCATGTCTTATGCTGTAATCTGAATATGCTGCTTACCAATACGACAGCTCACACAGCACTGACTGACCTTGCTCTACGTCACAAAACATTGCGGTTTGGGGCGCGGTCACAACGATAACTGCTACGACTGAAGGGTTATGTCCTTGACTTCAATATTCCGCCACATTAATGTCACTAAGTGATAAACAAACAACCCTGCAGAACACCGTGGATGTGAAACAGCTTGTGTGTACTCTAGTTTACACTAAAGTTGTGATGCCGGTTTTTTTAGCAGTGTATTAAAAAGTGGGTGAAGAACTCCACTAAGTATTACGAAGATGGAAACTAAAATACCCAAAGTTGCACATCACATTAAAACACTAAACACTAATCTAAAATATTTTGTGAGTTCAAACGCCAGGTCGTATTTATCGTAAAATCTTAGCACACAGTGCTGAGTATCAGATAACCTCTGAATGCAAGGTCTGCACTCACGTGAATTCCCCTTCATTTAATTTTGTTTATTGCACATATGTACAGTTTTCGCACTGATTATTGAGTTTTTCGTTTTCCTTTATTCTCAGGCATACAACATTTGGAAATTCCTTTGCCTCCACACTTACTCCGTTCGTAACGATCCCTATTGAACAAGCAGGATTTAGACCACAAAGAAGTTGTGCCGATCAAGTCCTGTCATTAACTACCTTCATCGAAGCAGGATTCCAACAAAGAATCAAGACTTCGGTAGCATTTGTAGACCGAAAGGCAGCTTACGACACAGTGTGGTGAGAAGGCGTTATCAGCAAACTCCTTAAAGTGATCCCATGCAGGAGTCTGTCTCACCTTATAAACAACATGCTGAGTGACAGAACATTTCGCGTAGTCATGGGAAGTGAAATCAGCAGATCCAGCAAACTAACAATGGACTTCCACAAGGATCAGTGCTTGCCCCACCTCTGTTCAATTTATATATTTCAGATATACCCCCACAAAATCCAGGAAATTTGGGCACTTTCCACTAACGACCTATGCTTCGAGGAGATAGAGGAAACGCTGACGAAATATCTCGCTGTTTTAGAAAACTACTTCCGAAAATGGAGACTCCAACCAAGCATGAGTAAAACAGAAGTTTCTTGTTTTCATCTGAACAACCGAATGGCTTCAAGGGATCTCAAGGTATACTTCGATAACACCCTTCTCCGCCACAATAGACACCCCAAATATCTGGATGTTACACTCGATAGAATGCTGTCGTTCCAAGAACACCTGAGAAAGAGCGCTGCCAAGTTTCAGACACGCAACATCATCATTCGAAAACTATGTGGTACTACTTGGGGTGCAAGTGCAACTACTTTACGTTGCTCAGCTCTAGGCCTGGTTTACTCTACTGCAGAGTATTGTGCCCCTGTCTGGATAAACAGTCCTCATGTGAAGAGAATAGATGTTAAATTAAATGACACAATGAGAATGATCACAGGCACGATCAGATCAACTCCCATTCAGTGGCTGCCTGTATTAAGCCATATTCCCCCATCCAACCTCCGCAGATGCAATGCTTTGATGAATGAATACAAGAAGATCCAGATTAATCAAAGACTGCCCATTCATGAGGATATCCACCACCTACATATGTGGGAATCGGAAGATGATTAACAGTTCGTGGGTTTCCCGCCAGTCTCGGCACGACCCGGTGGCGCCGCGTAGAAGAACCGAGAGGAAGCTGTGAGAAAAAGAGGACGATCAGTGTGTCAGTTTTGTGTCGAGTGAAGTCACGCTAAGTTCTGTGCAGTCTCATCTGTTGTAATCTTATGTGTAAATACAGTTTTTATACTTAAAATTACTTAAAGACGTGTTCGGTTTATTCGCTTGCCAAAATCCTTTCCCACACATATAGATAAACTGAAGTAAAGATATCCACCCATCTGCACGGCGGAGAATCTTGTAATGTGTAATTTCAACCTGACTGAGAAATGGTCTAATGAATGGAGACAATTCGCCCCAGCAGAGTCTTTGGAAATGCCATGCATCACACAGAAGATATCTGGCTTCGATCAACTTCGGAAAGTATGATCCAAGCTAAACCGGATCCGAACTAACCATGGTGTGTGAACAGATCTGCTATACAAATGGAAGAAAAATTCATCATCTTGTTGCGACTGCGGTGCGGAGAGGCAAACTGTGAAACACATCACCCAAGAATGCCCACTGAGTCGTTTCAACGGAGATAGAAGTGAATTTTTCCTGGGGACGCCACGATTAACTCTGTAAATAGTGTAAATATTAATCTGTATAACTCATGTAAACGCCATATGATAAATAAATAAATACTGTTAGATCAGAGCCAACACCACTTCGATTAACTAGACAGCAATTCCTATTTGGATAATTGACAGTCTCGTACGAATTTTCCCCTCCTTGGCTACGAAGATTCTCCTACTTCTGGTGTTGAATTTATCGGCATGAATAGTTACTGCCCGATCATATTGCCTCTTTCGGTATGCAATTGTTTATATGGTAAACGGTGTATGGTTTAACGTTTGCCCCTGGAGTCGCTGTACTCACTTTACTGCGCTCTACAATTGTATTTAGTACTTCGCGTCTGACCTGAATTCTGACGACTATTGTCTTTACTTGGTGGAATACTTCCCTGTAATTCCACGTGGCTACTGATGCCTATTTTGCAGACTTCTAACTCTATCGCCACTTCTCACGCTAACCTCCTCAATTCAGGAAAATTAGGTGCTTGCTATATTCGACCCTACCGTGGTTATTTAACGCACTGGGTAGAAATATTTAGAGTTTCACTTCTCTAATGGTGTCTCGTATACTTTCTAGATCTTACGATGTAACTTCAAATACTGGTGTCTGGGTTTCGATTACCCTCGCCGGCTAACGTCTTTTGCTCAAAGTATAAAACTTGGCCTAAGTCCGTAGACTATTAACTGTTCGAAGTTTGACGATACTTTTCCTTTTGACAAGGACTTCGATGTTTTAATGCGCGGCGACACTGATGAATGCTGGAACAGTACCTCTCTCAAGAGTACTTCCGCGTCGTGATACAGATTCAAGTCCCACCGGACTGAATAAGACAGCCTGTGCTATGAAGCGGCACGACCTTACGTGGTCTGATGATTATTGCATGATATCCCTTGGGCTCACGGCCTATATATTTGATTCTGGTATAAATAAATAAATTTCTCCTCTTCTCCACCACCATCTTCCAAAAATAATCGTCGTACGATGTTAAAAAAAATTATATCTCCGAAAAGCTGAGGTTTTAAATGTCTCAAAAATATCTAAGTTTCCGAAAATCGATCGTACAGATCTTTAATATTAATTAAAATGATCTCCTCAATTACGTGGGTGGTGTCTTCGTTTTGTCCCCTACCACAAGCTCCTGGTTCAGGAACTCACCGACTACGTAATGCTGACAATGCACTTCTTTCTGGTACAATTACTCTCTTTCCCTGGATAATTAACATTGACGGAGTCCTTTCTTCAGTTTAATGCCCGCAAATGGCTAAATTTTAATTATTTCTGTGATTTCAGGACTCCTCCCTTGCTGCGGCGTTGCCATTTTAGTGTCGACTAAGGGCTTTATCCGAAAACTTCTTCTGTCTCTAAAGAATGGAAAATTTCCAGTGCTATTTCGATCCGTTGTGTAACTTGGTTTCCGCCGAGTCGTCAGTTACATCATCTTACAGCTGTGGTCCCGCTCCGTTGAGTTGCACAACTTATCCATGCGTCACGCAATGTGATGCTGTATTACTCCTCAAATAACTTCAGAACTCCGTTCTAAAACCTGCATTAATTCTTTCTTTTTGAAATAGAAGGATATGGGTTCGATACTGTGCCACTCCCATGGGCACAAATCTCCCCTCCTTTGATAAATTTTCGAACTCTGAGGAAATTTATTTACATTATTTTCCAAAGAAAATTTTATCCATTCAGTATCGAATCCATCACGTTATCTCATAGTATTCCTCGGGTGTTATTCTTATTAGAATCCCGCTATGATTTGGGTTTTCTAATCAAAGTCATATCCGGTAATGGTGTAGGCCGGGCACGCTCTGTCCCTACCATTCTTCCTTTTTCTTTCTTTCTGGACTATATGTCCTCGGAATACCTTATTCCTTACGGGTGTGGTCTATCCCTACCCATATCCTTAGTTCCTCATTCTCATTTCTTAAATTGCAATTTTCATCCTCAATTTGCTCAATTATTTCTTTCAATTGAACGTAGGTTCTTTCGAGCTCGCATTCACAATTGAATGGTTGATCTAGATTTTCACAATCGTGATCGCGTTCTAAATTACCCCTATTTGTTTTAAAAGTGGGTTTATCGTTGTTGCTTTCTGTTTTCATAACCAGCGCTTGCTCATTTGCTTCATTGAAGTCTTCGGGAGGATAATACAATTTCACATTAGCTGAATTCATGATCACTTCATGATTCGATTCACAGTGCCGAATTCTATAAGCATTATTTCTTAGATCCCTTATTATTCTATACGGGCCGTGGTACATTTTCTGAAATTTATTTTACACGCGGTTCCCTGGATCAGAAATGGCTGGTCTTTTCACTAACACCATTTCTCCTGCTAAAAGTGGTCGATGATACCTTTTGTGCCTGTTTCTTCTTTGCCTTCTATGGGCTTGAGCTTTCAGATGCTCAAAAGCTCTTCTAATCCGAGCTTCTCTTCCAGGCTGAGCGTCTGTTGGTCTAGGAACGACCAGACTCCATGGTCTCTCAGGTTGCTCATTCCGATGCAACGTTATTGGTATCTCTCCAGTAGATTCATGTATCGTATTATTAATGCAAAATTCTATGATGTCGAGGATGTCTATCCATTTCCAATTTTCCTCGGCACAGTATATCGTACAATACTTGGCCGTTTCCCTCCTAACTCTCTCTACAGGATTCGCCCCAGGATGGCGAATACTTGACAGGATATGGCGTATTCCAAGCATCCCTAATTCCTGTCTGAATTCTACACTTGTAAAGCAACTACCGTGATCCGATAACAAGTTCTCTGGTTTACCCAGAATAGGTATCACTTTTTCTTTGAGTCGCTCTAAGACCTGTTTGGTACTAGTCTTCTGTATGGGAGCAAGAACAACCATTTTTGTGAAGACATCCATTGCCACCATTATGTGTCTGTTTCCCCTCCTGGCCTTTGGCAAAGGTCCAAAGTTGTCAATTGAAATGATTTGACCTGGTCTCTCGGGTAACAGTGGTATCGGCTTTTGTCTCATCAAAAACGCATTTGGTTTAATTCTTTCACATATGTCACATGTCTTCAACGTATCCCTTACAGTTTCTCTCAGTCTCGGCCATACAAATGCTTCTTTCAGCATCGAGACTGTTTTGTCCACTCCCATGTGTCCAAAGGATCTATGGGCCAACCATACCGTTTTCCTCTGCAAAATAGCAGGTATAACGATCCTCAATCGAGTATGGTCAGAGTCCGCAAACTTATATATTAATCCGTTGAAAAAACTATAGTCTCGAGCTATCTTGCTAGCTTCAGTATACGCAGGCGTTCTTCTTATCAAACTCCCTTCCAAGAAAGATATGAGCATGTTCATCCATGGACCTTGGCGTTGTCGTTGACCAATGCTTCTTAATTCATCCTATGTACGCTGATCTCTGTCTTGTAAATCAATAGCCATTACGTCCTCTTATGTGGACTCTGGCTGTCTACTTAAGTAGTCTGAAACAACATTTTCTTTTCCTGGGTAATATTCTGTGTTTACATCGAACTGCTGTATATATAAAGCCTTTGTGGATTCTTTTCTTAATTTCATTAATCTCTACTTGGGTTTTTCCTTGGCTATCATAAATGATTGTTAAGTCAGTCATAACCTTATCTATTTCGCTGTGGGTTTTTCCTATCTGAGTTTTTAACGTACCTATTGTTTCTTGAACCCCGGTAATTCCTTCATTTATTTTCTCTATTTTCAGAGTTTGTTCATTATCAGTTTTTCGCTGTTTACTTTCGGCTTTAAGATTCGTTTCGTATTGGCCTAACTTCTTTGTTATTTCCTTCTCGTGCGCCCTCAAGCTATCATCTACCTGCCCGGTAAATTCCTCAAATTGAAGTGTTATTCTGTTTACATCCGTTTTATTTTGACCTTTCATATCTTCAATTTCATCTTTAACTGTCCCGAATTCTTTCTCGAGATCTACTACCTTCCTCTCGACCCCTACAAATCTGTTACCTAAACTTTCAAGGCCATTTTTGATCTCCTCCCGGGATGTCTGGCAAAGATTCTTGTTAAATTCTATCTGTTCTTTTAAATCTTTGTTACTAGCTTCTAGCCGAGTTTGCACCCCTACAATTTGGCTTACAAGTTCCTTTTTACACTCGTCTACGTTCTCTTTACAAGTATTCTGTATTTCATTCAACCGGGTATTCAGAACTCCAAAATTCTCCCGACATTCATTTTGGGATTTTTCATTACTTCCTTTCAAGGTATTTATTTGAATCTGCAACCCTGCATTCAGTACCCATTTTCCTCTTTGATTTTACCTGTGATCTCTCCTTTACATTTATTTAACTTATTCCCAAACTCAGTGACAAAACTTTGAAACCGTGAATCCATTTTTCCTTCTATACTATCTTGAAGTTCCTTTACCCCAGCTTTTAACTTATTTATACTTCCTTCTACTTTATCTCCATGGCCTTTAATTTTTCATTCATGGCATGATTTTTCAGAGAATTGTCACTTATCATGTTGTTCTGGAACGACTGTAATCTATTTTCAAATTTATTGTCCATGATACCTAGTTTATCTTCCAAGTCTTTGGACTGTCCTGCAAAGTTATTAAGATTCTCTGTTTTCATGGTGTCGAATATCAGTTCTATCTCCGCCTTCAGTTCCTTGTTCAATTTTATACTCTCGTCTTTGATAGATTCTAGTTTGCCGTCCATACTTGCCAACTCCTTTTTACTATCCTCCTGTTGGAGGTCCAATTTAGTGTCTATAGATTCAAATCTACCTTTATTTTTCACATCTATGGCGTCCAATTTTTCGCTAGTGTCCGCCTTAATGGCATCCAAGAGCCTCTGCATCTCCTCACTAAATGACATTTTAATATCTTCAGAGAATATAGTGGGCTACTCTGCCCCATCACTGGTTCATGCTTGAGAGATGATTCCCTGAATTCATTTGTGGTCCCTTCTCCAAAATTCATTTCAGTGCGGGTGCTCACTTGGGTCTTACCCGTCTGGTCTATTAACTCATTGACACTTAAAATCATTATGGGAGCGATTTTCCTAAAAATTCAAAGATAAAAAAACATAATTTTCAAAAATGAATATTTTGACTTTTCAATGAAAGCTTATCCCCAAAGTTCACGGGCGCCATTTATTTATTTGGGGGTTTTCACGGGGCTGCTCGGTATGATTTTTCATGGTCCGAATGCGGTCAGTTAATTTTATGTTGTTATAGCTAGCCCGTCAGTATTTAACTTTGATCTTATGACCGACTTCTAGTGTTCCATGAAGCATTTATCCAGACACATTATTTCTATTCCCCCCTGTGCCCTTGCGTACAAGAAATATGCAAATCACTGTCCAACTGCTCAGTCTTATATATTCGGGGCATAGAACGTCTTCCCACTGAGTGATTCACACATTATACGATCAAGCTTAGGATAACACTTCAATGAAATTAAATTCAAAATCCTACTATAAAAACTATTTAATTAATCAAAATTAGGCGCTACAAACAAACATAATAAACTGAATAAGCTTCACACTTGTTCTAATGAACAAGGAACAAATACAATATTAATCTATAAAAATCACTATTTGAGGTTCCACTGAACCTAACAAAAATATCAAACTGCTCTCACTTCCATTTAGCATCAATACAAAAATTACTCAAAACGAGCTCTAAAAGTCTCGGTAAAAATCATTACATAAAATTATCTATTCAAAACACACTAAATATTCTTAACTTAAATATTATTATAAATTTGAGTTAATGTTTAAAATGGTGTCAACAATTACCATTTATTGGGTACCACATGATATTCACACTGTATCATCTCTCTTTCCAAACTACCAAACTGTATTTGTCCTAGGGAAACTCGTGCACCACAAACTATGGAAATTACTTATAAAATCAAATCAAGACAGACTCCCAGCTGTCCGAATATTTCCATAAATACTTGGGAACAATAACATGAAACGTAACAATACCAAAGGGATTCCCATTATTGTCTCAAATGACAATTTAATTATTCATGAAATGCGGATCTGAATTGCAACGGCAAGGATAAATAATCATAGCAAAACTTGGTACAGATTACCGGTCCATTAAAAGGTTTATATAACGACAGACCGCAGACAGTGTCTGGCTCTGTTACTGGCCTATCTCAACAGTGGCCTTCATTAAAGTCAAGACCCTTGAGGCTTTGATTTATGACGAGCGAGGGAGAGTCAATACCTTCCTCCCTCCTAGACGGGACACTACAACTGCTTTCAAACAAGCGTGACTTCTTAAGACTTTGAAAGAAGACACATCACTTTCATTTAACAAAACATATGAGGTTCTAATGACCTATTTCTGTTGCTCAGGTATAATTATAATTGCGGAGGTTTATCACTGGCAGGTAAGTACTCAATAAAACCACTAATCATTAAGGGTTTCGACGTAAGAGAACACTAGTTCGATTCTCTGGCCTGCCTCTATGACATCTCCATTTTCGAGGGCTTAGGGCTAACACATTGAGCGATGGTATCTGACCACTCGTCTGAATAATAATAGCAGCTTTTGGGGAGGTATTCGCACTCATCCCCGCGCTTAGCACCCTTCAAAGTTTGTCATGGCAAACACACACATAATCATTTACTCTGTCCATCTGATCCCCACAATCATAATCTCCTGGCATTATTTCACCGCATTTATTAGCGTGACAATTAATAATATAAGCGCTCATTGGCGACAATCAATTCATTCGTGATGCCTTTCAAACCAAATATTTATTCCAACATAATTAATTTATCCGTCCAAAAATAATAGTTTTGCCTTTAACGCAATCTTGACTCTTCATTTACAAGAACATAACTGGTTCAATAATAATCATTATCATTATTATTTCAGCACATAACGGCTCATACTTGAATTTTAATTCAACAATTTGTTCATTCATTACTTTATTATTATCCTGCTTGCCTTTAAATAACATTAGTCCTTTCCATTTACTGGTATTCCACTGAATACTATTTCTTTGATTACACATTTTACATTTAAGTAATTATTACTTTCATTATTAGATCCCGCATTTCTCATCATTACGCAATTTTACAGCCGTGATTTTCAATGTTGGAGAATACTTTCTCCATGGTTACTATTGTTACACGAGCTTCCCGAGTCCAAAACACATAATAAAATTTGGTTCTACTTACATGATTTATCCGGCCAAACTGTCCGGATCCCAGTGGAGCGACAGTTTGCCCACGCAAATTTCTCACACCATGTTGACACTTATATTATCACTAATTAAATTTCCCTCTAGTTTACACATATTTAACACATTTAAATTGATATGAGGGATTACACACATTATTTCACATACACTAAAATGAATCACTAAAATATAAATTTCACTAATAATCATATTTACACAATGAATTTCACTTCGTGGCATCTAGCACTGCCTTACACACGTGAATTATTTCGATCCAGATCCTAGGGGTGCAAGTTTCGACCGCTGCCTCCAAATTCCCATTTGGATAATTGACAGTCTCGTACGAATTTTCCCCTCCTTGGCTACGAAGATTCTCCTACTTCTAGTGTTGAATTTATCGGCACTTATAGTTACTGCCCGATCATATTGTCTCTTTCGGTATGCAATTGTTTATATGGTAAACGGTCTATGGTTTAACGTTTACCCCTGGAGTCGCTGTACTCACTTTACTGCGCTCTACAATTGTCTTTAGTACTTCGCGTCTGAACTGAATTCTGACGACTATTGTCTTTTTCTTGGTGGAATACTTCCCTGTAATTCCACGTGGCTACTGATGCCTATTTTGTAGACTTCTAACTCTATCGCCACTTATCACGCTAACCTCCTCAATTCAGGAAAATTAGGTGCTTGCTATATTCGACCCTACCGTGATTATTTAACGCACTGGGTAAAAATATTTAGAGAGTCACTTCTCTAATGGTGTCTCGTATACTTTCGAGATCTTACGATGTAGCTTCAAATACTGGTGTCTGGGCTTCGATTACCCTCGCCGGCTAACGTCTTTTGCTCAAAGTATAAAACTTGGCCTAAGTCCGTAGACTATTAACTGTTCGAAGACAGTACTTTTCCTTTTGACAGGACTTCGATGTCTTAATGCGTGGCGACACTGGAACAGTACCTCTCTCAAGAGTACTTCCGCGTCGTGATACAGATTCATGTCCCACCGGACTGAATAAGACTGCCTGTGCTATGAAGCGGCTCGACCGTACGTGGTCTGATGATTACTGCATGATATGCCTTGGGCTCACGGCCTATATATTTGATTCTGGTAAAAATAAATAAATTTCTCATCTTCTCCACCACCATCTTCCAAAATAATCGTCGTACGATGTTAAAAATTCTCCGAAAAGCTGAGGTTTTAAATGTCTCAAAAATATCTAAGTTTACAAAAATCGTATAAATCTTTAATATTAATTAAAATGAGCTCCTCAATTACGTGGGTGGTGTCTTCGTTTTGTCCCCTGCCATAAGCTCCTGGTTTGGGAACTCGCCGACTACGTAATGCTGACAATGCACTTCTTTCTTGTACAATTACTATTAACTATCCATTCTGAAAAATCTCTTTCCCTGGATAATTAACATTGACGGAGTCCTTTCTTTAGTTTAATGCCCGCAAATGGCTTCATTTTAATCATTTCTTTGATTTCATGTCTCCTCCCTAGTTGCGACGTTGCCATTTTAGTGTCGACTAACGGCTTTATCCGAGAACTTCTCTCTCTAATGAACGGAAATTTTCCAGTGCTATTTCGATCCGATGTGTAGCTTGGTTTCCGCCGAGTCGTCAGTGACATCATCTTGCAGCTGTGGTCCCGCTCCGTTGAATTGCACAACTTATCCATGCGTCACGCAGTGTGATGCTGTATTACTCCTCAACTAACTTCAGAACTCTGTTCTAAAACCTGCATTAATTCTTTCTTTTTGAAATGGAAGGATATGGGTTCGATACTGTGGCACTCCCATGGGCACAATACTAAGAATTGTGTGAAGGGGTAGACTATGAAGATAGTTGTGAATACTGGGTGAGAGATTCAGGTAACGCAAGCTTGCTTTTATTAATAAATGGTGTATTTTAATGAAGATGGTGTTCTGTGTCTTTGTGTGATGTCATTTAAGCTAGTATTATAGCCCCACTTTCCTGAGGTGGCAAGCTTGGAGGATTATATATTTATTACAATGACACACCAGCTTGTGACTAGATGAAGGACGTACCAATAAGAAAGAAGCTAAGTTTATCGATTTAAATATCAATATTGGAACAGAATAGTTACAATGAACGCCCAACTGTGGGTCATGTTGTTGGTTGACTCAGACCACTAAATGGGAAGGTATCATATTTATTACAAGTTCTCCCAACGTAGGGACAGTTTATATTTAGTTAAAATGGCGCCCAACGTGAAATCTCGAAGAATTCAATGAATCACACAAAGACAGGAGTAGGGATGGGGGAAAATAAAAGAAATAAGGAAGTTTCAATGATGGCCATGTTGGAGACGCTTCTGCTCCGTTATGAAAAGTATGAAGGTATGGAAGGAAGATTGTCAAGGAAGTTTGATGAGGCCTTTGGTAAGGTCAGTGAGCATTTGTCGGAGAAGCTTGATGAGGTCTCGGAGCTTTTGTCGGTGATAATCCCAGACAGCCATGTTACTAGCCAGGTCAGTGTAGAAGCCACTAATCTGGAAACTAACCTAGGTGGTCAGATTGCTGTTCAGGAACAGAGCCACCCTGAATTAGAGATGTTGGCAAAGGAAATTTCAAGCCAGGCGCTGGAGACCAGCCAGAAAATTACCCGGGCAGATAGGAAGTTGGAAGAACACAGAGTGGAGATCATATGCATTGTAGAAGAGAAAGTTGGGATTGTCAAATCTGAGAGTGTCTGTAAAGAAGGGGGAAGAGGAGGAGATCTGTGATGAACGTGATGCTAGGGGGCGTAAAGAAGAAAATGAAGTGGAGACGATAAGGCGAGGTTGTAGAGGTATATATCGGAGAGACCATAGCAGGCGAAGAAGAGAGAGCAGTTGCGGAGGTAGACGCAAAGGTCGCCGCCGACGTAACAGAAGAGGACGTCAAATGGAGGAGGAGAATAAAACTGAAGACAAGGAGGAAGATGAGATAGAAGATAACGTGATGAAGCGTTGGAGAGGAAGGACGAGGAGGATAGGCTGGAGGACAAGATGAACAGAGAAAAGGATGAGATGTAAGGCAAAGAGAAGGAATAAGAAGAGGAAGAGATGTCAGGCAGATCGAGATAAGAGAGTGATGGTTCAGAATAAGAAAATGGAGAAGAAGATAAAAGGGATAAAGGAAACAAGAAAAGAAAAGAAAAGATGAGAGGAAAGGAATTGCTGAGCAATACAGTGAAGCAGACGAGGAAGACCGAAAGCATAAGAGAAGGAAAATGAGAGGAAAATCTGATGGTAGTGAAACACAGGACAAAGGCCAAAGGAAAAAGAAAAGAAAATATTATGATACTGAAACAGAGGAGACAGACCAAAAGGAAAGAAGAAGAAAAAATGAAGGAAAATATGATGATACTTAATTAGAGGAGACAGGCCAATAGAAGAAGAAGAAAGGAAAATATGATGTCACTGAATCGGAGGAGACAGACCAAAAGAAGAATAAGAAAGGAAAATATAGTGATACTGAATCAGAGACAGACCAAAAGAAGAAGAAGAAAGGAAAATATGATGATACTGATTCAGAGGACACAGACCAAAAGAAGAAGAAGAAGAAGAAAGGAAAGGGTAATGGACTTGATGATGATGATGATGATGATGATGATGATTATGATAACGGCACATACAGGTCTGATGACGATTCTGCCGTTTCTTCTGACTATGATATTGTTGTCGGATTTTCCGATGGAGCAGGAGTGTCTGATAAGACTCGATGAGATAGTTTCGGCTACTCTATCAGAAGAAAATATTTATGCTGGTGATTCTGGTGAACTTTGTTTCTGGCGATGATAGTGCCAATGGTTTTTCTGAAGATGATGTCGTCATTGAAATGGAAGATGCCACTATTGCCGAAGATGATCTTGTTATTTTTTTTTAAGAAGATGATGTATATTTGTTTTACTTTGTTGTTGTTTTTTGTTTTTTTTTTAGTCTGTGTATGTTTCATGTATTCCTTTTATTTATGTATTTGTGTCGAGGCTTGAGAATGAATCTCTAACCTTCGGATAGACATTCACTCTCAAGGGGCGTTTCTGTAACCGAACTTGAGTAGGTTACAGAGACTGCTTCTAGTTTGTTTTGTTGGTGGTAATTATTTTTGTTATATCTGGTTGCCAGCCATGGCCACCTGTTGGTGCAGCACCATGGAGAATCTCGTGTGTTCAGTGCCATGGAGATTCTTGGTGGTGGTCTGGCTATTGCTGGTAGGTGGCCTTGCTAATGGCAAGGTTTGCTTTGATTTGACTAGGTTTCTATGGTGATGATGTTGATAGGATGCCATGCAGAATGGAGGCTTGCTTTTGTGATGGTGTGATATAGAGAAGTGTTGTGCTCTCTGGTCTGGAGATTGGTGTTGTGGCGTTGAGAATTGTGTGATGTTTTATTGAGTGTCTGGCAGTTGGTTTTGGGAGAGAGGAGTGATGGTTGTGGTCGATGCTCTGCAAGAGATGCAGGTAAAGGAAACCTGCTTATATGTTTGACAAACAGGTATTGATAGTTTATGATTGCCAAAGATAAAAAAGAAAAGGAGTAGAAGAATTAGTGAGAAGAATACTAAGAATTGTGTGAAGGGGTAGACTATGAAGATAGTTGTGAATGCTGGGTGAGAGATCCAGGTAATGGAAGCTTGCTTTTATTTATAAATAGTGTATTTTAATGAAGTTGGTGTACTGTGTCTTTGTGTGATGTCATTTAAGCTAGTATTATAGCCCCACTATCCCGAGGTGGCAAGCTTGGAGGATTATATATTTATTACAATGACGCACCAGTGTGTGGCTAGATGAAGGACGTACCAATAAGAAAGATAAGTTTATCGATTTAAATATCAATATTGGAACAGAATAGTTACAATGAACGCCCAACTGTGGGGCATGTTGTTGGTTGACCCAGACCACTAAATGGGAAAGTATTATATTTATTACAAGTGTCGCCCAACGTAGGGACAGGTTATATTTAGTTAAAGAACTGCTCTGAGATCGTAAAATCTCCCCTCGCTGTCCAAGCGAGACCTGTCAGCCCGAAGGAGGTCGCACAACCTTCTTCGTCCATTGTGAATAAGGCGCTGGTTATACCATCTAAACCGGCGCAATCGGAGAAGAAGTCATCTTCTTCTTCGAAACGTTCGGAGAAGAAGTCTACCCCTGATAAGGGGGCAAAGAAGACTTTTTTTACTGGGGCTGGATCGTCCTCCAGCCCACCCGATACGACAAAGATAGTGGAGAAGAGGAGACGGTACGTCGCCGTCTCTCTCGCCCTCCTGCTTATGGAGTCGCTGCTGTCTCTGCTGGCCTTTCCGCTCCCACGACCATCAAGGGAGCGAAGCCGGCTGAAGCCAAGCCCGTCCGCATGGAAGAACTCTCCTATAAAAAGGAAAAGAAATCGGCGGAGGAGAGAGGAACGGTTCAGCGCCGTTACTCTTCCTCTCCTAAAGACAGGGCTGCTCAACTATCTGCTGGCCATCTCGCTCCCACCACCTCCAATGGAGCGGTGCCAGCAGGAGCAGCCATGTTCTGTAAGGAACTGGCGTCTGTGGGGAAGGGACCACATACTTCCCCTAATAGACGTCAGCGCCGATCAAGAAAGAAATCTCTTCGGGATGTGTCGGGGGCAGACAACCAGTCTTCGGACCGGGAGAAAGTCCCTCGACACCGCTCTCGCTCTTCCCCAAGAGCGAGACTCGTGAAGTCCCACAAGGACCGCGCACTATCCAGGGGAGTGCCCGCTCCATTTTCTTAGTCTTCGGACGGAGATGTGGAGATTGAGGAGTGCTCTCCTGCCCCATCATCTCCAACTAGAGTTGAGGAAGGGTGGCAAACGGTCAAGCGTATTAAGAAGACCCACTTCCACTTAAGTCCAAACCATGGCACTATTACAATGGAACTGTAATAGCTATTCTGGTCATCTTGCTGAGTCACGTCAATTAATATCTTCGTTTTCGGCAACCATTGTCTGTCTTCAGTAATCAATGTTTCGTCCCGGACATGAGACAACAATGCGCCACTTCAAACTCTTCTCTAAAGACCGGGTCGAAAGAGCTGTGGGCGCCGGTGGCGTCAGCTCTATCGTCCACTCTAGCCTCTTTAGTGAAGAGGTTCCGTTGCGTACTCAGATAGAAGCAATTGCAGTTCGTACTTCGTTGCCAGTAATGGCAAGAGCATGTAACGTGTACATCTCGCCTGATTCTCAACTGGATTACAACCAGTGGTGGATCTAGTATCTCAGCTTCCCCCTCCTTTTCTCCTTCTGGGCGATGCTAATGCCCACAACAACATCTGGGACTCCGTTACCACTACCTGAGGGAGAGATTTTGAGAGACTGATCAGGCGGCTGGACCTGTGTTTGTTGAACACAGGCGAAACTACGCGCTTCTCTATTGCTCACGGCACTTATTCAAATGTCGATATCACCTTATGCAGTCGTGCGCTGGTTCCCCTGCTACAGTGGGGTGTACACGACGACCTTCGTAATAGTGACCATTTCCCGATTATCGTTACTCTTCCGAACCAGAGAGCCATCGAGTTACCAAGTCGATGGCTTCTCCGTCGGGCTGATTGGCCAACTTTCACGGCACGTGCGGTGTTGGCCGAAGATACCTTTGAGAGTGTCGACGATCATACCATTCACATAACGAATGATATTTTAGCTGCTGCTAGTAAACAATACCTTCCTCATCCGGCAACTCTCTCCGGAAGCTTGTCCCTTGGTGGACAGCCGAGATTGCAGCAGCCATTAAAGCTCGTCGACGTGCTTTCAAATGCTATCGCAGGCAAAACACTATGGCCGACTTTATCGCCTTCAAAAGGATGCGTGCTAGAGCCCGATATCTGATTCGAGAGAGTAAGAAAACGACGGGAGAAAAGTATGTGTCGTCTATAATGGCGCATACTCCTTCATCTCAAGTGTGGACTAAGCTTCGTCGGATCTCCGGACTCCCGACATCATAGTCGATACCCGGAGTATCCATCAATGGAGAAATCATCACAGACCATCTCGCCATTGCCAATAGTATTGGATCGCACTTCAGTGATGTATCCTGCTCTGGGAGTTATGATCCTACATTTCTAACACTGAAGCGGGAGGCAGAGGCTCATCCCTTGTCCTTTGCCACTGCTGCTTCGGAGTCCTACAATGTACCATTCTCTGAATGGGAACTGCGCAGTGCGCTTGCACTGTGCAGGGTTACGGCTCCTGGAAAGGACAATATCCATAACCAAATGCTAAAACATGTGTGCGAATCCAGTATAAAACAATTGTTGGTCCTCTTCAATCGTATATGGATTGAAGGGGAGTTTCCATCTCAATAGCGAGAGGGGATCGTGATACCGATTCCCAAGGCTGGAAAGGATCCCAAGTTTGTCAGCAGCTATAGGCCCATTTTTTCTGACAAATGGCCTATGCAAGCTGCTGGAGAAGATTGTGAACTGTCGACCAGAGTGGTTCCTGGAGAAGAAAGGCCTCCTGTCTTGACTACCAGTGTAGATTTCGCTCTCATATGTCCACCACCGACCATCTGGTGCGACTTAAGAGCGCCACACAGTAGGCGTTTCTCCGCAGGCACCACCTAGTCACGGTTTTCTTTGACCTCGAGAAAGCCTACGACACCACATGGCGCTACGGGATCCTTTCCATCCTTCACAAGTGGGGCTCTGTGGTAATCTACCGACTTTCATTGCGAATTTCGTGTCCGTCCGACTCTTCTGTGTAAAGGTCGGTAGAATATTGTCGCAATACTATACTCAAGAAAATGGAGTTCCTCGGGGTTCTGTACTGAGTGTTTCCTTGTTCGCGATTGCCATAAATGGCATTGTTGCCGCCGCCGGGTCCGCGGTAGTTCCATCGCAGTATGTAGACGATTTAGCTCTGCATTACAGCTCTGGAAGTATGGCAGTCACGGAACGGCAATTGAAGCTAGCTATCAACCGGGTCGACGGGTGGGCTCACGACCTGGGTTTTCGTTTTTCAGCAGCGAAAACCTCGTTGTACATTTTTGTCGGTTCCGGAGGCTACATTTACACCCTGAACTACATCTCAGGGATGCTGCATTGCCATTGGTTGACACTCATCGCTTCCTGGAGCTCCATTTTGACAGCAAATTAACGTGTCAGCACCATATACGCCAACTAAAAACGACGTGTCTCAGGAAACTGAACATGCTCAAGTTTCTTAGTGGCACTATGTAGGGAGCTGACCGTGCGGTGCTGCTACGGTTCTACCAAGCCCTCGTCCTGTCCCGGCTAGACCATGGTTCTGCGGCATACGGTTCAGCAAGGCCGGCAACCTTGAAAATGCAAGACAGTACCCACCGTAGTGGCGTTAGGCTGGCTACCGGTGCCTTCCGGACCAGCCCGATACCCAGCCTACTCGCCGAATCGGGTGTTCCACCCCTAAATTATAGACGCCAACATATGCTGCCAGTGTGCGTCAAATTCCGCAACACCCGAGCTATCAAGCTCTCTTCAGTACCCAATGCCACCAGGGGTACGCCAACCAGCCTAGGAGTGGCTGTAGGTCCCTAGCGAGGTGCCTCCGTGGCAAGTCCCGCGTCCGGAAATTTGGTTAGATCTGCACCGAGGTCCTAAGGTGAACTCGGATGCCTCCATTTATCGGAGGCAGTTCCACAGCATAGTTCACCAATTTCCGGACGCTGGCATTCTCTACACGGATGGTTCGAAGGTGGACGAGAAAGTGGGTTGTGCTTACGTTATTGATGGTGCAAATACCAAGATCTCTTTGCCTGAGGCCTGTAGTGTGTTTACTGCGAAACTCGTCGCCATCTATGAAGCTCTGCAGTTTGCACTACAAGATGCACGAATCCACTTTCTCGTGTGTACCGACTATTTGAGTTCGTTGCAGTCAATTGCTACATGTTTCCCGCAACACCCCCTAGTGCAGCGAATCCACGACCTACTAGCTGGGCTGTGCCACGCTGACACTCGAATCACCTTTCTGTGGCTTCCAAGCCACGTACGAATTGCGGGAAATGAGTTAGCGGATCAAGCTGCAAAAGAGGCGGTATCACTACCACCTCGACCAATGGAGGTACCCGCTAGCGATATTCGCTCTCAGTTACGCCTACAAGTTCTGGCATTTTGGGAGAGTCAGTGGCTAGCTGACCCACTGCCCAGTAAACTGAGAGCGAACAAGGGAACTACTCGCGTGTGGCGGAGCTCTTTCCGGTCACGGAGAGAGTCCGTAATTTTGTGTACGCTATGGATAGGTCATATAAGATCCACCCACTCGTACCTAATGAGAAGGAAAGACCCCCCACTCTTTACCTGTGGAGCCGTTTTCACCGTGGCCCACATTTTCACCGAGCGTGTGGATCTTGCTGACTTACGAAGAAACCTTGGTTTGCAGATGACACTCAAACTTATATTAGCCGATGACGCGGTGGCTGCTGATCGCGTTAACCGCTTTATCTAAATTTTCCAGTATAAATTGACTCAACGACTTGTTCGTTTTTGAATGAATGTATTTTTGTTTTTCCGTATTTTTTTATTTTTATAATTTTTGTTATTATTTTTTGGTCTTTTTAAATTTAGGTGTCCACCTCAAAATTTTAAATTCAATTCCAAATTTGTATTCTTTAATCTTTAAGAGGGGCAGATGACATCGTAGTTCCGCCCCTTAAAACAACAATAAATAAATAAATAAATAACTCTTGTAACCAGTACCGTGTGGGTTAGATTTAGAAGAGCTAGGCCCAGGTTTTTGAGTACTAATAGATGCATATTCGCGTCTAGAGTTGGTCGACGTGGGTTCACGTTTGGAATTAGAAGAGGCGGGTTCTGTCTGGTTAGCTAAGGCATCTAAAACCTGACATCTGCTGTTTATAAAGGTGTCTAAATGCTCATAGGAATAATCATCGTTATTAGAAAGATCAATCTCCCGGGCTTTGAGAGTGACTGTATCAACTTTTGAAGTTACTAAATGTATTAAGGTGTTTCAATGTTCAGTAGGCTATTCCAATTGGGTTAATGCCTTCACGTGAAGTTGGGTTGAGGCAACGAGGATACGCAGGCTATTGACTTCATTATGACGAGAGGGGGGCAAGTTAAACAAGGATTGCATGTGACGCTGAATAAGCAAGCGTACATTACCATATATTTCTTTAAGTAAATTAAAAGCGATGGGGTAGTTTTAGGTGCTTAATGGAAGCGCTTCGACGAGCTGTAATGTCGTGGAGAGTTGCTCTTAGTAGTGAAATTTGTGAATATCTTGAATACCCTTATTGTCATGAATAAGGGAGCAAAGAAGCTCATAAAAGGAATCCCATTCGGATTCGTCACCTGAGAAATGAGGCAAATTTAGTTTAGGGAGTAAGGGATTGGGTTTATGAGTGCCCTCACGAGACGAGATTCGTTGTTCTTGGGGTGAACTAGGAACTGAAACGTCCTTTTTTGATCTTCAAGTTTGCGTATTATTTTGTAGGCAGCACCAATACCTTCATAGTATTGAGGTTCGACGTCCACTCTATCTTCTGTTTGACCGAGCATGCATGTTTCAATTTCTGTTTGAACCGTGTTATAGTTCTAACTAGCAACCCGCCCCGGCTTCGCCCGGGAACTGTTATGAATGCATTACGTGATAAGAGCCTTTATTTTCGATGTCAGTGAACTACGACCTATATCCGTTTTACGTCTCAGGATGATAGGTTAAAATCACTGACTGGACTATTAATTATATTATTATGGAGATGCATGTGCAACAAATTCTTGTCAGACGTAATTTAAGAATGGCGAGGTGCATGAAACTCAAATCCCCCTTCCGTCCAATCTAAAAACACTTATAGTAGGCGATGTATTGAAGATAGAGATATGCCCTCGAGGCAGTTTTGTAGAACTTTGCATGCTCAACAGTTCTTACACTCATTGTACCGGTATATTGATATTTTAACGGTTAGCCCAGCGTAAGCTTAAAAAGCGCACAGACGCCAGGTTTTTTTTTCGACTTTTCCACTGAAATCGTTACTGCTCGGCTTCCTTTGATCATAAATAAATTATTTTCTACATAAATCCTCCTCGAGATATCCTTTACAGAATGGTTAAAACCGCATCAAAATCCATCCAGTGGTTCTAGAGTTTACCCGTAACAACCAAAAATCGGGGACTTTGTTTTATACTAAGTGGAGATAAGACCGTTCATAATCTTTTAAGCGATGGGTAATTATGTCTAAATTAGACTCCGAGGGAGGCAGCTCTTTAAGAATGTTTTTAAATCGGGTGATTTTCCCCTTGTAGGACGCCCGTTTGGCGATGAGCTTATCTTTCGCATCTTTGTCTTGGTCTTTGTCCCCTGGTGCCATGATGAAATTGAAAGTTGGAGTACGACTTACGATACTGAAGAGCTTGCGGAAATGCTGTCAAGTTGGCAGCAGCAAGCAAGTTGAAAGGTGATGAACACTGTAGGAGACAGGAGCGAACTCTCTCTCCTTCCAGCAGCCTTGAGCAGTTTGAGTTATAGCTGAAAAATTCCAAGTAAATATTAGTAATTTGCAAAATATTGACAAATTGGATTCTCCCGGGTTTCGGCACCAAGTTTTGGTATGTTAAGCCTGAGCTCAGACACTACCTGAGGGAAGATGATTTGAAAAGAAAAGGAAAAAGGTTTAGGAGTGCAAACGATCTTAGGCAGAAAGGAAAATAATCCAAGACAAAATAATGAATTAGATAGTGAGGGGGAAAAAAAGTTATGTTGCTTAAAGCTTGTGGAAGAAAGGTGAGCAAGCGGGTGCCTAAGTGAGAATAATGGAGTGAGCAGCGTGAGCTGAGGTTACCGGTAGGCTGTTGCTAAGTGCTCTTTCCCTCCCGAGCACTAATTTGGATACTATGTAGGAGCGTAGTGCACGGGCGAACAAAGGTATGCCAGATGAAAATGACGTATGCACTTTTCCATTCAAAAGGGTGAGATTTTAGAAAGCATTCTGAAATGCTAGAAAGATTTAAATTAGCCGGGATATTTTTATTACCCGCCACTGTCGGATCCCCAACAGAAAGACCAAATGCCCCCAGAGTGGACTGAGATAAAGTGCCTTCAGAGCTTTTAGTGAGTTTTTTATTATTAGTAGTAGAAATTATTAGAGAGAACCAATTGTTGCGTTTAAAGAAGGGTAAACTCTTACCCAGCGGTGGGCCGACTAAAAGTTTAGAACGGGTTAGAAACCCAACCTAACATGAACAAAACCAAAATTCTAAACAGTGAATCACAGGACAGCGAAAATCTCTTCAAGTAGGAAGCTGGCTGAGCGAGCTATACTTGCCTTAATAATTCACTAGAATTAGCTAGAATAGCTAAAAGAAACTTTTTGAGTGATGTTGGCAGAAGTTTTGCTCTAAACGTAACAAATGATTGAGTTTGTAGCCATCTTAGCATTCGGTGATTTTGTTTATTTCTTTGAATATGAAGTAATTCGAAAGAAAAGGTAGGAAAGGAAAGGTCGTACCTAACAGCTCTTCGAGCAAGATAATATAACTCAGAAAATTTGTGGCATTTTTAATTGCTTCAACAATAATAGATTTTGTGATAGTTTTTTACAATTTTGAAGTAATTTTGAACAATCTGGAGGTCTCTGAACTATGACAAACAATAAAAAACTTACAAGGGTTTTCGAACTATGCATACTATTAAATGGTCTAGGACCTATCATAACAATACTAAAGGACTTTCAATTTGGTTCAATATTTCTTTAGATTGGTTAAGTAGAATACCAATGCTTTAAGAATGCCTTTGTAGTGGGGAAAAAAGGCTATAAATAATCAATCTTAAATTCTTGGACTCAGCAAGAGAAGACAAAGTGGATTAAGAAGTGCATTTATATCCACTAGTATATTTATACAGAAATTGAAAGATGCTAAATTCAAATGGGAAAGGTCGCATTAACGAAGCCTGGATTAACCCTGCGTAAGTGTGGCGAAATATTGATCATGATTCGTGGCCGGTCTCTAAGACCGGGTATTCTATTTTGTTTGTTTGTTAAATTGTGAATTGTAAGAATAGATCAGATTTCACACAAAATGTATTTATTCAAACTCACAGAAGGAAAACAGACCTGCAAGTAAAATCAAACCCATAAAGATGACATAAACAAAGGGGAAAAAAACAGAAAATGGAATCCCAAGTAAAATCAAATTACTGTACTTAAATAGCAAGAACGACAAAAAATAATTTGATACAAATATATCATACCTAAAGTTGTGTCAGTTTTGGAAAAATCTCGTATAAGCCTGTGTCTTATGAAGTAAGGTCGCCCGTAAATATTGCACATTTATTTTGAAAATTCATTCATAGTCTTTGCATAACACTTTCTACAATACTATTTTGTTTTTCTGTTCTGCTTCCACGTACACGTTTGACATCGTCCGAAGAGACGTACAGGCCGATCATTTGTACCCTTTCAAGCTTGCAGACGACAGTAATCCTCTCACGCAGAAGGTGGCTTTGTAAAATGCTCATTCCCAACCCTGTGATAAATTTTCGCCGTACTATATTCTGGGTTGTTGCGTCCTGGCTTATAATAACTTGACTGTTTATGCCAGCAATGTTTATCAAATAATAAAATACCACCATATGCCAACGTCTTGTATTTGTGGCCACATCATAATTTGCAGAGAGCTGGTCTACGACATCGACATCGCCTTTAGTTTTATTGTAGTCCAAAATCATATCTGATTTCCCTGTTCCTTCATCGACGAAGTCTTCATTGTGCATTGATGAAATTAGTAACACATTCTTTCGTTTGTACGAGTACAATCTTCACGAAATCCAAAGATGGAGTGAATTGAGGTGGAAGCTGGGGCTTGATTTTCCTAATGGTGCCTAGCAGCGTGTGTTTGTACTGACTGGTCTGCATTTCCCAGAGCTCTACGCTGGTGAATCAGTTGTCCGCTGTAACGTCCCTTCTTGTCCCGGAAATGGCTGTATTAGTCTCTCCACTGCATTCTTCGGGCTATTACAGCATACTGTGATCCTTCTGGCTGATTTCCAACGTAGACTTCCATTTTTTATGTATAAATAAATACCTTTGCATCACACAAGGCATATACCTTGATGCCCTATTTGTTAGGTTTCGAAGGTCGGTACTTCCGGAAAGCAGCCTTTCCTCTGAAACGTAATAGCATTTCAACAATTGTAACAAACTGACGCAAGCTGAAATATTTTACGCACCTCCGAACAAATTCGAACAGATCACGAATTGGAGCCAGTCTATCTGACAGTAGCCTCTGCTGCCTGGTCTCAATATTGTCAAAACGTATATGGCTGAGTAAGAAAGAGAAACGTTGCTGAGACATAACTAGCCGAAAGATTTCTGGGAAGTTTCCATCTGTGGAGAACAGTTCTTCTAAATTTAACCTATTGGACTTGTTTGTTGTTGTTGTTGTTGTTTGAGTCTTCAGTCTTTTGACTGGTTTGATGCAGTTTCCATGCCTCCCTGTCCTAAACTAATCGTTTCATCTCTACATAGCTACCACACCCTACTTCCGAGGCAATCTGTTTAACATATTCTAACCTTGGTCTACCCCTACAGTTATTGTCCTCGACCCTTCCTTCCATAACTAAGCTTGCTATTCCTGGGTGTCTTAGTATGTGTCCTACCAACCTATCCCTTCTCTTCATTAGCAGTCGCCAGAAACATCTCTCCTCTCCCACTCGTCTTAATACCTCTTCGTTTGTAACCCTATCTACCCATCTGATCTTCATCATTCTCCTGTAACACCACATTTCAAACGCTTCAATTCTCCTCTTTTCTGCTGCACCAATAGTCCAAGTTTCACTTCCATAGAGTGCGACGCTCCAGACAAAGGTTTTCAAAAATGTCTTCCTAATAGGCCTACCTAAATCTATATTCGATGTCAACAGATTCCTTTTCTGTAGAAAATCTTTCCTTGCCTGAGCTAACCTACTTTTTATATCCTCTTTGCTTCGTCCATCGCTGGTTATTTTGCTTCCTAAGTAACAGAAGTCGCCTACTTCCTTTAGTTTTTCCCCTGCCAATTTGATGTCCATAGAAGTTTCTGATTTATTGCGTCTGCATTCCAATATTTTTCTTTTACATTTATTAATTTTCATCATGAATTCTTTCCTCAAGACGTAGTCCATACCATCAGAAACTCATTCAAATCCTCAGGCGTGTCAGCCAAGATGACGATATCATCAGCAAATCTCAGAGTTGAAATTATTCCTCCTTGAATCTTCACTCCCACTTTAAATTTCTCTCTAATCTCCTTCATTGCTTGTTCAATGTAAAGATTGAAAAGTATGGGTGATAAGTTGCAGCCTTGCCTCACACCTTTCTGAATACTAGGTTCTCTCTCATGTCCATCAGCTCGAATGACTGCTGTCTGGTTTCTGTATATATTGTAGATCACCCTCCTATCCCTGTAAATTATTCCAAACATTTTCCAAATGTCAAACAATTTAGTCCAATCAACATTATCAAAAGCCTTTTCTAAGTCTACAAATGCCATGAACGTTCTCTTATCTTTTCTTAATCTACCTTCCAAAATCAGCCTAAGACTTAGTACAGCTTCCCTTGTTCCTACATTTCTCCTGAAACCAAACTGGTCTTCACCCAACTCCGCTTCTATCTGGCTTTCCATCCTCTTGTAAATTATTCTAGACAGGATCTTTAAAACATGAGTAATCAAGATGTTTGTACGGTAATCCTCACATCTGTCAGCTCCTACTTTCTTCGGTATAGGGATGATAACATTCTTCTTGAAATCAGAGGGTACTGTGCTCTTATATGTATATGACAGGACTGTTACAGGTCAGGGAAGTCAGGGAAAAAAATTCCGGTCATGGAAGTCAGGGAAATTTTCTGCAAGGTCAGGGAACTTTTAAATTTAAAAAAATAAAATAATACATGCTGGAGCGTGAATCTGTCTATTTGCCTTTAGCGCGAAGCTCCTTCGCTTTGTCGGGTTAGGGCTGCAAAATACAAAAATTGTAGAATAGAGGAGAGAGAGAAAGAAAGGAACATATTGCGGTATCCCTGCTGCTCTCGATACTTCGTCTCGTCGTTTGTCCCCACTACACTCTTTCCTCTACTTTCCCTTGTCCAAGTCGGTCGCGTTTCGTCGGGAATCGCGCTTGTTCGGGGCCATAGCGCTACACCACATACACCATCCCCCTCACGTCCCCTTTCATCTCGTCCTTGTTCGGTTCGCCGAAGTTTCGCTTAGTGTACCTTGGGCATAGCACCTACTGTATGCTTGATCTACTAATACAGAGATGTTAGTCGAAAATCAGCTCGATCGTTCTCTCAGAGGCCTAAGACGAGTGTACGATGGTGTTCAATCCGAGGGAGAGTTAGGTAAAGTGACTGTCACCAAAGAAATGCTCGTTAAGGCGAGGCATGCTCGTTCAGGGCAGCCGAAGAGAAAAGAAAACAAGGCCAAAGAAAAACAGAAGAGAGCAATTGTAGACGAGGTTAATGGAGTGAAAACCAAAAGAGTCAAATTGATGTTAGAAAAAGAAACCGAACTAAATGATATTGAAGAACGTTTAAAAGTGCTAAACAGCGGGCACTTGTAGAGAGTTATTCAAATAGATGTATGCAACGAAAGTTTTAAAGCTAGTGTGTTAGCTTTTCAAAATGTGTTCATACTTACTTTTGCTAAGAATGTAGCAAAATGGTGTATACTCCGAGCCAAATGCGTGGATTTTCTGTTTTAGTCCATTGATTTCTTTACCAGTATCAGTCACTAAATTTTGTGTTTTTGATGTCTATATTTTTTCTCAGTATTGTTTATGTATTTGAAGTGTTTGAAATTATAGCAATAAGATCTTACGCGCACAAAACATGTGTCACGATGTATGGTCTTTCTAGTGTACGTCAGGCGCCCGTTAAAGCTTTTAAGTTTCAAACCATTCTTTTTGTTCTTCAATTTTGATCAGTATAGGATAAGGTATCAACGAATCCGTGGCGTACCAGACATAGTCACCTAGATCGCGTATGGATTTTGTAATCCATTGATGTCAGTCACGGTGCAGTCGTAAGACGTAAAAGATTAATAAGTGTTAAATGTCTTTATGTGTTGTCTGTGGGTCCGTGCAATACTTGTTTGATTCCTAGTCAATGAAAAGGGCTTTTGCAGTCAATCGATGTAAATAAGTCCGATAGCTTTTGAGTCCAATTAAATGGTTTTGTAATAATTATAAAACTTATCACCTCAGGATAGTGAGGCAAAACACTCGCCGAAAATGAATCCACAAAGAACAGGATACCGTTGACTTCACTAATTCACACATAATTTATTTTTATCCAATACTAGACACACATATAACAAGAATGATTCTCCTTCAGGTTAATCTCTGGCAATCAAAACTAATAATACCTGTTTGTCAAAAAATATATAACAGGTTTCCATTGCCTGCATCTCTTGCAGAGTATCCAAAACAATCTTCATGAGGAAGAGGACCCTCACAATACTTAATATTTCTCTACTCCTTTCTTTTCTTCTTGCGTTTTCTTAAACGTCTCTTTCTGTCCTTCTTGCCAGATATTAGTTCTATTTCTCCATATTGTTAACATATAACATTTTGTTTAAGCCAGCTTCCATACTATCAAATCAACACTTCATACATCTCCATGGAAACCTAGCCATGTCAAAGAACCTTTGCCATTAGCCAAAGCCACCTGGTCCAGCCACTGGCCGACCACCACCAAAAATCTCTATGGTACTGGACACATAAGATTCTCTGTGGTGGCCTACCAATAAGTGGCCATGGCTGGCAACCAGATAAAAATAAAAAATAATTACTACCAACCAAACAACACAAAAAAGACTAGATGCTCGTTTTGTAACCTAAAAAGTTCTGTTACAGAAACGCCCTGTTGATAAAGAATTTCTAACCGAAGGTTAGAGATTCATTCTCAACCATAGAAACAAATACATAAATTAAAATACATGAAGCAAACACTAAGAGAAAAATTCAAACTGAAACAAATTATACATCATAGTCAGAAAAACCATTGGCACTATCATTGCAGGAACAATTATTCTAAGTTCACCAGAATCACCAGCATAAATATTTTCTTCTGATAGAGTAGCCAAAGCTATCTCATCGAGTCTATCAGACATTCCTGCTCCATCGGAAAAATCCGACAACAATATCGTAGTCAGACGGAACGGCAGAATCATCATCAGACCTTTTGGTCTTGTCATCTCCCTCCACATCGTCTCCCTCTGCAGGTGCTTCTCCTGCTTCAGTCTTGGCTGCTTCCTTCTTCTTCTGCTTCTCCCTTTCCTTCTTATCTCTCTTCTTCTGCGCAGCAGATTTCATAGTATTTCCTTCCCCTTCCTCACCGTCACTATCGTCCGCCTCCCGCACTTCCTCTACCATTTCTACGGTATCCCAGGTGTCCTTAACATCCTCCTCTTCCTCATCCTTCTTGTGTTCCGTGCTACCCTCTGATGGCAGGGGAACCTGGACCACAATCTCCACCTCCACCTTCTGTTCTTCTTGGTCGGCAGTGGCTTGCTGCTGCTTGGTCTTGTTGGGCCGTATCCTGCTGCCAGGTCGAGGAGGCTTGCGGTCGTCCGCCGCAGGCAGCTCCATGCCTTGGGCCATGCAAGCCTGCAGCAGAGCCAGAGCACGCGCACGGTCTGCTTTCTGCTTGGGCATCAGCCACTTGCCTTCAGCCTTCATTCCTTCCTCTCATTTCCCTTCTTTTTCTTCACCCTCCCTTCCTGCTTCTCTTTTCTTCTCTTCCTCATCTGCCTTAATGTGTTGCTCAGTAATTCCTTTCTAGTCATCTTTTCTTTTCTCTTTCCCTTTATCCCTTTTATCTTCTTCTCCTTTATCTTCTTCTGATCCTTCACCATCTTATCTCCATCTGCCTGACATCTCATCTTCTTCCTACTCCTTCTCTTTGCCTTCCATCTGGTCCATTTGTTCTTCCACCTTCTTCTCCTGCCTATCCTTCTCGTCCTTCTCCTCCAAAGCTTCTTCACGTTATCTTCTATCTCATCTTCCTCCTTGTCTTCAGATTTATTCTCCTCCTCCATTTGACGTCCTCTTCTGTTACGTCGGCGGCGACCTCTGTGTTTACCTCCGCAACTGCTCTCTCTTCTTCGCCTGCTATGGTCTCTCCGATATATACCTCTACAACCTCGCCTTATCTTTTCCTCTTCTTCATTTATTTCTTTACACCCCATAGCATCACGTACATGACAGATCTCCTCCTCTTTCCCCTCCTTTACAGACACACTCTCAGATTTGACTATCCCAACTTTCTCTTCTACAATACATATAATCTCCACTCTCTGTTCTTCCAACTTCCCTTTTTCTTCCTCCTGCTCCTTCTTCTCCTCCACAACCACACTCACAGGTTCTACCATCTCAACTTTCTCTCCTACGATGCATATGCTAGCCACCTGCTATTTGACCTTGTCAAGCTTCTCTGACATTCTCACCTCCATACCATCCATCCGGCTGCACATCCGAACTTCCATACTATTCATCTGACTCGCCATGCTATTCATCCTCTCCTCCATACGATACATCAGACAGTTCATCTGGCTTGTAACCCTCTCCTCCAACCCTTCATACTTTTCATATCGGAGCAGAAGCGTCTCCAACATGGCCATCATTGAAACTTCCTCATTTTTTCCTACTTTCCCCCATCCCTTTGTGTGATTCATTGAATTCTTGCTTTCACGTTGGACGCCATTGTAACTAATTATAAAACGTATCACCTCAGGGTAGTGAGGCGATACACTCGCCAAAAATGAATCCACAAAGAACAGGAAACCGTTGACTTCACTAATTCACACATAATTTATTTTTATCCAATACAAGCTGTACCCGGCATGCGTTGCAATGCCATTCAAAGAAAGTGTTGGCGTTGAAATTCTGTTTCTTGAAGTGCTTTTGGATACACAACATGTTAACTGCCTCTAAGCTATCGTAAAATGGATTTTCTAATTTAGAACCATTCGTGGAAGCGTGCACAACAACTTTCAAAAGTTTCATCGCTGTCACTCATTTGTTGAATCTACTCGTACGCTACCTGTTGTGAAATGGATTTACCAAGTCGAAACCCTTCCCTGGCGTGTACACAATAACTCATCAATGATTCATCGCAATCGGATGAATTGTATATGCACGTATACGGGGTTTTGTTTAAACGATTTGTGCGCTGTCACTCATTTGTTGAATCTACTCGTGCGCTACCTATTGAGAAATGTATTACTAAGTCGAAGCCCTTCCCTGGCGTGTACACAATAACTCATCAAGGTTTCATCGCAATCGAAGAATGTTATATGAACGCAATAGGGGATTTTGTTGAAACGCTTCGCGCGTCGTCACCCATTTGTTGCATCTACTCTTGCGCTACTTATTGTGAAATGGATTTACTAAGTCCCCTTCCCTGGCGGGTACACAATAACTGATCAATGTTTCATCGCAATCGGATGAATAGTATATGAACGCATACCTGATTTTGTTTAAACGATTCGCTCTCCGTCACTCATTTGTTGAATCTACTCGTGCGCTACCAACTGTAAAATGTATTTACTAAGTTAGAAACCGTCACGTAAGTGTCCACAACATCTCACCCAAGTTTCATCGCTATCGGACTAATGGGATATGAAGACATAGGGGACTGTATTGAAACGCTCCGCATGTCGTCGTTCATTTGTCGAATCTACTCGTGTGCTACCTACTGTGAAATGTATTTACTAAGCCAGAAACCTTCCTTGGAGTGTCTACCATATTTCACCCAAGTTTCACCGCTAACGGCAGAATGGTATATGACCTTATACGGGACTTTGTTGAAACGCTTCGCGCGTCGTCCCTCATTTGTTGAATCAACTTGTGCGCTGCATATTGTATAGTGGATTTACTAAGCCAGAAATTTTCCATGACGTGTACACAACATCTCACCCAAGTTTCATAGCTACGGACGAATGGTACATGAATGCATACGGGACTTGGTTGAAACGCTTCGCGTGTCGTCGCTCATTTGTTGATTCTACTATTGCGCTACATATTGTAATATGGATGTACTCAACCAGAAACCTTCCCTGGAGTGTACACAACATCTCACCCAAGTTTCATCGCAATCGGATGAATGGTATGTGAACGTATACGGGACGTTGTCGAAACGCTTCGCGCGTAGTCACTCATTTGTTGAATATAAACGTGCGCTTCGTATTGTAAAATGGATTTACTTAGCCAGAAACCTTTCCTGGAGTGTACACAACAATTCACCAAACATTTATCACTATCAGACGACTGGTATATGACTTAATACGGGACTTTGTTGAAACGCTTCGCGTGTCATCGCTCATTTGTTGAATCTACTGGTGCGATACCTATTGTAAAATGTATGTACTAAGCCAGAAACCTTCCCTGGAGTGTACACAACATCTCACCCAAGTTTCATCGCTATCGGATGAATGGTATATGAAATTATATGGAACTTTGTTGAAACGCTTCGCGCGCCGTTGCTCATTTGTTGATTCTACTCGTGCTCTACCTATTTTTAAAGGGATTTACTAAGCTAGAAACCTTCCCTGGAGTGCACACAAAATCTCAGCCTAGTTTCATCGCTATCGGACGAATGGTATATGAACGCAAACGTGACTTTGTTGAAATGCTTCGCGCGTCGTAGCTCATTTGTTGAATATACTCGTGCGCTGCCTATAGTGGATGTACTAAGCCAGAAAATTTCCCTGCAGTGTACACAACATTTTACGCAAGTTTCATAGCTATCGGACGAATGGTATATGAATGCATACGGGACTTTGTTGAAACGCATTGCGTGTCGTCGTTCATTTGTTGAATCTACTTGTGCGCTATCTACTGTGAAATGTATTCACTAATTTTGAAACCTTCACGTAAGTGAACACAACATCTCACCCAAGTTTCATCGCTATCGGACGAATGGTATATGAACACATACGGGACTTTGTTGAAATGCTTCGCGCATCGTCGCTCATTTGTTGAATCTACGCGTGCGCTACCTATTGTAAAATAGATTTACTAAGTCAGAAACCTTCCTTGGAGTGTACTCAACATCTCACCCAAGTTTCATCGCAATCGGACGAATGGTATATGAACGCATAGGAGACATACCCACAGACAAACTATCACGTTACATTGATTTTTATTTATATAGACTAGACACACATATAACAAGAATGATTCTTCTTCAGGTTAATCTCTGGCAATCAAAACTAATAATACCTGTTTGTAAAAAAATATATATATAACAGGTTTCCATTGCCTGCACCTCTTGCAGAGTATCCACAACAAACTTCATGAGGAAGAGGTCCCTCACAATACTTAATATTTCTCTACTCCTTTCTTTTCTTCTTGCGTTTTCTTAAACGTCTCTTTCTGTCCTTCTTCTTGCCAGATATTAGTGTTATATTTCTCCAGATTGTCAACATATAACTTTTTTTAAGCCAGCTTCCATACTATCAAATCAACACTATCATACATCTCCATGGAAACCTAGCCATGTCAAAGAACCTTTGCCATTAGCCAAAGCCACCTGGTCCAGCCACTGGCCGACCACCACCAAGAATCTCTATGGCACTGGACACATTAGATTCTCTGTGGTGGCCTACCAATAAGTGGCCGTGGCTGGCAACCAGATAAAAATAAAATAATTACTACCAACCAAACATCACAAAATAAACTAGATGCACGTTCTGTAACCTAAAAAGTTCGGTTAGACTTTCGTTGTGCCTTTTTTATTTTTTTATTGCCTATTTTTAATTTCTTTCTTACCTTAGCAATAATTTTGAAAGAATCCGTGCCATGTATGTTACTTACCCATCGTATTATTTGACTATTCGGCCATAGTATTTACGTCATTAGTCATAACTATTGCAATAACTCTTTGAATTAAGAAGTTCCATTGTGAACTGAATGTACTGACAAAGAAAGAAGTTAAAATTATGTTCCTTGAATCTTTTCTTAATTTATTTTGTCGTGTTATTTTTTTTAGCATAACCGATTGATTTATTAAAAAAGTCAGATGAAGCCAGTTTTTGTCATGCTTCCTGAAGTGCTCACAGCATAAAACTGGGCTAATTAATAAAATTAGCTTTTTGTTAAAATTCTTTCTTTAAGCCTTTTCTTTACAATCTCTGAAAAGAAACTCTTTTTCTGTATGAGATAGCTTACATATCTCGTGTAATACAGTAGCTGGAAAAAGTGTTAGCATGGACATGTATTTAATGAAAAATAAAAATGTAATCACCGTATGTCGTGCGATTCGAAGATGTAAATCAGTAACTATCGTTTGATCAATTCGACGGGTTTTATTTTTAAAATATATTCATACGGTGATCAGAATAAAGTATTGGTGGTCGGGGAAAAGTCAGGGAAAATGGGATCTCAAGTCAGGGAAAAGTCAGGGAAAATGCAAATCTTGGTCTTGTAACAACCCTGATATGAGCTTGGAAATATTCATCTCTTCAAAAGTTTTCTAAACTGTCCCATGATAAAATATAGCGACTCTGGAAACAAGCCACAGAACAGGTTTGTACCTCGCCGAGTTAGCCAGTTAACCGGGCCGACCAATGAGAAAATTAGCAGTCACGTGGGAGACTTGGCACTAGAATGCACAGTTCTTAGCAGAAAGGAACTATGTTGCACGGAGATAATAGACTACCCCTGAGGCGAGCCGATTCCCGCACGCGCTGTAGGTGTGTCTCGAGCATAGTAGGGGAAGACTCGAGCAATACGCGTGTCTCACGGCCAATGAGAAGCGATCTTCCTTAGATAAGAGAAAACAATGTAATGAGCATAGCTAATTACTAGCGTGATTTTAACACATCGTAATATCATCGAAGATATTAAATACTAAATAAGAACTATTTATTAACATTGCGGCTAATTATATGTTTAATTAGGGATTATTACTATCATCGATAATAAGCAACCAATCAGATCCATGTTCTGAAAAGGACGCTTACTTGAGCATTGACGAGGGGGATGAGAGAGAAGAATCGAGGCTCTTAATACTTACAACTTCATGAGAGAAGGACGTCTCAACGAAATACTCAATATAACAAAGCTGATAGAGATTACGACATTTCTGAAGAAGATATTAACGAACGAAGGCACTTAGTTTGTGCAAATATATATCAAGTCGACATACAACGATATTTAAAAGTTTATTGAAATTAATCTACATTTTAACCATGTCGAAATTACTGAAGTTGAGGGAGGAATATGCGACTGAATCTACAGGAGTTATAATGACCAACTAAGATGTTAATGGGAACAGAACTATGACGACAACGAGAGTATTCGAAATGACATAACATCAATCCCGTAGGGGAGACTAACATCTCGGCTCTCCCATGTAAATTATTCTACATCCACAAGTCATTTCACCAACTAAAATGATGAATACATATATTAGAACTTTGACGAAAGAAGACAGAAGAATTCACGAACGAGGGCGGCTAGGGTTGATCCCAGTGCCATCAAGCGATAAAGGGTATCCCTTCTCACACAAGAAGATTCACCAGCAGAAAGGACGGCCACACGATGATGATGAAGTTCGAATCCCGTACCTGACCGCACGGGGACTTCTGTAGGAGACCGTAGAAGCCCACACGACATCATGCAGTCTCGCGCTATTAGAAACAGTCCGTTTCTGAATGATAGCGAAGAAAGCCCACTTCTAGTCATCTATAACGCAACACAAGGTAGTCTAAGGACCAACGATATATCCCATCTTATAGAGTATTTTTCCACATTTACATAATATTGTTATAGTTTTTGATGTTATATTTCTTAACTACGTCATGCGGATGTTTATTCACGATTTTCGTCGATTTTGACTATTTCGAATATTTATTTGAATTTTTGCGACTTTCGAAACTTGAATGAGCAGATTTTATTGTTTAGTTCAGAATACTTTTATGGTCAAGTTTAAATGTGTTTATATCACATTTTGTCAGTTTTTGAATTGTAAGATATTGTTCTTTGACAACGATGATAATAATGGAAATTTATTCCAAGAATGTTATACAGAGGTATATTTTAGAGAATGCGATTCTTAAAGATATTATGTAGAGATCCATGTAAAGTCACGATCTGATAACTTATAGACAGAATTGGTTATAAATATTTGGTGACTAACAAACATCAAGTATAAAAGTTTATGAGAAATATATTAAAGAAAGAATTTGTAAAAGAATATAATGTGAAGTTGGTAAAAACGAATTACAGCGTATTGTTGAAGTAATAAGATTTTGAAGAAAGAATTTAAAGGAAATATCACAGCTAATAGGAAGCTTTATGGAAATGTGAGTGATATATAAAAGAAATAATATTGTTATTAGAAGACTAGTATTTTATCATATTACCTGTTAAATTAATTCATCGATAGAACCAGTATTTTAATACATATTTTTATTAAGGATGTTGAAACTACGAAAAGAATTTGTTAACGAGAAGTTAGTTCAGAATAATATGTTTTTGGAAGAAACTGCGAAGTATCTCTAAGAGAGAGAGATTTATTTATTCCCGTAGCAGACGGAGGTATTTGTTGTATGACAACGAGCATTGTGAAGCCATTTGTCAGTTGTTGAAGGAATGTCTGTATTAACCGTGGCCTACGTTATACTTGAACAGTATGCATAATAATTTATTAGCCGATTTATGTTCGATTCCAATTGCATCTTTCTCAATATCACTAATGCCGAGAAACATGTCTAAATTTTGTCATACAATAGTCTAGACTTTATGGCCATTTCATCAATGATTAATGAACCAACCTTCTCATTATCGGGAGTCAGTGACTTATCTTCAGCTGTCAACCTAGCTTTTGCAAGTGGCGTGACACCTGTCCCTCCGTTCGTATACCCAATGTACGTTTTCAGTGTTCGTGGATGAGGAAGTTGTAAAATATTTATATCTCGAAGTAAGCGGTAAGCCGACGGTGATTTATTAGAGAGCAATACACCTATTTTTATTGTTGTTTCATTGTATTCACACTTTCGTTTCGTGAAAGCTCGAATTTGTTCAAGTAAGAAATAGCCTTCAAGTCCCCACGATCCGCTCTTCACTCTTGAGCTTCGATATTTGAACATCGAGTTTGTCCTGACGTTGCACTGAATGTAATTTTTGTTTCAATGAAATTATCTTCTGATTCAATGACTTAATTGTAGTTCTGTATACTGTATTTTTTTCTTAGTGCCCTCCTTAATTTTAATTTTGTTGACTTGCAATGAGTTTGCTTGATTGTTGAACATTGCGTTCCTACACTAACACGTGGTTGATCATGGTTTTCTTCAATTCGTTCATCAAAATAGTCTTCCGTAAAATTTAAATTACCTGAACATTTCCTTTTATTGTTGATATGTATGTCTCTATCGACACGTGCTCTTTTGCGCGTATTTCTATTTATTTGTGCTTGTTTATGTTCGGGGTAGTCCTCAAAAACCGTCGGAAATGCGTTCGGTAAGAGCGTTCTCTTTGTAGTACTTATACTAAAATCAGAATTCTTGAAATGCTTGCTACAGATTCTAGATGACTGTTTTGGTGTCCACAAAGACCCTGGCTTTACCCCCTCACGTGAAACAGCTCGAACCCATTGTTTCAGTATGTCATTGTTCAATGAAAATTTATGAAACGAACTTGACGAGATTTACAATACGGCACGCTACAGTACACCATTTTTGACGAACACAATAATAACACTAATATTTACACATAAGTTACTCTATTAAAATCATTCAGTGATTTATATCTAAAGTATTTATCACACATACATGTCACATTTACGCTAGTACACTGGATTAAAACTTGCTTTTCACTACGTCTTGTTCATACAGACCACTCACGATTGTTCACAATAAATTTGCTGTGCCGCGTGTTATTGTTTGATACACTCACAACCGGCCATGCACTTTGCGTCGCGTGCTATTGTCCGGAACACTCGCAAATAGGCCTACGGAATTTCGTGTCGTGCGCGTTTGAACACAACTCGCACGTTAAGCACGTTATCTTGCGTCACGTGTTATAGTCCAAAACACTCGCGATAAGCCAAAATTCGCGTCGCGTGTTATTGTCCAAACACTCGCGATTGGCTTTGTCACTGTTCACTTACGATCAAGCACACAATATTCGAGAAGACGGCGTTTGTTCCTTGTGGGTGTTGTGTCGAACGGTGGATCCAAGTACATGATCACATTTACGGACGACTACTCGAGATGGACAGAGGTACGGTTTATGAAGACGAAGTGCTAGGCGTTGCAAATGTTCCGAGAGTACAAGGCTTTCGTCGAGAAGCAGCACGGTCTGAATATAAAGTGCGTACAGTCCGACAATGGACGTGAATATGTCAACAGGGAATCTGACGAGTTCTTGAAATCTGAGGGGATCGAGCGCCGTCTCACAACATCATATACGCCTGAACAATATGGTGTGGCCGAAAGGAAAAATCGGACCCTTGAAGAGGCAGCACGATGTTTACTCCTGCAATCTGGCCTATCGATGACATTCTGGGCGGAGGCGATCAACACCGCAAATTATCTGAGGACCCGATGTCCAACCAAAAAGCTAAACGGGAAGGCTCCATTTGAGCGCTGGTTCGACAGAACTCCGACTGCACACTATTTCAAGGACTTTGGGAGCAAGGTGTTCTGCCTGGACAAGACCCCAAACAAGGGGAAGTTCAGCCCTCGCTCAAAAGAGGGAATTTTTGTTGGATATTCGGAGCAGTCGAAGGCTTACCGTATCTGGATTCCTGAAACGAAGAAGATCGAGATCACGAGAGACGTTTTTCGTGAGGAGATGACCGCGCCTAAGAAATCAGTCGATGATCCGTTCCCTCGTGACTCTCCGGACAAAGTACGCATTGAACCAGAGGATCCGATCCATGAACTGGAGTTCGAGCTGGTGTCGAGAGACGAAGCTCTGGCAGAAAACCCACCTGATGTTGCTGAATGGGAATTCCCCGATGGCTTCATAGGCTTTCTTGCCTACGATTACTTTGTTGAACCGGAGATTCAATCCGATGAGCAACAAGCGGCATCATCTAGGAGAAGAGGCGGACGGCCTCGTTTGATTAGAACTGGAAAATCTGGGCGACCCCGCAAGGACTACGGTGATCGACCAGGGGAAACGGCTAACGTCGCTGAAATCCCAGTGACCCAGGCTATCTCCGGAGATGACTCACCTGCGTGGATCGAAGCAATGTCAGAAGAAGCAGTTTCACTGATTCGGAACAATACGTGGAAGCTGGTCGACCGTCCCAAGGGGCAACGTGTGATAGGAAGCAGATTCGTTCTCCGGAATAAGTTTAACCCTGACGGCACTATCAGCAAGTGGAAGGCGCGCGTGGTAGCGAGGGGTTTCACGCAGAGACCAGGAATAGAGTTTCACGACACATTCGCTCCAGTCGCAAGTATGAGCACAATAAGGACTGCGGTGGCGTTAGCTGTACAAGATAATCTAAAGATCCGACAGCTAGACGTCAAGACGGCGTACTTGAACGGAGAAGTCGAGGAGCAAATCTTCATGGAGGCCCCGGACCACTTCGAGGACGTTCTTGTCCATGCCGTTCAAGACGAGTCGGTTGACGAGACTGTGCGAAAGACCGCAGATGAGATGCTGGAGAAGTTGACCAATCGTGGCATGGTGTGCTCACTAAACAAAGCGTTGTACGGACTGCGACAGGCAGGACGCGCTTGGTATCACCGTCTCGAGGAAGAGATGAAAAATCTCAAGGCGACTCGCTCGGATGCAGATCCATGCATGTACCACATCGGACCGGTCGAAGATAGGATTTATATAATCATCTATGTCGACGACATGATGATCATGGCTCGAGACGACAAGAGGATCGACGTGGTGAGAGACTTTCTGAATACCAAGTTCGAGATCAAGGACTTGGGGGACGTGCGGTATTGTCTGGGGCTGGAGTTCGAGAGGAGCGCCAACTAGATGAAACTCAGCCAGAAAGGATACATAGATGAGGTCCTGGAGAGATTCGGAATGGCAGAGTGCAGGCCTGTCAAGCACTCCCATTGATCCAGGTACGAAGCTGCAGAAGGAAGACGTGAACCCTGGCGAACAAGTGGAGAGCGTCCCCTACTGACAGTTGATAGGAGCTCTAATGTACCTGTCAGGGGGAACGAGGCCGGACATATCCCGTGCAGTCAGTTCTCTCTCTCAGTTCACCTACTGTCACGGACAGCAGCACTGGAAGGCTACAAAACGTGTCTTGCTATACCTCGCTAACACACGTGATCCCGGCCTCATGTACTGCAAATCCAGCGGTCCAGTGGTGATGTACGTGGACGCTGACTGGGGAGCTGCCTGGTGGATCGAAAATCGTACACCGGATACGCATTCACACTAGGCGGCGCTGCAGTGTGTTGGGAGTCCAGGAAGCAGCCTACCGTGGCCCTGTCGTCGACGGAGGCTGAATACATGGCCTTGACAGAAGCAACCAAGGAAGCTCTACACATGAGGAAACTCCTGAAAGACTTCGGAAAACCGATAGATGTTGTCCCAGTGAAGAACGACAATGTAGGTGCGCAGAAGCTGACGTCGAATCCTATGTTTCATTCACGGACGAAGCACATTGATATCAGGCACCATTTCGTCCGAGATGCCGTGGCCAATAGGTGGTTTCGGTGGAGTACACTCCAACGGATGAGATGCCTACCGACATATTGACAAAAGGATTGTCAAGGCCCAAGCACGAGAAATGTGCTCAAAGCCTTGGCTTGAGACCACATGCACCAGGATAACTCCGGCTGTTGGTCGAGGGGAAGTGTTGGTGAGATTCGGCACCTGCCGGTATCGACCTCCATCCTGATCGATAGGCGCAACTAGCGCCCTCAACTAACTTTTAAACAGTTCGTTTTATGATCTGTTCACGGCACAACGCATTTAAACAGTTCATGTATTTTGTGTTGAATAAATCAGTTGAGTTACATTTAAAAGAGCGTTACATTTCATTGCCGCTTTAAAACCTCTAATAATATATTTATTACGTATTTTTATTATGATGACAGGCTAGTTGTGGGAGGTCTATGAAATATGTCTTTACTTAATTGTATGTATTAGAATCCCGAATTATAACAGTTTCACGAATAAGACATAGTATGGTGAATGATAATTTCCTAAAGTCCGTTGAAAAGTAGTGAAGAAATAGGAAGACAATTTATGTCTATATAATCTGTAAAGAAGGCAGTTGGCCCGTTGTATATATTCTATTTTTAAATTGAGTAGTTGCTGAACTACAGCGTTAATATTTGTGTTGTATATAAATAATATTTAGAATTTAAAGAAAGGTTTATAGTTATATTTATGCGTATTCTAATTTTTTAAATTGTAGTTTAAATATGAGTAGAGAATTTTTATCACTTCTATGTGAAGGATTTAAGTGATAGGAGACGGGAGATGAATTGTATAGAGTAAAGAATTGTTTTTGTAATGACGGAGATCTACGTCAGGGGTAAATTCATTTTATTTGGGGATTTTTTTAACTTTATAACATTTTATCTTGTTATAAAACTCCCGTTACCTAGTTGTATGCTGCGATTTATTTCATTATTTTATTTGAGCTTATGAAAGCGTTTAAAAATAATTTTATCGGTTTCTAGAAGAAACAAACATGTATTTAATGTAACAAAGTAATGACATTTAGTCATTTGATCTAATTGAACGTTAATAATGCATATAATGAATGCTAGTATTAGGAAACTTGTATTTCTTAATGTCAATAAATATGACAGGCACGTTTTTATAATTCCCTGATCTTTTATAGAAATTTGGCATTGTCTTTGTAGTTCAATGGTAGTGGAATGTGCTGTAGGGTGGAAGTTCCAGAGGGACCTGATCCGCATCCTTACGCCCGAGATTTTCGTAGATTCTCGTCTTTCCTGAGTAGATAGAGAACCCTACTGTTCCGTAGTTAGGTACTATTGCACATTCTGTTTGATAAAATCCTGTTCTTTATTCTGAGTGTTTTCGCCAAGTAGTACTGTGTAGTTTTTAGCCGGGACTTCAAGATGCTACAATCCATTATTTTTTTCATCCTTGGATTTTGGTGGATCATCCAGATATAAGGGTACAGTACCTCACCTGTCTCATAAATCCTACACACCAAGTGAAATAACCTGATCAGACCTTCATCTCCTATGCAACGTAGCAACTCAATCGGTATATCATCTATACCTGGTGGTTTGTTCCTGCTTAAGTCTTCCAATGCTCTGTCAATTCTGATCTCAATATTAAATCTCCTTTTGCATCCTCATCAATTTCCTCTTCCCTTTCCATTACATGATTCTCAATCTCCTTTCCTTTATACAAACACTCTATGTAAGCTTTCCATCTCTCAACCTTTTCTTCCTTATCTGTTAGAGGCTTTCCACTTGTGTCCTTAATATTACAGCACTTAGTCTTCTTTTCCCCAAATGTATTCTTAATCCTTCGATAAGCTGTGTCTAATTTTCCTAATTTCAGACAATTTTCTATACCTGCACATTTCTCTTTCGACCATTCCTCTTTCGATTCCTTGCACTTCTTGTTAACCTCTTTTCTCAGACGTTTGTATTCATCTTTCCGCTTTTCAACTCTTACATTCTTGTGTTTCTGCCTTTCATCCATCAAGTCTGGTATATCCTGAGTGATCCACGGTTTTCTACCTATTCTTTCTTTCCTACCAATGTTTTCTTCTGCGGATTTTGTTATTTCATTCTTCAAACGTGTCCATTTGTCTGCAATTGAAGTTTGTTTAGGGTTTTTCATTAGTCCTTCCTTTATACTCTTCTTGAATCTTTCGTTTACATCCTTCTCTTTCAGCCTGTCAATTGCCCACTTTTTTGGCTTTTGACTTTTCTTCAGTTTCTTCAACTTTAATCTGCATTTCATAACAACCTGATTGTGGTCAGAGTTTGTCAGCACCGGGATATGTTTTACAACCCAAAATCTGGTTTCGAAACCTCTGCTTGACCATAATGAAGTCGTTTTGGTAACGCCCTGTATCTCCTGGTCTCATCCATGTACATATATTCTTCTATTGTGGTTATTGAATAACGTGTTAGCTATGACCAACTCATGCTCGGTGCAGAATCCCATCAGTCTGCTTCCTCGATCATTCCTTTCACCTAATCCGAAATCTCCTACTATTTTCCCTTCTCTTCCTTTTCCTACCACAGCATTCCAATCTCCCATTACTATAACATTTTCATCACCCTTGACATACCTCAGAATTTCATCTATTTCTTCGTAGACCTTTTCAACATAGTCATCATCAGCTTGACTGGTAGGCATATAGACTTGTACCACTGTGGTGCACGTAGGTTTTGTATTGATTTTTGCTACAATAATCCGTTCAGTATATTGCTCATAATATTCCACCCGCTGTCCAAGATTTCTACTCAATATGAGACCAACCCCTGCTTGGCCATTGTTTGATTTAGTGCTAATGACCCTATAGTCTCCTGACCAGAAGTCCTGTTCTTCCTGCCAGCGCATTTCTCTAGTCCCAACCAAATCCAACCTCAACCTATCCATTTCCCTTTCCAAGTTTTCTAACCTTCCACTTCCTAGCTGACTTCTAACATTCCACGCTCCGATCCGTAGAATATCAGATTTCCTCTTTGTCACTTCTGTGATGTTAACCCCCTCTCGAATAGTCCCCACCCGGAGATCCTAACGGGGGACTAGTTTACCTCCGGATTGGAATTTTACAAGGGAAGAGGCCATCATCACATGTAATTATGTCATAGTGAGTTGTCACAATGCTCAATTTCCCACGACTGGCAATATGAGTTCCACGTGTGGGGTCGCAACAGAGGAAGGTACAGCAAAGACTTCTTTACTCCACTCAAAATGGGGAGGCCCAAGAGAGCTTCTATGTCATTACAGTCGACCTCACAAACGTGCTATTCTTGATTTAATTTTCTTTTGCGTGAGTGGTAATATGTTGGTTTGTAAATTTTACAATAATTTCAATAATTATATCTCGATCAAAGAAATGTCTCCAAACCTCGAGAGGATAGGTCTTTCCTCTAACTGATCCTCTGACACCTGGAAGGTGCGTTATAATATTCTTCTGACGTGTTCTAATATTTTGGGAGGGGGATGAATTTTCCACTTCGTCTCATCCCTACCATAATAAAAGTAAGAGTCTTCACCTCCGTGATAATAATGCCATCGCAAGGATTCTGCATCCTCATCAAGATTCAATCCTTGTTCACTTTCCGAATTCTCTTCTCGAACTTCCAGCACGTCCTCTTCGTCATCTTCTGAAGAATCATCATGTTTCCGGTTCAGAATCAGTGGAAACAGTTTCAAGTAGCCTTTGCAATACTTTTTGTTCTCTTTCATAGTCTATTTTACCTAAAATATAGTAAAATATAGCCTTGAACAAATAGTTCGATAATTCTTCAATATGAAAGCAAAAAGCATCACAAAAAATAAGCCATAATAAAAATATACTAATTACCTCATAGCTACACTGAACGTAACGCAAAAAGTGTTGCTGGTCTCAGGAACCGTGTCGTAGTGAGTTGTCACAATGGTCAATTTCCCACGACTGGCAATATGAGTTCCACGTGCGGGGTCGCAACAGAGGAAGGTACAACAAAGTACAGCTTCTTAGCCTCAACAGTCCGAAATTTAAATAGCATTGTTGTGAGGCCCAGAACAAGAGACCGTGCCACACTTACGCAGGGTTAAACAAAATTAGATATAAACATTTAACAATTGGGAAATTATAACTTCCTGGGCGCAGCAGGAAAATTGCGTATTAAAATGTGGGTTTATAACCACATAGATATTTATACAGGAATTACGAGATTAGATATCACAAAAGATGGGAGGGAGTCTATTTTTAGACAAAACCTCGTTGAATTACAAAATAAAAACTAGTTTAAATATACCCTAAATTGTCAGTTAAGGAAATTGGGAGTTTAGGAAATGAGGAATCTGAGTCCTTCCTGATTTTACTGGTACGAACGAACGCGAAGCGGAGGAATCCACACATGCACTGATGAAGCACTGAAAGTTTGTAGAACAAGAGAAAAATGTCACTGTTGCGATTTATGGAGTTGCACTGAGCTGAACTTTAATAGGTTTCTGGCGTTATAAAGATTTAATGTTGCAGTTATATAGTTCCATTTAACTTCAAGTTGGCAGTAATTTTGAGTTGAGGATAGTTCTTCACAGTTTAGAGTCTATTGCAAATGGAAAATTCCAGAACTGTAGTTACAGTTTAAAGGAGTAAGCAGAGATCCCTCGTAGGCAGACAAGTAATGTTTTAGGCAGCTATGAATTTGGCATAAATCGCTCGTTGAAGGGAAGGTATCGCCTTATTTAACACAGGAAGTACTAGTTTTCATGACTTTAGTAGCAATCTCAGTTAACTTGAACATGACAGAAAATCTCACGAGGGGCAGTTATAGAAAGATTGCACAATATTGCGAAATTCAAATATTGCCTCTAAAATTCATTAAAGCTTTCTTGATTAGATTAAAACCCTTTAAAACATGGTTAAAATCACTTGAATGTAGTTACTTAGCTTTTCATTGTAGATATGATGTTTCCTGCAGCCGTTAGACACAACTTTAAAACATGGTGTCGATTTGAATCACCTCGTTGAAAAAGGAGATGAGCCTCCTTCAGAGGACTGGGCTTTTCACTTCAGCGTCCAGACGAGTAGTGAGCGAGGTTTACAAGCACTCCGATAGCCAGCGTGAGGAGGAGAAGGGAGGGGTAAACAAAGAAGCTATGCATTGTAGGGAACATAGGAAAAACAAAAAAATCGACACGGTACAAATTCTATACATAGGATAAGTGTTCTTGGAGATTGCAGATAACGACAAGGACGACATCTGCTTGCGTGGGTTGAAACCATTCTTGAAGTTGTTGATTTCTAAAGCTTCGACAGGTTACCGCGTGGAGCGCTGTTCATAATTTGCAGGGAATACACAACTGAAACAGACTTAAATACAAAATCAACACATATCCAAAGATCGGGAATACAGAAAGGTCGCTGTTGGTATCTGCGAAAAGGGAAATAAAAGAACTAATGAAGAAGAGAAAAAGCAAAGAGCAGTGACTGCTAACTCTAACTAAACGTGTATTCCAAGGAATACACCAAATGCCATCCAATTGTAAAATAAGAATTATACAAGCGATTAGAACGTTCCTTTTATTAGCACAACCAAATGAAACTATGAAATAATATCTCCAAAAACATTGTTTTATTAGCTGTACACAGTTAACATGCTACGAAATCAACAGCCATTTTCAAATTGATTGATTTCTGACTACCATAATCGATTGCTTTCGCGACAATCGATATTCGTACATATCTATTGTTATGTCGATATTTCAATCGCTAGGAACTCGCTAATTTCAAAGTGCGGCATGAAAATTTTGTAAGAGCGAACATATATTTTTCCGTAAATTGGTCACTTTTCTCATTATTTTCATTTTTAGGGTAAATTCGCAAGAACCCTTAGTTATCGCACTTAGTTGCATGTTCAGTTTCACAAATTGTGGGTATACATAGTCATAATAGTTAACAAATAGTTGAAAAAAGGAGAAAATAATAAAATTCGCATTTATCGCAGTTGTGATTTTCCCGTATCCCTACTCATACATATGTAATCCAAGAATATTTTAAAAAATACTGCAAGTAACTCCCAAGTTTTTGATTTATCAACCGCAGTGTTAACAAGTGAAGGTTTTTAGCTACATAATTTGCATTATTGCATGACCTAATAGCTGAAAACGTTCATTTACAACTAAATAGTGCTTCAATACCTATACCCCGTTTAGACATTCCGGTTGCGACCCCGATTACCTCTGATCTGGATAATGTCCAATCGCGATCAACGGCATTTGTCATTGGTACGTGTTTAGTCGTCCCATCGTGAAACAACTGGATAATCGAGTAGAATAGCATGACATTGGTAATTTCTGCCAACTTTTGAATTCCAATTGTTAAGGTAGAGATGTTGTTTCCTCCAGTTTTGAAGTATTTCAGTTTTTCTTTTTACAGAATTCAACTTGCTAATGTACATATATTCTTAATTTTATACAAATTCTAAGGAGATGTGTAGGCAAGGCCTACTGTTGGTGTGGAAGAAAATATTTATGCACAGGTCTATGATATTTATTGCATAAATACTTCGTTCATCCAGAGTCAATTGGTCCTATCGGAATTCCTTCTATGTTTATGACAATAGATTTATGTCTTTATTATTAGTCTCTAACGACTTGCCTCGACGCTATAAGAATTTTTCCGTTTAAGTACTGGTATGTTTGTTCTCCTTCCATCATTTTGTGTCTCTCAATCTTCATATATCTGATATCAACCAACATAAATACAACCATCATGGCCAACATTACATACTTCTCACTTTCAAAACACAAGACAATCCAAAATGGCCATCATTTCCACATTTTCACTGCCTACTTCACTCGCACAGCAGGTGGATCGACGATCACAATGGCTACGAACGCGATTATCTAGTTGTGGGAACAGGATTGGGCTGTTCATGTTGGAGGGAAAGTTAATCGAGCTAATATTTATTGCATAAATACTTCGTTCATCCAGAGTCATCCGGTGGTGGAAACCATGGACCGTAAGGTGCATCAAGATGTTTCGTTTAGACGTCCCAATTTAATCTGGATTGTGGCCTGATCGGGATCGTGACAGGGACTCTAAATAGGGTATTACAGGGGTAGCCAAATCATTAATAATTTGATTTGCGCACAATGTGCATAAGTAAATTACAGAGTTTAAGTCTCACTTTCACAAAAGATATATTTCTCTGCGTTTGCATATCCTAACGTGGTATCTGTCACATGGGCCATTACAAAGTTTGCACACGCATAGTTCATCTGGTTGATGTCTCTTGTGCAGATCCGGTGGTGGAAACCATGGACCGCAAGGTGCATCAAGATGTGTCTTTGCTTATAGGATCCTTGCATCCATTCCTGTGAAGTCATAGCATCCGTCGTGTAAAATTCATCCCAAATGTCATTTCTCTTTGTGGTCATGAGACGTAAGAACTCCCCATTTCCCGGTGTGTGTCGCAGGAGCAAGGCAGTCTGACTTCTTCCATGAATGGTAGTTACCCTGTTATGACATACACACACCTCAATATCTAACTGTAAACATTAGATGGCTTGTGTGGCCTTTCGAAACCCGAATTGTTCGTCGGGTATTCGCTCTTCAATCGTAGACGTGAGGCGTTCGTAAATTAATTTTGTGAGTATTTTCAATAACGTGCACTCAAGGGCAATCCCTCTGTAAACTATTGTGGGAAAGCTGAATAGAACCAAATTTTCTCTAGCCTGTTGCAAACTAAGATACAATGGAGTATTTCATTTGAGGCTGATTCTCCGTTGCAGGACCTTTCTTTGTTGCATTTTTTCATGTATTCACCAAATGTGCTACAAGAGATCCTTTACAAACTAACATTTTATGTATTTATGCATTTAACTTTAAATCACTTTTATCTTATTTTTGTATTAGACAAATCTTCAAAAAGAAAAATGGTGTCTTGTCGGAACTTACCTTTCCTAAAACCAAATCTGTCGCCGTTTCTGCTTTAGTTACTGGTAGTGTATGGCATATGAATATCATAAAGAGAAGGAATTATTTAACAGAAAATCATCGTCTGGAAATAATTTGATTAATTTCCAGCCGCGTAAGCTCAATTGGCAGCCATGACTGATCAGGTTAGAATGGTACAAAAACACATTCTCTTCATCAGTGTACAGGAAATCTATACATTGCTGAAGGTGCAATGATTCAAGTAACAATAAAGAATTGGATTCTATATAGCTTGACTTCTCATTTAAGAATGTACTTCTAGACACAGACATTGTATTCTGCACCCTTAAGTTCTCATGCCTTAAGGGTGTTAACAACATTTGGTTTACCTTCCTGTGTGTTGTTATTGTTGGACCACGTAAATTCAGCAACTGTTATCACTTGGCATTATATAATAAACTACTGCTCGAGTCCAAGCTCTATGAACTTGCGGGGTGAGGAAAAGAGCAGGGAAGGGTCGGGCGTGAAGAGAAGGGTCTGTCAACAGCCCTCCGTGATATATGGTATTCCTTTCTATTCCAATACTGCTAACATTCGGCCGTTGCTCAAACCACTGTGGTGTTAGGAATGACAGAGTGAGTCACCGACCAATGTATTTGGTTCTGTACTATGCACGGACCGAGAACAGTCATCACTTGTCAACACCACTACTAATAGTCCGCGATGCACATTCCTCTCAGGTTCACGCAGCTTAGACTCGAGCAGTAGCAACCCGCCCTGGCTTCACCCGTTATCTTTAACAGTTTACCCAGCTTAAGCTTAAAAAGGCGTATTTATTTCGATTTCAATGAACTACGACCCATATCCGTTTTCAGTCTCGGCATGATGAGTTACAATCACTGACTGGACTATTAATTATATTATCATGGAGATAGCATATACAACGAATTCTTGTCGGATGTAATTTAAGAATGCCGGCCCCGTGGTGTTGGGGTAGCGCGCCTGCTTCTCACTCGGAAGCCCCGGGTTCGATCCCCGGCTCCGTCAGGGATTTTAAAACTGACGTGAGGGTTGGAACGGGGTGCACTCAGCCTCGTGAGGACAATTGAGTAGCTGTCTGACAGTGAGACAGCGTCCCGTTCACGAATACCAAGATTAACGGCCGAGGGGACCCGACGCGCTGATCACGCGTCACCCCAATATCTGCAGGCCAAATGGCTGGGCAGCGGTCGCTTGGTCGGCCTTAGCCCGTCATGGGCTGGATAGTGCCAGGGGTTGACTTTCTTTTTGTAATTTAATAATGGCGAGGTGCATTAAACACAAATCCCCCTTCCGTCCATCTAAACTTGACCGTGTTTTCTACGGAACAAAAAGTTCACAGGCGAAATGAAGAAAAACCGAGTTGCACTTCCAGGGAAACTCCAATCACACCCACTCTTCTCTGAAGTCTTAACTCGACTCCAAAGAATATGGGTACATACGCTCGACACAATTCGACAGTTTACTGATAGGCTCGCTCGCTAGCTAGCGCGGAAGCGAAGAATCGAAAACGTAAAAACACTTACAGTGGGCGACGTATTTAGAGATATGTCGTCCGCGACATTTTTGTAAAACTTTTCATGCTGAAGAATTCTTACACTCATTTTTAACGGTTTACCCAGCGTAAGCTTATTAGGCACACGGCCGATAGGTTTTTTTTAAAGTTTTTCACTGCTCGGATTCCTTTGGTCTTAAATAAATTATTTTCTACAGAAACTTTCCTTGAGAAATCCTTTCCAGAATGGAGAAAACCGCATCAAATTCTATCCAGTGGTTCTTGAGATAACCCAGAACTTCCAAGAATCGGGGGCTTTGTTTTATACTTGGTAGAGATTTACCTAGAAATTGATCCTTAAGTCTTTATCAAAGGTATGGCAAACAATAATGTTGAACAAATTTCACTCAACATTATTTTTCATTTACAAATAATACATGATCAATTTTAAATAAGCAGAATACATGAAAATTTGTTCAAATCGTTTGATATGGATACTATCATAATTGACTAAAACTTTCTGTTTTAATTACTGTCGTGTCCAATTGAAGGTATATGTCACAATATTTAATATTGTCTTAAAATTTCAAAACTGTTGTTAAACTTAAAATATTCATAAAATTTAAGGAAAAAAACCTCTAGTATGTCAAATACAATTCTATTGTCTTTAAACATTTTGAACAAAACTCGGTTTAATATCCAGTATTTATAGGTTCAATAGAACTTATATAAATACAAATACTTGCAATAATACGGTAATGTGTGTAACTTGACTTGGTTGCAAGCTGAATAAGAACAAAAAGCACTGCCCCAACAACTTGTTTCTTCATTTAGGGGCTAGGGTCATCTTGGTCATCAGCTCTGTGCTTGTGTGTAGAATTTGATAATGTATGCTGTATTTCTACGAAGTAATGAAAGTTCATTTTTCAGCTTTTCGACCGAGCCCTTCAGCAGTATGACAAACTACGCAAGCGTGAGGCGTTCTTGGAGCAATTTCGCAAGGAACCTATGTTTAAAGACACTTTGGACGAGTTAGATCATTCTCGGCAAGTGGTGCAGGAATTGGTTGAAGAGTATCAGGCAGCCACACGTCATGATTATCTGTCATGGGGCAACCAGCAGGTAATATGATTGTTTTTAGAGTTTCATGGCTGTTATCTTTATTGAAGTTTATTTTTTGGGAATTCTTTCATATATAGTATTGATCATTTAACCAACGTTTCACCCTCATCTGTGAAGGATATTTCCAAGGTAGATCGCACTAGTTGCTGATTGTAAATAGCTTGGAGAATTCAAAAACTGATGTGAGTTTAATCATAAAATTATTTATTTCTTGAAAATGCTGCTTCGATGGCGTAGTTGGTAGCATGCTGAACTGCTGTGCCCAAGATAGCGGGTTCAAACCCGGCCAAAGTCGTCGGTTTTTTTAGAGCGTTAAAATCCTTCAGTATGCCTTCCTTCGGAGGGGAAGTAAAGCCGGCGGTCCCATGTCATCGATTTATGGCATGTAAAAGATCCTTCCACAGACTAAACTTGTGTGGAGCTAAATTTCTAGGTTAGATTTCGTTGTAACGCTCTATCAATGTTCCAACGTTCACCACTTGGTATCATTGACATCTGGTAGCGAAAGTTGGAACTACTTGTAATTGAACGGAACTTGTGGCTCACCCTAGGGGTGTCCGCTTGAAGCAGGGAGCCTATGGGGAGCCGAACCTGTCCTCGGACACTCCCGGACTAAAAGCCATACGATAAATAGATTTCTTGAAAAACGTGTCGTGTGGAATCGAAGTTTGATGGGACTAAGATTTCTGGACAACTAATGCAGGTAAAAGACACTTTGAGGAAGAATAGAACATTTGTTGATGGAGCATTTTCATTGGCTGGAGATGTAAAGATCAGGAAAATTTGGATTAATTATTACCAGAACATGTCGAGCACTTAAATAGAAAGAACCGGTGATAGTTTGCGCCAGACCAAGTGCTTGCAAGTTTCCTTATAAACTGTGTGAAAAGCTTACAATAGTGCGAGAACAGTATAATAAGTGGAATTCATATACGGAAGATTTGCGACGTTTGAGAAGTTTAATTGTGAAATTCAATATTAATTTGGGTAGACCCTGTGCTAACTATTTTTTGAGTATAAATTGGAAAGTGCAGTAGAACTGTATAAAAGTGAGTGGAAATATTTATGATTGTGTATGATTAATTTAATAAGTTTAACGCAAGTGCATAGTACGATTGAAGTAATAATGGCAGATTTTAATATGCCGAGAATTGAACCGGCAGTTTCACAAAAATCACCACGTGGTCAAGGGAACAAGGAAGCTTGTGCAATGAAAATTAGTAAAAGCTATAAGGAGAAGTGCATCAGTGCATTCAGTGAAGTCAGAAGTGTATGGGCAATTTTGGAAAACATCTGCCGACCATACTGTAAATTCAGTGAGATGAAACTGATAGGAATGGAGGAATTCGACATGGAAACTTTCATCATCATAACCATGGTACAAGCAGTTAAGATGGCAGAGTAAAGTGATGTTGAGGATAGAAAGTGCAGACCTGCATCATGCAGATAATTTACGATCCTAGTGGGAGCAGAGATGAGAGTCGAACAATTGATACTTGGAATGATGAACTATCCATTGTACAGTAGTAATTTATATTGAAGTGTTTATTATGATTGTAGGCTGATTTATCTTTATTTAACTGAACAGATTTAATGTTAGGCAGGAACATTGGTTAGAAAAAATGTGCATGTGACATTTATAAATAAAATGTTAGTTTTGAAAGGCAGCAGATGCATGTTCCGGGGGGAGGGGGGCAAGTAAAAATTATCGTTTCATTACCTACCTGTCACCCACTCTACCCCGCCCCCCAAATTGTTTACTTGCATCGTGAAATTCATTATTTGACTGCTCTGAAACCATTGGCTACTTTGTGGCAAGTATGGGAGGAATATTTTGTTTGAGTTTTTGTCCTTAAAAGTTTGCTTCTTCGTGATTCATTGTCGTAATGTTCAGTTCTTAAAATCAGGAAAAAACTATTGACAAAAATAAAAATCAAATACCGTAGTTCATTAAAATAGTATTGTTAATCCAGTTCGCCAACTTCTAAATAACTGGACATATTTTCAGTTAATCCCAAATTACCAAGTTAAATTAAACAGTGGAAATATCGCTACATCTGAATCACCCCAATTATTTAAATAGGACTGTTTCCAAATACGGTATGGTATCTAGTTTGTACTGGCCATTACAGCAGATATTAACGTTTTTCCTCTTCTACACAACCAATCGGAAATATTTTGCATTGTTTTATTATAATCATAAAACACTTGTAGCCTACGAAGTGATAAACTTATAGTGTGATCCTATCTATGGTTTTATTAAAAATTAATTTTGGCAATAAAAATATTTTTGCTTGATTATTACTAACCACTTGGTAAAATAGATAAAAACCACTATATGACATACTTCTTACTACCGGTATTCACATTCTGAAGTAGTGGTGCTGCCACTTGACTGAAACAAGAAGAATGGCGATAAGAACGTAAACAAGTAATGTGTGATTGAGCTTCATGCTCAAGCTTTTCTCTGTTTATGAAAATAATAGACGATAAAAAGAAACTAACAGATATTGTACAATTCCATAGAGTTTTCTAAAATTAACAAGTGATATTTTGCCTATTGTTACGTGCCACCCCCTAGTGGCACCTTTGTTAACTGGATTATGGTGGGTATAAAGCACAACACCAATTACTGCTTAAAGAAATAATTAATTTTATTGCAGCCAGAAAAATACACTACTCAACAGCAATTATTACCTTACTCCAGTTTCCTTACGGCGAGAACACTTCCCCTTTCACTTGTCAACAGACCACAGTTAATCCTCTTCGCTAATGAGTCCGGTCCCGTACGCTAGCTGGAAATAGCTGCACCCAGCCTGTCACCGTACTACGCACTGTTTCACAATGTAGCACAATCACTTCTGTCGCACTGGAAATAAACACACTCGCTCAAGACACAGTTCCTCTGTAGGAGTCTCACTTCCCCGCTCCACTAGGGGTTTCGCAAGTCACCACACATCTGTCGCTCAGGATAATCGCTCACACTAGCTCGTAAAACACAACAACCACTACTTGACAGGTCGCACTTATATAGCAGGCCGGTGACTCAATAAATGCTTCTAGATCCATCCAGGGTTCACGGCTTCTCGAGGTTTCCATCGCTGGTCCAGTCACGAATATTCTGGACTATCCCTTTGTCCTAGTAGCCCTGTTGCATAAGGCGCACACAGTACAGGAGGCAGGCCACAGCCCAGCCCTGGGGCAGTTGTGACTCATGCGGCGAGCGATGACACAAACTCACAGCCGTAACAGTATTAATTTTCCTAGGTGTATGACATACTGTATGATCGAGTGCGTCATGTCACTCGACTGGTTTCGAAGGAATACGCAGATCGGCGTTTTACATAGGTTGATTACTTTTTCCAGGCCAGTGAGTATTCTTTCTACCTGTGACGTAAATAATATACTGTCCAACCAATCTAATGCAAATACATTTGAGTTTTTTTAATTTATGTATGTTAAGGCTACCCTTAAAGAGGGGAAAATTAATGTTCTTATATTCAATATCTGGCATTGTTGTAAATGTTGTTGCTTTATTTGTGAACCGGTTTAAACTTCACCCCTTGTACTTGAATCTGACTGAAATTCTGGTTTATGTAATAACCTGTGTGGTATCAGTAGGCGAGTGTGTATAAGTAATGTTATTTCAGAGTACCGGTATCGTAGTTTTGAGATGAGTGCTCCGGAGCATGAAACTTGATACAAACATGGTATTTCTCTGAAGGTAGTGTTGAAAATATCGTACTAGAGAAGGCTGCAGTCGGCGTCGGTAATCAAATTTTGAATATTCAGGTAACCAGTCCTCATCGTGGAGCTTAAATGAGGTACTCAGCTACACAGATAGGCTTAAGGATCAAACGACTACATTGTGTCCTTTCTTACAATGCATGCCACGTAGGGCTTTACATCGAATTGGTGTTATTTTGGCAAAATAGCAGATCTATGGTGTTCAGGACTTACAGATTTTTTATGGGAGCCTGGAAAAGAAAAGTGCTACTCACACAGCCGTTTAACTTAAAACGTACATTTTTATACCCTTCATTTATAAGTTTCGTTTTTACACTATTTCCCGGAATTGTCAGGCTAAGGCACAGATTGGGCCTAAATATGAAAGTTATGATTATTATGGTTACTGATGATCAGATATTTTTTGAATTTGTTGAAGTACCGTACTCCTTTCAAATTGCTGGTTGTTACGATTAAGCATCAAGTCGAGCTTAATGTTTATTCTGTGAATAATATACTGGCTAACCAATCTAATGCAAATACTTTTGAGTTTTGTTTAATTTATGTATTTTTGTCTCATAAGTACATGTTACATATCCAAAATTGCCTTCCTTGCAAGAGGGTTCCATTGAAATTATATACAACATTACGAAGTCTATCACCATTGAATTCACCACCATTTTGTCAACATTCGATTGAGAGTGTGAATCCTAGTCGCTTTGATTATGGCACAATCATTGCAGGACAATTTAACTAGGCCTACTGTATTATAAATTGCTTAGATTGTAGAAAATGTAACACTGCAGGTTAAGAAACAACAACTACAATGGTAGATTGCTGTTCATTCGTAGCAATAATCGCTTTGTTCTCAAGAAATGAGCCACTGTACTATTGCATACCTTAACAAGAAGTTCCGTGAATAACTATGTAGCCTATATCCTATATGTTAATTGCCTATCAACATACTCAATTTCAGTTCGATTGCTGTAATATATTCGTAGATATTGAAAACCGTTGAAATATTTCGGATGGTCATCATGTTGGATTTTTGTATATGTAGGCCATAAAGTTATATACTATTACATGAAGATTATTGCGTAGGTGTATTATTCAAACTTGAATCGCATGAGTAGGACACAAGAAATAAAAACTAGATTTAAAAATTTCGCACAGCCACGATCTTGTGATTATGAAAACAATTGAAATAAACTAGATGTCAATGGATTAAAATTTGTACAAGCATTTACTGTACCAAGTTTCACTGCACTTGGATGGTTAAATCGCAAGAAACGTCCATTTAAATATTTAAATTTCGTGTCGCCGCCATGTTGGATTTGTGCTCACCAGGTTATTGAAATTCCTATAGGTGAACTTACGTTCATAGCCTTTATCAACATACAAAATTTCAGTTTGATTGCTGTCATAGATTAGTAGATATTGAGAACCGTCTAAATATTTCGGATGGGCGCCATGGCGGATTTTTATATAATTATGTAGGCCATAGAGTTATGTACTATTAGATGACGATTATTGCGTAGGTTCATAAGTCAAACGTTAACTTCGATCGCATGATTAGGACACAAGAAATGAAAACTTAATTTTAAAATTTCGCACAACTGCCATCTTGAGGTTATCTGAACAATTGAACTAAATTACATGTCAATGCATTGAAATGAGTATAAACAATAGCTGTTCCGAGTTTCACAACGCTAGGATGGTTAAATCGCGAGAAAAGTCTATTTAAATATTTCAACTTTGCTTGGCCACCATGTTCGTTTTGTACTTAAACAGGTTTTTGAAAGGCACATAGTAAACTTTTAGTAGTGCCCATTATCACCGTACAAAATTTCACGGTGATGTCAGTAATAGTTTAGGAGCTACAGAATGCCGGTGAATTCGCATAGCCACCATGTTGGAGCTGCCGAGTTTCATTGAAATTGCTCCAGCCGTTTAGATTTTATTAGGGGGAGGGGGGATATGCACACACACACGAGGACAAAAGGTGATCTCATAAGCCTATATTTTCTTAAATGAAAATAGGCTAAAAATAAAAATGTTCAGCATTTCGCGGCACAAGCAACGATCTCGGAAAAGCAAGCCGGCGTAAAAAATGGCGAGAGTGTAATAATCAACATTGCCAAAGTATATTCTCTTGTGGAGGATTTAAACTTTAATAACTTGATGTTTAATGACCAAGCAGTTTTGTGCAGTTTTCCAGAAATTTTGTCGTCCCTAAAACCTGCTGCCCTGGGTAGTTGCCAAGTTTGTCCCCCCCCCCCATAAATACAGGCTTGAATACAGTAAATTATCCAATATTGTAAGCACGACTTTACAGGACCAGTGGTTGACTAGTCAGCATAGAAAACCGTATTCTAGAGGTTAAGATCTGCTAGTGGTGTTGCTATGTCTAAAAATATCTCCAGAACGTGCTTTTATATCGCCACTGCCGAAGTGAGGTGCAAAAGTAGTAGCCACTCGAGATAGTGTTGGGGAAACATATGGTATTTAACACTATGCATAACCGTATTGATAATTGGAGCTACAGTATGTTTCCATTGGTGGTTAGGGCCCGGTAACCTAGATGCTAGGCCCCTTAAAGCAACATCATCATCCATTGGTGGCAGCGTGCATGACATCATTAGATCCATATTTTATTAAAATTGTAAATACATATTACTAAGATCCAACACTACAAAACTGTAACTTTGCCCAAAGCCACTTATGCTTGCGAAACCTTGTTCCAAATTAAAAATTAATGAAGAACTGATCAGCTCCTCAAAACTGAAAGAAGAATTATCAGAACCTGCATAAATAAAAAGTACCAGGTTGAAGGAGTCTGAAGAATCCTCTCCAATGAAACAGTCTATCGAGAGATTGACCCAGTTACCAGCACGATGAAGAAGAAAAGAATCTCTTATTTCTTTCACATCCTACGATTACCAGAAAACAGGATTTTACGACAACTAGTGATAAGAAATCTGGGAAAGAAGACTGGAGGGCATTGGATCAAAGAAATTCAAGAGGATCTCAAAACAGTTAGACTCGAAATTACAGATGCAGAGAACAAGAATAAATTACCACCCTTCTTAAGAATCACAAATTTTCAGCAGAAATGATGCACAGACGAATTAAGAACACTGCGATCAGAACGAATGAGAAGTACTGGCCAGATAAGAAGAATCAAACAATACAACCTTCAAAGAAAAATTGTACATGGAAGACTCAAGTGGTCCAATGTAGCCAATAAAGTTAATAATAATAATTACGTCAGCAACATTGAAGAATTTTGTTGTTGTAACAGTTGTCAGTTGAATTTCAGTAACCTCCATTTATGAAATGAGAATAAGGAGAGGGCGAAGGCATGATTTTCAATATAATATCGGCTCGGAAATACTTGTAGACGAAGGCTCGTGCAAATAATTGGGCATCCATGTAAGGAATGATATGAAGTGGAGTACTCATGTGGGTTGTGTCGTCTCCAAAGCATATAAATCACTTCATTTTGTATTGCGGGTATTAAAAGGCAATAGCTCTACCGCAAAAGAATTAGGATATTTGCCCCTGGTGAGGCCTATCTTGGAATACGGCTCAGCAGTTAGAGACCCAGGTAGGGCTCATCAATGAACAAAGGAAGGCTGCTATAGAGCATCCAGCGTTTAGAAAAGACTGTGGGTCTTATGGGCTTTTACATTTAACAGAACCCCCCCCCCCCCCCCTTCACTGGTTTTGTTACCTCACTTTTATCGTGAAGGAACTCTGAACATATATATTTTTCGTCATAATAGCTTCCTACAATTATCTGCCAATTGATTACCTCTGTTATTGCATACAAGTATCGTTTATATTACGTCTTAGTAATTTAAACATTTTCGAGGTTAGCACGCTGGAAAGAAGAGCCTCGTCCAGAGCTGCATGCTCGCCCGGAGTGGAGCACGTGCTCAGTTCCGTGAGCAACATAAGTTCTGAAGCACTATCCGTCATTGGTTTATTGTTGTGTATTTTCTGTTCGATCGAATCAGGGCTGCCGACAGTTGGGTTCGAACCCACTATCTTCCGAATGCAAGCTCACAGCTGCGCGCCCCTAACCGCATGGCTAACTCACTACAATATTACAAATATTACCGGTAATCTAAACAAAACAACAAGAATAAAATTGAAAGAAACGAAATTATAGCCTAACTAATAACCAGAAAGTGATGATCAACAGTATTGCTGACGTAAACATTGTTAACATCGTCAGCATACAGTACATCCGAGAAGGAAAGAAGGGTTGTGGATCTCGACATCTGTCAATCAGTAATGAGTCATATCACAACGAAATGATTGTCGTTATTGGTTCTCTTCGCGTACGGTATCCTTAATACTGGTCCAATCCGTTAACACCTGCAATACTGCTACTTCCTGTGCATGTTCTACTTCAGGTAGCTGCTGGGGTTGTGTTGTCTCGCTAACTTATGAAAGAACAGTACTCGAAGCGGGTGAACATAACGTATGGCGTCAGCGCTACCTCTGCCTAGAGCTAGCAACACTGTCGCCATAAGGCTCCACAGTCTTTTCTAAACGCTGGATGCTCTATAGGTTTGTGCTCAACGATTTTAATCCTAGAAGTAGTGTAACTCGAATGATAGAAAAAATAAGGTGGGAGTCTCTGGAAGATAGACGGACGAAATCTAGATTATATGCTATGTTTAACACGTACACTAATCAGCCAGCATAGAGAGAACTAAGCAAACGTTTGGGAAATCCCACCTACCTGAGCAGGGCAGATCACCCACATAAGGTCAAGGTCCAACCACAGCTTACAAATTATGGGAAATATTCTTTCATTAACCATGGGATTGATAAATGGAACTCATTACCTGCCTCAGTCTTAGAGCCTTTCCCGAAACATATTGATGTGTTTAAGAGAAGATTGAAATTTTGTGTAAATACTATGATGTAATTACTATTGTTCATGAATTGTGTATATTGTGTTTGATATTATTGTTGATAAATTTCTGTATTTGTACAATTTGCCACTGGGGAATTAACCCCATTTGGAAATATTATATTATTATTATTAATCTTGATTGGTCACATTGGACCACTTTAGTCGTTCCACAATCACTTCTTCTTTGAAGGTAGTACTGCTTGGTTCTTGCGCTTTTTCCAGTACTTTTTCATTCTTTCAGATCGGGATTTTCTCAACTCATCTGAAATCTCCATAGGCTTTCTATGTGTCATTTCTGCAGAAAATGTGTGAGTTTTAAGAATGGTGTTAATTTTATTTTTCTCCTCGGCATCTGTTATCTTGAGTCCTGCTTTGAGATCTTGTTGGATTTCTTGGATCCATTTTCCTCCAGTTTTCTTTCCTAGATTTCTCATCACCAGTTGGCGTACAATTCTGTTTTCTGGAAGCCGTAAGATGTGGGGAAAAAATGAGATTCTTTTCTTCTTCATTGTGCTGGTGATTGGATCAATCTCACGATAGACAGTTTCATTTGGGAGAATCCTCCAGACTCCCTCAACCTGATACTTTTTATTTATGCACGTTCTAATGATTCTTCTTTCCGTTTTGAGGAGCTGATCAGTTCTCTGTTCATTTTTAATTTGGAACAGTGTTTCACAAGCATAAGTGGCTTCTGGGAGAGTTACAGTTTTATAATGTTGGATCTTAGTAGCTATTGATAGCCGTTTTTTATTATATGTTGACCAGGTTAGAGATTGTGCCTTTTTCATTTTATTTGTTCTATTTATCCAAGTAGCTTGCCACGGTGGGTGAGTGGATAGCGTGTCGGTCTACTAACCCCAAGATTGCAGGTTCGCCCCTGACCGTGGTAAGTGATTTTTGAAAGGCGGCAAAAATACGATACGCATGTCATACGATGTTGGCATGTCAAAGAACCCATTTGAATTCAGTAGGCCGAGTTCATAATGGCAAAATTAATCTCGGGAGTTTCCGCCAGCACAAAGTTCCTCATTTCTCTACTAGAAAGCGCTATTGTGTTCAAGGAGATTAGATATCTAACATCTAACCTCCTTGACTTTCATAGTCAAGGAACTACGAAATTCGACATGCAAGCTACCCTCTGGGTGTCAAATAGCAAAGCTTGCACCAGGCACCCGAGGCCATACGATATTATTATTATTATTATTTATCCAAGTTACTTTTTCGTTTAAGTTATGTGTTATAATTTCTCCAAGATACTTAAATTGAGGAACTAGGTTAATTTTATGATCATTTATATAGACTTCATTTATATCTAAGGGTTTCATAGGCATGATCTCAGTTTTTTTCAAAGGATATCTGTAATCCTATCCCTTGAGCAATTTCTTGGAGACTAGTGATCTGAGTACAAACCTCTTCCTTGTCTAGTGCTAAAAGAGCCAAGTCATCTGAAAATCCTAAGCAGTTTATTTTTATTGATGGTTTTGTTCCAATTTTGATCTTAGGAGGGTTTTCCTTTTGCCAAACCTTCATGATATAATCAAGAGCCACATTGAAGAGCAGAGGGGATAATTCATCACCTTGTCTGAGACCAGTTTTTACTGTGAAAGCTGTTGATATTTCTCCCCTAAATTTAACTTTCGAATTTGTGTTTGTTAATGTTAATTGAATGATTTTTATCAATTTAGGATGGAGACCGTGTGATCTGAGGATCTTTAGCAATGTCAGTCTATGAATACTATCATATTATATATAATATAATAATAATAATAAACTGGTGTGACAATGAACAATAGAATTTCAACATTCTCCTAAATCCAGAGGGGTGAGGGGGAGGGCACGGACCCACCATGTTCCTCTCCCCATGCGGGCGCCCATGATATTAACCCATCCATGAGTGCCAAACGGCCAAACAGACCCACTTAAAGCTTGAATATTCTAAGAACATTTCTTATTGAGCACCTACAAACTGAGAGTATTCAACATGCAAAATTTCAGTTTCATAGCCCCTGTAGTTTCAAAGATGCGATGATTAACGAGTCAGTACCTCGTTTTTGGATTATATATAATAACATAAGATTACATTACTTACCTTTAAATGAAATAATAATCCATTCGTAGACAATGCACATAAAATAAATAAACAAGTAATGCTATAAACATACAGACACAGTCTAGGCGGCCGTTCATAGTAAAGACAATACACACTAATGGAATGTACGCGCATATAAATTACAATATTGCTTTGTAATTTTACTCGTCTAATACAAAAAGAAATCACCATTGCATAACTGAGATAATTATGTAGGATGATTTTAACATTCCAGTGGGTGCAACTGATCTGACAGGCACACAAGTTAATTCTTATCTCATATTAGTCATTTGCAGGGGCTTTCAGTAGTTACTTTTTCCACATAACATTAAAGTCCATATCGGCCAGTTTGTCAATGACCCTCCTACACATTTGCTGTTGTTGCAAAAGTGATCCACCAGGCAGATTGCGCCTGATCGAGAACCGTTACATAATCGTATGTAGAGAATGAATGCGTGTATTCACTAATTGTAGCAAAACTGGTCTTCAGCAAATATTGTATTTTTTTTTAATTCAGATTTCTGAGGTGTGCCAGACAGGCTTAATGCGCCCACTGCCGCTATATTTAATGTTGCGCCCAACGGAAGGTTACATATCTGAAGTATTTATATTCAGCACAAAATTAATTAGAATACTGCAAGCACTTTTGCAAATAAACGTTTTCTCATTCTGATTTTCATATCGTTTTACTTTTTAAAATTCCAGGGTGGGGCCCCCTGAGGGCGCCCATGAGCAGATGTGATGTAGCGAGCATCGTTAACTGTGAAGGGCAAGTTTTCTTGTCAACAAGGGGCTAGTTATGCTTATAGAAAAGTGAGCCGGTATAATATTACACACGTGCAAACTGAATGAGGTAGAAGATAGGCAGGATGACGTTCGATTGTTATTTGCGGCATTTTAAGAGCCAAGAGTAAGAAGAGAGGTAATGTGCTGTAGGTCAGTTATTCAAGGTTATTAAAGCTGGTATATTATAAGAAATGGATTATTATGAAAGCTGCTTGTTATTGAATGGAAAAGATTATACAATTTACTACAGAACCATGCTTATTTTGTACACCAGAGAAAAGTGTGATGTAAGAACGAAGAATTGGAAGCCAACGGCCGTGGCCTATAGTTAGGGACCAACCCCGGCATTTGCCTGGAAGGAAGATGGGAAACCACTGAAGACCTAATAGCATTTAGTAATGATTTGAAAAAGGCATTCCTTAATGCTTACTTCACAACATTTTAAGAGCTCTGCAGGAATGTTATCTACACCAGGTGCTTTATTTCCTTTCAGTTTAGTGAGTGTTGTATAAAACTCGGCTTTAGTTACAGTTGGACCTTTATCATCTTCTTCAATTAGTTCTTCTATATATATACTATTGTCAGTAATATCTGGTCCATCATACAAATCTTCTAGGTATTCCTTCCATCGCTCACATACCTTTTCATTTTCAAACAATAGCTTTCCTTTGGAATCCTTACCTACGTTGCTTGTGATGCGTTGCTGATAGCTCAAAGATTTCACTTTAAAATAAGCTTTGTCAGGTTTCCCATTCTTCAGGTCATCCTCAATATCCACGCATACCTGCTTCATCCAATTTTCTTTCTCCTTGCGACATTTCATTGTTATTTGATTCTTTAGAGACTTATACGCTTGAGTGTCTATATTTCTAAATTTGTTCCTTTCTCCAATAAGCTCTAGGATTTCTTGGACCATCCATTTCTTTATCGGTTCCAATTTTCTTTTGCCTAGTACTTCCGTTGCGGCTGTTTCTAAGCCATTTCTTATATCATCCCATCCTAAAATATCATCCTTAACCAATTAGCTAACATCTTTAAATTTTTATACTACATTAGGATCCTGAAGCTTATTTAAACACCATCTCTTTAGTCTAAATGTTTAATTCCTCTTGAACCTTATATCACATTTAGCTGCAACTAGGATGTGATCACTATCAATTTCCGCCCCAGGGTATCTATGGCTGGTTTTCACTTGGTTCCTATATCTTTGTTTAACTATGATTTAGTCAATTTGCAACCTTCAACAACAATTCTTTTATTTGATCATACATTTCTTCAATTTCTTCATCATCAGCAATTGAAGTCGGGAAATATGTTTGTATTATCACCAAATCAACTGGAATTGCATTTACTTGTATCATTAGAATTCTCTCACTAATGTGATAAGTGTTTACTACGTTGTGGGTCCATTTTTAGCCTACTTTCGATTTTTGCAAAAAATGAAAGTAGACTTGTGAGATCTATACCTCAAAAGATTAAGGCGATACACCTTTAAAAGGATTTCCAAGACAATGCTCGTTGAGTGGCGGGAAGGCCGACTTTCCAGATTCGTGTCTTGTGGTCGCTTGCCGAATAACGTAGCTCAAACTCGTTTAAAAAAAAACATATATTTAAAATCAACATGACAATGAATACATATTATTTGACAGTTGAACATAAATAAAAGAAATACACTCCTGAGAAAATGGTGGGGGAGCCCATGAATAGTTTGAAAATGGCAAGGCCAAGAACACGCGGAAACACCACGAAATTAGGTTGAGAAAATAAATAAAGTAAACCTGAAATAAATCAAATGACCATCAGAGTCACAAAGTTACATGAGATCGTACCGAGTTACCAAACGTGGCTTCAAACCACGAGAACCCACTTCGCATATTTGCAAGGTCAAAATCCAAAAGAAATATCACCAAACATCAAGTGAAAAAATATTTCACATAACACCGAAAACACGCGCACTCATTAGGCAAGGATTCAGTTAGCATAAGGCGCAAACAATAAAATTAGGATGAATTGAAAAATAAAATTGCCAAATTTCTCAAGATGGCGTCAGCCTGACGCTGTCAAGCATGCTGAGAGCATGCATCACAAAACATCGAAAATATTAACGAAATCTGAGTTTCGTATGCAAATCATATGTTCCTCAACAAGTTAACACTTTACGGAACGCGTAGCACTAAAATAATGATATTCAGGTCTCGCCAGACCACAATTTGCCAAACATTAATCAGAGCGATTATCTAGTACGTCTGAACGTACGGCCATCTTGCCAACAACTTATTCAAAAATAATAATGGAAAACAAAACTAGTGACGAAACGAAGGACAGTAACCAGTAATTTCAACACATAACTCCCACCAAAAAGAATTAACCTTAAGCTAAAAACCTAATTTACATTGACACCACTAAATGAATTGGTAGCAAGCATTAAAAGGGAAGAACAATAATTAAACAAATCGGAACCTTTAAAATCTGCGCAAATTTCAGGCCCTTAAGAAATAAAAATATTAGATCATAGAAATAACACCAAGAAAATTATCAAGGCTTGCTTGCAATACCAGAAAGCTAAAGTCTTTCGTTTCCCTAAGTGGGCCAAATGAATCACCACGACACAATGATTCAAGAAAATCAAAGTATTTGAAGTATAATTCATAAAAATAAGTTCAAAATAAATAATATTAAATTTCAAAATTAATCGGTCAATTTCAAGTTCCTCTCATACCTTCCGAGCTCGACCTGGGCTACGTCCACTTTCCTTTTAAGTCATGTTGAGCGTCATAGAGCGTCACTTTTCCAACAAGCAGTTAGTCCGCCAGAGCGGCCTAGCGCATGTGCGCAACTCACGTCGTGCTGCCGAAGGTAGGTAGTGGCAGATTTCGAACTAAATTAACAAGTGAATACATAGAATGTTTCTGCAGGTTGGCCAACACAATTTCCCACATAAGTCGTCTTTTAAATGTCCGAAAACATTCCAGTTCGTATTTTATGTTGGTATTTAAAGAGCGGGAAAGTTCCTTGTGCTGATTTGTCACTCGGCCACTTCTCAGGTTTAAATTTGAATACCTCGACAAATTCAGGACATGAATGTTCATAAAAATTGCCTCAGGAGACAATAATGTCTAAAGGAAGTTCTATTGTCAGCAACAGACATTATTGAGACAATGCAGATTATAGGAAGAATTCACTTTTGGACCATTTGGGAATGTTTTACTTCTTCTTGGGGTCCATAATCACTTCAGTGACCACTGGGTCAGAAGCTGGGTTTTGGGTTTAAGCGACCCCAGGGTTTAGAACTGGGTCCAGAGATTATTTTCCCCAAGTAGGGTTGGCGTGAGTTCGGGCAGGGGTAAAGTGTGCAGATGCAATCGGCACAGCCTCCCACCACGAGACGTCGGTGACGAGAGAGGGCAGACGAGCATTTTTAAGATCCATACATAGTTTGGCTTGGGCTCATCAACTGACAGTAACACAACCTGTCACAACTACTCCATCTCCAGAGCGTGGTACCAGATATCTTCAACATCGACTAGCAAGGCTGCAGATCCAGACACCTGATGACAGATGCTCGAACGTGGCGACAGTAACCCGTGCACTGGCTACTATCACGAATGTTTGAGGAGAATTCCCCTCATCATATGCAGACTGCAACAAAATCAAGAACAGCAGAAGAGGGCACAAACACATAAGACTCTACGAACGGGATTCTTCTTCTCAGTCGACCTTCTCACCATTTACTTTTCACTACTTTCTTTGCGATGCACACGACTTATTGCTTGTTTTACTCTCATGACTTGAATTTTCATGTAAGAGACTTGATGGATTTAACTCTTGGACAAAATTAAGTTAATAAGTTACAGAATTAAGATAACAAAATATGTATCATTAAGAAAAAGAACATCACGACACGATGTTCGGGAAGCTAACTACTGTAGTTCCCCAACCAAAATCCTCACATTTACATGATAAGAAAATCATTAAATTTCCATTGACGGGAGCTATCAGACGCATAATGTTACCCTCCTAAACATGGTGACATGCCAGACGAGAAACAGAACAGGATAACAGAACTCATCTGAGGTAGTTCCAGATTTGAGACTCCATTATTTGCAATTACATAAGTTACGAATTAACTTTAAATAACAGAAATCAGACTGCGCACCAAACAACTCCCTTTCACTCACCTTAGCTGCTTAAGAACAGAACACACACTCCACTCACTGCACGAGAGAAATAAAAACGGAACACGCTCACATCCCAACGTCAACACTACCACCGAACAGGAGTACCATAAACAGAAGCCATTCCCTATCAACCTTTCACCTTACACAACAGTGACCTTTTTTAGAAACTAACCAAACACAACCATGGCACCAATTTCAATGTACAGCATTAAGCTACCACCACTCCACGTACAACGTCAATTAGACATCACGAACTAGCTCACAGATTACGTTTATGCGTTACAACTACCAACTTCAACCAACGTAGGATACACGTGTCCCACGACGACTAATCTTACTCCTCCGAACAACCACAGAACAAGTATGCTCACGAGCAAATGCAGGTCACCTTATCCTCAACTAGCTGATCACAGCTCCATTACATTTCACACCACCAAGAGAGAACAGTTTACACAACTGCTTTCCAGTTGACACAAGATTTATTAAGAAGAAAGACCTGAGACGGTGAGAACGCCTATAGCAGGCTTCGTCGGACAAGGAAAAGAAAAGAATAATATGTCGACGAAACAACCTGTCATGTCGCACTTAACCACCAACATAAATCAGCTTCCACTAGCAACTCTTCTTCATCTCTTACAACTCATCATCTCCACGGTACCATGGTGCTCAAGTTCCACAAAAAATCACAACTCCTGTCTTCACTGGTAACTCCCTTCGACAACACTTTTCAGTACTCCCACAGTTCCAACAACAGTGGACACATCCGTCACAAGTTACCATTTACTAGCTCCTGAAACGAAACCCAACAAGGACTTCAACTTAATCACTCTCAGCAACATAAAGATCATCAGGCTCACGTTCTCCTGCAGCTTTACAGTACGACTGGTGAGTTCGAAGTATGCGTCTCTCTGCATCTACCAATAAAACAGTTACTTCTGTAGGAAATGACGACATTTTATACAGACCGGTATATTTCGGAATCAACTTTCCTGAGACTTTATTTCCAGGAGTTTTCTTCCAGAAATTCTTGACAAACACAAGGTCATTTACCTTAAACTTCCCTTGAATTCGACCCTTGTTATAACGAACAGCAAGCTTGTCGTGAGAAGCCTTAATAGATTCATGAGCCTCCTTCCATATCTCTTTTACTCTTTCAGGCGTCGGTTGATCAGGCAACAAATCATTTAACGACCACAGATTAGTCAACGACGAGTTAGGCGCGAAAGCACACATTAAGGAAAACGGTGTCTTTCCATGCGATTCATGATCCGCCGTGTTGAATGCATAAGCTAACCAATGCAGCGATGAATCCCACCTTGCATATTTGTCCCTATGGTAAGCAATGAGTGCAGCTCTCAGATTTCTATTTACCCTTTCCGCCAAACTGGGATTTGGGTAATACAGTGTCGTAGTGACATGCGATATCGAGTATTCGAAACAAAAATTCCTCATTTGAATAGATGTGAAAGTCTTAGCATTGTCCGAAATAAGGTACTGACACGGACCAAAAGATGTGAAAATACTCTGAAAACATTTAATTACAGAAGTTGAGCTACTGACTTTAGTAGGAAAAATCCAACAGAATCTAGAAAATCCTTCGACTCAAACCTACGCAAACCTATTTCCAATCTTGGACCTCGGGAATGGCCCGACGAAATCCACGTACAAACGCTTCGTGGGTCTTGATGCGGGCTCAGATGATAGAAATCCCACCTTGCTCGAGACTGCGGGTTTACTGACATTGCATGAACGACATCCTAGCACAAACTTTCGAATATCTCGATCCATTTGTTTTTAAGTGAAAGATTTACGGATCTTTTGCCTAGTCTTAAATACCCCCAGATGACCTCCCACTGGAGACTCGTGGAAATGCCGAAGCATACCATCTACCACCTGAACAGGTAACACGACCCTAGGTCTATTGTCATGACGAGCAACACAACACTCCAGAACGCTGAAAATACGGATGAACAGCCTCTCCATTAGTTAATTTACTGATGATACCCTCTAAGTTAGGATCCTCCCTCTGGTGGATAGCAATATCTTTGAAAAGTAAGGGTAAATTATTCAACATGTGCTGAGCAGAACTGGCTCCAACCACAACATTACTCATAGCTACTGGCTGAACCCCCTTCTTGCCCAATGGAACTTCTTCATACATCCTATTCAGAGAGTCGGCCACCACAATCTCAGAACCCTTGATGTGGCGCACCTTAAACATAAACGAAGATATGCGTGTTGCCCACCTGGCAATGCGCCCGGTCTTCCTCGGCCTGGCTAACACCCAACTCAATGCCTGATTATCAACTTCCAATTCAAATTCAACATGTTCGATGTACAACTTACATTTTTCCAACGCGTATATCACTGCGGGTCCTTCCAGTTCGTAGACAGAATATGAAGATTCAGGTTTAGTTAATGTTCGAGAAGTGAACGCAATCTCCCTCCTACCATCATCTCCCTCTTGAAGTAAAACTGCGGCTACAGCTCCCAATAAAGCAGCGGTCTGAATAATAAACGTTTTGTTGAAATCTGGGACAGCCAGTACTGGTGCGTTGCATCAAGCATCTTTAAGATCGTCAAATGCAGCTTGCTGTGACTCACCCCACACGAAAGGAACATTCTTCTGCCTCAACTGATTCAACGGAATGGCTCGACGAGCAAAATCCGGGATGAACTTTCGGAAAAAATTTATCATGCCGAAAAACCGAGCTACTCCCTTGACATTGACTGGCACTTTGTAGTCTCTTATACTCTGCGTACGAGAGGGATCGACAGAAACCCCTTTAGCTGACACAATGTGTCCCAAGAACAAGATCTGCGACTTAGCGAAGGAAGTCTTAAACATTTTCACAGTTAAACCAGCTGTTTTGAGTCTCTCAAACACTTCTCTTAAGTGGTGGACATGATCCTCGAAATTGTTACTGAACACCACCACACCGTCTAAATAGTGGTACAAAAATTTAAATTTTATGCCTGAGAAGAAACGATCCAATAACCTGCTCAGAATAGCTCCTCCAGTGTTCAAACCAAACGGGAGACGATTGTACTCAAACAAATTCCAGTCCGTGGCGAATGCAGTTAAATGCTTTGACTCTTCAGCCAACGGCACCTGATTATATGCTTGCGTCAAATCAAGCAGCGAGAAGAAACGAGCGTCTTTAAACCAACAGAAACAGTTGTGTAGATCCGGCAAAGGTATCGACTCTTGAACAACTTTCTTGTTAAGTCTCCGATAATCGACCACCGGTCGAAAACCACCGTCGGGTTACGGGACCAAAAATATCGGCGATGAGTATTTGGAAATAGACGGGCGAATAACACCATCAGCCAGCATCTTATCAATGATCTTTTTCAATTCTGCCATCTTGGGCGGGCTCAATCGGTAAGGCAGATGACGAACAGGAATGTCATCCTCGACAATTATTTTATATGACATCAAATTAGTAACACCCAACTTATCAGTAAATACCTCAGGATACTCGGAACACAAATCTCGAATAACTCAAGCTTGACCGTCAGAAAGGTTGCCTAAATCGAGGTCATCAACCCCAAAACTTGCCTCTTGCTCAGCTTTCTCTTCAACGTCCACATGACCGGTTCCAACTTCATATCTTTCGGAAGCCGAGAATTTCAATTTAAGATCAGGACAAAAGATAAACCAAAACGTTTCTCTCCCCACGTCTAAAGTCACTCCTGAATGAGACATAAAATTTCCCCCTAAAATAACCGGACAAGACAACTTCGCAATAATCCAAAATGGAAACTTCCACGTGTAATTGTGTATGCGAATCTTCAATTTAACCGAACCAAGAATTTCTAATGATGAATTATTTGCTGACACAACTTTATCGTCCACCTGGGACAACGCTAGGAACTTACAAATTCCTTTCATGGCCTGATACCAATCTTCACTCTTTAACGATGCTGCACTGCCCGAATCAAGTAAAGCACTCAAGTTAGCATCATTTATAAGAATCTCAATCACAGGAGAAGGTAATAACGAATTTAAAGAAATTTTGGAACAGCTTTCCTGACCAACCTTTGCTTCACAAATAGTACCTGACATCGATAAAACCTCATCAGCATTGTCACGATGCCAGCTCTCCTTCTGTCAATCTTGCCTATAGTTACTCTCCCGATCAGAATGACCACTTCCACCACAACGACCACAATTTACAACATTAACTCCTTCACGCACAGTGGCACCTTGTCCAATTATCTCGCCTCTCCGATCTTGACCATTCTGCACACGAGCATTTCCATCACGACCCTGATTCTGAGGATCTCTCACTTCACGATTCCTATCCTGCCCAGCTTGAGGACGAGCATTCCCCCCAACGATTCGGCTTACCTTGAGGTCTTCGATCCACCCAACGATCATTTCTACCTTGAAATCTGTTATTATTATTACTCCAACGATGTTGCATCTCCTTTGACCTATTACGATTCAACTGGCACACATGACCTCTCTGCGGTTCATTTTGTTTTACAGACTCTGCATGAACAACAACTGCATTCAACTCCGACACAGTTCGAGCACGGTATCCTACTCTCAGAACGGACCTATATTCGGGAGTTATACCATCTAATATGTGAGAAACAATTTCCCCTTCAGTGAAATTGACAGAAAATACCTTCGCAAACTTAAGAATATCCTGCACGTAAGAAGTCATCGACTCTCCAACACACTGAAGACGATAGAAATGCTGGTGTTCAATCGGACCAATCGATCTTGAAGGCACAACATTTTCTAACGCCAACCCAATAAAATCCATAATTCTAGTATTTTTAGCCATGGCTTCGAGTACCATTTTTCTCATGAGTCCACAAGTAAATGGGAACATTAATTGATATATTTGGACATCAGTTACATCGAAAACTTCAGCGTATTCTTCAATTTCAACTAATTCTCTAAAAAACATGATAATCCCGTCAGTAGTATCAGTACTCAGATTTTTCAACCTTGCCACACAAGCTGTCAACCGATGAGCCAAATTTCCAAAATTCTTCTGAGTGAACACAGAACGACTCTGATTTCCTTCACTTAATTCATCAGAACCTGCTAATGCTTCTCCACGTCTCACTCGACTAATTGCTCGATCATCGAGATCACCTTGATCATAGAAATTAAATCTGTTCTTCGACCTTCGGTTACGCCCTTCAGATGACGACGATAAAGGAATTATCTGACCATCCAATAAAGCAGATTGATCTACTCGACTAACTGGAAACTTATTCGGCCTAGGCAAATTTCGCATAGAACCCTGATCAATCAAATTAGCACGCCTACGAACACTGTCACTGCTGGATACAGAATTTGCATTCGAATAAGAATACTTAACACCACCATACGAGTCAATCATAGTGTAAACAGGAAGTACATTGCCCACATTCACAGATCTGGCACTAGAAACACGACATACACCTTCACTTCTTAATAACGAACGGCGTTCATATAGGTTAGGCCTAGCATCAAATTCAGAAAATCTATCATCAACACGACCACCATACACAAGCGAGGAAATTGGCACTCCTGAATCAACTCCCGACCTAATATCTTGACAACACAGAAGTTTCCCTAATTAAATTCAACTCGGCCGGAGACGCTTCCACAACACTCAACTGATTAAACCGTGTCACGACACCATTAACTACTGACCTCTTAGCAGAATTACGAGTATTTTCCAATCTGAAATTAAATTCACTTCGACCATCACTAACACGACCATTACTCACTCGATGTTCAACGTTTTGCATAGGCACATTCATAACGTTAACAGGTTGCTGAAATAAGGGATGAGACACTGTAGCAGAATGCATCTCATCTCTATCTACATCAACAGAATCAACCACAAGATACAACCGAGAACTACCCTCTACTGTAATACTACGTTGTACTACATTAGGTACAGCAAAATTACTAGCACTGAGAGACTGAAGTAAATCAAAATTTCTTTCTCCCTTAACTGCTTGTACAGAATCCTGATCTGCACTATCAACACTAGACTGGCTACGATCATCCTACAACTGATTTTCACTTTGAAAATCTTCTGTCGCGAACACAGGATCTGATTCGTCAAAAACCTTTTCAGCACACTTGACTAAATTTATTTCAGCTTCAATGATCTCAATTAACTCCTCATCCGATTTATGAACTGACACAATAAAGATGTCCTCGCAACGTGTGAATAGATAACGCAGCCTAGCTCGCAGTCTATCATACTGGGATGAAGTACCATACTCCTCCAAGAAAAACAAATTCACAATACTACTACATAAATACACTTTGTACTGCATCTAGAACTTACTCAGATTAGGATCCGCATCCCGCTCGAATGTTGGCAATTCCACAGGAACGTCAAGATTCTCACTTAACCTCTCACGAGCCGACACCAAGTCTGGTGGCACCACCATGCTTCTGATTTGTAGCTCGTAAGCCACTTCATCCTCATACAGATATTTGGGATCAGGAACGTATCTCTCCGTCATGATAAAAGAGAAAGCAAAACATAAATATTAGAACATAACCCACTCAGAGCCCTACCTAATAAATTGTTTAGAACCAATTTTTTTTTTTTTTTTTTTCAACTGTCAATTTTCTCAAAATTTGAACTGAATAGGGTTTGCACCACATTAAATGATGCCAGAAAAGCAAAAATGAAACATAACGGTACTCGTTTCACGACCACAAGCAAGAAATGTACCACAATGAAAGGCAACCATAACCTGAAGCAACATTAGGATGCATGACAAGATCTGCCGGCTGCAGAAAATCAAACCACGCTCCATAACTAACAAAAACTATACCCCAAAAGATTAAGGCGATACACCTTTAAAAGGATTTCCAAGACAATGCTCGTTGGTGGGAAGGCCGACTTTCCAGAGCCGTGTCTTGTGGTCGCTTGCCGATTAACGTAGCTCTAACTCGTTTTAAAAAAACATATATTGAAAATCAACATGACAATGAATACATATTATTTGACAGTTGAACATAAATACAAGAAATACACTCCTGAGAAAATGGTGGGGGAGCCCATGAATAGTTTGAAAATGGCAAGGCCAAGAACACGCGGAAACACCACGAAATTAGGTTGAGAAAATAAATAAACTAAACCAGAAATAAATCAAATGACCATCAGAGTCACAAAGTTACATGAGATCGTACCGTGTTACCAAACATCAAGTGAAAAATTATTTCACATAACACTGAAAACACGCGCACTCATTAGTCAAGGATTCAGTTAGCATAAGGCGCAAACAATAAAATTAGGATGAATTGAAAAATAAAATTGCCAAATTTCTCAAGATGGCGTCAGCCTGACGCTGTCAAGCATGCTGAGAGCATGCATCACAAAACATCGAAAATATTAACGAAATCTGAGTTTCGTATGCAACTCGTATGTTCCACAACAAGGTAACACTTTAAGGAACGCGTAGCACTAAGATAATGATATTCAGGTCTCACGAGACCACAATTTGCGATTATCTAGTGCGTCTGAACGTACGGCCATCTTGCCAACAACTTATTCAAAAATAATAATGGAAAACAAAACTAGTAACGAAACAAAGGAAAGTCAAATGTAATTTAATCACATAACTCCCACCAAAAAGAAACAGGTTCTTCATACGAAATTAAGAAAACTGTGTTACATATTAAACCTTAAGCTAAAAACCTAATTTACGTTGACACCTCTAAATGAATTGGTAGCAAGCATTAAAAGGGAAGAAAAATAATTAAACAAATCGGAACCTTTAAAATCTGCGCAAATTTCAGGCCCTTAAGAAGAAAAATATTAGATCATAGAAATAACACCAAGAAAATTATCAAGGCTTGCTTGCAATACCAGAAAGCTAAAGTCTTTCGTTTCCCTAAGTGGGCCAAATGAATCACCACGACACAATGATTCAAGAAAATCAAAGTATTTGAAGTATAATTCATAAAAATAAGTTCAAAATAAATAATATTAAATTTCAAAATTAATCGGTCAATTTCAAGTTCCTCTCATACCTTCCGAGCTCGGCCCGGGCCGTAGCCCAGGCCACCACGTCCACTTTCCTTTTAAGTCATGTTGAGAGTCATAGAGCGTCACTTTTCCAACAAGCAGTTAGCCCGCCAGAGCGGCCTAGCGCATGTGCGCAACTCACGTCGTGCTGCCGAAGGTAGGTAGTGGCAGATTTCTAACTAAATTAACAAGTGAAGACATAGATTGTTTCTGCAAGTTGGCCAACACAATTTCCCACATAAGTCGCCTTTTAAATGTCCGAAAACACTCCAGTTCGTATTTTATGTTGGTATTTAAAGAGCGGGAAAGTTCCTTGTGCTGATTTGTCACACGGCCACTTCTCAGGTTTAAATTTGAATACAGCGACAAATTGAGGACATGAATGTTCATAAAAATTGCCTCAGGAGTCAATAATCTCAAAAGGAAGTTCTATTGTCAGCAACAGACATTATTGAGACAATGCAGATTATAGGAAGATTTCACTTTTGGACCATTTGGGAATGTTTTACTTCTTCTTGGGGTCCATAATCACTTCAGTGACCACTGGGTCAGAAGCTGGGTTTTGGGTTTAAGCGACCCCAGGGTTTAGAACTGGGTCCAGAGATTATTTTCCCCAAGTAGGGTTGGCGTGAGTTCGGGCAGGGGTAAAGTGTGCAGATGCAATCGGCACAGCCTCCCACCACGAGACGTCGGTGACGAGAGAGGGCAGACGAGCATTTTTAAGATCCATACATAGTTTGGCTTGGGCTCATCAACTGACAGTAACACAACCTGTCACAACTACTCCATCTCCAGAGCGTGGTACCAGATATCTTCAACATCGACTAGCAAGGCTGCAGATCCAGACACCTGATGACAGATGCTCGAACGTGGCGACAGTAACCCGTGCACTGGCTACTATCACGAATGTTTGAGGAGAATTCCCCTCATCATATGCAGACTGCAACAAAATCAAGAACAGCAGAAGAGGGCACAAACACATAAGACTCTACGAACGGGATTCTTCTTCTCAGTCGACCTTCTCACCATTTACTTTTCACTACTTTCTTTGCGATGCACACGACTTATTGCTTGTTTTACTCTCATGACTTGAATTTTCATGTAAGAGACTTGATGGATTTAACTCTTGGACAAAATTAAGTTAATAAGTTACAGAATTAAGATAACAAAATATGTATCATTAAGAAAAAGAACATCACAACACGATGTTCGGGAAGCTAACTACTGTAGTTCCCCAACCAAAATCCTCACATTTACATGATAAGAAAATCTTTAAATTTCCGTTGACGGGAGCTATCAGACGCATAATGTTACCCTCCAGAACATGGTGACATGGCAGATGAGAAACAGAACAGGATAACAGAACTATTCTGAGGTAGTTCCAGATTTGAGACTACATTATTTGCAATTACGTAAGTTAAGAATTAACTTTATATAACAGAAATCAGACTGCACACCAAACAACACCCTTTCACTCACCTTAGCTGCTTAAGAACAGAACACACACTCCACTCACTGCACGAGAGAAATAAAAAACGGATCATGCTCACATCCCAACGTCAACACTACCACCGAACAGGAGTACCATAAACAGAAGTCATTCCCTATCAACCTTTCACCTTACACAACAGTGACCTTTTTTAGAAACTAACCAAACACAACCATGGCACCAACTTCAATGTACAGCATTAAGCTACCACCACTCCACGTACAACGTCAATTAGACATCACGAACTAGCTCACAGATTACGTTAATGCGACACAACTACCAACTTCAACCAACGAAGGGTACACGTGTCCCACGACGACTCATCTTACTCCTCCGAACAACCACAGAACAAGTATGCCCACGAGCAAATGCAGGTCACCTTATCCTCAACTAGCTGATCACAGCTCCATTACATTTCACACCACCAAGAAAGAACAGTTTACACAACTGCTTTCCAGTTGACACAAGATTTATTAAGAAGAAAGACCTGAGACGGTGAGAACGCCTATAGCAGGCTTCGTCGAACAAGGAAAAGAAAAGAATACTATGTCGACGAAACAACCTCAGTCATGTCGCACTTAACCACCAACATAAATCCGCGTCCACTAGCAACTCTCTTTCATCTCTTACAACTCAACATCTCCACGGTACCATGGTGCTCAAGTTCCACAAATATCACAACTCCTGTCTTCACTGGTAACTCCCTTCGACAACACTTTTCAGTACTCCCACAGTTCCAACAACAGTGGACACATCCGTCTCAATTTACCATTTACTAGCTCCTGAAACGAAACCCAACAACGACTTCAACTTACAACTTAATCACTCTCAGCAACATCAATATCATCAGGCTCACGATCTCATGCAGCTTTACAGTACGACAGGTGAGTTCGAAATATGCGTCTCCTCTCTGCATCTACAAATAAAACAGTTACTTCTGTATGAAATGACAACACTTTATACAGACCGGTATATTTCGGAATCAACTTTCCTGAGACTTTATTTCCAGGCGTTTTCTTCCAGAAATTCTTGACAAACACAAGATCATTTACCTTAAACTTCCCTTGAATTCGACCCTTGTTATAACGAACAGCAAGCTTGTCGTGAGAAACCTTAATAGCTTCCTGAGCCTCCTTCCATATCTCTTTTACTCTTTCAGGCGTCGGTTGATCAGGCAACAAATCATTTAACGACCACAGATTAATCAACGACGAGTTAGGTGCGAAAGCACACATTAAGGAAAACGGTGTCTTTCCATGCGATTCATGATCCGCCGTGTTGAATGCATAAGCTAACCAATGCAGCGATGAATCCCACTTTGCATGGTTGTCCCTATGGTAAGCAATGAGTGCAGATCTCAAATTTCTATTTAACCTTTCCGCCAAACTGGGGTTTGGATAATACAGTGTCGTAGTGACATGCGATATCGAGTATTCGAAACAAAAATTCCTCATTTGAATAGATGTGAAAGTCTTAGCATTGTCCGAAATAAGGTACTGACACGGACCAAAAGATATGAAAATACTCTGCAAACATTTAATTACAGAAGTTGAGTTACTGACTTTAGTAGGAAAAATCCAACAGAATCTAGAAAATCCGTCGACACAAACCAACGCAAACCTATTTCCAACCTTGGACCTCGGGAATGGCCCGACGAAATCCACGTACAAACGCTCCATGGGTCTTGATGCGGGCTCAGATGATAGAAATCCCACCTTGCTCGAGACTGCGGGTTTACTGACATTGCATGAACGACATCCTAGCACAAACTTTCGAATATCACGATCCATTTGTTTTTAAGTGAAAGATTTACGGATCTTTTGCCTAGTCTTAAATATCCCCAGATGACCTCCCACTGGAGACTCGTGGAAATACCGAAGCTTACCATCTACCTACTGAACAGGTAACACGACCTTAGGTATCTTGTCATGATGAGCAACACAACACTCCAGAACGCTGAAAATATGGATGAACAGCCTCTCCATTAGTTAATTTACTGATGATACCCTCTAAGATAGGATCCTCCCTCTGGTGAATAGCAATATCTTTGAAAAGTAAGGGTGAATTATTCAACATGTGCTGAGCAGAACTCGCTCCAACCATAACATTACTCATAGCTACTGGCTGAACTCCCTTCTTGCCCAACGGAACTTCTTCATACATCCTATTCAGAGAGTCGGCCACCACATTCTCAGAACCCTTGATGTGGCGCACCTTAAACTTAAACGAAGATATGCGTGTTGCCCACCTGGCAATGCGCCCAGTCTTCCTCGGCCTAGCTAACACCCAACTCAATGCCTGATTATCAACTTCCAATTCAAATTCAACATGTTCGATGTACAACTTAAATTTTTCCAATGCGAACATCACTGCGAGTCCTTCCAGTTCGTAGACAGAATATGAAGATTCAGGTTTAGTTAATGTTCGAGATGTGAACGCAATCGCCCTCCTACCATCATCTCCTTCTTGAAGTAAAACTGCAGCTACAGCTCCCAATGAAGCAGCGGTCTGAATAATAAACGTTTTGTTGAAATCTGGGACAGCCAGTACTGGTGCGTTGCATCAAGCATCTTTAAGATCGTCAAATGCAGCTTGCTGCGACTCACCCCACACGAAAGGAACATTCTTCTGCCTCAACTGATTCAACGGAATGGCTCGACGAGCAAAATCCGGGATGAACTTTCGGAAAAAAAATTATCATGCCGACAAACCGAGCTATTCCCTTGACATTGACCGGCACCTTGTAGTCTCTTATACTCTGCGTACGAGAGGGATCGACAGAAACCCCATTAGCTGACACAATGTGTCCCAAGAACGAGATCTGCGACTTAGCGAAGGAAGTCTTAGACATTTTCACAGTTAAACCAGCTGTTTTGAGTCTCTCAAACACTTCTCTTAAATGGCGGACAAGATCCTCGAAATTGTTACTGAACACCACCACATCGTCTAAATAGTGGTACAAAAATTTAAATTTTATGCCTGAGAAGACACGATCCAATAACCTGCTCAGAACAGCTCCTCCAGTGCTCAAACCAAACGGGAGACGATTGTACTCAAACAAATTCCAGTCCGTGGCGAATGCAGTTACATGCTTTGACTCTTCAGCCAACGGCACCTGATTATATGATTGCGTCAAATCAAGCAGCGAGAAGAAACGAGCGTCTTTAAACCAACAGAAACAGTTGTGTAGATCCGGCAAAGGTATCGACTCTTGAACAACTTTCTTGTTAAGTCTCCGATAATCGACCACCGGTCGAAAACCACCGTCAGGTTTCGGGACCAAAAATATCGGCGATGAGTATTTGGAAATAGACGGGCGAATAACACCATCAGCCAGCATCTTATCAATGATCTTTTTCAATTCTGCCATCTTGGGCGTACTCAATCGGTAAGGCGGATGACGAACAGGAATGTCATCCTCAACAATTATTTTATATGACATCAAATTAGTAACACCCAACTTATCAGTAAATACCTCAGGATACTCGGAACACAAATCTCGAATAACTCAAGCTTGACCGTCAGAAAGGTTGCCTAAATCGAGGTCATCAACCCCAAAACTTGCCTCTTGCTCAGCTTTCTCTTCAACGTCCACATGACCGGTTCCAACTTCATACCTTTCGGAAGCCGAGAATTTCAATTTAAGATCAGGACAAAAGTTAAACCAAAACGTTTCTCTCCCCACGTCTAAAGTCACTCCTGAATGAGACATAAAATTTTCCCCTAAAATAACCGGACAAGACAACTTCGCAATAATCCAAAATGGAAACTTCCACGTGAAATTGTGGATGCGAATCTTCAATTTAACCGAACCAAGAATTTCTAATGATGAATTATTTGCTGACACAACTTTAACGTCCACCTGGGACAACGCTAGGAACTTACAAATTCCTTTCATGGCCTGATACCAATCTTCACTCTTTAACGATGCTGCACTGCCCGAATCAAGTAAAGCACTCACGTTAGCATCATTTATAAGAATCTCAATCCCAGGAGAAGGTAATAACGAATTTAAAGAAATTTTGGAACAGCTTTCCTGACCAAACTTTGCTTCACAAATAGTACCCGACATCGATAAAACCTCATCAGCATTGTCACGATGCCAGCTCTCCTTCTGTCAACCTTGCCTATAGTTACACTCCCGATCAGAATGACCACTTCCACCACAACGACCACAATTTACAACATTAACTCCTTCACGCACAGTGGCACCTTGTCCAACAATCTCGCCTCTCCGATCTTGACCATTCTGCACACGAGCATTTCCATCACGACCCTGATTCTGAGGATCTCTCACTTCACGATTCCTATCCTGCCTAGCTTGAGGACGAGCATTCCCCCCAACGATTCGGCTTACCTTGAGGTCTTCGATCCACCCAACGATCATTTCTACCTTGAAATCTGTTATTATTATTACTCCAACGATGTTGCATCTCCTTTGACCTATTACGATTCAACTGGCTCACATGACCGCTATGCGGTTCATTTTGTATTACAGACTCTGCATGAACAACAATTGCATTCAACTCCGACACAGTTCGAGCACGGTATCCTACTCTCAGTACGGACCTATACTCGGGAGTTATACCATCTAATATGTGAGAAACAATTTCCCCTTCAGTGAAATTGACAGAAAATACCTTCGCAAACTTAAGAATATCCTGCACGTAAGAAGTCATCGACTCTCCAACACACTGGAGACGATAGAAATACTGGTGTTCAATCGGGCCAATCGATCTTGAAAGCACAAAATTTTCTAACGCCAACCCAATAAAAAAAGGCTTCGGAAGGAACAGGCTGGATTTGGACAACATCGCAGCTGTGTGGATCACATCAACACCCTCCGAATCATCCTGGAGCAAAGTGTGGAGTGGCGGAATACCCTTTACCTCTCATTTGTTGACTTCGAGAAAGCCTTCGACTCCGTAAAACAAAGAATCTTGTGGAAGACCCTCGAGGATTATAAAATTCCAACAAAGATCATCAGAATCATGAGAGAGAGATGTACGAAGGGTATGAGTGCCAGGTTCTTCACGAAGGCAAATTAACAGAAAAGATAAAGGTCAGTTCCGGAGTGAGACAAGGGTGTTTCCTTTCCCCCTCTCTGTTCCTGTTGGTCCTGGATAGTGTGATGAAGAAGGTAATGGGATGACGGAAGAGGGGTATTCAATGGGGTATAAGTGACAGGCTTGAAGATCTGGATTTCGCAGACGACATTCGTCTTATGGCACAACGGTACCGTGACATAGAAGATAAGCTGGGGAGGTTGCAGAGAGAAGCAGAACGTGCAGGACTGATGATCAACACCAACAAGACCAAAGAGATGAGGATAAATTCTGACATCACGACTAGTTTGACAGTCAACGGAAAGGACATTGAGCGAGTTGAGTCCTTCCTCTACCTTGGAAGTATAGTCACAAATGATGGGGGAGCAGAGGAAGATGTTCGAAGCCGTATCAGGAAGGCAAATGGTGCCTTTGTCCAGCTCTACCCCATCTGGAGAAATAGAAACATTTCCAGGAAGACCAAGCTCCGCCTTTTCAATAGCAACGTAAAGTCGATTCTTCTCTACGGCTGGAAACATGGAAAGTCACAAAACCGATCAACAACCAGCTACAGGTGTTCATTAACAGATGTCTGCGTCGCATCATGAATGTGAGTGGCCGGACGTAATCTCAAATGAAGATCTTTGGACCATCACCAATCAACAACCGATTAGCATCCAGATCAAGGAGAGGAAATGGCGCTGGATTGGTCACACACTAAGGAAGCCGGACGGAGCTATTGAGAGGGCGGCGCTAGACTGGAATCCTCAAGGCGCCAGCATGCGAGGTCGACCTAAGAAGACCTGGAAGAGGACGATCGAAAATGAAATTGCAGAGGTGGACAAGAACTGGAGTCAAGTGAAGAGATTGGCCAGGAACCGTACTGCGTGGAGAAATTTCGCCAAGGCCCTATGCTCCGGAAGGAGCGGCAGGAATTAAGTAAGTAACCCAATAAAATCCATAATTCTAGTATTCTTAGCCATGGTTTCAACTACCATTTTTCTCATGAGTCCACAAGTAAATGGGAACATTATTTGATATATTTGGACATCAGTTACATCGAAAACTTCAGCGTATTCTTCAATTTCAACTAATTCTCTCAAAAACATGATAATCCCGTCAGTAGTATCAGTACTCAGATTTTTCAACCTTGCCACACAAGCTGTCAACGGATGAGCCAAATTTCCAAAATTCTTCTGAGTGAACACAGAACGACCCTGATTTCCTTCACTTAATTCATCAGAACTTGCTAATGCTTCTCCACGTCTCACTCGACTAATTGCTCGATCATCGAGATCACCTTGATCATAGAAATTAAATCTGTTCTTCGACCTTCGGTTACGCCCTTCAGATGACGACGATAAAGGAATTATCTGACCATCCAATAAAGCAGATTGATCTACTCGACTAACTGGAAACTTATTCGGCCTAGGCAAATTTCGCATAGAACCCTGATCAATCAAATTAGCACGCCTACGAACACTGCCACTGCTGGATACAGAATTTGCATTCGAATAAGAATACTTAACACCACCATACGAGTTACTCATAGTGTAAACAGGAAGTACATTGCCCACATTTACAGATCTGGCACTAGAAACACGACATACACCTTCACTTCTTAATAACGAACGGCGTTCATATAGGTTAGGCCTAGCATCAAATTCAGAAAATCTATCATCAACACGACCACCATACACAAGCGAGGAAATTGGCACTCCTGAATCAACTCCCGACCTAATATCTTGACAACACAGAAGTTTCCCTAATTAAATTCAACTCGGCTGGAGACGCTTCCCCGACCCTCAACTGATTAAACCGTGTCACGACACCATTAACTATTGACCTCTTAGCAGAATTACGAGTATTTTCCAATCTGAAATTAATTCACTTCGACCATCACTAACACGACCATTACTCACTCGATGTTCAACGTTTTGCATAGGCACATTCATAACGTTAACAGGTTGCTGAAATAAAGGATTAGACACTGTAGCAGAATGCATGTCATATCTATCTACATCAACAGAATCAACCACAGGATACAACCGAGAACTACCCTCTACTGTAATACTACGTTGTACTACACTAGGTACAGCAAAATTACTAGCACTGAGAGACTGAGGTAAATCAAAATTTCTTTCTCTCTTAACTGCTTGTACAGAATCCTGATCTGGACTATCAACACTAGACTGGCTACGATCATCCTACAACTGATTTTCACTTTGAAAATCTTCTGTCGCAAAACAGGATCTGATTCGTCAAAAACCTTTTCAGCACACTTGACTAAATTTATTTCAGCTTCAATGATCTCAATTAACTCCTCGTCCGATTTATGAACTGACACAATAAAGATGTCCTCGCAACGTGTGAATAGATAACGCAGCCTAGCTCGCAGTCTATCATACTGAGATGAAGTACCATACTCCTCCAAGAAAAACAAATTCACAATACTACTACATAAATACACTTTGTACTGCATCTAGAACTTACTCAGATTAAGATCCGCATCCCGCTCGAATGTTGGCAATTCCACAGGAACGTCAAGATTCTCACTTAACCTCTCACGAGCCGACTCCAAGTCTGGTGGCACCACCATTCTTCTGATTTGTAGCTCGTAAGCCACTTCATCCTCATACAGATATTTGGTATCAGGAACGTATCTCTCCGTCATGATAAAAGAGAAAGCAAAACACAAATATTAGAACATATCCCACTCAGAGTCCTACCTAATAAATTATTTAGAACCAGTTTCTTTTGTTCAACTGTCAATTTTCTCAAAATTTGAACTGAATAGGGTTTGCACCACATTAAATGATGCCAGAAAAGCAAAAATGAAACATAACGGTACTCGTTTCACGACCACAAGCAAGAAATGTACCACAATGAAAGGCAACCATAACCTGAAGCAACATTAGGATGCATGACAAGATCTGCCGGCTGCAGAAAATCAAACCACGCTCCATAGCTAACAAAAACTATACCCCAAAAGATTAAGGCGATACACCTTTAGAAGGATTTCCAAGACAATGCTCGTTGGCGGGAAGGCCGACTTTCCAGAGCCGTGTCTTGTGGTCGCTTGCCGATTAACGTAGCTCTAACTCGTTTTAAAAAAACATATATTGAAAATCAACATGACAATGAATACATATTATTTGACAGTTGAACATAAATACAAGAAATACACTCCTGAGAAAATGGTGGGGGAGCCCATGAATAGTTTGAAAATGGCAAGGCCAAGAACACGCGGAAACACCACGAAATTAGGTTGAGAAAATAAATAAAGTAAACCTGAAATAAATCAAATGACCATCAGAGTCACAAAGTTACATGAGATCGTACCGAGTTACCAAACGTGGCTTCAAACCACGAGAACCCACTTCGCATATTTGCAAGGTCAAAATCCAAAAGAAATATCACCAAACATCAAGTGAAAAATTATTTCACATAACACCGAAAACACGCGCACTCATTAGACAAGGATTCAGTTAGCATAAGGCGCAAACAATAAAATTAGGATGAATTGAAAAATAAAATTGCCAAATTTCTCAAGATGGCGTCAGCCTGACGCTGTCAAGCATGCTGAGAGCATGCATCACAAAACATCGAAAATATTAACGAAATCTGAGTTTCGTATGCAAATCATATGTTCCACATCAAGGTAACACTTTAAGGAACGCGTAGCACTAAAATAATGATATTCAGGTCTCGCCAGACCACAATTTGCCAAACATTAATCAGAGCGATTATCTAGTACGTCTGAACGTACGGCCATCTTGCCAACAACTTATTCAAAAATAATAATGGAAAACAAAACTAGTGACGAAACGAAGGACAGTCACCAGTAATTTAAACACATAACTCCCACCAAAAGGAATTAACCTTAAGCTAAAAACCTAATTTACGTTGACACCACTAAATGAATTGGTAGCAAGCATTAAAAGGGAAGAACAATAATTAAGCAAATCGGAACCTTTAAAATCTGCTCAAATTTCAGGCCCTTAAGTAATAAAAATATTTGATCATAGAAATAACACCAAGAAAATTATCAAGGCTTGCTTGCAATACCAGAAAGCTAAAGTCTTTTATTTCCCTAAGTGGGCCAAATGAATCACCACGACACAATGATTCAAGAAAATCAAAGTATTTGAAGTATAATTCATAAAAATTAGTTCAAAATATAATATTAAATTTCAAAATTAATCAGTCAATTTCAAGTTCCTCTCATACCTTCCGAGCTCGGCCAGGGCCGGAGCCCAGGCCACCACGTCCACTTTCCTTTTAAGTCATGTTGAGAGTCATAGAGCGTCACTTTTCCAACAAGCAGTTAGCCCGCCAGAGCGGCCTAGCGCATGCTCGCAACTCACGTCTTGCTGCAGAAGGTAGGTAGTGGCAGATTTCGAACTAAATCAACAAGTGAAGACATAGAATGTTTCTGCAGGTTGGCCAACACAATTTCCACATAAGTCGCCTTTTAAATGTCCGAAAACACTCTAGTTCGTATTTTATGTTGGTATTTAAAGAGCGGGAAAGTTCCTTGTTCTGATTGGTCACACGGCCACTTCTCAGGTTTAAATTTGAATAGAGCGACAAATTCAGGACATGAATGTTCATAAAAATTGCCTCAGGAGACAATAATGTCAAAAGGAAGTTCTATTGTCTGCAACAGACATTCCGAGTTTGTGGTGTTTGGTAGAGGTAAATACTGTAGTTTCTAAGGTCTTCAACCAAATAATGATTCTATTATACTCTTTGATAAAAACGAGTTATAACTACAGGGTTTTTCAAAACTCGACGGCAAAATTTCGGGAATGGGTTCCTCACAGTAAGATAAGAAACAAATGTTATGACAACATGGGTCTGGAAACGGATACTTCCAGAGTTATTCCCCTTGGCAGGAATGAATGAATGTTAGTACATAAATGTACATTACAAGTCCTGTTTGGTGTAAAAGAAATCGCGAAACCGGTTACAAATGGTACATGTAGGCATGTTGTGAATGGAAGCGATGTGCGTCGTATTAAAGACCTTAGCACTCATACATGATATGGGATCGTCTTACGGTTAAGCCGTTGCCGAGAACACGTCTGTTATCTGTGATTAGTGATTAATGTAGTGAAGTGAAGTGTGAGTTTCGGTCTGTTTAACACGTGTGGCATCTGTGATTTGGATTGTGGTTTTCCGTCTGCGTTCGTACGTAACGGAGGTAAGTACGTGAAGGTCATTGAAGTAGCCGTATGTAAGTTGTCCGTGGTTAACAGTCATTGTACAGTACTGTACTGTTATTTGTGGTTTGCAGGCCGCTCTGACGTACGCATGTACACGAACACAGTGCTTGCGAGCATGCATTACATTTATGGTTTGGCGGATGGGAATGCTTCGAAGGCACGTCGCTTGTATCGGGAACGATACCCCAGGCGCAGACTGCCGGACCGAAAGACATTTGAATCCATCCATCGCCGCCTCTGTGAACACGAGAGTTTCGCACGTCCACCAGGAACCGGGGGACGGTCAAGCAGTACAACAGTTGAGGAGGAGGAAGCCGTCCTCAACGCTGTGTTTGAATGTCCTCAAGTCAGCACTCGGCGGTTAGGCTTGCAGCGGAATAGGCCACACACGACTATCTGGAGACTGCTACGGGGAAACCTGTTGTATCCGTATCATCTGCAGCCTGTACAGGCCTTGTCGACTGCGGATTTTCCGGCAAGAGCAACTTTCTGCCGGTGGTACCTACAACAGTGCGGCGTGACGCCGAACTTCGCTGCGTATGTGTTGTTCACAGATGAAGCGACCTTCACAAGAGACGGAATACAGAATTTCCATAATCAGCACAGGTGGAGTGATGCAAATCCGCATGCGATCATCCCATCTTCTCATCAACAGAGGTTCGGCATTAACATCTGGGCAGGCATTGTTGGTGATTCCTTGTTGGGACCGTACGTTCTTCCGCGTAGGCTTACTGGACAGAACTACACGGATTTCTTGCGGACACAATTGCCTGAGTACTTGGACGACCTGCCACTTGCTGTCCGTCAAGCAATGTTTCTCATGCATGATGGTGCTCCCGCACATTTCAGTTTGTTGGCCCGCAGGTACCTGAATACCCATTTCCCTGGGCGCTGGATAGGTCGAGGAGGACCGATTGCGTGGCCACCACGCTCAACGGACTTGAACCCTCTGGACTTCTACCTGTGGGGACACCTGAAGTCGCTCGTGTATGCGAATCCTGTTCCTGATGAAGCTACGTTACGTGAGCGCATAGTGGCCACCTGTCAGGCAGTACGCACTACACCAGGAATTTTTGATCGCGTGCGTAATTCCATGCGACGATGAGCGGAGGCTTGTATTCGAGCGGAAGGCCGTCACTTTGAACATTTCCTGTGATTCCTGCTGATACGGTGAAAATGTACAAACGTGTGAATAAATCTGAAAGTATCCGTTTCCAGACCCATGTTGTCATAACATTTGTTTCTTATCTTACTGTGAGGAACCCATTCCCGAAATTTTGTCGTCGAGTTTTGAAACACCCTGTATACTCATACATATTGGAGAAAGTCGGCTATATGTTCTTTACTGAACATCTTGTTCTCTTAATACAATCGCTACACCACTATTTCCGGCTTCGGTATTGCCTGCGTGGATTACCCTGAAGTCATCAGAAATGAAGTCTCCATTTCCTGCCCATCAAGTTTCACACATCCCAAGGACATCTAGATTCTTCTTAATCGTAGAGTTTTTTACCACCTCAAGCCGTCCAGGTTGTAGAAGAGTTCTTACGTTCCATGTACTGTGCCCGAATTACTTACCATCACCTGTTTAAACCCACGAAGACAGCCGGATCGTAGAACCTGAAAATCCCCGGCTAGAAAAAAAAAACAAGTCCTACTAACATGTGAATGGGATAAAAAGGACACAATTATATCTAATAAGATGGCATTAGGAAAGACCATAGCCAAAATCGCATAATAGCTCAGAGAACAAGAGATTTCCTCGGGAGAGTGGACTATTCCGAAAAAAACAGGGATGGCCTTCCTAATACAACCTTCCATCACCTGTTTAAAGCATCACACAGAAGAATTTTAAAATGAAATTCAATTTATTGAGAAAAAGTATAACATCTGGACAAAATCCTATCATTCCTACTGAAAAAAGTCAACCCCTGGCACTATCCAGCCCATGACGGGCTAAAGCCGACCAAGCGACCGCTGCCCGGCCATTTGGCCTGCAGATATTGGGGTGGCGCGTGATCTGTGCGTCGGGTCCCCTCGGCCGTTAATCTTGGTATTCGTAATCGGGGCGCTGTCTCACTGTCAGACACCTACTCAATTGTCCTCACGAGGCTGAGTGCACCCCGTTCCAACCCTCACGTCAGTTTTAAAATCCCTGACGGAGCCGGGGATCGAACCCGGGGCCTCCGTGTGAGAGGCAGGCGCGCATTCCTACTGAAAGGAAAGAATAACCCCACAAAACTCGGGTAAAAATACTGAATGCCAGTAACAAAATACTGGTAATGCCTACAACTGTGGCAAGAAATCAGGTGTCTACCGCGACACACACATGGCCAAAAAAATCTATACAAGAATGTTTAATTGTAATTGGTCGTCGACGATGTAATGACTAAATCGATGTAATTTTCCTAGTCATTAAATTATCATGTTTCAATATCATCAATCAACAATAAAGCAAATATTTACATTTTATGCAGAACGTTGAGTTACACCTAATGTGTACTCTCATTTAAATTTTTTTACAAGACTGGATTCGACCTTCCATCCCAAGATTTACTTGTCATTGATCGGTTGCACTATTCCTAATTTGTGATATAATCTATTAATATGAATTTCATTATGAATCTGTTGACAGTTGTTAATTACTTTCTTGGGTAAATTCCAACTATATAATTCTATTTATGACACAGTGTTTTACTCAGTTTATTTATCAGGGTGCTTATTATAGAAAGATGCTATACTCAAACATTTGGTCCCAAAATTCCATTTAAGGATTGACCTTAAGCTCGATGTGGATTATCACACAATCTCGAATATGTGCTCTCACTAGCACGATTCCATAACATTTATAACACTCAACAGTGTATCCTTAAATAACTATCACATCATTTTTCAAAATATGCACGACAATGAGTACACCTGCTTATTGGTGACCCTATACCAAATAGATCGTACAATGATCTTTATTGCACCTCGGTGCTGCACAAAATAATTCACATACATCGTGAATATAAAGATTGAAGTAAATTACACTTGTGTCGAAAATAGAAAATGTCGAAGAAAATGATCCTATTAAGCTTTAAGCTTTGCCTCACAATATTCATTACAATTATTCTTAATAACTGAGACTTCCTTGAAGTCTGAACTAGGATTTATTAATAACTGAGTGTTGATGCTTGCCAATATCGTACAATCATAAGTATTGACTGCATATGAAATGCCTCAAACTATCAAAAGTCACAAGAAATATGTGATCTGGATTAAAGTGAAAATTGATCAAATTTAACTAATTATGAAGACTTCCTCCCAATCAGGCGAACTCGAGAATGATTTAGCAATACTACCTACAACATGAACCTAGTAAAACAGAAGTATGTTTTTGAAAGAACTATTGATTCATTAGGCAGTATCGGTAATATCTCTCGCTCTGTAGAGAAGTATGAAGTCTTCCAGAAAAATAACTAATCATAGTTATCCGCTAATCCATCCTCAGAAAAACTTCAATTTCCAAATGACATTTAATTTAAAAAAAACATTTTTAAGTAATTTCTTCAAACAGAAAATTAATTTCATCAACGTAGCTCATGTCTCAGTGTATCAAAGACACTTTCATAATCCTATCAAAATATCAAAGTGCTCAAGTGCACTAAAATCAGAATGCATTAGACACAAAATAGTTCCTATCTCTATCGAAAATATAGATCTTCTCCTGTGATGAGTCTTCGCGATAATGAATATATGCATTAATTAAATAAAAATTTACTAGAATCAAATATAGTTACCAAAACTACACAATATTGGATGCATTTGGTTAACGCAAATCAAAATTCAGGCTGGCCAAGAAGTCAGAGACGACAGAGCATCGAACCTGAACTTCTGTTCATCCATGCTCTATTTTAAGGATCTATGGCAACTATGGTTACTTTCAAATACCCCGCCAGCCACTACTAATAAAGTTGTAAGTCTTCTACCTTTTGCCAGTCTTCGTAGCGATGATCTAAAAAAGGATATTATAATGTCATGGTAATCCACTATGGACCTCACCAGAACATAATACCCCTCCATGGGCATTCAGGGTGTCGAACCTAGGATCTGCTTTCTCCGACCAGGCTCCAGGGTCGCTTAACGCACGAAATGGTCTCGCGATCAGAGTCCACGCACTCGCGCCTCCCGACAGAAAATAACAGGATGTGGCAACTGAGAGACATTCGATAGCAACCATATGTTAGGCCCATCTCGATTGGAGATATTAAAGACATGTTCTCAAAAGATTGCTTCATCTGATGTGAGAATAGCATGTTTTTAAAACACATGCTAAATGTTGCTGTCATTGGTAATCTCTACCATGCTCTGAATGTAGTGCCTATGCCATAATTTAGCCTTGCATGTCTTTAATCACTGTATACTGTATATCCTTTTCCCCCTGATGTCTGCTTGTTAAACATGGCACTTGAGAAAGATATCGTTCCTATACACATACAGTGTATATTTTATAAACTGTCCGTAGCTCCAAAACTCGGCAAGAGTTGAATATAATCTTGTTTCACACAAGCTGTCCTTAATGGCATCTCTCGCTTCCTATTCGCATATCACTCCGCACTGGCACTGCAATAGCAATAGACCTCGCTCAAACGCTTAAAAGTCGAACACGACACTGACAATTCCGTATTGCTTACGTGGGTATATTATTAGCTTTGGAATAACCTAACCCCCAAGGGAAGATGATAAAGAAAAGGAAGTGGGTTTCGGACTGGAGAAAAAGGATGGAGAAATAGGACGAGAGTCCTACAAAAGTTATAAGTTTAACTTTAAGTATACTCAAAGGCAGCTGCCACTGCAAATCCGCTCTCCGATACCTAAAGTGGGTAGGGACCTGGGAAAAGCTAACGGGAAACGCAGCTGGAACTTGGGCTGTTCGCGAGAAAGTAGCTGTAGCGTATTCCCTCTCAAGCATACATATGCCTACTATGGGGAAGGGTGGTGGTCTGGCAAGACAAAGATTAACGGATTTATTGTGTATCTGTTCAAAGGAGTTTGTTTCTAAACAGGTTATTTGAAGAATGCCAATAATTTGATCAGCTTCGAGATTTTAGTTTTTGAAATTGTAGAACTTCTAAAGAGCGACCAAATGCTTCCAGGAAGGATAGGGATAAAGCCATTATACCTTTGGGAATAATTTTGGGAAGTGTGCCAATAGTTGCATTTAGAAATGGCTAAGCTTTTACCCAGCAAGGCGCCGACTAAAAGTTTAGACAATGAGAAACACTTATATTTTGAAAAACCAACCATAAGTGTTAGAGAGAATCTCCACAAGCAGGAAGCTGGCGTAGCGAGCTGTGCTTGCCTTACTGGCCAGTTAGAACTAGCTATTAAAGCTAAGAGAGACTTTACTAAGTTACCAACTAAGAGTTCTTTTTCAAATGCAACAAGTGGTGAAAACCCTATCAATAGATTTATTTTTATTGAATAGGAAGAGTCAAGGAAGACAGGATCTTGCCTAACCGTTATGTTAGAAAAATGATAAAGCGAAAAACAAATATTTAATTTATTTAACAATGCAAAAAGAAGTAGTTTTTATAACAAATATATAATTTTGATTTCTATAAACAATTGGGGTCGCAGACCTCCGAAAACATTTAAAGCTTGCGCCAGGCAATTGATAATTCTTTTGGTTTTAAACCTTTTATTCTTTAAAATCTTCGTAAGATTTTGAAATAAGAGTTTAGTGCTTTTCAGTCGGTCAACACGTATGTACCCAAAACAGATGGGTTATGCCCTAATCCTGAAATAAATTACATGAGATTAATAAAACACTAGGATGACCAGTTTCGATCGTCAAGCGATCATCATCAGATCCATTACACTTTAGGCTATAAAATCTATGTTTGAAATACAGGTGAAAATATTTACAATATGTACAATTATTTAGTTGCAGTATTGGTACTGCAACTGTCAGTGTATGCTAAATGCAGTATATATGTTAGGTGAAATGCTAAATGGTGATAGCTATCCGGAGTTTGTACTTTAGAGAGATTATATGGTTGTAAACTATGGTTAAACTATAAAATTTTAGGCTAACTACTTATCTGATTGTCTTCCGTACTACAGCTACTCGCAGTTTTCGTGCTCACTGGAACTCACTGTGCGGTCGACACCACAAGATTTTGAAATGACGAAGATAATTAAATGAAAAATTTTAAGATGACTGGCGTAATTAAAGTTAAACAATAAATCAAGTACAAGGTGTGTACTTTAAGGATTTCTTGGTAAGTATCTTAGAAAGAATAACAACTTCGAAAGTAACAACAACAAAAAGCAGGAAGAATAAAATAGAAGTTTCTATAACTTCTTGTATTGATACAGAAATACTTGTTTGGATTATACAAATAGGGCAGGTCACTTATTGTGAAACCTGAAGAGAAAAATCGAAAGGAAGTTTCTAGAACTCCTATGTTTAAGTAGGGATCACGAGAAAAATGGGGCAAGTTTCCCTTTCGTGAAACCTCGAGATAACTCACTTATGAGTTGAAAGAATTGTATTCTCTCATTAGGAGGGAGAAACAATATAATTTAAGACGTGCACTAGACACGAAGTTATACAGACATTAATTCGTTATACATGTGGCATATAAGGGAGGGCACTTATTGAGAGTGACACCTCATTGAAAAAAGACCTAAAGTAACAATTTTATTATTTTGGTTTGTTAGTAAGGGGGTTTGGGAAAGATCAAATGGGATTATGGAAAAGTGTTCATGGCCGTATTTATTGTACACGGACGAGCGCGACGCGGATGAAAGGTTGAACAAGCACTGTTTTCACTATAGTCTGTTGATATAGTTGAAAAGTTCACCGTAGTAGCACAAAAAGTTGATAGCAAGGAAAGTTATTGCAATGGTGGAAAATAACTAGTTACACTAGATTTGCGAGAATCTATTGCTTGAGAAAGTTGTAGGTTATAGTTGAATGCACCAGAAAAAATCCCAACGGAGGAAGAAAAATTAGATATTGATTAGCAGTTCATAAGGAAGATTCCTTAGTTTGAAAAAGTATTCCCATATGTGAGTGGAAAGTACTAGAAGGTTTAACTCGTAGATAAATTGTTCGGCATGGAAAATTCCAGAACAATCATGACTGAAGAATAGGGCAAAAGTTAGTCCAGCGGTGGAACGAGCTAAGTATTTTATAGACAGTGGGTAATTTAATGTTGTCCCACGTTGTGAGAAAATCTCTCATTTAATAAGCATAAGAAATGCTGCTTCATGTTAAGATTGGCTTAGATAGACAAAAGCCCAACATAGAAATTCCCGCGAAGGATGATTATTACCCCAAATATAGAAATCTCACACTGCCTATAAAATGATCATTAAAAAGCATGTAGCTATTTAAAATCAATTAAAATAAGTTGAAGAACGTAGAAGTAGTACTTAGCTCATTTATGATGAACGGCGAATCCTTAGGTGACCGTTAGTCAGGAATTCACAACATGGCGAAGATTTTAAAGTTTGTCTCTCGAGGTGAGGAGACGAGCTTTAGTAAAGCTCCGACTGACTAGATTGACTTCCGACGTACAAGTGAGACACGCTCAACGGAGCTCGAAGGGACCAGGGAAGGGAAAAAATTGGGGGTAGGAGACAAAATGAATACATATAAGAATAGCCAACATTGAAATATTAATTTCTCTTGATGAAATGATCTTCAAAGAGTTGATAGTAGGAGTCACTAGTGCAGCCTGGAGGGTGAAAAAGTAGATGAAGTTCTCTTGATCACGGAGATGATAGCTGACGATGGCGACGAGATCTGGTGGCTAGATTGATCAGGAAGTCCTCTTTTACAGGGAAGAATTGAGGAACTTCAGAGATTCGCTGCTAGATGACGCTAGGTGGGTCATGGAAGATATATATCTAGAACAGACTTACAGGTAATATGAGAGACATATATCGACAAAGAGAAATCAGTAGATCACTGTTGGTGTTTGAGAAAAAAGGAAGGGATGAACTGAAGCAAAGAGAAGCAAAAGCTTACTCTATCTTACCGAGTATTCCAAAGAATACACCAGTACGCACAGTAGAGTCCGTTACTCCACTTATTTCACTAGTCGACTAATGACAAGTACTCCCGTGAAAAGATTTTCTGTACGGAAACATATTGCGTTCTGATTTCTGATGGTGAGTCGCTCTCTCACGAGGGCTCCTTTCCCCACTCTAAGATATGCTAGTTCGAACACCGTCGCTAGGACTGTCATATATATATACATCTTTTATCATTTTACCCTTTCTCATTAAGTTTTGAATACTTGCATACACTTTCTAGTATTCTGGCAAGTTGTTTAATATCTTTTTCACGTAAATCGCTCTAGTTTACTTGAAAACATTATAATATTTCATCAGGTCTTGTCGCCATTGATACTGTGAACCAATAATATGATTTCTTCTTCATTATCTGTCCCAGTGTTCATAGACGCTCGCGAGACATCGGCTGGGGTGACCCACATCTGAGGTGTAATGACCGCCCGTCATATGGTCTCTCGCGGAGTACCGTATGAGGGTTCTCAGCTTGTGGCGCACGGTCCATGAATTAATGGTACAGTACCAATAGTGAATTTGCAGTTGTCATTGCGAGGGTTTCGTTGAATGACGACCGAAGAGGCCTCGCTACTGTTTCCACTCTTGCCGGATCTTGGTTTACGATTCCCATGATCAGTAGAATCACAATCAATAGAGAAACTCGTCATGGCTGCTATACTTGGGATATCCTAGGATCTTGAATGGAGTGGTTTCCCGCTGCCTTCTCCATTCCATGCCGTTGGCCACCTAGTAGCTCTTCCGCCTTTAGGAGCAGCTTTCCCCTCCAAGGACAAGAGAGTGCCCTTCTTCTAACCGCTCATCCGCCCTCCGAAGAAACCGTTGGCACTTGATAAAAGTGGTCGCCTTATCGCGGGCGATGTTTGGTGCCTGATATATGCCCATATAACGGTATGAATCTAAAATCAGGATCATGCATAGTAGCCTACAGTATAGTTAATTTTTGCTTGTGTGTACCATATATGTTGTTGTTGTTGTTTCCTATGGCTAGCCCGGATTCCAATCCATCAGCTTTCTTGCGTTCCAATAGAGTTGTGTGAGGTTTCCTGAAGTTCTGGCAGTCACATCAAGTTTGTTGCAATGTAGCAGGTGCCCCTTATCCATTTTACTTCCAGGTTCGTGACAAAGTGTGCTTTCTTCAGATCTCAAGATGTTTATTCATTTTAGATGAGCTGCAAAGCAGTCATTTCTATATTCTGGAACGTTTTTGCCAAAATTGTTACTCGTTTAGCACCACCCAGGGGACACGTACAGCTTAAGGTATGCTGCGGACTTGAGTAACTTCATCCCCCTTGTACCATATGTTTACCATTTAAAAATGTGAGCAGAATGTGTGCTGGGTGAATTGTGTAGGTATCTAGCACCAGTGTCTCATGACTCCACTGCCCAACTGCACACAGAGAGGTGATTCTGGTGTATTTTGGAACTCTAGATCCATGCTGTATTTCATACTTAGAACAATGATACAATATGGTACTCCAGAATATGTTTGATTCTTTCATAAATTAATAGGCTGTGATCGTTACAGTACCTGTGAACAGTCTGCTTGCATTACTGAACAAAGGGATTACAAAAGATTATAAATTAGCCCACTGCTGTGTTAGTCTCCAACTTACAGGGCTAGCTTCATTTTTGTCTCAAGCACTGTATGGTACAGTACCAGTATCAGAAGTTTAGCTTTAGAACAAACTACGAGTATTATGCTACAGGTCTACTTATATTTTATATCTTGCATTTAAACGGTTGCCTGCATTAGGGAATTTTCTATTAAAACATCCTGCTGGGAGCAATAGGGTATCCTGAACTAGCACCAACAAATAGAGCACAGGTACTATGTGGAATCATTTAAGATAACAAATAACACACAATAGGTTTTTACAAACGCTTTAAAGCGAAGATTTATCGTATTATTAACTTGTCATTCTTCAAATTCGATGCTTATAAAATGCCAATGGAAGGCAAATCCATTGAGTCATGACATCTAGCTGACAAGTTTCACATAAGATAACCCGATTAAAGGGAAGTCAAGTACCTACTTGAGCAATCTGGAATCTGAGCAATTTGTGATACATATTTAATAACTATCTATTGACACTAGACTCAATTATATTAATCATTTGGTTTGAACATCAATTCTCAATATGCATTAAAAATAATTTTATGTTCGACCCTGACTATTATATGTCAGAAAACTGTACTATAATGAGGCTCATTATAACACTATTTTTCATTATGAAACAGTTTCTCCCACCAATCAGAGCTCAAGAAACAGTTGTTCGACCAATTAGATAATTAGATTCGCTGAGTTCCATGGCCTTCTAATTTAAATTTCACTGCCTGGCCTAGTGTCATAGCAGGGCAATCGAGGAGGCCATGGTCAAATACAAGGCATTCTCTGTGTCTCATTCGCTCTGTTCAGTACGTAATACTGACGAAATCTTGACAGATATTTATGAATATTTATGTTCGAACATAAAATAGTTATACTAATTATCGTCGAATATAAACAGTCGTATGCAACTCGTATGGAAATTATAAAACTCGCGTACGCTCGTTTTATAAACATACTCGTGTCTTAATTATTGCCATTATAGGCTCGTTGCATAATGTACTATTATAATTATCACATCAAAGCATTTTGGCTATCACAACAGACAGTATGTTAGCAAAGATTTAAAATCATTGAGAGATCCACAGATTTGCTTGAATTCACATAGAAGAGGCTCATATCAGACAAATATTTACCACAAAATTCAGGGGTGTTTATATTAGCTAACGTGGTCTAGGCGAAAACCATTGGTCTGCCGGATGCGATTCAGCACCGAATGCGTGGGGTTGGCAATAATGTACATGATGCTGAAAATGGCGGAGTCAGCTGGAATTTCATCTATATAAGGCGTGGTTCTATTTGGGATTGCTGGGTGGGTTACAGTCAGAGGATGAGTAAACATCTATTACTATATCATCTCCAGATTTTTTCCCTACTACCGGTATGACTAGAGGTATTTTGTCTAATTTCAGTAGTTTAAGAATTTTTTACTACGGTTCTGGTGTTCTGTACTACTACCACTGGAGCATGTTCATATGTAAACATGTACATGTAAACATTTCAAAATGTGATAGTCTATTATAAAAGAATACAGTACCGGTATAACTAGGTTTAATTCTCCCATGCACAACAAACTTGCCTCTCAGTTAGGGAGATTCGTTGATTAATTATTTAATGAGAAACTCCGTTCGTTATTATCTGAAACTTGGAGCAATACTTTTAGGCCTACTCTAACCTTAAAAGGACTAGACGTGGTCAATTGCGAATTCTTTACAAGCTAATGTATTAGTTGATAGGGCTCGTTATATTATTAAGAATATATCGGCTATTTATGTAGTAGGTTAACATTGCTTAGATAAAAGAAAAACAACGTTTACTGGTTCTTACCACAGAATGTTTTGTTGGTATGAAACACTCTCGTTTACGTTTCTTCAAATTCTCTTCTTCGGGGAACTTAGACACTTGAACTTTATTTTCAATATTACAATTACCCCTGCTCTTCGGCACACAACACTTGTAAACCATATTTTACTGCAAAAAAAATCGCAGAATAACTACAATGGCATACCCCACACATCTGCCCTCGAGATCCACCATTTTGCCTACTTTTAATTCAGTGCAACGGCCTTCTATGTACTATAGGTGGTGTTGGTTCAACCTAGCAGCTCTACTGTCGGGAAGATCGTCAAGAAGGGGATGTTCGTTGCTTAGCACGCACTCGTGTTGAATGGAAAGGTGTTAGTGCATAGCAGAAGGCGGTGATATATCTTAATCACTGTTTTTTTTTTTTTTTTTTTTTTCATATTCCAGTAATTGTAATTATTTTATGTTCACTGACTGAAAGTTACAGTGTCAATTGTCAATGAGGCAACACTGAAAAATGGCCTCAAAGCTATCTTTTTTTGGTTTCACGAAATTCCAAATTTTCTTCGTCAGTCGATCATCGGAGATTCTGAAGATGTGCCTATAGGATAATAACCTTTTCTCTTTCATTGTTGACATGACTGGTTCTATCTTTATGTATAACTCTTCATTTGATTTCAAACGTATGTGTCCGTCAACCCAACTGTTGCCTAAAATTTATCTCAATATCCTGCGTTCTCTTTTGACTATACTAACTGGTCGACTAGAAGGAATGATTAATAAATATAAAAGGTCTTTAAATAGAAATTGGCCAGTAGTACTGGTTAAAATTATAGTTTTAAATAATTTTAAAACTCCACCTGGTTTAATTTCGTTTGGAACAACCCAGCCAGTCCCAAGTCCGGGTTAAGTGAGGAGGGTTGGACGTAGGGTCAGCAACACTACCTATGAAACTTGACAATCAAACAATCATCCCGATTGTAATGGTAGCGATAATAGTAACCAGCACAAAGATGTCGGATCAAAAAATGACGGCGTTGGTGTAAAGCCGAAAGGTCGTCCAACGGCTGATGCTGGATCGATATTTAGTGCAAATCTACATCCCGAATTGGAACGTAGAACGTGCAAACTTTGTATCAGTGCGGTAAACTTGCACAAGTGCTGCACGCAACCTACGTATTGGTGAAGCCAGATGGGTTGATAGTGGTAAAATTTCTAGTGATGGAAAAACAATATTGTACTCCGGACATCAAAATCAACATGAATATGGAGTGGCTTTGATACTAAGCAAGGAAGCAAACCAAACCCTGATTGGCTGGAAAGCAATTAGCCCCCGTGTAATTATGGCCAGGTTTCAATCGAGACATACGAAAACAACATTTATCCAAGCCTATGCACCGATAGAAGATAAAGATGACTTGGAGAAAGACGCATTCTGCGACCAACTACAATCAACGATAGACGAGACTCCTGGTCATGATTTGAAGCTTTTGATTGTCTATTTTAATGCGCAGATCAGTAGCAACAGAGATGGCTTAGAACATGTCATTGGTCCACATGGATCAGCAATGCATACCAACGATAATGGAGAACGTTTATTATTGTTCTGTAGCATGAATAACCTCTGCATTGGGAATACCTACTTTCCGCACAAGAACATACTCAAGAAGACTTGGAGATCACCTGACGGAGTGACAAGGTATGAGATTGACTACATCTGTGTAAGCAAACGTTGGAGGTCATCCCTGCTTGATGTGCGAGTCTATCGAGGTGCAGATATTGCATCTGACCATAGTTTAAAGAAACTGCAGACAAAGCAACCAGTTCGTGCACTGGCCACTGAAACATTAAAGGAATATACCATCAAGGACGAGTTTCAACTTGTATTAAAAAAATCGATTCCAGCTACTCCAAAACTACTACTGACATCGAAGGGCATTGGACACTGTTCCGATCCGTATATAAGCGACATCTGTTGCGCACCTGACTGTACCTCTGGTGGCTTGGTCGGGAACGTCCCTTTATTCTTTGGTTTTTAGAGAGTTCTTTGAGCCAAGAAATAACAATCTGTATGTAAAGTTTTGCAATAACTTGTGACACAAACATAGAAGAGCAGAACCAAGTAAGAGTTCAGATCAAATAAATTCACTGCTTCTACAAATAAAACATTGGTCCTCCGCACGCGAAAATTGACCGCAGTGAAATAAAGTTCAAGTCCAAGTCAAGGTATGTGTTACGTCTAGCAACCCTTTCTATTCCTTTACTCATATACAGTCCAATTATGGCAGCTACAGATTTAAACGTATTGATAAAGAAGCGAGGCATTTTGAAGGGCAGGCTGAGGCGCATTCAGTCATATGTCGAGCAGTTTGATAACTCTCAGAGTATAGAGCTAATAAAAGGCAGGCTAAAAAACCATGGAGGAAATTTTCGACGACTTAAAAGTCATTCAGTCAGACTTGGAAGTGTACGATGACAAAACTAAGGGGCATGTAGACCAGGGGTTGTCAAAGTGGGGGGCGCAGAGAGTGATAAACGGGGGTGCTGGCTTTGATTGAAATATTTATATTTCATATTCTGTAACAAATATTACTATCCTCATATTCATGAACCTATCATAGGCAGGTAGCTCCCAAGACCATTCAAGAATAATATACTCTACCTTTGCTTTCTTATTTCACAAGAACTGACCAGTAGATCCTGCCAGCAGAAATTCTGAGAAAAGGTGGCGAGTAACATTTCCCACACAGCTCCCTTTCACTCGCCACCCGCAGTGACATCTCCTTACCAAACACCTAATGACAATGTGACCGCCACTTCCTTTCAAGAATGGATTCCAAGAATGGATTCTTCTATTTCTGCCGTTGCCGATTCGAATTCAGCTAGGCCTTTCCAGTCAGGTCAAAGACAATGAGTAAACAGGTGAATTCCAGTGCGTGGTTAGCCAACTTTACAATAAACTGATACGAGTGACGCTATTACCCATGGATAAGTGGCTTATTAGAAGTGGTAAAAAGAGACCCCATTGGTGTAATTAGAACACCATTGGATCGACCAATTAAAAGTCTCCATTTTCAGAAAGATTTCTGAGTGAGTTCAGAATCAGCAAAGGTTGAGCGTTAAGGTGCATGGGATAGTGAATATGACAAGAACAAAGAAAAGAGAGAGCAAGTAGCTTTAACATATATATGTATTAAAAATAGGGGGCTGCGTGGCGCAGTCGGTAGAGGCGCTGAGCTTCTGACTGAAAGGGAGTGGGTTCGATCCCCACCCAGGTAGTGGATTTTAGAAACAAAACTACCACTTTCGGAAACGCAAATGGCCCTGGGGTTCACTCAGCCTACACCAGAAATGAGTTCCGGGGTAATTCCTGGGAGCAAAGACGGCCGGGCGTGGAGCTGACAACTCCATCCCATCTAGTGCCGATGTCAGAAAAAGTGGAAGCCTCTACCTTCCACTACTCCCAGGGCCTCCATGGCCTGTACGGAGTTGACTTTGCTTTGCTTTCTATGTATTAAAAATAACATAGTCAGAGTTATATCATACAAGTTCACAGTTTTCTTTACAAAATGATAATTGCTTCATTGAGACAAGGTTAATACTTTAAACACAACTAAATTAAATTGATCTTCTGATTGAAAAGAAAAATGTAATTTATAAAGATTTTTGAAGGCTGACAGGGAGAAAATCCTGTCGTACCTTTGAAAGAGAATGATTTGGGGAGTTGCCAAGATGAAACAGAATAACTTGCAAAATAAATACGATGGCAGACACCGAATGCGTGAACTGCATGCACGATTTACTGAGAAGTTGAGATTGCAGAAACAGGTAGGCAAGCAGTCCTATAACCCGAACGTGAACCATGAAATAAGTAGTGCACAAGAAAAGTGCAATGGCAGATGCAGGTCTGCTTTAGAATTAACATGACAAAGTATGAAATACATAATGCATCTTAGTACTTAACTTTAAAAGGTAGTGTAGGTGACAATCCACATTTGCGTAGAACATAGATGATGACATAGGTTATGTCCAGTTCGTGATTGCGTGCATAAAAGTACCTGACGATTTTACAGACGTATCGTGGAACACTTGTTGAATAGTAAGGCTGACCTTAGCTATCGCGAAGTTAAAGACTTGTAGCATGAAGATGAAATGATAATATTCACTAAGTAGGAATAGATTTCCGTAGTACTGGAAGATGTATAATTGACATCTTAATGTTCGTGTCGCAGGAACACGTTGAAGTGTGATCCCAGTTGGATCATTTGAAAAATGTCTTTGAAGATATGGCGAAGGTTATATTAAAACACTTCTTGACGCAGAAGTTGAGGTTTATCGTCCGGTATTCAAGACGGGTGGCTAGCATATCGCTAACGAAGAATTCACATCGAGGATGGTTTTTTTTACGGGGGGGGGGGGGCGGGCGAAAGAGTTTCCGCACACCCCCCCCCCCCCCCCCCCCCCGCGTGGCACCCGACCTTACTACTGGTGCCTCCGACATGCAGTTAATCTACGATAGTAGAATAGAAAGCATAGGGGATTGGATAAAAGGAATGTCATTTAGGACTTAGTGCCTGTCCGATCGCGGTCGCGATTTACCAGGCATAATTAGCATATATTAACATTGGTATATATTATATATGTGCACATATAAATATGTACACATATATAAGGGTAAGATTGTAGGGCCAGGGAAAACCGCATAGGCAGAAAGGAAAGATTGCCTACACGTAAAACCTGGCGGCTTGGTTATTGCCACATGCAAGGAAATGTGGGTATGGAAATGAGTAGGTTGTTGTTAGTTGGGAGAAGGTATCATGCACCAGATCCATGTCCGTCTTCTCGCCTGTTCGTCTCCGGGGAATCCGTTAGAACTCGGCACTGCTGGGATCAGCGCGGGCCTTGCCGGCTACCGAGCAATGGAACAAGTATCCGAAGAACCTGCGCCACTACCCGGTCTCCATGGGGTCCCTGGTACCTAGCCTCCGAGACCGGAGAGTGGAGTGGGGGCCTCGCCTGCCGAAGCAGGGGCCTAGCGGGCGGTCCACGGGAACGAGCCACCTTCCTCTCTGCTCTTGCCATGGACCTGTAGACAGGGCAACTGCGATGGGATGACGGATGGCCACCGGCGCGTCTCGCGGCGCCGTGCAGCCGGTGTGGTGATGGGCACCTGAGCACCGGTTACAACGGACTGGAGAGCCGCAAGATCCCTGGGAGTGGCCCCATCTCAGACAGCGAAAACACTGTAAAAGCTGGCCTGAGCGGGGCCGCATATTACCTGATTGGTGCGGCTGTCCCTGGCTGCGGCCAAGGCTAGTAAACTACAGAGGTTGCCTCAATATGGAGCTCTTAGGCGAGGGGATCGCGGAGGGAAGGGAAATGACGTGACGTCACACGTTTTCTCGTAGCGCGCGAGGCGCGAGATATGCTAGGAAAGTCAACTTTCCCACACATTATATTGTATGGATTGCAGTGGTTTAAACACGTGTTTTAAGCCCTTTCGTTTATAATCATGCCAGGCCAAAGATATGCTGTGGCAGTTTGTCACAGTTATTATAAAGTTGGAAATGACGTGTCGTTTTTCACGATGCCTAAAGACGCATGCCTTCGCAATCAGTGGATAGCTGCACGTAAGCGAAAAGATCATTGCAACCCTCAAACAAGTAGGATATGTTCCCTCCACTTTAAGAGTGAAGACTTCGAATTAGACTACAGGGCCGAATTGCTTAATATAAAGCCAAGATTTCCAAGGAATCTAAAACCAAATGGTAAGTGAGCCTAGCTGGCCTACTCTTAAGTTTTGAAGACCTGCTAGGATGATTTTAAAGCTGTTAATATTTTGTACATATTTCGTACATGGTATCAGGGGCGTATATACAATTTTTTTCGAGGGGGAGGGGGTGACTATCGTGGAAAATTGTGAGTACTTAATGAATTTTCTATTATAGCCTATGGAGTATGAATGGAAAATATCTAAATGGGCTACTTTTCAATTTATTAAACAGAAAGGTAAACACTCATTTTCTTTTCCAAATTGATAATTATTTCTTAAAAGTAGACTACTGTGAAATACATTGTATGTTGTACCCAAGTTGGCTTTTTTCGGGGGGATCTGGAGCCCCCTCAGCCCCCACCCCCACCCCTTATATACGCCCATGCATGGTATTTTGATTTTGGACAAGATGGAAAATTTCGTGAGTAATTCTCTTTGCATTGGTAAAAATCTTTGCAAATATTCCAGAAAGCATTCATCATTTCAATAAAATCCCTTCGACTTCTGTACCAAGATATGGCCCGTAGGCATAATACAAAGTACATCCTCACACATAGGCTAAATCAAGATGTACTGGAAAACCTATTTTCACAATTGCTAATCGGTGGTGGCTTACACGATCATCATTCTCCCCTTGACTGCATTTACAGACTGAGGATGATTATTTTAGGAAAAATTCCAGGAGTTGTTCAAAAGCAAACAAACACTGCTGATCCATATTCATATGAATATGTAGTTGCTAAAGCACTAAACAAAGCTGGCATAGTGTCGGAATCAAGTAACGTGCTTCCAGAACCAACCTTAGGGAGCAATGTGCAACCAGAGTCCTTCATTGTGCTTCATTGCCAATATCATGGAACAAAGTGAGAAAGATGGCAGGTTATGTAGTCCACATGTTCCAAGATAAATTTCCACAACTTGGGAACTTAACCTACGGAATGCAAACTCAACACGATTATGCATCACCAACCTGGATTAAACACTTGTCATACGGTGGTGTGACCGATCCCTCAGAAACTTGGCTAAACCAGTTCCGGCACATTTCAGCAAAATTCGTCACATTTCACGGAAAATACGGATTTCAACGAGGCAAGAACGTTCTAAGAACGACAGATTTTGTGTCGAGAGAAGTTCCTGACGTACCGTCTGGTGGGGTTGAGGCAGCTGTGATAACAATTTTCTTCATCAGATTGATACATTCCAATTCTATCTTGCATAAGAAGTGGTTATTGGAAGTCACTAACACCCACGATACTTCTACCGAGTCTAGGCGAATTTCCTAGAAATTCAAGAAGATCACAACATAAGTAAGTAGGCTACATTCAGTTATTTTATCACCCATTTACCAATAATTTCATGAGAATAAACTGTTCTTTGCGTACTCAACAGCTGATGTTGACAGTTTCGTTACGTTCCCCACATGGCGCGTTTGGTATCTTGTGACGTCATCCGCCTTGTGAGCGCTGATTGGTGAGTGAAAATTGAGGCAACCTCTGTAGTTTATAAGCCTTGGGCTGCGGCTGGTGGCCTCACGGCGTCCTGGCTCCCCTTCCTGGGAACGCTGCGGGCGACGGGTCATATGGGCTACTGCGATTCTTCCTCCGCTGCTTTGAGGCCTTCCTGGTGGCCCCGGCCGTCTCTGGTGTCCCCTTCCTGGTACTGGTGGCGGGCGCGAGTTGCCCCGCTAAAGGCCCCACCTGGGGCTCTGGAAGTTGCTCCTCCTGGATGGCGGGCGCGAGTTGACCCGCTAATGGCACCGCCTGAGGTGCTGGTGGAGACGCCTGCGTCGTCCTGGAGAAGGTCAGGGGAACCGCCTGAGTCCCGACCTCAGCCAGCGTCGCGGCGACCATCCTGGGCCCGACGGCTCGGAGTATGCGTGGAGGCCCCGGCTGGAGGCCAGGTACCACCGCGACCTGCCACATTGAAGACAGCGTTGCGAGGTACGACTGGTAGGCGTCCATCTGGTATGGCCTGACCATGACCCCAGTGGGGAGGTAGGCTTCGATGTCCTCGTGGCGTGAGTCCAGGCACTCCTTGATGTCCCTCCACTCTTCTTCCTGGTTGTGGTCTGGCCTGTAATAAACAAAGCCCAGGTGCTGGGGTCGTAGCTACCTGCTAGCTCGGAGCCTGGGGAAGTGGCCCCAGGGCGCCCATGCGCTGTGTCCGAGCTCACATCGCTCGCCCAGGTGTTCGGTGGTGGTGGTGCTGCTGCTGTCCTGTCGCGGCAGGCTAGTCGTTCCTGGTGTCCAGATCTTCTCGGACATGGCTAGCTCGGAGGGGCTGGGGGAGGCGTCGGTTGGTTCGGACCACAGGGAAACCTGCGTTATGTCCGGGCTACCTGTGCTCCCCGGGCCGGGTGCTACTCCAGCGTTGAGTGCGCCAGCCGGGCTGTGAGGCACCCAACCTCGTCAACGGCTGGTGGCTTCTGCGCTGCTGGCGTCTTCTCACTAAGGGTCTGCTGGCGTGCTCGCGTGACCGGAGGAGAGGGCTCAGTGGAGGTTAACTCCCCACACCAGGAGCCTGCCGATCGCGGCCCTCTACCTCTCCGGGCGCGGTTGCGCCTGCCCTGACCCCTAGCTGGTTCGCCGGTCCTCTGCTGCCTCCTCCACTCGATGATCCCGCTGCTCGTAGTCTCCATCCCGGTAAGCTGTTGCAACAACTTTGCTGGTCTGCTGCTGCCACTGGCAAGTCGTCCTTCCTCTAAGGAGTCTGAGACATCCTCCATCGTCTGCCAGTTTATTAAATAGCAGACAGGCCTGCGTTCTCGAAAAATCGATGTCCAGCCGTTGGAGAGTCCCAAACACGTTGTCAGGAAGAAGCGCGGTGAGTGGCTGGAGAGAGGCCACGTCATGGAGAGGGCCAATGAGCGCGTAGCTTACTGAGACCAGCTGGACAGGCCGTAATACCACGAGGTATGAGAATAGTGACATATTAACACTTGAAAAAATGTCTTAAAGGCGAGATATGGATTGTAACACAAAAAGTAAGTACGTAAATCATTTTAAATATGTTTAAATTAAACAAGAAAGTGAAATAAAAAGTTAATTGTCACGAACACGTGGTGACGAAAAATGAGGTTATGAAATCAAATTCAGGTCTGACTTTTGACTTTAGCAAAACTTACAAAATTAACAAATTAATCATTTGCAAATGCGAACATACTGATAGAGGGGCGGCAAGAAAAAACAAAAAAGAAAACACAAAGTATGAGTAAGCGAGCTGCCACTTCCCTCTCCTCTGAAGTAAGTTCAAATACTCCAGTCTCCACCGGTTCCAAAATCTATCCCTAAGAGCTTCGACTCTTTTCCAGAGAATGGGCAAAGAAATATCGAGCTTGCGGTCGATGAGAGGTGGCGGAGCATTTAAGGAGCTACCTATTAAGAAATGACCAGGGGTTAAAGGAAGCAAATCGGAGGGGTCGTTAGACACAGGAGACAAGGGACGGGAATTGACAGTGCCTTCGATAAGAATAACAAAAGAATTGAATTCTTCAAACGATAGGATAGATTTTCCTATAGTTCTTTTGACATGGGTTTTAGTCAATTTGACACAAGCTTCCCATCTCCCACCATGATGAGGAGCGTATGGGCGGATGTAATGCCATTTAAAGCCTTTTAAATGAGCGTAGTTAGAAAGTTGCTCGTTGGCAGAACGAGAGCAGAGTGCCTTTTGCCATTGCTGAGAAGCACCAAGAAAGTTTCCGGCGTTGTCAGAGAAAACCTCAGAGGGAATTCCTCTTCGAGCACAAAGCGAGAAAAAGCAGAAAGAAAGTATGAAGTGAATGCGTTGGTGACCAATTCGAAATGAATAACACCAGTAACCATACAGACAAAAATTGCTATGTAAAGCTTGGCAAGAATTTTGCCTTTAGCTTTTAGACTGTTGGTTTGATATAGGAACAGACCAGCGTAATCAATACCAGTTAGAAGAAACGGTCTGCTGGGAGCGGAACGGAACGAAGGAAGGTCAGCCATAAGTTGCTGAGGAAACTTAGGTTTGGCCTTAAAGGAAAGAATACACTTTCTAACAACGGAGATGACCTCGTGCAAGCCATTAATGGGCCAGTAATGCTCACGAAGTAAACACAAGAGAGTGCGTGTGCCAACATGTAAGTGCTGATAGTGAAATTGACGTATGATCAATTTAGTAACGTGATGCTTTGAAGGAAGAATTACGGGGTGTTTCTTATCTTCAGGATAATCAGAAAAAGATAACCGACCACCTACTCTTAACAATCCGTTATCATCAACAAAGGGGCATAAAGCGAATAGTCTATTCCGCTTTTTGAGGGGTAGACCCTTAGATAGAGAATTAATTTCATCTGAAAAAAATTATTGTTGCGTGAGCAATAAGATTGTGGTAGTAGCAGACTGTAATTCAACAGCAGAAAGAAATGCTTGAGGAAACAATGGTTTTTCAAAGTGCTAGTCCACATCAAGATGTTTTCGTTAACTTTGTTAATGAACACTGTTCATGAACAATGATCATGAATATTTTTGACTGTTCATAAACAAAACAGCATGTTCGTTAACTTTTCGAGCATGTTCATGAACAAAATCTCTTTAACTTTTTAGGGGGCGTGGTGGCTCAGCGGTCTAGCTGTATGCCTCTCACCAAGGCGGTCCGGGTTCGATTCCCGGTCAATGCATGTGAGATTTTCGAAGTGAAATGCCATGTCCTGTGGTTCGGATTCCACGTAAAAAGGAGGTCCCGTGGCTCATAATCACAAGATTCACGGTCACGTAAAACTACAATCTTCTTTTCTTTAACTTTTGTGAATGAAACTTTTCATTAACTTTTCGTGTTTTCGTTATCATTTTGGTTCGCGCATGCGCAAAGATGCAATTAAAGCACCATAACTGAAATTGCTTGTTTTGATACTCTAGACAAGTACATAAGTGAAGTGTAGGAGTCACCAGTTGCTAGGAATCTTAATGTTATACCTAGTCTGTCATTAATGGAGATGGTTTGCCGATAATTTGTGTCATTTCTTGCCATTTCAGGCCCAATTACTGTCAACAAGAACTGAAAGTCATGTGGAGACATTCTCAGAAAGTTTTGAAAGCCTGCTGCATTTTGAATCAATAGTTCTAACATAAGTGTTCTCTCCAATCTTAATTCTAAACGCCTTTCCATTATTTTTCTTTGCCACACCTTGTGTCTGCGCTTTTCTCTAATTGTACTCACTAAAATAATGAAAGCTGCAGCTCTAAGTACTTTCTTCTTCCTGACCCTATCCATTATAACCTCACAAACAGTTCATTTAATGTTGAAGATGTTTAACAAAAGTTTATTTGGTGTGGACATAATGTTGAAGAAGTTTGTTAACAAATGTTTAGTAAACATGTTGAGAAATATTTTCATTAACATTGTTCATGAACATTGTTCGTTAACATTCTTCATTAACTTTGGTGTGAACTATCCTTAACACAAAGAATTTCCAACGAAGCAAGTAGGCTAAAACACGAACTAGCTTTTGAAAAGAAGAATATCTTTCAAGCAATGAAGGGGTAACCGTGGTTACAAGAGAAAAGGCGACTTTACGAGTTTCAGGAACATTCATTAAAGCAGAAGAAAATAGGGCTGGCCAAAATGAAGGTTCTTGCAATAACCAAGTTGGACCATGCCAGAAAAGACTAGATTTAGCTAGCTGGTGTGGAAGGCATCCACGAGAAATTATGTCTGCTGGGTTCTCCTTACCCGAGACATGTTTCCATTGAGGAGATGCGGATAGAGTTTGGATTTTTTCCACCCTATTGGCGACGAAGGATTGCCAATGCGTAGGGGCCTTAGAGATCCAAGCTCAAGTGATGGCGGCGTCAGTCCAGTAGTAGATATGACTGAAATGACAGTTGAGATTTGAGATAATTCGGCTGCGAGCAGGGCAGCGCATAAAACTAAGCGAGGCAATGAAACTGTTTTCAAATGAGCTACCTTTGACTTGGTACAAATTAAATTAGAGAATGAAGGAGTGTTACGACTGACCACATAAGCGCAACATCCGTAAGCTTTCTCGGAGCTATCTGCAAACAGATGCAGCTCTAGATTAGCAGAGAATGAAGTAGGGATAAGAACCCTGGGGATGTCTATGACTAGACAGATCAAGAAGATGAGTGCGGAAGGAAAGCCATCTTTCCAAGAGAGAAGGAGGGATAGGATCGTCCCAATCCGTTTTGAGAGACCATAGTTCCTGCATAAACATCTTAGCTTTGACTATGATCGGAGCTAGAAATTGAAGGGGGTCATAGATTTTGGCGATCTCTGAAAGAACTTGTCGCTTAGTTTGAGGAAGAATAGGAGACAAGCTGACTTGATAGAAAAATGAATCCGAAACGGGATACCAGTGAAGTCCTAAAACTTTAGTGGAATCAGCGGTATGTAAGAGCTCGACTGGTGTATCAGTGTTACCATTGGATATAAGCTTAGCTAGTACTTCTTGAGAATTATAATTCCATTTGTGAAGTAAGAAACCTCCTCCATGAAGCAACGCTTGGAGATCAAGTGAGTGTTCAAGTGCTTTGAAAGGGGAGCTAAAGGAATAAAGAAAATCATCCACATCAAAAGACTTTTGGGGAACATTTAAGGTATTAGCGGAAAAGAAGTTAGAGTCTTGGTCAGCGAGATGCTTTAAAGTGCGAATGGCCAAGAAAGCAGATGGTTAGACCATATGTGACAGTTTTTAATTTGAAGACCTTAATGGGTTTGGAAGGGCTATCACGCCAAAGAATTTGTTGCAAATTTTGCTGTTCAGAATTGATCAAGATTTGCCTATACATTTGTTTAATATCGGCGATGACACCAACATAAAACAAGCGAAAGTTTAACAGAACGGAAGAAAGATCAGACTGAATGGCGGGACCGGTAAGTAAGGTATCGTTTAATGAAATACCATTAGAATCTGGAGCGGAACCATTGAAAACGACTCGAATGATTTCCCTTGTGGAAGGGTTCTTCCAAACAGGGTGGTGATTCAAATAAACACTATCTTCAGAGGTAGTTTATTTATGAAGGACTTCCATGTGACCAGGGGCTTCGTAGTCTTCCATTAAGTCAATGTATTGAGCTTTGGCTGAAAAATCTTGTTTCAACTGATTTTTCCACAGCAAACAAATCCTTAAGAGCACGAGGATGTGAATCCTTTAAAACTGGGGGATAAGAAATACGAGGCATAGTAACAACAAATCTACCATCTGGGTTGCGAGTGGTGGTGGAGAGATAAAGCTGTTCGCAAAAGTCATCTTCAGTGGAAGAAGAAGGGATGGAATCGATAGACTCAATTTTCCAAAACTTTTCCAAATCGTTGTCCAACTCAACGTGAGTTAAGTGACATAAAGATGAACACTGCACAGTGGCAAGAGGGATATGACCCGTGACCAACCAACCGAACTTGGTGTAGTGGGCATAGATGCTAGAAGTTATATTAATTCTAGAAGGAAGGAAATTTTGCCAAAAGACATTAACACCTAGCAAAATGTCAACTGCAGCACTCTGATGAAAGTAGGGATCAGCTAATTTCAGATCAGAGGGGAAATGCCAAGTATCAATAGAAAACGAATGACTAGGAGTCGGGGCTCCAATAACAGGGATTGACAAACAATTTAAACTAAGGTTAGTGCCAAATTGCACCGAGTTGCGGTAATTTTCATATCCTGTAATTGTCGGGTGAGATCATGTATCTGTTGCTGCAGGTCGAGTGTATCTGATTTCATCTTTTTCCGTGATTTTGTTTTCGGACTCTGTGGTTTTAAAGTGTTGTCGTAATTGTTGTAGTGTCGTGTTTGTCATGGTGCACATTTTATCGACTAGGGCCGGTCTCTGGCCTTTCATAATCAACCGGATTTTCTGTTTTTCTGGCATCATGGCGTTTTTTTTTTTTGTCACACATGAGGAGTTTGGCGTTAATGTAGGCATTGCTGTTTTCTTTTGGTCCCTGTGTACGTTCCCTTATCTGGTCGTATAGATCTCCTCATCCGTGGTGTGTTTAAATTCTTGTTTCAAAAGGGTGCACAGTTCTTCCCATGTCGTGTTGCCTAAGTTGTGTCCATGTAGTTCAAACCATGTTAGGGCCGTGCCAGATAGGTAAGCGGGAAAGAGCCGCCTTCTGTCTGCGTTTGACCAGCCATTACTGCCGGTCACCCTGTTAAATCCCTTGATTTAGTCCTCAGGGTCTTGGTTGTCCCCTGAGTACTTCGTGGGATGGATGAGAGGATATTTTGCGTTTACGGCCATGTCTTCTGCGTGTGGGTCTGTGCTGTTATGTAAGGAAGTGTTAGATTCTGTGTGTTGCGATGTATGGGGTTAGTTTGTGAAGTCACGGGTTCGACTTGTGCTGAGTGTGATGCAATGTGTATGTCGGATTGTTGAATTGTTTCTGTGTTGTTTTGCAGGTCGTTACCTGACTCTCTGCCCATGTCACTGAAATCTCACTCCCGGAATACGTTAAGTGTAATAAGTAGGGGGTGTGTTCGTCGCCAGATATGGTTTCGCTAACCGGGGGGTGTGTTCGCTTATTGTGTTGACAGTATTACCGACACTGTTTTGTCTATGTCTGTTTTTATTGATTCTGCGTTAGTTTGTGTGTCTAGGGCTAAAGCCAATGATGTAGTGTCGTTTGTGATGTGTTCAGAGTCTAATATCTGTGTTATGAGGGTGAGTAAGCTGTCGTGTTTCTGTTGTGTGATATGGAGCTAATCTAGGAGTACGGAGGGGAGTGTTGGTGGGTTGTCCCCTGTGTTGTCACTGGATGTCGGTGATACAGATCCCTGTGATCTGTTGCGGGCTTGTGACCGTGTAAAATGAAGTGTTTTTGTGCCCGCTAGAGGGTATTTAGCGCGGATGTTCAGCGCTGACGCTTCAAGCTCCTGGAGTTGGCGGGGTGCAGTGTTTTCGTCTATTAGGTCTTCGTCTTTAAATTTTAGCTTGGGTCTGAGTGGTGTTGGGTTCGCCGCTAAATGGTGTCTCCAGTTCCTTAGGGTAGTTCTCAGTGTGGCCATATAATGTGGGGTTGTGAGTGTGAAAGGTTAATTTGTTTGTGTAATTGTTTAAAGTATCTAGTGTCCTTTATTTTTTGTGTTATTTGTGTGTTCGTTTTAAAGGGTGTGGGGGGGGGGAGTTAATTGTGTTGGGGCTAGACTTACACTTGCTTGAGTGTTTCGGTGGTACTGGCAAAACTTTTCTCAAATTTTGGGCTGTTTGACTGCTTAGAAATAGTACCGGACCGTAGCTACTGGGCTTTTTGTTTGAGCCCTTGTAATGTACTCGGCGCTCTATCAATTGTTAGGGGTTGGGGTTTATTTAGTGCCCTAACTGTGTGTTAATTATGGGGGTAAGTGTTGAAATTAACTTAACGGCTTAATCAATTATTTGGGGCTGAGCTCTTTAAGTGTTTGGCGACTTTAATACTTGTTGGGGGTGGAAATGGTCCCTAAACACTAATTGTTAATAAATTCAGTTCTCTAAATAAGTGTAGTGGCTAGCGAATTACAAGCTGAGAGCGGCAGGGCTGATTAGACAGCGGAGTGCTGACGAGCCGACCTTGTCGATGTACGTGGGGACGGCCTTGCTTGCAATGTGATGACGGCAAGCAGCTTGTCGATAAACTTGACTCAGCAGAATCTAAAGGTTAGTTGACTAGCGGTGAACTGTGGTAGGCGTTTAATAAAGTAGACAGAAAGAAAATCGTAATGAAATGTGAAAGTTTAATTGTGTGACTGTAAAGATGTGAGCAAGCTTCACTAATTATGTTTAGTGAAGTGCGATGTACAATGAATGGTGAAGATGATTAAGAAGTTCTGAAGGTGTGGTTTATGGGAAGGAAATACTTATAGGGATACCCTTGCACACACTAACCTGGATCAGTTGGTCGGCGCCTAGAGCCTTTGGCTTGCTCGTGTGCTGGTAGTTCTGCAGTCAGACCTCGATGTGTGGCGTAAATGGGTTTTTATAGGATGTTTTACTGCTGATTAAGAGAGTTGACACATAGTTGATCTACTTAGCACTTGTTGCTGGTGTTTTGTTAGTGTGGCAATGATGTAATAATTGCTACATGGCTGTAGATAATTTGCCAGGTCTGTTATGGAAGTTTTGTAATGAGATGGTTGTAGCTGTTGCTTTCTTGATGCTTTGGGTATGAGATTGGTGGTGAAGCGTGCTAAGTAGAGGGTAGATAGTTGTATTTGTACCCTGTGGGGACCTCAGGGTATAACAATACGGTACTTAATAAAATGTAGTTGAAAGCATGTGAGTAAAATAATAGTGTACAAGTGTAAAACGTGCCTGAATATTTCGTACGCAATAGGTTATCGGAGTATTCCTCTTTTAAGCATGAAGCTGTAGATTGGCAAATCAAATATGTAATATTATCGTAAGTTTGTATTCTAAAAGCTATCCGCAAATTTACTCGAAACATTATCCGCAGCGTACCCGTTATTCACACAGCAAACTATATCCGCGTGGCGAAAATATTTGCGGATATCCGCTTCCGCACAGCGCTTTAGCTATAAGATAAGTGTACATATTGTAAATATTTTCAGACATAGATTTTGTAGCCTAAGTGTAATGGATCTGATGATGATCGCTTGACGATCGAAACTGGTCATCCAAGTGTATTTATTAAACTCATGTATTTTTTTTTTCAGGATTAGGGAATAGCCCATCTCATTTGGGTACAATCGTGTTGACCGACTGAAAAGCACAAAACTTTTCTTTACTAAGGCAACACTGAAAAATGGCCTCAAACACCATAATGTCATTTTGGTACGTTGTTTATTTAACCTTACAACAGAGTTGGTCCGAAGAACATCTAGATCAGGGGTGGCCAACCTATTATTCTGTCCGGGGGTGAAGGGTTGGACGAACAAAGGGGTGTAAATGGTAAATTTGGAGGGTGTGGTCTAGTCGGGAGAGTTTCAGTGGATGTGTTGGAATTCGGGATTGAGCGTGTACGGGGGAGTTGTGGCAGATGGGAGAAGCTTTGGTTTATCGGGGTGGTGGTTTTTAGGCTATGCGCTAATTAAGAGAGCTATTAGCGCTCAGAGCAAGTGTTACGAGTTAAGCGCTTTACTACTAGCTGACCGTGCACTGCTCTGCTCGGCTCGGCAGCACTCAAGGTTTTGACAATGAAACTGAATACTGCCTACACAACGATTCTATAATTGAAAGCACTGAAGGGTCAAGGTATAGGGAGTTGGGAAGTAAATTCAAGTGTGAAATAAAAGTGTACAATGATCGTGTAGTGTGAATGGTCAAGTGTTTATTTGACCGTGATTGCTTTGATGGTGTCCCTCTGATTAGGGACGTATAACACAATTATAAATGTGATCTGTACAGTAATGAGTTATGGTACAAGTGGGTAGGAGTACACGTTGTAATGTTATGTAACAGGACTCTGAGATGCACACTTACCTACAGGTGAGAGTCAGTATCCAAAGGGGCGTAGCCTCAGGCAGCAACAGACCCTGAGCCTAGATCGAACCTCCCTCTTATGTGTTTTGGAACCGCTGACTCGGTATTTCATCAGTTGTAGCTGTCCCAGATACCTCAGAGTGTGATTGTGTGTATGTGTTGCATGGTGTTGGCTAACCACCCGTGGTAAGTGGCCGCCGTCTTGCAGTGTTTAGAAAATGTATAAGGTTTGCTGTATCTCCAGGTTGGGGTGGTTTCTGGGGGGTAGAAGAGGGTGTCGAATGTTATGATAGATGCGTCGTCCTTGTAGAGTAGTTGTAGATGTATTTATACATGTCCAGCTTGTGGGTGTGTGTGGGTTCAGTGGCGTAAGCCACATCTCCCTTGGGGGTGCGTAGGGTCCTAAGGGCGTAGGAATCCTTAGCCCTTAACAACACCTCCTCGATGTTTAGTTGGTGTCCCTACAAACTGGCATTAGTGTAAGGGTGGCTGTGTTGTTGTCTTCCTTCCTCTTCTTCTCCCTCTTCTTCATCTCGTACGGTGTGGATGTTGCGAAGTTGTTGGTCCAGCAGTTCCTTGGTGGTGTGTAGGTAGACTGTGCTCTCAGAGGGGTGGGTGTTAGGGGTTGGTACAGTGTTATAGATTTCAGTAACATGATCTTGGTAATTTAAACATATGACAATAATATATAGGTTTTACATCATTTCACTGTGCATGGTCGCTGTATAGCATCCTGCCGTTCCATACAGGAAGGAAAAAGAACATTTGTTTGACGGGTGGTTGCGCTGTCCGTGTGCTGGCTGAAAAAAATGCTCCCTGTATGCATTTGTTATATTAGTAAGGTTTACATATATGAAAGAGTGAAGGTGAAAGAAAAAACTGGTACCCTGAGGTGTAAAGTTAAGGGGATGTATTAAATGGTTTATTTTGTTGGGGTAAATAGGGTACCTTTACAATTTATCGTTAGTAGAAGAAATGGAAAGAAAAACAGTATATTCAGTGTTGACATTATGGCAGTGTTGAATGGTGTGACATATTGCAAGTTTATATGCGTAGGTGTACACTTGTGCATTAATCTCTTTGTGTACGCCTTGGATTTACAATTTTTACAATCATGATATTATATAAAATAATAATCTTACTACTAGACCGTTTCGCTCATGAGCCTGGTACCTTGTCTCATTCTCTACGCCTTCTCTAACGCTCTCGACTGGCCACTCATTCTCCCTTCATCTGCTATTCGCTGAGTTGTAGGTGCCTCTCACCTATAACTGTGGTTTAGTGGTCATGCCGCTAATTCATTTTTACCTTTCGTGAATTTTCCCCCGTGGGTGGAAAAAATTCACCTTGATAGCGAGGGTAGGCGCTCACAAACTCTGCGCCGCCCCTGGCTACCGTATATTGCTTATTATTCAAGCGTGTCCATACGTGTGGTTGCGTCAGCGCCGCTCGGTGCCCCACGGTCACCTTACGTCGCTGATCGGGGCGCCGTCACCTTATTGGCGCGAGTGAAGAACGATGAGTAGCAGTGTGTTTGTGTGACAGAGATAAGGGTGTGTGTAATTTGGTGTAGGAAATATATTTACAATAGACATGTTCATGCTCCTTGTCATCTGTGAATCAAGAAATGTATTAATGGCAACTCTTTTTCTGTTTTGTTGATCTGTGCATGCGTTGCTCCCTGGTTTTCCTGTGTTCCTGAAAGTGGATTAGTTATCAACAGTACAACGGGGGCGTGGTGGCTCAGCGGTCTAGCTGTATGCCTCTCACCAAGGCGGTCCGGGCTCGATTCCCGGTCAATGCATGTGAGATTTTCGAAGTGAAATGCCATGTCCTGTGGTTCGGATTCCACGTAAAAAGGAGGTCCCGTGGCTCATGATCTCAAGATTAACGGTCACGTTAAACTACAAGCTTCCTTTCCTTTTATCAACAGTACATTACATGTATATATATATATTACCTTTCCTTCGCTGCGCTTAATTTATAAAACCAAGTGTGGTGCCACTTAAGTCTAACTTACTTCTAGGTCGCCACCTCTATCACAATACTTATGTTCATACCCCTTGTGTATATGTGTAATTGTATGTCTTCTCAGTGTGCACAAATTGTGTGAAGTGTGTGTTTGTGACGTCACTTTACCTTGCACCATGATTATTTCTCTCTGGCTTCTGTCGTAGCGGTGGAGCTCTTTATCTGAAATAAATTACATGTTAATTAAATACAACAAGAGTCAACCCCTGGCATTATACAGCCCATGACGGGCTAAGGCCGACCAAGCGACCGCTGCCCAGCCATTTGGCCTGCAGATATTGGGGTGACGCGGGATCAGCGCGTCGGGTCCCCTCGACCGTTAATCTTGGTATTCGTGATCGGGGTGCTGTCTCACTGTCAGACAGCTACTCAATTGTCCTCACGAAGCTGAGTGCACCCCGTTCCAACCCTCTCGTCAGTTTTAAAATCCCTGACGGAGCTGGGGATCGAACCTGGGGCCTCCGGGTGAGAGGCAGGCGTGCTACCCCAACACCACAGGGCCGGCCGTTAATTAAATACACTTGACCATATATCTGATTTGCTATATTCATTGTACAGCACTGTGGTCGGTAAGCTTCGGTTGCTGTACCGGTGATGTCGCTTCGGACGTCTCGCGTATACATGCACTATTGAGCCTTTTTAAAACTCTAGGGATCGCTACCCGCTGTTTAATTCAGGGTGTAGTATCATACCTCTGGTCTTAGTGCCAGGAACTTTCTCTATTTCGTTTCATCGCGGAATTCGCTTTATTGTGCCTTTATCTCGACGGTCGAATACCGAACATTTAAATCTCTAGGGTTCGCCTACCGCTATTTAAATTAGGCTATAATATTACTAATACATCTGGTCTTAGTGCCAGGAAATACATTGACTCGCTCGTCGCGGAATATTACCTCGCGGCATACTTAATTTGCGCCCTATCGACGTTTCGTCGATGCTTTCTGCGTCTCGTTGATGCTTGTGTCGCCGCTTTGTCGGTCTTATACGCCACCGCGTGGGTCTTGCGATGCCGAACTAGCTTTGTAGTGTGTACTTAATCTACTTACTTAAAAAAATCCGAGATTGTTCCTTATTTATTGCCGAAATATGCTTCGTCAGCTACTGCTTTTGGCACAGCCACTGACTTATTAAATTTGCTTATCACTAAGTTGCTCTCGAAATGTGCAACTATGTCTTATGTACTAGAATTTTGACGTGAGGATCTGCCCGGTCGGCGTACCTTCCGGGCCGCCGTCGCATGCGTTCTATCAGAACCGGAATCCGATAGAAGCCCTTCGTCCCCTCCTAAACCTAAGTGTCGACGTCCCCCCTTTATACTAAGAGAGAGAGAGTGTGTGTGTGTGTGTGTGTGCGTGTGTGTGTATATATATATATATATCGGGATCAATGGCTTTATAGCCGTTTTATAAATCATTTTATGGGTGTCCCCGAAATGTAGTTGTTTATATATTTGTGTAAAATTCATGTTGAAGCGGTGCGGCAACTAGTACGTCGTCACTGCTCAATGCGGTGCGGAAACTAGCGCCTTGGGAGCTTATCCCCCCGTGGGGGTCGTTACCCTCCATTTATAACCCTGGGGGTCGCTGCCCTCCATTTAGCTAACGGTTCGCTAACCGACATTTGTGGGCGCGGAACAAAATCATCATATATATCAATCGGGAAAATCGTCCGAGAAAATTCATTCATTATCATCCGGGGAAATTCATTTATTCATAATCTTCACCTTTCTTCCGGGAAAGGACTTTTGTGGGCCTGGGGGGGGGGTTCGCTGAGCCCAGGCTCACGTCTTCACTTCCATGCTATCGGAAGACTCATCCCCACGCCTCAGGGATGCTGCTTAGCATTACAGACTAACTAATAGGTCAAGTCTTAAATTTGGTCGTCAGGATCTGCCCTGCCGTCCTTGGCTTTGCCCTTCTGTGCCTTTTTTTTATCGGCCTACATATACATATATGTACTGTATGTCATCACCTGGTGTGCACTCAGATCCTTTATTATCTATTTAAAGATAATTCTCTGGGGGGTGTAATTTAGTGTACCATGTAATGTGTACCAATTTATATATATGTATAATGTAACATTGTGTATGTCTGGGGTTGTAAGACATTCGAATCTCAGTGCCTGCTTTCGCCCTTCTTCGCTTAATCGGATCTCCCATGCTGATATTTTTGTATTCTGTATGTATATACATGTTAGTAGGATTGTGGATTGACATGGTATTATTAGCGAGGTCCGCTGTAGTGTTATTTGTTGTGAAGGTACAATACGTGGGTCTGGAAAGGTATGCATCGTTGGACTCTGTAATCTATTGGTATAGAGTCGGTAATGCTGTGGGAATGTTCTTTAAATTATTGGATGGGGTGGATTTTCCCAGTATGATCAAAATTCAAATGCATGCAGGTGTGATACTAATAAAACCCTGGGTAGGTGGGTAGGGTGTACATGCATATCGGGTAAGGGAATGGGTTGGCATGGGTTGAATAGTTTTATAGTTTACCATGCGGGTTGTATTACTGAAAATCTTTGTTAGTAAGTTAGTGGCCTTTCATCTATATACATAGATATATATCTAGCATCTATTATTTGCGTCCGAGCACCCCTATTACTCGGGTGATAGCGGTATGGTGCGGGGCGCAGTCAGCCCTCTTTTTAAACGCTTGAATGTTTACAACCCTCGTGTGCAGTGTGTGTGGTGTGCGTGTGTGTATGTAAATTGGTGGAAATGTTGGGGAATGGTGTATGGATCTTTGCGTGCATGTTCTTATGCGAACTTGTGGGTATATTATCTCTCTGTGCTGTTTACTAGGTTATTGTTCTCTCTTGGTCATATTATGTTTTCTCCGATTTTTGTCGCTATTCACGTGTGCTAACTGTGCGTTCGTACTCTCTGTATATGCCTTTATGTCACACTAGCAGTAGTGCCCGGCATCGCCCGGTGGATTTATTTGTTTTAAGGATGATAATGAATACTACTACAGAACTGGCACATGATACGTAAACTAACAGAAAATAATATTTTAAAAATATATCTTTTTGTGATGGTGGTGGTGGTGGGGGAGATAAGTAGTACAGTATAATGGACGTAACATTCAGGTCATTTTCCCGTAAAGATAATTATGAATAGGGAAACAGCTATTTACTAACTACAGCACTGACACATGTAATTTACAAGCAAATTTACAAAAAAAATAGAAAGAGGAGTAAGTGAAATAAAAGACACTGCCTAAGGCCTATATTCCATTGGCTGTTAGAAATGTAGAGTCCAATAGTGTCGTCTTTTGTCGCATAGCGCCGTAGGAAAATCAGAACTCTTTGGAAAACTTCGGCTGTCCCGAGCTACTGAGGTAGCAATAGTATCATTTACCGCCAAAAAGCGCTTAACGATAAGTTTCGGAATAAATGAAGATAAATTCGAAAGCACCAACGCTTATTGCAGCTGATAACCTCAATGTACTACACCAACACCATTGCACTTATACAGAGGCATAATATTTTCATGATAAAGGGGCCTAAGAAATCTTTTTGCACTAATTACCCCCCCCCCCTGTGACTGCAATTTATAAACAGCGCAAGATGCAACTATTTTCGCAATTCTGCACGAGAACACTGGTAGGGGTGACGTGATGCAGCCTGAACTGCCCGTCACAATAGACTTATTAAAATACTCTACCCTACTACGGACATGAATGGTTCTAGGGCCTTAATACGTGGTTTTCAAGTTCATTTTGTATTTTATTCTAAATGTAGGGAATGGAGTGCATTGTCCAAAATATCAAGTGGACTGTGTTACCAGCAGGGTTTCAAAGTGCATGTAAAATTTGGTGCAATTAGGAGATACGGTGTAGAATTGTGATGAAGGGCCTAAATGCAGGGAATGGAGTGGTCTGTCCAAAATTTAAAGTGGACAGTGTCACCCGCAGGGTTCCAAAGGGTAAGTATACAAAATGTGGTTCAGATCGGTGAAACGGTGTAGGTTTGTGCCAAAGGACTTAAATTCAGGGAATGGAGTGGTCTGTCCGAAATTTCAAGCAGACAGTGTTACTCGTCGGATTCCAAAGGGTAAGTATATAAAATTTGGTTCAGATCTGTGAAATGGTGTATATTTTTGCCAAAGGGCCTAAATACAGAGATTGGAGGGGTCTGTCCGAAATTTCATACAGACAGTGTTACTCGCAGGGTTCCAAAGGGTAAGTATACAAATTGTGGTTCTGATCGGTGAAACGGTGTAGATTTGTGCCAAAGGGCCTAAGTGCAAGGAATGGAGTGGTCTGTCGGAAATTTCATGTACACAGTGTTACTCGCAGGGTTCTAAAGGTTAAGTATACAAATTTTGGTTCAGATCGGGGAAAAGGTGTAGATTTGAACCCAAGGGCCTAAATGCAGGGAATGGACCGTTCTGTCATAAATTTCACGTAGACCTTGTTACCATCAGGGTTCCAAAGGGTAGGTATACAAATTTTGGTTCAGATAGGTGAAACGGTGTACGTATCACTAACCATAACGCCGGCGCATGCGGTTCGAGCTGTTCGGGTGCGCTTGTTTTACCGACTTACTGAACAAAAATCATTCTTTAAGGTTACCTGAGAGGTGTAGCCTAATACTACATAGCCTAAACTATTCCTCTTGAATGTGGCTATCATATAAAAAAGAATTTTTCGAATCGGACTGGTAGTTCCGTAGATTATCGCGTTTAAACACACAAATACACAAACTCTTCAGCTTTATTATATTAGTATAGTTAATGTCTGTTAAAATACCTTGCTTACTGCCGTTGTGGGAATATCATCCCTTACTTCCACTAGAATATGAATATGCCACCTGGGTAGCGTCCCTGCGCTTTCCCACTTTCTGCTGTATAGCGTGTCGGTTTTACCGTCCAATGCATCCCCTAGCTAATTAAGAGTACCATGTGGTTTGCGCCTAGCGCCCTTTTAAAACATGGCTGTTGTAACTGTGTAGATTGTGCGCGCATAGCGCCTTATGGTCTGTCTGCCTAGCTTCGTATGCAGCCTTGCCATTTATTGATATCCTCTATAGTCTTTATTTATAAGTATAATTTTATGCATTTGCCCTATCGTGGGGGTCAATTTTACTATCCTGCCCTTGTGCTAGGGTTTTTGTCATTGCTATAGTGGCTGTGAACCTCCCTGTTTTATACAGTGTGATCTCCTCTCAAATGGAGTTTATATTATTTATTATACGCCGTTACGTCTATCCGCCCTCGTGTTTAATTATCTGCTGTATCTATTTGCCAGTATAGAGATCGCTATGTGTTGGGGGTGAACTACCCTGTATTTTATAATTATGTGCATCCCTATCTTAGGGGATATTTTGTTTGTTGAGGACGCTATTGCTATTTGCCCTCACAGGTGATAATGTGTGGGCGTTTATTTGTTGCCATACTAAGAGTCTTATGTATTAAGTGTGAATGGGCAGGAAACGACCGTGGCCTGCAGCATGCCTTACCGCTTGGAGCGGTCTCGCTCGCCGCCCTGTAGTGGCCCGTCATGTGAATACTGTGTAATCCTAAGTATGCTTGGCCTACTTGGAAGCTAGCTTTGCCTACGCATGTAATCTCCATATCCCGTAATATAAAATATATAACTATTTGTTAGTGTCACCACGACTTTTCACTCTTTATCGCCTTTTGTCTTACTATTATGGGCCGTCTAAGTGAGTCCTGTTATCTGAGTAGCCTGCCTCGAGCCGGGCCTTATCTGTGTGTCGGTAGTCGTGTGCATGTACGTCTAGCCTTATCAGCCAATCCTATGGCTGGATTTTGCATGGCCGCTATGAGTGAGCGCCAAAGTCGGCATTCGCCATGGCGACTCGGTGTATTGCGTATCTGTACTGTTTGATATTTTGTGAATTTTTCCAGCTATCCTATGGGGGATATTGTCTTAGATAGCCGGAAGCTCCATGATGTAATCATGCGCCGTTGCAACTGTGTGTCCCCGTGTGTATGTTTGTATGTTGACCGTCAGCAGTTTTTGAAATATTATGTTTATAAGCGTGCCTAGAGTCGATTGGGGTATGTGGATGTTTTGAGCCTAGGAATTATTGCTATGTTATGTATCCGCAGCTTGCAATGTTATTTTGTTGCATCATTGCGGCTGCCTCGTATATATGGATTGTTTATGCTATGAGGCAACTTGTGCTTTCCACCGGTTTAGGATGATTTTAGAGCCCTATTTATGTCGACAGTGAATTATCATACTTGTCCAAGAAAAATTCCTCCGCTGTCCCTAACTGTTGTGTGTTTATGTAGTTGTGCGAATTTTGCGATGTCCCAGGTGAAATGAGTTGTTTGTTTAGGGCTGATTGCTTTTCAGTCGGTCGTCAATTTCGCCTACTAGCCCTTGTGGCCTTATGTATGCCTATCCTTATTGTGCACTTGTATACGGTGTCAAAGCCTTTCCTAGGGTGTCTGTCTGTTTCCGAGAGGAGTCCGTACCACTTGTTTTTCAGTTGGTCGACCTCTTCGGAGGACGCTCGCTCGCCTCTGTGTGTCCTTTATACCTTGTGTTTGCGCGTGTTATCAGTGTTATTATGTATATCCCCATGTGGCCTCTAGTAGTGTGTTTCGCAGCTAGATGGCATTGGATAACTTAGCTCTCGCCGCGCCCTGTCTCCCTGTGTCAATGTGTTTGTCTTCCAATCCCCGTGATTTGCACCCTGTTCCATTTTTGTGCATGAGTAGCACTATCTGTCTGTAATATAGAGTTTCACTGCAATGTGGGCTGTACGCGACTCACTTAGGTATTATGTATGCTTAGTGGAGTCTGATATGCCCTCTATTGGTATTTCGGGGTCGCTAATTCCCTAATTTTGGTTCTGTAGCGTGTATTGTGGGGCTAACATGCATGTGGGAAAATGTACACTCTTTGCAGTAATTTCTAAAATGCTGGTTGCCCCACGTTTTTAATTTCGGGAGTTATCAGGTTTTGAAAGTAGTGTGAATGATTGCATGTCACTGTAGTGTTATTGATAGCGCTGCTAAGTGTGCTGGCGACTCGTTATTCTACCGTATTGTGCTCTGTGTTTCTGCTGATCTAGCCATAGTTTCACATTGCAGTATTGTAACAGCAATTCTGACAGCCTGGCTGCCCGCTCGCTCTGTGTTGACAATTGCAATGTGCAAAGCAATCATGTCCGTAACCTGGTCTGAGTAATGGTGTTACTTGTCTACCACTTGTAATAAAAGACCCTATTGCTCAATACATTTGTGTGTGTTTCCAACTCTTTTTCAAGGATACGTAATGACGCTGCGTGTTGTTAAAATTATGTATTTTCTGCGAACCTCTGTGTTCTATGTCTGCCCGCGTTTATCTGTTATTATCGTATGTGCCCCTGTGTGGCCTCTAGTGTTGTGCTTCACAGCTAGGTCTCGCTGTCTATTTTTGCCCCTACCGATCCCCTGTAATTGGCTTAGGCATCCGTGGTCCGCGTCCTATACTTAAATTTTCTTGCCCTTTCTACGAGTGGGGCTGTTTCCCTTTCTCTTTGTAGCTTTTCCGCCCTTACTCGTTGGTGTCCTTGTTCGTGTGTGGTACGCTTTCATTCGGCGAACGTGGATTGTATCTTTGATGAGTTTGTGTCCATGCCGAACGTTCACTGCATAATTCAGGTCGGATATCCTTCTGCAAACTTTGAAGGGACCTGTCCAGTGCGGTATTAGGAATTCGGACACGTTCTTTTTGCGGGCTGGACTCCAAATCATGACCTGTTGACCTGGTATATACTCCTCGTGATTGTGTTTTTTGTCGTGTCGCTCTTTTTGCTTTTTTTTTTTTGTGCCGCGATTATGTTTTTCCTCGCGTTCATTCGCGCTATCTGTAAATACTCTAATCGGACTGCATTGTATGTGAGGGTGTCCTGGGGAATGTATACATTGTCTATTGGGCTTCTAGGTGTATAGCCATGTAATAGAAAGTATGGAGAGTATTTCGTAGCCGTGGATAGCGATGTATTGTAGCTGAATGTGATTGGGTGTAGGTAACTATCCCAGTCTGTTCCAGTGTCCCCAGTGAATTTCGCTAGGACCGTCCCTATTATTTTGGTCATATCTTCAGTTAACCCAGTCGTTTGGGGTGAGAAGCTCGTTGTCGTGTATGCCCTTATCCTTAGTATCTCCAGAGACGGTTGGAGTACCCTCGAGGTGAAAACAGTCCCTCTATCGGACAATAGTGTTTGGAATAGACCATAGCGTGTAATGATTTCAAATAGGAATTCTGCTATGCTATTCGTATCTGCTTTGGGTACGGCCTTTGTGATCATATATCGGGTAAAATACTCCGTGGCGACGAGTATGTATTTATTACCCTACCCTGTGGAATAATTCTCCTACTGGAATAGGGTTTAATAGCCCGTGCGTCTTGCCAGGCCTTGTTTTAAATCGTTGGCAGGTGTAACATGTTTTGACAAAGTTTTCTATGTCTGCCTTCATGTTTGTCCAGTAGTATTTGGTTCGTATCCTGTGATACGTCTTATGTGTAACTAAATGCGCCCCTGCCATGGGCGTGTTGTGATGTCCGGTCATGATATTTTCTTTCAACGAGTCCGGAACCGCTATGGGCGCAGTGTCGTGCACGGCTGTGGGCTTAAATTTTAGGACCCCGTCTTTGTCTAGGAAAAATCGTCTAGACTTGGAATCCACCTTGTCCAAGTTTTCTAGCGCCGTGAGTATCTGTTTCAAGTGCGGATCGTGTTCCTGCTGTTTCATGTCTACTAGTGTTAGGGCAAAGGTGGGCATGCTATCCCAATCGTGTTCTTTAACGTCATCTGGAGGGTCTGCCACTGGAAATCTGGAGAGCCCATCTGCGTCCAGGTCCGTAGCGCCCTTCTTGTGTTTGACCACGAAATCGTAATCGTAGAGCCGAAATATGAACCTATTGAGGCGCGAGTTTGGGTTTTTGAACTTATCCCCAAAAAAAAGGCAGACTGGCGTGGTCAGTTACCACCGTGAAATGGATACCATACAGGTATACTCTGAAAAATTTACTCCCCATGAGAATGCTAACATTTCGCGTTCTGTGGCGGAGTATCTAGTTTCGACAGCCGTTAATGTCCTACTGGCGTAAGCCACTGGCCGTCGGCGCCCTTCAGTGTCTTCCTGTAATAGGGCGGCTCCTACCCCATATTGACTTGCGTCAACGTGTAGAAATGTGGGCCTGTCGCTCTGAAAATGTTGTAATAATGGCGGGGTGGTCAATAATTGCCTAAGTGTGTTGAATGCATCCACGTGTTCCTGTGTAATATGGAAGGGCGTCTTTTTGTGTATTAGCTCCGTTAGGGGATGGGCGATGTGTGCGAATGTATAGATATATTTTCGATAATACGAAGCCAATCCCAGAAAGCTGCGCAATTGCTTCAAATTTGCGGGCATCTGAATACCCGTTATTGCGTCTGTCTTCGCTGGGTCGGGGATAATCCCTTCTCTGTTTACAATATTCCCCAGGATATTGATTTGCTGTCGGGCAAATTGACATTTCGCAGGTTTAAGCCTCAATTTGGCTTCCCTAATCCGTGTGAATACTTCCTATAGGTGTGCGAGATGCTCTTCGAATGTTTGGGAGAAAACTGTAATATCATCAATGTATACGAGTACAGATCGCCATTTTAGGCCTGAAAATGCCTTATCCACCAGTTTCTGAAATGTCTGGCTGGCGTTACGGAGCCCCATGGGCAACACCCTGTATGCATAGAGGCCGTTTTCCGTAACGAATGCCAGTTTATGCCTATACAGGCTCATAGATAGGGATTGAATAAAATCCTGAGTAGTAATCCATTGAACTATACCAGTTGGCCGCACTGAGAGCATCCAAATAGGTGTCTGCACGTGGCAGTGGATAGCTGTCGTTTTCGATTAATTTATTGAGCCTGCGATAATCACTACAAAAACGATGAGAACCATCTTTTTTCCTGGTCAGCAAGACCGGCGCACTGTAGTTCGAAATTGTTGGTTCTATGATGCCCGCTTCGAGCATCTCCTGAATTTGAGTGTCGATAGCATGCCTTTCTTTCTCGCTAACCCTGAAGGGGGGCTGGTGGACTGGCCGGTCACTGGTGAGCGTGACATGGTGTTCGATAAGATCGGTAACTGCGAGATCTCCTAGCGAGTTGGCGAAGATGTCTTTATTGTTTTCTAGGAGTTCTGTGTGTTTCCCATCTTGCTCTGGTGTCAATAGGGATGTATAGAACTAGCACCGATAGAGCGCACTGCTGTTGTACTGGGTAAGCGCAAGGCGCTCTTCATTTGTCTCCTGTGTTCTCATGCCACTAATATCCACGAATTCAAGTTGTTTAAATTGCTATTTTCGTGACTATGCCGAGCTATTGCAGTGTTATTCTTTGCAAAAATCAGGGAAGCCCGTTTTCGTTTCTCCAATTTTCACAAAATAAAGAGATGAGGAAGAAATGGTTACGTGCTATTAGAAGGAAACATTTCGGTGAAGAAAATCTGACCAAAAATATTAAAGTGCACTCCCATCATTTTCAACTCGATGACCTCACAAAAACTGTGTTGGGCAAGTGTATTTATAAAGGGAAATAATTCCTACCCATAAACTGATTAGACATTTCGATAACAACCACTGAATGTATGCATTGGTATTTGAAGGTGAGAGAGCAAGATTAAAGCCGGGCACTGTTATATCGCTTTTTCCGTGGACCACGAACACAACAAATATAAGGAAGAGGCCATACACAAGAAAATTTCCGGATTACCACGATAAGCCTACAATATCGGAATCTGCATAAATTATCTCCATTGAAGTACGGTACGGGAAGAAATCGTTAATATACAGGAAGAAGTGAATGTAACATTTGTGACTCCCATTTTCAAAGGCTTCAATACTCGGACAAATACTTCAAGAATAAATGTCACAACATTAACAGTCACAAACGTATTATGGTTGGTTTCTTGAAATCAGAATTAATCGTCAACTTCCATCTGCCCGACGGAGAATGTGGTACCGGTAGCGACTAACTTCTACATTCTTGAGACATAAGTTAGTCAGATGAATGGAAACAGTTCGTGGCCCTAAAGAAGGGATTCTTAAACATTTTAAATACTGTACCCCTAAGTCGTTTCCAAGGGGTACGGGAACGATTCGTATTAAGAAATTGACAAAATTACATAAGAACCAAACGTTGCGATGCATTTTGAGGTATACAACACCGGTATCAACTTTCTTTGATTATGTTTACCTTAAAACATGACAGTTACATGTAAGCTATCAACCAAAAAAAGACATGAATGGAAGTTTTTAAGCAAGGAGAGCAAGTGAATATTTAAATCTCTATTTATAAAAGGAAGATTGTAGTTTTACGTGATCGTTAATCGAGAGATCATGAGCCACGGGTCCTCCTTTTTAAGTGGAATCCGAACCAAAGGACATGGAATTTCACTTAGAAAATCTCACATGCATTGACCGGGATATCTCTATTTAAGATTTAAGTCTTATTGAGATATATTTATCAATATAGGCCTACAATACTCAAGCATTTTGACTCATATTCATTATTTGAATAATAAAGCGTGTTAGAATTTTGTTATTACCGCTGTAGACTATTAATTCTTCCTTCCTCCCACTAGTTTTAGCACCTCTAGTTCGTAGCTCATTTTGCAGTTGTTTAACGCTTAAACGGTGAAAATCGTCCATAATATATTAGAGGATATACCTATAGAATTAATTAATATAGTGTTGGAGTAAAAATAGAGAAGATATAATTTACTTTAGCTTAGAAATCTCGGTCACAATCTATACATTCCTCGCAGCTGACTGGGGGAAACATAGGACGATCGCCTTGCGCTTACCCAGTACTACACGAGAGCTATCTGGCGCGAACTTTCTCAGGCTACATCCCTATTCCTCTATGGGAGTGTCATAAGGGGCCTTTTCTGTGTTTGCGACCGTGTGCGTGTTAATTGTGTTCAATGTAGAGGCCTGGTGCTCGCGGGTTTCTTGCTCCGCTCGAGTACCGTCTGTGTTTCTGGCATATACAATGGAGTGTGTGGTGATCTTTTGATTGCTCATTAAGTGCATCTTACCGCTAGCGAAACTTATGTTTGCATCGTACTTTGCGAGGAAGTCGGTCCCAATTATCGCTGAAGCAGATAGATGCTCTGTCACGAACATGGGGTGTGTTGCTGTAAAGCTGCCCACTTTAATGTGTGTGTATGCCACCCCTGAGTTTTCGATTGTCTGCCAGTTGGCCGCTACAAGCCGGATGTCACCAGTCACCCTGTGTGTCTGCCCTTCAGTGATGTATTTGCTATTTACACAACTGACTGCCGCGCCCGTATCAATAAGGACTTTTACTCTATTCCCATTTATGTTAGCGTGCATCGTTAATGCCGCTATATCGTTCCCTTCCCATAGTATAGATGTGTTATTGAGTGTGTAGGTGGTAAGTGTTGTTGTTGCTTCAGTGTCCTTCGGCCTGTGTACGTCATTGTCTCCTCCATGTTTTGTAAGCTGGTGTTTTCCCTGTCCAGTATTTCTGCTGACGAGTCTTAGAGCTTGTCGCCCATCGCGCCTGATACGCTTGCCCGTGTGACATTCCCTTGCTGAGCCTTTCTGCTTCGCCTAGCGAAATGTGGTCACGACTTGCATTGTATGTTCTCTTCATTGTGTTCCCTAATGTAATGTTTGATTCTTGCCTTTGCCTTAGCGTGGGTTTGAGCCCTATACATTGTGTAGGTGCCGTGGTTTTTCCCCCTGTCTTGTGGGGGTTCGTCTTTGAACCTCACCCTTCGTCTGCCTGTTTCGACCCGTTTCTTGTTCCCCGAGGGTGTGAGTTCCGTTTTCTTTCCTTGTTTCGGTGTAGGGGTCGTATTCGTGTCCGGCGATGGTGTGGGCTCGGTGTTCGTGTTCTGCTTTTGTGTATGGGCTGTGTTAACCCTTTGGGGATGTGTAGTTTCAACCCTCGTGTTCTTTTTATGTATAAGTGTCAGAGGTGTATAGTGTCCCGCCCTAGGGTTTCCTGTAAATAGCAGGTGGAGGCTTTCCTCGAATCCTGTGGTAGACAACAGTGGCGGTGAATTAATATCGGTGTATACATGTATGTTGCGCTCGGTTACCTTGCCGAGAGCGGTTACTTCGACTGCTCCGGCATAGGTCCCTTCCCTATTCATGTACCGCCGGTATTCCTCCCTGCTTTTGAATGTGTTGTCCCCCTCGTCTGCTAGGAAATCCCGGTAGTCTCTCCAATTGTTTCCAATGTGTTGGACTGTTTTGAGCCTGTGCCCCCTATGTTGATTCTCATTCCTATGGAGCAAGAAGCTAATCACTCGAAATAGGCAATTGCCGTCTCCTTGCACGGAGTGTGTTTTGAATTGCTTTGGGGGAGGATCCTCAGCCGTTCTGTCATTTGACTGCTCCTGTTCCTTACTCTCTCGTGTTTGTGTAGGGGGAAGGTTTCTCTGGGGTAGTTTCCTGTGTTCGGGTGTGCTTGGGGATGGATCCTCGCCCGGGTTTACTGCCGGATGCCCCCTCCCATTTAGAAGTTTTTTTGAATAGTGTTTCCTCGCCTACCCGTCCATCTGCCCTGTTCTCGGGGTGTATAGCCTCGCCCGTTTTCTGTCTGTGGTGGGCAATTTGGTGTGGGCAGCCGTACCCTTCTGGGCTGCTGGGGTGCGCTCTGTCTGACCTCCTGTGGATAGTCATCAGGTAGTGGGTAGTGTTCTGGGCCTTTGGTGTATTGCTTAGGGCCATTATGTGTTCGCGGAGGGTTTGGTCTGTCTTAGTCAGGGGTGTTCCTCTCGTACTGTGGCGAGTTATTTTGTCTGCGTTGCGGCGGCGTGTATGTTTGTCTCTGTTGGGGCGCGTTGCCCCGTCTACGCTTCGGAGGGGTATACGCCTGTCCCTGTGAGGGTGGGTTGTCCCGGTAACCGCCGTTTCTTCTGTATTGGGGGCATCATGTGTCTGTGTGCCTAGGGGTGGGCCGCCTCGGCGGGGAATGTTGTGTTCGTACTCCGGAGGGTAGTACTGTTGCGTGTATGGGAATGGTGATCGTCGTGGAGGGTAGGTTTGCCTTTCCTGTGCGTATGGGGATGGTGAGTGTCGTGTAGGGTAGGTTTGCCTTTCCTGTGCGTATGGGGATGGTGAGTGTCTTGTAGGGTAGGCTTGCCTTTCCTGTGCGTAAGGGGATGGTGACCATCGCGGAGGGTAGGTCTGCCTTTCCCGCGCGTAGCTTTGACATCCCGTGTGCCTGTTTTCCCTGTCGTGGTGTTGTGGCCACCCCGTGTTATCCCTATTATCCCTTAGTGTGCCTCCCCTTGCCTGAATTGCAGCATTTTTCAGCTGCTCCATTTGGTGTATCATGTCCTCCATCCTTTGGTTTACATCCTCCTTGGGTGGATTGACATGGTGATCAATGGCCTTCTCTGTTATTTTTTTCCCTGCCTCGATTATTTTTATGTTGTCCAGCATGTGTTGTGCCGTTAGGTTGTTCATTATACAGAGCTTATCTACCAATGATGACCTAAGCCCCTGCATTAATAGTTTGATTTTTTGTTTGTTGGTTATCGCGAGGTTGTGTTTGTCGCACATCAGCAGTTTCGCCTGTGCACGCTCTGTGGGCCCTTGTGACCTTTCTCTGATTTTGTCGTAGAAATCGTCTTCGTCAGGTGTAAGCTGGAATTCGTTCTTCAATAAGAAAGCGATTTGGTCCCATGTGGCGTTTTCTAGATTGACCTCATGAAGCTCGTACCAAGTTAGGGCTGTGTCCGCCAAATAGGCGGGTAAGAGGCGTCTCTTGGCCTCATCACCCCATCCATTGATCCTAGCTGTCCTGTTAAATACTTTAAAGTATTCCTCCGGGTCCTGTCCATTTCCTGCGAATTTTACAGGCTGTATCATTGGATACTTCACCGGGTGAGTTAGCCGTGGTGGTTACGGTATGACTGATGGCAGTCGCTCACATCCGGGAGGCGAGGAGGTTCGAATCCCCCCGCCGGCAACCTTGAAGATGGTCTTCTGTGGTTTCCCATCTTCCTTCCAGGCAAATGCCGGGGTTGGTCCCTAACTATAGGCCACAGCCGCTACCTTTCAACTCCTCGTCCTTACATTCCAACTTCCCTCCTTCCTTCCCCAACGGTACTTGTAGCTCACCCATTGGGTGTCCGTCTCGAAGCAGCTACAAAACTGGCGATCCGAACATGTCCTCGGACACTCCCGGCACTAAAACCCATACGCTAAAAAAAAAAAAAAATGGATACTTCACCTGCATGGCCATCTCGCGTTCGTTTACTTCTTCCTGACTGTGTAAAGATTCGTGCCCGTCTATACTATCTCGCCTACGATCGTGTTCTGAAGTGTCTGAGTTCGTGTTATTGTCTGCGAGGGTGAGGGATTGTGGTTGCGTGAAGTGTGTGCGGTTGGCCTGAGAAGTCCCGGGTTCGACTTGTGTGGATTGCAATATTGATTGTGTATTAAATACCTCTGTTTCCGCAATATTGTCCAGGGACAAGTTGTGGTCGATTTGCGCCCCTTGTACGGATTCAAGTGCCTTATTTATATTTTGCTCTAGTGTCTGGACAATGGCTTTGATATCCGTGACTAGCCCCCTGTTTATTGTGCCCTCCTCAGTGTATCCTAACTGCTGGATAAGCACGTGTAAGTTGTATGTTTGCTGGGTGTCAATTATGTATTGTAACGCGTTATGGGTAAGTACGGGGCTTTCGTCCTCGGTATTATTTTCGTCCGAGGATGCACCCCCAGCGTTTTCGGTCTGTGCCTGCGCCCTTGTGAGAGGGGGTGCGTGAACTAATGTGTTAGGGTACTGTACTCTAAGTTCTAGGGCCCCGGCTTCCAATTCAGCTATTAATCGACCCGCGTTATTTTCGTCTATGAGGTCTGCGTTTCTGACTGTGCTTTTAGGGCGTAGTGGCTTGGTGTTAGTGGCGAGGTGGTGGGCTGAGTCCCTAACTGTACGCCTGGCCTTGCTCGCGTTCTTAAAAGTCAGCATGAAGGTTTGTACTTTCTCTCTTCACTTTCTGGCAATATTCTTACCGTTTGGCTGTATCTACTGTAAATACCCTATGGGGTGGGCGGGAGGGCTAATATGGATTAATGCAACCCAGTATAAATTTCCTATGGCGTAGCTCTAAGAAAAAAAAATCGCTTGGCTATCTTTGGTACCGTAATCGTAGCCCCAGATCTTTGTGTATGAGATCCTGTCTATACGTGGACTACTCGGCGCCTCCACCAATATTTGTTCTGTCCGGGGGTGAAGGGTTGGACGAACAAAGGGGTGTAAATGGTAAATTTGGAGGGTGTGGTCTAATCGGGAGAGTTTCAGTGGATGTGTTGGAATTCGGGATTGGACGTGTACGGGGGATTTGTGGCTGATGGGAGAAGCTTTGGTTTATCGGGGTGGTGGTTTTTAGGGGATGCGCTAATTAAGAGAGCTATTAGCGCTCAGAGCGAGTGTTACGAGTAAGCGCTTTACTACTAGCTGACCGTGCACTGCTCGGCTCGGCAGCACTCAAGGTTGTGACAATGAAACTGAATACTGCCTACACGACGATTCTATAATTGAAAGCACTGAAGGGTCCAGGTGTAAGGTGTAGGGAGTTAGGAAGTAAAGTCAAGTGTGAAATAAAAGTGTACAGTGATCGTGTAGTGTGAATGGTCAAGTGTTTATTTGGCCGTGATTGCTTTGATGGTGTCCCTCTGATTAGGGACGTTTAACACAATTATAAATGTGATCTGTACAGTAATGAGTTATGGTACAAGTGGGTAGGAGTACACTTAGTAATGTTATGTAACAGGACTCTGAGATGCACACTTACCTACAGGTGAGAGTCAGTATCCAAAGGGGCGTAGCCTCAGGCAGTAACAGACCCCGAGCCTAGATTGGACCTCCCTCTTATGTGTTTTGGAACCGCTGACTCGGTATTTCATCTGTTGTAGCTGTCCCAGATACCTCCGACTGTGATTGTGTGTATGTGTTGCAAGGTTTTGGCTAACCTCCCGTGATAAGTGGCCGCCGTCTTACAGTGTTTAGTAAATGTATAGGGTTTACTGTATCTCCAGGTTGGGGTGGTTTCTGGGGGGTAGAAGAAGGTGTCGAATGTTATGATATATGCGTCGTCCTTGTAGAGTAGTTGTAGATGTATTTATACATGTCCAGCTTGTGGGTGTGTGTGGGTTCAGTGGCGTAAGCCACATCTCCCTTGGGGGTGCTTAGGGTCCTAAGGGCGTAGGGATCCTTAGCCCTTAACACTATTATGAGCTTGGGCCAGTAAATTATTTTTTAATTTGAAGGGCCATCTAACTAAATTTATATTAACTATTTTGAATGTAAACCATGGTATTATATGAATACAATATTAGTAAAGTGTTCAGGTATGTGTAGGACTGTAGGCTGATATATACTTTAAAGCATAATGTTTTCAAATTAATTCAGTTATTCATATAATATAATTTATTGTATATCTTTTTTTTTTTAATTATCATAAAAGGAAACACATTGAATTACTATAGAAATACTTGTTAAACTAGTCTTACAGTTGTGAAGATGTGTCATCTGCCTAATGGCAGGTTTCCTCATGGTCGGTCTCTCCACCTTATCCAGTCTTCAGCAGCACGTTTCATCGGCTCATAAGATTTATCAATCTTGATGGAATCCAGCATCTGAAACCTTCTTCCTCTTCGGATTTTCCCTTGGATGTCCCCTCTAATGCACTTTTCACCAAACGAAGATGTGTGATGTTAATTTAATGCAATTATTTGTACTTGCTTTTCATTTAACAATCTCTCAATATTAGGTTTAATTTTTGATGTGCACAGAACGAGTATATTGGCAAGATGTGCATCTGTAATAGTTGAATGTAATTTATTCTTAATCACATGGTGTATGTTTCACGAAACTCAAGCTCCTAAACCAGAGGGAGTTAGATGATGCGGGTTGTACCAAAATGTTCCAAATCGTCTCAATAATGCAGGAAAAAGGCAGTACATTTGCATTTGTCTGTTTGCACAGGCTGAGTATCACCAATGGCTCAGTCTCTCATGGCTGTGATTATAAGGAAGTTGCTGAGGTATGAGTGGTGCTGAGTAATGGACCCAGGGCATAGTTTTGTGAAAGGTTCTGCTGATAGGGTGAGTACAGCTGTACTGACTCAGTGAAGAAAGCAATGGCAAACTACCTCACTCCTCATCTTGCCTAGTACGCCTCATCATAGTGCTGCCTCGGATTTGTGGGTTTCTACCACATAACCTATGGTGGTGTTTTTTGAGGATCCAACCAGCCTCCAGGCTGACTACCTAACAGACAGACACATTCATGGCAGAAAAAGTTTGATCACAAAATGTATGTGGAGCCAAATCTTCAGACGAGCCTTAGAGCAAGATCATGAATTCCAGGAAAGCAGTCTAAAGGAACACATTTCCGAAATTCAGTCAAATTATGAGAAGTGAGTGACCCACAATGTTCGCATAGGATCTTGAGCTATCAGTGAGCCAATCAAAGTTTCTTGACGGACGATTACTTGGCCCACAGCCCTAGGGTTGGCCACCCCTGGACTAGATGGTTTAATGACCAGATTCCAACTGACAATCTAGTCAAAAAGCGAGAGACCATAATTATGTATTTGGGCACGTTCCATTTTGCCTTGAACAGGCATTACTCTCGTCCAAGGAGTTATAATTCGAAGTGATACAAAATGCAAAATGTACAACAGTTACAGTTTTTGTTGTTGCTTTTCGCAAGATCTATTGTCACTTTTAAGTAATTGCTACAGAATGTAGATTAGTTTTCTAATGTCTACAGTGTGCGCACAGCGTCTATATACCCCTACTCATTATTGTTATTTTATTTCTATTGTCAGATTATTATTCTTGTGTCAGAAACATGCGTATTTTACTCAGTTTTAATATTTAAAACTTGGCCACTTCCAATGCTTTTTCTGCTACTTGATGAAGATAGTCTTCTGTACAGAAGGCTGGACATAGTCAACATTGAAGCATATGTTTAACAGTCTGGTCTTCTCCACAGTCGCATCTTGCCAAATTAGTAATTGATCTGCCAACTCCAGATCTCAGTCTATTCAGGGACTTCTAAGTCGCCCATTCCTCGTCATAGCCAGGAGGTGGGGATTGGTTGGTTCCTCAGTTCAGGGGCTGCGACAACGCGGTCATGTCGCCCCGTGTACTTTGGGTGTGTGTAGAATCTGTCTGATAACCGGTGTTAATTGGATGACTGTATTAGTGCGTTTCTGTTTCTTAATTCAAGGAAGGACTGCATACTTTTGCCGCCAAATGCCACCGTCAACAACTAATAGATCAGAACTTGGCTACTAGACGCCACCACAGTCGGTTCCTGGCGACGAGCGTAGGAACCTCAGCGTTGTTTACATTTTTAACCTAATTTAGCTCCACACAGGTGTACGGTAATTAGTGGAAGGTTCTTTAACATGCCATAAATCTACGACATGGGGATCGCCGGCTTTACTTCCCCTCCAAAGGAAGGCATGCTGAGGGATTTTAACGCTCTTAAAAAATCCGACGACTTCGGCAGGGTTTGAACCCGCTATCTTGGGCATAGAAGCTCAGCAAGCTACCAACTACGCCACCGAAGCCGCCTAAGAGGTGAGGATTCAGAGACTCTTTTCCAACCCGGGGGAAGTTACGTCGTAGCCCTCCACAGTTGTAGCCTAGCTTTTCCAGCAGTGATTCTAAGTTCGTTCGATGTTCTAAGGAAACTCTTCCTTGACTTCAGTCGTTGCCGGTGCGGTTCATGGTCATGCAGAGGATGGGTTTTTTCGTGCTCCACTGTCTTCCTCTTCTTGTTCGCAGCTATTTCTCTTCGAACAGGAGGTGGTGCTATTCCCGAGAGGTGGTAATGCTATTCAACTGGAGTGGATTTCAAGCAACCTGTTATAATTCTGCAATTGTGGCATGTGTTGAATTACACCAAACAGGACAAGCATACTCTGCCGCAGAAAGGCATAGAGCCATTGCAGAGGTTCGGATCGTTTCAGGTTGACTACCCCCACTGTGATCCAACTAGGTTCCGTAGAAGATTTTCTGGTGGAAACTTTCGACTTACAGTTCGTGCAGTGCTTCTTGAAAGTAAGAGATCTGTCAAGTGTCACAAGTAAATAGGGTATTAATTTTCTTTTTTCTGTCTTCCTCAGGTATCTCCGGCCTGAATCTGTTGCTGGCCATCCAGTGAAATACCCAGAACTGACTTTTGGGAGAACATACTTTAATGTTTCAACCTTATACTTACAGGAGATGTTTTCATCTGGAATAAGAATTTGTGTATCGATCAACAGGAGGTCTACCCACAAGCTGCTTTCTTTACATCACATGTCGCATTCTCAGTGTATTATGTGTTGTAGTGTGCTAGTCAGTGTAAGGTGACAGCTAGATTTTAAAAAACTGTCTTTTTAAACTAGATTTATTTTGGCTATGTCATGTTTAAAGATATAATTCTGTAATTATACATTGAAGTAGTCACCTTTCTTATTTTTCAAGGCGTTCAATCGTAATTTAGAGCTGATGTTTGTCTGATTGTAATAATGAAATAAAATAATAGTGCATTTTTTTACATTTCAGTTCACAGCATTTTTAATCTGTTCAGATTATTTCAGTTGTAGCATTAATTGTTTTAAAAAGTTTTATTGTAAATAAAGTAAATTTTGGTAAAAAGTGTAAAAGCTTCAAACCATGACTCCATTTTACTTCAGCAATGTTTTTTATTTCAGTCTGTGTCTTTTCTGTTCCTAGACCATACTCCCCACCCCCTCTTTTTAAATATGATTTTGTGCTTTCTATTTGTGTATAAATAGTCAGTTAATTAACTAGTCTTGTTTATTCACTTCCATATTCTTATTTATTTCTAAATTGCACATGTTTAAACTTAATACATGAATCATATTATAAGGTGCGTTCAAAAAGTAACGAGCCGGAGGCTGGAATGCGCAAACCGGTGACGACATCGCCAAATCGTGGCGTGTGTAACTAGGTGTGGTTCTGACCAGAGCGTGGATGGTCACAGCCCGTCGCTAGAGGGCACGCGTGCACGTCACGTGACGATACAAAGCAGGCAGCGGCATGCATCAATCGTCCAACGCTGCCAGTAATACTGACGTTCTTCTTTGACCAAGATGGCCCCTTGTGATACACTTAATGCCGCACGGGACAACAGTGAATGCCTAGCGTTACTCGCAAACCTTGACCACCCTTCGCCAAGCGATCAAAACAAAACGGCCAGGCAATCTCACCCGTGGGGTCATTCTGCTCCACGACAATGCACGACCTCATACTGCCAACACAGTCGCGGCACTCCTGCAGAATTCAAATGGGAGGTTCTCGGCCACCCTCCATACAGTCCTGACCTTCCTACCTTTGATTACGCCATGTTTGGTCCCCTGAAAAGGGCTCTGCGGGGCCAACGATTCACCTCGGACGCCGACGTCCAGCTGTATGTGTGGAACTGGTTCACATCGCAGCCCAGGGAATTTTATGAGACAGCCATTCACCGCCTCGTATCACAGTAGGACAAGTGCCGCAACAGCCAGGGCCAATACTTCTAATATACAGGTACTGGTTTCTGTAATTATGCCTCCGGCTCGTTACTGTTTGAACGCACCTTATATATTTTATATTTTCCTTTCTTATTTGTTGAAACAATAAAATACATATAGGCCTACCTGCCAACATTTAAGTTTTTTCCCGAAAAATTTACAAAATTGCAGAATGTTTTACAGATGATTTTAGATTTTAGGCGGCAGCACGCCGGCCTCTCACCGCTGGGTCCGTGGTTCAAATCCCGGTCACTCCATGTGAGATCTGTGCTGGACAAAACGGAGGCAGACAGGTTTTTCTCCGGGTACTCCGGTTTTCCCTGTCAACATTTCATTCCAGCAACACTCTCCACTATCATTTCATCTGTCATTCATTTAATCATTGCCCCAGAGGAGTGCGTCAGGCCTCGGCAGCCGGCACAGTTCATATCCTCGCCGCTAGATGGGGGCTTCATTCATTCCATTCCTGACCCGGTCGGAGACCGGAAGCAGGCTGTGGATTTTTTTCACTTACAGATCGTTTTCAAATTCGTGCCAGGGTGAGCTTCCACTGGCATCCAATAGATAGCGTGTGACCGTCGATTATTTGATATATTGCTTAGATTTGTATTTTTTCGAACAGTCTTCAATAATATTGCTTCTGAATCCTTGTCGCTTGATTGATTTTTTCTTTCTTTGTAGTTTAAAGATTGATTTGTTCAATAGCAGCTTTTGTTTATTTATCCTTCACCACGAGTTCCGACAGTTGTGAAACTAAATTTGATTTAAAAGATACTTAACGGTGATATACTATGGCTGTACTTAAGAAAATTACTAGACAACAGATGCAATCTTCGCTGTATGGCTACTGGTTGAGAGATAATCTGAAAAAAATAAGCCTTTGCATCAGTGGTGGATTCGTTGAATGACAATCAGTGGCGGCTGGTGACATTGTTGCAGCGTTGCACAACTCCCAATAATTTTACATCTAATTCGTAGTTTCTTTTCCTTTAATGTCTTAGTTTTACAGATCTAATGCACTCAAAAATGTGTTAAATTCATCGATATTTTGATATTATTTATCCTAATGCTTCACACTGTACCTATAAAAGCTCCGCCTTCAAATCAAACTCCAGGGGGTTAGCTCTCTTGTGGCGACTCCCAAGTAGACAGCGCGGCCCGCAGGGACGAGGCCAAGTTTGTACATAGCTTGCTGGCCAGCATGGGTAGTAGGGAGTTGCAGACGAGCTGCCAGCCCCCTGGCAACACTCAGTTCCAAATGGCACCGTTAGCCACTCTTTGGAAATGACAACACCCTCGATTTCTCTTACCCCGCGAAGGATAGTTTAGTTGTTAGTAAGTTAGTTATTGTTCGTTTTAAGGGGCGGAACTACGAGGTCATCTGCCCCTGAAGGGTAGTTTCTTTTCCACACCACTAGGGAATGCTACACCACCCACAACGGTACAAATATCGGAATTTCATAGGGAGACATTAGTTGGTTCACACCCAATTATTTTTAGATGTTTTCTCATCATAACTTCATTTAATACTTTTGTCAATTGTTCTGTGAAGCGAGCCTAAGAACGCCACCATGCTATAAGTACAGTAGATAAGTGGCTAAACTATTTTGCGACGTATTGTTGGTGTACTGTAGGGGTTTATGTTTGCTTGTACCACTCTTGTTCTTGCGGGATTTGCGTTGCGATTAGTTCTGTATTTAGTTGATTGAGTATTTTGGTTCCAGGCAGATACATAACTGTGCATTATTAATATTATTATTAGACTATTATTATTATAATTGTTTGGTTGATTGTGAGTAGACCTATGCATTCACTACGAAATTTCTTGGCTAGCAAAATTCAGTGTTTTGTTAGTTTGCCTTTCGCGCCACTTTCCGATATCGCACCCAGATTTGTCATCTGTGTATCTTGAAAGTTACCGTAGTATTTTATTTTAACGGAATGTTTAGTTTGAAACATTAATTGTATTGTGGAGTGTGAGTGAAAATTAATAGAGTAAGTAATTTACTAGTCAGACAGTTTTCCCAGCTCCCTGATGACGATAAAGTTACAGTAAAATCACTCGGTACACCATTACCGGATAAGTATTGTCCAAAATATAAGTATACGAGGGCGTTTAAAGGAGATATTTAAGGCAATAATAATTGGTTATGAGAATGCGATATTAAAAACGCTTTATTCTGTTTTCCATGTTTGCTGGTGGAGAATCCGCGTGGACCAAAATAGGAGTTACGGAAACTAATCCCTAAATAAAGAAACATGAATCTTCAGCTGAGCGGCTTCGGTGGCGTAGTTGGTAGCATGCTGAGCCTCTATGCCCAAGATCGCGGGTTCAAACCCGGCCGAAGTCATCGGATTTTTAAGAGCGTTAAAAATCCCTCAGTATGCATTCTTTCGGAGGGGAAGTAAAGCTGGCGGTCCCATGTCATAGATTTATGGCATGTTAAAGAACCTTCCACTTATTACACCTGTGTGAAACTAAATTATAGGTTAAAAATTTGAACAACGCTCTTAGATTCCAACGTTCGTCGCCAGGAGCCGGCTGCGGTGGCGTGTAAAGTTCTGAACTAGTAGTCGTTTACGGTGGTCTTTGGCGGCAAAAGTAGGAACTGCTTGAAATTCACTGTCTGCAGTCCTTACTTGAATTAAAACAGATAGCACTCACTAATACAGCCATCACAATTAACACCAGTTATCAGACAGTTTCTCCACACACCCAAAGTACAGGGGGCTACATGACTGCGTTGTCGCAGCTCCTAAACTGAGGAACCAACCAACCAATCTTCAGCTGTTTGAAATTGACACTTTTTGGAACTGTTAACGAAGCTGCACAATTGGACAGTGCCTATAGAAGGTAAATTGCGGAATATAACGAAGAAGTTAGGCACAATAGGTATGTGTTAAATATTGTAATAAACTCTATTCGTTTCTGTGGCTCTTTCAACTGGCCTTGCGTGTTCATGATGAAAGTGTAACATCAACATACCCAGGTGTTTTGAGAGAACTAATTAATTTTAGCGCTGAGTTGGATGCTGTGTTAAAGGTCATTTGGTAAGGGCAACTGTTTTCAAAGGCACGTCCAAAACAATTCAAAATTAATTTTTACAGATTATGTTGGAGGTTTGCCAAGAAGAAGAATCAAAGCAAATAAAGGAATCGGAAATTTTTGCCATTATAGCAGATATTTCAAACATATTTCAGATGGCTGTAGTTGTGTACCGATACGTAGTAAGAGGCAAACTAAACATGATGCACACACATTAGCAGCGTGTTTACTGGATGAATTAAAGAAGCAGAAATTGAATGAAACTCCGCAAAAATGAATTGCGCAGACGTATGACAGAGCGCACTTCATGGCTGGTTCCTCTGATGGGGTTCAAGCTATAGTAAAAAAAAAGACTGATAGTCAGTCTGAAAGACTAGACTTCATTTTAAATGCTACAAATGCTGCGTGAACTCAAAGTCCGTTAGCAAGTGCAAACCAAGGTCAAAGGAGGTAGCTGGCTAGATGACGTCTCGCTCACCGGAGCGCGCGGGGAAAGGAGGAATCTCAAGCAGTATTATGACGTCACACACCTCAGTGCATTCTCGGTACATTTCGTCCCGTCACCGTAACGTAACGCCAGACCCCAGCGTAACTACGAAGTCGACAAGATCATTTAAAATGATAAAAATCCTATCCTTATGCAGAATATGTGCCCGTCTTTGTTAGTAATAACATTCTTCGTTAACGTACAGACTTTTCGGTTGCCATGTTTTTATGTTGAGAATGTTTATTATCCCGGAGATTGAGACCCAACCTTAGACAACCAGCTGTGTTTAAAATTCTTCCCATGAACTCGGGCATAGGGCTTAAATACATAAATATGTTTTTTTATGAATTCCTATAGGAAGAAGCTCAAAAGAGCCATTAAAATTTGTATAATTGTCCAACGTACAGTTATTTTGGAAAACCCATGTATTTCAGTTTTTATAGAACTGTAGTTTATCTAACGTTAATTCATTTTTGTAACATGTATAAACTTCCCATATAAAATTGCGACATCAGAAATTTTGGTGCACACCCAGCTTTTCTTACCACCGGCCGCCACTGATAATTGTCGAACGTACAGTTATTTTGGAAAACCCATGTATTTCAGTTTTTATAGAACTGTAGTTTATCTAACGTTAATTAATTTTTGTAACATGTATAAACTTCCCATATAAAATTGCGACATCAGAAACTTTGGTGCAACACCCAGCTTTCCTTACCACCGGCCGCCACTGATGACAATACACTTCTTGCTATCACACTATACCCCACGTCAGGTCAAGACCTGAGGAAAATATCCCTCCGCGCATCTTCTCTCTCTGTCCCTCCGCGCATCTTCTCTCTCTGTCCCGTCTTGTGTTTCCAACATGGTGCGCATCTGATCGAGTGTTTGAATCTACCTTAACCACAAAAACTTTATTGCGTTCGGACCTTTGATTCACTTCAATTACGAATTTATCTACGGCATATTCACTGAACCAAATATGTTTTCCTATCGTGTCGAAACACGAGGCTCTGTGTTAATAATAAAAAGGATGCTTGTAGTTTTATGTTATCGTGCGATTATTTAAAACATTATAACATTGTGTTAGGCGAGGAATGACACATGAACGATGAGTGATATAAGAAGACGAAATGACGTGTGTCCTTGAACCCTATGAACCAACTAATTGCTTATTTGTCATCCGTCACCATCTTATCTTGCAAAAGATCGAAAGTTGCTGGGAGAAACAGCTGCTCCCTTGAAGGGTTACGACACGTACTCTTGAGAATCAGAAGGCAGAATGATCTACTGTTAGTACAAAGACTTAACTGTAACGTGAAGTGGAGGGTAATTATAAAACAAAATAATAATTATACCGCGCATAGGAAAATAATACTGTCAGGTGTATATGCGTATTAGCCATCATCAAAATGTCATTACAAAACATGGCGAGTAGGCTATATATTTTCGGTTGAGCTGACATAGGCTACTAAGAAGTAAAATCTCCTATAAATAAGATTAAATGTTAGGATACAACATGTGTATATAACTTACAGATGTTGTCGCTAATCTTCCTCCATTGCTTCTATTCCACTGAGACCGCCGTCAGATGATTCACTACTATTACTATCACCATTAACTTTCGCTGTCACTTTCGTCACAGTTGGAATTTCATTCTTGAGAAAAAGAAGAAAGCACTTTCCTACGAATTCCACACAGAACAAAATTCTAAATACTGTGACACATGAACCCCCTTTCCTTGTGACGCCGGCCGACTTCTCGCCGGAGACTCACCATGAGCTTTGAATTCAGCGCGCACCGAGTCAACACTGTATGTCGAAACGCCAGTCAAGTATGCAGTCTTCTTCACCAACTCTTCTACTGTCCACTCTGGATTGTCATCCCTCAACCTACTACAGTAGGCCTATATACATTTAAAATCATTTATTTGCACCTTTTACTGAACTTCTCCCCACTTTTATTATTTTTGAAGTATTTTGTTGGTGATTCAAGATTTACAGCTGCAGTTTGAACACGTTGTCTACTTGAAGGAGCCATCTTGAAGTCCGTGCAATCATAACAGTATTGCCAACGTTTGAACCTGATTTGCCACAACATTGAATGAGTCGGTTACTCTTTTGCAGCTCAAACAAGGTTTATACAGAACGAAATATAATATAATATCAAATTCGTACCGAATTACTCTGCCTATCGTATAAAATACCACTACAAGCAATATTCGCGCACACAGTTAATGACATGAAAAGCAAGGTTGGTGCAGCTCCCAGTTAACGAGAAAATGATTAATTTATTCATAGATTTATACCAAGGAATTTCTTAAAAGTAATCTAGCCAGTTTATCGAAACATAGCAACATGCGCTGAAGCATCTTGTACTGCATAAACAAGCAGAAAAATTGGGAACTATTTCCTTGCGCGTTAGCCTTTTCACAGACCAGAACATCAAAGGGACCGCTTAGGTCTTGACCTGACGTTCGGTTCCATCATTCGTTTACTGGCTAAGAACTACGACTACATAGATGTCACCCATAACATTTATAAAAATGTCCAAAGACCTTGATCTAGAAGAGAGCTTAGTTCCCGACATGCCCCCTACCCTGGTCTACATCCAAGGGTGTGACCAACTGGAAAGGACGGCCGATCTCGAGTCCCTCTGGTGTGCGGAGGACCAATGTTCGTGTCCACGGCAAGGCGACATGGACTAGTCGCTTTTCCTCAGGTAGTTGCACGTTGGTGTGATTAGTTACCAAGAACCATTGGATCAACCAATAGGGAACATGCATGATCCGGGATTTTTATTTAAAATGCGCTAATCTGATTCAAAATTTCATGCAGAATTCAAAAATGTGGTCAGATTGTACGAATAATAACTCCAAACATGATAAAAATCCGAATTAAGATACGCAAAATGTCACGTGACGCAAGTACACGATCTTATTGGTCTGACGTCCTCGTCTATGTTGGTGGTGTTTGAGGCGAAATAAACATAATGTTGTGCTTTGAGACACGGTACTCGTATTTCTCTTATATTTTAGTGACCAGTTAACTTCAGTTCAATCTGTATTGCGTTGAGTAATTCTAAGTGTGAAGTTTTGTACTTAACATGAATTCAACGCAGTTAGAGAGGCAGAAAGTTTATAGATGGTGTATAGTTCCAATGTGCACTAATACATCGCATGCTACTCCAGATAAGTTATTTATCAATGTTCCAAAGGACCCAAAAACTAGGAAGAAATGGATTTTGGCGTGCCGGAGAAATGTCAGTGATATATCGGAGAAGTACAGTTTATTGCTGTGAAGTTCATTTTAATATAAGTTGAATTAGTTTGAAAGGACTCTTGATCATTTCTTTTCTGGTGAATTTGAATCTAGGATAAGTTACTTGAATTAAATTTTGAAATATGAAAGTAATGAACAGTGCATGAGTTAATATAGATTATTAAAGTATTCTCCAACCTAACCTAACTTTTAGAGTTTTCCATGTCCCTAATAATAGGACTAAACCAAGGTTTCATGATCCAAATTGATTTCTCAAGTTATACCAATTTATCTTGGCATGTGACAGTTATGTTAGTAGTTATTGAAAAGCTTACTTTTGTAAACAAATTTAGGCTACAACAAAATACCAGTAGCCTACTCTAGGGCCTATAGGCCTAATGTAACAAAAAGCGAAGTAGGCCTATGTACAGCATGAAAAAGAATTTATAAAGAACAAGTGTAGACAACATCTGTAAAAACCCAATGCTTGTCAGTTCAGGTGGTCTCAAGTCTTATAAGTGAAATATGCTGATTAATAATAATAACAGTAATGAATTAAAATGTTTTTATTAATTACACACTACAGTACAGTAATTTTAACAAAATACATATTCCTACATTAGGCCTACCATACTACCAATAATGGTAATGAGTTAAAAATATTGTCCTAACTTCGTTCAAGTTACAAGAAAAAAAAGGGTAAATAAATAAAAGGTTGAAAATCACAGCACCCAAAGACATTCCTATATTATGTGACTTAATGCCACCAAGACACTGTTCTTGCTTGATATGCTAAAACTGTGTGAAAAGCTAGATGAAATCAAATTCATCTTCAGAAAAGTAGAACATGGTCAGCAAAGCTTGTATCATTTATGCATGAAAACTTTGTTAGGATTTTTACATTGTGCTAATCTTGTTTTTTCAGCTGGAAAATTATATGGAAAACTGGGTTAAATTCAGAATCATTGGATGTCCTGTCCAATTAAAATGAAGTCTGGAATGCCAGTCAGATGGGAGGAGAACAATGATTCATTCACCAAGGCCTGCTGCTGCCAAACGTTTGCAAGCTGAGGTGATTGAAGAAGCACTTAGGCCAAAGGAAACACTAGAAATACCCCTATCACAGAACGTAGCTATGGAAAGTGATTTTGAGGGGGTAGAAGTAGATACTGGAAGTACCTTGTCTTCACAAAACTACGAATGGTGTACACTAAATACCAGTAGGCCTACTGGTAGTTCAGATGTTGGAATTCAAGTAAACTTAGTTCCTCATTTTAGAAGTAAGGCTATTCAAACTAAATTTCCTGTGACAAGTACTGCCTCATCTCCAATTAAATTTAAGTATCCAATTCCACCTCCAATAGAAACAGACACTTTCGGGCAAAGCTGTAGTTCCGACTGTGAGAGTAGGGACTCCGATTTTAAAGTCGCAGATGGTGACGGTGACGAAGAACTAGATGAGGAACTTGCACGTGAAATTACGTTATTAAACAAAAATGAAGTAGTCAAGGGTCGACTTGAACTAATAATTAAACGTAATACTAAATTGTATCTTGGTTTGCCAGAGCAAAGTCTGTATGTACTGAATTTACTTGTCAAGCAAACTAACCTTGAAATGAACCACATTTTACTAACACTAAAAAAAATTAGGCTAGCTGAACCATTCTCAATTCTCGCAGATGACTTTGGAATTTCAGCCAATTGCGCTAGTCGCATATGTTGTAAAACTGTCCCATTATTAGCACTGTGTCTTAAAGAAAGAAAATTGTAGAACTTTTGCCCATGCCTTTCAGAGCGAGATACAGTAATGTCCAGTCTATTATTGACTGTCTAGAAATAGAAATTGAGAAACCATCCAATTCAATGCACCAAGCACTTACTTGGTCAGAATATAAACACTGCAATACTATTAAGTACCTTATATCTTCCACACCAGATGGTTTCATTAATTTCATTTCTGAAGGGTATAGTGGTCGTTCGTATAAGTGATTCTCTCTTGTTTGAAAGATGTGACTTTCTCAAAAAGTTACCCTCTGACTGTGCAGTTATGGCTGACAGGGGGTTTAAACATGTGGAACCACTTCTGATACAAAATAGATGCTTGCTGGTTCGACCACCTAGTGTAGGTAATGGAGAAAAAATATCAAAGGAAGATGTAATGCAGACCAAGAGAATAGCCAGCTTAAGAATTCATATAGAACGTTTAATTAGAAGACTAAGAGAATTCAATATGTTGAAGCCTCATGCATGTGTTGACCATAATTTAATACCTGTGATTGGTGAAGTTATTGTAATAGCTAGTGCACTGATTAATTTGCAAGCACCACTGGTAAGATATTAAGACAACGAGTAGACTCATTGAATCAAAGAAACCATTTGTATAGAGTCAGTCTGTTCATACCATATATATATATAGATATACATGTAGGCTTACTTAGATCGCAAGAAATGGCGTGCATTGATCCGAAAAGCGGACCCCGTTCCTACGGGATAACGCTAAGAAGAAGAAGATACATGTAGGCTTACATATGTATGTGTATGTAATTGTATTTACATTTTGAAGTAAGTTAAGCCTATTTACTTTATTTTACATATTGGTGTTAATGGCACAATCTTATTTCATTTTGCTTAGGAATGTTTTCTGTGGAGCCTTTTAACACACACATGTAATACATGGTATAATCTTATAGAGTACATATGGGGAAATATAGTAGGCCTATTTTACTACAAAAGGAACTTCATAATATGAATCAAACTATAAACAATGATCAGCCTACTAAGCATTTAGGCTATGGGCTTAACACTCCTCATTAGTACTGGAAATATGCATTCTTTCCAGAACTTTTCACCTTCATTATTGGCTCTAATAGCCAGTTCATCGTATTCTACCCAAAAAATAGTACTACGCTTTGTTACTTCGAAACTTGGATCAGCAACACAAAAAACACCCTTTTCCATTTTTAAATTATGCATCTGCATGTGAATCTGCAGTAGGAACTTATCACTTATTTTGCCATTGTTGACATAATTTCCTACTGAAGCTTCTCTAGCTGGACACTTAACTTCCACAACAAAGTCCTTTCCAATGCCATCTGGTGAAGCTCCCATTACAGGATGTGATGCAGAAAGCAGGAGACCACTCTTTTGTATTTTGGTGCCAAGTAGGGCTTGTAAAGTGGCTATGACTTCAGTTTCAAGTGTACATCCCCTTTTCATTGTCTTAGTCTGTGTTGTTTTCACAGCACCGATCACTCTTTCCACAGATGTCCCAGATGTTCTGCACCTAGTTGCTTCATGAAACTTGGAGGCTGTGATTCTCATATATCTGAGTTCATGCCAAGCTGGATCATTATGTTGTTTCAAAGTTTGCCTTTCTGCCAACTTAATAGACTCGAAGTCCATGTTCTCTTTTGCAAATGTGAGAAAAGAATCACTATCTCCACCTCTTTCTGCAAATTTAATTGCAAGATAGTGCAATGACAGCTTCTTGATGCAGTCACTTTCTGTGAAATACCTGCACAGTTGGTTTTCAATTTTAAGCTGTTTACCTGCAACAACTACAGCATTTAAGAAGCTGCCATTAGAGGAACTACTGTCAGTTGTAACCCCAGTACGTTGCTTCTTTTTACCCAAGTCCTTTGCAGTGATAAATTTCTTTGATATCCCACCAGCAGATAGCTCTGATTTTTTCCAGTAGCACTTCCCAGATGTCGTGGCTTTCTCCTCACTTCGACATGCACCCACATCAGAAATGCTATTGCATGTTTACAACCACCTGTATGGAAAGAAGTGAAAATGACAGCACATATGGATTTACATATAAATGGGCAAATGGTATATTAAAAATAATAACAATAAAAATGATAAAATAATAAGATACAAATAATAGTATGACAGAATTTTATATTTTCCTCTTTGGTGGTTTTGTGTAGGACTACCTACTGTATCTTCTTTTTTTCTGTTTATATTATAATTTTTCAAACTTAAGATTACCGGTACTTGCCATTATTATTGTTATCATTTTATTTTCCTCGAAGGGGTCTACTCCTTAGCATAAGAGTTAAAATTTGTAGGCCTGTTTACCAAGTTTATATACTCACCAGAAGATGCAGCACAGTAATGGCACTACACTGTCTATGCAGTACTGTTCCTCAACCACAATTAGTGACAGTATAATTTTTGGATCTGACCTTGTGCTCAGGACATATTTTGCATTTTACTATGCATTTCCCACTTTGTCGCTTCACTTGAACATACCCTATAGCGATGCATTTCCCACTTTGTCGCTTCACTTGAACATACCCTATAGCGCTGTCACCATAATTTTCTCTGCCAGCACTGTAACAATATTATATTTTATTGTACAATATACAAAAGTTTGGTGCTTTTCAGTCGGACAACACGAATGTAACACTGAAAAATGGTTTCAAACCCCACAATGTTGTACAATATAGGTGCAAGGAAATTAACTGCAGTTACTTAATGTTTCCTTTTCATTGGCCTTTGGAGAGGGAGGGCAGTTGCCCCAACTAAAAATCTACGGTACCTATTTTCAAGATTGATAGATTATAGAAGCATTTACAGTATTTTTGAAATTGTACAATAATTATACTCCTGAGCATAATAGTTATGTTTAAAAAGTTTTTAGGCCTAAATTTGCTGTTGGTTATGTTAGTGTTAGGCCCGACTTGATCCGTACCATACCTTGGTAATGGTGAAAAATGATTGTATTTTCTAACATGTGAACCAATCTAGAAAGACATATGGGAAATGTGACTTAAGTGATTTGTTTCTTTTCACGTTCCTTGTTATCCTAACACTAAGGGCCGATTGTATAAAGCATTTGATCTCAGTTCAACGGGTTCAGCTGATCTTGACGCGTGCTGAACTCAGAATTTCTGTTGTATAAACGTTAATCTAAGATCACCGCGTCTTGATCCGAGTTCATATTTAACCGGCGACAGTTCTCGGTTCAGCACAGTTGATCTTAGTTCAACTCGTCGTGTAATTGCGTATCTCCTTTGAATCATATTATAATATTTTATTGAAAAGTTAAATCTGAACGAGAAGGAACCCCAAGACAATAGTAAGTTGGCATACTTGCAAATACAATAGTAATTAAACTTTTGTATAAGTATTTATATATTTATCCAATATTTTGCTTACGTACACGGTAGGCTATTGGCAAATAATTTATTATAAATTTTAATTTTTCAGGCAGTGGAATCAATCGAAGAGGAATAGCACGAAAAAACCAATCAAGGTGAGCCTACATTAATTACAACCTTTCTAGAAAATTTGGCTTATTTCGTACGGTAACCAAGTTTTTGAAGTTTGAGGTTATATACGGACTACCGGTTCGGTAGTGGATAATTATGTGCCTGTGTTTCAAGACTGCGTATACTCTAAACTTGATTGCAGTTACTATTAATTTTATAATCAGAAGATGTAATGACTATGTTATAGAATACAAAGGCACAAGATCGACGATACCTATTTATTGTGCCGTACGGTATTGAAAGGAAACTCTCCAAATTTGTTGTCATAATGCGAGTACGATGTTGGTCCAGGGTTCATCATATTGTTTGTAGATGCTATATTTCAGCCTAAATTGTAGACATTGTTATAACATGTTAAATATGGTGGGCTACAGCGGTAGCCAATTCTTTATGTGCAAAATAATGATCTTCAAAAAGGTGATGTTCGATCTCTATTTCTGGGACATTATATAGGTCGACATTTCTTGCTACTTTCTGCCTGTGACTTAGGCCTACATTTCACTATACATAGCCTACCGTACTAGTCCTTTTGTGGATCCATGAATCAATTACCTTACACAGTTTACAGTTTACACCACTGCAGATTTAGGCCAGTGACCTAGAGATTGAAGTGAGTATAGGCCCTAGTACTAGCTGCTAGATCATTTCTCAGTCCTGCCGGCTGGTTGCAATTTTTACCTTCAGTCCGTTATTATGACCACTACTAAAAATAAAAGAAGTTAGTCAACGCATCCGGCAAAGGATATGAATATATGGTAATTCAGCTGACCTGCATAATAAATACTTTATTGCGCACAATGTGCATTAACGTGGTTCTTACGATCCATCATTAGTACAAAATTTCGAAAAAAGTTATTCTACCCTCAGTTTACATGATAGTACGTGATATTGTTGACCTGCATAATAAAACCCTCATATAATGAACCTCTTGTTATTTCACAGTTCACAAGTTAGGCTGAAATTTGATATGTGGAGCATTCAGCCACTGAGATCAGTGAACAGCTGACTTGCCATGCATCTCATGTATTTCAATGCAACGCGAAGTGCTTCGTCACAGAATAATGATATTACAATTGATGCGAGACATATTGCAGGCAGCTTCATAAATTATGGGCCTGCCCTCCTTCCTATACTGTATTGTTTTATATATTCCACGTAAATATGAAACACGCCAGGATCGAATATCCTTCCTTTATATTGAAACCTCAGGAGTTTGGTTGTGAAGATATTTGCCACGAAGTTTTGATTGAATAACTTAGGTGGCATTTCAATCAGCCCACTAAGCACAACACGCACTAGAAAAAAGGTACTAGAAAAAATACAACTACGATAACAGTCTATTTCATTCATTATTCATCACCGGCAGAGCAACCGACAGGAGTGGCTAAAGCGCTGCGTTAGCAGAGAGCTTAGCCCCATGGCCTGACTCGGTAGACGCGTGGGTTCGAGCCCTTGAAATGGTTTTCCGTGGTTTCCCATTTTCAACACCAGGCAAATGCTGGGACAGTACCTTCTGACAGGCCACGGCCGCTTCTTTCCACATCCTTGCCCAGTTTCATTCATCTTCATCCATTCCATCTCTCATCCCACGGGCGTCAAATAGCAAGACCTGCACTCGGCCTCTCAGGAGGCCACACAACAAAAAAAGCCGGCAGAGCACACACGCGATGATAGCCTAGCTTTCAGCGGAACTCACAACTCGTGTAACAATTGCACATGCCTGAGGCTCGCCGGCTGTCCTCTGTACGTCTGCACAACCAGGCCTGAGCTAGTTCATAAAAATTTTAAAAACAGCATGCCTATTCCATGCTATTTGAATATATGGTATTCAAGCATACCATACAATCTTTAAGGTGAAGTGGTTAGAATTGTTAGCCACCACTCTGGGGGACCGGTTTAAGGCGCCCGAATTGCAATTTTGACATGTAAGTCAGCCGAGTGGTGTCAAATGTTTATAACTTACACCTGGCCTTGGACTAGAACAGTTTTACTTTCACTGGTACATTGGTAATGTTGATCGTAAGGTGCTCCAAGGTGTTCTGAATGAGAACAGAACGTGGCTTTTGCACTTTGCATCAGACATCATCGTAGCTTTTACATACCTCATTTCCCTGTTTCATCTTCTGGTGTACATTACCATTCCAATTAGTAACCCTGGTCACTACTGCACCTGAACTTATGTGCTAAATTAAGTGAATACATGTTTTTATTTATTGCTCTTTTAACAACGGCAGCCATGTTCCGAACAGCGCATGATTCTCATTCAATTGCCAACCAGGTGCACACATTGTTGCCAACATGTGGGATACAAATTACACCACACTAATTCAAGATTATTGGTGCGTGAAAACAGGGTGTATATATAGCTAACGCAGCCCGCAGGTTAAAACCATTGTCGAAAGCCATTGGATTGGACAAACCGGGTGAGATAGCCGTGGTCGTTATGGCATGACTGCTGGCAGACGTTCACATCCGGGAGGCGAGGAGGTTTGAATCCCCCCCGCCGGCAACCTTGAAGTTGGTCTTCTGTGGTTTCCCCATCTTCCTTCCAGGCAAATGCCGGGGTTGGTCCCTAACTATAGGCCACAGCCGCTATCTTCCAACTCCAAAACCATTGGATTGGAAGTGTTAGGCTGTAACCATTGTCAAAACCAAAAGCCACTTAGCAGCATTCTGCACACTATCAAATGGGAACAGTACCGCTTATATACACAGTAGTACCGTAGGCAAGGGTTGGCAATACTGTCATTGACTATAATTGATGCACATAACGGCGGACACAGCTGGACTTTTCCTATACAAGTTGTGATCTATAAAGAGGATGGTGGTTGGATATAGTCAGCGGAGGAGTACATATCTCTTATTACTACATCATTTCCCGATTTATTTTTCATAATTGGTAAAGGTATTTTTGGCTAATTTATGTACTCCTATGCACAGGTCAACACAATAGACGATCTGTTTATATTTAGATACTAATCAAGTTTTGGGTTTTACGTCCCTTTTAACTACTGCGGCTTTTAGAGACGCCGGGATGCCAGAATTTTGCCCAAAAAGGGATCTTTAACGTGCCAGTAAATCTACTGACATAGCTCCCTCACATTTAAGCACCGTCAAATGCCAACTGACTGCGCCAGGATTCGATCTCGCTATCGTGGGCTCAGTGGGTGAGAACTTTACCGCTGAGCCACGCAGCTAGTCAATTTCAATTTTTAATAGCACGTTATTAATAGAGATCCTTATGCCTTTTATCATTCAGTGTTGTGTGCTGGCCTCTGTTAGCAAGTTAGAATAAACCCTTATTTGAATCGCTTGATGTTGAAAGGGGACTTCTGACACTTTCTAGATTTTACAGAAGGAAAAACACTGTCTAGGTGATGGAAAATGTCAATCTATGTTTAATGCTTCTGCCAGTGTATGATGCCTATATGCACACTTCAGTGCACGAAAATACAATTCATAGATTATGAAAAAATTACAGATGTTAGTATTGCAGAAGTACCCTTGATATATCAAATGGAATGAACTTCGTAACTTTGAATGCCAACTTCCACATGAAACCCTCAAATAATTAGAAAATGTATTGTTCTTGCTTTTGAAATTTATAAATACAATTTTCAGTATGAACACTGATCCAATACTTAACTTAATAGTAATATGAAAATGAAGCACAATGCAAGAATCATTGAAACACAGAAAGCAATAATTCCAATTCCAACGCAATTCAATGTAATGAAAAAATGGGTCTTGCTTACCTTCACTAGCTTTCATTACCAGCTGTTGACGTGTCTATAGCGTAAACTGTACCCATCAATCTGAAAATGTAGGTCTGTGCTCTGAAACTAAACTTGTCATCACCATTCTTAACCTAAATCTAACTTAATGACAACAGCTTTGACATTTCAAATGCACCTGCATCAGTGTGGAGAAACTTGTTTAATGAAACTTTTCTTTATTTCTCAGATGTCGGATTACTCGGACATTTCATCGATGATGACCTCGTGTGTTTGAAGAACGAAGGAACCCTCTTCTGGAGTTCACAGAAGAGAGATTTCGTATGAGGTTCCGTTTGTCAAAAGAGACAGTCAGGAATCTGGAGCTACGGATACGCCAACCTCTACAGGCAACAACTCGGCGAAACATGCCACTAGCGCCAATATACATGCTTCTCCTAACACTGAGATTTTTTGCAACTGGGAGTTTCCAGATTGTTGTAGGGGATTTGTTTAAAATTGATCGAGCCACAGCATGCAGAGCTATCCAGAGTTACAAGAGAAATTGCTTCACTTGCTGTGGAACTAATTAAAATGCCCCGTGAAGAAAATGAAATGGACAGGCTGAAAAGCGATTTCTACGAAATTGCAAATTTTCCAGGTGTTGTAGGTGCAATAGACTGTACACACATTCCAATAATTTCACCTGGGGGAGATAATGCTGAAGTGTTCCGAAATCGCCATGGATGGTTTTCGCTAAATGTGCAAGCCATCTGTGATGCGAAGTTGAGGTATATAAATGTTGTAGCAAGATGGCCAGGATCGGCACACGACAGTAATATATTTCACAACTGTCGGGTCCACGCTCAGTTTGAAACGGGAGAATTTCCACTCAGTATCATGGTAGGAGATAGTGGTTATCGCTGCAATGATTATCTGCTAACGCCGGTACTCAATGAACGGACACCCGCAGAAAGGAACCGTAGTAAAAAGACGGTTTCCCTGCCTAAGTATGGGCCTCAGAGTGAAGTTACTTCGAGTGCCACCCATCATTGTGGCATGCTTCGTTCTACACAACATCGCCATCAACTCAATGGACAATATGCCGCAGGATGGTGTCATCGCAGGGCACCTTTTTGCCGAATTACCTCAGCCTGCTGTGGATCAATTGGATAGGAGGGAGGACACAGCAGTCAGGACAGCACTCATCAACAATAAGTTCAGGTATAAAAAACATTTTAATTACCATTTTTACTATTTGGACAATTTCTTTCCTTTTAATTTAATATCTAATTTTAAATTTCTTACTATAAGTTCATGTTCCCTCAATTTCCTTTCGTTCTCTTCCTTCAAAAAACATATTTTCATTTCGTGCTCCGCTAGCAGCAGTTCTTTTTTCACTCTGTGTTCTTCTAGCAGCAGTTCTCTTCTCTTTTTATAAAAGCCGACTCTTTCTGCCATGGCATCATCGGTATGGGCTGTTTTCGTTGCAGCTAATCTGCGTCTCTCTGGCTGCTTCACCGTGGACTCCTGCAGCGGCTTCGCCGTGGGCTCCTGCAGCATACAAAGGATATGATGAACGAAAATAAATTACACCATAGGATGGCGAGAGTAAGTCATTTCATGAAGCTACAAGGCTCATTATGAATTTTTTACTATTTCATTGGAAGCTGGAGTTTCATGAAGTGACTTAGGCCTACTTTCATAAAAATTCCAACAACATGGATATTACTAAAATATGTAATTCAAGTTGTATATAGCATAGCTCTTTTTTTGATTTTTTGTTGGTTTTGTATAATAAAAATTGTCATAAACTTTAATATTGTTTATTCTTCTATTCAAAATAGCAAGATTGTTCCAAAACAAATTAATTGTCACCAAACTAAGCAATATTCCTTGACCTTAATTGTAAGTATTTTCTCACAGATTCCTGATTTGTTTACATCAAAGACTGATGGTGGTGGTTATAAGGGGAAGAACATGATATAATGATTACTAGTCTGCTAAGCCACTGCTATCAAAATTTATAAATAGATATCCTACTAAAAATCCCTCAGTATGCCTTCCTTCGAAGGGAAGGTGAAGCCGGCGGTCCCATGTCATAGATTTATGGCATGTTAAAGAACCTTCCACTAATTACACCTGTATGAAGCTAAATTGTATAGGAATGTAAACAACGCTCTTAGGTTCCTACGTGCGTTGCCAAGAACCGACTGCGGTGGCGTCTAGTAGGTAAGTTCTGAACTAAGCCTGGTAGTCGTTGACGGTGGAGCTTGGCGGCAAAAGTAGAACCTATTTGAAAAATTCAAAGTTGCAGTCCTTACTTGAATTAAAAAACAGATACACACACTAATACAGCCAAAAAAAATAACACCGGTTATCAGACAGATTCTACACACACCCAAAGTACACGGGGCTACATCATGGTGTCCACAGGCAGGAATAGTCAGGAATTTTGTTTTTGGTCAGGAAAAGTCAGGAAAAAGTGGTGTGAGTCAGGAAAAAAATGGCGAAAAGTATTAGAAAGTCAGGTATTAACCATACAGTATTTTGTGTTTTACACCCATTTTGATGTTACTAGTTAAACTAATCTCTGAGGATAAAAGCAATAACTCGCTGTTTAAACTAATCTCTAAAGATAAAAGCAATAACTCACTGGACATTATGGTAAGTTTCCATTTTTACAGTACATCATAGTAAAAACATCTTTTACCTATTTTGTACGCTTTTTTGGCGTTGGTGTTGTGACCCCATCACTAAAGTTTAGGTTATTAATGAGTACTTTAGTTATATGTTAATTATTGTTGTTTTAAGGGGCGGAACTACGAGGTCATCTGCCCCTCAATAAGTACTTTAATTTATGTAGTATTGCATTATAATTTACTTTATTTTCTATTTTTAATGAATAAAGAGGCGAGCATTGGGCAAATTCTGCAAATGAAAAAAGATATATATATTTGCTCAATAAACCTTTTTTCCGATGTTACGATGACTTCGCGAGACAGGAATTTTGTTGAAAAATGGTCAGGAAAATTGACATTGAAAATTCTGTGGACACCATGTACATGACTCCGTTGTCGCAGCCCCTAAACTGAGGAACAAACCTACCAGATTTTCTACTCCGCAGTTCTTTAGTTTTCATATCCAAAACAAATTAATGTCGCCAAACTAAGCAACAATCCTTGACCTTTGACCTTAATTGTAATTATTTTCTCACAGATTCCAGGACATGATATGAATGATTACTAGTCTGCTCAAGTTGTGCACTGTAAATAGCTGTTTTTGTTTCTTGCTCATTGATATACGGTAGCCATATTCGTCAAGGGCATGAGTTCTCTTCAACTGCTACCTAGGCGCACACATTGACGTCGCATTAATGTTGCCAACATGTAAGATACAAAGTACACCACAACATAAGGTCGGTCATATGCGTGACTATTTCCTCTGTGCGTAACAAAAACCAGGGGTGCATAAATGGCTAACGAGACCGGCAGTGCCGCGCTACTTAGTAATTCTTGGTCTTTTGTTTTACAACACTGCCTATACAATTAGTACCGTTTTGTGTGGGATTGGCAATACTCTATTTGTGCATAATTCACGCGGATAATGGCAGACACAGCTGGAATTTTACTATAGAAGTCTTGATCTAAATAGGGAAGCCGGTGGGTTTATAGCCGGCTCGAGCTGTACTGCGGTTTGTCATCCGTCTAGCCCCAAGTCTTTGAGGTACCAACAATACGCTGGAAAGGCCAAACAACCTCGAGCCAACCCGAGTAATAACGAGTCTTTGCGTTCCCACGGCGTAAGGTCTGGCGAACTACAGACCAGGCTCGCCAAGTCACAGGACATGGGAACAAGGCTTTACTGATGTCAGCTAACGCTCTATTACTGCGGTACCTGTAATTGTGCATTTGTTATTGGGGTTAGGATTGAAGAATAAGGCTTTATATACAAACCCGAATCTAACCTGGGGCATATGCCCTAGACCTTCTTGCTTGTAGTGCAAGCAGTACTTCTCGTCCAGAGTCTTCTAACCTAGTACTGGCCAATGGTTTCGTCCAGACCAATGGATTTGTCTTACCCAACTTTAGTACATCAGTAATTTTCATCCAGTCGGTCTGTCGAGACCTATGACATGTTGGTATTCAAATACGTGTGTTGTGTGGTGTATTTTGTAACGGACATGTTGGCAACTAGTGACGTCAATGTGAACGCTTTGGCAGTAAGTTGAACATAATAAATACGTTGTCGAACATGGCTGCAGTTGTTAAATGCGCACAATAAATAAAATATAAATAAATAATATTTACATGATTTAGCACACATATCCCGTGCAGTCGATGCAGAAGTGATCAAGGTTTGTAGTTATTCCCCCAAAAGATGAAATAAGGTATGAAAATTATATATTGTCACGGAAAAGAGTGATACGTCGGTCAGAATTAATTAATTGGCATGTTATAAGGAAATAAACAGGCGATTGATATTTTACCTGAATTTCAGGAGAGTCCACATCGTGAGGTGGAGTTCCTGCAAGCTCATCCTCTGTTAGAATAACCTGCAATATGAAAATGTGTTTAAATTTGCATACCCTGAGATATCAAATGTATTGTGAAGTTGATTGTCTTTTTGATCTTGGTAAGTTTACCTCAATTATGCTCCTGTTGCACGCCTGAACCTCGCATTCACCGGCTTCCAGGTTATTTATATCTGAAAAAGGTAGACCACACTTCAATTAAACATGTTGCATGACCTTGCAGGGAAGGGAAAGGCATACAGAACTAAGCTACACCTCTTATTAATAGGTGACCTATACAAATTAGGTCAAAATTCACATCACTTAAGCTGGTCAATACATAACCAGTACCGTATCTATAAAACTATCAGCAAAGTTTAAGTCATATCACTAAAATTTAAATGACAATAATTTTGGTGAAGTGGATATTTGTTTGCTGCTGTTTTATTTCCTCCACAGCTAGGTACAGATGTAAATGCTTCAAAGCTATCCACACAAATCCTACGCAGAAATATGCCTTACTTCTGGTACTAAAGAAAAGACTTGAAAACTTACCATGAATTTCGTCCGCATGAAAACCAGCGTCTCCATCGAACGCGCTGTAGAGCGGAACAAACTGAGGTTTGAGAGCCGTTATCAGTTTCCTCCCAGTCTCATTGAGGGTAGGGGGAACATACCCACCGCCGCCAGTTTTATGCACCTGAACCTAAAAGAAATGAATTTTGAAATAATACCGCCGCATGAATCAACAAAGTATGTTACCAAACACATCCTTTATCAGCAGTCGTTAATTGGAAACTACTGCGAACTACAGACGTAACCTAACTTACCTTGTCCTTGGCATTGGATTTTTTGGCTCGTTTCTTCAAATTCTCATAGCACAGCTTGAGGCTTTTCCAATCTCGTGGGCTGGCTACGTCAATTCTTTTATTGAAGTCATTGGCGACCTCCCGCCACGTGGCATCCTTCGCTGACCGGCTAACTGCGTCAGTCTTCTTGTTTTCTATTACGTTTTTGTATTTATCTAAAACTAAATTCAGAACAACATCCTTTTCATGTTCTGTAAAATTGGGAGCCCGGGACTTCTTTTCCGCCATTCTTCGGAGATATTACAAGATTTACGGAAGACGAAAATGTTAACACTACATCACAGAAGTTTTGTTTACCAATGAACAAGGTTATGTTACGAATTCAGAGTATATTTTTTTTTTCTTTTTCATAGATATTAACAGTTGACAACCAGACAGCGGAATTACATCAGTGCGCTCTATTATCGAATTCTACTACTATTTTGCGCTGTTGCCATGTTGAAATCCTTGAACTTGAGATCAAATTGAACTCGGTTCCCGGAACCCGCGAATAGTTTTATACAACATCGACGCCGACTGAACTTGGTTCATATTTTGAACTCCAGTTAATTTGATCTCCAGTCAAGCGATCTTTATACAATCGGCCCTAAGAGTTACAGAACGTATATACAAGATCCCACCTACCTATTTGCTTTTCATCCGCAAATTTCCGCAGCCACAAAACGGTCATTAGTTTTCAAGAATGATGCAACCATGATGGCATCCACACACGGTAGTTTGTCAGACTGTGCTCTTTTAAAGCCTTCTTCTGTCATTTTGCAATCACGGCTTTTAGCAGCAGCAGATGCACGATGGCTGGCGAAGCTTCATGCGGTACTAGACGGTGGCGTCACAGGATGTTTTACTCGCCTTGCAGAAAAGGACTTTTAAATATTTTTTTAATGACAGAAAACAAAGCAACTAATCACAATGCAATATGTTTCCATACTATTTAATGGGTGTACTTTCCAATATTTTTTTTAAATTATGCATGTTCCCAATTAAAGGTTTCCATTATCAGACAATTCTGAGTGTGCTCAGAATCGAACCAAATTTGAGCGTTAAGGAATATGAGGGAGATAATAGCATATGCAAAACAAGAAAGAGAGAGAGAGCAGGTTGCTTAAACATCTGAATATATTTAATCCTTATAACAACAAATGAACCATATATACATTTAGAAAATCATTTTTAAACCTGTTCTTGACAGTGCTTTGGGTGTTGAACCCAGAACAATACAAACATTTTTTACATTGAGTAGGCTTTGCTCCATTAATATAACAAATGGCAAAGAAGAAATGGTGTAGCTAACTTCCATACATATGGAACACTGAGTTCTTAACCCAAAATTGGTTTTAACATGAGAAAGGAAAAAGGTGAAACACCTTCCTATAAAGAAAACCTTTGTTAAAGTTACACAGATCATTTGGTATGAAAGAAAAGAATAGAAACATAGCCCATAGAAGGATCTCTGACGGTCAGGGACCCAATCCTGCCGCACCTTATGAAAGAGAAAGTTATGAAAGCTGTCAGGATTTAAATGAAAGCAAGCCATGAATGTGTTCCTAAAGGAAAATAGCAAAAGTCAGCCTCTGAAATCTAGACAGGAAAATGGCAAAGGTGAGCCGCTATGTAATCTCACTTAGGAATTAAGTAGAAAAGAGTAACTATGATCCAGAAAAAGTAACAAACCATGTAGATTTAGAAAAGCCACAATGCTTGCAAAGTACAAAATACACTGGACATAATACATAGCTTGTAGAAATACACAGTTTACTTAGCTTTTTAGTTTTGAAGGTTAGCAACCTTAGAAGAATTCCGAACAGCTGACGACATTAGATATATGTCACACGTGGTACACTAAATTATTCTAGACAGGATCTTTGAAGCATGAGTAGTCAAGCTGATTGAACGGTAATCTTCACATCTGTCAGCTCCCACTTTTTTTGGTACATGGATTATAACATTCTTCTTGAAATCAGGGGGTACCTCACCTGTCTCATAAATCCTACACAACAAGTGAAATAACCTGATCAGACCATCTCCCATGCAGCGTAACAACTCAATCGGTATATCATCTATCATCTATGCCTCGTGCTTTGTTCCTGCTTAAGTCCTCCAATGCTCTGTCAAATTCTGATCTCAATATTAAATCTCCTTTTGCATCCTCATGAATTTCCTCCTCCCTTTCCATTACAAGATTCTCAATCTACTTTCCCATATACAAACACTCTAGGTAAGCTTTCCATCTCTCAACCTTTTCTTCCCTATATGTTAGAGGCTTTCCATTTGTGTCCTTAATATTACAGAACTTTGTCTTCTTTTCCCCAAAAGTATTCTTAATCCTTCGATACGCTGTATCTACTTTTCCTAATTTCAGACAATTTTCTATACCTGCCCATTTCTCTTTCAACCATTCTTCTCTCGCTTCCTTGCACTTCTTGTTAACCTCATTTCTCAGACGTCTGTATTCTGCTTTCCCATTTTCATCTCTTACATTCTTGTGTTTCCGCCTTTCATCCATCAATTCTAGTACATCCTGAGTGATCCACGGTTTTCTACCTATTCTTTATTTCCTACCAATGTTTTCTTCTGCGGATTTGGTTATGTCATTCTTCAAAAGTGCCCATTCGTCTGCAATTGAAGTTTGTTGAGGGTTTTTCATTAGTCCTTCCTCTATACTCTTCTTGAATCTTTCGGTTACATCCTTCACTTTCAGTCTGTCTATTGCCCACCTTTTTGGCTTTAGACTTTTCTTCAGCTTTAATCTGCATTTCATAACAATTAGATTGTGGTCAGAGTTTATGTCAGCACCAGGATATGTTTTACAATCCAAAGTCTGGTTTCGAAACCTCTGCTTGACCATAATGAAGTCGATTTGGTAACGCCCTGTATCTCCTGGTCTCATCCATGTGTATATTCTTTTATTGTGGTTATTGAATAAGGTGTTAGCTATGACCAACTCATGTTCGGTGCAGACTTCCATCAGCCTGCTTCCTCGATCATTCCTTTCACCTAATCCGAAATCTCCTACTATCTTCCCTTCCCTCCCTTTTCCTACCACAGCATTCCAATCTCCCACTACTAGAACATTTTCATCACCTTTGATATACCTCAGAATGTCATCTATTTCTTCGTAGACCTTTTCAACATCCTCATCATCAGCTTGACTGGTTGGCATATAGACTTGTACCACTGTGGTGCACGTTGGTTTAGTATTGATTTTTGCTACAATAATCCATTCACTATATTGCTCATAATATTTCACCCTCTGTCCAAGTTTCCTACTCAATATGAGACCAACCCCTGCTTGACCATTGTTTGATTTAGTGCATGACCCTATAGTCTCCTGACCAAAAGTCATGTTCTTCCTGCCAGCGCATTTCACTAATCCCAACCAAATCCAACCTCAACCTATCCATTTCCCTTTCTATGTTTTCTAACCTTCCACTTCCTAGCAGACTTCTCACATTCCACGCTCCGATCCGTAGAATGTCAGATTTCCTCGTTGTCACTTCTGTGATGTAGTCCCCACCCAGAGATCCAAACGGGAGACTAGTTTACCTCCGAATTGGAATTTTACAAGGGAGGAGGCCATCATCACATATAATTATGCATAGAGAGGTGCATATCTTCGGGAATAGCATTACGGCTGTAGTTTCCCGTTGCTTTCAGCCGTGCAGCAGAAAGCAGTGTAGCCATTAGTTGGCTTATATTATCAATATCTTAACCGTCTATAAGACAAGTAAGGAATTGATTTATTCTGAAAGGCTGCTACTCCCTTTCAGAATACGTAATAGGCGATCAGCTAATGTTCCAGGACCTTCCATGGCACGCAATTGGAGAGGTCGTGCTGTGATTGGCCGAAGCTTGGAGGCCGACCAATGGGAGCGTAGCTGTGGTAGCCAGTTCTTGTTCAGCTTTCTTGTCGTGCAGACTGAATGTAATGTTTCACTAAAACACTTTGAGAAATGTCTTAAAAGCAAGCATGGCTTATGAAATAAGTAATTTACAACATACTTAATTTGAAATAGAAGAATTATTAAAAAATCAAAGATCACGAACAAGTGGTGACCGAATAGAGGTTATGAGAAAAAATTAATTCTGTCTGACTGACACAAATTACGTAAACTTGAAAAATTAATAAATTAATTTATTCGCCAATGCGAACATACTGCCAAAGGGGCAACAACAAGAGAAATACACAAAGATACAGGACTAGAGTGGCAAAGGAGAAATACAAGAAATTGAACGAATACAATGTCCAGAAGGAGTAATTATTTTAACCACTCTCACCCTATTGTCACGACCGGTGTAGCATTTCGCTACTCTGCCGGTGTGCCAAACAAGAGGAGGACTAGAATCTCTTAAGAGAATCAAATCTTCCTCCTTGAGGTTTGGGTGAGCGAGCTGCCACTTCCCTCTCCTTTGAAGTGAGTAAATACTCCAGTCTCCATCGTTTCTTAAAGCTTCGACTCTTGTCCAAAGAATGGGCAAGGAAGGGTCAAGCTTACGGTCGGTCGACGAGAGGTGGCGGAGCATTCAATGAGCTACCTATCAAGAAATTACCAGGAGACAATGGAAGTAAATCGGAAGGGTCGTTAGACAAAGAAGACAAGGGACGGAAATTGACAGTGCCCTCAATGAGAATCACAACGGAATTGAACTCTTCAAAAGATAGGATGGAATTTCCTAAGGTTCTCTTCAGATGAGTCAGCTTTACGCAAGATTCCCATCTTCCACCATGATGTGGAGCGTATGGGGGGAATGAAATGCCATTTGAACTTTTTCAAATGAGCATAATTAGATAGTTGCTCGTTAGCAGAACGAGAACAGAGTGCTTTTTTCCATTGCTGAGAAGCACCAAGAAAATATCGGGCGTTGTCAGAGAAAACCTCTTCTGGCAACAAAGCGAGAAAAAGCAGAGAGGAAGTAGAAGCACTGGTGACCAATTCAAGGTGAATAGCAACCATACAAACAAAGAGTGCAATGTACAACTTACCAAGAATTTTACGTTTGGCTTTAAGGCTGTTAGTTTGGTATAGGAATGGACCCGCATAATCTATAGCAGTTAGAATAAAAGGTCTGCTAGGAGCAGAACGAAACGAAGGAAGATCAGCCATAAGTTGTTGAGGAATCTTAGGTTTAGCTTTAAAGCAGGGAATACACTTTCTTACAACAGAAATGAATTCGTGCATGCCATTGATGGGCCAGTACTGCTCACGAATCAATCATAAGAGAGTGGAAGTACCAACGTGTAAGTGCTGGTAGTGAAACTGACGAATTATAAATTTGGTGACATGATGCTTAAAAGGAAGAATTATGGGGTGCTTATCTTATCTTCAGACCAATCAGAAAAGGACAACCTACCACCTACTCTCAATAGTCCATTATCATCAAGAAAGGGGCATAAAGCGAATATTGTATTGCGCTTTTTGAGGGGTAGACCCTTGCATAGAGAATTAATTTCTTCAGAAAAAAGTTCATGCTGAGTAAGCAATAAAACTTTGGTTGTAGCAGATTGCACTTCAAAAATAGAAAGAAAAGCTTGAGGAAGCAAGGGTTTGTCTAAGACCAAAAAAAAAAAAACATTGAAGCAAGTAAGCTACAATGCGAATTAGCTTTTCAAAGGAGGAATACCTTTCAAGCAATGAAGGGGTGACATTGGTTACAAAAGAAGAAGCGACTTTACGAGTTTCAGGAACTTTCGTTGAAGTAGAAGAAGGAGAGGCAGGCCAAAAGGAAGGTTCTTGTAACAACCAATTTGGACCGTGCCAGTAGAGACTAGATTTAACTAGCTGTTGTGGAAGACATCCACGAGAGATGATGTCAGTTGGGTTTTCCTTACCAGGGACATGTTTCCATTGAGAAGAACTAGAAAGAGTTTGGATTTTTCTACTCTGTTGGCTACGATGGATTGCCAGTGGGAAGGGGGTTTCATGATCCCAGCCAAAGTGATGGCTGAGTCAGTCCAGTAATATATGTGACTGAATTAACAATTAATATTGGAGATGAGTTTTTTCGATAATTCAGCTGCGAGAAGGGCAGACCACCGGTTGGAAACTGCTCAAGATGATGATGAGAAGGGCAGTGCATAATTCTAAGCGAGGCAAAGAGACAGTTTTCAAAGGGGCTACCTTTGATTTGACACAAATTAGGTTAGAAAAGTAAGGACGAGCACTACAACTTACTACATAGGCGCAGCATCCATATGCCTTAACGGAGCTATCTGTAAACAGATGGAGTTCTAAGTTAGAAGAGAAAGAAGTAGGGATTAGAACCCTCGGGATGTTTATAATAGATAGATCGCGAAGATGAGTACAAAAGAACAGCCATCTTTCCAAAAGAGAATGTGGGATAGGATCATCCCAATCGGTTTTTAGAGACCATAATTCCTGCAGGAGCGGATCTAGAGGAGGGCGACCGTTTATGATTCATATTCTTTTTTCAGTGCAGCTATGACCTCCCGTGACCGTTTAGCAAGTTAAGATTTCAGTGAAATGATAGAAGACTTCAGCCGGGAAGAAATTCGCAAAGTATTATTTTAATATTTCATAGTTTACATAATCTTCTTCAAGGGGACTTAAAGGTTTCTTTCATATTATTAAAAAAAATGTACTGTAGTGTATTCAAAATATTGTAACTATTCTTTATTTTATATATATTGAACCCTTGCAAAGAAGCATATGAGACTCAGATTCGGGGCGTAACAGGTCATATTCGTAAGTTGCTGTCAGGGCGCTTCATTAACTTGCAGGGTAACATATAACAAAATAACATGCAGGAAAGAGTGAAGCCAGGGTTAAAAACAACTGAATTTAATAACAAATCACCATATTTACACATAAACAATTAACAACAAAACTCCCAACTGACTCCCGCTTAATAAAAATGCCAAAAACTTAGGCGATATCTCTGGAGAGATTAATTACCTGGACCAAGTGTCCTTAAATAAAAGATACAAAAAGTGACCATATAAGTGCGTATGCCGTTCTACATGCACCACGATGTGTACTTTGAATGCGTGATTCGTTATCATCCAGAGTGACCCTTCAAACAACGAATCCGCATTTCCTAGAGCTAGACCGACACAAGGGAACACAACTACAATACATTAAATTAAACCGACACTTCCTAAATCTACTATAAACAAACACAAAATTTCCGTGTGAAATTGGACTTGAATTGCCGTAGCAACATTTACTGCCTAAAATCTTAGGACTTCTCACACAAATCAACACAAGTACATTAACACGTGACCAATAGAAAAATACTCAAATGACCGCTGTCAAAATTTACAAATACTCGACCACTACACCACACGGGTGTGACAAACAAAATTACATGAAATCGAGTCATCAACAAAGCACTAGGCAAACAGCCAACATTTACGTTAATCACAATATTCTTATCCATACAAGGTACAACAATCCGTTACACACATGGCGAACTCCCCAATTAATTATGGCTTAAAATTAGCCATCACAATGAACAGGTTTGCTGCATGAAAGCTTACAGGGTTCAGTCGGACAAAATAGGACTGCCTATCAAAATAAGTCACAGGCAAAACGGGCGGTTTGTGGAACTCTGCATGTCTGTCAACCCACGTGTCAATAACCTCGACCTCCCAGAGCATGGGGTCGAACCTCGAAGAAATGTGCCCCAAAGCACAATAATACGTGTGTGTCAGAAAAACATATGGACAAGAATCAGCAGTCTCCCAAGAGCACTCTGTCTTTCCATCTAAAATACAACAGCAGCAAAAATATATAAGGGCGGTAGGACAACTACCCCCTCCTCACGTAGAATCAACACACACTAGACACATCAACACACACTTAATCACACGTATGGGTTGTGACAGACCCTGAAATAAAAGACACAAATAAGATCCACATGCTGGCGCCATCGTTCTATGCCGTGACTAGTCACCTGAAAAGGACTCAAGAAAAATCTATCAAATTAGAACGAAGGTGTTCTACAATTACTTTTAAGTTGGTGCACTCGGCTACCCTAACATGAATAATAACCTGTTCAGCAAAATGTTTTACAATCAATTCCTCCCATTCCTATTTCAAATATTAACGTTAATAAAGCACCATTTATCGAATGTAACGGGTTCCGCAATTGCAAGGATAAAATCACGCACGCACGCCGCGTACATTACACATGACTCAAGAAAAAAATCAAAATATCAACAAACACATTGACCACGCGCCAACGGACATTTAAACATATAGTGTCGGTACAAGAAAAACAGCTATAAAACAAGAAAGAAAAACATGACTATTTACAAAGTTCCCCGGCCAAATCTAACTACATAATTGAAATAATCCAATTTTAGTACATCACCGCTTCTGCATGTAGGACTAAGGACATCCTCCTCAACCCATTGCCCTATGGACAATTTAGCACTCCATAGTAGTCGTCTGCGTTGATTTCTTGAAGCTCATCCCAACTTCAAACCACGTGCTGATCAACTTGGTCTCGACTCCTTGGCAGAAAAGTTCAATGTTAAATATTTGCCTATCTATAATCGCTTGCAGGCTACTCAGTTCACCCACAATTGTCCTACTGCGATTAATAGCGAAGACTGGCCCTAATTATATCGCACATACGCACTATAAAAACACACATACAATACACACAATTTATACATAAAATATACATCTCGAGTCCGCGCCACTGGCTCGTTAACAAGTTCAAAATCCTGGCTGCACCAGCAGTCGCTATCTCGTCCGGTATTTCCGTCCCGTCTTGGACTTCGGTTCTGGTAAGCGCTAATTAGGGTGATACGATACTTCCCCCTTAAAGTTGAACTCGTCGTCTTTAAAAGAATGTTACAGTTTATCACGCGCTGGCGTGAAATATTTAGATCACACAATTTAGTTGATTTTAGAACAAAATGTATTATAGCTTTTAAAATTCGATATTGCAAACGCTGCGACTTTAGCTCCCCAGAGCTCAGAAAATAAATTAGCTTCACTGATTTTAGAGCGTAAAAATCACATTTTGAACTGGCGTGGAGTATGCCTCTGAAGGCTCCACAAGAATAGACTTAGATAAATTCGAGCGTCAAAAATCACACTTCAAACTGGCGTGGAGTATACCTCTGAAGGCTCCACAATATAAGACTTAGATAAATTCGAGCGTCAAAAAATCACACTTCAAACTGGCGTGGAGTATGCCTCTGAAGGCTCCACAAGAATAGACTTAGATTGGCGTCAGGCCAAACTATTTATGAGAAACTGACAAGGGCGGAGGAGTGGGGTGGAGTCGGATAAAAACTTCCAGAGTTTTTGTCTCACAAAGATGGGGCTAGTGTCATTCTTCTCCAAATAAATCCAACGTCTCAAATTACTCGAGCGGAGATTAATCCGTTCGGCGGTTCCTTAGATACACACTTCCGCGCGCTTTTTACTACTGACGCCGTCCACCTCGTGGTCACGGCTTGGTCTCTTGCGATTGGCTGATTCAATCGTATGTTCGTTGAGAGGACCTCGTGATTCTTCCTTTATGTCTCCAATTTTGGTACAGTAGTTGCACAATTTGGCCTTGAACTCGACTAATTCTGGCCGTCCCCCAGGAATAGCTACCAACTCAGCTTCTGTTGCAATCATTACGAAATGCTGGCCTCCCTAATATCCAAGTCGACTTCCTTATGTGCTGCCTGGGCCGTAGTAATAATAATAATAACTATGAATACTTATTTATCGAAGATCAATAAGGGTTCATTTATCCTCAGCAAGGTTTTGAAATTCGAAACAATTTATTGGTTTGGATTTCAAAAACAAAATCCACTGTAGTAACAACACATCTCTTTAAATCTCACTCAGCTGCTCGAGTGTATGCCCCTCTGACTCAATTAGTGTGCTCCCTTCTCGCTGGAATGTCATTCATATTTTCTCTAGGTCTCCCCCTTCTCCTCACGTAGTTGCCACTCCCGTCGTCTCAGCTGCTCGTTGTTTACAAACAAAGTGCGTACTCACGCGCTCCCCGTGGATTTGAGTGTTTGCTTTCAAAAAAAAAAATTTTTTGGCAATACAGATTCTGCACATATCATCTTTCCTAATCATCAAATGGTTCCCTTCTGTAGTACGGTTTCAAATTGGCGCTATTAAAAACAGATTTTGCACCAGTGCTCACTTCTTCTAATCTGTAGGCATTGTTACCCAGATTCTTAATTACCCGGAACGGGCCAATGAATTTTGGACAGAACTTGGCGAAGACTTTGTTCTTAGGGTCGGAGATTGGTGGTCTACGAACCAGCACTAATTCTTGTTCTTGTAACTCTCGGTGAAACTTCTTTCCTCGGTACCGTCTCAGCCTTCGGTCCGCTTGGTTCCTCATGTGCTCTCTCGTTCGCTGGATTCGCAAATCATGCGCTAATAATGGATCCCTTGGGCAAGGAATGATCTTGTCCCAAGTTCTTTCCGGCAACCTGTTGTGGTGTACAATCAGTGGGACTTGACCCGTCGACTCGTGCTTAGTAGTGTTCATGCACATCTCAATTTCCCCTACTTTGTCTACCCATTTATTGTGTTCGTTAGGAATCATTACTCTGTAGTATTTAGCGACACAGCGAATTGTTCTTTCGCTCGGATTTCCACAAGGATGACGAATACTTGAAAAATATGTGTTTTATTCCTAGGCTCTCCAAACCTTGCCTAAAAACATTGCTTGTGAAATAGGTACCGTGATCTGATAGAATGGATTCCGGCTTCCCAAGCATCGGAATGACTTTGTTCTTAATTCGACTAAGGACTTGTCTTGATGTCGTCTTCTGAATAGGACATAGCACGACCATCTTCGAAAATACATCGACACATACCAAGAGGTGTCGGCATCCACGCTTTCCTTTTACTAAAGGACCAAACAATCAATCGCGAGCATCTCGCATGGTTTCTGCGGTAATAGTGGTCTTGGAGGTTGTTTCAGAATAAAGTTGTTCGGCTTTGTGCGCTGACAAGCGTCACACGTTCTAATTACTTCAACAATGGTGAATCTCATCTTGGGCCAAGTAAAGGTCTCCCCTATCGTAGCTTCAGTCTTATCCGTGCCGATATGTGCTAGGCTCTCGTGAACATGCCAAGTTAATCCCCTCTGTAGTGATGCTGGAACTAAGATCCGCAGTTTAGTATGATGCTCATCCACGTACTTATGTAACAAGTTATTCAAGTAGTGAAATCTCGCTTGTTTAGCACTGGCTTCCCGGTACTCCGGTGAATTTGGTTGTAACTCCTTCCTATAGAATTTTATCATCATCATCATCCATGGGTCAGCTTCTTGCTCCTTCCGAATATCCTTCAATCTTGCCAAAAACTCACGAGCCTTAGGTGTCAAGGTAATATTGTGAACCTCCGCTGTTACTTCGTTTCCGTCCTCAGGGTTTCTACTCAAGGCATCTGGTATGACGTTCAATTTCCCAGGACAATGTTCTATTGTGATGTCAAACTGCTGTATGTAGATGGACCAGCGCGTAACTCTCTCACTTGCTATTGTTGTCTTAAATAAAAATGTCAGTGCATGGTGGTCGGTTCTAACAATGATGGAATAACCATAGATCATCTTGCGCCACTGTTGGAGAGAATATAGAATTGCTAGTAGCTCAAGTTCCGTAACTGTGTAGTTCCTCTCATGTTTCCGTAATTTACGACTCGTAAATGCCAAATAGGATTTCTTCTTGGGTTCTTCAGCGTCCTCTTGGTACAGCATAGCACCAATCCCAATTAACGAAGCATCTGCTTGAATGATAAATTGTTTCTCAAAATCCGGATATCCAAGTTTCACACAGTTTTCCAATAAATCCTTCGTTGCTTTAAAAGACCTGTCGCACTCCTCGTTCCACGACCATCGATCCGCTTTCTTCAACATCTCCTGCATAGGCGCTACTGTTTCTGTGTAACCAGGGCAATTTTCTTTGAAGAAACCTGTCACTCCCAAAAATGCTCTAACATGTTTGACTTTGGTAGGTGTGGGAAATTTCTTAATAGCATCAATCTTGGCTGGATTAGGCCGCACGCCCTCGACATCAATTATATGTCCCAAATATAAAATTTCGCTCTGGCAAAAATGTGACTTTTTTAAGTTGATCTTGAAGTTCATGGTTCTCAGGTTGTCCAGCAGTTTATTTAAATTTATCAAGTGTTCTTCCATTGTCTCAGAAGCGATTAATATGTCATCAACATATCTCGTGGTGAAGTTCTTGACCTCCTCAGTCAGATTTCTATCGAGTGCTCTAATGAGTGCACATCCCGCAGTTTTCACGCCAAAGGGCATTCGACACCAGATGTAACTTTGATTATCGAATAAAAATCCCGTCAACAGTTGGGATTTTTCTTCAAGTTCAAGATGGTGGAAACTATTCGTCAAATCAACACTTGAGTATATCTTCTTCCCGCGGAAGCCTTTCAAAACATCTTTGATCCTCGGTGCTTGGTCGTGCTCAACTAGCAGTTTGCTATTTAAAACTCGCGCGTCTAGGCATAGCCTAATTGATCCGTTTGGCTTGGTCACAGCCAATATTGCGTTCAGATAAGGAGTTGCAGCTTTCCTTATCATGCCAGAATCTAATAAGTTAGTAATAATGTCCTTCACCTGAGAAAAATGCTTCTCTGGGATCGGGTACAATTTACTTTTGAATGGGGTCCAATCTGTTACCTGCATCGCATATTGAAAATTTAAAACTTTCCCAGGTACGGTGTCAAACGCTCCTTTATGTAATCTTAAAATTTCTTCCAATCTTCTTCTATCAGATTCCCCTACGATGGCTTCCTTAAGTCGCTCCTGAAGTAGAATTTCGAATTTGGTTCCGCCCATTTCTTCTTCCGCCAAATGCACCCAAAGTTCCTGCGAAATATCTCGGCTGTCCATTTCTAGCACTGCTGTCTGGTTGACTTGCTCTCCCCTCAAGATCTTATCTCCGGCCTCATTAGTGCATTCCTCAACAACCCAAGTATTGGCCTCTCTCTCCAGCGGATTCTCTTCCATATTTAAACCCACATGATCCAATCCTTCTGCTTGTTTGAAGCTTACAGTGTTGTTATGTAAATCAATTACAGCATGAAAATCGCAGATGAAGTTGGCTCCTAAAATTATATTGTAGTTCATCTTTGGAATAACAATGAATGTTTGTGAAAAAGTATGGTTCAATATTTCCAGATCTAGAAATGCTTGCTGTTTACAATTCATAGTTTTGTCAGGAATGACACCTCTGACTTTCATTAGCGGTACCGGCATAATAGGAACAGTCTGTTTTCTTGCTATTTCTTTTATCAAAATTTCAGTGACTAAGCTCACCTGGCTACCTGTATCAATCAAACATCTCACCCTCATACCTCCAATATGCGCGTAAATAATTGGTAGCTGTCTGATAACATTTTCACGGTTCTTCACCACTTCCTCCAGGCAGTCGTCTGGGAATGCTACCCACTCTTCTATATTGGCCACTATCATCTCTTCTTGCTCCCTGGCGATCTCCGTTTTTAGCCTGTCTCCTTTCAGTTCATTTGGTTTTTTTTTTTTTATCCCGGGCCCCATTAGATGTGTTTCGCCGGTTATCATTCTGTCGCTCCTGTTGCCTCAGTAAACTCTCTGCCCCCTCTCCTTGATGGTTGTCTGGGCTCTGTCTGTTCGCCATGGCACGCCCCCACTTCTCCTTCTCCGCTTCTTCATTACTTAATTGATCCAAGTATTTACGGGATTCAATATATCGTTCGTCCCAGTTATTCCTATAATCTCCTCTGTTTTCTTGGCGATAGTCCATGCCGTAACTCCATCTACCATCTCCATTTCTTTGGTAAGGTCTACCTTGTCTCTGGTTTCCCCTCCAATTCGTGTATTCCCGCTGGTACGTCCACTGATTATTTTGATTTTGGTTATTCTGATGATATCTCCCGCGGTTATTCTGATAATTCTGATTGTTGTTATGGAACTGGTTTCGGCCGTCAAAATCTTGTCTTCTTGGCGTGAACTGTGTCCCTGTGGACTGTGTCTTACTTTGGTTCCCCTGGCCGTGGTTATTTTGGAGTCCCTGAACTACCTCTGCCGTGTTGACACATTCCAAATTCCTTCTTCCTGTCTGTGGGCTTACCATACTCGTCTCATCTAAGTGTCTGAGTAATTCTTCGGCTTGGACTGCGGTCTGAATATTTCCTGCGACTAATAATTGTTGGATATGCATTGGGAGTTGTTTTCCGATGGTTAGAACCATATTCGGCTCGCTAGGCGGGTCATCAAAATCCCTGAATTTTACCAATTGCTGACTGAAGAATTCTGAAAAACGGGTTGGATGTGTACTATGGTATTTGCGCGTGTACAGGTCCATTCTTAACCCCTGCTGTAACGAAGGACTCCAAAACTTCTTCAAAAACGCCTCGCGGAATTGAGCCATGTCTGTAAACGTGTACTTGAAACTTAAAAACCAGGTCAGGCTAGGTCCTTCTAAAAATTTCTCCACCAGTCTTAATTGTTTCTCCGGGCCGATGTGTTGGTCATTAAAGTAGTCAGTTAATTGCCGTAGAAATGCTTTGGGAGTGGTTCCTGGATGTTCTTTAAACTTATCGGGCTTAAAATCATTACCCCGAATGACTTGGATGACTTGGGCTGGTGCCAAGTTCGGTTGCGGAGTTGAAGTCTCCCCCCTGTACTGCTGGAATGCATTAGTCGTTAGTCTGGGACTTTGACCCCGACTCGTGTCCTCAGCCAACTTCGAACCTGCCGGACTTCCAATACTTGCTTGCTTTTCCGGAATATTTTCGTTTGAAAATAATGTCGCATTCTCTAACGATCTAATCTCGTTTTTTATGATTAATTCTGAATGTTCCTGTAATTTCGACTTCATATTTTCCTCCAGTGCCTGCATTCGCTTTAAAACTGCCAGCCTGTCTTCCTTATTCGCATGAGCCTGCTGGTCCCAATCTCGCCGGATCCTACTTTTTAAGCTATTTATTTTCTCCTCGTTCCTCTCCTGATTTTTCTCTAGCTCTTCACGTATCCGTTCCTGCGTTTTTACTAGTTGTTCTTCCAAATTATCCTGAGTTTTGACGAGCTGCTCCCCTACTTCTTGTCTTATGACCTCTTGTGCGTTTATTAGCTGGCCTTCCATCTCTTTTCTTATGATCTCTTGTGTTCTGCCTAATTGCTCCTCTAAATTTTCCCGCAAGTGTATCCGCTCGGTTTCAGCCTTAACTTCGACTTTATCTATTTCCTTTATTAATTCCAGCACGTTGTTATCTACCGAATTAATTTGCTGCTGTAGTTTCTCTTGGGTTTTCTTCACTCCCGCGGTGTTACTGACACATGCTGCCTCTATCTGCTTGAGTTTATCTGCCACCATCTCGTCAAATTGTACTAATTTGTTATCAAATTTCGCCTCCAATTTCTTCATTTCGCCTAACTGTTTGATGTTGTTTTCCGCAACCTCGCCTGCCAGTTTCTCTACTTTTTGAACGCTCCGATTAATATCATTTGTGATTTTTCCTAACTGTTCGGTTTGTGTTACCGCCTGTTGTGACAATTTGTGGTTTAGTTCATTGAATTGTTTGTCAGTGTCTAATTTCTGGACTTCTAACTGGACCGAAATGTTACCGCTCATATCAAGTAATTGTTTTTCACTATGCTCACGCTGAGCTTCTAATTGTTCTTTTAATTGTTCTTCCGTCTTTACGGACATCTGCACTAATTGTTCTTCCGTTTTCGCGGACATTTGGATCGACATCTGTTCTAACAATGCCTTTATCTCATCAACACTCGCCATATCACACACAAATATATTCAGAGAAAAACAGGGTTATGGGCTAAGGTTTCAGCCCTATACGCACATACATGTCACACATTTAAATATTACTGGCTCTAATTTAATGAAAATTTCAGTAACAAAGTTTACTGAATACAATGACACTTATTCCCAAACAACAAAATAACCCCTAGTGATCTGCTTTTAAATTCCTAACCAACAGAATTTACGAAACACCAATTAACCGAAGTCAATTAAATGTCAGATATAAGGCAACATCTTCCTGCTTTGACTGAGTTCATCAATAATGCGAATTTCTAATTTTAATGTGGGCGCCAGAACAAGTTTACAACAAATACCAAATCAAATTCTAACCTTGTTCAATATTTCTAACTTTAGGAACTCAGTGATTTTACTAATGCACATGGCGGTACAACATCGCCTCCATTTACTGAATTTACATGTCCGCTTGACCTGGCATCATTTCTCAACGAAATAAATATGAGATCAGCGAAGCAACAACAACAACAATCCCCACTTGGGCAGCCATTTTTGTTTTATGAACCCTTGCAAAGAAGCATATGAGACTCAGATTCGGGGCGTAACAGGTCATATTCGTAAGTTGCTGTCAGGGCGCTTCATTAACTTGCAGGGTAACATATAACAAAATAACATGCAGGAAAGAGTGAAGCCAGGGTTAAAAACAACTGAATTTAATAACAAATCACCATATTTACACATAAACAATTAACAACAAAACTCCCAACTGACTCCCGCTTAATAAAAATGCCAAAAACTTAGGCGATATCTCTGGAGAGATTAATTACCTGGACCAAGTGTCCTTAAATAAAAGATACAAAAAGTGACCATATAAGTGCGTATGCCGTTCTACATGCACCACGATGTGTACTTTGAATGCGTGATTCGTTATCATCCAGAGTGACCCTTCAAACAACGAATCCGCATTTCCTAGAGCTAGACCGACACAAGGGAACACAACTACAATACATTAAATTAAACCGACACTTCCTAAATCTACTATAAACAAACACAAAATTTCCGTGTGAAATTGGACTTGAATTGCCGTAGCAACATTTACTGCCTAAAATCTTAGGACTTCTCACACAAATCAACACAAGTACATTAACACGTGACCAATAGAAAAATACTCAAATGACCGCTGTCAAAATTTACAAATACTCTACCACTACACCACACGGGTGTGACAAACAAAATTACATGAAATCGAGTCATCAACAAAGCACTAGGCAAACAGCCAACATTTACGTTAATCACAATATTCTTATCCATACAAGGTACAACAATCCGTTACACACATGGCGAACTCCCCAATTAATTATGGCTTAAAATTAGCCATCACAATGAACAGGTTTGCTGCATGAAAGCTTACAGGGTTCAGTCGGACAAAATAGGACTGCCTATCAAAATAAGTCACAGGCAAAACGGGCGGTTTGTGGAACTCTGCATGTCTGTCAACCCACGTGTCAATAACCTCGACCTCCCAGAGCATGGGGTCGAACCTCGAAGAAATGTGCCCCAAAGCACAATAATACGTGTGTGTCAGAAAAACATATGGACAAGAATCAGCAGTCTCCCAAGAGCACTCTGTCTTTCCATCTAAAATACAACAGCAGCAAAAATATATAAGGGCGGTAGGACAACTACCCCCTCCTCACGTAGAATCAACACACACTAGACACATCAACACACACTTAATCACACGTATGGGTTGTGACAGACCCTGAAATAAAAGACACAAATAAGATCCACATGCTGGCGCCATCGTTCTATGCCGTGACTAGTCACCTGAAAAGGACTCAAGAAAAATCTATCAAATTAGAACGAAGGTGTTCTACAATTACTTTTAAGTTGGTGCACTCGGCTACCCTAACATGAATAATAACCTGTTCAGCAAAATGTTTTACAATCAATTCCTCCCATTCCTATTTCAAATATTAACGTTAATAAAGCACCATTTATCGAATGTAACGGGTTCCGCAATTGCAAGGATAAAATCACGCACGCACGCCGCGTACATTACACATGACTCAAGAAAAAAATCAAAATATCAACAAACACATTGGCCACGCGCCAACGGACATTTAAACATATAGTGTCGGTACAAGAAAAACAGCTATAAAACAAGAAAGAAAAACATGACTATTTACAAAGTTCCCCGGCCAAATCTAACTACATAATTGAAATAATCCAATTTTAGTACATCACCGCTTCTGCATGTAGGACTAAGGACATCCTCCTCAACCCATTGCCCTATGGACAATTTAGCACTCCATAGTAGTCGTCTGCGTTGATTTCTTGAAGCTCATCCCAACTTCAAACCACGTGCTGATCATCTTGGTCTCGACTCCTTGGCAGAAAAGTTCAATGTTAAATATTTGCCTATCTATAATCGCTTGCAGGCTACTCAGTTCACCCACAATTGTCCTACTGCGATTAATAGCGAAGACTGGCCCTAATTATATCGCACATACGCACTATAAAAACACACATACAATACACACAATTTATACATAAAATATACATCTCGAGTCCGCGCCACTGGCTCGTTAACAAGTTCAAAATCCTGGCTGCACCAGCAGTCGCTATCTCGTCCGGTATTTCCGTCCCGTCTTGGACTTCGGTTCTGGTAAGCGCTAATTAGGGTGATACGATACTTCCCCCTTAAAGTTGAACTCGTCGTCTTTAAAAGAATGTTACAGTTTATCACGCGCTGGCGTGAAATATTTAGATCACACAATTTAGTTGATTTTAGAACAAAATGTATTATAGCTTTTAAAATTCGATATTGCAAACGCTGCGACTTTAGCTCCCCAGAGCTCAGAAAATAAATTAGCTTCACTGATTTTAGAGCGTGAAAATCACATTTTGAACTGGCGTGGAGTATGCCTCTGAAGGCTCCACAAGAATAGACTTAGATAAATTCGAGCGTCAAAAATCACACTTCAAACTGGCGTGGAGTATACCTCTGAAGGCTCCACAATATAAGACTTAGATAAATTCGAGCGTCAAAAAATCACACTTCAAACTGGCGTGGAGTATGCCTCTGAAGGCTCCACAAGAATAGACTTAGATTGGCGTCAGGCCAAACTATTTATGAGAAACTGACAAGGGCGGAGGAGTGGGGTGGAGTCGGATAAAAACTTCCAGAGTTTTTGTCTCACAAAGATGGGGCTAGTGTCATTCTTCTCCAAATAAATCCAACGTCTCAAATTACTCGAGCGGAGATTAATCCGTTCGGCGGTTCCTTAGATACACACTTCCGCGCGCTTTTTACTACTGACGCCGTCCACCTCGTGGTCACGGCTTGGTCTCTTGCGATTGGCTGATTCAATCGTATGTTCGTTGAGAGGACCTCGTGATTCTTCCTTTATGTCTCCAATTTTGGTACAGTAGTTGCACAATTTGGCCTTGAACTCGACTAATTCTGGCCGTCCCCCAGGAATAGCTACCAACTCAGCTTCTGTTGCAATCATTACGAAATGCTGGCCTCCCTAATATCCAAGTCGACTTCCTTATGTGCTGCCTGGGCCGTAGTAATAATAATAATAACTATGAATACTTATTTATCGAAGATCAATAAGGGTTCAATATATATATTTCGTTGAGGCCATCTAGGACCACGTTAAGTCTTGCTACACTTGGCAATTTGTTTCGCCTTTCTCTGAGCCCAGAATTCCCTCATTCTCTGTGAGTGGGCCATTTTGCGCTCCGCTGTCCAAGTGGTACCTTGTCTTCTTTTCGGGTTCGATGTCTCGTCTCGGGTTAGCCCATTAGTCAGTATCTTTTTGCGGAAGAGATCTCTATTGAAGGCGTCGTCGGGTTTTAGATGCAGTATTTTAAGGTCGTCTTTGGTATTCATAAACCAGGGCATTGTGGTTTTGGGTTTGGAGTCAAAGAAATGAAAAATCTGTTTAGTCAGCCTGTTTCTGTCCATTCGTTTGAGATGACCATAATACCGTGCCTGCCTTTTACGGATCGATTCTGAAATTTTCTCAATTTTATTATTATTACAAAACTATTTTCCATTTGATTTGATTTTTTGTAAATTTCCTATTGTTGTGGGCCCCACCTTATCATATCTCCCAGGGCCCCGCAAGGCCTAGATCCGCCACTGAATTCCTGCATGAACAGTTTGGCTGTAACTATGACCGGAGCTATGAACTGAAGAGGGTCATAGATTTTGGCGATTTTAGAAAGAACTTGTCGCTTGGTTTGAGGAAGAGAAGTGGACAAGTTAACTTGATAGAAAAAGGAATCAGAAATGGGATACCAGTTAAGTCCCAAAACTTTAGTAGAATTATCAGTGGGTAATAGCTCGACAGGTGTGTCAGAGTTGCCTTTAGATATGAGCTGAGCTAGTATATCCTGGGAATTAGTATTCCATTTATGAAAGAAAAAGCCTCGTCCTGGAAGCAATGCTTGGAGATCTCGTGAGTGCTCAAGGGCTTCAGAAGGGGAGTTAAAAGAATGCAGAAAGTCATCCACATAGAAGGATATTTTTAGAACATGAGAAATATTAGAAGGAAAAAGATTAGAATCTTGTTCAGCGAGATGCTTTAGAGGCGTATGGCCAAGAAAGCAGATGGTTTCAGACCATATGTAACAGTTCTTAACTTAAAGATTTTAATGGGTTTGGAAGGGCTATCACGCCATAGGATTTGTTGCAAATTTTGTTGCTCAGAATCAATCGATTTGCCTGTACATTTGCTTGATATCGGCTATGACGCCAACAGGAAATAAGCGAAAATGGAGTAAAACAGAAGAAAGATCAGACTGAACGGCGGGACCTGTCAGTTAGGTATCGTTTAAAGAAATGCCATTAGAGTCAGGGGCGGAACCATTGAAAACAACTCGAATTTGTTCCTTAGTGGAAGGATTTTTCCACACAGGTTGATGATTTAAATAAACACTATCATCAGAAAGGGTTTGTTTGTTAAGAACTTCCATGTGATCAGAGGCTTCGTAGTCTTCCATGAATTCTATGTATTGACCTTTGGCTGAAGAATCTTGCTTTAACTGATTTTCAACAGCAAACAAATCTTTAAGAGCGCGAGGATGTACCAAAGCGGGAGGGGAAAGAATCGAGGCATAGTGACAACAAACCTACCATCTGGGTTGCGAGATAAAGTTGTTTGCAAAAGTCATCGATGGATTCAATTTTCCAAAATTTGTCTTAATTGTTGTCCAACTCAGCGTGAGTTAGATGACATTGTGACGAAGACTGCACAGTGGCAAGAGGGATATGACCTGTGACTAACCAACCAAACTTGGTGTGGTGGGCGTAGATGCTAGAGGTTATACTGATTCTAGAAGGTAGCAAATGTTGCCAAAATACATTAGCAGCTAGCAAAATGTCAACTGGATCACTCTGATGAAAGTGGGGATCAGCTAATTTCAGATCAGAAGGGAAGTGCCAAGTGTCAATTGAAAAAGAATGACTGGGAGTCGGGGCTCCAATAACGGGGATAGACGAACAGTTAAAACTAAGGTTAGTAACAGATTTCACCGAATCTTTCATGTTAAGCTTTACAAACTGCAAAGAAGTAGATTTACTGTTAATACCAGATATCTCTATGGAAGTGGTATTAGGTTTTAGATTTGATTTCTTAACCAAAGAAGCGGTTATGAAGTCGTGAGTGGCAGCATTGTCGAGAAGAGCTCGTACGGAATGCCAATTGCCCTTAGAATTTGGACCTGAAGTCGCACAGTGGATAGGAAAATCTGGGTACTGCGCCAAGAATTAGCAGTCTGACTATAGGACTGAGCCCTGGAGTCAGAACGAGTGCCAGAGGTAAGGTAAGACTTACTACTGGACGCTACGTTGGTTTGAGAGGTTGAAGAAACAACACTTTCTAAAGGTTTATTTTGAGGATGCTTAAATTTAGGTTTTTCAAACCGGTGTAATGAGGAGTGGTGACGCAGTTTACAATGTATGCAGACACCTTTAGAAGAGCAGCTTGATACTGCATGCTTGTCCGAAAGACAATTGAAACAACATTTGTGTTGAGTTACGATTTTCCTACGGTCGTCGACTGACATCGATTTGAAAGAAGGACAAGCATATAGAGGATGCAAGTTATTGCAAAGAAAGCAGGTTTGTAAAGTACTTTGAACTAAAAATACTTGAGAGTGTGAAGCTTTCTTGTTAGGAGTCGTCTTGCTGATTGCACCTTTGCTAGAACTAGGAAGTTTGGCTTGTTGAGCAACAGCGGAAAGTACCTGACAACGATTCTTTATAAAGGTAACCAAAGTGTAAAATGTGGGATCAGGTTGATCGATTAAATCTGATTCCCATGCCTTTAAAGTTTGGGAGTCTAACCTGGAAGTTGTAAGATATATCAAAATAAATTCCAATGTTTGCCGGGCTGCTTCAAGTGCTCTAGCGCACGTACATGAAGCTCAACAGTATCTCCTAAATGGCGTAGAGAAGAAAGATTATCAATACGGCAAGAGGGAAGGTTAAATAGGGCAGTAATGTGCCTATGGATACGAAGCTTTGGGTTACCGTAACTTTGCTGAAGCAAATCAAAGGAGACAAAGTAGTTATCTGCAGTTAGGAGTGCCTCTGTTAGCTTAAGTGGTGGACCTTGCAAGACAGACTTCAAATAGTGAAATTTCTGAATAGTAGGTTTCGAAGAATCACTATGGACTAGAGAAACAACAGTTCCTCAAAGGAGTCACATCCCTGTTCATTACCAGAAAAGGTTGGCAGTGAAATCCTTGGTAAAATAGGTTTGAGATGAATGACAGGTTTGTTTTTCTGCTTGTTAGTTAAAGTGCTGATTTAAGTTTTCAGCTTCAGCAAAGCCTTCAAAATAACGTTCCTCCACCTCACTTCGATCTTGCACGTGATTTGAGTCGAGAAGCTCGAGTTCTGTTTGTAAAGAGGTATATGATTTAAAGTCATTCTGGTATAACTTAAATACACTGGTCAAACAATTAGGGGATCAGGTGAGATATCATACACAAGGTACATATGGTAACGTCTTTTATTCAGAGTTCGGTTACAATTGTAATTTCTGTGTGCTACAGTACGATATTGTGCTGTCCCAACTCTTTACTGGAGGTTTACATAGTGTTTACTTCGAGCGAGGCACCATGGGGCTACCATAATAGTGAAAAAGTCATTATCGTTGCCCTCTAATAAGGTGTGTGATGACCTCGGACGGCCAGGACAGTTGCACACCTGCGTGGCATGGACAGTATGAGGTTATTAATCAGCTCCTGATGGATATTTGGCCATTCTTCCATGAGTGCAATATCCAGCTCGGCTACCGTTGTGGGAGGTCCTGGTCTGGCTGCAATGCGTCTGCCAAGTGCATCCCAGACATGCTCAATCAGGTTTAAGTCCGGTGGACAAGCAGGCCACTCCATTGGTTCAGTGCCCTCGTCGTCAAGCATGTTGTCCAGCAGTGCAGCTCTGTAGGGACGTGCGTTACCGTCCACCAGAATGAAACCATCGCCTATGGCACAAGCGTAGGGCACAACAAACGATCGAAGGAGCTCGTCTCGATACCTATGAGCAGTCAAAGCGCAATTCTGAACGACATAGAGGTCCGTATGTCAGCCAATACTGACTCTTGCCCACACCATTCGCCCACCACCATGATATGATGCTGTTTCCTGCACATAAGCGGGATTGTTCTGAGTTCCACGTTCACTCCAGTTGAGGGAACGACGAATGTCCGGCTGAACACAAAATCTTGACTCATCTGTGAACAAAACCCGGTGTCATTCGTTATGACGCCAATCCTGTTGTTCCTCCGCCCAGTTTCTGCGGGCTAAACGGTGGCGTGGTTTTATTGGGACACACACCATAGGCCTCCATGCGAAAAGGCCACTTTCCCGAAGGCAATTTCGGACTGTTTGTGTTGATATTGCGCGTCCTGTTGCCGCCTGGAGGGTGCGTTGCAGCTGAGTTGCATTCAGCCTCCTGTCTCGGCGGGCTATTAACCGGAGATAACGGTCATCTCTTGCTGATGATACCCATGGACGACCTTGGCCTGGCCTTCTTTTAACGGTTCCTGTTGTCTGAAATCGTGTCCAGGTCCTGGAAATTACACTTTGGGATACTCCAATAGCTGCAGCCACCTCCCTCTGTATCTGTCCCGGTTCCAACCTTCCTATGGCTCTCCATGCCATACCTTCGGGTAAGTCACGTTGGTGTTGCATTGCATTACCTGCTCACTACACCATCTGAACCCAACTGCTTGTGGCATTAGTTTGGTCGAGTTAACACACGTCTACACCAACCCCCTCTGCAGCAACTATCTGTTATTACCACTATCTCGGTTGCCGTATTGTTGTTGTCTCCACTCCGTAGAACCGACAATAAAGACGACGAACCATTTTAGGTCATTTTGCCGATGACAATACGTCAGAACCTAGATATCTCAACTGATCCCCTAATTGTTTTGACCAGTGTATTTCAACCAAAATGCTTCAAGTAAAAAAGAGCGAAACTTAGCTAACCGCTTTTTAGGGATGGCACGAGTGCCTAATAACTTTTCAGCAGTGGCTATGGTAGAGACTGAAGTATCACTCACCCGTACTTCCAGTGAAGTTCCTGGCAATGAGGAAACGTCAGGCTTGACGGCAGGAGGGGGCTCCGGCAGCTCGTCGAGGTCCTGCTCCTTCTCCACCTATAGGGAATCCGTGGCAGCTGTGAAAAGTCAGACAAAATTAGAGAAGATTTGACCATGAAGCAACGTGCTCTCGTAGATATGTTAAATTGTGATGTTAACAGAACTAGTCCCATGGGTTTCTGCACCAAAATTTTTGGTGTGATTAGTTACCACGAACCATTGGATCAACCAATTAAAGGTTTCCATTATCAGACAGAATTCTGAGTGTGCTCAGAATCAAACCAAATTTGAGCGTTAAGGAATATGAGGGAGATAATAGATATGCAAAACAAGAAAAAGAGAGAGCAGGTTGCTTAAACATCTGAACATATTTAATCCTTGAAACAGCAAATGAACCATATATAAATTTAGAAAATCATTTTTAAACATGTTCTTGACAATGCTTTGGGTGTTGAACCCAGAACAATACAAACATTTTTTACATTGAGTAGGCTTTGCTCCATTAATATAACAAACTAGCTGAAGTACCCGTGCTTCGCTACGCGTCACAAATAAATTAAAATGTGAAGGTGACAGTTAAAACAGGGGATAGGCGAGGTGCTGCGCAGAGATGATTAAGGATGGAACATTTTGTCCAAATACACCGCTCGGCGTTGACCGTGTTTTATAGCACAAATTTAGGTTTTACTCGTTAACCGTTGGAGATACCTTTCGGATAGAAAATGTAATTTTAAACCTCGCATATGCCATCAAAAGTTTGCTATTTCTTAGCGTTCTCTTTTTATTTGAAATGGAAATATGAAAGTTTGAAACCAAAGGGTGTAGTGACGTCACTAAAATTGTCGCCATCTTTAAATAGTGCAAAGTATTGAGATCAAAAGTAACCTATATGTTAACCAGGTAAATCAGCTACTTCCATGTAAAATTCATGTAAATCGGACCAGTGGTACTTACGTGATTGAGTAATACACAGACACACACCATCCCATTTTTAGCCTCGCTTCGCTCGCGTCATAGTCGTGTCATATTGTTATTCAATGAAATGCAGGTTTAACACCCCTTTAAAACCTGAATACCCAAAAATCCCTCCTTAGTAGACGTTTTCGACACACAACAAACATATCCCCAAAATATCATTCTTCTAACTTTAATAGTTTTGGTTGGTCGATGAGAGCGAATATCCAAAAATCCTTCCTTAGTGGACGATTTTCTTCCAGAATTTCACCCCTCCCCATAGGCCCCTTAAATTGCATTTATGAAAAACCGGTCATTTATTTTATTTTATTTATTTATTTTTAAGCTGATTGATTTCCTCCGAGTTTCAAACTCCTCGCCTACGTCGTTTAAGAGATACACGCTCCGTTAGGAATCTTTCAACCCCTACTTTTCATCCCTTTCACCTCATAATATACACTGCATCGAAAAACCATTAGACATGTGTCAGCTTATTTCTAATGATTAGTATATGTGCCAAGTATCACATCCCCAAATGAAACCACTCGTGAGATATTGTTATTCAATGAAATGCACGTTTACCCCCTTAACACCTCTTTATAACCTGAATATCCAAAACTCTTTCCTTAGTGGACGTTTTCGAAATACAACGAACATATCCCCAAAATTTCATGTTTCTAACTTCAATAATTTTGGTTGGGCGATGATGAGTGAATGAGTCAGTCAGGACATTTTCTTTCATTTATTTTTGATAATTTCACCCCTCCCCATGAACCCCTTAAATTGGATTTATGAAACAAACGGTCGAACACCTATTTACTTATTTAAAGCTTTTTCCCCCTTTGTTTGATGAGTGAGTGAGTCAATCAGTTAGGACACTTTCTTTCCTGTTTTTTTTTTTTTTTTTCCCAGAATTTCACCCCTCTCCAAGGGCCCCATAAATTGGATTTATGAAAAAACGGTCGAACACCTATTTACTTGTATTTTAAGCTGTTTTTCCCGCCGAATTTCAAACTTCTCGCCTATGTCGTTTCAGAGATACACACTCCGTTAAGAATCCCTCAACCCCCAATTTTCACCCCTTTCACCTCATAATATACACCACATCGATAAACCCTTAGATATATGTCTGATTTTTTTTAATGATAAGTTTATATACCGAATATCACATCCCCAAAGAAACAACTCATGAGATATCGTTATTCAATGAAATGCACGTTTACCCCCTTAACACCTCTTTAAAACCCGAATAAACAAAAATCATTCCTTAGTTGACGTTTTCGACATACAGTGAACATGTTCCCAAAATTTCATGTTTCCAACTTCAATAGTTTTCGCTGGGCGTGATGAGTGAGTGAGTCAGACAGGACATTTTCTTTCAATTATTTTTACCAGAATTTCACCCCTCCCCATGGGCCCTTGAAATGGATTGATGAAAAAACGCTTGAACGCCTATTAACTTATTTTTAAGCTGTCTTTTTCCCCTGAGTTTGATGAGTGAGTGAGTTAGTCAGCCAGTTAGGACACTTTCTCTCCTTTTTCCCCCCAGAATTTCACCCCACCCCATTGACCCCTTAAATTAATTTATAAAAAACGGTCAAACACCGACTTACTTTTTAAGCTGATTTTTTTTTCGCTGAGTTTCAAATTTCTCGCCTATGTCGTTTAAGAGATAGGCCTACACGCTCCGTTAGGAATCCTTCAACCCCCACTTTTCACCCCTTTCACCTCATAATAATACACCACATCGAAAAACCCTTAGACACATGTCTGCTTATTTTTAACGATTAGTTTATATGCCGAGTATCACATCCACAAATGAAACCACTCGTGAGATATTAGTATTCAATGAAATGCAGGTTTAACCCCCTTAAGACCCCTTTAGAACTTGAATATCCAAAAATCCTCCCTTAGTGTACGGTTTTGACATACAACGAACATATCCCCGAAATGCCATGTTTCCAACTTCAATTTTTTGGCTGGGCAATGATGAGTGAGTGAATGAGTCAGGACATTTTCTTTCAATTCATTTTTTCTTCAGAATTTCACCCCTCCCGATGAACCCCTTCAATTTGATTGATCAAAAAACTGTCGAAAAGCTATTTACTTACTTTAAAGCAGTTTTTCCCCCTGAGTTTGATGAGTGAGTCAGTCAGTCAATCAGTTAGGACACTTTCTTTCCTGTTTCCCCCTTCCCCCCAGAATTTCACCCCTCCCCATGGGCCCCTTAAATTGGATTTATGAAAAAACTGTGAAATACATATTTACTTAGTTTTATGCTGAATTTTTCCCGCTGAGTTTCAAACTCCTCGCCTATGTCGTTTAAGAGATACACGCTACGTTAGGAATCTTTCAATCCCCGCTTTTCACCCCTTTCACCTCATAATATAAACCACATCTAAAAACCCTCAAACACGTGTCTGCTTACATTTTAATGATGAGTTTATATGCCGTGTATCACATCCCCCAATGAAACCAATCGGGAGATATTTTTATTCAATGAAATGCAGGTTTAACCCCCTTAAGACCCGTTTAGAACCTGAATATCCGAAAAATCCTCCCTTAGTAGACGGTTTTGACATACAATGAACATATCCCCAAACTGGCATGTCTCTAACTTCAATAATTTTGGCTGGACGATGATGAGTGAGTCAGGACTTTTTCTTTCAATTTCCTTTTTTCAGAATTTCACCCCTCCCCATGAACCCCTTAAATTTATTTTTGAAAAAAACCTGTCGAACAGCTATTTACTTACTTTAAAGCAATTTTTCCCCCCTTGAGTTTGATGAGTGAGTCGGTCAGTCAATCAGTTATGACACTTTCTTTCCTGTCACACCCCCCCCAGAATTTCACCCCTCCCCATGGACCCCTTAAATTGGATTTATGAAAAAACGGCCAAACACATATTTACTTATTTTTCATGTTGACTTTTTTTTCGCAGAGTTTCAAACTCCTCGCCTATGTCGTTTAAGAGATTCACGCTCTGTTAGGAATCTTTCAATCCCCACTTTTCACCCCTTTCACCTCATAATATACACCACATCGAAAAACCCTCAGACACGTGTCTTCTTATTTTTAAAGATGAGTTTATATGCCGAGTATCACATCCGCCAATTAAACCAATCGGGAGATATTGCTATTCAATTAAATGCAGGTCTACCCTCTTAACACCCCTTTAGAACCTGAATATCCAAAAATCCTCTCTTAGCGGGCATTTGCTGCCCTTGAGGAAGCTGCATACCAAATTTCATTCCAATCCGTTAGGTGGTTTTTGAGATTTCGTGATGAATGAATGAATGAGTGAGTGAGTGGTATTAGACAAATATATAGTAGATAGATAGTGTCAAGTCTTTGTTATGCTAAACTCGGTTGACAGTGCTGTGTGAGCAGTTGAGTAACTAAAGGGATTTCAAGTCAAGATCCTCATTTTCTATACCGGTAGTGCAGAGCACAACTGGCATCCAGTCGGCCGTGTCTCGACTTGAGCTATGTTGCCATGGAAACTATCTGCCTTGCCATTCCTTCATGAGTATATTTTATGATTTTATTAGCCTGTGCTTGAGTGCAAAAGGGCCGAAATCAGAAGAATGAGAAAGCCTATCGAAAATGCATGTAGCCAGTGGTTCCTTCTGGGTCCTAAACTATGTGTGTGCAAAATTTGGTTGAGATTGGTGGAACGGTGTAGATTTGTATACGGAACAGACCCACCCACATACATACATACATACATACAGACTTTCACTTTTATATATAAGATGGCAAAGAAGAAATGGTGTAGCTAACTTCCATACATACGGAACACTTTGAGTTCTTAACCCAAAATTGGTTTTAACATGAGAAAGGAAAAAGGTGAAACACCTTCCTATAAAGAAAACCTTTGTGAAAGTTACACAGATCATTTGGTATGGAAGAAAAGAATAGAAACATAGCCTATAGAAGAAGCTCTGACGGTCAGGGACTCAATCCTGCCGCACCTTATGAAAGAGAGAAAGTTATGAAATCTATCAGGATTTAAATGAAAGCAAGCCATGAATGTGTTCCTAAAAGGAAAATAGCAAAAGCCAGTAGATATGTAAGTTTTGCCTCTGAAATCTAGACAGGAAAATGGCAAAGGTGAGCCGCTACGTAATCTCACTTAGGAATTGAGTAGAAAGGAGTAACTATGATCCAGAAAAGGTAACAAACCATGTAGAGCACACTTGAATACAGAGGAAGGTTGAAGCACTTGTAGAATGCTGTAGCATTCACAAAAAGAATAGATTTCTAGAAAAGCCATCGAAGACGAAAACATAGGTAATTAACCTATTCACGTTGAAGGTGCATAACGAAACAGTTTCTCGTAGCATGAATGATGTGAAGTTCACACATGAAGAATGTTCATTTTTCAAGCATGTCGTTTGAAACACAAAGATTGCGATCAAGTTTAGATCACGAAGTTAAGATGTCTTAAATACATTGCGAAGTGTAGTTACGACTTCTTGATGCAGAATTTACGATGACACATTACAATTAGATGAATTTTAAGTCCAGTAAACAAGACTGGTGAGCAGCTCTAAGTCTGCAAGGAAAATCACAAAGATTCAGCCTAGCGAGCCTAGCGACCAGCTAATAGGCGCGTTCAGCGGGCTCATTGCTGGCCAGCAAACGGTCAGCAGATTCTGAGTTTGCCGTTCAGCGGGCTTGCTAGCGGATGTGACGTAGGTAGCAAGAGCTCAGCAGAGCCAGCAAACTTTTTCTCTGCTAGCTTGCTAGCTTGTTTCTGCTGACTTGCGGCGCATGGCGGGGAATCAAATTGATCAAGTTCTGCACGTTCGGCGAATGAACCTATTATGTTTCTTAAATTATAGAGACGAAGATCTACACTCAAGAATGGCGACAGGTAATATAATACAATGTTTGTCAATAGCATAATTGTTGTAATTGGACCTTTCACGCTTCTAAAATTCAACTTTAAACTCACTAGGCCTAGGTCTAGTTGTTTTCTTGATGGATGATGACTTTTAATAGTTATTTTATGTTGTATTAAGGAATTGGTTTGGTCAAGGCAAATCCGGCTCGTATTCTTTATCTATTTTTGTGTATGATTTAAACCTATTACAGTCTTCCCGCTGTTAAATCGGGTTGAAATTAAATGCCACTTTGTACCGGTAGCGCATGAACGCGATATTTAGAACAGAAGCTTTTCTTAACTCTGTTAACCATACTTTTGGGCTGAAAGATGTTTTAAATGTAGCCTACTGTGTGTATAGGCTACCAAACAGCTTTCGGATTTCCCATGGCCAAATTATGTGTGAGTAGGCTACTGATGAGTTATTTATGGAATTATTCTGACTTTTTGTTTCTGAGCATTTTGATGTCTCTTCCTTGTATGTTAGGTCACGAGTTTGCCACTAATTATATTCAAGAAAACTGCAGAAACATGGAGATGGCTGTATAATCTAGAAAATCGGCCCCTACTTCTTGGTGGTAAGTTTTAAAACTAGTATTGCACTTGGGATGGTATTTGCAGAACATGTTAAACTTTGCTTTAATGGTAATTATGTGGTTAATTTGGGGACATTTGGACGAATGAGTAGGGCCTATAGGAAGAGGAACGATCTTTTCAAAAGTACCATACCAGAAAGTCTTGTGGGAAGAGGTAGCTCTGGCGATGAATTCCCATGGGTAAGATGCTGCGCATTTTCTACATGCATCAGCTACCAGAAGTAGAATTTTATTGCAGTAATTTACATTTCAGCTCTGATACCGTTAGGCCTATGCCTTTTGTGTAGCCTACAAGCTTTTTTGTCGAATAGGTGGTATACCTACAGTCTTGAATTTCAGTATAGTAGAGCAAGCAGGGTTCATATTTCGTATAATTACATACCGGTACCACTGTAACATTCATTTTGTCTGTACATAAATACATTCTGCTAAGATTGGCCTCCCAGCGATGGTGGAGCTGACTTGACCAGAAGGCAAGGTAGGTACCGTAGGCTAACTTCTGTGGTTGGTGGCACCCTGGTCAATGTCAGTTTTTAGTCCTTTAGGAGATAACCTTAATTGGGAACTTGAGAGGCAGTTGGGCACTTCTTAACACATCAAATTTTTCTATTAGAATTTTGGTTTATTGTAGAAAATTGGTGTTCTAAAAATCTTTGACAGTTGCAAAGTCTGCCTAGTTTTAAAGGGTGGTGGTTTGAAGAAATCATTTTATCATCCTTAGTGATGGTCACAGCAAATTGTATTTGACCCATGGGTGTTCATATAATTATACTTTCTTTAAATCATTAAATCACTTCAAACTTACACGATGGTAGTTACATGTACAGTATATGCAGTGGCGATGTTGCTGTGGTATGCTGCCTTTCCACTGCTTTGAACTATATGCAACCGAAGGCACCTACCCTCATCAAGATATGTATCGCAATATTAAGACCACCCTACCTAATGGTGGGAGGAACCACTCGGTAACGCTGAATGAGAGCTCATCATACACTAACATTTTCTAAAGTATCACTGAAATTAGCCAATATACCTTTTCTAATAATGAAAAATAAATCAGGAAATGATGTGATAATAGATGATTACTCCTCTGCTGTCCATAACCCACCCACCATCCCCTTTCTAAATCATGACTAATATAGCAAAATTCCAACTGTCTGCCATTCTATGAGTGAATTATCGACAAATGCAGTATTGCCAGCCCCACGAATACGGTACTACTGTGTATATAGGAGGTACCGTACTGTAATCCTCCCACCCACTAAAAGGAACTTCCGCCGCTACTGAGTAACGCCCACCACGTGCGTATTTGATGTGTGTAATAATTGGCTGCTGTGTTATTAATGTGTGTAATATTTCACTGTAATTGTTTTTTGTAATAGTAAAATTTGTTAGATCCAGACCAATGTGTTTTGCATGGACCAATAATTATTAGGTAGAGCGGCCCGCCACGTTAGCCGTATATACCCTTTTGGTTTTTGTCACGTACAGTAGGGTACTCGCACATTAATAATCTTTATCCAGACCAGGCCTATGTGGTATATTTTGTATCTCACATGTTGGTAACAGTAGTGACATCAGTATGTGCAAGTCTTGGTACCAGTTGAAGAGACCTCATCCGCCCGCTGTCGTTGAATTATCAAGAAATAGAAACACATATTTACGTAATTTAAAACATATTCCCGGTGCAGTAGTGATCATGGTTAGTAATTTGTATTGGGAATGTCACCCAGAAGATGAAACATTAATTCTGAATGAGACCAGAACGTGGCTTTTATACTTGCATCAGACGTCATTGTGGCTTTCATCTTCTAGGGTACATTACCAATTCAAATTAGTAACCATAGTCATTACTGCACCTGAAATATAGGTGCTAAACTACATAAATATGTACTTTTATTGCTCTTTTAACAACGGCAGCCACGTGCCGATGGCACATGAATGTCGTTGAGTCAACAAGGCGCACACATTATAGCCAGCATGTGGGATACAAAATACACCACACTAATTAAAGATTAAGTACGCAACAACCCCACTGTGCGTGCAGGGGTGTACGCATTGTTAACGTGCGCCCGCAGGCTAAAACCATTGGATTGGACAAAACAAAGGTTAGAATGGTCGGGTTGAAGTGCGGCAAGCGGGGCACTGTTGATGACATGTTAGGCTGTAACCATTGATCTGGACGAGTTAGGCTGTAACCATTGTCAAAACCACTGTTACTTTCATTTGAACCCGTCCCAGAACGCTACCCTAGACGGCCTATACGATTAGTACCGTACGAATGGGGTTACGTTGGGGTTGACAATACTGTATGTTACATAATTCACGTGGATAATGGCCGACACAGCTGGAATTTTACTATATAAGTCGTGATCTAAACGTGGGATGGTGGGTGGGTTATGGTCAGCAGAGGAGTAAACATCTATTAAGTTACTACATCATTTTCTGATTTATTTTTCTTTTGAAAAGGTATTTTGGCTAATTTCACTATTTTATAAAGTTCAACTGCGACTTGTTACTGTTACCACTGACCATGTAACAGTATGACTCGAGACTGCTATATTATGAGTTCCAAACTTCTGCTCCCCATGGAAGGTACCTGTATACTAAGCAATAAATTCATTATGGATTTGGTGTTGGAGCCTACCAATCAAAAGGATTTCATCTAAAAAGTTTCTTTGAATGTGTTGGTGTTCCTAGGAGTAATTCCTAGTTGCTATTCCACCTGTTGCCATTGAGAGAAAAGGGGAAATTTTGGCACATCTATTACATGCATGACAACTTGCATTTTTCTTGTCAGGGACATCATTGCACCATCACCGACACTCCCCATGGTCTCAAAAGCAGCTGTGTACGGTATAGCAACTCTGGGCAGTGCTTCGACTAAAATACTTGTATACCCATACTCCTAATTTCTAATTTGTTCCCCTAGGGCAAAAAAGAATTTTCCATTTTGAAGTACCTTTTGTATGGGCAGTCCACTTCTTTTTTAATTATGTGTTCCTTTCTTATTTAGGCACCTGATGGGGATGTATATTCTGCAATATGGAGGTCACGTTTACAAAAATCCGGGATTCCGGTCGCTCAACATATTCTGATTCAGTCCAGTGAGAGATTTACAAGTTGTTTGAAGCAATTCTTTCCAACGATGAGACATTCAACCCTCGACTGACCATATCGACAAAGTTGAGGGAGATCGCCTTACCAGTGGAAGCAGCCACACAATCTGCCCCAGCAACTCTTCAAGTTCGAAGTCCCCAGGGGGAAGGAGCGATCTAAGAAGCAGACCAAGTATAGCAAAGATGGAGCTACATAGACAAGTCCTTGCTGACACTGGGGCTTAGAAGTTGAAGTTGTGCTGCCTACGGCAGGCAGTTGCTAGAGGGAATGAACTGTCCCAACAATGCAACAAATATTTTCATAAGAGGAATGATTTGATGGGAAAAATTAGTTTAATTTGTGAAGAAAAAGAAGTGTTGGTTTAGCCGTAAATTGTACAACCTACTTATGTTTTCTATTTGTAGCAATGCCATTTGCAATATTTATTTAGGGTAATTAGGTTTAGTGCTGGTTAGGCAACTTCGCCTCTGGGTTGTACTTCATTGCTTCCGCCTGCTGGTCACAAGTCCACATGAAGGAGGAGATCCTTTATAAATAAACTTGTTCACCTCGTGTTACAGTGACTAGTGTTCTCGGCTGTCGCCCCCAAATTCGATCAGAGTCGAACTGAAATGTTATTTCAGTGTTGTTAAAGTTGTATAATAGAGCCAAGATGAACTCGCATCTTTTCTCTTGGGATGTGTGAGTAGCCTACTCGTGAATTTCATGCTGTCTCATTTATATTTAAAATTATGAAACTTTTTCCTCTTCTAATTGTGTTTTTTATTATCTGTTGCATTAAGTGTCTGTAAAATGGTGATGGGATGGAACCAAGATCTAAAAAAGAGAAAAATTAACAATGAATTTTGAATAAATTTATATTAATTAAGTTAATCAATGGTTTAAAAAATATGTTCAGTTCAATTCTTTTTCTGGACACCCTATCTTATACCCTTATTACAAAATGTGGATAAACGAATGGATAGATTACCAAGTAGGAGCACAATTCAATACAAATAGCTGGCATTGAATATTACTGTAGTAAATATTTTCTGTCCATCTGTGAGCCAACATAGGGAAACCATTCGAAATGTTCAACCTTATTTTGAATCCATATCATTAAGGACATGTATATTTCTCTTGCATTCCAATATTACAGTATTCTATGGTGAGTATCCGCCCTACCCTCAAGTTTTATAATATTAAAATAATCTATTTTCAGTCAGTCAACACAGCAATGTGGCCAATTAAATTCTTTCCAGTTAGTGTGACAAATTAATCGGGCACTTACTGTGTTTACCGACTGAAAATTGATTCTTTCTTAGATTACAAAGGCGACACTCAAGAATTTTTTTCTAAAACTTGGTCAGGTCTTAGCTGACTGAATAGAGAATGTCTCCCCTAGCTGTGAAAAATTCCTATTAAATTTTCATTAACAGAATGCTTTTCAGTCAGTCAACATTATTCTGTCCAATTAGTTTGGGAGAGGAGCAACAATTAATATTTCATCACCCAAACCTTAAAGAAATAGTTATTGTTGTTTTAAGGGGACATCTGCCCCTTTAAAGAATTAATTCAAGAATTAAGTTATTTATTACTTGACACGTTTTTGTAGAAAAGAGTTTTTGTATATACATTTTTAATCGCATCTGATATGCTACCTTATTGAAATATATGGGGGAATTAAATAACTGAAGGGCTTGGGGCAACATAGTGATATCCCTCATTTTCTTAATTTTCAGCTAAAGCAAAATAGCTTACCAATAGCCTTGCACTACAATTATTTACATACATTGCTGTGTTTTACCACTAAGGGCTACAGTAATATGAACAAACTTGTTTGATTGGATTTTATGGAAATAATACATGTTAATTTTGTGGGTTATGTTGCCCCAAACAATTGGCTTGTTTGATAGTAGGGTGTTCAATAATAATTGTTGTTTTAAAGGGTGGAACAGCGAGGTCATCTTCCGCACGTAACACGCACGTAACACGTAGGAGAGACAATTTTCATTTCTTTACAAATTTAGGCGGATGTTTAAATAAGAAATCAGCCTAATATTATTAAGACTAATAATTAGTGGACTAGCCTACAATAAAATTGAATTTCAAAAGAAGAGTTTTTCTTATCGTCAGGATGTCAACCCCTTATTATTCCCGTTTTCAACAATTTTGGGTACGGTACTATTAGAAGGTAATGTCCTGGTATTTGCCTGGACCTGAAGATTGGAAACCACTGAAAACCATTTACATGACGGCCGACGGTGAGATTCGAACTCATTTCTCCCGAGTCCGCAGATAGCTTGGCTCCACGGCCTAGCGCCGCGCATTAACAAGGGTGTCTACAGCTCTGTCGCTTAAAAGTTATTATTTTCTATGTATTTATCATAGATCATAAACCAATAAGTATTGTAGCTTCAAAGGAACTCTGTGCATTGCTCAAAGTTCCCGCGTCAGCTTGTAGCAAAGCGTTCAGGCGGGCTCACGCTTGCTAGCCTAGCAACAAGTCAGCAGGCACCTAGCAGGTTAGCAGATTGCTGAGCCCGCTGAACGCGCCCATCAAATATGGCGCGATAAATAAGGTTTGGCGATGTGAAGCAATAAAGCATTCGCAAATTTTTCCAGGTTGGAAACTGTGATAGCGACTGGCATTTATAGCAATCTATAAACTGCATTAAGTCACGGAATGAAACTTCTTTAATGTGACGGTTCATTGTTTTCCACAATGATGAAGGCTACTGTGTAATAAAATTGTGGCGAGGAAGCCTTCTGTGATATTTTACTGTGTAAAATAATTATACTTTCGTTGGAAATGCAATTTTGGTCAGACTATTTATGATTAGACTACACTTGTACATACTGTATCAAATAAATCGGTAGCGATATTTTTTCTGACAGAAATTCTATCATGGAGGTTATGTATGGTATTGTTCAATTACGGTTTCAATAAAACTGTCCACTTTAAAGTATTTGCTGCTATATATACTGTAGATATTATGTATGACAATTATTTAGTGGTTTAGTTTTGTAATCTTCGACGCCACTGTTTAGAACCATTTTATACTGTGATACCGTACCTGATCGAGAAGGTTAGGTTTTGTTTAAGATGTTTTAAGGAACGTAACAAGTAGCTCATCTGTCCTTAAATGTCGGAGATGACTGAAATGCTAGATAGATAGATAGATAGATTTTTATTAATTCCATTTGATCAAATACATGCATTCAATACATTTTTGATATAGGACACGTCAGAATTTACATGCATAAAATAAAAGAACTAAATAACAGGTATATATTACTAAGATTATAACTATTTATAACTTATTATAATAGCAAATCTTAATAGATACAATCTTATTGCACAACTATTTACACCTCACTCTATTATCATAATATGAAAACTTAATTCTATAAATACAACAACATACAGCTAGGTATTAAAATTAAATTAAAAAAGTAAAATATAGTTATAGATTCCATCACTCCTATACGCTAAAATATTCAACTACTGAGTAAAAACAATGGCACTGCAGATAAGCTTTCAACATTCTATCAAAGGTTTTTATTTTTGGGGCCAGGTTTATATACTGGGGTAGTTTATTGTATAATTTAACTCCAGTGTGAAAAAGTTCCTTTTTGATATATGCTTGTGTGTGTGTGTGAAATATGAATGTTTTGATTTTGTCTTGTGTTATGCCTATGAACATCATTGTTTGTTTTAAGAAAAACATCTTTATTCATTAAATTCTTTTTAAAAAACATAATACTTTCAAAAATATATATGCAGGGCAGTGGGAGAATGTTTAAATCTTTAAACAGAGGTCTACATGATTCTCTAGAGTTTACATTTGCCATAATTCTAGATACACGTGTAACCGGTACTTAAAACTTTTGAGATAGGCCTAAGTATTAAGCCTACAAAATGGTAGGCTCACTGGCATCAGAGATCAAATCCTAGATTTTGGGCTGGAGCAGGGCCAGTAGAGTACGGTAGTTCCTGTAATAAGAAAGTTATGAAAAGAGTGATATGTTGTATAGGCCTACAATGTAGTTGCAAGTGGAGTCGAGTTGTAAATTCTGACCAGTTTTGCTCGTGCATTGAAAGTATTAAAAGAAGGTACTCTCTAGCCATTAATTTCATCAGTACAGTGCAGCATTGTGTGTGGAAATGGACAAACATGCAAGAACGAATATAATGCCCCAATAAAGAAACCCTTATTCCCTTCTTCATTTCACACCATGTCCTCTACAGTACCGTTCCAATAGTTCTGTCTTGCAGAAAGTCACCAAATACCAGGTTTATTAAAAATTGCTGCATTTGTATATTTTGCAAAAGTTAAAATAGTAATTACGTACACCATGACATTCTTTATCTGAAGAATTATGGTAATTAACATAGGCTTATCGGAATCAGTGAAGAACAGCTAAGTTATTTCATTTTGTTGCATAGTGACTAGAATTTTTGGCTGTCACATTGAAGATCTAGGATTGATTCGTGGCTTTAAGGTTAAAGGAGGAGAAAAAGGTACTGCTGTACTCCTGGGAGAGAGATTAACGTGGAGTACAGTTACAGTAGGAACTGGTGTGAACATGTGTGTAACAAGCAAAGTGAATGTTCCTCCACCTCACAATTGTGCTGCATCACATGGACTCTCCTGCATACGAAGCCCATTTTGTGCCAATGTGCTATCGAGTAATAATTGCAGTGTTCGTTCCTTCCCATATATCTCTATGTTGTCAAGTCGAAATACTCTTAAATGGTTGTCAATTAAGTAAATGGTCACATGCTTGTCATGATCTCTAGTAGTTTCGTTCAGTTACACTGTACGGATTCATCAGCAAGTAATTGAAGAGATGAAATCTACTTTTAATAATGTGTTTCAATTGGCCATGGTCTTTCCTTTATTGGCAATTACGACATAAAACTCGAGTAGCATGAACTACAATTATGTGTTTCTTGTTCTAGAGGATGCATATCAACTCACCAAAATAAGAAATACACCAGTTCTTATAAAAATTTGCTAATAATTAGCTTGAGTGGCAAATTTAGTAGTGGTTTCACAAATAATAATACTTGGGAACTGTTTTCATTTTGAAGATTAATGAACTGAGTACTAAAAGTTCACATATCATGTACAAAAATCAATAGTCTCGAAATAAAATACAAAATGCACACTTTTGATTGTTGTTTTATCAATTTTGTTGCTTATTTTTCACTCGCTTCTAAATATCACCAATGAGAAAAAATATCATGATTATGCTGACACTTTCGTCCAATGCAACAAACTAAACACTCAATATCTTGTGTCCACCTCGGATCGTAATCACAGCCACCATTCTAGTTGGTTCCTCAGTTTAGGGTTTGCGACAACGCAGCCATGTAGCCCCGTGAACTTCGGGTGTTTGTAAAATCTGTCTGATAACCGGTTTTTATTGTGATGGCTGTATTAGTATGTGTTAACTGTAATTCAGGTAAGGACTGCAGACATTCAATTTTCAAGTAGTTCCTACTTTTGCTACCAAATGTTACCATCAATGGCAACTAGTTGTGAGTTTGGTTACTAGATGCCACTGCAGTCGGCTCCTGGTGACGAACGTTGGAACTTAAGAGCGTTAAACAAATCAAACCTATAATTTAGCTTCACACAAGTGTAATTAGTGGAAGGTTCCTTTACATACCATAAATCTTTGACATGAGACCGCCAGCTTTACTTCCCCTCCAAAGGAAGGCATACTGAGGGATTTTTAACACTCTTTAAAAATCCGACGACTTCGGTCGGAATTGAACCCGCAACCTTGGGCATAGAAGCTCAGCATGCTACCAACTATGCCACCGAAGCCTCCAGCCACCATTCTCTGCGCCATCATTTCAGTTAGGGCTTCGATATTTCTCTGCTCAAGTTAGTCCCAATCCTCTTGAAATGTTGCCTGCAGATCACATAATGCCTCTGGAGCACATTTTGAACTCTGTCCCATATTCCCAAACTTATCCCAAAGATCCTCTATGAGGGTTTTAGTTGGAACTGTGAGCTGGCTAAGCACTGTAATACATATTGTGCTGCAGTGGACAAGTATTTTCATGCATGGACATGATTCCATCTCCAATAAATGGTGTTACCGATGAGAATCTCACTGAGCCTGCCATTTTCAATGAAAACCAGTCTGTCCGAGCCTACATGGCAATGCCGCCCCACAAAATCATGGAGCCTTTATGGATACTGTGCACTCTGTATATCACTCTCCAGACTCTCCCTATCATTTGGAGATTTCAGGAAGAACCTGAGCTCTTCAAAAACAGTACACAGTTCCATTGGGCGTGCTGACAAGCAAACTTAAGTTGGGTGTGACTGTATTCTCCGTCAGATCAGGTCCCATACCAGTTCACCTTGATTGAATACTTAGTTTTCTGAGGTGTTGTTGAACTGTCCTCTTATTTACATTTACACCCCACACCTGCTGCATTCGACTCCAAGCCTCATCCGCGGTAGTAATGATCTCTGATGGCTCTGGCAATGCCTGAACTTTACTACTGAAATGAAGGGCGTCAGCTATTCATTTCCAAAAGGTTGCTATTGTTCTCTTAACCCAGGAGAGGTCGCGTTGACTCGTCGGAAATGAGAGGTCGCGCTGAGTTATTTAGACCAAGTTGTTTCAAATGACACATTACTTTATTGTGATGATTATTTCCTAGTTTTGTGTTTATTTTTTATGATTTTTGTTTGTTAGATTCATTTTATAGTTTTAAATTTATTTTACAGGGAATCTTCTGGATTGTTGCTCATTAAAAAACACGTAACAAAATTTGCTGAATGTATTAGGTTTTAGTGTCTGCCATATCTTGTCCATATGTTTTCACGTACCATACATTCCATTTTCATTTTATCACCCTGTTTTAACTATGTTTGTACAAAGGAGTGCTCTATCTTAATTTGTTGGGCCATTCTTATATAAGCTGATGAAGGGATCAGGATAAATGGGATCCCGAAACATGTCCTGTTATGTATAAATAGATGTGATCTTTGATTACATTATAATTAAAGGTATTGACTGGGTGGACCCACATTTACAAGAATAATTATTTTATTCTAGTTATACTAGGAGCTAAGTTGGGAAGGAATCTGCTGCAATCTGAATTTACTTTGGGAATTAGAGGAAAACCACTTCTACAATGGCCGAGAGTAGGATATGAATCCACTATTCACCTCTCAACTGTCCTCTGGATGCTTACAAACCTCATACTAGATTTAAAATTCATGACAGAGCTGGGAATTAAACCTATGCCACCATCATAGAAATCTATTAGTCATTGCCAATTCATTCTGTTTTGCCACATTACTGGAATTCACTATTCCATTCAAATTAAGCAAACTATAGTCATATTGCCCTCAACAATCGCTAATTGGGATTTTACATCATAGCCGATAGCTCCCCAGACCATAATGCCCAGAGTTGGTCTGTGCCTCTCGACAATAATGTCTAGGCACCTCTCTCTTCGTATGTTGTCGCACACAATATGGCAATCAGTGCGAGAAAGACAGAGGAACAATTCATCACTAATGATGACACTGTGCCACTTGTCAACCCACACTGGTTTTCTCATCAGCACATGAGTCTTCCACGTCGATTTTGTGGAGTCAATGGAACACCTGCCGGAACACTGGCTTGTAAGCCAACAGCACGCAGACAATTCTCCACTGTTTGTTATGTAATGTAGGGTGCTATTATTCCTCAAATTTGCGCTGCTGTTGTATGGGAGTCGATCCGGACCATCCAAATGATGCACCGATCCTCCCCCACAGTTGTCTGTCAAGTTGAGCCTGTGCCAGGTCTATGTACCTTCACTTGTCTCCGGGAATTTTGAATTCATCTTTTTGGGTCCGTTTTGACAAGTTTCAAAATTGACAAAGATTTTGAGTATCTGCCTATTCAATACCTTAGTATTCCAAGATCAATTATAATACATTTCGGTACATGTTTTGGGGGCTATAAATGCTCCCTTCCTCAGCCATAGTGTTAAAATTGTTAGTACATTACATTACTAGAAACATTGATTAAAACAGTACAACACCACTAAAAAGGACATGCAATAACATAATAACAAACTTATAGATGTTTCTACAGTCTACTTCTAGCATCAAGGTATTTTCAAACTTCCACAACGGTGGGGAAAAATGTGTCCAAAAGAATGAAGACTATGTTGAAAAATAAACAAAAGTTTATTGTTTGAAACGCTGTATTCATTGTATCGCAATATTAATAAACATATTTCTCTAAAGAAATGTTTATGACTTCCAGTATGCCCCTTGTGTAATTTTAATCCAACCCTTGTGATCTTTTTGACTTTTAAAGTCGCACATTTTTCCATATTGACAGAATGTAATAATAAACAAAGTTTTTTATGGTTCCGCCTAGTCAATACTTGTTTTATTAAAGATTTTATCGTGACATAATCACTTGTCTTTACGTATGTTGGTACATGTTTCGGTGTCTTGTAACATTGACACCTTCATCAGCCTACGGTTATTGGTAACACTCAATGACATTAAAATAACACACAGATGATTAAAATAACACTTTAAAAAGTTTTTTAAAACACTGTCATAATGAAAGTTCATTAAAAGTCTTGGAAAAAGGTTTGGTGCACTGTTTTGGTTTCCAATGTCCTGCTTCCGATAATGGTCACCTCTTGCTGGTTTTCGGAGGTTTTCCTAAAAATGAAAATAGTCCATTATTAATAAAATAATAAAAAAAACTATAATATCAAACAAAAATATAGTTGAATAAAAAAGATACTAGGGTCTGAGAAACGAAACGATGGTACGTGGAGAAATGAGGATCTATATAGACAGGCAGAGAAGATCACGGACACCATACGTAAAAGGAGACTGAAGTTTTATGGGCACCTCATGAGAATGGATGAGAATCGAATAACGAAAAGAATCTTTAATTACATCAGCAAGCAAAAGGTGACTACAATGTGGGTAGAAGAAACAAGAAAAGACATGGAGTAAGTTGGTGTACATACTAAAGACAGTGGAATAGGGCTGTGTTTCGAGCAAAAATCGATAACTTGAAGGGGTTCAAGGAAAGACCCAGTAGAACAACCAAGAACACCTGGTCAGAGGAAAGGAGGAGGAACCACAGCAAAAGGATGAAGAAATTCTGGGTGAAGGAAAAGAAACTAATCAGCACATCAATTGTTTCCCGTGACCCACAGTAGGCCAGATTCAAAGAAAGAAAGAAGAAGAAACAAAAATATAGGGAATACCAAACAGCAGTGTCAAGCTGGCTAGAAGGTCATGGGTTTGTTGCACTAATGGGTGTTGTGAGAAACATGAAGCAATTGACTGCAACAAATTCAAAGAGTCAGTACACACAAGAAAGTGGAATCGTGCAGTCTGTAGGGCAAACTGCAGAGCTTCATAGCAACGAGCTCCGCAGTCAAGAGGATATAAGTTTGTCCCAAAGAGATCTTCATATTTGCACCATCAATGATTTAAGCTCAACCCACTTTCTTGTCCACCTTCGAACCATCCGCAAGCATCCAGAAATTGGTGAACTGTGTTGTTCACCTTAAGACCTCGATGTAGACCTAACCAAACTTCCGGACATACGATATCTCGTTAGGTGTCTGGATCATAAAGGGACCTGCAGCCACTCCTATTTCATTACACGAGCTATCAATCCTAATACCAACCACCTGGTTGGTGTACCTTTGGTGGGATCAGGTATTGAATAGAGATTGATAGCTAGGATAAAGCATCATTTGATGCAGATTAGCAGCATATGATGAAAGCATATCTTGGAGTCTGACACAAAGAGGTGGAACACCTGATTTGGTGAGTAGGCTGGAAATCGGACTGGTCCGGAAAGCATTGGTTGTCAGCCTAACTCTGCTATACTGTCCAGCATTTTCAAGGTTTCTGACTTGGCTGAACTGTATGCTGCAAAATCATAGTCTAGTCGGGACAGGCTGAGGGCTTGGTAAAACAGTTTCACACCACCACAGCTATCTCAAATTCAGTAATTTGCTGCCTTTGGTTGATTTCAGGGCCTTTTTTTTGTTATTGTGTGGCCTCCTGAGAGGCAGAGTGCAGGTCTCTCTAGTCGACCCCCGTGGGCGATCTGGGCAACGGGATGAGAGATGGAATGATGAAGATAATGAAACTGGACAAGGATGTGGAGGGAAGCAGCCATGGTCTGTCAGAAGGTACCGTCCCAGCATTTGCCTGGTATTGAAATTGGGGAAACCACGGAAAACCATTTCAAGGACGGTTGACAGTGGGGCTCGAACCCACACATCTACCGAGTCAGCAGAGAGCTTGGGCCCATGGCCTAACGCTGCGCTTTAGCGAGCGTAGCCACTGCAGTTGGCATGTTTTAGGAGCTAGAATATTGTGATTGTGTACTTTTGTATGATACCAGAATAAAAACATATTATTGTGATGTCTGTATTAAGGTAAGATTTCAGATGAAATGAGAAAATTGGGATTGGGCCGAATGAAGAGTTGCTGGATGAATCGCAAGAAGCAAACAGTACAACCTTCTAAGAAAAGTGCGTAAAACAGTTCAAGTGGTCCAATGTGATCAATAAAGTTTAAAAAATAAAAGTACATACATTCATTTTCATTTGAGACTGTTTTGCCCATCAGTATCCAGTCTAGTCTGCAAGCCTCTGTTTGCGAACAAGTTAGATCCATGATCCCGTATTAGCAGTCAGCACTGCGGCTTCCTCTTCTTCTACACCTCTCACTTTGAAATTGCCTCCTAGGTCTACCTGTATTTCTCTTTCACTCTACAGCTGAAATTATTAACTTCTTTGGTAATATCTCTTCCTGCATTCTTTTCACATGACCCCACCATCTGAGTTGGCTCATACAAACAGCTTCATCTAGCGTGTTAATTTTTAACGTAGCCCTTATCTCTTAATTATGAGTACCTTCCTGCCAATGCTCCAACCTGTTTGTCCCAACAATCATTCAAGCTACCCTCATGTCAGTTACCTCTAGCTTATGTAACAGATATCCTGAATCTACCCAGCTCTCACTTCCATACAGCAAGGTCGGTCTAAATACTGAGCGATATAGGGAGCATTTCATTGCTACACCAACTTCCTTCTTGCAGAACACTGTAAATCGCAACTAAGTACTCACTGCATTGGCTTTTCTGCATCTTGACTCTCCTTTCTCATACTACCATCCTGAGAGAATACACAGACTAAGTACCGGTACTTAATATGTTCCACCTGCTCCAATTTAGTTCCTCCTATTTGACATGCTATTTTCTTGTGCTTCTTCCTTGCCGGCATAACCATCATTTTTGAAATGCTGATTTTCATTCCTACCTTATTTCCTACATTTATGTTCAAGTTCTAACATTTTGACTTGTAAGCTTTTGACGGAGTCTGTCATCACAACCAAGTCATCGGCATAGGCCAGAATGCTGGTTTCCATTTAATTGAATCCCAACCAACCAGTTTATGCCCTTCAGCAAATAGTCCATGTAAAAAATAAACAGTAGTAGTAGTGGTGAGAGATTACAGCCCTGCCTCACTCCAGTAACAACGTTGAACCAAGAACTAATCCTACCATCAACTCTCACTGCAGCCTGATTATCAACATAAATTATGTTGATTGTCTGTAGCAGCCTTCCCTCGATACCATATTCCCTCTGGATGCTCAGCATCTTCGCCCTGGGTACTCTATCGTATGCCTTCTCTTACTAGATCTACAAAACACAAATGTCTATTCCTCTTGTAACATTCCTCAATAACTTGGTGCATACTAAATATTTGATCTAGACATCCTTGTTGCGATCTAAATAATTATAATTTTATTAAGGCAGCCAATGGCCATGTATTTTCCTTTTCAGGATGGGTCAGTGAAGGGATTATGAAAGGAAATCGGCCGTGGACCTATTGAAAGGAACCGTCCCGGCATTTGCCTGGTAGTGAAAATGGGAAACCACGAATGGGATTCGAACCCATGCTCTCCCGTTGCCAGCGAGACACGTCGTAGCGCTCTCGTAAACCGCGGCCGGTTGCGATCTAAAGCCACGCTGGTTTTCATCCATCTTACTCTCGGCCAATGATCGAACTCTCCTTTCTACAATGCCTGGGACACTTACCAAAGAAATGCCACAATAATTATTGCAATCTTTTCTGTTACCTTGTTTATAAGTTGGGGCGATTACTGCTTTTGTCCAGTCAGAGGGTACATTTCCTAAAACCCATGCCATTTCGATTATCCTATGCAACCATTTCAGCCGTGCTTTCCCACTATACTTCACCATTTCTGACCGAATTGCATCTACCCCTGCTGCTTTGTCACATTGTAGTTTATTTACCACCCTCTCTACTTCTCAACGGTATCTGTAATTATTTGGGTAACTGTCCTGGATTGTGAATATATTTCATAGGTATGTATATTGATACAATTTACAAAGAAACTATAACCCATGTTTCTCAATCTATTTTACCAGTGTTTCACCCCGGTGCACCATTGAGCTTATTAGTTGGTATAGTACACGTCTTCTTCTTCTTGTGCCATACCCTCATTGGATGTTAGTTGAAAATGAAAATCCACAGCCTGCTTCCAGTCTCCGACCGGGTCAGGAATGGAATGTATGAAGCCCCCATCTAGCGGCGAGGATATGAACTGTGCCGGCTGCCGAGGCCTGACGCACGGATGTTAGTTATTGATGTTTTAAGGGGTGAAACTACGAGGTCATCTGCCAATCTCATTGGATGTTGGTTGTCATCAGGGTGATTTCTTTTACCAGCTTGGAATAGTGCAGGAGTGTTGATTCCATACCATTCACGTAGGTTCTTCAGCCAAAATATTCTCCTCCTTCCTCGACCTCTCCTACCTTCAATTATGATCTGTAGGAGTTTATATTTATCATTGCAAATGATATGGTCAAAGTATTCAAGTTTTTTCTGTTTGGTGTTATGCAAATCCTTCAGTTCTTTATGCAGGCGTTCCAGCACTTCCATGTTACGTCTCTATCGATCCATGACATTTTGAACAGGCGCCAATAGCGCCACATCTCGAAGGCTTGAAGTTTTTTAATGGTGTTCTCCGTGAGGGTCCAGGCTTCAGCGCCATACAGCAGGATGGAGAAAATGTAACACCATAGTAAATGGAGACGAAGAGCAATATTAAAGTCTCTGATGCACAGTAATTCTTTCATTTTCATGAATGCAGTTCTAGCCAATTCAATGCGGGATAGCACTATTCCAATAATGATCAAGTATGCATCCAAGGTATTTCACGTGTTGAGCTTGTTCCAGTGTTGTCCCAGCTACAGTAAGATTAACAGGTGGAATTACATGTTTGCTCAAAACCATTATCTTTGTCCTTTTTGTATTCAAATTCAGACCTGCTCATGCACTGTGTTGTACTACAGAGTTTAGTAAGGTTTGTAGATCTTCAGCAGTTGTTGCAAGCAGAGCTGTATCATCGGCATACTGCAAATAATTTATGGTTTATCCATTAACAATACCTTCCAGTGCTTCAGAAAGTGTTTCCTCAGAGTAGATATAGAAAAAATGTGGAGATAGAGCATAAGACTTGTCTCACTCCTTGTTTTACTGTATATTTTCTACACTACCGGTGTCGGTGCAATCTACTTTTACTGAAGCCGTCTGATTCCAGTACTTACTTAGACTTAGTTCCTCCAATGCTAGGTAGCATATCGGGCAACAAGTTTCCTCCAGCGAACTCAATCAGCTGCCAAGTTTTCAGCTTCCTCCCAGTTCATATCCATACATTCAAGATCCTTTGCAAAAGTTCTTTTCCTGGTGTTACGAAGTCTTCCTCTACTTTGGTATCCTTCCGTTAGTTTCCACAACATTGTTGATTTGGGTATCCTTCTATCATTCATACGTAGAACATGTCCCGCGAACTTCATTCTTCTTCGAGCAACGATTTTGTGCAAGCTGCGTAGACCACATCTTCTCAGTACTTCATTATTTATTATTTAAACACAAATTGTGCTAAATGTTCCGGCATAACTCAACAAAATGACAGTGTTTCGCCCCGGTGTGCAATTGGGCTCTTCTTCGGAACATTTAGCACAATTTGTGTTTAAATACATAATGGCTCAACGGACAATACATATTTTTCTTTTGAAAATTATATAACTTCATTATTTGTTATGTGGTCACGATAACTGATTTTCAAAATTCGCCTCAAGCATCGTTGGTGAAAAACATTGAGCTTGTGTGCTGATTTAACTGATATTTTCAGGTAAGATGATAGAAGAATATAGCCAAATCTTTGTGGACATACTTATAGAGTCTAATTGCCATATGGACCACATTCGTTGAAAGACTGCCGAAGCTTCCCCAATTCTGCTGCTGATGTCTGTATCTACGTCCCCATTACTACAGAGAAGGCTGCCAAGATATGGAAATCGGTCAACATCTTATAGAATCTTCCGTTGCACTATAATTTGCGTAGATACATTCCCATTTTTTATGCACATTATATTTGTCTTGTCACCGTTTATCTGTGGTCCAGCAGAACTGGCCATTCCATCCAGCTTGGTTGTCATTAATTGTAAACTATGTGGTGTTTCTGCCAGAAGGACGATGTAATCAGCAAAATCCCGATCCGTTAGCCTAGATTGCTCATTCCAACGTATCCTCATATTGGGATTGTCCATAGCTTTTCTCAATACAAAATCTATGACCAATATGAATAGGAATAGTGACAAAATGCATCCTTGTCTGACGCCTGTGAGAATGCTAAAGAAAGGGGTGTTCCCATCTTCTGTTCTTATACAACAGCTCGAGTCTAGATAGAGGTTTTTGAAAACATCGATTAGATGGTAGGGAATTCCATATAGGCTCACAATATTCCACAATGATTCTCAGTGTAGACTGTCAAAAGCTTATCTTAAATCAACGAAGTTTAGGGGCAACGGAAGTTAAATTCTATGCATTGTTCTATTACATTTTGTAGAATAAATATTTGTTCAGAGCAGGATCTTCCTCTTCGAAAGCCAGCCTGTTCTTCTCGCAGTCGACAATCTGCTGCTTCTTGTATCCGTTTTAGAAGAATGAGGCAGAAGACTTTGCCTGGCACCGAGAGAAGCGTGATACCTCTCCAATTTGTACATTCAGTTTGATTTCCTTTCTTTGGTAGTTTCACGATGATGCCACTTCTCCAGTCTTCTGAAAAATGCTGGACCTCCATATTTTAGAATCTCTGCTGAGATTTCATCCAAACCAGCTACTTTGTTGTTTTTAAGTATTTTGATTGATGCGCACACCTCTGTTTCTGTAATATCACCTGTTTTTACCATTAGCTCTTGCATTTTTGGCTCATTTTTGAAGTTGTAAGCATTAAGTAGGTTGGGCTGGTTTAAGGTTTCTTTGAATTACTCAACCCATCGGGCAGATTTTTTTCATCTCTTGTGAGCAGAAGTTTGCCATTTTTATCCTTATGGGGCTGTTTGAACAACTATGGGCTCCAGTAAGTTCTCGGACAATACAGTACAATGTTCTGGTGTCATTTCGAGAGGCAGTATTTTGAGCCTCTTTACCTTTCCGTTCAAACCACTCTTTTTTGTCAGCTCTACAACTGTTTTTTACTCGGCGGTCTAACTCAGCATATATTCATCTAGTTACTTGAAGCTCTTCTTGATCTTTAGCTTGTTCACGCTGTTGCTTTGCCATCTTTCTTTCATCTATCAGATGCCAAGTTCGATCTTCAATCCATCGCTCTTTCTGTGTTCCTCTCCGTCGTCCAATAGTCTCTTCAGCACCTGCACTCACAGAATCCTTGAATTTAAACCATTGTGTTTTAACATCATCATGTAGATTTTGAAGTGCCTGTCATCTATATTTAAGACTGATTACGAATGAATTTTCTACTTCCTTGTCTTTTAGCTTTGCCACATCGAACGGTCGCTTAGGTTGCTGGCGTTGCTGCGATTTAAACTTAACTTTCAAGTCCGCTCGGACCAAGAAATGATCCGACCCAACATCCGCAGCACGATAGCTTCTTGTATCTCGCAAAGATGACTTCCATCGACTATTTATACAAACGTAATCAATTTCATTTAAAGTATTCCCGACAGGCGATCGCCAGGTCTTCTTATGTATTCAGTACAAGTAGACAAAAATTTGTATGTCTTGCTCATCTAGACTAATATCATGATTAACACAATCAAATCATAGTTGATAAAACAAGCATAAACATCTACAGATATATCTATATTACACCAAAACCTGCATCACCAGTAATGCCTCTCTGGTGCCAAATCCACTGCGGAATCCTAACTGGGTATTTCCTGTGTATGCTTCACATTTGCTGTATATGCTGGTAATCTTGAGGAAGATCTTGAGGACATGACTCATGAAGCTTATGATTCTATAATCCCCACGAGGTTTTGCAGCTGCTTTCTTTTGAATGGGATTAAAAGTTGACGTCAACTAGTCAGAAGAGATATTTCCACTTGTATACACTTGGCTGAATAGCCTTTTTTTAGGATATCTAGTGATTGGTATTCTTTATGTATTTATAATATTTTCTGAAGTGCTGGAAGGAAAAGCAATGTTGTCACATAGGTGTTCACACTTGACTAACTTGCACGTCATAGAATAAACTAACTTTTTCAGATAATGTGATACTCTGCAAATCATAAATAATAACATTAAACGAAAGATTCAGGAAGAGTATAAAGGAAGGACTAATGAAACACCCTAAACAAACTTCAATTGCAGGCAAATGGGCACTTTTGAAGAATGAAATTACAAAATCCGCAGAGGAAAACATTGGTAGGAAAGAAAGAATAGGTAGAAAACCATGGATCACTCAGGATAATAATAGAATTAATGGATGAAAGACGGAAACACAAGAATGTAAGAGATGAAAAGGGGAAAACAGAATACAGACGTCTGAGAAATGAGGTTAACAAGAAGTGCAAGGAAGCGAAAGAAGAATGGTTGAAAGGAATGTGCAGGTATAGAAAATTGTCTGAAATTAGGAAAAGTAGATACAGCTTATCGAAGGATTAGGAATACTTTTGGGGAAAAGAAGACTAAGTGCTGTAATATTAAAGACACAGATGGAAGGCCTCTAACAGATAGCGAAGAAAAGGTTCGGAGATGGAAAGCTTACATAGAGTACTTGTATAAAGGAAAGGAGATTGAGAATCATGTAATGGAAAGGGAACAGGAAATTGATGAGGATGCGAAAGGAGATTTAATATTGAGATCAGAATTTGACAGAGCATTGGAAGACTTAAGCAGGAACAAAGCACCGGGCATAGATGATACAATACCGATCGAGTTGTTATGCTGCATAAGTGATGATGGTCTGGTCAGGTTATTTCACTTGGTGTGTAGGATTTATGAGACAGGTGAGGTACCCTCTGATTTCAAGAAAAATGTTATCATCCCTAAACCGAAGAAAGTAGGAGCTGACAGATGTGAAGATTACCGTACAATCAGCTTGATTACTCATGCTTCAAAGACCCTGTCTAGAATAATTTACAAGAGGATGGAAAGCCAGATAGAAACGGAGTTGGGTGAAGACCAGTTTGGTTTCAGGAGAAATGTAGGAACAAGGAAAGCTATACTGAGTCTTAGGCTGATTTTTTAAGGTAGAATAAGGAAAGATAAGAGAACGTTCATGGTATTTGTAGACTTAGAAAAGGCTTTTGATAACGTTGATTGGTGTAAGTTGTTTGAAATATTAAAAACTCTTGGAATAAAGTACAGGGAAAGGAGGGTGCTCTTACAATCTATACAGACAGCAGTCATTTGAGCTGAAGGACATGAGAGAGAAGCTGGTATTCAGAAAGGTGTAAGGCAAGGCTGCAACTTATCACCCATACTTTTCAATCTATATATTGAACAAGCAATGAAGGAAATTGGAGAAAAATTTAAAGTGGGAGTGAAGATTCTAGGAGAAATAATGTCAACTCTGAGATTTGCTGATGACATCATTATTTTGGCCGACACGCCAGAGGATTTGAATGAGTTTTTGAATGGTATGGAATCCGTCTTGAGGAAATAATTCATGATGAAAATCAATAAATGTAAAACAAAAATATTGGAATGCAGCTGAAATAAATCAGAAACCTCTATGTACATCAAAATGGCATATAAAAAGCTAAAGGAAGTAGGAGACTTCTGTTACTTAGGAAGCAAAATAACCAGTGATGGACGAAGCAAAGAGGATATAAAAAGTAGGTTGGCTCAGGCAAGGAAAGCATTTCCACAGAAAAGGAATCTGTTGACATCGAATATAGATTTAGGTATATGGAAGTAATTTTTGAAAGCCTTTGTCTGGAGCGTGGTGCTCTATGGAAGTGAAACTTGGACTATTGGTGCAGCAAAGAAAAGGAGAATTGAAGCATTTGAAATGTGGTGTTACAGGAGAATGATGAAGAACAGATGGGTAGATAGGGAAACAAATGAAGAGGTATTAAGACGAGTGGGGGAGGAGAGATGTTTCTGGCGACTGCTAATGAAGAGAAGGGATAGGTTGGTAGGACACATACTAAGACACCCAGGAATAGCAAGCTTAGTTATAGAAGGAAGGGTCGAGGACAAGAACTGTAGGGGTAGACCAAGGTTGGAATATGTTAAACAGATTATTTCGGATGTAGGGTATGGTAGCTATGTAGAGATGAAACGATTAGCTCAGGACAGGGAGACATGGAAAGCTGCATCAATCCAGTCAAAAGACTGAAGACTCAAACAAGAACAACATTAACTAGAAAAGCTATACAAAGTATGGCAAAACATATTTCTAAATATTTGTATAGGCTAATCTCAAACTTCAACCCTAGTGATCAGATGACCACATGACGGTCGAAACGGCTAATCATAAAATTACACTTTATCAGTGATTAATATTAATACGGTATAAGTAACTTTTCCATGAAGGCGTGTTTTATATATGTAGTTATCCCGCCTAATCTAATTGGGCAAACCCATATTGGCTGACTGAAAAGCATAAATTGATAATGGGAGACTATGAAAGAACATTTCAAGGACGGTCAACAGTGAACTTCAGGCTCACTCATCTACTGAGTCTGGAGGTTGCCTTACACTGCATAGCTACCACATTTGGTAAACTACTCCTTTGTATAATATATAAATAAAAATAAATTCATGGTTGATGAAACCTACACTAGATTACAGGCCAGTGTTCCTGCAGGTGTTAAATTGACTCCACAAAATCGACGTGGGAGACTCATGTGCTGTTGAGAAAACCAGTGTGGGTTGACAAAAGGCATAGTGTCATCTTTAGTGATGAATTGTTCCTCTGTCTTTCTCGCACTGATTGCCATATCGTGTGCGACAACATATAGAGAGAGAGGTGCCTAGACATTATTGTCGAGAGGCACAGGACCAACTCTGGGCATTATGGTCTGGGGAGCTATCGGCTATAATGTAAAATCTCAATTAGGGATTGTTGAGGGCAATATGACTATAGTTTGCTTAATTTGAATGGAATAGTGAATTCCAGTAATCTGGCAAAACAGAATGAATTGGCAATGACTAATAGATTTCTACGACGGTTGCATAGGTTTAATTCCAAGCTCTGTCATGAATTTTAAACCTATTATGAGGTTTGCAAGCATCCAGAGGACAGTTCAAAGGTGAGTACTGGATTCATATCCTACTCTCTGCCATTGTAGAAGTGGTTTTCCTCTGATTCCCAAAGTAAATTCAGATCGCAGCTGATTCCTTCCCAACTTAGCTTCTAGTTACAAGTACTGAACGGAGCTCAGAAGAATGCGAGCGTGGGGTGAGGTGGAGGACAAGGGGAGGGGCGTTCCCTACATAGCCTACAGACATTCGTTGCTATGGCAACCTGCTTCCTTCTCAGCAGAATATACAGGGTCTTTATTTATGCTTGGCAAGGCGACAGTCGCCGGCTGTTACAGGTTGGCGCGGGCAGTGCCCTGCCATATTCCCACGCTCTTGCTGCGGTAGATGTGTGAGCTCCAAGCTAATTGGGTGTTTTATAAAGCTACTGTGTACTGTATATAGCATTGTATAGTGTCTTATTGTGACTGTGTATAGTGCTGTAATGCCCTATGTGAAATATTCGTTACATGTACTGTATATCTGCACAATACGTATACAAAGTGCAGGAAATCATGCACTAGAACAAGGCAAAAGTTTCGAGTGAAATTTCCAGGGAGACCCATTCCTATAAATTGGACAATAAATCAACTGGCTAAGAGATTCAAACGTACAGGTTCAGTAAACAATAAAAATAGACGTCATTATTTCCTTACTGAAGCTACTGTAAATCAACCCATAAACGCCTAGCGTTACCATATGGTAACGCAGTACCGATCATTGCATTTATTGCTCTACAGGACCTTTGCCAGTTAAAGATATTCGAACTTTGCGCTTATATGATCATGGAAGGTCTATTTATTCATTACCCGCGCTCTAGTCGCTAGGGAATATCTTGGGTGATGTCGCAACAATCGTGTGCATTTCCAGGTTTGTTTCTCATGTCGTGATGGCATGCCGCAAAAGGTACGGCATGCTAAATTATTGCGTGAAATGGAGATAGTTTACTTTGTCTTCAGGATTATGGTAGTAAACATATCTAATTTATAATTCAGTATCATATCTTACGTGTAACTTTACACCGGCTCATCCCAGGGACTAATTTTCCCAGCGTTACCATATGGTAACGCTAGATGGATACAGGGTCAGTGGTAAGGAAAGATATTTTCTGTAGCACATTCATATGAAATGAGTTAGAATACATTTCATGCATTTATACACAATTCGTTTTTCTATATACAGCTTTTTTAACAGTGCATGATTTGATATAATATGTTTTATGTCACCGTAGCATATTTTTTATGCCAGTACCGTATTCAAGACCATACCTTTGCCGAGATATCTGGCTGCAGGCAGTGTTTCAGAAAATACAATGCTTGAATTATATAGATATTTCAGAGGTTTAGACTGGCTGCGTGGCTCAGCGGCAACGTTCTCTCTTGCTGTGCCCAAGCTTGCAGGATCGAATCCTGGTGCGGTCAGCTGGCATTTCAGGGTGCAAAAATGCGAGGGAGTCATGTCAGTAGATTTACTGGCACGTTAAAGATCCCCTTTGGGTCAAAATTCCGGCAACCCTGCCAGAGCAGTTAAAAGGGGCGTAAATCCAATAACATAATTATTATTTAGAAGTCTAACCTTGGCAGAAATATTGGAGGAAGGGGAAAAGGAGTAATGACGACATGATTATTGCTTGCTGGCAAGAAAACAGGACAGTAACTGTTGCCTCCACGACTCTCTCTGTTTTTTCCCCCTCGACCAGGTCGCAAGATTCTCTCGGGATAAAAAGAACTATAGTTAAAATCCCACGTCCTCTCCTGATCGGCACCTTTAACAAATTTATGGGGAAACGAACCTTATGGATGAAAATGTGAACTGATATCACCTGTCAATAAGAAACAAAAAGTGGTGGTGGGCCATATTTTCTTGTCATCTTGACGAGAGTCTCCAAAACACATGGTACCTTATTACTATGTAACGGTAAAGGACAACTCAACTGGAGTTCAAGTGGGAAGTGGCGCAATTCTACGTGAAACCGTATGGCGTAGAACCACGTAGAGCCAGGTGGCTCTCAACAGCACGTGCAGTACAGGGCCGCGACATTGAAGACTTGTGATATGATGGACGCAATCTTCTGGTCATCAACGTCCTAGGACATAAGCGGAGGCGGTGTGCCGGTGAATTGTGTGTAAGCAGTGTCTGCACTGCATGTTGTAAATGTGACGTTGGACCATGCATATTATCATGCTTCTTGCCGTTCCACACCATGTAAATAGTCACTAGACTATATGATCGAAGGTTCAAAGGTGCCAAAATACTTGCTCAGTGCTTTTTAAAGTGTAATATTATCAAGATAAGTATTTAGCAACAAATATGAATTTGGTAAATTATTGTATTTCTAAATCACCATTCAGAATATGCAGTAAGGGTTTTGACAACACAAGCGCCTAGCGTTACACATATGTAACGCCCTGTATTTCCGGAACTTACGATGCCACCTTTGTAAAATATGGTTTGAGCAGCTCAATAACCCCCTATGGTATGACTTATTAATAAAAAAGCAAAATTTTCAAAAAATATTAATTCGGGCGTTTATGGGTTAACTGGAGTAACCGGGAACTTCATAAGGAGATGCCAATTATGTTTGGCAGCGGGTGGGAAACACTTTCAGCATCCACGTAAACATGATGAGTAAAAATGCATGATACTGATTTTTAGCAACGTATTCTGCCGTATATATGCGCACACGGTCGCTGGCAACTGAGTCGTCACTGGCGGAGCGAGAATGTCCTTGCCAAGCAAATATAAAGACCCTGTATATCTGTCCGTTGTAGACTCAGGACGAATGGACACTGTTCGGAAGTTATGGCACAATGTTTTTGAGAAGACATATCACAATGTTATCTCTGGCTACATTTCCCTGCCTAGCATTCTTCCGAGCTCTAGTATCGTCAGTACAATAACCCAGGTTATCAGATAGATTCCACATATATTCAAGAATCCAGGGGTTTCTAAATGAAGCAAAGAAAAATCACTTGGGCTAACTTTGCTTAAGGGTTACGGATTACTGTTCTGTCAAGGAAATACAGTATTATGTTCACTCTCTGCCTGTTTCATGCTTCTGGGATAATTCCCAATTTGTTCCATCATGAAAAATTAACAAGCATTTGCATTGCTGTTAAAAGCAGTGGTTTTACAGTTAATTAATTATTGTTGATTCATTTAGAGGTTTTTGACTTTGTGTACGTGTGGTGTTGGCTCAGTTCTGCTGCGCAAGGCAGAATTAAATTCCTTGTCAGGGCCAGGAATCAAACCTAGACCTTCAAGGTGACAGCCAAAAATTCTAGTCACTATGCCACAAGGTGGATTGCACCAACAAAATGAAATAGCTGTAGTTCACTGATTCCGATAAGCCAATGTTAATTACCGTACCATAATTCTTCAGATAAAGTATGTCATGGTGTACACAATTACTATTTTAACTTTTGCGAAATATACAAATGCAGCATTTTTTAAATAAACATGGTATTTGGCGACTTTCTGTAAGACAGAACTATCGGAACGGTTCAGTAGGGGACATGGTGTGAAATGAAGAATGGAATAAGGGTTTCTTTATTGGGGCATTATATTCTTTCTTGCATGTTTGTCCATTTCCACACACAATGCTGCACTGTACTGATGAAATTAATGGCTCGAGAGTAACCTTGAGATACCTTGTTTATTAATACTTTCAATGCACAAGCAAAATTGGTCAGAATTTACAACAGGACTCCACTTGCAACTACATTGTAGGCCTATACAACATATCACTCTTTTCATACCTTTCTTATTACAGGAACTACCGTACTCTACTGGCCCGGCTCCTTTGCAAATGTCGCCATAGCAAATCATTTTCCAGCCCAAAATCTAGGATTTGCTTTCTGATGCCAGTGAGTTTCTTCAAATAAAATATCAAGAAAGATAGGTCATATAAAATAATCACCGACCATTTTGTAGGCCTATCTCAAAACTTTTAAGTACCGGTTACACGTGTATCTAGCATTTCAGTCATCTTCGACATTTAAGGACAGATGAGCTACTTGTTACGTTCCTTAAAACCACATCTTAAACAAAACCTAACCCATCTCAATCAGGTACAGTATCACAGTATAACATGGTTCTAAACAGTGGCATCGAAGATTACTAAACTAAACCACTAAAAAAGTGTCATACATAATATCTATAGTATATATAGCAGCAAATACTTTAAAGTGATCAGTTTTATTGAATCCGTAACTGAGCAATACCATACATAACCTCCATGATCGAATTTCTTTGTCAAAAAAAATATCGCTACCGATTCATTAGATACAGTATGCACAAGTGCAGTTTAATCATAAATTTTCTGACCAAAATTACATTTCCATCGAAAGTATAATTATTTTACATAGTAAAATATCACAGAAGGCTTCCTCGCCACAAATTTATTACACAGTAGCCTACATAATTGTGGAAACCAATGAACCGTTACATTAAAGAAGTCTCATTCCGTGACTTAATGCAGTTTATAGATTGCTATAAATGCCAGTCTCTATCACCATTTTCATCCTGGAAAAGTTTGCGAATGAGGCTTCCAGATTGCTTCACATCGCCAAACATTGGGCGCGTTCAGCGGGCTCATTGCTGCCCAGAAAACGGTCAGCAGATTCTGAGTTTGCCGTTCAGCGGGCATGCTAGTGGGCTTGCTAGCGGATGTGACGTAGGTAGCAAGGGCTTCGTGGGCCACGCAAGGGCTCAGCAGAGCCAGCAAACATTTTTTCTCTGCTAGCTTGCTAGCTTGTTTCTGCTGACTTGCGGCGCATGGCGCGGAATCAAATTGATCAAGTTCTGCACGTTCGGCGGATGAAACTATTAGGTTTCTGAAATTCTAGAGAAGAAGATCTACACTCAAGAATGGCGACAGGTAATATAATACAATGTTTGTCAATAGCATAATTGTTGTAATTGGACCTTTTACGCTTCTCAAATTCAACTTTAAACTCACTAGGCCTAGGTCTAGTTGTTTTCTTGAAGGATGATGACTTTTAATAGTTATTTTATGTTGTATTAAGGAATTGGTTTGGTCAAGGCAAATCCGGCTCGTATTTTTTATCTATTTTTGTGTGTGATTTAAATCTATTACAGTCTTCCCGCTGTTAAATCGGGTTGAAATTAAATGCCACTTTGTACCGGTAGCACATGGACGCGATATTTAGAACAGAAGCTTTTCTTAACTCTGTTAACCATACTTTTGGGCTGAAAGATGTTTTAAAATATAGCCTACTGTGTATATAGGCTACCAAACAGCTTTCGGATTTCCCATGGCCACATTATGTGTGAGTAGGCTACTGATGAGTTATTTATGGAATTATTCTGTTTCTGAGCATTTCGATGTCTCTTCCTTGTATGTTAGGTCACGAGTTTAGTTAGTTAGTTATTGTTGTTTTAAGGGGCGGAACTACGAGGTCATCTGCCCCTAGGTCACGAGTTTGCCACTTATTATATTCAAGAAAACTGGAGAAACATGGAGATGGCTGTATAATCTAGAAAATCGGCCCCTACTTCTTGGTGGTAAGTTTTAAAACTAGTACCGTATTGTACTTGGGATGGTATTCGCAGATCATGTTAAACTTTGCTTTAATGGTAATTCAGTGGTTAATTTTCGGACATTTAGACGAATGAGTAGGGCCTATAGGAAGAGGAAGGATCTTTTCAAAAGTACCGTACCAGAAAGTCTTGTGGGAAGAGGTAGCTCCGGCGATGAATTCCCAGGGGTAAGATGCTGCGCATTTTCTACATGCATCAGATACCAGAGGTAGAATTTTATTGCAGTAATTTACATTTCAGCTCTGATACCGTTAGACCTATGCCTTTTGTGTAGCCTACAAGCTTTTTTGTCGAATAGGTGGTATAGTCTTTAATTTCAGTATAGTAGAGCAAGCAGGGTTCATATTTTGTACAATTACATACCGGTACCACTGTCACATTCATTTTGTCTATACATAAATAAATTCTGCTAAGATTGGCCTCCCAGCGATGGTGGAGCTGACTTGACCAGAAGGCAAGGTAGGTACCGTAGGCTAACTTCTGTGGTTGGTGGCACCCTGGTCAATGTCAGTTTTTAGTCCTTTAGGAGATAACCTTAATTGGGAACTTGAGAGGCAGTTGGGCACTTCTTAACACATCTAATTTTTCTAATAGAATTTTGGTTTATTGTAGAAAATTGGTGTTCTAAAAATCTTTGACAGTTGTAAAGTCTGCTTTGTTTCGAAGAAATCATTTTATCATCCTTAGTGATGGTCACAGCAAATTGTATTTGACCCATGGATGTTCAATATACTTTTTTTATCATTAAATCATTTCAAACTTACACGATGGTAGTTACATGTACAGTATATGCAGTGGTGATATTGCTGTGGTTTGCTGCCTTTCCACTGCTTTGAACTATATGCAACCGAAGGCACCTACCCTCATCAAAATATGTACTATCGCAATATTAAGACCACCCTACCTAATGATGGGAGGAACCACTCAGTAACGCTGAATGAGAGCTCATCATACATTAACATTTTCTAAAGTACCATTGTAATTAGCCAATATAGGCCAACCTTTTCTAATAATGGAAAATAAATCAGGAAATGATGTGATAATAGAAGGAAATGATGTGATAATAGATGATTACTCCTCTGCTGTCCATAACCCACCCACCATCCCCTTTCTAAATCACGACTAATATAGCAAAATTCCAACTGTCTGCTATTCTATGAGTGAATTATTGTCAAATGCAGTATTGCCAGCCCCACGAATACGGTACTACTGTGTATATAGGCGGTACCGTACTGTAATCCTCCCACCCGCTAAAAGGAACTTCCGCCGTTACTGAGTAATGTCCACCACGTGCGTATTTGATGTGTGTAATAATTATTGGCTGCTGTGTTATTAATGTGTGTAATATTTCACTGTAATTGTTTTTTGTAATAGTAAAATTTGTTAGATCCAGACCAATGGGTTTTGCCTGGACCAATAATTATTGGGTAGCGCGGCCCCCCTCGTTAGTCGTATATACACTTATGGTTTTTGTCACGTACAGTAGGGTACTCGCGCATCAATAATCTTTATCCAGACCAGACCTATGTGGTATATTTTGTATCTCACATGTTGGTAACTGTAGTGACATCAGCATGTGCAAGTCTTGGTACCAGTTGAAGAGACCTCATCCGCCTGCTGTCGTTGAATTATCAAGAAATAGAAACACATATTTACGTAATTTAGAGCATATTCCCGGAGCAGTAGTGATCATGGTTAGTAATTTGTATTGGGAATGTCACCCAGAAGATGATACATTAATTCTGAATGAGACCAGAACGTGGTTTTTACACTTGCATCAGACGTCATTGTGGCTTTCATCTTCTAGGGTGCATTACCAATTCAAATTAGTAACCCTGGTCACTACTGCACCTGAAATATATGCTAAACTACATAAATATGTGCTTTTATTTATTGCTCTTTTAACAACGGCAGCCATGTGCCGATGGCACATGAATGTCATTGAGTCAACAAGGCGCACACATTATTGCCAGCATGTGGGATACAAAATACACCACACTAATTAAAGATTAGGTACGCGACAATCCCACTGTGCGTGCAGGGGTGTATGCATGGTTAACGCGGGCCCGCAGGCTTATACCATTGGATTGGACAAAACAAAGGTTAGAATGGTCGGGTTGAAGTGCGGCAAGCGGGGCACTGTTGATGACATGTTAGGCTGTAACCATTGACAAAACCACTGTTACTTTCATTTGAACCCCTCACAGAACGCTAGCCTTGACATCCTATACGATTAGTACCGTATGGATGGGGTTACGTTGGGGTTGACAATACTGTACGTTATATAATCCACGCTGATAATGGCCGACACAGCTGGAATTTTACTATATAAGTCGTGATCTAAACGTGGGATGGTGGGTGGGTTATGGTCAGTAGGAGAGTAAACACCTATTAAGTTACTACCGGTACATCATTTCCTGATTTATTTTTCATTTGAAGAGGTATTTTGGCTAATTTCAATACTTTAGAAACTCCAACTGCGACTTGTTACTGTTACCATTGACCATATAACAGTATGCCTCGAGACTGCTATATTATGAGTTCCAAAGTTATGCTCCCCATGGAAGGTACCTGTATACTAAGCAATAAATTCAGTATGGATTTGGTGTTGGAGCCTACCAACCAAAAGGATTTCATTTAAAAGTTCCTTGGAATGTGCTAGTGATCCTAGGAGTAATTCCTAGTTGCTATTCCACCTGTTGCTATTGAGAGAAAGAGGGTATTTTTGGCTCAGCTCTCCCATGCTAGACCAATTTTTATTTCTATTACATGCATGACAACATACATTTTTCTTCTCAGGAACATCATTGCACCATCACAGACACTCCCCATGGTCTCGAAAGCAGCTGTGTATGGTATAGCAACCCTGGGCAGTGCTTCGACTAAAATACTTGTAAACTTATACCCATACTCCTTATTTCTAATTTGTTCCCCTAGGGCAAAAAAGAATTTTCCATTTTGAAGTACCTTTTGTATGGGCAGTCCACTTCTTTTTTAATTATGTGTTCCTTTCTTATTTAGGCACCTGGTGGGGATGTAAATTCTGGAATATGGAGGTCACGTTTACAAAAATCCGGGATTCCGGTCGCTCAACATATTCTGATTCAGTCCAGTGAGAGATTTACAAGTTGTTTGAAGCAATTCTTTCCAACGATGAGACATTCAACCCTCGACTGACCATATCGACAAAGTTGAGGGAGATCGCCTCACCAGTGGAAGCAGCCTGTGCATCCACACAATCTGCCCCAGCAACTCTTCAAGGAGCGATCTAAGAAGCAGACCAAGTATAGCAAACATGGAGCTACATAGACAAGTCATTGCTGACACTGGAGCTTAGAAGTTGAAGTTGTGCTGCCTATGGCAGGCAGTTGCTAGAGGGAATGAACTGTCCCAACAATGCGACAAATATTTTCATAAGAGGAATGATTTTATGGGAAAAATTACTTTACCGGTAATTTGTGAAGAAAAATAAGTGTTGGTTTAGCAGTAAATTGTACAACCTACTTATGTTTTCTATTTGTAGCAATGCCATTTGCAATATTTATTTAGGGTAATAAGGTTTAGTGTTTGGTTAGGCAACTTCTCCTCTGGGTTGTACTTCATTGCTTCCGCCTGCTGGTGACAAGCCCACATGAAGGAGGAGGGCCTTTATAAATAAACTTGTTCACCTCGTGTTACAGTGTCTAGTGTTCTCGGCTGTCGCCCCCAAATTCGATCAGAGTCGAACCAAGATGTTATTTCAGTGTTGTTGAAGTTGTATAATAGAGCCAAGATGATAATTGTGTTGGAACTCGCATCTTTTCTCTTGGGATGTGTGAGTACCCGTGAATTTCATACTGTCTCATTTATATTTAAAATTATAAAACTTTTTCCTCTTCTAATTGAGGTTTTTTAATGTCTGTTGCATTAAGTGTCTGTAAAATGGTGGTGGGATGGAACCAAAGTCCAAAAAGAGAAAAAATATCAATGAATTTTGAATAAATTAATATGAATTAAGTTAATAAATGGTTTAAAAAATATGTTCACTTCAATTCTTTTTCTGGTCTCCCTATCTTATACCCTTATTACAAAATGTGGATAAACGAATGGGTAGATTCCCAGGTAAGAGCACAATTCAATACAAATATCTGGCATTGAATATTACGGTAGTAATTATGTTCTGTCTATTTGTCAGCCAACATAGGGAAACTATTCCAAATATTCAACCTTATTTTGAATCCATATCATTAAGGACATGTATATTTCTCTTGCATTCCAATATTACAGTATTCTATGGTGAGTATCGTCTTACCCTCAAGTTTTATAATATTAAAAGAATCTATTTCCAGACAGTCAACACAGCAATGTGGCCAATTTAATCCTTTCCAGTTAGTGTGACAAATTATTTGGGCACATACTGTGTTTAGCGACTGAAAATTGATTCTTTCTTAGATAACAAAGGCGACACTCAGGATTTTTTTTCTAAAACTTGGTCAAATCTTAGTTGACTGAATAGAGAACGCCTCCCCTAGCTGTGAAAACTTCCTATTAAATTTTCATTAACGGAATGCTTTTCAGTCAGTCAACATTATTCTGTCCAATTAGTTTGGGAGACGAGCAATAATTAATATTTTATCACCCAAACCTTAAAGAAATAGTTATTTTTGTTTTAAGGGGTGAAACTATGAGGTCATCTGCCCCCTTAAAGAAATATTACAAGAATTAAGTTATTTATTACTCGACACATTTTTGTAGAAAAAAAGTTTTTGTATATACATTTTTAATCGCATCTGATATGGTACCTTATTGAATTAAATAACTGAACGGCTTGGGGCAACATAGTGATATCCCTCATTTTATTAATTTGAAGCTAAAGCAAAAATAGCTTGCCAACAGCCTTGCACTACAATTATTTACATATAGTGCTGTGTTTTACCACTATGGGCAACAGTACCGGTAATATGTACAAACTTCTTTGATTGGATTTTATGGAATTAATACATGTTAATTTTGTGGGTTATGTTGCCCCAAACAATTGGCTTGTTTGACAGTAGGGTATTTAATGATAATTGTTTTAAAGGGTGGAACAGCGAGGTCATCTGCCCCGCGTAATTCGCAGGAGAATTAAATAACTGAAGGGCTAATTCAATATTTCTTTACAAATTTCGACGGATGTTTAAATAAGAAATCAGCCTAATATTATTAAGACCAATTTATTAAAGGAGTGGACTAGCCTACAATAAAATTGAATTTCAAAAGAAGAGTTATTCTTATCGTCAGGATGTCTACCCCGTTATTATTCCTGTTTTCAACAGGGTCGGGGATGAGATACGATGAAAGTCTATGTGGCGGGTGGTTTATACCGCCGGATGGCCTTTCTGACGCCAACCTCGTGAGAACTGAAATTAATGAAACTTGACTAGATGGAAGATAGAGGTCGTGGCCTATTAGAAGGTAACTTACTGTCCCGGTATTTGCCTGGACCTGAAGATTGGAAACCACTGAAAACCATTTACATGACGGCCGACGGTGGGATTTGAACTCACGTCTCCCGAGTCCGCAGATAGCTTGGCTCCACGGCCTAGCGCCGCGCATTAACAGGGCTGTCTACAGCTCTGTCGCATAAAAGTTATTATTTTCTATGTATTTATCATAGACCATAGACAGACAGATACCATAAGTATGGTAGCTTCAAAGGAACTCGGTGCATTGCTTAAAGTTCCCGCGTCAGCTCGTAGCAAAGCGTTCAAGCGGGCTCACGCTTGCTAGCCTAGCAACAAGTCAGCAGGCACCTAGCAGGTTAGCAGATTGCTGAGCCCGCTGAACGCGCCTATTATTTACAGCGCCATATTTGATTTTAAAAAGCAGCAAAAAATTGTAAAGCAGCTTCCGGTTACATTATTGACCAAGGAGAAAAAAAGCTTTGGTTGTTCACGACTGACGCATGCGCACTGGAGCGAGCGGAAAGTCTTGCTCCAATGCGCATGCGTCAGTGTTGAACAACCAAAACTTTATTCTCCTTGGCCAAAGTAACCGGAAGCCGCTACCTATCTTCTTTGAGAAGCCGCTTTTTCAAATCAAATATGGCGTGGTAAATTTTTGGTCTGGTGATTTGAAGCGATAAAGCATTCGCAAATTTTTCAAGATGGAAACGGTGATTGAGACTGGCATATATAGCAATCTATAAATTTCATTAAGTCACGGAATTAAACTTGTTTGATGTGACGGTTCATCGTTTTCCACAATGATGTAGGCTACTGTGTAATGAAATTGTGGCGATGAAGCTTTCAGTAATATTTTACTACGGTAAAATAATTATACTTTCGATGGAAATGCAATTTTGGTCAGACAATGTATGGCTCTCCTGTAGTATACGTTGCCCGTTTCGAAAGTGCGTTATTTTACTTAGTAGCGCTCGGAAAATGGTTTGTATTTACTCTGCCACGTTATTAAAGCCATTTGCCATTAACAAACACCGCGTAAACACTTCCAAAAAAGGAAATTGTCAACATTAACTTTGAAGTAATAAACTTATCAAAAAGCACGTCGCCATGTTTGATTACGTAATGCTGCCAACTTACTGATTGTACTACTAGGCAAAATCATTGGCCTGGTTAAAGATTATTGATGCGTGACATCCCCACTGTGAGTGACAAAAACCAGGGGTGTTATGTATTAGCCTAACGCGGCCCGCAGGGCCGCGCTACCTAACCTTGATTGGCCTAGACGAAAACCATTGGTCTGGAAACAATAATGTTAGCACTCTGAAAAAATACAGTAACACTCTCTAGCGATGAAATATTCAACTGCTGTATATTAGTAACATTGGCCATTTCTATAGAAAAATTTTCGGATTTTAATGGCGCCGGGCAACGTATGCTACACGAGTTCCATGGAGGTTATGGTAGGCTATTGTTCAATACGGTTTCAATAAATCTCTTCACTTCAATTTGCTGCTATACAGTATATACTGTAGATATTATGTAGTGGTTTAGTTATGTAATCTTCGATGCCACTGTTTAGAACCATTTTATACTGTGATACCGTACCTGATTGAGATGGGTTAGGATATGCTAAAGATGTGGTTTTAAGGAATGTAACAAGGAGCTCATCTGTCCTTTAATGGCGGAGATGACTGTAATGCTAGATACATGGGTAACCGGTACTTAAAACTTTTGAGATAAGTATTAGGCATCATTCTAGATTTTGAGGTAGGGGGGGGGGGGGTGGCTCAGCGGTCTAGCTGTATGCCTCTCACCAAGGCTGTCTGGGTTCGATTCCCGGTCAATGCATGTGAGATTTTCGAAGTGAAATGCCATGTCCCGTGGTTCGGATTCCACGTAAAAAGGAGGTCCCGTGGTTCATAATCACAAGATTCACGGTCACGTAAAACTACAATCTTCCTTTTTCCTTAGATTTTGGGCTAGAAAATGGTTTGCTATGGAGACATTTGGAAAATAGTAGGGTGCAGTAGTGCCTGTAATAAGAAAGTTCTGAAAAGAGTGATATGTTGTATAGGCCTACAATGTAGTTGCAAGTGGAGTCCTGTTATAAATTCTGACCAGTTTTGCTCGTGCATTGAAAGTATTAAAAAAGGGTATCTCTCTAGCCATTAATTTCATCATTACAGTGCAGCATTGTGTGTGGAAATGGAACAACGTTCAAGAAAGAATATAATGCCCCAATAAAGAAACCCTTATTACCTTCATTTCACACCATGTCCTGTACAGTACCAATATTTCTGTCTTGCAGAAAGTCACCAAATACCAGGTTTATTAAAAATTGTTGCATTTGTATATTTTGCGAAAGTTAAAATAGTAATTGTGTACACCATGACAACAACTGGCTGAAGTACACAAACTGATGTGTAGATAGCTCTTGAGATTGTGGTTAATGAATTTGATGCTTGGAAGTGTATGAAAGACTGCGATTATTACTTCATTGTGTAAACCTAACAGATTTGAGGTGAAAGGAGGAGAATAAGGTACTGCTGTACTCCTAGGAGAGAGATTAATGTGGAGTACAGTTACAGTAGGAACTGGTGTGAACATTTCTGTAACAAGCAAAGTGAATGTTCCTCCACCTTACAGTTGTGCTGCATCACGTGGACTCTCCTGCATACGAAACTCATTGTGTGCCCATGTGCCATCAAGTAATAATTACAGTCTTCGTTATTTCCTATATACCTCCATGTTGTCAAGTCAATACTCTTAAATGGCTTTCAATTAAGTAAATGGTCACATGCTTGTCATGATCTCTAGTAGTTTCGTTCAGTTACACTGTACGGGTTCATGGTAAGTAATTGAAGAGATGAAATCTACTTTAAATAATGTGTTTCAATTGGCCATGGTCTTGTAGGTACAAGGGAAATTTTTTATTGGCAATTACGACATAAAACTAGGGTGGCATGAACTACGTTGCAATTATGTGTTTCTTGTTCTAGAGAATGCATAAAAAAAGAAAAACACCAGGTCTTACAAAAATTTCTAATAATGAGTTTTAATGGCAAATTTAGAAGTGGTTTCACAAACAATAGACTACTATATACCTTGGAACTGTCATGTACAAAAATAGTTATGAAAATGAAAATCCACAGCCTGCTTCCAGTCTCGGACCGGGTCAGGAATGGAATGAATGAAGCCCCCGTCTAGCGGTGAGGATATGAACCGTGCCAGCTGCCGAGGCCTGACGCACTCCTCTGGGGCAATGATTAAATGAATGACAGATTAAATGAAATGATAGTGGAGAGTGTTGCTGGAATGAAATTTTTACAGGGAAAACCAGAGTACCTGGAGAAAAACCTGTCTGCCTCCGTTTTGTCCAGCACAGATCTCGCATGGAGTGACCGGGATTTGAACCACGGACCCAGCGGTGAGAGGCCGGCGTGCTGCCGCCTAAGCCACGGAGGCTACAAAAATAGTTATATATAATAATAATAAATGCACACTTTTTATTTAAATCGTAGGCATTCACGGCCGGTGTCAAGTTTATCATCTTGGCTTACAGGATTGAGCCGCGTCGCATATCGGTTATTATTTCCCGACGTATCGGCTGACATTGCAGCAGCCTTAATCATGGGTAGGTACGAGTTTGTGTCCGTACTCAAACTAACGGTTGTTGCCAGTCAGATGTGCTTGCTTGCCCTGCGTTGACGTCACGCTGCTCGCTGATTGGTCCCCGCCCCTGGCAGTCGCGCGCTTGTAGAACTTTCCAGATGTTGCTGAGTTTCAACCCATCTTCGCGATTGAAATTATTGGGATGCTTCACGACCTCTATTGCCTCTCTAATTAACCTGTTTTGGTATCCGGGAATTTTAGCAACAGTTTCGGCCTTATCAAATTCGATGGCGTGTCTCGTGACGTCAGCATGTTCAGCTATTGCAGATCTGTAGTTTATCTGTTTCGTGTCCTGAATGTGCTCTGAAATCCTAATGGAAACGCGTCTTTTTGTTTGCCCTATGTAAACCTGTCCACAGGAGCAAGGCACTTTGTAAACTCCTGGTTTGGCAGCTTTATCTCATTTGATTTACGCACCACTTGCGTCAGCTTGTTAATAGGATGCATCACAGTAGTAGCATCGTGTTTCTTGAGCAGCCTGGCGATTCTATCTGTCAACCCCTGTACGTAAGGCAGAAAGGCTTTATGGTGGGGCCTATCTTTGTTCTTTTTGCCAGTTCTTCGGCTTTGTTTCACCTTCCGTGTGGCCCTATTTATTTGTCCTTTGCTGTAGCCATTAACTAGGAGCGTGTTCCAAACATGTTTCTTTTCTTCATTCACGCTATCCTTATCGCAAATGTGGTTGGCTCTGGTGAGGAGTGTTCTAGCTACCATTTCTTTCTGCGATGGAGGATGATTTGAGTTAGCATGTAGGTACCGATCTGTGTGAGTATCTTTCCTATAGACCCTGTGTCCGAGTGTGTTATCTGTTCGTTTATAGAGCAGAACGTCTAAGAAGGCCAGCTGATTATTTTCTTCTACTTCCATTGTGAAGTTGATGCTCGGATGTCTGGAGCACATGAAGTCTAGAAAGTCCTGAAGTGTGGTGCGTCCATGTTCCCATATCAAAAAGACGTCGTCTACGTATCTGAACCAACACTTAGGCTTCAATGGGCTTCCCTTTATCGCTTCTTCTTCGAAGTTAGCCATAAACACGTTAGTCAGTAGTGGAGAGAAGGGGAACCCATGGCTGCTCCCTCCGTTTGCTGAAACATCTGCCCATTGAATACGAAGACTGTGGAGTTAACGCAGTGTTCAGCTAACTCCACTAAGTCCGTTGGACCTCCTGTGGCTGTAAGTTTTTCCCTGATTAACTGTATGGCGTCAGGTACAGGCACCCTGGTAAATAGGGACTCCACATCGAAGCTTGACAGTAGATCACCGTCACTCAGGCTTATACTCACTATGATATCAGTAAAGTGCTGCGAGTTTTTCACGTGGGAGGCTGGTGGAGGGAATAATGGCTGCAGTACCTGGTTAATTAGAGAAGTCGTGAAGCATCCCAATAATTTCAATCGCGAAGATGGGTTGAAACTCAGCAACATCTGGAATGTTCTACTAGCGCGCGACTGCCAGGGGCGGGGACCAATCAGCGAGCAGCGTGACGTCAACACAGGGCAAGCAAGCACATCTGACTGGTAACAACCGTTAGTTTGAGTACGGACACCAACTCGTACCTACCCATGATTAAGGCTGCTGCAATGCCAGCCGAAACGTCGGGAAATAACAACCGATATGCGACGCGGCTCAATCCTGTAAGCCAAGATGATACACTTTTTATTGTTGTTTTTTCAATATTGTTGCTTATATTTCACTCACTTCTATACATCACCAATATGAAAAAATATCATGATTATGCTGACACTTTCGTCCAGTGGAACAAACTAACACTCAATATCTAGTGTCACCTCTGATCGTAATCACAGCCACCATTCTCTGGGCCATCATTTGAGTTAGGGCTCTGATATTTCTCTGCTGAAGTTAATCCCAATCCTCTTGATATGCTGCCTGCAGATCGCATAATGCCTCTGGAGCACATCTTGAACTCGATGCGTATTGCCAACCTATCCCAAAGATCCTCTATGAGGGTTTAAGTTGGGACTGTGAGCTGGCTAAGCATTGTAATACATATTGTGCTGCAGTGGACAAGTATTGTCATGCATGAACACGAATCCATCTCACTGAGGCTGTCATTTTCAATGAAAACCAGTCTATCCGATCCTATATGGCAATGCCGCCCCACATCATCAGGGATCCCTTATGGATACTGTGCACTTTGTAAATCACTCTCCAGAGTTATCTCCAGACATACTCCTTACCATCTGGAGATTTCAGGGAGAACCTGAGCTCCTCAAAGAACAGTACACGGCTCCATTGTGCGTGCTGACAAGCAAACTGAAGTTGGGTGACTCTGTATTCTCTGTCAGATCAGGTCCCATACTTGTTCACCTTGATTGAATACTTTGTTCTCTGAGGTGTTGTTGAACTGCCCTCTTATTTACATTTACATCCCACAACTGCTGCATTCGATTCTAAGCCTCATCCGCAGTAGTAATGATCTTTTGATGGCTCTGGCAATGCCTGCAGAGCTCAGAGGCATTGTTTCAACTGAAATGAAGGGTGTCTGCTATTCATTTCCAAAAGGTTGGAAGGGAGGCTATGTTTATCGGGGTGGGGAGTATGTAACAATCACTTTATGCAGTAATGATGTAATTAACTGTAAAACCACTGTGTTTAACAGCAATGCAAATGCTTGTTAGTTTTTCCTGATGGAACAATTTGGGGATTATCCTAGATGCATGAAACAGGCGGAGAGTGAACATAATATACTGTATTTCCTTGACAGAACAGTAATGAGTAACCTTTAAACAATGCCAGCCCAAGAGATTTTTCTTTGCTTAATTTAGCAACTCCTGGATTCTTGAATGTGTGTGGAATCTATCTGATAACCTGGGTTATTATAGTGACATTACTAGAGCTCAGAAGAATGCTAGGTAGGGAAATGCACAGTAGCTAGCGATAACATTGTGATATATCTTCCGAACAGTGTCCACTCGTCCTTCTGAGTGCACAACGGGCCGATATATATTCTGCCGTGAAGGAAGCAGGTTGCCATAGCAATATCTCTTATATAAAAACAAGTGTCCTGACTGACTGACTCATCATCGCCCAGCCAAAACTATTAAAGTTAGAAACATGAAATTTTGGGGATATGTTCGTTGTAAGTCGAAAACGCCCACTAAGGAAGGATTTTTGGATTTTCTGGTTCTAAAGGGGTGTTAAGGGGGTACACCTGCATTTCATTGAATAACAATATCTCCGGCTTGGTTTCATTGAGGGATGTGATACTCGGCATATAAACTCACCATTAAAAATAAGAAGACATGTGTCTGAGGGTTTTTCGATGTGGTGAATATTATGAGGTGAAATGGGTGAAAAGTGGGGGTTGAAGGATTCCTAACGGAGCGTGTATCTCTTAAACGACATAAGCGAGGAGTTTGAAACTCAGCGGAAAAAAATCAGCTTAAAAAAATAAGTAAATAGATGTTTGACCGTTTTTTCATAAATCCAATTTAAGGGGCCTATGGGGAGGGGTGAAATTTTTGGGGAAAAAACAGGAAAGATTGTGTCATACATAACTGATTGACTGACAGACTCACTCATCAAACTCATGGGGAAAAACTGCTTAAAAAATAAGTAAATAGGTGTTCGAGTTTTTTTTTTCAGAAGCCCAATTTAAGGGGTTCATGGGGAGGGGTGAAATTCAGAAAAAAGAAAATTGAAAGAAAAAGTCCTGACTCACCATCGCCCAACCAAAATTATTGAAGTTAGATACATGACATTTTGGGGAAATGATCATAGTATGTCAAAACCGTCCACTAAGGGAGGATTTTCTGATATTCAGGTTCTAAAGGGGTCTTAAGGGGGTTAAACCTGCATTTCATTGAATAACAATAACTTACGACTAGTTTCATTGGGGGATGTGATACTCGGCATATAAACACATAATTAAAAATAAGAAGACTTGTGTTTGAGGGTTTTTCGATGTGGTGTATATTATGAGGTGAAAGGGGTGAAAAGTGGGGGTTGAAGTATTCCTAACGGAGCGTGTATCTCTTAAACGACATAGGCGAGGAGTTTGAAACACAGCGGAAAAAAATCAGCTTAAAAGATAAGTAAATAGGAGTTCGACCGTTCTTTTTTTTTCATAAATCCTATTTAAGGGGCCCATGGGGAGGGGTGAAAGTATGCGGGGGGGGGAAACAGGATAGAAAGTGTCCTAACTGATTGACTGACTCACTCACTACTCAAACTCAGGGACAGAAAACTGCTTAAAAATAAGTAAATAAGTGTTCGACAGGTTTTTTTTCATAAATCAAATTTAAGGGGTTCTTGGGGAGGGGTGAAATTCAGGAAGAAAAATGAAAGAAAATGTCCTGACTCACTCACTCACTCACTCATCATCGCCCAGCCAAAATTATTGAAGTTAGAAACATGAGATTTTGGGGATATGTTCGTTGTTCGTTGTATGTCAAAACCGCACACTAAGAGAGGATTTTCGGATATTCAGGTTCTAAAGGGGTCTAAAGGGGGTTAAACCTGCTTTTTATTGAATAACAATATCTCACGAGTGGTTTCATTTGTGGATGTGATACTCGGCATATAAACTAATCATTAAAAATAAGCAGACATGTGTGTAAGGGTTTTTCGATGTGGTGTATATTATAAGGTGAAAGGGGTGAAAATTGGGGGTTGAAGGATTCCTATCGGAGCGTGTATCTCTTAAACGACATAGGCGAGAAGTTTGAAACTGAGCGGGAAAAAATCAGCTTAAAAAGTAAGTAAATCGGTGTTCGACCGTTTTTTTCATAAATTCAATTTAAGGGGCCAATGGGGTGGGATGAAATTCGGGGGGGGGGGAAGGAGAGAAAGTGTCCTAACTACTGACTATCTCACTTACTCATCAAACTCAGGGGAAAAAGACAGCTTAAAAATAAGTTAATAGGTGTTCGAGCGTTTCTTCATAAATCCAATTTAAGGGGCCCATGGGGAGGGGTAAATTTCTGGTGAAAATAATTGAAAGAAAATGACCTGACTGACTGACTCACTCAACATCGCCCAGCAAAAACTATTGAAGTTGGAAACATTAAATTTTGGGAATATGTTCGCTGTATGTCGAAAACGTAAACTAAGGAAGGATTTTTGTTTATTCGGGTTCTGAAGAGGTGTTAAGGGGGTAAACGTGCATTTCATTGAATACCGATATCGCATGAGTTGTTTCTTTGGGGATGTGATATTCGGCATATAAACTAATCATTAAAATAAGCAGACATATGTCTAAGGGTTTATCGATGTGGTGTATATTATGAGGTGAAAGGGGTGAAAATTGGGTGTTGAAAGATTCTTAACGGAGCGTGTATCTCTTAAACGACATTGGTGAGAAGTTTGAAATTCAGCGAAAAAAAAACAGCTTAAAATATAAGTAAATAGGTGTTCGACCGTTTTTTCATAAATCCAATTATATGGCCCTTGGAAAGGGGTGAAATTCTGGGGGAAAAAACAGGAAAGAAAGTGTTCTAACTGATTAACTCACTCACTTATCAAACTCAGGGGGGAAGAACATCTTATAAATAAGTAAATAGGTGTTCGACCGTAAATACAATTTAAGGGGTTCATGAGAGGGGTGAAATTCTAAAAAAATATATGAAAGAAAATGTCCTGACTTACTCACTCACTCACTCACTCACTCACTCATCATCGCCCAGCCAAAATTATTGAAGTTAGAAACATGACATTTTGGGGTTATGTTCGTTGTAAGTCGAAAACGTTCACCAAGGAAGGATTTTTGGATATTCAGGTTCTAAAGGGGTGTTAAGGGGGTAGACCTGCATTTAATTGAATTTAATAGGTTTCCTTGGGGGATGCGATACTCGGCAAATAAACTCATCATTAAGAATAAGAAGACACATGTCTGAGGGTTTTCCGATGTAGTGTATATTATGAGGTGTATGTGTGAAAAGTGGGGGTTGAAGGAATCCTAACGGAGCAAGTATCTCTTAAAAGACAGAGACATAAAGGGGGGAAAATCAGCTTGAAAAATAAGTAAATAGGTGGTCGACCGTTGTTTCATAAATCCAATTTAAGGGGCCCATGGGGAGGGGTGCAATTCTGGGGAAGGAAGTCCACTAAGGATGGATTTTTGGATATTCATGTTCTGAAGGGGTGCATTTCATTGATTAACATTATCTCACGAGTTGTTTCATTTGGGGATGTGATATTCGGCATATAAATTAATTAATAAAAATAAGCAAACATATGTCTAAGGGTTTATCGATATGGTGTATATTATGAGGTGAAAGGGGTGAAAATTGGGGTTGAAGGATTCTTAACGGAGCGTGTATATTTAAACGACATTAGCGAGAAGTTTGAAATTCAGCGGGAAAAAATCAGCTTAATAAATAAGTAAATAGGTGTTTAAGCGTTTTTTTTCATAAATCCCATTTAAGGGGCTCATGGGGAGGGGTGAAATTCTCAAAAATAAATGAAAGAAAATGTCCTGACTGATTCACTCACTCATCATCGCCCAGCGAAAATTATAGAAGTTGGAAACATGAATTTTTTTGGATATGTTCGTTGTATGTCGAAAACGTCCACTAAGGAAAGATTTTTGTATATTCATGTTCTAAAGGGGTGTTAATGGGGAAAACGTGCATTTTATTGAATAAAAATATCTCACGAGTGGTTTCATTTGTGGATGTGATACTTGGCATATAAACTATTCATTAAAAATAAGTTGACACATGTCTAATGGTTTTTCGATGTGGTGTATATTTTGAGAGAAAGGGGCGAAAAGTGGGGGTTGAAGGATTCCTAACGGAGCGTGCATCTCTTAATCGACATAGGCTAGGATTTTTAAACTCCGAGGAAAACAATCAGCTTAATAATAAATAAATAATTAAATAAATAGGTGTTCGACCGTTTTTTCATAGATCCAATTTAAGGGGCCCATGGGGAGGGGTGAAATTCTGGAAGAAAAACGTCCACTAAGGCAGGATTTTTGGATATTCACTCTCATCGACCAACCAAAACTATTAAAGTTAGAAGAATGATATTTCGGGGATATGTTTGTTGTGTGCCGAAAACGTCTACTAAGGAGTGAATATTGGATATTCAGGTTCTAAAGGGGTGTGAACGGGGTTAAACCTGCATTTCATTGAATAACAATATGATAAGACTATGACGCGAGCGAAGCCGCGGGTACATGCTAGTATATATATATTTTTAACGTGTGGCGTTTAGTGCCGGAAGTGTCCGAGGACATGGTCGGGTCACCAGAGGCTGTAGCTGCTTCTATGCGGACACCCATGAGGTGAGCTACAAGTACCACTGCGTGTGGAGTGTTGTCTGTGGCCTAAAGTTATGGACCAACTCCAGCATTTGCCTGGAAGGAAGATGGGAAACCACAGAAGACCATCTTCAAGGTTGCTGGCGGGGGGGGATTCAAACCTCCTCGCCTTCCGGATGTGAGCGACTGCCTACAGCGACGTCGTAACGACCACGGCTAACTCACCCGCCATAGCAATGAATGACTGTATGTCATTGTCCTCCACCTCACCACATGCTCGCATTCTTCTGAGCTCTGTACAGTATTTGTAACTAGGAGTTAAGTTGGGAAGGAATCAGCTGCGATCTGAATTTACTTTGGGAAACAACGGATAACCACTTCTACAATGACCGAGAATAGGATATGAATCCACTACTCACTCACCTGTCCTCTAGAAGCTTGCAAACCTCATACTAGAATTAATATTCATGACAGAGCTGGGAATTAAACCTAGGCCACCATCATAGAAATCTATTAGCCATGGCCAATTGCCAAATTACTGGAATTCACTATTCCATTCAAATCAAGCAAACTATAGTCATATTGCCCTCAACAATCCCTAATTGAGATTTTACATTATAACCGATAGCTCCCCAGACCATAATGCCCAGAGTTGGTTCTGTGCCTCTCGACAATAATGTCAGGGCACCTCTCTCTTCGTATGTTGTCGCACACGATTGTGGCAATCAATGCGAGAAAGACAGAGGAACAATTCATCACTAATGATGACATTATGCCATTTGTCAACCCACACTGATATTCTCAAGTAATTTTATGATTACCCGTTTCGACCGTCACGTGGTCAACTGAAGTTTGAGATTGTACAATTATTTAGAAATATGTTTAGCTTGTCTAGTTAATGTTAGTGTTTATGATTCGCAGAGAATCACATTGTATGAAAAAGTTAGTTTATTCTATGATGTGTAAGTTAGTCAAGTGTGAACACCTGTGTGACAACATTGCTTTTCCTTCCAGGACTTCAGAAAATATTATAAATACTTAAAGAAGACCAATCACTGGATATCCCAAAAAAAGGCTATTCAGCCAAGTGTATACAACTGAAAATATCTCTTCTGACTGGTTGATGTCAACTTTTAATACCATTCCAAAGAAAGCAGCAGCAAAACCTTGTGGGGATTATAAAATCATAAGCTTAATGAGTCATGTCCTCAAGATCTTCCTGAAAAGGATACATCTCTGGTGCTGTCTTCGTGGATCTCACAGCAGCATATGATACCACTCAGCATCAACAACTAGGTACTGCACAAAGTCTACTACATCACCAGAACTGTGCAGTCGCGTTTAGAAAATCGGCGATTCTATTTGGAGTTCCAAGGTAGAAAGAGTAGATGGAGAAGTCAAAGGAATGGCTTGCCTCAGTGTAGTGTCCTTTCCCCCATATTGTTCAGCATATTTACAAATGATCAGCCTCAACCTTCCCTTACAAAGAGCTTAATCTATGCAGATGATCTTGCTTTATTCACACAGGCCAGATATTTTGAGATAGTAGAAAACCAGTGGACTGTTGCTCTGAAGGACCTCTGAGTACTATAGAGTCAATAATTTGAGACCTAACCCTACTAAAACTCAAATTGTGCTTACCACCTACGAAATCGAGAAGCCTATAGAAAGCTTACAGTGTTATGGGAAGATATAATAATAATATCGTATGGCCTCGGGTGCAAGCTTTGTTATTTGACACCCAGAGAGTAGCTTGCATGTCGAATTTCGTTGTTCCTTGACTATGAAAGTCAAGGAGGTTAGATGTTAGATATCTAATCTCCTTGAACACTATAGCGCTTTCTAGCAGAGAAATTAGGAACTTTGTGTTGGCGGAAACTCCCGAGATTAATTTTGCCATTATGAACTCGGCCTACTGAATTCAAATGGGTTCTTTGACATGCCAACATCGTATGACATGCGTATCGTATTTTTGCCGCCTTTCAAAAATCACTTACCACGGCCAGGGGCGAACCTGCAATCTTGGGGTTAGTAGACCGACACGCTATCCACTCACCCACCGTGGCAAGCTTATGGGAAGATAAAGACTTGAACATTGTTTCTACCCCAAATATCTGGGTGTTACCTTAGATCGAACGTTGACCTACAGTAAACACTGCACTAACACCAAGCAGAAAGTTGCTGCTCGTAACAACATCTTGCGGAAGCTTACTGGCAGTATATGGGGCGCAGATCCCAATTTACTAAGAACATCAGCCTTGGCTTTCTGTTATTCTGCAGCTGAATATGCATACCCTGTGTGGCGCAAATCATCTCATGCAAAGCAAGTTGATATGGCTCTAAATGAAACCTGCAGGATAGTAACGGGATGTCTCAAAGCTACACCTATTGATAAACTCCACAAGCTAGCTGAGATTGCTCCTCCAGATGTAAGGCGTGAAGTTGCAGCCAAACTTGAGAGACATAAAGCAGAACATAACAATGATCATGGTTACCAGCCACCACTTAGTAGGCTCAAATCTAGGAAGAGCTTCATGAGAAGTACTACTCCCCTCACCGGTCAGCCTGGAGCAGCCAGATTATCTCAGTGGACAGCAAGATCTGATTGTAATGATTGGATGGTTCCTTCTGAGAACCTTCCTCCTGGTGGAAATCAAGTCTGGAAAGAGTGGAAGTCCTTTAATCGGCTCAGGAGTGGTGTCGGACGAACTAAGGACAACCTGTTCAAATGGGGCTTGTTGAAGGAATCTTCCACCTTGTGTGACTGCGGGGAGGGACAGACAACTAAACACTTAAATAACTGTCCTAGATATCCTACATCATATTCCTCACAAGAGCTTGTTGATGCTTCAGACAATACTGTTACACTGTTGCACAATTTTGGGCTGACATTGTTTAGGTTGTCATTTTAGATTTGTGTTACATTGTATTATATTTTATCAACCTTTGGTTTGTTTCCTATGTTTTTTTTTTGCTACGCTTATGACTTGAAATAAACAACCAGCATACACAGCAAATGTGAAGCATACATAGGAAATACCCAGTTAGGATTCCGTAGTGGATTTGGGGTTGGCACCAGAGAGACATACTGGTGATGCAGGTTTTGGTGTAAAGAAATATAGATATATCTGTAAATGTTTATGCTTGCTTTATCAACTATGATTTGAATGTGTGAAATATGATATTAGTCTAGATGAGCAAGACATACGAATTTTTGTCAACTTGTACTGGAATCAGACGGCTTCAGTAAAAGTAGATGATTGAACCAACACCGGTGGTAGAAAATATAAAACGAGATGTGAGACAAGTCTTATGCTCTATCTCCACTTCCTTTCTATATCTACTCTGAGGAAATATTTCTGAAGCACAGGATGGAAAACAGTAAGGTATTGTTAATGGAAACACCATAAATGATTTGTAGTAAGCAGACGATACAGCTCTGCTTGCAACAAGTGCTGAAGATCTGCAAACCTTACTAAACTCTGTAGTACAACACAGTGCAAGAGAGGTCTGAATTTGAATACAAAAAGGACAAAACTAATGGTTTTGAGCAAACATGTAATTCCACCTGTTAATCTTACTGTAGCTGGGACAACACTGGAACAAGCTCAACACGTGAAATACCTTGGATGCATACTTGATCATTATTGGAATAATGCTATCCCGCATTGAATTGGCTAGAGCTGCATTCAAGAAAATGAAAAAATCACTGTGCAACAAAGACTTTAATATTGCTCTTCGTATCCGTTTACTATGGTGTTAATTTTTCTCTATTGAAGCCTGGACCCTCACGGAGAACACCAGTAAAAGACTTCAAGCCTTCGAGATGTGGTGCTATTGGCACCTGCTCAGAATGTTATGGATCGATAGAGTACGTAACATGGAAGTGCTGGAACGCCTGCATAAAGAACTGAAGGATTTGCATAACACCAAACAGAAAAAACTTGAATACTTTGCCCATATCATTTGCAATGATAAATATATAAACTCCTACAGATCATAATTGAAGGTAGGAGAGGTCGAGGAAGGCTAAAGAACCTACGCAAATGGTATGGAATAAACACTCCTGAACTATTCCAAGCTAGTAAAAGAAATCGCCCTGACGACAACCAACTTCCAATGAGAGAGGCAGATGACCTCATAGTTCTGCCCCTTAAAACAACAATAACTAACATCCAATGAGGATATGGCACAAGAAGAAGAATAGTATACCAACTAATAAGCCCAATGGTGCACTGGGGTGAAACACTGGTAAAACAGATTGAGAAACATGGATTATAGTTTCTTTGTAAATTGTATCAATATACATATGATATATATTCACAATCCAGGACAGTTAGCCAAATAATTACAGTTACTGTTGAGAAGTAGAGAGGATGGTAATTAAACTAAGGTACAATGTCACAAAGCGGCAGGGGTAGATGAAATTCGGTCAGAAATGGTGAAGTATAGTGGGAAAGCACGGCTGAAATGGTTGCATAGGATAATCAAATTGGCATGGGTTTTAGGAAATGTACCCTCTGACTGGACAAAAGCAGTAATCGCCCCATCTTATAAACAAGGTAACAGAAAAGATGGCAATAATTATTGTGGCATTTCTTTGATATGTCCTGTGCATTGTAGAAAGGAGAGTTTGATCATTGGCCGAGAGTAAGATGAATGAAAACCAGAGTGGCTTTAGATCGCAACAAGGATGTCAAGATCAAATATTTAGTATGCGCCAAGTTATAGAGGAATGTTACGAGAGGAATAGACATTTGTGTTTTGTAGATCTAGTAAGAGAAGGCATTCGATAGAGTACCCAGGGTGAAGATGCTGAGCATCCAGAGGGAATATGGTATCGAGGGAAGGCTGCTACATACAATCAACATTATTTATGTTTGATAATCAGACTGCAGTGATGGTAGGATTAGTTCTTGGTTCAAGGTTGTTACAGGAGTGAGGCAAGGCTGTAATCTCTCACCACCACCACCACCACTACTACTAATGCTTATTTTTTACATGGACTATTTGCATAAACTGGTTGGTTGGGATTCAATTAGATGGAAACCAGCATTCTGGTCTATGCTGACGATTTGATTGTAATGACAAGACTCCGTCAAAAGCTTAAAAGTCAAAATTTTAGAACTTGAACAGAAATGTAGGAAATAAGGTATGAAAATCAGCATTTCAAAAATGATGGTTATGCCGGTGAGAAAGAAGCACAAGAAAATAGTATGTCAAATAGGAGGAACTAAATAGGAGCAGGTGGAACATATTAAGTACCAGTACTTACTGTCGGGGAAATAAGTATAGATACTCGAGTTTAGAGGTCAATAAAACCTTTACCCTTAGTCTTACATAAGAACAACCTACACCAAAACTTTCCTTGTTTTATTTGTCGTTTAACGATATAGAGTAAATATTTTCATTGTATCTCGTTAAAATTTTACAGCAGATTGAACAAAAAAAGTACCGGTTTTTCTTACCAAGTTTACGGAGCGCTCACTTAGAAAGATCATTACGTTAAAAGTATTGATCTGATCGTAACGAAACTTTAATACGTCTTAAAGGAACTTATTGTTAACGCGTATATGAAGTTTTAATCTGATGTGACGTTTCTTAAAGTAGTTGTTGTGAATTTTGTAAAACAACTTTTTCTCGGGCCTGGGTGGTCATAGCAGTATGAAATATGGCTTGTTATGAGGCTCATAGCAATGCAAGGCTTAACATAAAACTACATTTTATCTACTTGTGATTATCGATTTTATATGGATTGATATTTAATCGGACCATTGAGGGCAGCGATAGTACCGCAGCGGCCTGGCAATGTTGCCAGTTGCTGCGCGCTCGTTCCTACGCACACCAAACTCTGACCTCTGTTCTTCGTTGAGTCATTAGCAACAAGCAGCAACTATCACTGTCTGTATTATCTATTGTTTGCACATCGATCAAGATGCCAGCTAATCCGCAGTTAACGGAGGAAAAATTTGCCATGATTATAAGTGCAATATGTTTTTTTTAGATGCGAGAGAGAAAGTAATAATGATAAGAGGGTTTAGCAAATAGTATCCAAGTGTATTGGAAGGTCGATAGCCACGGTGAAGGGATGTGCCGCTGCAATGAATGATATTCCTCTTCCTCCCAGAATCCAAAAGTATGAAAGTATGACGAAAGCAGAGCTAATTGTTCACGCCAAACCTCACTTCAGGGCACCTAAAATGAAGCTGGAACAGATAATCAAGAATGTTCGTCCTGACGTCGAACTCGTCTGGTTGCCACTTGCTCATTGTGAGCTCAACCCCATAGAGCTGGTTTGTTCCTACGTGAAAAATAAAATAGCTAAAGTGAATATGAGTAACCAGGCGGAGAGAGGAAGATCAATGGAGGTGATGCGAGATCTCTGTAAAGAAGTCTTGAGGTCTGTAACACCGGAGCTATGGAAAAAATGCATCGAACACACCAAAAAAAATAGAGAAACATTACTGGGAAAAGGATTGGCTAACAGAAGACGTCCCCGTTGTTGAGCCACTTGTTATAAACTTAAATGACAGTTCATCTGATTCATCGGGCAGTGATTTTTCAGACAGTTAATAAGGGAGCAGTTTTATAATCTTATAATCTCAAAGTGTAAATTACTTCAAACAATTAATCTTATAATAATAGCTTTTCAGCTGACACACCATTTTTAAACCTGCCAATGGAGGTCCAAAGCCCTCATTAAAAAAGGTGTTGGGAAATGTTTAACTTCTTGCGAAAATGAAATATAAGACACGTTTCTCTAACTTGTAGGTAAAATTAGCAGAGGCTATTAGCGCTGTACATAAGGGACGCATATTTCAGGATATAAAGAAGAATTAAATAGTTAAGTTAAATAGACGTGAGTGATAGTGTATTTTTTTTTCTTAATCGTATTACCCTCCAGGGTTGGCTATTCCCTCGGACTAAGCGATGGATCCCACATTTACCACCTCCATTTTGAAACTTCGGGATCGGGTATACAACTGGGGTGTGTAACCAGCACTTCGCCGAGGTTGCCTCACCTGCAAAGCGAACAGGGATCTTATGAGGGTTGGGAAGATTGGGAGGGATAGGCAAGGAAGGGGGAATGAGGCGGCCGTGGCCTTACGTTAGGTATCATCCCGGCATTTGCCTGGAGACGAAGTGGGAAACCACGAAAACCACTTCAAGGATGGCTGAGGTGGGAATCGAACCCCCCTCTACTCATTTGGAGCACCCGAGGCTGAGTTGACCCCGTTCCAATCCTCATACCAATTTTGAAATTTCGTGGCAGAGCCAGGAATCGAACCACGGACCTCCTGGGTGGCAGCTAAGCACTCTGACCACTACACCACGGAGGCGAATATATATAATAATTTTTGTATTATAATTCGTCAATTTCACGTATGGTTTTTAATTTATTTTAATTAATGTCATTTTTCAAGTCCTCGTACTGCAGCTCCTTCACCAAGATTTTACTCGTATAAAAAAATATCTTCCTTGTCACATGAGCGACCCATGGCTTAACCCATAGACATTCACTTTATCTTTCCGTTTCTTTTATATACCGGTATTGCCACCACAGAATTTCAACTACCATAATATAGTTAAGTGAACACGGAACTGTCCTTCTTCCATTTTGCTGAATTATGATAAAATATTTGATGTAGTGTAATGGTGTGATAATTGCTTTGTATAACTTTGATAAAAGTTCAGTTTTATAAAATATTTGATAACATTTATTTGACACATTTCTTTAGCAGTGTAATACCGGCCTAACACAAATACAACAACAGAAATTCCCAGACCTTACGGCTTGGAACGCGCGCGTATTGGGCAACGTTGCACGAGTTTCCTCGACCGAGCGCATCGTTCCCGTCGCTTGCTGCGATACAATCTTCTCACATAACCACCCGATTAAATATCAATCGATATAAAAGCAATTATCACAAGTAGATAAAATGTAGTTTTACGTTAAGCCTTGCATTGCTATGAGCCTCATAACAAGCCATATTTCATACTGCTATGACCACCCAGGCCCGAGAAAAAGATGTTTTACAAAATTCACAACAACTACTTAAAGAAACGTCCGATCAGATTAAAACTTCATATACGCATTAACAATAAGTTCCTTTAAGACGTATTAGAGTTTCAATACGATCCGATTAATACTTTTAACGTAATGATCCTTCTAAGTGACCGCTCCGTGAACTTGGTAAGAAAAACCGGTACTTTTTTTGTTCAATCTGCTATAAAATTTTAACGAGCTACAATGCAAATATTTACTCTATATCGTTAAACGACAAATACAACAAGGAAAATTTTGGTGTAGGTTGTTCTTATGTAAGACTAAGGGTAAAGGTTTTATTGACCTCTAAACTCGAGTATCTATACTTATTTCCCCGACAGTAGTCTGTGCATTCTCTCTGGATGGTAGTATGGGAAAGGAAATAGAGTCAAGGAGCAGGAAAGCCCATACAGTGAGTACTTAGTTGTGATCTACAGTATTCTGCAAGAAGGAAGTTACTGTAGCAATGCTGTATGGAAGTGAGAGCTGGGTAGATTCAGGGTATCTGATACATAAGCTAGAGGTAACTGATATGAGGGTAACTTGAATAATTGTTGGGACAAATAGGTTGCAGCAACAGCAGGAAGACAGCCTACTCATAATTAAGAGATAAGGACTGAGTTAGAAATTAACACGCTAGATGAATCTGTTCGTATGAGCCGACTCAGATGTTGGGGTCATGTGAAAAGAAGTTAATAATTTCGCTGTAGAGTGAAAGAGAAGCATAGGTACCGGTAGACCTAGAAGGCAATGGTTAGATTCAGTTTCGAACAATTTCAAAGTGAGAGGTGTAGAAGAAGAGGAAGCCGCAGTGCTGACTGCTAATACGTGATCATGGATGTAACGTGTTCGCAAACAGAGGCTTGCAGACTAGACTGGATGATGACAGGCAAAACAGTCTCAAATGAAAATGAATGTATGTACTTTTATTTTTTAAACTTTGATCACATTGGACCACTTGAGCTCTTTTATGCACTTTTCTTAGAAGGTTGTACTGTTTGCTTCTTGCGATGCACACAGCAACTATTCATTCGGCCCAATCACAATTTTCTCATTTCATCTAAAATCTTACCTTATTACAGACATCACAATAATGTTTTTATTCTGGTATCGTACAAAAGTACACAATCACAATATTCTAGCTCCTGAAACATACCGACAGCAGTGGCTACACTCGGTAAAGCGCAGCGTTAGGTCATGGCGCCAAGCTCCCTGCTGACTCGGTAGACACGTGGGTTCGAGCCCCACCGTCGATCGTCCTTGAAATGGGTTTCTGTGGGTTCCCATTTTCAATACCAGGCAAATGCTGGGACAGTACCTTCGGACAGGCCACGGCCACTTCCTTCCACATCCTTGTCCAGTTTCATTATCTTCATCATTCCATCTCTCATCCCGGCGTGCAGATCGCCCACGGGCGTCGACTAGAGAGACCTGCACTCGGCCTCTCAGGAGGCCACACAACAACAACAACAAAAAAGCCCCTGAAATCAACCAAAAGCAGCAAATTACTGATAATTTGAGATAGCTTTGATCCTGTTACTGTTTTACCAAGACCTCAGCCTGTCCCGACTAGACTATGATTTTGCAGCGTACAGTTCAGCAAACATGTCCTTAATGGCAATAGATGCCAATAATAAATTTGTATTGATTGGGCGGAGACCCCCTTAACCCATTAAAATTGTCATTGTACACGTCAATACGGACCTTGCGAAATGGATAATCCTCCAATTAATCTTGAAGATAAGGCGAGCCATGCCAAGAGGTTAAGATTCAAATTTAAAGAGCTTAATATAAAACTATCCACAACCATCAAAGACATTTACTTTGTCAAAGGTGTATTATGATGGATGTGAATATGTTATTAATTTTTGCGGCTGAAGAAGGGCCCATGAGGCCCGAAACATGTCCTTAATGGCAATAGATGCCAATAATAAATTTGTATTGATTGGGCGGAGACCCCCTTAACCCATTAAAATTGTCAGTTCAGCAAAGTCAGCAACTTGGAAAATGCTGGACAGTATAGCAGAATTAGGCTGAGAGCCAATGCTTTCCGTACCAGCCCGATTTCCAGCCTACTCGCCAAATCAGGTGTTCCACCTCTTTGTGTCAGACGCCAAGATATGTTTTCATCATATGCTGCCAATGTGCATCAAATTATGCATTATCCTAGCTATCAATCTCTATTCAATACCTATAATCTCACCAGAGGTACACCAACCAGCCGGTTGGTATTAGGCTTGACAGCTCGTGTAATGAAATAGGAGTGGCTGCAGGTCCCTTTATGATGCAGACACCTAACAAGGTGTCGTATGTCCGGAAATTTGGCTAGGTCTACATCGAGGTCTTAAGGTGAACAGCACAGTTCATCAATTTCTGGATGTTCGCCGATGGATCGGAGGTGGACAAGAAAGTGGGTTGAGCTTAAATCATTGATGGGGCAAATATGAAGATCTTTTTGGCACAAACTTATATCATCTTTACTGCAGAGCTCGTTGCTATCTATGAAGCTATACAGTTTGCCATACAGAATGCACGATTCCACTCTCTTGTGTGTACTGACTCTTTGAATTTGTCGCAGTCAATTGCTTCATGTTTCCTGCAACACCCATTAGTGCAACGAACCCATGACCTTCTAGCCAGCTTGACAATGTTGTTTGGTATTCCCTATATTTTTGTTTCTTCTTCTTTCTTTGAATTTGGCCTACTGTGGACCATGGGAAGCAATTCAGTTCCTTTTTCTTCACCCAGAATTTCTTCATCCTTTTGCTGTGGTTCCTCTTCCTTTCCTCTGACCAGGTGTTCTTGGTCGTTCTACTGGATCTATCCTTGAACCCCTTGAAGTTATCAATTTTAGCTCGAAACACAGCCCTATTCCAGCTGTCTTTTGTATGTATGCCAACTTACTCCATGTCTTTTCTTCTACCCGCATTGTAGTCGCCTTTTGCTGGCTGATGTAATTAAAGAATCTTTTCGTTATTCGATTCTCATCCATTCTTATGAGGTGCCCATAAAACTCCAGTCTCCTCTTACGCATGGTGCCCGTGATCTTCTCTGCCTGTCTATGTAGATCCTCATTTCTCCTCTTTCTCCATGTACCATCATTTCGTTTTTCAGGCCCTAGTATCTTTCGCAAGATTTTTCTCTCTTTCTTCCCTTTTCCCCTTTTTTATTCGACAAACAATAAAAATCTGGATCTTCACCTTTTAGAAATCAAAACAGCTACTTTTTTATAGGAGACTTCAATGCAGCTTCTCCAGTCTGGAGCTACAATTACACAAATTCAGCTGGTAAAACAATAAAAGACCTTATAGAGAGTAGCTCTCTTGAACTATTATATAGTAACAAAGACCCAGCAACATTCATTCACCACTCTGGTTCCACAACTAACCCAGATCTCATATTAGTCTCAACAGATCTTACAAACCACAGTCATCGATCAGTACTCGAAGATCCAGGCAGTGGACATAGATTGTCCCTTCTTACTATTACATTATACAGTGAATCTGCTCAAAGTGCAGACCAGAAGATTCGGTGGAACTTACAAAAGGCAGTCTGAGAAAATTTCAGAAACAAACTTGAAACTAAAATGTCGGAAATTGATCTTGATGCACCTCCTAACATCATCCTGAATAAATTTATACAGCCATAAAAGACATAGCCAAACTGTGCATACCCAGAGGTGCTCAAACAAAATATAAACCTATCTGGTCAGATGAATTGAACAATCTTAAGTCCGCCAGAGACAAAGCAAGAAGAACAGCTGAACTTACTCAGGATCAAAATGATGTTCGGAAATGGCGACAAGCAACAGCAAAATTAAAACAAGCAATAACAATATCAAAAAGAGAATCTTGGAACACATTTCTAACAACAGTTGACTATAGGACAGGCAGCAATAAAGCTCACAAACTTATCAATTCTCTAAACAACGAACATGTAGTCACTCCTTTGAATCCTATTATGATAAATGATAAGGAAATTACAGACTGTCATAAAATAGCAAACCACTTCTGTAAACATTTCACTTCAATTAGACTATCAAAACAGAAAAAGAAAGAAGCCAAGACTCTCAAAAAAATAGTACAAAAATGCATGAATAATAATGCAGATGATATCTTTAACAATGAATTTTCAATGGAAGAGTTAATGTTAGCAATAAAGAACACACAAGTCAGAAAACAACCAGGACCTGATGAGATATGCCCAGAATTCATGAAAAACCTAGGTCCATGGAAGGATTTGCATAACACCAAACAGAAAATACTTGAATACTTAGGCCATATACGCTATGGTCTCGCCAAAGAAAGGGGCATAAAACTGCGACAGCTTTACTACGAGTGACAGATGTGCAATGGACCAACGGGACGTGACTGTACTGACATTATTAGATCTCAGTAGTGCCTTTGACACCGTCAACCCTCAGTTACTACTGCAGAAACTTCGAGAACTAAATTTTAATAGTGTGTCACTCCGGTTCTTTTCCTCTTACCTTGAAAATCGCCGGCAACGTGTGATAGTGGGAAATGTGAGTTCGGGATGGCAAAGTAAGACCCTCGGTGTCCCCCAGGGTTCGGTTCTTGGGCCACTGTTATTTATCATCCAAATAAATGACATATCAAAAGCCCTTAATTTCTGCAAATTGCAAGTGTATGCAGATGATGTACAGATCTACTATCATTCAAAACCGAGTGATATCAATAATGCAATCATTAAAATAAATTCTGACCTACAACAGTTTAGTGACTATGCTTATAAAAACAGTTTATTAATAAACCCAAATAAAACTCAAGTGATTATTATCGGTACCAGTAAAAACTTATATTCCTTCAAGCAACGTGACATCTCTCCAATAATTTTAAACAATAAAATCATACCCTACTCTACTTCAGTGACAAACTTAGGAATTATTATGACTGAGACCTTAAATTGGACTAAACAGGTGATAAGCACATGTAATAAAGTACACAAATGCTTATATCCTCTGAAACGGTTCGGTAATGTATTCTCTGTTCGGCTTAAAGTACAACTAATTCGCTCTCTGATACTACCTATATTTGACTACTGTGACACTGTGTTGACTGAAATAAGCTGCGACAGTAACAAGAAACTGGACCGGTGCCTCAACAACTGTGTAAGATATATCTTTGGCCTGCGATATGATGATCATATATCACCCTATTATAAGGAGCTGTCGTGGCTTCGAGTGCACCAGCGTCGTGAACTCCACATATTATCACTACTGCACAAAATACTTTCCACTAATACCCCTAACTATCTTGTTTCACCGTTTTCTTACCTCTCGTCCTATCATGACCACAATACGAGATCTGGCTCCTCTCTTGCCATACCTATAAACCGTACTGCTGTTTACAACCGCTCGTTCATAATCTCTGCGTCCAGGTCATGGAATTTGCTACCCGTGAACATTAGAGACAATCCCTCTCATCGCAAATTTAAAGTGGCTTGCTGCGAGTATTTGCTGGGTGGATCCCGCTGACTTCCGGGATAAATGTTGAATGAACGAATGGATGAATGAGATGAATGATCGGATTACTGTAGTTACGTCATTTAAGGGTACTTTACTTTGTGTATTTTTGAAATTAATGATTCTACTATTATTCATATTATCACTATTCTTATTGCTATTAATATTATTTGTGCTATTGATATTTGGAATTATAAGTCATATAGATGTATACTCATCTAGTGGTTAAGTGTAAGAGAGGGCCTTGAGCCCTAACTTCGCCACCAATAAAGGCATTATCTATCTATATATCTATCTATCAATAAGAGCAATCTGCAAATAAAACTTGAACCACTCTGTATGCCAGTCAACCCCATTGAATATATACAAGTGACTACAGATCTTACTTTGCTAGAAGAGGTCTGCAAGAAAGACTCTTCACCACATGATCTAAAACAGCTGGCCCTCTGTACAATAGAAGAAAGATATCCATCTAATCAATGGTTAAAAATATTTACAGATGGCTCACAAGACAAAGAAAATAGAACTGGAGCAGGAATACATTCATCTCTCTTCGCACTCTACTTCCCAGTAGGCCAAAACAAAATTTGATGCTGAGATAAGAGCAATTTCACATGCACTCCATCAGTTATTAGGCAGAAACATTGATTATCAAAAATGTGTTATCATTACAGATTCAAAAGCAGCCATCCAAGCCGTCTCGTCAAATTATAAGCCTCAAAATAAAGAACTGAAAGACATTTTTTGTATGATAAAAAGCCTTCAAAGACTCCACAAACAGATCTCATTTCAGTGGATCCCTTCTCATGTTGGAATAGCAGGTAATGAAGAGGCAGACAGATTAGCAAAAAAGGTACCACACTACAACAACCTGTCAGTCAAACTGATTTTATGTCAGCAAAAAGGATCTTGAAAAATACTATCAAAAACAGGTATGAAGAAATGATGATGATGATAATTGTTGTTTTAAGGGGGCCTAACATCTAGGTTATCGGCAAAGGAAACAGCAGAAACCAAATTATGGAAGGACATTGATGCTAAATGGGATCAATATAAATTAACACCAAGAAGAGAAGCTTCTTCAGACTTAACACTGGCCATGACTGCCTTGTAGCTCATCTGAAACGAATCAACATCTTGAGATCTGAAGAATGCACACTTTGTCACGAACCTGGAAGTAAAATGGATAAGGGGCACCTACTACATTGCAACAAACTTGATGTGACTGCTAGAACTTCAGGAAACCTCACTCAACTCTATTGGAATGCAAGAAAGCTGATGGATTGGAATCCGGGCTAGCCATAGGAAACAACAACAATATTTTTGTTTGTTATTATAATTATTAGTTCTTTTTCTTTTATTAATAATGGACTGTTTTCGTTTTTAGGCATCCATATCTAAATGTTAACTGAACAAAATGTATATTTAAAAACTGTTTTACGAGGGGCATATGACCTTGCTGTCCTGCCTCAACAACCCTCACCATAGAGATAGAATTGCCACAGTGCAAGGCTGTGCATGGTTTGTACAGCCATTTTTCAGTGTTGCCTGCACAATCAATTTCACATTCATCATGGTTTCAGTTTTTCCATATTGATATCAATGTCATAAATTTAGTTGTCCACTTTTCAATACAATTTTCAGTTTGTCCCTATCAGTACATGTTTCAGCACACGTGCCGTGCCATCTTCGGCCTATTACAATATTATCATACAACTACACTACTACAGCATTAGCATCAATTTTTATCACGCATTCCTTAAAAAATACACTAATTTTGATTCACATTGTTTTATCTACATAGATTTAAAATTCTTAAAATGTTGCTTGAAATAAAATTTATTCCAGAAATCCTTCCTTTGTCAACCATTTAAGATATTGAATATTGAAGATATGCCAAAACATGTACCAATAGGGACAAACTGAAAATTGTATTGAAAAGTGGACAATTAAATTTATGATACAGCTGGCGGGGGGGGGGGGGGGGGGGGGGGGGGAGACTGCTGCGCCAACACTAGGTCAGCACTTGCTTAGTTCCTAACTTGACTATTTGCAATCATGTCTTCAACACATAATAAAAAAGGGGACAAACAACAGAAATGGAAAGTCCTACAAGTGAAAAAGGTAAACTCTTACTCATCATTTCATTTAGTCTATTCCAGAAACAACTGATTTCTGTACTGAGAGATGATCTGTTATAAATCAGAATCTACTTTTTAATTAAAATACTCCATTGTGTATGTCTACCCATTATTATTCCCATATCAATGGGGTTGGAGATGTAATGTGGAGGGGGAGGTTTACTGCCGGATCCCCTTCTAGACACCAACCTCAAGAGAGGAAGTGAATGAAACTGGGCAAAGAGTTGGAAGGTAGAGGCAGTTATCTACTGGAAGGCAACTTTTGCATGGAGTCGAAAATGGGGAAACTATGTGAAGTTTAGAAGTCGTTTTCAGTGTTGACTGTACAATCAATGTGTACTTTTCAATCGGTCAAAACTCTTTCGCACTATTAGATTAGGCGAGGTAATTTTATATACCAGTATATCACATTTTTCTGAAAAAAATTGATGATGATCAGGTGCCATCAAGTATTTGTCGACTCCTAGCGACTGCATGGATGAACTGTCTCCATATGATTCGGCCTTCATCCATATACTTCAGATCCTTCACTGACATATTATTCATGTTGGATTTGATGGAGTCGATCCATCTCAATGCTGGCCGCCCTCGTCTCCGAGACCCTTCCACCTTTCCAAGCATTATTGTCTTTTCCAACGAACCAGAACGTCTCATAATGTGTCCAAAATATGACGGCTGTAATCTTGTTATCAATGCTTGAAGAGACAGATCTGGTTTGATTTTTTGAATTACCCATACATTTGTCTTCTTGGCTGTCCAAGGAATATGCAGTATCCTTCTCTAACACAGCTCCAACAGAGCTCAAAAGCATCAATATACTTCCTATCTGAAAATAAATAAATTGCATGTACCTTAATATTGTTCACTGATTATGTTTTTCGACCGTCACACGGTCATCATCACATCCTAATCACAAGGCTTGGTTTAAAATTATACAAGGGGCATACTGAAAGTCATGAACAACATTTATTTATAGAAATATGTTTACTAATATTGCGATACACTGAATACAGCATTGCAAACTATAAACTTTTGTTCAGTTTTCAACATAGTCTCCATTCTTTTGGACACAATTTCCCACCATCGCGGAAGTTTGAAAATACCTTGATGCTAGAAGTAGACTGTAGAAACATCTGTATGTTTGCTATTATGTCATTGCATGTCTTTCTGAGTGGTGCTGTACTGTTTTAATCAATGTTTCTATTAATGTAATGTACTACCAATTTTAACACTATGGCATTCATAGCCCGAAACATGTACTGAAATGTATTTTAATTGATTTTGGAATATTAAGGTATTGAATAGGCAGATACTCAAAATCTTTGTCATATTTTGTAACTTGTCAATATGGACCCAATAAGATGGATTCAAAATTCCCGGAGACAAGTGAAGGTACACACACTCTTAGACCTAGCACAGGCTCAACTTGACAAACTATTGTGGAAGGATCGGTGCATCATTTGGATGGTCCGGATCGACTCTCGTACAACATCAGCACAAATTTGAGGACTAATAGCACCCTACATTAGATTCGTACAATCACTCATGGTTCCGTATTGATTAAAAGTCAAATATAAAGGGACAGGGATTCCTGTCCCTTTATATTTGACCCTACATTACATAACAAACAGTGGCGAATCGTCTGCGTACTGGTGGCTTACAGGCCAGTATTCCTTCAGGTGTTCCATCGACTCTACAAAATCAACGTGGAAGACTCGTGTCCTGTTGAGAAAATCAGTGTGGGTTGACAAATGGCATAGTGTCATTAGTGATGAATTGTTCCTCTGTCTTTCTCGCACTGATTGCCACAACCGTGCGACAACATACGAAGAGAGAGATAATAATATTGTATGGCCTCGGGTGCCAGGTGCAAGCTTTGCAATTTGACACCCAGAGGATAGCTTGCATGTCGAATTTCGTTGTTCCTTGAATCACTATGAAACAAAGTCAAGGAGGTTAGATATCTAAGCTCCTTGAACACTATAGCGCTTTCTAGTAGAGAAATGAGGAACTTTGTGTTGGCGGAAACTCCCGAGATTAATTTTGCCATTATGAACACGGCCAACTGAATTCAAATGGTTTCTTTGACATGCCAAAATCGTATGACATGCGTGTCGTATTTTTGACGCCTTTCTAAATCACTTACCACGACCAGGAGCGAATCTGCAATCTTGGGGCTGGTAGACCGACACGCTATCCACTCACCCACCGTGACAAGCTGAAGAGAGAGGTGCCCAGACATTATTGTCGAGAGGCACAGAACCAACTCTGGGCTTTATGGTGTGGGGAGCTATCGGCTACAATGTAAAATCTCAATTAGGAATTGTTGAGGGCAATATGACTATAGTTTGCTTGATTTGAATGGAATAGTGAGTTCCTATAATCTGGCAATTGGCCATGGCTACTTTTTTTCTATGATGGTGGCCTAGGTTTAATTCTCAGCTCTGTCATGAATTTTAATGCTAGTATGAGGTTTGCAAGCATCTAGAGGACAGTTAACAGGAGAGATGAGTAGTGGATTAATGCCCTATTCTCGGTCATTGTAGAAGTGGTTATCTGTAGTTTCCCAAAGTAAATTCAGATCGCAGCTGATTCCTTCCCAACTTAACTCCTAGTTACAAGTACTGTACAGAGCTCAGAAGAATGCGAGTGTGTGGTGAGGTGGAGGACAATGACATACAGTCATTCATTGCTATGGCAACCAGCTTCCTTCTCGGCAGAATATATATCGGCCCGTTGTGCACTCAGAAGGATGAGTGGACACTATTCGGAAGTTATGGCCCAATGTTTTTGGGAAGACATATCACAATGCTATTGCTGGCTACATTCCCCTGTCTAGCATTCTTCTGAGCTCTAGTAACGTCACCACAATAACCCAGGTCATCAGATAGATTCCACACACATTCAAGAATCCAGGAGTTGCTAAATTAAGCAAGGAAAAATCTCTTGGGCTGGCATTGTTTAAAGGTTACTCATTACTTTTCTGTCAAGGAAATACAGTATATTATGTTCACTCTCCGCCTGTTTCATGCTTCTAGGATAATCCCCATATTGTTCCATCATGAAAAACTAACAAGCAATTGCATTTGCTTAGCTTCCATGTCCAAGATCGCGGGTTTAAACCCGGCCGAACTCGTCGGATTTTTTAAGAGCGTTAAAAATCCGTCAGTATGCCTTCCTTCAGGGGGGAAGTAAAGCCGGCAGTCCCATGTCATAGATTTATGGCATGAAAAAAAAAATGTCTTCCACTAATTACACTTGTGGAAGCAATAATTAGTAGGTTAGTTTGATAACGCTCTATTAGTTCCAACGTTCGCCACGGGATGCTGACTGCGGTGGCATTTAGTAGCCGCATCCACAGCTAGGTGTCGTGGATGGTAGCATTTGGTGGCAATAGTAGGAACTACTTGAAACAATTAATCGTCTGCAGTCCTTACCTGAATTACAGATAACATACACTAATACAGCCATCACAATTAATACCGTTTATCAGACAGATTCTACACACACCCAAAGTACACGGGGCTACATGACCGCGTTGTCGCAGCCCCTATACTAAGGAACCAACCACTTTTAAAAGCAGTGGTTTTACAGTCAATTAATTACGTCGTTTCTGCATAAAGTGTTGGTTACATACTCCCCAACCCTGATAAACCTAGCCTCCCTTCCTTTAACCCGGGAGAGGTTGCATTGCGGTCTTTTAGACCAGGTTCGATTTGTTCGCGCCACCATTCTTGTTTGCTGCACTCCCCCACCACCATACTTCATCTAATGTCACGGATAACATCAGCAACAGTTTCCTCTTGTCCGCCAGTCCAATTTTGCGTGGTAAGTTGAACTATTTACCAATTATACCAGACCTGGTCTTTTCCACCACACGCGACCTGTTGAGTTTTGCATTTTATGATGGACTCCGAAGAAGAAGATAGGATTAGGACGCTCTTAGAGAGTGTGGAGAAAGAAGAACGGAACAGAAAATAAGTACTCCGAGTGCAACAAGACAGAGTACGAAGGGAACTGTTTGACGTGGAGCAATAGGGAGCAGGGGAGTTTGAAGAAGATGATGATGGAAGTGCAGAGGACAACTTGGCTTGTAGTGAACACAACCAAGACTCAGAGGAATCTGTGGATGAACAATATTGTGGTAACCTGTCACATAATTGAAATACGACACAACACTGAGAAAATGCACCATTTTTAGCCTGTACCGGAAGAAGTACTAGTAATGCTGGACCAGTGTACATGGCTAAAGAAGGTGTTACAACATAGCAAGTACATTCCTCTCAACGAAGGGGAAGGATACGCCGACGCAATCTAACTTCTCACCCACCTGGACCCAAGGGGGATGCTCGCAATGCGATAGAAGCTTAGAGTATTTATTTTCCAGGCTCCGAAATTAAAAAGATTGTGGGATTTACAAATATGTAGATTGAACAAAGACGAGCGAACTTTACACAAGAATGTGATGTTCTTTCTACAGATGTTTGGGAATTGAAAGTCGTGTTTGGGCTTTTTACCTTGCTGGCATTCTTCGTTCATTGTATCAAAATCTTGAAGACATGTTGGTAACAGATCGGACAGGTGCAGAAATATTCAGAACGACTATGAATCAGCGTCGCTTCAAATTTTTGCTTCGAGCTATGAGATTCGATAACGTTCATGACAGAGATAAGATAACTCAATCAGATCGTCTTTCTTTAATCCACGAGATATTTCAGGGTTTTGATGATCGATGCTCGCAGTCATATTCACCAGGTGAATATTGCACAGTGGACGAAATGCTCGGGTCGTTTCAAGGGAAATTCGATTTATTTCTATACCAAGCAAACCGGTCAAGTGTGGCAACAACAAGTTTTGCCTTAGTTTGAGCCAGAACATATTACACAGTTCATATGGAAATTTATCCTGGTCAACAACCAGAAGGACCCTTTAGAAGTGAAAATTCACCACGAGCCATTGTTGAGAGAATAGTACAGCCAAAGTCAGGCAGTGGGAGGATTTGACAATTGATATGTCCTTCCCCCTGGCCATCTATCTTCTTGAAAACCACCGTCTAACAATATTGTCGGAACACTCCGAAAAAGTAAGAGATTCCTCCAATATTTATTGCACCAAAAATGCCAGTCAACAGCAGTATTTTTGGATTTAGAGTTGACTGTATGTGGCTCTCTTATTCTTCCAAGAAAAATAAGGCCATCCTAATGATTTCCACTTTCCATAATTCTGACAAAATCGATGAGAGTTCTGGAGAATCCAGGACGCCTGAACTTTTAACCATTTCAACATGACAAAAGGGAGGCGTGGATCTTGTCGATGAACTGAAAGGGACCTATTCAGTTTCAACGACTAGCTGTCCATGGCGACTCACTGTGTTCGCATTCAGTTCATTAACCTTTAAAATTAAAACAATTCCAAGGTATATACCATAGTATTATTTGTGAAACCACTTCTAAATTTGCCATTAAAGCTCATTATTAGAATTTTTTGTACGACTGGTGTTTTTCTTTTATTGGCGAGTTGATATGCATACTCTAGAACAAGAAACACATAACTTAATTGTACCGTAGTTCATGCCACCCAAGTTTTATGGCGTAATTGCCAATACAAATTTCCCCTTGTACCTAAAAGACCATGGCCAATTGAAACACATTATTTAAAGTAGATTTCATCTCTTCAATTACTTGCCATGAACCCGTACAGTATATCTGAACGAAACTACTGGAGATCATGACAAGCATGTGACCATTTACTTAATTGAAAGCCATTTAAGAGTAATTCGACTTGACAACATGGAGGTATATAGGAAAGAACGAAGACTGTAATTATTATTACTTGATGGCACATTGGCACACAATGAGTTTCGTATGCAGGAGAGTCCACGTGATGCAGCACAACTGTAAGGTGGAGGAACATTCACTTTGCTTGTTACAGAAATGTTCACACCAGTTCCTACTGTAACTGTACTCCACATTAATCTCTCTCCCAGGAGTACAGCAGTACCTTATTCTCCTCCTTTCACCTCAAATCTGTTAGGTTTACACAATGAAGTAATAATCGCAGTCTTTCATACACTTCCAAGCATCAAATTCATTAACCACAATCTCAAGAGCTATCTACACATCAGTTTGTGTACTTCAGCCAGTTGTTGTCATGGTGTACACAATTACTATTTTAACTTTCGCAAAATATACAAATGCAACAATTTTTAATAAACCTGGTATTTGGTGACTTTCTGCAAGACAGAAATATTGGTACTGTACAGGACATGGTGTGAAATGAAGGTAATAAGGGTTTCTTTATTGGGGCATTATATTCTTTCTTGAACGTTGTTCCATTTCCACACACAATGCTGCACTGTAATGATGAAATTAATGGCTAGAGAGATACCTTTTTTTAATACTTTCAATGCATGAGCAAAACTGGTCAAAATTTACAACAGGACTCCACTTGCAACTACACTGTTGGCCTACTGTCCATCCACCAGCTTAATGTCCGTGGCAGGAATGCAACGAGTCAGCTGGAGACAGCTCGCCTCTGCGCGAACGACAATAGTGCCAACCTACTTCTGACCCATACGATTTCACAATTGAAACTAAACGGAAGTAGCAGTGGACGGACAGTATACAACATATCATCACTCGTTTCAAAACTTTCTTATTGCAGGTACTACTGCACCCCATTGGCCCCGCACATTTGCAAATGTCTCCATAGCAAACCATATCCTAGCCCAAAATCTAGGATGATGCTAGTTTCTTCAAATAAAATATCAAGAAAGACAGGTCATACAATCACCGACCATTTTGTAGGCCTAATACTTATCTCAAAAGTTTAAAGTACCGGTTACACGTGTTTCTAGCATTTCAGTCATCTCCGACATTTAAGGACAGATGAGCTACTCGTTACGTTCCTTAAAACCACATATTTAACATAACCTAACCCATCTCAATCAGGTACGGTATCACAGTATAAAATGGTTCTAAACAGTGGCGTCGAAGATCACAAAACTAAACCACTAAAAAAGTGCGGTTACATCCAAGCAATAACGCCAAGATTACACTTCTTTCCCAAAGAATATCAGGACGTACCCTATCTACAGTATATACAGTATAGCAGCAAATACTTTAAAGAGAACAGATTTATTGAAACCGTAATTAAACAATAGCCTACCATAACCTCCATGAGCGAATTTCTTTGTCAGAAAAATATCGCTACCGATCCATTAGATACAGTATGTACAAATGCAGCTCAATCATAAATTGTCTGACCAAAATTGCATTTCCATCGAAAGTATAATTATTTTACCGTAGTAAAATATTACTGAAAGCTTCATCGCCACAATTTCATTACACAGTAGCCTACATCATTGTGGAAAACGATGAACCGTCACATCAAAGAAGTTTAATTCCGTGACTTAATGCAATTTATAAATTGCTATATATGCCAGTCTCAATCACCGTTTCCATCTTGAAAAATTTGCGAATGCTTTATTGCTTCAAATCACCAGGCCAAAAAATTACATACGTCTGCAGACAGTAATGATACTTCACCTGATTGGTCAGAAGAAACTCATTGCCTTGATTTGTGATTGGCCACCTGATATACCCGTTCCATGTGTATTTTACTGTTCCTTTCCGCTGCCTGTAAGTGACAAACATCACGTGACCGTTCGAGTCAAAGATTTGTTGAAATGCTTCGGTCGGACCGCCATTGCGGAAGTAAATGAAGGCTGGAGTTGATTATTATTTATAATCAAAAGTAAGTAAAAGTTATGCCTTTCAACATGTACTGAACGCTTATTTTATTCATTAGGGAGTGTGTTTACAATATTTCCTTTCTTTTCAGACGGACGCAGAAGAGCCGAGGTAAGAGTTTAGGGGGCAGATGACATCATAGTTCGGTCCATTGAAATCCCAACAACCAACTAACTAACTAGAGTTTCGGAGGAGAAGATTTATACGAAACAGCCTGTAAGTTTTATTTATGAATACAATTTGCCGTTATTTTATTCACTTTTCCAAAGGGATTTTTTTTATATTCGTTTTATCAAACCTTAATTTTTGCCTCATTCCTTGTGTATACAGCGTATGTTATTAATAAGCCGAGGTACCGTACTGAAAATGGGCATATGCAAAATTCACCAGTAAAGTGTTCTACTTGTTAAGATACAATATAACTTTTGAGAATAGGCGTTGCCCGGGAATTGCCTTGCTGAGAGGCAATTGATCACTGCAGCATCACGCCGCAAATTGTTAGTGTCCGGTTGGCAGTATTGATATTGCGAATTTTCAGTCTGTCAACACAATAGGCCTATATTCCCAATTATTGAGACATCCTAAACTATAGCCTGAAAAAAGAACATTTTGGTGGTGCATTTCAATTATCAGCCTAAGTCATTTTGTTAGCAACACTCAATAAATAGTTTGATTTGCAGTGCAGGACACAGGAACCTGACTTGAACAGTTTGTTAGATGGTGAATGACAATATATGATTTTCCTACCTTTTCAGGGTTTCCAGGGGACAATACCTATTGAAATTGCCATTCATTATGACTAATATACTGGAAATATGTGCTAAATTACGTAATTATATATGTTTCATACTCGTTAAATTTAAACTATGGCAGCCATGTTGCTCACTCCAGCTGAGCAACACATGACGAGACATTGATGTTTCGGCAGTGTGCCCAACATTTAAGATATAAAATACACCACCACTAGGCAAAACCCATTCGTCTGCAGCTGGAAACAAGAATCTGGGCACATTAGGCTGCAGCCATTGAACTGGACATGTTAGACTGTAACCATTGTCAAAAACCATTAGATTAGACTAAACGAAGGTTAGAATGGTCGCGGGATGCTGGCGGGGCACGGTCGAAAAAAAAAGAACATTTTTCTGGACGAAAGACCACCTATACAATTAGTACCGTATTCAAGGGGCTGGCAATACGGTTGTAACGCTGATTATGGCAGACACAGCTGGAATTTTTACTATATAAGTGATGTTATAATTTGGGATGGCGGGTGGGTTATAGATAGTGATGTGCTTGAGCTCGGCTCGAGCTGCTCGAACAGATGACGTCGGAGTTCTAACTTTTGTGCGCGCCGTGACCTATCGGCATGCTCTTATGAGCCCAGAAACCTCAAGAAGGTTGTGTTCGAGCATTGTGCTAGGTGGTACCAGCTCGTGCTGTGTTTGCTATGCACTGCTGTATAGTTTGTGCATATAACCCCTTCAAACTGTATCTGTAATGTGGAAACAGCCACAATCTGTGTTTGTGCGATGATTCGATGCACATGTCTCCCCAGAATATACAAACTGCGTACTGAACATCGTTGGAGTTCACAGAATAAAGTTGACGGGTCACAACACGTTCTTCGTACAATGATGCGGCAAGAGTATGTGTATATAAGTGATTAATTTCTTCCGTTGCAGGAACATATGTTTGCTACTATCCTCGACGTATCACATCCTTCCCAGAAGCCAAAGGTGTATCAGAGATGGGGGGTGGAGAATAATCTTATTAAAATTATTATTAGCCTAGGTACAATTTAATTTACTGTACGTCGCACCGACAGAGATCGGTCGTATGGTGACAATGGGGCAGAAGATGGCTAGATGCGGAAGGATGTGGCTGTGGCCTGTATTAAGGTACAGCCCTTGCATGTGCAAATGGGAAAACACGGAAAACCATCTGCAGAACTGCCCACAGTTGGATTCGAACCACTAACAGTCTAATACGTTCACACATACCGTACGCGAGCGAAAGGTAGCAGAAAATATCGTCCAGGCCGTCAGTGCACCGCCTACTTTATGAGTGGGGTCGCCTAACAGTTCAAACAGGTTCGATTCCGTATCGAGCTACGTTGCGTAACGTGCCTGTGCGAGCCCGCTCGAACTTGAGTATCATTCGCTCCTGCTGGAACAGAAGACGTCAGTTTGAACAAGTTCGAGCTTTGCACGACCATTTGAGTGCACTGCGACCTATCGGCGTGTTCGTATCAGGCCAGAATCCTCAAGAAGGCTGTGTTCGAGCATTGTGCTAGGCGGGAAAAGGCTCGTCCTGTGTTTGCTGTGCACTGCTGTATAGTTTGTGCATATAACCCCTTCAAACTGTATCTGTAATGTGGAGACAGCCACAATCTGTGTTTGTGCTATGATTCGATGCACATGTCTCCCCAGAATATACAAACTGCCTACAGAACATAATTGGAGTGTACAGAACAAAGGCGACGGGTCACTACACGTTCATTTTACAATGGTGCGGCAACAGTATGTGAATATGCGAAACCAAGGACGTATCAGTGACGGGGGCGGGAATAATCTATATTAATATTGTTATTATTATGTACAATTTGGTTTACGTCGCACAGACAAAGATAGGTCGTATGGTGACAATGGGACAGAAGAGGGCTAGGCACGGAAGTATGCGGCCGCCTTTAAGGTACAACCCCAGCATGTGCCTGGTGTGCACGGAAAACCCTCTGCAGGGCTGCCGACAGTGGGATTCGAACCTCTAATAGACTTAATATGTTCACACATAACGTTCGCGAGGGAAAGGTTGCAGAAAACAATGTCTAGGCAGCCAGTGCTCCACATACTTTATGTGTGAGGTCGGCTAACAGTTCGAGCAGGTTCGATACTGTATCGAGCTACGTTGCATATCGATTCGGCACGAGCCCTCTCTAACTTGAGTATAATTCGCCTGTCGCTGGTTATAGACAGCCGGGGAGTGAACTAGATCATTCCCAGATCAGTTTTGAATCATTAGAAGAGGTATTTATTGCAAATTTCAGAAGTTAAAACCTTTGTCAAAACTCATTGCATTGCCCAAAATGAAGGGAAGAATGGTCGGGTTGGCAGGCCACTGTTGACGACACATTAGACTGTAATCATTGTCAAAACAACTGTTTCTTTCATTTGAACCCCTCACAAAACGCTACCTATACTGCCTATTCAATTAGTACCGTATGGGTACACAAAAACCTAACCTTCGTCCAGACAGTCTTCTAACCAAGTAGCGGCCAAGGGTTTCTTTCGTCAAGGCAGTCGTCGAACCAAGTACGGTAGCGATGTATGGCTTGCTCTGGTCCAACTTTTACATCAGTAATATTCGTCCAGGCAGTCATCTAATCTCGCTACGAGTGAGTACGCTGAAGCGCATTAGCCTATAGGAGTCTGTCAAGAGCTATGAGACCTTGTTGGTGTTCTGAAATTTTGCATCTGTGACACATATTATATTATGGGCTTTATACATAGTTCGGTCATGCATAGGCACTGCAAAAGAAGAGCCAAAATTACTGCTTTTAGTACAGGAAAGGGATCTGGTGGATATGCCCCAGGTTAGGTTTGTGGCTGTATGTTAAGTCTTATTCGACGTTCACTGCTTTCGAACTTAGCAGCAAAACCAGCACCAAACGATAATGTTGGCACTGCTGAAATAACGCAATAACACCCTCGTAGTCTTTTTCCGTAATCAGTTGGCGACTCTCTTATATTCTGCTCTCGCGACATAAATATCTCAGCTCTCCACACCAAAAACATAAGTTAGTTTTGTGTTTGTATCTTCTCATCCTATCTGAGAGAGAGTGTAACTTCCTAGCGCATGCACATTGTAAAAGCTACAGACTTGGTTCTAAATCCTGCCATTAGCACTGCGAAGGTACCGTATGCGTGGGGTTGGCTATATTGCATTTGTCCCATAATTCAGTCACAACTGGAATTTTACTATATAAGTTTTGATCAAAAAAGGGGATGAAGGATGGGTTATAGTCAGTGGAGGAGAAAACATCTATTACCACAGCATTTCCACTATTATTATTTATTACAAAAGTTTATGGTGTTTGAAGCCATTTTTCAGTGTTGCATTAGTAAATGAAAGTTTGGTGCTTTTCAGTCGGTCAACACGATTGTACCCAAATGAGATGGGTTATTCCCTAATACTGAAAAAGAATTAAGGTAAATGCACCAATGGTCGTCATGTTAAGACAGATTTAGTCAAGAAAATATATACACCTTATACATTTTGGTAAATTTAATCAACAAAAGCACTGGACCTAACCTCAAACTCTACTCAAACACTAGGAAACTCTCAATATCGAAAATATTCTTTTTTTGAAAATTACGTATTTTTTAAAAAAGTTTTTGCCCTAGTCCTCGGCACTATGCCTTTGGATTTTTCCTATATTTGTCACCCGTTTGCACCAATAGCCATCACATTGTTAGTTTTCCTTGTCTGCTGTTTATAATGCATTACCATCAATTGTTGCGGAAGACCCCGATTTATCGACTTGGAGGCTAACGTTTATGAAAACAATACAGAATTGGGGAAAAAAATCCATTTTTTGGTCTGTATTGACAATTGTAATTTGTGTTTAACAAAAAAGTCAAAACAGTACCAGTAATAGCTTTTTTAATAAAAAAAATGAAATATTAAAAAAAGACATCGGGAAGCGGGAAGAAAATATCGTAATTGTAATTCTGCTCTAAACACATTTATTATAAGTTATTTTTGTATTAATTTAAAGAGCAATATTAATGATAATTGAAATTCGAACAATATAACCACAAGAACGTGTATTGATGTAGGCTTCCCCGGTCGGTGTTCAAGCGCGAATGGTCATTTTCCGGGCTGTTATGCGTAGTCACATAAAACGTGAGACCAGACCCTGGTGTAACATAACGTCTGCGTTGAACAATCTCCGAGGGTCTGACAAGATAGATTGTAAGCCGTTTTCCACCAAATAACAGTAGGTTTTAATTTGATCTGTAATATTGCAGCATGGTTTACTGTCAAATTTTGAGGGATTCGTAAGGACAGGCTTGGATTTCTTTTTAGGAAAGATGCACACCTTTTCCTCCCTGGCTGCCCATCTTTGAAAGGAGAGAACCTCTTCAATTCTTTTGTGAAGCGCTGGACGCTATTTTGCAAATTGTCCTTTGTTACCGGGAACCCCGCTTTTCCTAGTGAGATAACCCATTGAATTAACACCCTTTGTTAATAAGGAACTTGGCCCTATCTTCCTCTCTCTGGTTTTTCTTTTAATTTTGTCCGAAAGGGAGTTTTCTCGAAACACCATTCCTCTCCGCGGCCGTTGTGATACTCATGCCGTCCTCCTCAATGACCTTAGTAGCAGCTTCCATTTGCTGAATATCGTAGGCTAATTGAGAAATGTGCGTTTCGAGATATTACTTGAAAGCAAATATTTAGTCTTAGAATATATTTTTCATCTCAACTTGAAAAGAATCCCTTTTAGCTCACCTAAAAACCCTAGGCCTAGACCTACTGATAATAATGATGTTCTTTGTTTTACGCCCCATTTACCTACTGATGATGATACAGGCCGGACGTTTGTTTTAGACGATTGACCTTGACCTTGAATCCTGTGGGTGAGCCTACACACACTCACTCTCTCACCCTATCGCTTCACACTTGTCACCACTGATCTGATGTAATGGAATTCCAGACTTGAGCAGACAGTACAGTCCACGTCAAAGTATTGTGTGATGAGGAAGTACACGTTACGTAGTTACGAACAGAACGTCATTATATTTGCCAATGACTGTACTTCATGAGTAGTGTGAAACAGATTTGTCAATCATCGGACCGCTTGGGGCAGCTGATAACATCACAGGTACTGTAGTAACTCGCATCCAGGCTTCCATTAAGATTTTTCATTCGTCTAAAACAAACGTCCGGCCTGTAATAATAATGTTGTTTTATGTCCCCAACTACTGCGGCTTTTAGAGACCCCGGGGTACCGGAATTTTGCCCCGAAGGGTGATCTATAACGTGCCGGTAAATCTTCTGACACGGCTCCCTCGCACTTGTGCACCCTCAAATTCCAGATGACAGCACCAGGATTCGATCCTGCAACAGCAGGCGAGAACGTTACCTCTGAGCCACCACACCAGCGTAGGCCTACGGCCGTCACAGAGACAGATCTACATAATATCAGCACACTGTAAATGTTTATTGGTTCTAAAACGTTAACGCAAACTTTAACAATATCGTGCACTAGTGTTAGTCACGCATGTGCTCTAAAGATCGTCAGCTATGACGACTATTGGACACGATGATCAAACGACAATTAATTAATGCCGGACACTTCAGAACTACATTATAAGTATATTGCCGCTGTTAGTTAGATCTTACAAGGAGATATGACAATGTGCCAATTTTCGTCACAAATGACGGGCTTTGGTAAAGTGCGTGTTTTTAAATCCAGTGTACGTCACCAGCATTTCTAACCAAACTAGGAACGTGAGCACGAAATAGCAAATCGCATTATGTTACAGAAACAATGTAACACTTGTAACATTTTAAAATGTCGGAATGTAACACGTACGCACATAATTAACTGGCGTGCCTGGTTAGCACATGCAAGAAGCAATATGCCGCGTCAAGACAGCTCAACTCACACAAGATGTTTGACGCTGGGAATCGCCTATTACATCGCACGCATGATTTCGCAAAGTTGTTATGACGAATCTCGTAAGACTTCGTGCGTTGAGAAAGACCCGTTGACATGCTTATTATTGTCACGAGAGTGACGATGACTGGCTCAGTGACGAAAACCGGTACAGTTACCTTACATAAGATTAATAAATTTCGTTTATTACAAAAGGGAACTGGCTGCGTGGCTCAGGGGTAACGTTCTCGCTTGCTGGGCCCTAGGTTGCAATTCATATCCTGGCACAGTCAGTTGGCATTTGAGGGTGCGCAAACGCGAGGGAGCCATGCCAGTAGATTTACTGGCACGTTAAAGATACCCTTCGGGGCAAAATTCCGGCATCCCTGCGTTTCTGAAAGCCAGGGTAGTTGAAAGGCACGTAAATCATTAACATTATTATTGTTTTATTACAAAGGGTATTTTGGCTAATTTAAGTAGTTTTGTAGCTCGTTCACCACTCCTGAACTGTTACCTTTAACCATAACAAAGGCTAACTGTTTTTAGGAAACACACTTCAATCAGGAAGGTATGAACATTTTAACTCTGCAGTAATAAACTAACTGTATAACAGGTTGCCATGTTGGATAAGGCTTGAGTCAGGCAATACTGCCAACTTTACCACACTGCCCTGTGGCCGGGTTAGACGAAAATTGCTCTTTGTACTAAAGTTGGGTGGGGTAAAACCATTGGTCGCTACTAGGTTAGACGACTGTATGGACGAAATTTACTGATTGCACAGGGCGGGGCAGAAGATGCGCATGGGTTGCACTGCCTCGTATTGCGTCATTTTCATACCTTTCTAGGGAACGGTTACGATTGAAATTACGATCCATTATCACTAGTGCAATGAAAATATATGTTAAATTACTTCAATATGGATGTTTACCTCTTGCTGATTAAACAACTACTGCCATGTTCATCAAGCGCGTGAGCTATTTAGTAATTCTTGGTCTGGAGCAGGGTTCTGAACCCTTAGAAGTGTGCGGACCACTCAGCCTGAAATTGAATCATGTACGGACCACCCCTTCACCCAATACACCTTATCAGTTGTAACTCTTCTCAATAACACTTATTTTAAAGATATTTCGATTCAAAACCTGATAGTCATCACCGCAAATACATTCGGACGATTCTCGTTCAACCGACATCGTTTACGAAATCCCCATTTATTGGCCACTTTTTTTTTATACGTGCTGGTGGACCCTTTTCTCCCGCGGACCACCGGTTCAGATCCACTGGTCTAGAGAGACTATTTCCACTCTTCTTCTTCCTCGCCTTTTCCCGTTACGCGGGGTGGGCTTTCTTAATCCTGAGGCACCAGTCATTTCGTTGTAAAGCATCAGCAGATAGGCCCAATATCGTGTCCCATGGACATTCGTCATCCATGTTGTTTGAGGTCTGCCGCTCCCTCTCTTTTGTGTAGCCATGGAAAGGCACTTCTTCGCTACTTGATTTTCCGGTCTTCGCATAACATGTCCATACCACCTTAGCCTGGACTCTAAAAGTTTCTCAGTTATAGGTGCTACTTTGAAACTACCCCGTACATGTTCATTACGGATTTTATCTTTGAGAGTAACTCCACCTGCCCAACGTAACAAACGCATTTCAGTGGTATGTAGCTTTTGCTGATGTGCCTCGGTAGTAGCCCATGTTTGGTCTTACGGCAGTTTTATAAACTTTACCCTTCGTTCTTGTGTGTTTCTTTATGATTCTTCATTTTAGAGATGGCTTTTCTAACTTCCGCTTCTGTGATTTCATTAATAGCTCCTTGCGTCGTAGGTAGTTCCACTTCTTGTCGCCTGGGACAAAGACAAAGGGGAGCATATGTGACTAACACAGGGCCACCCCCTACCGGGTGAGTTAGCCGAGGTCGTTGCGGCATGACTGTTGGCAGTCGCTCACATCCGGGAGGCGAGGAGGTTCGAATCCCCCCGCCGGCAACCTTGAAGATGGTCTTCTATGGTTTCCCATCTTCCTTCCAGGCAAATGCCGGGGTTGGTCCCTAACTATAGGCCACAGCCGATACCTACCAACTCCTCGACCCTGCCATCCAACATTCCTCCCCAACGGTACTTGTAGCTCACCCATTGGGTGTCCGTCTCGAAGCAGCTACAAAACTGGCGAGCCGAACATGTCCTCGGACACTCCCGGCACTAAAAGCCATACGCTAAAAAAAAAAAAAGGCCACCCCCTAATAATTATTGGTCTAGGCAAATGTAACTTTTACAAAAACAATTACTAACGTATGCGTGGGGTTGGCGTTACTGCACTTGTGCATAATTCACGTTGATAAGGGCCAGCACAGCTGGAATCTTACTCTATTTCATGATATATAAGGGAAATCTAATTTGAATCAGTAGTTCAGTAAATTTTTTCAAGGGTTCTCTTCTCCTCAACTATTACCAGCTATCCTTGAGATCATAGAAGTTGACTCATGTTTCAAGGATGCCATGTGATTCTATGTGTCAGGGACAAACGACTTGCCTTTCAATATACTCTACCGTTTGTGCCCACAGTTGTTACTTTTTTACTATTGCACTGTGTGTTGAAGTCTTGTTATGTGCATCAGAACTTTCTGTTATGTTTTTCTCTCTGATTTTATATGATTAAGGCCCAAATACCATTATATCAGGTATTTTGTAAAAGATGACACATCAAGCAAGCAATGAAATTTCAACTATTATTAGGTTGTGTGTTGTACAGAGTGTGGGTCTACAAACCACATAGGCGGACGCTAAAAGTTACAACGTACAAAACATGTGGGACACAACCTGTGACATCCAGCTCTAACTTCCTTAGCCCTGCCTCCGAGCAATTATGTTGGACATGCTAGTGCATAAAAAAACAAAACTGCCTCCACATAAGCTCAGAGGTAGAGTAACGGAAGCCAAATCTGGAAGTTGTGAGTTTGTGTTGTGCTTTCTACCCTCCATCTATATGGTTTGTACACTCTTTGTAAAATCAACGACCTAATAGCCATGGTCCTCTATAGTCATTTACAGTGTATTTTCTTACATGTTTAGTGCCTTATAAGTTACATTCCACATGTATTATATTAATAGCTTAATGTTTGTATTCTTACAGATCTGTCCACTAGATCCAGTTGAAGAGCAATTTGCATGGAACAGACCTGGGCGAGAATGCAGTTTCAGTTGTGTGGTTCTTTTTATAATATGCAGTAATTGTATTTCTTGTACTACATTGTGTAATGCAAAATAAATATTACTTTTTCAATTATCAAACTCCTGGGGTTTAAATTTGATTGTTTCTCCTTCCTTCTCATAATCCATTTGCAAGAGGGTCATGGGATTCAAACAAGAATTCGGAACCTATGCAGGAATGATACGAGTTAGGTCATTCCATAGACTGATTTGGCGGTTATGTAGGATAGGACAATATGCACTGGAATTTGAAGGTTGTCTGTTTGGAAACCTGACTCAATTGATTTTATGGCATTTAGCAGTTAATAGATTAAGTTGTTTTATTTGACCTAACATAAATTCAAAAGGAACTAATAATATCAATATCTATCTACATATATGCACAGTTCACGCCACAATTTTTGGCCGGTGAGTCCTGATTGCACAGTCATACAGAGGACAGATGGCGAGCCCCGGGCATTTGCAATTGATGCACGAGTTTCTTTCCACGCAACTGAAAACTCGCGTATCAATTTCACATGCGTGAGGCCCGCAGACTGCAATCAGGACTTGACAGCCAAAAAACCGTGGCGTGAACTGTATATTTGCTGCCAGAGTTACATAATGAATGACATATTTCAACTTATTAAATATAATGTTGACTGCCAGTAAAACATTTATTCAAAGATAATTATATTAGGTAATGTTAATTGATCCACAAATGATCTAGCTCTGCAGAATATTTATAAAAATATGTGATATCTTGGGGATTTAGTTTGCAGTATGTTTCTTTTTTTTTGTCTGTTTTAAGGGAAAATATTTGTGATTTGTTTTTGTGAAGAGCTGAGCAAGTGCAGGGTGGCCGCTTTCTGGAAAACTCAGAATTTTATTTGAGCATCCTGACTGCCAGAATTTGATTCTTAACCTCGGAGGTGAGAGCTTAACCTGCAGAGACCTATAGGTATGGTACCCTAAATACATATACCGGTATAAGATATTCCCCTCAACTAACGGACTAACCAGAACTTGAGGGGGCTACATGTGACTGGGATTGAATTATTTGTGTCTAATATGTATTGTGTAATCTGCCTTGCCTATACATAGGCCTACCTATTACAATTAGTCAATACGGATAAAACTTTTGCCAATTTAGCATACAGGCCTACGCTGTGTCTTGTAATCATCAAATGTCGTACGACACGGAATGCCGTGGAATTTTGCCACCCTTCAAAAATCCGATTTTCTCGGCCGGAAATCGAACTCGGTAGCATGAGGCGGACCCTCTACCACTGAGCCCCGAGAAAATAATCTCTTTTCTACTTTTAAAATAATACAAAGTCCCCGATTCTTGGATGTTCCGGGTAATCTCGAGAACCACTGGATGGATTTTGATGCGGTTTTCACCATTCGGTAAGGATATATCGAGGATGATATCTGTAGAAAATAATGTATTCATGATCAAAGGAAGCCAAGCAGTAACGATTTCAGTGAAAAAGTCGAAAAAATAACCTGGCGTCTGTGCGCTTCTTAAGCTTACGCTGGGCAAACCATTAAAAATATCTATTAGTATGAGTGTAAGAATTGTTCAGCATGAAATGTTGTACAAAAAAGGCCGCGACAGCATATTTCTATCTTCAATACATCGCCCACTATAAGTGAGTTTACGGTTTCATTTCTTCCAACAATCTCCATTCAATTACTAGCTTCGAGACAGTTATCGTGGCTGGCGAGCTGGCCTATCACCTCAGACACTGTCAAGCCGTGTCGAGTCAAGACTTCAGAGAAGAGTGGATGTGTTTTGAGTTTCCCTGGAAGTGCAACTCGGCGTTTCTCTACTTCGCCTGTGAACTTTTCGTTCCCCAGAATACACAGTCAAGTTTAGATTGGACGAAAGGGGGATTTGTGATTCATGCACCTACCCATTCTTAAATTATGTCACACAAGAATTCGATGCACTTGCTATCTCCATGATAATATAATTAATAGTCCAGTCAGTGATTTTAAAACCCATCATGCCGAGACGGAAAAAGGATATAGGTCGTAGTTCATTGAAATCGAAAAAATACGCTTATCACGTAACGATGAAACTGAGCAACAAATAATTTCTCGATTGTCACGAGAGAGAGAAAGAAAGAATTCACAAAGACAAAAGGAGTCATCCCGAAAGTTCCTATGACACAGGGAAGATATGTTCATCGTTTGTGGTCCGATGAAGAGAATTCTGCTATGAATTATGATTCGACCATAAATTATATAAATGATGCTTCAGTTTCCGAGCGAAGCCGGACCCGGGTTGCTAGTTTAAAATAAAACAAAGTCCCCGATTCTTGGATGTTCCGGGTAATCTCGAGAACCACTGGATGGATTTCGATGCGGTTTTCACCATTCTGTAAAGGATTTCTCGAGGAAGGTTTTTGTAAAAAACATTCATTCATGGCCTAAGGAAGCCGAGTAACGATTTCAGTGATTCAAGTCGAAGAAAAGACCTGTCGTCCGCGCGCCTTTTAAGCTTACGTTGGGTAAACCGCTAAAAATATCTGTATACTATGATTGTAAGAATTGTTCAGCATGAAAAGTTTTACAAAAAAAAAGTGCTTGACAGCATATCTCTATCTTCAATACATCGCCCACTAACTAACCAAAATTAACCCCGTGGCACTACAGCCCATGAAGGGCATAGGCCTACCAAGCGGCCGCTGCCCTGTCATTGGTCTGCAAATACTGGGGTGACACGTAGTCAGCGCATCGGGTCCCCTTGACCGTAATCATGGTTTTCGTGACCGGGGCGCCGGCTCACTCTCAGACAGCTACTCAATTGTCCTCACGAGGCTGAATGCACCCCGTTCCAGCCCTCACGTCAGTTTCTAAAATCCCTGACGGAGCCGGGAATCGAACCCGGGGCCTCCGGGTGAGAGGCAGGCGCACTACCCCTACACCACGGGGCCGACACATCACCCACTATAAGTGTCTTTATCACCCCAGTGTTGCAGCTTTCGTTCCGCAGAATACAGTCAAGTTTGGATTGAACGGAAGGAGGATTTGTTTTTCATGAACCTCGCATTCTTAAATTATGTCTGACAAGAAATCGTAGCACATTCTATCTAATGATAATATAATTAATTAATAATGCCGAGACGAAAAAGGGATATAGCCTAGGTCGTAGGCTATTTCATTGAAATCGAAGGAAAAAAACGCCTTTTAAGCTTACACTGGGTAAAGCGTTAAAGATACCGGGCGAAGTCGGGGTGGGTTGCTAGTAATAATATATTTAAAGTCGCTAATCCTCCCTGCTCGGCTCACCCACGGAGCTCTGACGCATCTCAAATGCGAAGTGGGGCTTTGTCTTTTCAGTGACCCCCTTCAGTGTAATCTAAATATAGTGTAAGGCACTGATAAACAGATATGAAATCACTCTGCGATGTATCCTTCCTCTACCGTCACAAGGACGGTGCCTGGTAGCTAAACATACTTAGTCAGCAGATACAACTGGGGATGGTGACAGGTGACCACTAACTTGGGTCTAATTAAAGAAGGGATTTTGGAAGGAAATCGCCTGTAAATTTGTTGAAAGGACTCGTCCCGGCGTTTGCCTGGGGGTGAAAATGGGAAACCACGAAAACCATTTTCAGGGCGGTCGTGTTGGAATTCAATGCCACGCTTTCCCGATGCCAGCGAGACTAGAGCTCGAGCCAGCCGGGATGGCGGTGCGCAGAACACAACGCTACCATTACGTCATGCCTCACTTCTATCGCACCAATCACAGTCAGTCTGTCTTGAGAATCTGAGCTAGTGTGTTGTCAGAAAGCCAAGTGTAAAGCAGCGTGAAAGAGACAGGCTCGATGAGCTAAGATACGGTGTTGCCATACCGCAGGAACTCATGGCAGCAGCCTGCGGTGTGGGGTTCAGCATGGTGGACCTGTTGTAACAGTGGACATGTATCTCTTTCTCTGCGCAAATCCCAGAGAGCCGGCCGCCTTCCGAGCTGACGCGAGCTCTAGAGTTAGCGCTCTCGGCCACCGTAGTCGGTCAATAATAATATTAGCAATAACAACACAATTTTGGGATTGGATAAGAATTGACACTCATACAGGGAAGGTGGCCGAAAACCTTGTATTGAATTTACAGGTAGTGCAGCATTAGGATATTATACACACCAAAAAAGTTTTGCATAGGCTATACTTACCACATCGAACAGCGGTGGTACAAGACTTCCTCCAGGAGTCCACGATTGCACGAATGGAATGGCCTGCGATGTCGCCGGACATGAATTGTATCGAACAGGTCTGGGATATGCTGAAGCGTGCTATTGCTCAGCGTCCACGCCTTTCCATAACCCACCAAGAGAGCATCGAGGCCGGCGTCAAAGAGTGGGATCGCCTGCCTCAAGAGGACCTGGACAACTTGATCTGTGGTATCGGTATGCCACGGCGAGTAAGAGCTCTGCTGGACGCCCGTGGTGGCCATGTTCCTTATTGAAACGTCACAGGATGGCAAGATTACAACAGATATCAGTAGCTTACCTGTTTAACGGGTCGGCCAAATGTCTTCCAGTGAGTAATTTTCTTTTCACACATGAATAAAGTCTGCAGGATTTGTCAGAATGCCGTCTCTTTTGTGATAACCTCGCCCACAATCCCACATACGCTCTGCATCATGGCAAACAAGTGTTATGTAAAACTCTTTTGATGTGTAGGCCTATATTTAGCACGGCTGTCGAGAGCGAACATGGGCCCTAGGACAAGGAAGTGCGGGCCTGTCTATCTTTGTTCCTTTCTTGACATGCTTTAAGTATCAAGTTAGCATTCCCATTTTCAAGCTCCCCCTCCCCCACAAAAAAATATATCTGTGGAGTTTTATTTAGGCCTACAGTACTTTGTAGTTGTTGATAATCAGGCTGCAGTGAGAGTTGATGATTGGTTTAAGGTTGTTACAGGAGTGAGGTGAGGCTGTAATATTTCACCATTACTGTTTATTTTATATAGGCCCATTTGCTGAAGGCATGAACTGTATGGGTGGAATTCAATTAGGTGGAAACCAGGTAAGCAGTCTGGCCTATCCTGATGGCCTGGTTGCAGGGGCGTATTCTTAGGGCTACCGGCGGTAGCCCAAGAAAATTACATTAAAAATAAATAACACTTTATTACAGGTTCAACAAAGCATTCAAACAATCGTGACTTTCATGCACATTCTTCTTTATCGAAATAAATAATGGTTAGTGAGTAGTCAACGCGGCAACGCAGCAGAAACCGTTCGAGAAATCGGCAGCCTCACGACGCGCCGCCCTCCCTATCTCTCCGCACCCACCCTTGTTCCGTGCAGGCCCAGCGCTCATAGCGACTGAGTTGCCGCTACGGCCAGCGGTTTCTTACCATACTGGACAGCGCCTAACAAGAATAAACACAGTTTGGAGCGGCGATGGTCTGAGTAACACGGAGGGAAATAGGTACTAACACATGTATACCACGCAAAATAAGATCAAACTACCAAATATTTAAATGATTGCATACACAACATCAAATAAAAATTATTCGCTTAACAACTTGAAACCACGCAAGAAACCGCCAATTTTTAACCCCGATTCAAGTTAAACCACAGGCTAAGGAGCGCTTAGTCGCCCCGCATATCTGGCCCACACGCCGCTGGCTCGCAAAGGCCAGAGGCTAATTTAATTGAGTACCAGCGGTTTCTTTGAAGTTAAAAGCGTTTAATGGAACAAATAGCCTACAATAAATATACATTATCGCGCTCATGTATGTGAATATGTTTTAGAAGTTGTAGTATTTTCGATGTGTGATTTATTTAAATGTGTGTATGCTGAAGAATATTTATGTAGTGTTTTGTTTTAACTGTGCCAGTTGTGATTTTGTGAGAAAATTACGGAACAAACACATGAGGGGGCTTTAAATGCCAGTGACTGTATAATAGAGATTTTGTTAGAAGTTCCTTTCAGCCGTCGTCTATACAGTGAGAAAGTTCATATTATACATATGACAAGGCCTACACCTGAACTGCAATAATTATTGTGTGCCAATGTATACACGTCATTTCACATCATAGGCTATATGCTAGGCGGAATAGGTTATCTGGCAGTTCTAAACTGTCTCAATTGTATTGCTGGCCGTGTTTGTTATTTAGTCGTGAAAGGAAGGGTTTTCAAATATGAACTCTTTTCGCACGGCAGTTCAAAAGCATGTTTTGTGTAATATTAAGCTCAGCGGTAGCCCAGATCTTCAGACCAGTATACGCCACTGCCTGGTTGTAATGACAGACTCCGTCGAAAGCTTACAGGCCAACGTGTTAGAACATACAACAGAATTGTAGGGAATGTGGTATGAAAATCAGCATTCCAAAGAAAAAGGAAGCTTGTAGTTTAACATGGCCGTTAATCTCGCGATATGTGCCACGGGACCTCCTTTTCACGTGTAATCCGAACCACAGGACATGGCATTTAATTTCGAAAATCCCACATGCATTCTAAAGATGACGGTTATGTCGCTAGGGAAGAAACGCAAGAATATAAAATGCCAGGTAGGAGGTTCTAATTTGGAGCAGCTGGATCATTTTAAGTACTGTACTTAAGCAGTAGTCGCCTCCGTAGCGTAGCGGTCAGCATGATTAGCTGCCGCCCCGGAGGTCCTGGGTTCGATTCCCGGCTCTGCCACGAAATTTGAAAAGTGGTATGAGGACTGGAACGGGGTCTACTCAGCCTCGGGTGGCCCAAATGAGTCGAGGGGGTTCGATTCCACCTCAGCCATCCTCGAAGTTGTTTTCCGTGGTTTCCCACTTCGTCTTCGGGCAAATGTCGGGATGGTACCTACCGTAAGGCAATGGCCGCCTCCTTCCCACTTCCTTGCCAAACCCTCCCACTCTTTCCATCCCTTCATCAGGCCCCTGTTCGCTTTGCAAGCGAGGCCGCCTGGGCGTCGTGCTGGTCACACACCCCAGTTGTATCCCCCACCCATAGTCTCAAGCACCAGGTAGAGGTGGGATCCCTCGCTTAGTCCGTGGGAAAAGCCGATCCTGGAGGATAAAATGATAGCGAAGCGAAAAAAACTTAAGCTGTGCATTCTCTCAGAATAACAGAGTCAGGTGTAGAAAAGCTAATGAAGTGAGCTTTCACTCTCCCTACATCGCTCAGAATTGAGATCGACCTTGCGTTATGGAAGTGAGAGTTCGGTAGACACAGGATTACATAGGCTAAGCTAGAGGTAACTTAATGGATGAGGGTAGCACGAATGATTGTTGGGACACATGGATTTGAGCAATGGCTGGAGGGTACTCGAACAGTGCTCGCTGTGCATTTCTGAGAATTCGAGCTGTCAGCTCCTATTCATAAGACATTACCCCACTTTGTGGGGCTGGGGAGTTCTGTCGACCGACTAATGCACGCAGTGTTTGCCACACTATTGTCAGCGTGCCAATTTGAGAAATATTTTTGTTCAGGCTAGTAGGCCTACAGTTGATATACAGTACCTTACCTGGAAGTAATGATTAAGCCTCCGCGGCTTAGACGGCAGCACGCCGGCCTCTCACCGCTGGGTCCGTGGTTCAAATCCCGGTCACTCCATGTGAGATTTGTGCTGGACAAACGGAGGCAGACAGGTTTTTCTCCGGGTACTCCGGTTATCACTGTCAACAATTCCATTCCAGCAACACTTTCCACTATCATTTCATTTCATCTGTCATTCATTTAATCATTGCCCCCAAGGGAATGCGACAGGCTTCGGCAGCCGGCACAGTTCATAATACCCTCGCCACTAGATTGGGGCTTCATTCCATTCCCTGACCTGGTCGGTCGACTGAAAGCAAGCTGTAGATTTTCATTTTTCACCTGGAAGCAATGGTATAGCTGACCAGCACAGTTATAGCGTGGGCACTGTAATGAAGGCTAAGTTATAAGGTGCGTTCAAAAAGTAACGAGCCGGAGGCATGCGCAAACCGGTGACGACATCGGCTAATCGTGGCGTTTGTAACGAGGTGTGGTTCCGACTAGAGCGTGGAGGGTCACAGCCCGTCGCTAGAGGGCACGTCACGTGACGATACAAAGCGAGCAGCAGCATGCATCAATCGTCCAACGCTGCCATTGCAAACAGTGACATGGAGGCGTCAAACGAAGAGCAAGGAGGTGTTGATCGGTTTCTGACAGCGGAAGGAGTAGGGGGAACGGACATTCATCGCCGAATATCACAAGTGTACGGTGAACACTGCATGTCCCTTACAAGGGTCAAGACGTGGCACAAGCGCTTCAGGGAAGGACGGGTGTCGTTAGCCGATGATGCCCGGTCTGGGGCACCCCCCTGCATTACCGATGACAACGTCCAGCTGGTTGATGCACTAATTACCCAGGACCGCCGAGTGACAGTGAACGCCATAGCCGCCGTGGTCGGATTGGGCGTCGGAAGTGTGCACACCATCATGAAGGAACGACTGCACTTGCGCAAAGTGTGAGCCCAATGGGTGCCCCACAGTCTTCAACCACACCTGGAAGCATGTCGAATGGCCCACTGTCTTGGTCATCTGCAGCGCTATGCGAGGGAAGGGAATGGGTTCCTGGCACGAGTGGTGGCTGTAGATGAGTCATGTGTCATCACTTCGAACCAGAATTGAAACGACAAAGCCTCCAGTGGAAGCATCCAGGGTCACCACCACCCAAAAAAGGCAAGACCATCCACACGAGTGCAGGAAAGGTAATGCTGACGTTCTTCTTTGACCAAGGTGGCCTCATTCTGATACACTTCATGCCTCACGGGACAGCAGTGAATGCCCAGCGTTACTCGCAAACCTTGACCACCCTTCGCCAAGCGATCAAAACAAAACGACCAGGCAATCTCACCCGTGGGGTCATTCTGCTCCACGACAATGCACGACCTCATACGGCCAACACCGTCGCGGCACTCCTGCAGAAATTCAAATGGGAGGTTCTCTGCCACCCTGCATACAGTCCAGACCTCTCTCCCTGCGATTACGCCATGTTTGGTCCCCTGAAAAGGGCTCTGCGGGGCCAACGATTCACCTCAGACGCCGACGTCCAGCTGTACGTGCTGAACTGGTTCACATCGCAGCCCAGGGAATTTTATGAGATAGCCATTCACCGCCTCGTGTCACAGTGGGATAAGTGCCTCAACAGCCAGGACCAATACTTCTAACATACAGGTACTGGTTTCTGTAACTATGCCTCCAGCTCGTTACTTTTTGAACGCACCTTATAGTTATTAATACGCTAGATGAAGCTGTTTGTATGAGTTGACTCACATGGTGGGGTAATGTGAAGAGAATGGGAGAGGAGATATTACATTGAGTTCGGCTGTAGAGGGTAAGAGAAGGAGAAGCAGACCTAGGAGGCGATGTTTAGATTCCGTTTTGAACGATTTCAAAGTGAGAGACGTAGAAGCAGAGGCGACCGTAGTGCTAACTGCTAATAGAGAATCATGGTGGCGACTTGTTCCAAAATAGAGACTTACAGACTAGATTGGGCGCTAAAGGTCACAGTAAGTTATATATATGTTTTTCTTTTGTACGTTTTAATTATGTACAATATGTATTTTAAACGTAATTTTCGTTGCTCCTGACCGAAAAAGTTATTCTCATCATAAGAACAAATCGAAGGCCTTTCACAATCGTATGAATTATGCGATGGTTATTTAGACGTTCTGAGCTCTATAAAGACTGCTGCTTTTCTGGTTGCGAAGATAGGCTATTATCATAATGTTTATTTACTAAATACATTTTATGTTCTTCTTGTAAAATTTTTAGCACCTCATGGCGCAGTGGCTAGCATTGTTGGCTGTCCCCTCCGAGGTACCGGGTTCGATCCCCGGCTCTGCCAAGAATTTTAAAATCTTGGTATGGTCTGGTGCGGGGTCTCGTGATGCAAAATGGGAACCTGCCGGAGCTATGGTAGAAGGAGGAGTGGAAAGGAACTGGCCACCCTACCACACGCAAACTCCGGCTCGGGATGCCTGGTTAGTGATCCCTTGACTTAGTCAAGGGCTCTAATTCAGGTCGCCTACGTCCCTGGAGGGGATATGGCACTCTTTTTTTTCTTTTTATTGTAATATTTTGCAGTCCGTTCACAAGATTCGGATACATATGATATATCCCTATAAGAAAATTTCATATTTGTTTGGATATCCAATTTTTTTGACTCCCAGTGAGTTCTTCTCGTCAGGCCAAAAACACCTAGCCTACATCCTATTGAAGTCCATTGTCTGTGGCATTACGTTTTGCCATGGGACTGAAAGCATAGCGAAATGCTCGAAGTTCTTTTATACTGTATTGTTGTTGTTTCGTTTGGCAGGCTGAGTGGCGCAGCAGTAACGTTCTCGCCTGCTGGTCAAGAACGATCGATTCCTGGTGCAGTCTGTTGGTATTTGCCGGTGCGCAAATGTGAGGGAGCCGTGTCAGTATTTACTGGCAGGTTCAAGATCTCATACGGGGTGAAATTTGGCACCCCGTCCTCTCTAAAAGCCTCAGTTGCTAAAGGGACGTAAAACCAATAGCATTATATTATGTTGTTTCGTTTAGGAGTTTGGATATCGTGGCCATTTATCCCTTGATATTTGGATGTGTGTAGAATTAGCTTGAAAGCCTGTGTTACTGAGATGTCTGTAGTATTCCATGTACTTGTGGCTGAGACTAGTATTGGGAAGGAGGTGACCGTGGCCATACCGGCATTTGCCTGGAGTGGAAATGGGGTACTTATTAAAATCTCCTCCAGGAAGGTGGAAGAGTGAACTAAACCTACCGTACCTTTTTTGAGTTTTGTCTCACAAGGCTGAGTGAACATTGTTCCAATCTTCAGACTAACTTTCTTGACAGATCAGAGAATCGAACCCTGGATGTTAGAACCTGAGTCTCAACATGAACCCTGAGAAGGATCATTATTTTTCAACAGGATGGACAGAATCAGGACCCCTGAAGCAGTCGTCAACTACTGTCCCTATGGGGAGAGATCTCTAGGTCGCCCCATGAAACTGCATATCTTTTATATAGACCGTAACAGTTCTTCTAGGACTAGGCTATTACATGAAAGGATGATGATGATTATTTATTTAACAGACGGATCCGAAAGACCGTTGTTGTTGTTGATTCATTTAGGGTCTTTGCGACATCGTGGTCATGTAGCCCCAAGTACTTGGGCGTGTGTTGAATTTGTCTGATAACCTGTGTTATTGTGATGGCTGTATTAGTGTGTGTAGTTTTAATTCAGATGAGGATTGGGAAGGAGACGGCCGTGGCCTTAATTTAGGAACGATCCCGGCATTCGCCTGGAGTAGAAGTGGGAAACCACGGAAAACCACTCCCAGGATGGCTGAGGTAGGAATCGAGGACTCACGAGGCAGGGTGTACCCCGTCCGGCCATCAGAATTAAATTTCTTGGCAGAGCCGGAAATCGAACCCGGGCCTTCGCGGTGACAGCCTTGCTAGCCACTAGGCTACGAAGCGGACGAAGCAGAAGGAGTTCTACGACTGATCTCAAAGTTTCTTTTTATAATTATTTATAATTTTCGGGGTAGCAAGGATACATGTTATTAGCCTAAAAATGTAAAAGTAGGTTCATGATATCAGTCCAGGACATACAGTAAATAAAAGGTAATATCAACTTTGCGGTCATCATCGAGTAACTCCATACCTCCAAAACAATTCATCGTAACTGGTATCTACTGATTGTGAAAAGGAAGGAAGCTTGTAGTTTAACGTGAACGTTAATCTTGAGATCATGAGCCACGGAACCTCCTTTTTACGTGGAATCCGAAACACAGGACATGGCATTTCACTTCGAAAATCTCACATGCATTGACCGGGAATCGAACCCGGACCGCCTTGGTGAGAGGCAAACATGTGTACCGCTGAGCCACCAGACCCCCCTTACTGATTGTGAACATGTTAAAGATAATAATGTTAATGTTATTGGTTTTACGTCCCTTTTAACTACTGCGGCTTTTCGAGACGCCGGAATTTTGCCCCGAAGGGGATCTTAAACGTTCCAGTAAATTTACTGACACGGCTCCCTCGCATTTGCGCACCCTCAAATGCCAGCTGACGGCGCCAGGATTCGATCCTGCAACCTTTGGCACAGCAAACGAGAACGTTATCGCTGAGCCACACAGCCAGCCGAACATGTTGATGAGAATGCCACTTTAATTACCAGGGTGATTCGAATTTATCCAAAAACTAACTCTGGCAATAAACAAAGCGGCATATCCATTTAATTTCATAGTGCTGACATAATTTGCCTCACAGCAAGGTACACAACGCTTCCTAGGCGTCTTGAAATATTGTAATGAAGTATTAGTGAAGAGTTTGATTGTTAAAATCATTGATTCTACATACTACGTAACACAAAAAACAACAAAGTCACTTCTTCAACTTTCAGCACTTCGCCCCGTAGTGGCTAGCACTCTTGGCTGTCATCGCGGAGTCCTGGGTTCGATTCCCGGCTCTGTCAAGAAATTTAATTCTGAGGGCTGGAACGAGGTACACTGAGAAGAGGTGGGTTCGATTCCCACGTCAGCTATCCTGGAAGTGGTTTTCTACTGGTTCCTAAATTAAGGCCACGGCCAATCCTCATTGATTTACTAATACAGCCATCACAATAACACTGGTTATCAGACAAATTCTACACACTCGCAAGTATATGAGGCTGCATGACCACGATGTCGCAAAGCCCTAAATGGCACAACAACTTTCAGCAGGTCTGATCTACTACGAGGAATTTCACCGGTGTTGGAAGAGTAAGCAATAGACTGATTTAAAGTTCTGTTCTATTACTGTATTCATCAACAAAAGCTAGCACGTGAGCTTAGCGTGTTTTTCACATCTTACGGCCTCCCCGCAGTGTTGCCAATTCTACCAACAGCACGGCTTCTACATCTGTCAATCGGCGGATCAGGGCGAGTGTGAGGTAAGAGGGAAGGCATGTACACTCCGCATCAAGCGCTGTTGACACTAAGAGATTGTGTGTTGTTCTGCTGCTAATAATACCAATTCTACTGTATTTACATACTACTTTTCCGTTAAGGGTATGAATCCCTTGAAACTATTCCCATATCACAAATTTGAAATACCCAACTGACCAATCGCAATGCTCGTGCCACAATGATCTATTGACATACAGTGGACACTGTACTGCACGGGTTTAAGCTCTGTGAACTTGCGGGGTGAAGGGCAGAGGAGAGTCAGGCGAGAATTGAGAAGCCTGTCAACAGGCCGCCATGTTACCTGATATTCCCGTCTATTCCAATATTGCTAACATAGGGTCTTTGCTGAAACCAGTGTGGCGTTGCGAATGAGTGAGTAAGTCACCGACCAATGTATTTGGTTATGTTACTAAGCACGGACCGGGAAACCTAATCACTCGACACCATCACTTCTCATAGTGCGCGATCCACATTCCTCTCAGGTTCACGCAGCTTGGACCCGAGCAGTACCGATATCTCTAGGAATACAGATTGCATCCATAGCTGACAGCTTGTAGTTCATCCATCTACCGCCGGCAAGGATTCGTCAGACAGGTATTTTCATAATTGAGGAGTTCAGATGCAAAAGGGACATTATCCACTTTTTGTGAAATTAGAGTTATTGATACTGCTATCTTGTGGAATTAAATATTCATCTTTTAGTAGTAGCATTTTACGTCAAAACGGACATTATCCTGGTTAAGTTACACATTGAATATTGCGTCTTTCTGCATAAGGGACATTATCCACCAATAAGAGACATGAATACGGAGTCACATGATGCTCCTCTTCTAAATATTTGAAAGTTTCTGTTAGATTCAGTTTTCAAATGCAAATTTTGTAATTGTTATAATAAAACTTATCTTTGAAATGCATATTATCCAATCCATCATTTCCAATCAAAAGGTACATTATCCATTTTATAATACTTTTTTTTGTTAACTTCTTATGATTTTTGTGACTGGAAATTGCAGACTTAAACTTTATTAAGAACTAAGTTCCAAAATGGTTCCACCTCGTCAATACTGTTTATTAAAATTTCGTGATACAATCACCTGTCTTTTAACACATGGTACATGTTTCGACGTCTAACACTTACTGACGTCTTCATCAGCCTATTTTATTTGGGCAGCACTTAAAACATTCCCTTTATATACTGGATGTAGTTAAAAATTGTACATGAAAACACACATAGATGACTAAAAGTATACACTGTAACACATTAAAAAGTTGTTAAAACATTTTCTTAAGTTAAAAGCTCAATAAAATCCTCAGCCGGGATTGGCAGTCTTTCTTGGTTTATTTCTAATGTTAGCTTCAAAAGCCCAAGCAAGGGGTGACCATTCCCAACTGGAAAGAAATGAAACTATGTATGAGAGAATAAAGTGGTAGAAAAAATAAAACTTTAAAAACCCTAAATGTTATGTAGACTGGATCGGGGGGAGATGCCTATTGGGGGGAGATGCCTATAGCTTTGTAGTTCCTTCGGCTACCAACAGATCACGGTACAAACCTAGCGGGCGCGTTTGGATCAGGCGGCCGAGAAATCTAATGCGTATGACGCTGTTGTGAACTGTTTCTCCGCTTTAGGATCAACATATACGAGGTAAGAACTAAAATTAGCGTCTTGTTAATAAATCACAATTGTTTTCAAGTGCCTACGAGCTTGTGAAAAAAGTAGAACAGACACATATTATTGTATGTGTAGCATGCTGAATACTTTGCAGTGTAGGTTGCTACCGGTACTTGCTCCACAACTGCCATGTAGCACGTGTCACGGAAAGTGGCATCTTACCCCGACCCACGGGAGAGATGCCACTTTTTGTGCGGGGTAAGATGCCGAATTTGAATCATCACGCATACAATTTTCTTTTAATAGGAAAATGCCTAAAACGTATATTAGGACATCAAACAGGGGCCAGTGGTATCAAGAAAGTCTACAAATGGCTATGAAACACGTAAGGAACGGTGGCATGAATTGTTTTGCAGCTTTCAAAAATTATGGCATCCCATACCGTACTCTGAAACGACTCTGACGAAGAATAATGACAAGAAGCATGCCATGGGCCCACAAAGTAAGTAATTTATTATTAATTTTAATGTTTTCTTTGATTGTGGAGCAAAATGAGACTGGTTGTTAACCGTGATATTTTAAATAAAAAATTATTATTCACCTACAAATTTATCCACGTTTAGTAAACATACACGTAATGCAGTTTATATTATTAATATTATAACTCTTATAATTATTTTGGCCTATTATTCTTCTTCTTATTATTATATTTTATTTATTTACAGGCTCCCTTGGTGAAAAGAACGAGAACCAGTTGGTCACCTCCATAAGGAAGCTACAGATTTCTCTGATGCAAGAGCCACATTTATGACTGATTTCATGTGATTGTAATGTACTTTTTATACTTTTATTGTATTAAAAACATAATAAATTTACTTTGTGAATTAAGTTTAGCTAATTTGTACCATGAATACACAAAACTAGCATTTGAATCTCCTTCCTGAGTAATTGCCATCTCACCCCGATGCTCGGGGTGAGATGCCTAAATTCAAATTTTCATAAAAAAGTAGAAAAATATAAAATTACTAATGGTATGGTAATGCTAACTGGCCTTCATATAGAAAACACTTGACAGAGAATATTAGTTCAGTATCAAATCTAAATACTAATTTTTCACTTACATTTTGATTCTCAAAACACTAAGTTAGGCATCATCCCCCGATCCACTATAAAGACTTACGATGTAATGCGGCAATGAGCTAACAGAGCCGTGCTGAGTCGGACGGACATCAAATGTTAATGAGTTAGTGAACAGAAATCAATAATCGCATAACTATATGAGTAATTTTACGTTATTTTCTGTTCCTGTAATTTTTAGAAAAAGTGGATAATGTCCTTTTTGCCTCATTCCCAATCAAAAGGGACATTATCCATTTTATAATACATTTTTGTTAACTTCTAATGACTTCTGTAACTGAAAATTGCTGGCTTAACCTTTGTCATCAAATGTTAATGAGTTAGTGAACAGAAATCAAGAATTGCACAACTATATGAATGACTATACGTTTTTCCCTCTTCCTGTAATTTTTTTAAAAAGTGGATAATGTCCCTTTTGCATCTGAACGCCTCAATTTATTTTAAGAAAGCTACAAGACTGCCGGTTAAATTCTCACCTCCGAGGTTAAAGAATCAAATTCTGGAAGTCAGGATGCTCAAATAAAAGAGACCGTAGTAGTATATTTAAGTTACTGGCACGATAAAAGAACTTTCAATTTTACGTCATGTTAAAAAAATAAGGTAGGTTGTAGATTTTCGTGACCCTTAATCTCGCGCTCATAAGCCACGGGACCTCTATTTTACGTGGAATCCGAACCACAGGACAGGATATTTCACTTCGAAAATCTCACATGCACTGACCGGGAATCGAACCAGTTCCGCCTTGGTGAGAGGCACCATCACGCCCCCACATGAATGTTAAACCCCATATCATTATCGACCACGCTAGATATGCGCAAGCCCACAGGGTCAGACTACCTCTAATTTAAGTGTACATACAGTATTGATATTATTAACGGTTTGCCCAACGTAAGCTTAAAAAGCGCACGGACGAGAGTTTATTTTTATTTTTCACTGAAATCGTTACTGCTAGGCTTCCTTTGATCATAAATAAGTAATTTTCTACAGAAACCTTCCTCCAGATATCATTTACTGAATGGTGAAAACCGCATCAAAATCCATCCAGTGGTTTTGGAGATTACCAGACACATCAACAAGATGTTCAGTAAAGAACATATAGCCTACTTTCTCCTAAATGCATGGGTACTGTTATAATGCTTTGTCCTTTTCAAGGAGTATAATTAGATGTTGGTTGTAGTACCTTGTTGAAATACAACGTGCTATAGGGCCTACGGAATATGAGGTGCCCGTTGCTAGTGCTACCTCTGAAAAAAAAAAAACGTTTTCACCGTGTTTGAATTGATATGGGGAATCGATTTGCACACATGCATGGCCACTATCTGCAAACTATTGGACTGATGGCCTTGTAGTTCAGTCAAAAGATGCTTCCCTCAAAAAGGTATGTTGTTGCAAATTTTTGTAGAGATCAAATGATTAGGTTGGTCGTAATTCGATTTAAGCTTTTAACATTTGGGTGGCCGACATTCCGTCAAGATGGCGGTGATATGAAACATGACACTGAGGTGCCCTTTGCTAGTGCTACCTCTGTACCAAATTTCGTTCAATTCGGTTTCACCGTGTTTGAAGAAATAGGGGGAATCGATTTGCACACGTACATGGCCGCGATCCGCAAATTATTGGGCTGATGACCTTGTAGTTTGGTCAAGAGATTCTTTATACATAAAGGTATAATGTTGCAAAAGTTGGTAGAGATCAGATGATTAGGTTGGCCGTAATTTGATTTAAGCTTGTAACATTTGGGTGGCCGCCGTTACGGTTTCGTCAAGATGGGGTGATATAAAACATGACACCGGAGTGCCCTTTGCTATTGCTACCTCTGCACCAAATTTCGTTCAATTCGGTTTCACCGTGTTTGAATTGATAGGTTGAGTCGATTTGCACACACACACACACATGGCCGCCATCTGCAAACTATTGGGCTGATGACCTTGTAGTTTAGTGAGAAGATTCTTCATATTTAAAGATATAATGTTGCAAAATTTGGTAGAGATCAGATGGTTAGGTTAGTCGTAATTTGATTTAATCTTTGAACATTTGGGTGGCTGCCATTACGTTTCCGTCAAGATGGCGGCAATATAAAACATGACACTGAGGTGCCCTTTGCTAGTTCTACCTCTGTACCAAATTTCGTTCAATTCGGTTTCACCGTGTTTGAATTGATAGGGGAAATCGATTTGCACACACACATGGCCTCCATCTGCAAACTATTGCGCTGATGATCTTGTAGTTTGGTCAACAGATTCTTCATATGTAAAGGTATACTGTTGCAAAATTTGGTAAGGATCAGATGATAGGTTGGTCGTTATTTGATTTAAGCTTTTAACATTTGGGAGGCCGCCATTACGTTTTCGTCAAGATGGCGGTAATATAAAACATGACACTGAGGTGCCCTTTGCTAGTGCTACCTCTGTTCCAAATTTTGTTCAATTCGGTTTCATCGTGTTTGAAGAGATAGGGGGGGGGGGGATCGATTTGCACACATACATGGCCGCCATCCGCAAAGTATTGGGCTGATGACCTTGTAGTTTGGTCAAAAGATTCTTCATACACAAAGGTACAATGTTGCAAAATTTGGTAGATATCAGATGATTAGGTTGGTCGTTATTTGATTTAAGCTTTAAACATTTGGGTGGCCGCCATTACGTTTTCGTCAAGATGGCGGCAATATAAAACATAACACGGAGGTTTCCTTTGCTAGTGCTACCTCTGTACCAAATTTAGTCCAATTCGGTTTCACCGTGTTCGAATTGATAGGGGGGACAGACATTCCGAGTACACACACACAATTTTTGGCCCTGTGTAGATCTCATAAGTCTAATTTCATTTTTTTGCAAAAATTGAAAGTAGGCAAAAAAATGGGGGACTTTGTTTTTTACTAAGTAGAGATTATCTCTTAGGAAGGGCAGATAACGTCACTGTTCTGCCCCTTTATATGACAACCATTATCAAATTACAGTATAATTTGGGTTTTGTGAGGGGTTAACGAAAATAAAACACACATGAGGTTAATTGCCGGTGAGGGATTGAAGAAACAAGGCTAGAGAAAACCATAATCAGGATGGCTGCTGTCAGCGCCGTGATTCGAAATACAGTCACGAATTTCTGGGATGGTACCCAAATTAAGGCCACAGCAGGCTCCTATCAAATTCCTAGCCTGAATTAAAAATTCACACTCGAGAACAGCCATCATACAGGTTATCAGAAACACCCCAAGTCTCTACAATGAATCAACAACTCAAGAAATATATCTAAAGGAGGTAAGGATATATTTCGCACCAATCGATTGTCATCACTATGGTAGATCAGTATAAGAATAAAACTCCAGAGCGTACATGATTACCTTCATAAAACTTTATTATTGCCATCATGTTTGCATTCCCATTCAAGGTTGTTACAAGACCAAGATTTGCATTTTCCCTGACTTAAGATCCCATTCCCCTGACCACCAATACTTTATTCTGATCACCGTATGAACATATTTTAAAAATAAAAGCTGTCTAATTGATCAAACGATTGTTACTGATTTACATCTTCCAAATCCCACGACATACGCTGATTATTTTCTTATTTTTTAAAATACACATCCATGCTAACCTTTCTTCGTTTTTTTTTTCAGCTACTGTATTACACGAGATTTGTAAGCTATTTCATACAAAAAAGAGTTTCTTTTCAGAGATTGTAAAGAAAAGGCTTAAAGAAAGAATTTTAAGAATTGGTCCGTTTCAGACTCCGTGAGCACTTTAGAAGGCATGGAAAAATACTGGCTTCATCTGACTATTTTAATAAATTAATCAGTTTAAAAAAATTAACATGGACAATTAACAAAAAATAAATAAATAAAACAATGGATTCAAGGAACTTCCTTTGTCAGTAGACTCAGTTCACAATTAAACTTCTTACATTCAAAAAGTTATTGCAATTGGTATAAATAATGACATAAAAACTATGACCTAATAGTCAAATAATATTCATCATCATCATCATTTCCCCTTATCCAGCTCCTGCCGGGTCGGGGTATTTATGGCACTTCTCCACTTTCCTTCCACCATTCTTCTTCCACGATCTTGTCCCAGTCCAGATTTCTTTTTCTTACGCTGTTCCTCACTGAATCAATCCACCTTGTTCTAGGTCTTCCTCTTGCTCTCTTACCCTTGCACTTCACCTCCAGCATCTGTCTTGGTATTCTATTTTCTTCCATCCTCTTTACATGTCCAAACCACCTTAGTTTATTCTTCTCAATTCTCTCATTTAGTTTTCCCATTCCAACTTCCTTCCTAACAACTTCATTCCTCACTCTGTCTTTCCTATCATACTTCTTAGGAATTTCATTTCACTGGCTTGGATTCTACTCTCTTGCCTGCTTGTCAGGGTCCAAGTCTCAGCTGCATAAGTTAATATGGGAACATAGTACACTTTATACATTACCTCCTTGCTTTTCCTTGGAACTTGCTTATCCCAAACAAGTTTTCTTACACTTTGATAGAATGCATTGCTCTGCTGTACCCTCCTGCCAATCTCCATGTCCAACCTACCAGTTTTCATCAATTCACTTCCTAGGTATTTGAACGTGTCCACAATTTCCAAACTCTGACTTCCAATTTTTACAGTGCCCTTTCCTTGTCTTTCCCCTCTTGTCATCACCATGGTCTTGCTTTTCTCTATACTGATTTTCAGGCCGTACTTCTGAATATTTTCGTTCAGTGCATCTAGTTGTTTTTCCACTATTATAGGTAAATAACGTACATGTCACCGATTCTTTCAAAATTATTGCTAAGGTAACAATGAAATTAAAATTTAAAAAGGTCCCTGACTTGGCAGAAAATTTCCCAGACTTCCCTGACCAGATTTTTTCCCCCTGACTTTTTCCTGACCTGTAACAGTCCTGCCATTGCAGTGCGATGTGCTGACATCTGGCAAATATATTGTGACATACGATTATTTTCAAAGTTTTAAAGGGCTGTTTGTGGAAAACCAGGATGATAAATTCTCCAAACAGAAAATCTGCCCTTTCCATTATCTAAAAATTGTAAGTGTCCAGGAATAAATAGGTCTTATGGTAACCCTTTAACATTTAAATGAAAACTGAAATCAATTTCAATATGGTCTCGTATACACTGTATTGGCCGCTTACATGACAAAGAAAGTAGTATAAATTGAAATCGATGGGAACTTGTCATGGTGGTCAACCTGCAGTTATGTTGGCTACCTAATATTGAAAAGCCAATACAAAATTTGAACTGCAGAGTGCACATTATCGCTTCTGCTGAAGGCTTGGTGACTTTTCACATTAGTTGGTAGCACTGCTAAAATTGAAAATTAGACCACCTCAGGGTGACCGCTGGTTACCTAAAATTATTTTCCAGTGTTAAATTTAACCTTTTATTAACACATATACTTTTATAAGTATACTATTTATGTTTATTTTCAAAAAATAAAACAAAATGTATGTACGGTAAATACTTTTATTTATTATAGAACGTAAAATACATAACACATAGTCTCTTACGACAATGTATATCTTTCACAAATTAAATACCTTACATGTTTCATTGATCATATTTCGAAATAATCACAATTATTTAGGTATAATATTTAATCACAGATATTTAGGCGACTTTGAATAGTTTGAAGTTCTTATTTCTTCAAAGTTTTTATTTTCATTTCCAGCTCATGTTGCTTTGTGAACAATTCTTCCTTTTCTTTATTTAATGCCATTAACACTTTATCCTCTCTTCTTCTTCTTCTCTCTCTCGTACTGACTCAACTGCTCTATTTCCGTTTCTCGTAGTTTTTGTTCTTCGATAGCGATTTTTTCCTTAGCCCTAGCCCCACAAGCATTACGAACCATTCCATCATCTATGTTTATGGCATCTTATCCACCTGAATCCTGAATTCCATCCCATGCTCTTCTCATCGCTGAGAGTTTGGTCGTAAATGTTTTCCACTGGAAAAAATGGAAAAATAATAAACCTCCACAAAGGTGTTACCATGAGAAAATATGAGGATGATTTTTATGATCTGCCACACATCTTAATATTCTTCCAAGCCCTTGAACTGTTTAGTATAAAAATGAACCGGGCAAGATTTACTCCTATCAAACTGTTCAAGCTCAGTCTTGCTGACACGGTATATAAAACAACGAAACTGAAGTATGGTTCGAACTGACAAAAGCGCAGTCACATGGTTGGTGATCCATGCTTTGTGAAATTTTCTGTCATGTGGCTAGTGATTGCTCTCTTGCCCACATTGCTCAAAGGAATCCGTTTTTTGCACAGGTTACAAAAAGAATGTTTTGCATTCTTGGGAACAACTTCTAACCAAGGCTGAAAATCTGGGTACTTTGACGGTTACAGCTATTCTGGATTAAATTTCTATAATCCCACCATGATCTTCAAAAAATACTAAATACAAAAGTGTAAATTGTTGAGTGATTTTAGGTTACGTAAACCAATTTGTTTTATTACTCAGTATATCCAAAGAAATTCCATTTACCTGTATGTCACTTCGCTCATCGCTTATTTAAAAAAAAAACCACTTTGGCAGTCTGCAAATGATTTACACACACAAGTCAACAGTACAGGAAGGATGCCTGGGACATAAGTAAACTCAATTCAGATTTTGCGCCATCAGTTCAGTGAATCACGTTACACTCAACTATACCTTATTCTATATAAATTGAGAGTCAAATGACAACACGCCAGGGCCTCGGAGAAGAGCTCATACCTCTTACCGACGTGAAGTTAAAGCCAGCTTACAATTGATACAGTGTCTGTAATATTTGAATCGAAGGTAGTGCACTCGTATAGGGAAGAGCTCTTCTTCGCAGCTCTGGCGTGTTGTTATTACACTCAACTTATGCGGAAGAAGGTATAAACACCCGAGCCATATTTCTTTCTCGCAAAGCTAATTTTTCTGACTTGGGATATCCTGAAAGGCGAACAATCCGAAAAGAAGAAATGGCAGAACGGTCAAATTACGGAATTTAATTTTTAATCTTAACGGTAATTAATCTTGTATGCAAGATTGATCAATACTGCCAACGATGCATTATTATTATGCTCAATCCTACGTCAAGACATTTATTTTTCATCCTGCCAAATTTTTCTCCTGTTTATTCTATGCAATTTAAATTCCCTGAGTTTTCCAGAAAGCGGCCACCCTGCACTTGCTCAGCTCTTCACAAAAACAAATCACACAAATATTTTTCCTTAAAACAGACAAAAAAAAAAAGAAACATACTGCAAACTAAATCCCCAAGATATCACATATTTTGATAAATATTCTGCAGAGCTAGATCATTTGTGGATCAATTAACATTACCTAATATAATTATCTTTGATTAAATGTTTTACTGGCAGTCAACATTATATTTAATAAGTTGAAATATGTCATTCATTATGAAACTCTGGCAGCAAATATACAGTTCACGCCACGGTTTTTGGCTGGCGAGTCCTGATTGCAGTCTGCGGGCCTCACGCATGTGAAATTGATACGCGAGTTTTCAGTTGTGTGGAAGGAAACTCATGCATCAATTGCAAATGCCCGAGGCTCACCATCTGTCCTCTGTATGACTGTGCAATCAGGACTCACCGGCCAAAAATCGTGGCGTGAACTGTACATATATGTAGATAGATATTGATATTATTAGTTCCTTTTGAATTTATGTTAGGTCAAATAAAACAACTTAATCTATTAACTGCTAAATGCTATAAAATCAATTGAGTCAGGTTTCCAAACAGACAACCTTCAAATTCCAGTGCATATTGTCCTATCCTACATAACCTCCAAATCAGTCTATGGAATGACCTAACTCGTATCATTCCTGCATAGGTTCCGAATTCTTGTTTGAATCCCATGACCCTCTTGCAAATGGATTATGAGAAGGAAGGAGAAACAATCAAATTTAAACCCCAGGAGTTTGATAATTGAAAAAGTAATATTTATTTTGCATTACACAATGTAGTACAAGAAATACAATTACTGCATATTATAAAAAGAACCACACAACTGAAACTGCATTCTCGCCCAGGTCTGTTCCATGCAACTTGCTCTTCAACTGGATCTAGTGGACAGATCTGTAAGAATACAAACATGAAGCTATTAATATAATACATGTGGAATGTAATTTATAAGGCACTAAACATGTAAGAAAATACACTGTAAATGACTATAGAGGACCATGGCTATTAGGTCGTTGATTTTACAAAGAGTGTACAAACCATATAGATGGAGGGTAGAAAGCACAACACAAACTCACAACTTCCAGATTTGGCTTCCGTTACTCTACCTCTGAGCTTATGTGGAGACAGTTTTGTTTTTTTATGCATTAGCATGTCCAACATAATTGCTCGCAGGCAGGGCTAAGGAAGTTAGAGCTGGATGTCACAGGTTGTGTCCCACATGTTTTGTACGTTGTAACTTTTAGCGTCCGCCTATGTGGTTTGTAGACACACACTCTGTACAACACACAACCTAATAATAGTTGAAATTTCCTTGCTTGTTTGATGTGTCATCTTTTACAAAATACCTGATATAATGGTATTTGGGCCTTTATCATATAAAATCAGGGAGAAAAACATAACAGAAAGTTCTGATGCACATAACAAGACTTCAACACACAGTGCAATAGTAAAAAAAAAGTAATAACGGTGGGCACAGAAGGTAGAGTATATTGAAAGGCAAGTCGTTTGTCCCTGACGCATAGAATTACATGGCATCCTTGAAGCATGAGTCAACTTCTATGATCTCAAGAGTAGCTGGTAACAGTTGAGGAGAAGAGAACCCTTGAAAAAATTTACTAAACTACTGTTCAAATTAGATTTCCCTTATATATCATGAAATAGAGTAAGATTCCAGCTGTGCTGGCCCTTATCAACGTGAATTATGCACAAGTGCAGTAACGCCAACCCCACGCATACGTTACTAATTGTTTTTGTAAAAGTTACATTTGCCTAGACCAATAATTATTAGGTGGTGGCCCTGTGAGTCACATATGCTCCCCTTTGTCTTTGTCCCAGGCGACAAGAAGTGGAACTACCTACGACGCAAGGAGCTATTAATGAAATCACAGAAGCGGAAGTTAGAAAAGCCATCTCTAAAATGAAGAATCATAAAGCAACACACAAGAACGAAGGGTAAAGTTTATAAAACAGCCGTAAGACCAAACATGGGCTACTACCAAGGCACATCAACAAAAGCTACATACCACTGAAATGCATATGTCACGTTGGGCAGGTGGAGTTGCTCTCAAAGTAGCGCCTATAACTGAGAAACTTTTAGAGTCCAGGCTAAGGTGGTATGGCCATGTTATACGAAGACCGGAAAATCATGTAGCGAAGAAGTGCCTTTCCATGGCTACACAAAAGAGAGGGAGCGGCAGACCTCAAACAACATGGATGACGAATGTCCATACGGACACGAGAGTATTGGGCCTATCTGCTGCTGATGCTTTACAACGAAATGACTGGCGCCTCAGGATTAAGAAAGCCGACCCCGCGTAACGGGAAAAGGCGAGGAAGAAGAAGTGTGGAAATAGTCTCTCTAGACCAGTGGATCTGAACCGGTGGTCCGCGGGAGAAAAGGGTCCACCAGCACGTATAAAAAAAGTGGCCAATAAATGGAGATTTCGAAAACGATGTCCGTTGAACGAGAATCGTCCGAATGTATTTGCGGCGATGACTATCAGGTTTTGAATTGAAATATCTTTAAAATCAGTGTTATTGGGAAGAGTTACAACTGATAAGGTGTATTGGGTGAAGGGGTGGTCCGTACATGATTCAATTTCAGGCTGAGTGGTCCGCACACTTCTAAGGGTTCAGAACCACTGCTCTAGACCAAGAATTACTAAATAGCTCACGCGCTTGATGAACATGGCAGTAGTCGTTTAATCAGCAAGAGGTAAACATCCATATTGACGTAATTTAACATATTTTTCCATTGCACTAGTGATAATGGACCGTAATTTCAATCGTAACCGATCCCTAGAAAGGTATGAAAATGACGCAATACGAGGCAGTGCAACCCATGCGCATCTTCTGCCCCGCCCTGTGCAATCAGTAAATTTCGTCCATAAAGTCGTCTAACCTAGTAGCGACCAATAGTTTTACCCCACCCAACTTTAGTACAAAGAGGAATTTTCGTCTAACCCGGCAACAGGGCAGTGTGGTAAAGTTGGCAGTATTGCCTGACTCAAGCCTTATCCAACATGGCAACCTGTCATACAGTCAGTTTATTACTGCAGAGTTAAAATGTTCATACCTTCCTGATTGAAGTGTGAATGTGGCGTTTCCTAAAAACAGTTAGCCTTTGTTATGGTTAAAGGTAACAGTTCAGGAGTGGTGAACGAGCTACGAAACTACTTAAATTAGCCAAAATACCCTTTGTAATAAAACAATAATAATGTTAATGATTTACGTGCCTTTCAACTACCCTGGCTTTCAGAAACGCAGGGATGCCGGAATTTTGCCCCGAAGGGTATCTTTAACGTGCCAGTAAATCTACTGACATGGCTCCCTCGTGTTTGCGCACCCTCAAATGCCAACTGACTGTGCCAGGATACGAATTGCAACCTAGGACCCAGCAAGCGAGAACGTTACCCCTGAGCCACGCAGCCAGTTCCTTTTTGTAATAAACAAAATTTATTAATCTCATGTAAGGTAACTGTACCGGTTTTCGTCACTGAGCCAGTCGTCGTCACTCTCGTGACAATAATAAGCATGTCAATGGATCTTTCTCAACGCACGAAGTCTTACGAGATTTGTCATACCTTCGTTGCCGATAAGGAACTTTGGGAAATCATGCGTGCGATGTAATAGGCGATTCCCAGCGTCAAACATCTTGTGTGAGTTGAGCTGTCTTGACGCGGCATATTGCTTCTCGCATGTGCTAACCAGGCACGCCAGTTAATTATGTGCGTACGTGTTACATTCCGACATTTTAAAATGTTACAAGTGTGTGATATAGTGGGTAATTGATTCTGTAACATAATGCGATTTGCTATTTCGTGCTCACGTTCCTAGTTTGGTTAGAAATTCTGGTGACATACACTGGATTTAAAAACACGCACTTTACCAAAGCCCGTCATTTGTGACGAAAATTGGCACATTGTCATATCTCCTTGTAAGATCTAACTAACAGAGGCAATATACTTATAATGTAGTTCTGAAGTGTCCGGCATTAACTAAATTGTCGTTTGATCATCGTGTCCAATAGTCGTCATAGCTGACGATCTTTAGAGCACATGCGTGACTAACACTAGTGGAGGATATTGTTAAAGTTTGCGTTAACGTTTTAGAACCAATAAACATTTACAGTGTGCTGATATTATGTAGATCTGTCTCTGTGACGGCCGTAGGCCTATGCTGGTGTGGTGGTTCAGAGGTAACATTCTCGCCTGTTGTTGCAGGATCGAATCCTGGTGCTGTCATCTTCAATTTGAGGGTGCACAAATGCGAGGGAGCCGTGTCAGAAGATTTTCTGGCACGTTATAGATCACCCTTCGGGGCAAAATTCCGGTACCCCGGGGTCTCTAAAAGCCGCAGTAGTTGGGGGCGTATAACAACATTATTATTATTATAATCATCAGTAGGTCTAGGCCTAGGGTTTTTAGGTGAGCTAAAAGGGATTCGTTTCAAGTTGAGATGAAAAATATATTCTAAGACTAAATATTTGCTTTCAAGTAATATCTCGAAACGCACATTTCTCAATTAGCCTACGATATTCAGCAAATGGAAGCTGCTACTAAGGTCATTGAGGAGGACGGCATGAGTATCACAACGGCCGCGGAGAGGAATGGTGTTCCGAGAAAACGCCCTTTGGGACAAAATTAAAAGAAAAACCAGAGAGAGGAAGATGGGGCCAAGTTCCTTATTAGCAAAGGGTGTTAATTCAATGGGTTATCTCACTAGGAAAAGCGGGGTTCCCGGTAACAAAGGACAATTTGCAAAATAGCGGCCAGCACTTCAAAAAAGAATTGAAGAGGTTCTCTCCTCTCAAAGATGGGCGACCAGGGAGGAAAAGGTGTGCATCTTTCCTAAAAAGAAATCCAAGCCTGTCTTTACGAATCCCTCAAAATTTGACAGTAAATCATGCTGCAATATTACAGAACATCAAATTAAAACCTACTGTTATTTGGTGGAAAACGGCTTACAATCTATCTTGTCAGACCCTCGGAGATTGTTCAACGCAGACGTTATGTTACACCAGGGTCTGGTCTCACGTTTTATGTGACTACGCATAACAACCCGGAAAAGGACCATTCTCGCTTGAACACCGACCGGGGAAGCCTACATCAATACACGTTCTTGTGGTTATATTGTTCGAATTTCAATTATCATTAATACTGCACTTTAAATTAATACAAAAATAACTTATAATAAATATGTTTAGAGCAGAATTACGATATTTTCATGCCCGTATGTCTTCTACCCACCATTCCCGCTTCCCGATGCCTTCTTTTTTATTAAATATTTCTTTTTTATAAAAAAAACTATTACTGGTACTGTTTTGTGTTTTTTGTTGAACACAAATTACAATTGTCAATACAGACCAAAACATGGAATTTTTTTCCCAATTCTGGTATTGTTTTTTCATAAACGTTAGCCTCCAAGTCGATAAATCGGGGTCTTCCGCAACAATTGATGGTAATGCATTATAAACAGCAGACAAGAAAAATTAACAATGTGACGGCTATTGGTGCAAACGGGTGACAAATAAAGGAAAAATCCAAAGGCATAGTGCCGAGGACTAGGGCAAAAACTTTTTTAAAAAATACGTAATTTTCAAAAAAAGAATATTTTCGATATTGAGAGTTTCCTAGTGTTTGAGTAGAGTTTGAGGTTAGGTCCAGTGCTTTTGTTGATTAAATTTACCAAAATGTATAAGGTGTATATATTTTCTTGACTAAATCTGTCTTAACATGACGACCATTGGTGCATTTACCTTAATTCTTTTTCAGTATTAGGGAATAACCCATCTCATTTGGGTACAATCGTGTTCACCGACTGTAAAACACCAAACTTTCATTTACTAATGCAACACTGAAAAATGGCTTCAAACACCATAAACTTTTGTAATAAATAATAATAGTGGAAATGCTGTGGTAATAGATGTTTTCTCCTCCACTGACTATAACCCATCCTTCATCCCCTTTTTTGATCAAAACTTATATAGTAAAATTCCAGTTGTGACTGAATTATGGGACAAATGAAATATAGCCAACCCCACGCATACGGTACCTTCGCAGTGCAAATGGTAGGATTTAGAACCAAGTCTGTAGCTTTTACAATGCGCATGCTCTCAGATAGGATGAGAAGATACAAACACAAAACAAACTTATGTTTTTGGTGTGGAGAGCTGAGATATTTATGTTGCGAGAGCAGAATATAAGAGAGTCGCCAACTGATTACGGAAAAAGACTACAAGGGTGTTATTGCGTTATTTCAGCAGTGCCAACATTATCGTTTGGTGCCAGTTTTGCTGCTAAGTTCGAAAGCAGTGAACATTGAATAAGGCTTTACATACAGCCACATACATAACCTGGGGCATATGCACCCGATCCCTTTCCTGTACTACAAGCAGTAATTTTGGCTCTTCTTTTGCAGTGCCTATGCATGACCGAACTATGTATAAAGCCCATACTATAATATGTGTCACAGATGCAAACTTTCAGAACACCAACAAGGTCTCATAGCTCTTGACTCCTATAATGTGCTTCAGCGTACTCACTCGTAGCGAGATTAGATGACTGCCTGGACAAAAATTACTGATGTAAAAGTTGGACCAGAGCAAGCCATACATCGCTACCGTACTTGGTTCGACGACTGCCTTGACGAAAGAGACCCTTGGCCGCTACTTGGTTAGAAGACTGTCTGGACGAAGGTTAGGTTTTTGTGTACCCATACGGTACTAATTGAATAGGCAGTATAGGTAGCGTTCTGTGAGGGGTTCAAATGAAAGAAACAGTGGTTTTGACAATGATTACAGTCTAAATGTGTTGTCAACAGTGGCCCGCCAACCCGACCATTCTTACCTTCATTTTGGGCAATGCAATGAGTTTTGACAAAGGTTTTAACTTCTGAAATTTGCAATAAATACCTCTTCTAATGATTCAAAATTGATCTGGGAATGATCTAGTTCACTCCCCGGCTGTCTATAACCAGCGACAGGCGAATGATACTCAAGTTCGAGAGGGCTCGTGCCGAATCGATATGCAACGTAGCTCGATACAGTATCGAACCTGCTCGAACTGTAAGCCGACCTCACACATAAAGTATGCGGAGCACTGACGGCCTAGACATTGTTTTCTGCAACCTTTCCCTCGCGAATGTTATGTGTGAACCTATTAAGTCTATTAGAGGTTCGAATTCCACTGTCGGCAGCCCTGCAGATGGTTTTCCGTGCACACCAGGCACATGCTGGGGCTGTACCTTAAAGGCAGCCGCATCCTACCGTGCCTAGCCCTCTTCTGTCCCATTGTCACCATACGACCTATCTTGGTCTGTGCGACGTAAACCAAATCGTACATAATAATAATATTAATATAGATTATTCCTGCCCCCGTCACTGATACGTCTTTGGTTTCGCATATTCAAATACTGTTGCCGCACCATTGTACGATGAACGTGTAGTGACCCGTCGCCTTTGTTCTGTACACTCCAATGATGTTCTGTAGGCAGTTTGTATATTCTGGGGAGACATGTGCATCGAATCATAGCACAAACACAGATTGTGGCTGTCTCCACATTACAGATACAGTTTGAAGGGGTTATACGCACAAACTATACAGCAGTGCACAGCAAACACAGGACGAGCCGGTTCCGCCTAGCACAATGCTCGAACACAGCCTTCTTGAGGATTCTGGCCTGATAAGAACACGCCGATAGGTCGCAGTGCACTCAAAAGGTCGTGCAAAGCTCGAACTTGTTCAAACTGACGTCTTCTGTTCCAGCAGGAGCGAATGATACTCAAGTTCGAGCGGGCTCGCACTGGCACGTTACACAACGTAGCTCAATACGGAATCGAACCTGTTTGAACTGTTAGGCGACCCCACTCATAAAGTAGGCGGTGCACTGACGGCCCGGACGATATTTTCTGCTACCTTTCGCTCGCGTACGGTATGTGTGAACGTATTAGACTGTTAGTGGTTCGAATCCAACTGGGCAGTCCTGCAGATGGTTTTCCGTGGTTTACCATTTGCACACTATGCACATGCTAGGGCTGTACCTTAATACAGGCCACGGCCACATCCTTCCGCATCTAGTCATCTTCTGCCCCATTGTCACCATACGACCGATCTCTGTCGGTGCGACGTACAGTAAATCAAATTGTACCTAGGCTAATAATAATATTAATAAGATTATTCTCCACCCCCCATCTCTGATACACCTTTGGCTTCTGGGAAGGATGTAATACGTCGAGGATAGTAGCAAACATATGTTCCTGCAACGGAAGACATTGATCACTTATAGCCTATACACATACTCTTGCCGCATCATTGTACGAAGTACGTGTTGTGACCCGTCAACTTTATTCTGTGAACTCCAACGATGTTCAGTACGCAGTTTGTATATTCTGGGGAGACATGTGCAACGAATCATCGCACAAAGACAGATTGTGGCTGTCTCCACATTACAGATACAGTTTGAAGGGGTTATATGCACAAACTATACAGCAGTGCATAGCAAACACAGCACGAGCCGGTACCGCCTAGCACAATGCTCGAACACAACCTTCTTGAGGTTTCTGGGTTCGTAAGAGCATGCCGATTGGTCACGGCGCGCACAAAAGTTAGAACTCTGACGTCATCTGTTCGAGCAGCTCGAGCCGAGCTCAAGCACATCACTATCTATAATCCACCCGCCATCCCAAATTATAACATCACTTATATAGTAAAAATTCCAGCTGTGTCTGCCATAATCAGCATTACAACCGTATTCCCCGTGAATACGGTACTAATTGTACAGGTGGTCTATCGTCCAGATCAATGTTCTTTTTTTTCAACCGTGCCCCGCAAGCTTCCCGCGACCATTCTAACCTTCGTTTAGTCTAATCTAATGGTTTTTGACAATGGTTACAGTCTAACATGTCCAGTTCAATGGTTGCAGCCTAATGTGTCCAGATTCTTGTTTCCAGTCGCAGACGAATGGGTTTTGCCTAGTGGTGGTGTATTTTATATCTTACATGTTGGGCACACTGCCGAAACATCAATGTCTCGTCATGTGTTGCTCAGCTGGAGTGAGCAACATGGCTGCCATAGTTTAAATTTAACGAGTATGAAACATATATAATTACGTAATTTAGCACATATTTCCAGTATATTAGTCATAATGAATGGCAATTTCAATAGGTATTGTCCCCTGGAAACCCTGAAAAGGTAGGAAAATCATATATTGTCATTCACCATCTAACAAACTGTTCAAGTCAGGTTCCTGTGTCCTGCACTGCAAATCAAACTATTTATTGAGTGTTGCTAACAAAATGACTTAGGCTGATAATTGAAATGCACCACCAAAATCTTCTTTTTTTCAGGTTATACGGTAATTTAGGATGCCTCAATAATTGGGAACATAGGCCTATTGTGTTGACAGACTGAAAATTCGCAATATCAATACTGCCAACCGGACACTAACAATTTGGGGCATGATGCTGCAGTGATCAATTGCCTCTCAGCAAGGCAATTTCCGGGCAACGCCTATTCTCAAATGTTATATTGTATCTTAACAAGTAAAACACTTTACTGGTGAATTTTGCATATGCCCATTTTCAGTACGGTACCTCGGCTTAAAAACATACGCTGTATACACAAGGAATGAGGCAAAAATTATGGTTTGATAAAACGAATATTAAAAAAAATCCCTTTGGAAAAGTGAATAAAATAACGGCAAATTGTATTCATAAATAAAACTTACAGGCTGTTTCGTATAAATCTTAGATAGATATATATTTTATTCAATTAATTCCAAAGAGCCATAGGCTCGTACAGAGGAATTGTACAGTAATATGTGTGTTTACACACCAAGGAAGAAAATTCTGAAGGTACCGTAACACAAATTGATGAATAAGGACATAGGCCTATTATAAGGTTGATACCATATCTAAGATTGTTTAGACCAAGGTCCCTTAAAATGATAAGCACTTAGGATTTTTAATCTTATACATAACTTAACTTATTTGATGTATTAAGATGCATCGAATTTTTCCCACAATACTTCCATAGTTTTCCTCTTAAATACCGACAAAGTTGGTGCACTTTTTACTTCATCAGGAAGTTTATTATATGACTGTGATGCAGAGAACTTGAAACTATTTCTACCATATTTAGAAGAGTGAATGATATATAAGGCTACGTCCTTCGCATGCCTAGTTCCATAAGAATGATTGTCTGAGTTCAAGATGTAGGGAGAGCTATAGAGTATTGTGTTGTGTTTAATCTTGTATATTAGCATAGCTGCTCGGAGTTCTGCACTTATGCTGAGGGGTAGAATTTTACTTTTGATGTACAGATCTATTACTGGAGTGCAGTAAGGAAGGTTAAATATGTTTCTAATAGCCCTATTCTGAATAGTCATTAAATCATTCAGTGTGGATTTCCTGCAGTGAGCCCAAATAACATTTAAATATTGGAGCTTGCTATGTACAAGTGAATAGTAGATTTGTTTTACAAGGTTTAGGGGAATAAGATACCGAAGTTTCCTTAGGATCCCCACTACAGGTGAGAGTTTCTTAGCAATTCGTTCAACGTGTTCAATCCAGGTCAGGTGTTTGTCGATGATTAGACCTAAATACTTTGCCTGATTAACCTCTTTTATTTCAATATTATTTATATATATTTTGTCATGTGTGATTTCTTTCATGCTTTGTTTTGAAATTACCATGTAATTGGTCTTCTGTAGGTTCATTGTTAATTTATTGGCCTGGAACCATTGTGAGAGAGTATTTATATCTTGTTGCACATTTTGTATGATTTCAATTATGTCTTTCCCAGTGTAGAAGATATTTGTATCATCTGCATACAATTTGATATGCCCTCTCAAATTACATTCCACAATATCATTTATATACATTAAGAATAATGTAGGTCCAAGTATAGATCCTTGTGGAACGCCATGAGTTATATATTTTCCTGAACTTATGCATTTATTCAAAGCTACATGCTGCTTTCTTCCAAGAAGGTAGCTTTGGAACCATTTTAGAGCTATACCTCGGACACCAGCATTTTCTAACTTTGACAACAGTATTTTATGATCTACTGTATCAAAGGCTTTTGTGAGATCAATAAATAACCCAACTGCCATATTATTTTTGTCAATAGTTTCTTGTAGCATTGTTATTAGGTCAATAGTTGCTGCCTCAGTACTAGATTTTTCCCTGAATCCATATTGCATATTATGAAAGAATGTATTCTTGTTCAGAAATGAAAGCAATCTTGTTTTTACCACTTCTTCCAGAATTTTTGAAACTACCGATAAAATAGAAACAGGTCTATAATTATTTGGATTTCTTTTGTCACCACCCTTAAATATAGGAACTACTTTGGCCACTTTTAAGTCATCTGGTATCATGCCAGTAACTAAGGACTCATTAATCATTTCAACCAAGATTTTAATAAATGATTGCATATTGTTTTTAATGAAATTTGTCTTGATCCTATCTAAGCCACAGCTCTTTTTATTCTTTAAATTTGTGATGATGGACTTGACCTCTGCTTCATCTGTTGGACATAAGTAGAGGGAATTTGACTGCTTGTGGTCCTTACTGAGGATTTCCTTCTGTTCAGGAATAGCTTTTGCTAGACTTCCAGCAATGTTTGTGAAGAACAAGTTGAATTATTCGCATAGCTCTTGATTGTCTGTGATAATTTTGTTGTCTATTTCAAGTGAAGTGCATGTCTCAACTGTTGGTTTTTTGTTGTGTATGATTTCTTTGATAGTCTCCCAAGTTTTTTTTGGAATTGTTTCCATATGTTCTGAATTTTTCTGAGTAGTAATTTGACTTTAGTCTTCTTTTTAAGTTTGTTACACTATTCCTGCATCTACAGTGTTCTTGGTTCATATCATTATTATTTTTGTGAAGGGGATTTTTGAGCTTTGCATGCAGACTGTCTCGTTGTTTTATAAGTGTAAGGAGTTCAGCTGTGACCCATGGTAAGTTAGTAGTCTGTCTTTTATTGTTAGTTTTGTTTGTTATTTTTCTTTGACTATGCCTGTTCCTTAGATTCAATTGTTTGATGAAAGAGTTATATAGAGAGTTAACAGTACTGTTTGCATCATTATGGGAATCAGCGTTTATAGATATATTAGTTTCAGGAGTGTGTTGCCTATCCCAAGAGTCCTCGTGTGTTGTTGATTTTGTCGAGTTATGTGACTGAGTGTACGTGCTATAATTGGTCTTGGAAATATCAAGAATTAATATACTGTGATCACTAATATCATTGCTGACATTTGATATTTTATAACTTAATTCTGAATTGTTTAGTGACACGTGATCTATTAAGGTAGCTGCAGTGTCACAAAGTCGTGTAGCATATTTAGTGTTGCACTGTTTAAACCCATAGCATGCTATTAGATTTAGATATTTCCTTCTTAATTGATCATCAGCTAGGATATCAATGTTGGTATCTCCGAGGAAGATGCATAATTTATTGTTTATCTGGCTAAGAAAACTTTCAAATGAATTTAAGAAGGGTATGGCATTGCTTCTATTGGGGTTATATGCTGCAATAATATCAATGCTTTTATATGTTGGCCTATTACTTTTAACATCATCTCTGAATACCTCAATCCACATCAAACTATGATTCATTTCACACTTTCTTTTAACATTCACTTTCCATTTGTGTGATACATAAATACCCAGACCCCCACCAACTTTGTCATCTCTATGAGCAAACACACTTGTGAAATTGTTGAAGTTATAAAAATCTGCCTCATTACTTTTCACCCAGGTTTCTGTAACTACCAATACATCTATCTGGCCTATCATTTGCAAGAGAATTTCAATGTCATCAAGCTTATTCCGAATACTTCTGTTATTAATGTACAAACACCTAACCTCTCCACCTAATTCTAATGAGTTTATGCATGCACTTATATTACAGTCCTGTTGCATGAACTCATCCAAACAGTTGTACTGATGTTCACTGCACTGTACTTCACCTAGGTGTCCACTTGTAGTCAGCGCTTTCTTCTCTCTAAACAATAAGATATCATCACTCGTTCTAGCAATTAGTTTTCCGAGAGTAAAAACTTGGCAACTCTGTTTAAAAGTTTTCCAAATTTCATTGTTCCTCTTCTATTGAGGTGGAGACCATCATAAGCAAGGTCCCTGTCTTGTAACCAAGAGTTCCCTTCTAAAAAAATAATGTTTTTTTCACTACACAACCAATCCAGTGTTGAATTCACGGCATTAATGTATCGTGAGTCTATGTCACGTCTTTGTAATACACCACTAACACACACTTTCGAACTCGGAAAGGCACTCTTCACTTCGTCCACGAGCTTGTCCATGTCATTCATAATGTGAGTTGGTGTTGGAGAACTGTTCAAGCAATTGGTCCCTACATGAATCATTACCACCTCAGGGTCTTCTCGAACCTCGTTTGCCCATACCTTTGTAGTTAATTGATCAGTTCTTATTCCTGGATAGCAATAGACTGCGGCATCATCAACTACTGGGCCTACATTTCGCAGAATTGAGTCACCCATGACAAGTACACGGGGACGTCTCCTTTTCTTAGGGTTATGGGTAGGTTTGTCGCGTCTGGATGTCTCGTTTTCAATACCGGTATCTTGTCTTTCTTCTACTTGGGAATCGGAACGGCTGAGGATTTCAAACGGATTCTGGGAGATAAAGTCGTTAGGAATATTCCCAGATTTCACCAAGTTAGGCCTACTTCTTGGAAAGCGTGCATTGGTTTTAGACCTAACCTCTAAATAGTCTGCCTGAGTAGGCCTATCTTCTTCTGCTTGTAGTCGTTCTTTAAGGAGACATATTTGTGACTGTGCATTTTTTAAATCAACCACAAGCATTTTGATTATTTCCTCTTTGGAGGCCAATTCTAATTTGAGGAGTTCAGCTTCATTCGCCGCTCGCGGCAACTCGTACTTGTTTCCCTGTTGATTTCGTTCACATCTCAAAAGTTTTTCGCCACTACATGATTTGTCTTCACAATTAAGACACACCTCTTCAAGAAATAAAGAATTGTTATCACATTGAACACTTACATCACCCGATTGGGAACAATTTTCAAGAGATAACCGTTTGTGACTTACATTTAACATCTTTGATCTTCTCCTCTGAAACTCTAGTTAGTTGGTTAATGGGGTTTCAATGGACTGAACTATGATGTCATCTGCCCCCTAAATTCTTATCTCGGCTCTTCTGCGTCCGTCTGAAAAGAAAGGAAATATTGTAAACACTCCCTAATGAATAAAATAAGCGTTCAGTACATGTTGAAAGGCATAACTTTTACTTACTTTTGATTATAAATAATAATCAACTCCAGGCTTCATTTCCTTCGGCAATGGCGGTCCGACCCACAAAGGTGCCGCGGCATTTCAACAAATCTTTGACTCGAACGGTCACGTGATGTTTGTCACGTACAGGCAGCGGAAAGGAACAGTAATAAAATACACATGGAAGGGGTATATTAGGTGGCCAATCACAAATCAAGGCAATGAGTTTCTTCTGATCAATCAGGTGAAGTATCATTACTGTCTGCAGACGTATGTAAAAAATTACCACGCCATATTTGATTTGATAAAGCGGCTTCCGGCTTCCCAAAGAAGATAGGTAGCGGCTTCCGGTTACCTTGGACACGGAGAAGAAAGTTTTGGTTGTTCAACACTGACGCATGCGCACTGGAGCAAGACTTTCCGCTCGCTAGACGCGTCTCCTGTCAATGAAGTGCAAACTGCGTATTAGTTTTGCTGCACTCGGCGTTATGTTTAACTGTCACAGGACTACGGCTTCTTGTTTCGCTCTGTTCTACAGCATCATCCACGATAGCTTCAACAATAGAAGTGGAGATAATTATGGATTCACCTTCACACCCGGCCTCCAAAATTCTTGTAAAAGCACAGTCTATATTTTTAATTTTCTCGTATAGTTCAGTTTTGGTGAATGTTTCTAATCACACACTTTCCGACACGCTACAAACTGTCCGCTTATTTAATCTATCCTTGAACATTTCTCCTAAATGTTCACCTTTAGAATATTCCGCGATAACATTCTTAGGTTTCTCCCATTGTTGTAGGAAGAAAGTCTTCGAAGAATCTCTCTCGGCATTAACATAAATGCAAAGCGCAGCAATGTGCTTGCAGCATTTGGAAAGGCCTGCTTTGCATTCACACTCGGCTGACTGAATGTTCCTGTTGCAATCGATCTGTTATATACGGGAAATATATATAATAAAGTTATGTTTAAAATTAATAGTCTAAATATGCATTGGGACGATAAACAGAATTCCTGAAATGCCCTCTGCTCATTATCTCTTCCGTATCTCACCGGCCGCGGTGGTCGAGAGTGCTAACGCGCTACCTTGTGCCTCGCTGGCATCGGAAGAGCGTGGGTTTGAATCCCACCTCGGCCGTCCTGAAAATGGTTTACGTGGTTTCCCATTTTCACCACCAGGCAAATGCCGGGACGGTTCCCTTCAATAGGTCCACGGCCGATTTCCTTCCAATATCCCTTCCCTGACCCGTCCTGAAAAGAAAAGTACATGGCCATTGGCTGCATTAATAAAGTAATAAATATACATATGATTTGTGGACCAAAAAGAAAGGTAAATATTACCTTAAGTTTAACAGCATAATGCGGTTGATTAATGCTCGTTTCTCTGTAACAGAAGCTGGATATTTCTTCTCCCAATCGTTCCTTCACCTGAAATATGTGATTACTTTCATTGAGCTGTTTGCCTTTCTTTAGCGTAGAAGCTCTAAAACACGACGTATCCCACCGAATCTTCTGAAATCCCACGTGAACCTCTATGGACGACGACATTTCAGCTTTAAATTGCTTCCTTCACTATCACACTTGCTTCTCCCGCACAAGCCAGTACACACACTCGCCACATGGATGTTCTGAGCGACTTGCCGCTAGGAGCGCCAGCAAGTAAAATATCGCCATGCGCACGAGGTCTATAATGGAGAATAATGCTTTGATTAATGAGGCAAGTCAAGCCAAAAGGTTTAGAAATGCATACTAAGATCTTGGACTAAAGTTGGCTAACACTATCAAAGACTAGTTTATCAGAAAATGTAGAGACAATAGCCTTTTTTTTTTTTTTTTTTTTACGAGCAACGCATTTTATTCACTGACAGAAAACATGTACATATACAGATGTATCAAAATACAGGGTGAATCCCACATAAGATAAACTTGTGCGTGGGCTTCATGAACACAATTTCTTAATTTATTTGCAACATGGTATTTGACTGATAATAGTAAGAAAAGTTTATAGTAAAGGCAAAATTAAAAGGATACTAAAATAAAAGAAGATGATACATTACTTATTTGTGACAGTTGGTTTAAATATGTTGGTGAAAATTTATAAGTTCATTTACTTTATCAAAGTTATTAAGCAGCCATGTAAAAAAAAGCCTTTCTTCAGTATATTCAGGGTGTTATTTGTCACATTTACTGGCAATATATTGTATATCCTAGTGTAAGACAAGGGGTGGAATTCAGAGACATTTCTTGAGGACACCTTGAGGAGACCTTGACTAAGGAGGCCTTGAGGCTTCCTCCAATCTGAAGGTCTCCTTGAGATTGATTTTGCCGTCAGAGTCATTTCCTTAAGGAAGGTCTCCTTACTCAAGGGATCCTCAAGGCTTCCTCAAGGCTTCCTCGAAAGTAAGATTCACTGGTACCAATTACCTACGAAAAGTTTCACTAGTGTTATTCGAATGAGAATTAAAGCTGTCGTGTCTTACAATATAATCTGATGTTGCATGATATTAACGTTGATATGTTAAACATTATAATTGATTGTCAGCTAGTCAAGTAGGATACATGTGTGATTAGCGCGTACTTATTTCAATATTACTTTTTGAGATTTTTGGCAACGGTCAGTGTAGCTTTTGTTTCCAGACAAGCTATGAAGCAATCGTCGCGCCCCGGTATTTCACTTGCAGCTGATGGGAGAGCAGGGCCACCAGCATCAGAGACCTCTCTCGGTAATTGAAATAACTACTTGTAGAGATTCTGCTGGTCTCTTCGCTTAATGCAACGAAGCGGTGCAGCGGGGTGCAGCGCAGCGCTTAAATAGTGAAGCAAACCAGCACGGAGACGGAATGGCTTGGATTATTATTTTGATATAATAATTAAATGACTTAGCGTTCACTTGGTTAAAAGCGGTAGCATGAAGTTTAAAATCGGATGAAAATATATTTTGACATTTGTGGCTGTAGTTTTATATGTGTACATGTGATTTTATAATTGAACGGAAAAATGAAATTTTGGCCAGGATATTCAACAGTTATGTGTGCAATTTTGATGAGGTTATGGTAGGCTATTAAATGGGCGGATATTTACACGACATTTTTAACAATCTTCCGTTGCATATAATATGTAACACGCTAAAGTTACCTTCATTTGCACAACTAGTTTCCTTGTGCTATTGAATATTGAAGTACATACTTGACAATACAATTGGGTATTTATAAATGGGGGCTTCATAAATGCCATTCCCTGACCCGGTCGGTCGACCGGAAGCAGGCTGTGGATTTTCATTTCATTTGATTTATAAATGTGCTACCTCGAGCGGCTTACTGCATGCTCTAAATATTTTAATGTAGCCTAAAATTCCGCAATAGAAAACCTCAAAAACGTAGAAAATCACTGGTCTAACGTCGCACCTGTAATTCAAGAAGGGCCAAAATATAACAAATTTTCACAATCAGACTCACATTATAATTATTAATAACTCATGATAAGACAGTGATTTTATAATTTAAACAAGTAAACATCGAAGTACGTACACAGCAAAATTGCATCTATTTATAAGATCCACCTACTTGAAAACAAACTCGACTCGGCGACTTTTCTTTATAAAACTATCAATAACTTCATCATAGAAAGAGGACTGTAGGCATATTTTTTACAAGCAATCCTTTTTCAATCGACAACATAGCCAATGATGATAGCCTCTCCTGAATTTGAGTCGATCTGCAATATGTAATAATGCGTCTCAGTGTCGAAAAAGAACGTTCTGCAGGTGATGTAGCAGCAGGAATTGTTGCTACCAGTTTGATGAGCTTGAAAATCACTGCCATATCCATGAACAATTTGTTAGTATGCATAAACTGCGTCAAGTCTGAAATACTTTTCTCTTTGAAGTCAGGAGATGAGTACGGTACATCACACTTAATTCAGTTTCTAAGCGAACAATGTCGAAAACTTACCCATAGGTCCTTTTTAGGGCAGTAACATAACTGTCTGGAAACTTATTTCTGTGCTTTCACAATCCAGCAGCAAGAAGAACAATGCATTTGAAACGCTCTTCTATTTGGACAAGTGCATTGTCAATAATTTAATTGAATAGACGTTAGTATTTTGATTTTTCTGGTTCACCACTTGTTGCACGATTTTTAGAGCACAGCTGTCCTCCATAAACATCGATTTTGGTATCAACATGTCCATAAATACTATCTAAATTTTCATCTCACCTAGACTGAGTATTTAAAAAAGAGTTCAACCTTCTTTGCCACAGTACTGTACATCCAAACTGTTTGTTTGTAAAATATTGAACACGGTATCGGAGAATGAAAAGATCTTGGAAAAATTGCCAGCAGAAACCGAGTGTTGAACTTAAGTAAGAAGAACAAAAATCCTTGTGCTTTCAATGTAGTAGCTTTCTGTAGCTCTCAGAACAGAGCTTTCAACTACACATTACAAACGTGACAGCTCACAGTCGGCCTTGGACAGAAGGAACCTGCGCGCGCATACATTTCTCGCTGTGTCGACGGCTCCGCTGAAGCTCCTAAGACACGAGCAAGCCTCGCTGTACTCGCCAAGATATATGCAACATGCGATTCGTTTAACGCAGATCTATTACAGATACGGTACATATTGTAATTTATAAATCTCGCCTGGTTTAGAAAAATATTGCACTCGCGCGGTAAGCGTAGCATGCTCGGAGAAATCGCCTCTGAATTCTTATGTGCTGTAGGTAGAGGATGGAGGTTGAGGGAATAGCATTACTCAAAAAGCATGAGCAATCTATGTTAGCAAGGGGTAGAACGCATACCGTAGGCTATATTAACGTCCAGAACGTTTGCCTATACCAAAAGTAAAAAAGGAAGGAAGCTTTTAGTTTTACTTGATCGTTAATCATGTGATCATTAGCCTCGCGACCTCCTTTTTACGTGGAATCCGAACCACGGGACATGGCATTTCACTTCGAAAATCTCACATGCATTGACCAGGAATCGAACCCGGTCCACCTGGGTGAGAGGCCAACAGTTTGACCGCAGAGCTGCCCCCCCCCCCCTCATTGCCTATATCAAACAGAACAACTGTGAACATGTTGTCCAGTAGCGTGGGTCTTAATGAGCACTGTTGCTGCATAGAGACTGGCGAGAGAAACAAAGAGAAGACTCCGCTCTATGCTCACCGTATACACATGGCCTTCCCTTTAAACACAAGCCGCTTCAAATTTATGTGCATGTATGAGATGGAAGACCTAATCCTATGAATAACCATGCTTACAACGGAGTGCGCACATTTTTACTATTGCAATATGAGGCAGATATTGTTATAAGATGTCACAAAAGTTATACGTGCACAAGTCCACCTTCAGGTGTAGCGACTAGCATTCTTGGTATCAACATGTCCATAAATACTATCAAAATTTTCATCTCACATAGACTATTTAAAAAGAGCTCAACCTTCTTGCCACAGTACTGTCGCCCAAGAGGTGCGGGTTTGTTTTCCGGCCCAGCCAATCAATTTAATTCTGGTCTGAGGGCTGGAAAGAGGTAAGTCAGCATTGTGAAGCAAACCTGAAAAGAAGTGGGTTGAATTCTCACCTCAGCCTTCCTGGAAGAGTATCCCATGGTTTCCCATGTCTACTCCAGACAAATATTGGGATGGTTCCTAACTTAAAGGCCACGGCTGCCTCCTTCCCATTCCTCACCTGAATTACAATTGCACACACTCTAAAATAGACACCACAGATTATCAAGCAAATTCTATACACACATCCAAGTAACGTGGCTAAATGACCAAGATGGCCAAGCCCCTCAAATGAAACATCATTATTAAACGTGACATAATCTACACTCCATGTCATTCTTAGTAACGAGGAAATACAAATACAGAGATTGAATAAGTTTTTGTTTATCGGGGACCAACTTGTGGTGTAGTGGCTAGCATAGCCTAATTACACTGCAACGGCTCATCAGTGGAATTTGATCCAGCGATCCCGCGCTTACGAAGCAGGGCTCTTACCGCTGCACCATGTGCTCTTTGGCTTCTTGCTAGCGTACAACGCACATGGACGCCGCACTGCAATTGCGAATAATTAATTTCTCGGAAACTGCTGAGAAGCGCCACTTACTACTTGCACCTGGTATATTCCTGGCCATGGCCTACACGTGTACTGAAGATGGTTGGAATTGGTGACCTATGCATCGTATCCTCCCCTTGTTAGCTGTTGCCCATGAGATCCAGATTCGATTCACGGCTCAGTCAAGAAATTTAGTTTTGGTCTGGGTTAGAACATGGTACAATATTGCCTTTTGAGGTAAAACTGAGAAGAGGTGAGTTACCTCACTTCAATTATGAAAACACACACACTTGGAGAAACCACAATAACGCAGGCCGTCTGAAAAATTTGTGTTATCACATTTGAATTCGAAAGCTTCTGTAAAAAGCCATACGCTCTGAAATTTGTATTATTTGTCGTCTTGCTGTGTAAAACTGTCTGCTGCCACTCGACTTTCTAAGGGACATAGTTATGAATTCAATATTTCAGCTCGCAGCACTTCTTAAAGCTTCACTACTGTACACTGCATTGATCACCAATACTGCCACTCAAGTTTGTATTTCCCCGGCGAACCTAAATATTTCAACGTAATCTTTCTCACTCAATTTATCCCTCCAGTTCATGTGCAGATGTTAACTCCCGAGCGGCTGATCGTAGCATCACAAGGTTTGAAAGTTAGCCTTAAAAGTTTTAGCTCTGTAACATAGGATTATCAAAATAATTGAATAAGTAATTATTTTCGGGCGCGGATAGGTATAAAGATTTCGTACGACACAGCGAGCTTAGCTTATCTAGGTAATGTTCTGTTCTATTGGCTATCATGAGCGAGCGAATGTAGCTCCTACCTCATGTTCAGAGTTTCTTTTATATAGGCTACTGTATAGTAAATTTATTCATCATGTATGAGTTAAAATGCCATAACCTTTTCGATTAATGCAGTTGAACATCTCATGATAAACAAATGGAATCACATGTCACTACAGTGCTGCAAGTTTTGTCTAATTTTTTGTGTGTATGTATATATGACTTACAATGATGATAGAGGATGCCCCAATAAAGATGAATTATGCCCCTAATGTTGCCCAAATTCCTTCTATTCCCTTTAGTCTGGAATTGAATAACCCGCAGATGATGTCAATTTCTTGGTTGGAAGATAGAGATAAAATATGTGTGGAATGTTAACTTTCACGGTCAAGAAATTAAACTCCAGCAATTCTTCTAGGTTTATGCAGTGTCTGGTGTGGAGTTTCTTTCAGATATATAAAACTCTTTCAGCAGACCCTTGGTATAAATGACCAGTCGTATGCATGTGAAAATTTTAGAGACAGTCTACATTATATCATGTAAATACCCTTAACAGTCTTCTGCCACACCTACCCAGCTCCTCTTTGGTCACTATCCTTTGCACTCCCACATTTCATTGTTGTCGGCACAAACCATACACTGACAGCGCGAATAGAACACTGAGATCAGACTCAAAGTGCGCTGGGCAAAAAGACAATGCGCACATCGTTTGCACTGATATCAAAAGTATCAAAGCTCGCTCTGCATGGATATACCATTGTGAACAGCCTAAGAGGACCATGCATTATGACCTGTTTATTATAGTACTTCTTTGCTGGTGGAACTAGAGCACCCTCAGCATTATCTTATCCCTATAAAGGTAAAAAAAAAAAAAAAAGGAATATTGGATTTCATAGCCAACAGGGATGCAGTATAAACCTTGAAGAATTGCTGGAGTTTAAGAGATGTGTGGTATACTTCAGTAAAACCTTGACATGGATTCACAAGATTTAATCTAATTGAAAACTCTGAGTGGCCTTTATGGGAATGGGACTGGGCAACTTAGAAACAGTGATAGAGATGAAGGTTGGCTTTGTCAGAGGCCTATGAGTTAGAACTGCTGAGTGGAGCAGAAATTTCTGATAAAATGTACCTTAAACATTCAAAATCAATCCATTTTTATCAGGCTTCTTCACAATGTTCAGTATATGTATGTGAATCGCTCAGTTTAGACATCCCTTGTAGCAAAATCATAATGCACAAGAATAATGAAAAACGAGAAGGATTTGTCTAGAAAACAAATTAAAAATACAATTTAGAATTATACAAATATGAATCCAGTACAGTGCTACCCTCCATACTAATTTCAATTTCTCCATTTGTTGACACTGCTTCAACAGCTTCTTAAATGTCTGAACATTTGGGGTATAGGGCTGAAAATGTCTCCTGCCTCTCACCACAATACTTGGCCCACTTCCTTTTCCTCTGGCTTACAGAATGATAAAATGGCCCCGCCCCACCTCACACAAAGCATTATATGCCCATTGCCAGCACAAAACCTATCCTGCAAGCACCTTCTGATTAAGAGGAGAGGTTACACATCAGTATATATGCGGTGGACCATAAATATAACAAAGGTGGCGTAGTGGCACAGAGGTCAAGCTGTTGGCCTCTCACCACGGCGGACCGGGTTCGATTCCCGGTCCATGCATGTGAGATTTTCAAAGTGAAATGCCATATCCTGTGGATCGGATTCCACGTAAAAAGGAGGTCCCATGTCTCATGATCTCGAGATTAACTATCAAGTAAAACTACAATCTTCTTTACTTATAAATATAACAGTTTCAGGCCATCATGTGGTGTAGTGACTAGTATAGTTGGCTGTTACCCCTGAGGTCCCAGATTCAGTTTCCGGCTCTGCCAAGAAAATTAATTCTAGTCTAAGAGTTGGAATGAGATTCACTCCGCCTTGTGAGCCAAAGCTGAGAAGAGGTGGATTCGGTTTCTACCTCAGGCATCCTAGAAGTGATTTTCAGTGTTTCCCCACTTCTACTCCAGGAAAATGCAGGGGTAGTTCTAAATTTAAGGCCATGCATGCTTCCGTCCCAATCAGTTGAAAATATACATTACTAAAGACACCACATTCTGTAGGTTATTAGACAAATTCTACATACACCTAAGTGCAGGGGTCTGATAACACAATGTCCAATCGCTAAATGAAAAGTCAGTCTCGGAAGCCAGCAAACTTCTACACCAGGAAAATGCCGATATGGTTCCTAACATATGGTCATGCTCACTCCACTTCCTTCCCAATTCTAGAGTCAATAACAAATATAACCACTGCAAATAATGATACCTCACTAACATCAGACACAGCGGAATGGTCATGAAGTCTCACTCTCTCCTAAGCTCCGAGGTCAGTTAACACACCAAGTGAAGAATTATATATCTATTTATTAACAGCATTTATATATTTATTTAATTTCTTTGACCGAGCTTCAGATTTAAGTAGTCATTGTTGAAGCAAGATGACATTTTTCTATATGGGCCTACACTGCATGCTATTTCTATGTGTCTTCTGATTTCAATGTTGGAATCTAAACTGTCAGTGATGATATTCCCTATTTAGAGTTGTGAACCCGCTCAACTGGAAGACTTCTTCAATATTATTATCTCCCATATTGGAAGATGTTAGGTCTGTATTGCCAATATAATCAATCTAACTTAATAATCAACAAGGAAATTCGTCGAACAATACTATATTATGACAAAATATCACTTCCTAAAACTAGGGTACATGTTTCGAGCTATTCAAATATTTAGCCCTTCTTCAGCCCTCTCACGTCACCAACACATCACCGACACTCATCAATCAACATAATAGAAAACTCATTAAAACACAACTACTGTATATCTACAGACACACTCAAATGCCCTTAAAATTTTATAAAAAACTGTCTCTTCTTTTAGTGCATCTTTGCCCATGTTTTTACCAATTTGTACTATCTTGTATTTATAATTTTGCTGAGCTGGCTTGAACTTTTCATGTGAAGACGGATGTCCTTGGTTCATTAATGTATGGACTCGCTCCAACCCTAAAGAAATGAACTAAAGCTGTCACTATTCATCTGACAAGAGAAATCAAATAGTCTAAATAATTAAATGTGAAGAAGCTTAGGTCAAAGCCAGGCGGGAACCTCATAAGCTGGGGTAGCGGGCCCAAATCCATGCGCCTCACATCATGTAAACTGTAAAATTGTTACAGGCAAATTGTATTGAAGTGTAAATAAAGTGAAGTAAACTAAACAACTGTGTGTTGTTCCGAATGATGCCTGTTGGCAGGAGGAGGATAGGCCGTGGTGAGAGGCCAACAGCTTGACCGCTGTGCCACCACGACCCCTTTGTTATATTTATGGTCCCCTTCTGCCTATCCTCCTCCTGCCGTGTCACTTGGACCAAGGCTATGCTCGCTTCATTAGGCGATTCCTTTCAATATGGAACGTGCAGGTAAGCCAACAGGCATCATTTGGAACAACACATATAGTAGTTTAGTTTATTTCACTTTACTTACACTTCAATTCAATTTGCCTGTAATAATTTGACAGTTTACATGACGTGAGGCACGTTGATTTGGGCCCGCTCCCCCAGATTATGAGGTTCCCGCCTGGCTTTGACGTAAGCTTCTTCTTCTTAGCGTTTTCCCACAGGTGCAGGGTCTGCTGTCCGGATCTTGGCTCGCCACTTGTTATGATCGCGAGCATCATAAGGTGTTAGGCTGTGCACCTTCGTATCATGCCAGCGCTGTTTTGGTCTCCCACGTGGTCGTTGCCCATTGATTTCCAAGCACTGGGTAGAATTGGCTACTGTTCCTGGTGCAGCATGTAGGACGTGACAGCACCATTGGAGACGTTTTTGTCGAGCCTTCTCAGTGATGGGTGAAATGCCCATTTGCTGGCGAATGATGTCGTTTCTTACATGGTCCAGGAGTGTGATGCCCATTGACCAACGGAGCATACACATTTCCATGCTGTGTACTTGGCGCTCTGTCAGTTGGTCGACATTCAGCACCATACAAAGCAACAGGACGTACTATCATGCGATATATTTTGGATTTCAGATGTAGTGGCATCCTTCTGTCGCAGAGTACACCTGTAACTTCCCTCCATCTCATCAAAGCTGCATTTATCCTGCTTCGCACTTCATCACCTATCTCACCATCTGATTGTAAGCGAGATCCTAGATACTTGAAGCTTACCGTCTTGGCTAATGTCTCTCTGTCAACTTGATAGAAGCCGTTGCTTGTACACCTGTAACTTCCCTCCATCTCATCAAAGCTGCATTTATCCTGCTTCGCACTTCATCACCTATCTCACCATCAGATTGTAAGCGAGATCCTAGATACTTGAAGCTTACGGTCTTGGCTAATGTCTCTCCATCAACTTGATAGAAGCCGTTGCTTGTGATGGTTTCAAGGTATTCAGTCTTCTTCTTATTCAGTCTAAAACCGTATTGCAAAAGACGGCTGTTCCAAACTTCAACTTGATGCTGCAGTCCTCCTCTGGTGGTATCAGCAAACATCATCTGCGTATAAGAGAGTCTAAGGAACACAACACTCCTTTGCAGGTCTCATGTGATTATGTCCAAGACTAGGATAAAGAGCAATGGGGACAATGAGGATCCCTGGTGTACACCAAATTTCACTGGGAAGCTCTCCGAGGTGCCGACGGCACAACGTACACAACTGGTGGTGTTTGTAAGCTTATTCACATTTAATTATTTAGATTATTTGATTTCTCTCGTCAGATGAATAGTGACAGCTTTATTTAGTTTCTTTAGGATAGGTCTGGGTTGGAGCGAGTTCATAAATTATTGAACCAAGGACACCCGTCTTCACATGAACCTTTCTTTAGGGATGAAAAGTTCAAGCCAGCTCAACAAAATTTTGAATACAAGATAGTACAAATAGGTCAAAATATGGGCAAAGATGTAGTCAAAAGAAGAGACAGTTTTTTTAAATAAAATTTTAAGGACATTTGAGTGTGTCTGTAGATATACAGTAGTTGTGTTTTAATGTGCTTTCTATTATGTTGATTGATGAGTGTCGGTGATGTGTTAGGGACGTGAGAGGGCTGAAGAAGGGCTAAATATTTGAATAGCTCGAAACATGTACCGTAGTTTTAGGAAGTGATATTTTGTCATAATATAGTATTGTTCGACGGATTTCCTTGTTGATTATTAGATTGGATCTGATGTTCAGAGTAGTCTGGTCGTGATTTTGATGACTGAAACCCATTTTTTTTTCTTATTTACATTAATATGGAGTCTACATTCTTCAGATGTTGGCTGGTAATTGTCGAAGACCATCAAGACTATGGTATCACAGAAGATCGTTGCACCACAGTAGTACAAGTCTATATGCCTACCAGTGAAGCAGCTGATGAAGAAGTTGAAAAGTTTTATAGAAAAATAGATGGAATTCTGAGCTATGTCAAGGGCGATGAAAATGTAATAATAATGGGAGATTGGAATGCTGTGGTAAGAAAAAAGGAAGAGAAGGGAATATAGTAGAAGAATTTGGATTGAGTGAAAGGAATGATTGAGGGAGCAGGCTGATAGAATTCTGCACTGAGCTCAAGTTGGTCATAGCTAACACATTACTCAACAACCACAACAGAAGAATATACTCAGGATGAGACCAGGAGATACAGGGCATTTCCTAATTGACTTTATTATGTTGAAGCAGATCTTCTGAAACCAGATTTTGGATTGGAAAACATATCCCAGAGCCGACATAAACTCTGACCACAATCTGGTTGTTATGAAATGCTGATTGAAGCTGAAAAAACTGAAGAATAGTAAATACCCATAAATGTGGCCAGTAGACCAAACTAAAAGAGAAGGTTGTGAACAAAAGTCTCAAGAGGATTATAAGGGAAGGACTAATGAAGAACCCTGAACTAACTTCTAATGCAGAGGAATGGGTACTTTCGAAGAATTAAATAATTAAGTCCACAAAAGAAAGCATTGATAGAAAGGAATAAATGGGTGGAATTGCTTGGATCACTCAGAATATACAAGAATGCATCAAAGTTGGAACAACAAGAGATGAAAGGGGAAAAGCAGAATATACGTAGATGTCTTAAAAATGGGGTAAACAAGAGGTGCAACGAAGCGAAAGCAGTGTGGTTGAAAGAGAAATGTGCAAGTATAGACAATTGTTTGAAAGTAGGAAAAGTAAATGCAACTTTTTGAAGGATTATGGGTCCTTTGGGGAAAGAAAGGCTAAGTGCTATAATATTAAGGACTTGGATGGAAAACAGATAATAATATTATGTTGAGAGATGGAAAACTTACATAGAGCATTTGTATAGGAATAAGAAGATTGAGAAACATGTTATGGAAAGGGAAGATGAAATTGATAAGGATGAGAAAGGAGATTTAATGTTGAGATCAGTATTTGATAGAGCACTAGAAGACTTAAGGAGGAAGAAAGCACCATTTTCATTCGAGACTGATTAACTAACCCATTTGCTGATCAGGTTATTTCACTTAGTATGTAGGATTTATGAGACAGGTGAGGTGCCCTCTGCTTTTAAGAAGAATAGTATCATCCCTATATGGTTTTTAATATAAATAATTGTTTTGGGGCAAAAAAAAACCTTCTCCCCCCACTATATGGCACCCTGCTCCCAATGATCCCCTATTAGCAATTAGCATTGCGGCCTCCTCTACTTCTACTCCTTTCACTTTGAAATCCTTCAACACTGAAACTAACCATCGCTTCCTAGATCCACCCCTGCTTCTCTTACCCTCTACAGCCAAACTCATTAACCTCTTAGTTAATCTTTCCTCCCCCAATCTCTTCACATGACCCCACCATCCGAGACGGTTCATACAAACAGCATCATCTAGCGTGTTCATTTCTAATTACGAGCATTACGAGCACCCTCCTGCCATTGCACCCATCTATTTGTCCCAGCAATCACTCGTGCTACCCTCATATTACCTCTGGCTTATGTATCTACCCAGCTCTCACTTCTATACAGCAAGTTCGGTCTAAATACTGAGCGATGTACGGAGAGTTTTGTGGCTACATCAACTTCTTTCTTGCGGAATACTGTAGATCGCAACTGAGAACTCACTGCGTTGGCCTTTTTACACCTTGACTCTGTTTCCTTCCCCATACGACCATCCTGAGAGAATACACAGCCCAAGTACTTTAAAATGTTCCACCTGCTCCAATTTAATTCCTCCTATCTGTCATTCTATTTTCTTGAATTTTTCTGTATTGACATAACACTCGTCTTTGAAATGCTGATCTTTATACCATACTCCCTACATTTCTGTTCAAGATCTAACATGCTGGCTTGCAAGCTTTTGATGGTGTCCATCATTACATCCAGATCACCATAGGGCAGACTGCTTACCTGGTCTCCACCTAATTGAATCCCACCCAGCCAGTTTATGCCCTCCAGTAAATGGTCCATATATAAAATAAACAGTAGTGGTGAGAGGTTACAGCCTTGCCTCACTCCTGTAACAACCTGGAACCAAGAATTCATCCTACCATCAACTCTTACTACAGCCCGATTATCAACATAAATAATTTTGATTGCCTGTAACAGCCATCCCTCAGTATGCTCAGCATCTTTTCCTTGGGTACTCTTACCATATGCCTTCTCTAGAGCTACAAAACACAAACATCTGTTCCTCTCATAGCATTTCTCAATACCATGGTACATGCTAAAAATTTCATCCTGACATCCTCGTTTCATCCATCTTTATCTCGGCCAATGATCGAACTCTCCTTTCCACAATGCCTGAGTAAACTTTGCCCGGAACGCTTATCAAAGAAATGCCTCTATAATTATAGCAATCTTTTCTGACCTTGGTTATAAATTGGGGCGATTACTGCTTTTGTTCATTCAGCGTATTTATCAAAAGTATTTGTAAAACTCTTTGCAAACATGGGGAGGGGGGTCAAATTATTAAACTGCCTACCTATCAGCATATTTTATTTTTGTTTCATGCTTTAATGCTTGAAATAACACAGTAATGTAGGCCTAATGCTATAATTTGAAGGGGGAAAAAGAAAAAAACACAGAATTTTTATTGTATTTCTAATTAAAATACAATCAGAATGTAAATATAAAACATAAAACATTTGTCAACGGCTGACAAAAGACCTGAACACTAACTGCCGTGAATCTTTGAGCAAGATGTCATTTCCGAGTAGGTGGCCAGTAGACAGCAATGCTTCTGTCCATTTTGTCCCATCGTAGATTGGAGGTAGTCCTTAACCTTGCTCATCACCAAGAAACCTCTCTCTGCAGAACAGCTTGAAGCAGCTACGACGAGCAGAATCATCACAGTGACAAAGTACAAACTCCACAAATTTAAACTAGGTAATCAACAAAGTTTAGGCAGAAACTGATGAAATGCTGGAGCTCCACCAATTTAGGTAAACACGACACAAGCGTAGCACCAAACGTCTGACAACACTGCTTTTTGAACTCTATTGGCGCAATGAAGTTTAGTATAAGCAAAGGCGAGTGGATGATCACAACCAGGAAGAAGGAGAGGAAGAATTGAGGAAAGTAGAGAGTTTCAAGTATCTGGGAAGCATTATACAAGAAAATGGAAGAAACAACCGAGAAATAAATGAGCGGCGGAGGCAAGCAAAATTATTCAGGAAAAGTGTTAGGAGCCTAGTATGGAGTAAGGATGTGCCTCAAAACAGCAAAGGTCATATATAGGACGTACTACGTTCCATTCCTGACGTATGCCTCAGAGACCTGGGTTATGAGAGGAAGGGAGCGAAGCAGAATACAGGCCAGTGAAATGAAATTCTTGAGAAGCAGTATTGGAGTGACAAAGGACAGGTTAAGAAATGAGAAGATCAGAGAATTAGTCAAGGAGGGAGCATTACAGGATAGAATAGAGGAATCCAGGCTTAAATGGTATGGGCATGTTAAGTGAATGGATGGGAGGAGGATACCCAGGAAGATACACGAGATGAAAATAGAGGGAAAAAGACCAAGAGATAAGTGGCTGAAGGGTGTGGAGGACTGCGTGCGAAAGAAAGGAGAAGCCTGGACCAAGATGGTGGGAAGACAGAAGACTATGGAGAGGCTTATGTTCCAAACAGACCCGGCCAATGGCTGGAAGATGATGATGATGATCGGCGCAACATAGGGTGTGCTTAAAGCACGAGGGGAGAGTCGTCGAATTAGTGTATTACAATCGTCAGCAATTTCTACAGCCAATACCCACAACAATAACATTGGACCATAATAAAACGATCAATAGTCCAATATAAATAGTCAAATGAGAAGGCGGGCCGAACCAGAGACGTCTTGTTTTCACGCAAGAATAAGTGAAATGGACATGTAAATATAAAGTAGGATTTTATTCATTAGTGTGGTATTTTAAGAACAATTTTTAATGCAAGTACAACAAACATTTTAGAGTTTTTTTTGTAAAAATTTGTAAGTTTCTTTTAATGCGTGTAAGAATTTGTAAGGGTCGTGTGTGCAACTATCTCATATGTTTCCATCACATTTCATTCACATCAACCATTTTTCATTAATTTTTAATGTTCAGTGACTGGCCATTATCATACTAGCTGATGAAAGGGCAAATTTTCTATGAAAATAATAAGCCTCGAAACATGTACTAGTGTGTAAATAAACACAAAAAGTATTGACAAGATGGAACATACTATATTTCAATTTTTTAAACTATCATTCATCAATGCAAATCATGAACAATGTTAACCCCAGACATTTAAGAATCTGTTCAGGCAGTGCCAACAAACGGAGATATTGTAATTACATTACAGGGTAGCACTGTACTGGATTAATATTTGTATCATTATAAATTGCATTTGCCATCAATTTGCTTTTTAGATAAAACCTTCTTGTTTTTCATTATTCTTGTGCATTTGTATTGTGATTTTGCTACAAGGGATGTCTAAACTGAGCGATTCACATACATATACTGAACATTGTGAAGAATCCTGATAAAAATGGATTGATTTTCAATAGGTACAGATAAACAATCATAAAATGTCGCATATCTTGAGGCATGAAAAATGCTGTGTCACTTCGTCTGCTGTTGGCTGCATACAGTTCGGTGGATAAGTACTGCAACATGGTCGGTTCGTAATTCTCTCAATCCCTCTCGCTATCGGCCAGCCCCTCGCCCCGCTCTCACACCCATATTTATGTGTGTTGCACTGTTGCGTAGCAGGTTAGCTGTCAGGTTGTAAAGTTGTTCATCGCCGAGCAACCACAGTTTGAGTCACGCCGTGAATATTATTTTCGTGAAGGAACTCACCATGATGATGTCATGCTACGAAAACAACCGCGTTTGGCCGAGCTAACGATGATAATGTGTCATTACATTCTGCAATGGCTCACTATACACATGCATCCAGAGAGCACGTTCTGGCTCTCGTCGAACACGGCAATTACAGGGCGCGTGAGGCAGCAATCCGATGTGGTGTTCCACTGAGATCTGCCCAAATATGGATACAGCAGTGGCGGGTGTCAGGGAGGATTGGTCGTCTACCGGGCACTGGTTTACAGCGGGTTTCAACTGTAGAAGAAAACCGCCATTTAGTTACAACTTCGCAGGAAAACCCATTCTTAAACTCGGTAGAGCTCATGCAGACGACTAATGTTCCTGGATGTCCATACACGGCCCGTAAACGATTAGCCTACGAGAAGCAGGAATTGCTTGCAGAAAACCTGCAATCAAAGAATGTCTTTCCGACCAACATATAGTCGAACGGTGTGCCTTTGCTGAGCGGGAATTAAATCGTAATTGGGATCAGGTCATCTTCTCTGATGAGACATGTTTCAGTTCGGCAGAGGTCAGACAGGTTTGTGTTTACAGGCCACGTGGAACCCGGTACGAGAATCAGTATGTGGCTGGGCGCACAGGTAGTGGCCGCATATCTGTGTCACCCTGCGGGTGGATGTCGTCTGATGGGGCCGGAGTGCTTCATCGGATAGGTGGACATCTCACATCGGACCAATATTTGCACATCTTGCAGAATATTATGATTCCAAGTGTGAGAGAGCGCTATCCACATGCCGTACTTCAGTTCGTGCAAGACAACTCTCCAATCCACATCAGCAGGAGTGTTGAGGGCTGATTTTCTGAGCAGAACACCATTGAACTGCACAACTGGGACCCTCAAACTCCAGACTTGAACCCCATTGAGTATGTGTGGGCAAAGTCGAAACGCCATATCAGGGAAAACTGACCTCACTCTCCCCCTCGTTCGCAGGATGCATTGTGGGAGATTATGCTGGAAGGATGGGAGGAGATTGCCCTTGATGAACAGTACTTCAGAAATCTAGTTCAGTCAATGCCACGTCGGCTACAGCAAGTTGTCGAAGCCGGTGGATACTGGACGAGATATTGAAGAAGTGTCTACAACAGTCCTTTTCGGGACTAACAATAAGCAAATTCATTAAGGCCCGTTCTTACAATCTCCAGTAAAGTGACAGTAAACTCTAACTGACAGTTGGCTTTACGGTCGGAGTAAAGTCCCGGTAAACATTCGATCCATCTTACCATGTTCCGGTTAATGTTTACGATAGGTTAGCAGATCTGCGCATATTTTGCAACAGTTGGTACATATTATTTCTGGTTCGATTTGCAGATTTCTTGATACCTCTCAATAGTTGGCATGACTGGATCTGCATCAGGGAGTAAATAATAAGTATATATTTTATATTCCTTGATCTTGATCTGTGTTCTTGGCGCAATCTGTTTGTTACGTTACGATTATAAAGAGAAATATTAGATATGGAAGGACAATAATTATCCCCTAATGAGACAAATAAAGGCCTCAAGAAGAAAAGCTTCGTCAAACGGAATCGAATTGAAAGCTATAATTATACCCTGAATCAATACTACGGTACTAAATTTTAATTCTACTGTCAATACGGATATTTATGACATTTGTTTCCAATGGCAAATGTGTTTGCATTTTATAAACGGAATCATTAAAAAAGTCTTGATCATCTAACTCCTCGTAATAATCACTTCGATTCTTATATACCTTTCGTCTCCTTTGAACAGCATCAGCATTTACGAAGCCCATGAAATTACGGATAATTCTAGGCATATTGACAGTATATGTAATCAGCTGGCGTTGAGATTGTGATAGAAAATCTGGCAGTAAAGCGGTTTACGGGAGGAGAATCCTCCGGTAAAGTTCACTGCCGGTCAAGGCTTAGTTTACTGTCAGTTTGTCGCTAATCAGGTATTGTAAGAATCAAGTTCCAGTAAACTTGCCGTAAAAGTGCCAGTAAAGATTTAACCGGAGATTGTAAGAATGGGCCTAAGCCAGATTTCCCTTTGTATAGAAACACACATGTATTTCGTTCATGAAACATTTGCATGTTTAAAAAATAAACACCGCGAGTACGATTCCAACCCCGGTTCTTTGTCGTTTCACGCAACGCCTCTTCCCTTGAGCTAACTGGCAGTCTGCAAAATGCTCATAATATTGTAATGATATTTCCATCATCTCATGCACATCTATAACAGCTATCATAGACCAGTGGTAATTAACTAACGGTTTATTGCAATATTTCGTTGTAAAACTTTAAAGGCGTCCAGTATCATGCGGTTCCACAATGGTATAACAGAAGCCATCAAAACAAAAAGAATTTCCGAGACCAAAATTGAACCGTGGTGGTTCGGCTTACTAACTTCACACACTTCCTCTACCCTATCACAGCCACTCTGTCAAACACTTCTCGTCCTTCGTCACTTGGGACGTGTCCCTCACTTCACGCATTTGGGCTGTTTCTCATAAATTGCACATCATTCTTCTCTGTTATTCTGATATCTGCACAGTGACACTGTGTACTGATAGTTGCATTTTGTCCCAAACATCTCGTTGAACAAAGATGGAAGTGCATCAATTTTGTTGCAACTGTGCAGCCACTTCCAAGCACGATGATACCCCAACAGGACTTTGATGTTTTTTATGTGGTGACATTTTATGATTGTCCATCTGTACATTTCATCAGAAATTTCTGCTCTGACCAGCAGTTCCAATTTATAGATCTCTGACAAAGCCAACCTTCATCTCTATCACTGTTTCTAAGTTGCCCAGTCCCATTCCCATAAAGGCCACTCAGAGTTTTCAATTAGATCAAATCTTGCAAATCCATGTCAATGTCTTACTGAAGTACACCACACATCTCTTAAACTCCAGCAATTCTTCAAGGTTTATACTGTGTCCCTGTTGGCTATGAAAGCCAATATTCCATCTTCTGGTACCTTTATAGGGATAAGATAATGCTGAGGGAGCTCTAGTTCCACCAGCAAAGAAGTACTACAGTTGAACTTGACTTATATGCATATCAAGGGAAGAGAAAAGACTACTTGTAACTCAGAATTACTTAGAAATCAGACTTGCACAACACATTACATATTTACTGAAAAACCAATGGAATAGACCTACATGTGTAAATCCTAGCAAACAATACATACATTAAGACAGAAAATACAGTACTGTATTATTTTGAACTTGGTCCAGCCTTAAAGAAATCAGATAGTTTGGCTTGTTTCACTTTTCTTGCATTGTGTATAAACCTCCTTTTGCAAACATAGTAATAAATTCAAGGCATTTTCACCACAACTTTTCGCACTGATGTAACACCTACACACATCGATTGCACTTAAGACTAACTTCACTTAGTTCAGGTGTTTCAAGATTCAAGTCGTCATCTCCATCACTGTCACTATCGCTTGTAGCTGGTCCGTCGCCACCGAGTTGTTGGCATATATCAGCAATAATCTCTTCATCCCATTGTAGCCCACATGCAGCCAGATTATCATCGAAGTGCACAAAAGTATCGAAATCTGCACCCTCCGGTAGCGTTAGCTAATTGAAAATGAAAATCCACAGCCTGCGTCCAGTCGACCGACCGGGTCAGGGAATGGAATGAATGAAGCCCCCATCTAGCGGCGAGGATATGAACTGTGCCGGCTGCCAAACCCTGTCGCATTCCCCTGGGGCAATGATTAAATGAAATGATAGTGGAGAGTGTTACTGGAATTAAATTTCTGACAGGAAAAACCGGGGTACCCGGAGAAAAACCTGTCTGCCTCCGCTTTGTCCAGCACAAATCTCACATGGAGTGACCGGGATTTGAACCACGGACCCAGTGGTGAGAGGCCGGCGTGCTGCCGCCTAAGCCATGGAGGCTTCAGCGTTAGCTAATTGCCAGACATAATTTCGTCCTCATAATCATCATTAGAGGCAGCCTCCTCCAGTAAGACACCAGCTTTGCAGATACAGTTGCTGATTGTGGAGGATGACACCAGCTTCCAGGCAGCCAAAATAAAGTCCATGGCTTGTAGTAAATTAATGGCGAGAGTTTCATTTCCTGTATCACTCAGTGTTATTAAATGTTGAACCACCAATCTTTTATAATGCACTTTGAAATTTGCAATGATGCCCAAATCAAGTGGTTGTAGAACACTGGTACAGTTAGGAGGGTAAAGTTTCACTCGGACATTCTCCAGAACGATTTGAGGTGGATGTGCTGCACATCTATCCATAAGAAGAAGGATCTTCTTCTTACTTACCTTACCCCGTGGCACTACAGTCCATGAAGGACCTTGGCCTGCTCCACCACAGTCTTCCAGCTTTTCCTATCCCGTGCACGCCTCCTCCAAGCTCTGACACGTAGCATCCTGAGATCCTCCTCGACATCGTCCAGCCAGCGCTTTTGCTGTCGCCCCCGTCCTCGCTTTCCAGTGGGCCGCCCATGGAAGACCTGATACACCATCCTTGACTCCAGCATTCGCTCGACATGTCCAAGCCACCGAATCCGGGAACTCTTGACCTCTGCGACGATAGTAGGGTCCCCATACAGATCATAGATCTCCTTCTTGGTGCGGAGGCGCCACACTCCACGATCACACACAGGCCCATAGATCTTACGGAGTACCTTCCTCTCCCACCTGTTCAACAAATCCTCATTCCTCCTAGTCAACACCCATGTCTCACACCCATAGGCTTTTTATTCCGACCCGACCAGCGGTTGGAAACTGCTCAAGATGATGATGATGATGATGAGTGGGTTGTAAGTGTGCTTCCTTCCCCACCTTGGCATTTAAATCACCCAGGATCACTTTGATGTCATGTGTCGGTGTCTCCTCATATAGAGACTCAAGCTCTTTGTAGAAATTATCTTTATCTTCCTCAGAGGAATCTTCCGTAGGGGCATGGGCACATATAAAGGTGATATTAAAGAACTTGCCCTTCAATCGTAGTGAGCACATGCGCTCATTCTTTGGTGTAAATTTTGTCACTGCCCCTATCCATTCCTTCCTCACAGCAAAACCAGTTCCACTTATACTCTTCAAGCCACCACTGTAAAATAGAGTATATTTCCCTCTGGTTATACTTCCAGCCTCCTTCCATCGTACTTCTTGGAAGTGCCATGAGAGAGATGTTATATCTCTCAAGCTCGTCAGTTAGATTTACAAAGGCTCCGATCCAGCGCAGGCTTAGGACGTTCCAGGTTCCAATCCAAAAGTCATTTCCATGTCCAGGCAAATGTCGTATTCCATTTATATCCATCCGGTTTTTCTTCTGTAGTGTAGTTTTCATAGCAGGTTAATTTTTTTGTGGTAGGGTAGCTAGCCCTACGCACAACCTTCTGGGGGGCTGCCCCTCACAGCTTTCAGGATAGCTGCCCATTGATGTCAGGGTGGGTCCCTTAGCCTTCTGAAGATTCCTCTTCTACCCACAAGGCAGTGGGTTCCGACCGTTTTACCTCGTCTGTAGGTTGCCCCTTCTGCCACCTTTGCGGTACCGGACCACTGATCCTCCGCCTTAGGTACCGTTGGGGACTTCTCCCTCCTCCTTTCTCATCCGGGCTTGGGACCGGCAATGGCAGAGTTAGGATCTTCTGTTTCTTTTTAATTTTAATGACCAGTTTTTTTCAACCACTGTTCCATTAGAAGCATATTTATCCAAGAATTTCTGTTGGATTCATATTCTTTAGGTTTTGTTTTTGCACCCTAAAACACCTCGGATTCTTCCATTTTCCTATCACAAGTGGAGGAAGTTTGTCCGATTCATCTGCATTGGTGGGAAGAAGTACTGTTACTCGAATTTTACTTTTCTTCTCTCCATGGCAGGAGTCACCTTTTTCAGCTAATGTTTTACTAGGAAGGAGACTGTAGAATAAGCCGGTCTCATCACAATTGTAGATGTTTGTAGGATGTTAATCGCTTATGATACCCTGCAGAACCTCTTCTTTCCAGTGTTGCACCGTGACGTCGTCCACAGCTTTTGCGTCACCGCAAATTGTTCTCCATGTGATTTCATGACTATCTTTAAATCCTTGCAACCATCCTGACGAAGCCTTGAAATCAGCAGTGATACTCGTCAATTTAGCTAAATCTATCGCCTTTGCCTTCAGCATGTCACCACTAATTGGTAGAGCTGCAGCCCACTTTTGTTGGATCCATGTGAAAAGTGCTTTCTCCAAATCTACATACCTCCCTTTTTGTTGACGGCTGCGCTTTGCTGATTTCGAACGGTTTTAAAATAGCTACTTTCTAATGAAATCTACCTAAAACTCAACCAAAATAGTGTTTTTTTAACTGATTACTGTACTGAGCGTGGTATAAGCAATCCCTAAGTCTGAAGCAATTTCAGTTTTTGTTTTGTGTTCTCCTTGGCTAATCGAAAGCAACTGAATGATAAAACTACTGTTCAACAGAAAACACCAGATAGCGGCACCATGTACATTTTACTTGTCCTTAGTTCCCATGAAAAAAAATCTCATATTCAATCAAAACACAGAGTTTTGCAGAGTGACATTGTTGACCCTTACTTACTGGCGGCGTAACAAAGGCCAACCGAGCGAGTTCCCTTCGCTCCTACTCTAGCTGCATCGTTTTTGACCTTCACAATACTGCTAAATATTAAGTTACAAGTGAAGTTGGAGGTTTCAGCGAGGAAACAAAAGAAAATAAATTTGTTTGAATATGAGAATTTTTTTCGTGTGAACAATCTAGAGCATGTTCCACATGAGACAGAAACTCAGTGTTCTGTTTCAGCACCGAAACCCGACCACTCTACCTCCGTCTACACCGACAAAGAGAAAATTACATAAATACAGTACTGTAGTTTCTTTTATAACAACACGTGCTCATTAAATTACAAATACGCAAAACTCAGATGTATTTCGCTGACAATACGTATAACAGTGATTTACGTATAAATAAGGTTAAATTAACACGCTTTTAGATTACATTTTTCCGTGACCTAAAAGAAATTCCATACAAATACGAAATACGCAGAGCAGAGTTACGTATAAAGCAGGTTCAGTTGTATAATATACAGGTCATAATGCATGGTCCACTATCCAGATGGGGTCCAGGCACTGTGTATAAATGAGCCGTTCCTCTTAGGCTGTTCGCAATGGTATAGCCATGCACAGTGAGCTTTGATACATAGGATCAGTGCAAATGAAGTGCGCAGTGTCCCTTTGCCCAGAGCACTTTGAGTCCGATCTCAGTGTTCTACTCACGCTGTCAGTGTATGGTTTGTGCCGACAACAATGCAATGTGCGAGTGCCAAGGATAGTGACCAAAGAGGAGCTGGGCAGGTGTGACAGAAGACTCTTAAGGCTATTTACATGATATAATGTAGACTGTCTCTAAAATTTTCACATGCATACCAAGGGTCTGCTGAAAGAGTTTTATACATCTGAAAGAAACTCCGCACCAGACACTGTATAAACCTAGAAGAATTGCTGGAGTTTAATTTCTTGACTGTCAAAGCCAACATTCCACACATATTTTATCTCTATCTTCCAACCAAGAAATGGACATCATCTGCGGGTTATTCAATTCCAGACTAAAGGGAACAGAAGGAATTTGAGCAACATTAGGGGCATAATTCATCTTTATTGGGGCATCCTTTTTCATCATTGTAAGTCATATATACATACACACAAAAAATTAAGACAAATCTTGCTGCACTGTAGTAAGTGACACGTGATTCCATTTGTTTATCACGAGATGTTCAACTGCATTAATCGAAAAGGTTATGGCATTTTAACTCATACATGATGAATAAATTTACTATACAGTATATAAAAAACTCTGAACATGAGGAGCTAAATTCGCTCGCTCATGGCAGCCAATAGAACAGAACATTGCCTAGATAACTGAACTTGCTAAGCTCGCTGTTCTGTATGAAATCTTTATTTCTATCCACGCACGAAAATAATAACTTATTCAATTATTTTGATGATCCTATGTTACAGAGCTAAAACGTTTGAAGCTGACTGTCCTAAGCTTGTGACGCTACGATCAGCTGCTCAGGAGTTAACATCTGCACATGAACTGGAGAGATAAATTGAGTGAGAAAGATTACGTTGAAATATTTAGGTTCGCCGGGGAAATACAAACTTGAGTGGCAGTATTGGTGATCAATGCAGTGTACAGTAGTGAAGCTTTAAGAAGTGCTGCGAGCTGAAATATTGAATTCATAACTATGTCCCTTAGAAAGTCGAGTGGCAGCAGACAGTTTTACACAGCAAGACGACAAATAATACAAATTTCAGAGCGTATGGCTTATTACAGAAGCTTTCAAATTCAAATGTGATAACACAAATTTTTCAGACGGCCTGCGTTATTGTGGTTTCTCCAAGTGTGTGTGTTTCTGTAATTGAAGTGAGGAAACTCACCTCTTCTCAGTTTTACCTCAAAAGGCATATTGTACCGTGTTCTAACCCAGACCAAAACTAAATTTCTTGACTGAGCCGTGAATCGAATCTCATGGGCAACAGCTAACAAGGGGAGGATACGATGCATAGGTCACCGATTCCAACCATCTTCAGTACACGTGTAGGCCATGACCAGGAATATACCAGATGCAAGTAGTAACGTGCGCAAAGAAGAGCGAGAAGCAAGACGCGCGATCCTAGCCTCAGGATGGCAACTGAATGAATGGCCTTTTAAAACCACTCCTGCCATCTTGCGAGCAAACTACATTACTGCTTAGTTACTTATTCCTTAATTCTAACAAAGGATATGGACGTATATGTAAAATATTAAAGCCATATTTTCTAGTGTTACCTATACAAACTGATATTTGTAACTCTTCAGTAGGTCAACACGAATTTGTCCAATGACTGGGCGGGGGGTGCAATGTATATAATACAGTAGGGTAGCCAAGATCGACCAATAGTTACTCAAGCCAAATTCTACGAGCATTTCGTCCCGCAGCATAGTCATGCTCGCCAGTCTCTATGCAGCAACAGTGCTCGGTAGAACCCACGCTACTGGATGACATGTTCACAGTTGTTCTGTTTGATAAAGGCAATGAGGGGCGTGGCGGCGCAGTTGTTGGCCTCTCACCAAGGTGGACCGGGTTCGATTCCCGGTCAATACATGTGAGATTTTCGAAGTGAAATGCCATGTCCCGTGGTTCGGATTCCACGTAAAAAGGAGGTCCCGAGGCTCATGATCGCATGATTAATGGTCACGTAAAACTAAAAGCTTCCTTTTTTACTTTTGGTACAGGCAAACGTTCTGGACTTTAATATAGCCTACGGTATGTGTTCTACCCCTTGCTAACATGTATTGCTCATGCTTTTTGAGTAATGCTATTCCCTCAACCTCCATCCTCTACCTACAGCACATAAGAATTCAGGGGCGATTTCACCGAACATGCTACTCTTATGCCACAATTCGAGGAAAAACTCCGTCAATCAATACCTTTTATTTCCAAAACAGTTAGATAGGGGACATGTTTCGAGCTATTTTTCTTAGCCCTTCTTCAGCCCTGACTTAAGTAGTATTAGACAATCAATCTTTGTACTTCTCATTTCATCAAATAAAAAACATGCAACAATACACTGCAAACAAACATGTTAAAAAACACATTAAAACACCCTAAAAAACACCATGAAATAACTCTGTATAAATGCTGCATCAAGTTTGAGGAAGCCTGTTTCAAAGATGACTTGTTGTTACAATGAGAGCAAATTGTATATTGTGTCATTGATTATGCCATTTCCTGTATGACATTTTTCTTGATGGGGCAGTTTTGCCATGTAAAAATATTAAAACATTAACAGCACTATAAAACATCTATTGTGACAATTGCGTCATGTGAATTCATACAGATTGTTGCTTTGTTCATCTCGATGCGAGCTTGATTATGTAACCTGATCTTTATTGAGGATTATTTGACAGAGGTTTTCTTCATTGTTGGGACAGCCTGTGAAATAATTTGTGCTCTTCTTGCGCCCCAAGTGTTCAAGTGAGGGAGAAGAAGGAACCGGGCCTGATGACCAAGACAGAAATCTAAAAATCGTGCAATAAGTGGTGAACCAGAAAAATCAAAATACTAACGTCTATTCAATGAAATTATTGACAATGCACTTGTCCAAATAGGAGAGCGTTTCAAATGCATTGTTCTTCTTGCTGCTGGATTGTGAAAGCACAGAAATAAGTTTCCAGACAGTTATGTTACTGCCCTAAAAAGGACCTATGGGTAATTTTTCGACATTGTTCGCTTAGAAACTGAATTAAGTGTGATGTACCGGACTTTAAAGAGAAAAGTGCAGACTTGACGCAGTTTATGCATACTAACAAATTGTAGGTCTACATGGATATGGTAGTGATTTTCAAGCTCATCAAACTGGTAGCAACAATTCCTGCTGCTACCATCCCCTGAGAACGTTCTTTTTCGACACTGAGACGCATTATTACATATTGCAGATTGACTCAAATTCAGGTGAGGCTATCATCATAAGCTATGTTGTCGATTGAAAAAGAATTGCTTGCAAAAATTAGATTAGGTCTACAGTCCTCTTTCTATGATGAAGTTATTGATAGTTTTGTAAAGAAAAGCCGCAGAGACGAGTTTGTTTTCAAGTAGGTGGATCTTATAAATAGATGCAATTTTTCTGTGTACCTACTTCGATGTTTACTTGTTTAAATTATAAAATCACTGTCTTGTCGTGAGTTATTAATAATTATAATATGAGTCTGATTGTGAAAATTTGTTATATTTTGGCCCTTCTTGAATTAAAGGTGCCATATCCAATTGTATTGTCAAGTAAGTATTTCAATATTCTATTGCACAAGGAAACTAGATGTGCAAATGAAGGTAACTTTTGCGTGTTACATATTATATGCAACGGAAGTTTGTTAAAAATGTCGTGTAAATATCCGCCCAAGTAATACCATAACCTCATCAAAATTTCACACATACTCGGCTGGCAAAAACTTTTCATTTTTCCGATCAATATAAAATCACATGTACACATATAAAACTACAGCCACAAAGTCTAAATATATGTTCATCCGATTTTATACTTCACGCTACCGCTTTTAACCAAGCGAACGCGAAGTCATTAAATTATTTATGAAAATAATAATCCAAGCCAATCTGTCTCCGTGCTGGTTTGCTTCACCAAGCGCTGCGCTGCATCCCGCTGCACCGCCTCGTTGCATTAAGCGAAGAGACCGGAAGAGACCAGCAGAATCTCTACAAGTAGTTATTTCAATGACCGAAAGAGGTCTCTGATGCTGGTGGCCCTGCTCTCCCATCAGCTGCAAGTCGGTATTTCAAACCTCATGGAGTGTAGAGTGGAGTAATAGAGAAATTGTTGTTTGTAGAGGATATACATTTTGTTGTGCAAATCGTCCTCCTGTATAAAAATATACTAGAAAATAAGAAGACGGACGAAGTTACCATGGAAAAAAGAAGAGACATGTCAAAATATAACGGACGCGTTCAATTGCGTGCCTGAGCACAAGGTAAGATTTCCTCAATTTTCGTATTATTTCTGTAGTAAGACGCATCTGTTGATTATTTTAAAGCACCAATACGTCCAATGGGCCTACTGACTAAAAGGAACATAAATGAAAGAGTAGCAAAAACGTAAAGTAGTAGCCTACTTGTAAGGTTACCTTACCATAACCTATTAGGGCCTACGCGCAATAAGCAACCAAAATCCGGAAGTATGCACAAAGTTTTAAATCATATAATGAAATGCACACAGACTTTGATGGTACGTTACTTTTTATGGGACTCCATTCAAGAACGTGGTATCTTCTCAGCTTGAAAGCTGCATAGTTCAAAGACATGCCAGGCAAGTTGCCACTCACTTTGTTTATATGGGTCTGATGTCGTCATGTACAGTAGATCAGGTGTTTTACATGTTTAGGCCTATGGAAAAAAATTGTTTTAAATTGTTTAAATAATGTTGATTGGTTAGGTCTGGTGGATACTAAAACCATAACATGATAGTTAAGCTTACTATTACACCTCCCCCCATACATTTGAAATTGGTACCGAAACAACAATTGTCCAAAAATTACTGATAAGTGACAGGTTAGGTGAGGACTGAAGATCCACTGAAAATTACTGTCACAGACTCCTACGTTCCCTCTGCCTATATCATAATGATGCCAGCATATTGTTCGATGTTCCATTGGATATTTTTGGTTTTATTAGGTGTGTAATAAGTGTACCGAGATAGGAATGCTGGCATATCAAGAGCCTCCCAATTGTATAACATGGTATTCTATGCACTATTTATGCCATAGAAGGACAGTGGCAGTAAAGAGCAACTTAATTGCCACTATGGGCTAGCCAACACAGGAGTAGGCTACAGTACAGAGGAAAGTATTGTGGATCACTGTGGAGAGAAAACCACTACATAGGCCTATCCACCTGTGGAGCATGAGCATGGGTAGGACAAAATAGCCCCATTTTTGCAAGGGGGTATCTGAATTAAAATGTTTCCTACTCGGATAGATTTCAGATTGTACTGCATAAGTGTACATACGATGGTAGGCACACTGTCACACATCGAAAAACCAAGGGTACTTAGCCTACTCCCAATATTTGCTAGATGCACATAATATTGTGATGAGACTGTACAAATTGTAGCAGACTTTATAGCTTCTCAGCTCATGAACTGCACAAAAAAAATTACATAACTATAACATTCAAAGAATAATAACTATACCATAGTTATTTATTATAATGGACATTAAAGGAGAGGGAACTATTGTAAATAAAGTTGTAATGGACTTCTAATTCTGATTAAAATAGAACCATGCCAGTTTCTTGTAATGAAATTACTGCTTTATGAAAGCAGTGCCATAAACTTGACTCTGTGGGCTACGGTACTTTTACTAGTGTAATGTTAACTTAATGGTTATAATATTTATCCTTTCTTTCCGATTTTTTTTTTCTTGAGTGTTACCTTAACATAATGTTTCTTTTTTCTTTCAGAAAATGATTGAACAAATAAACAAAAAATTGGGACAACGAGAAAAGCATTATTGTGTGACGATAAAACAGAACATGACCCAGCGGTGTCTTGGGGCAGGTGTATATCGAAATACCGTTTGCCCTGGACAGTGATGCGTTCACACAAGATAGGCAGGTTGGAGGGGCAGCATCAATATAGGAACAGCCTATCATCGAGCTGGTCATAGAAACAGATAAGGCTGGCACCAGTACATCGAATGATGAAAGCCCAACAGGTTTGTCAAAGAGATAGTTTTAAGACTGTTTGCAGAACAATGTTCTCCTACCCAATATTATTCCCATTTCTATGGAGTCTGGGATTTGTAAAACATAGAGCCATGTAGGTTATACATTATGTGAACAGAAGTATCTGAACACTCACATGTGAATGCAGGTGAAGTTTGGACCAACCATCGCTACTAGCCGTGGCTGTCAAAATGCTACTTTTCATGTGTATGGTAACTTTCACCTGCAGTCAAGGCTCAGAGGGAGAGTGTATCAGGGGGAAGTGTTGATGATAATTGTTGTTTTAAGGGGCCTAACATCTAGGTTATCGGCAGGGGGAAGTGTGTCAGGACAGGGGGGAGAAGATAGTAAATGCAGTGCTACAATGCGTACAGTGCTCAGTGACTTCTCCAGAGTACATTTTTGCCATGAAATATAGAAGTTTCTTTTATGTTTTCAACCTTGACTTTGTACTTACGGCACACCGACTGAGTTTTGGTCAGCAATTGCAAAAATATCTATTTTTTTTGTTATAATTATTCCTCTGTGTACTATTTGGAGACCAGTCCCCAGTAGTATGAATGGCATTAATCTATTGGAGAATGTGACATAAATTATTAAGATAGTTTTGTAGCCATGGAAATGTTTGCGGTACATGCTTTATGGGCAGATGTGCTACACTACAATTCTGTCAGATGGTGACTCTAAAACTTTCTTTCAATCACCTTGTTCATGAAAACGTGTACCGTACCTCTCCCATTTTTTGAAACAAAATTTGCAACTTGCCTTTCAGATTTGCAGCCATAATGTTGCAAATTTTTATACTCATTCTATATCAATGCATCCATAAGTTAAATGATAAGTTTTACTGTAGTATTCTTAGTTTTTATATTAAATATATTTTAATTTCATAATAATAGGTAATTAATGGGATTACAGACATTGTAAATGGTGTTATTTTATATCTCAACAATTATTTATTTGAACTTAAAATCAACCACAAGATTTGCTTTTATACTAATGATTTATGTGGGAAAGTCATGAAAATGAGCTACCTCCGTTAGTTGGGCACAAAGAGCATTTTCAAAATTTGCATAATTTGGACACTAGGGAGACTAGACATTAACCAGGGTATCACCAGCTTAACATGGTCATGGCTAATGAGCCTGGAAATTGGCAACTCTAAGCTCGATCTGTTTCCCAGTGGCTTTGGGATGGATTTTCTGCATATTCCCTTTCCTTCCAAAGTTCCATCGTTCTTGAAGGCTTGAGGGCACTTCTTACTCTATTTTCCCTTTTTCTTTATTATTTTCCTTTTTTTTTCTTATATTATGTAAATTATTTGTAAGTACAGGGTGATTCATATAAAACACATGATGTTCATTTCATGTTTATTTTGTTTGGTTCCTTAGTTTCGGGGATGCGACAACGCGGTCATGTAGTCCCGTGTACTTTGGGTGTGTAGAATCTGTCCGATAACCGGTGTTAATTGTGAGGACTGTTTTAGTAGCTGGCTGTGTGGCTCAGCGGTAACGTTCCCGCTTGCTGAGCTCAAGGTTGCAGGTTCGTATCCTGGTGCAGTCAGCTGGCATTTGAGGGTGCGCAAATGTGAGGGAGCCGTGCCAGTACATTTACTGGCACGTTAAAGATCCCCTTCGGGGCAAAATTCGGGCACCCCGGCGTCTCTAAATGCCAGAGTAGTTAAAAGGGACGTAAAACCAACATTATTATTATTAGGACTGTATTAGTGTGTGTTATCTGTGATTGAGGTAGAAGGACTGCAGACGATTAATTTTTTCAAGTAGTTCCTACTTTTGCTACTAAATGCCACCATCCATGCCACCTAGCTGCAGACGTGGCTACTAAATACCATCGTAGTCACCACCTGGCGGCGAACGTTGGAACTAATAAAGCTTTATCAGCCTAAAACCTACAAATTTTAGCTTCCACAAGTGCAGTGTAGTTAGTAAAGCCAAAGCAAAGCCAACTCCGTGCAGGCCATGGAAGCGCTGGGAGTAGTGGAAGGTAGAGGCTTCCACTTTTTGTGACATCGTCACTAAATGGGATGGAGTTGTCAGCTCCATGCCCGGCCGTCTTTGCTCCCAGGAATTACCCAGGTACTCATTTCTGGTGTAGGCTGAGTAAACCCCAGGGCTATTTGCATTTCCGAAAGTGGTAGTTATGTTTCTAAAATCCTCTAACTGGGTGGGGATCGAACCCACTCCCTTGCAGTTAGAATCTCAGCGACTCTACCGACTGCGCCACGCAGCCCCCTCAAGTGTAGTTAGTGGAAGGTTCTTCTCATGCCATAAATCTATGATATGAGACCGCAGGCTTTACTTCCCCTCCGAAGGAAGGTATTCTGAGGGATGATGTTTATTTTGACATGGAGGATGCTAGTAACATGCTATAGCCTCCTAAATGTCCAGAATATCTGGCAGATGATTGTGCCGTTGAAGGATGTCAGTACATAAATAACGGCTTCGGTGGCGTAGTTGGTAGCATGCTGAACTGCTGTACCCATGATAGCGAGTTCAAACCCGGCCGAAGTCGTCGTTTTTTAAGAGCGTTAAAAATCCTTCAGTATGCCTTCCTTCGCAGGGGAAGTAAAGCCGGCGGTCCCATGTCATAGATTTATGACATGTAAAAGATCCTTTCACAGACTAAACTTATGTAAAGCTAAATTGTTAGGTTAGATTTCATCGGAATGCTCTATCAAAGTTCCAACGTTCACCACTAGGTATCATTGATATCTGGTAGCGAAAGTTGGAACTACTTGAATTTGAACGGAACTTGTAGCTCAGACTCAGGCGAGCCGAACATGTCCTCGGACACTCCCGGCACTAAAGGCCATAAGATAAATAAAAATAAATAAGTACATAAATGAAACATTTCGGTGTATTCCTATGCAAATAAAATCCTTTTACATGAACCATGCTGTAGTTGGTAGTGGTAAGGGAAGTTACCATCCTCAAAATTAGGGGCCGATGAGGTGAAACGTGGTGGCTTGGATTCCACATAACAAGGACGTCACGTGGCTTACAATCTCAAAATTAGTGGACTCGTAAAACAACAAGTTTCCTTTCTTCCTGATAGGCCACGGCCATTCCCTGTCCAGTGAAATCGATTTGAGTTCAATCTGTAAATTAAGTAATTACAATTTTACCTTTCATGGCTTAATTCCACACAAAGCAGTCTGTGTTGTGCATTATATTATCTGATTTGTATTTTAGAGCAATGAGAAATTTCAAAAAAAAAATCTATTAAATGAACCTCTTGGGAGTATTCTCATAAATTGTAGGCTACTTGCCAGAAACTTAAATAGAGTGCAACCTTTAAATTACTTTTGTAAGGTCGGTGAAGAGGTCTTTCAACAGTAAGGACTCTCATCACACCACATTTCTATGAAAATTTCACCACATATCCATGAAATTAATTATAATTATATCACAGTAAAATGTTTTCTTTATAACAATGCCCATTTAATATAATCTATAGTTTACATGAACTATCAAAGGAATTCCAGACCTTGTTCATAATGAGTTACATGTAGGTTTTATGTGTTTCAGAGCCATTTCCAATGAAGAAAAGTTGAGAGCCTCATACAATGGCTCTCAAGATAAAACTATCAAGAAAGATGTCTTCGGATACAAGCCCTGTTGGAGCAAGAAAAAGAATTACATGTTATGCAAGTCAGCGAAATTAATATCAAGTTAAAGTAGCAGGAATTAATTCTGTAACAGCAGACTTCATGTCCCAAATGAAATGTATTTATTAATTGTACAGTACAGTATGTAAATAAATACATATGAAAATGAATCCTTGCATCATATATTTAAAATATAAAGTAAACTATGGAACATTGCAAACAGCTGCTGAACTTGTAGGCTATTGTTGTAGATATAACTTAGCCGGTAGAATAAAAAGATAGGGGCACATCCCGTTGCTGTCCCACCTCTTTAAACAATAATAGTAATCAGAATAGAAGATGATTATTCACAAATAGTTAATTTTTTATCCCAAGAAGATTTGCCATTGTTACACTGTGACTGATTAAGGCCCTAGCCTTTTTGTAGCATGTTGATAGAAAAACGAGATTGAGACACAGAGTTTTTTTTATTCATGTAACTTACAGATGGTTATTGGTTAGGAGGCAGAACATTGAGAAAAACTGCTCCTTGAAACAATTTAAATTTTGATTATTTAAAAATGTTGAGACTGATGCCTAGTTAAGAAAACAACCTACTATAAATGAAACTAACAATAAGATAATAGTAACATTAAGGCGTAGCCATAAGTGTTAAATCCAGGATCGGATCCTGGCTCTGGCAGCGTCTGTCCTGACCAAGGATCATGAAATTATTAGTTCAGTCGGTCACTCTTGTGACGTGCCTAGAGACGGGCCCACCTCAGGTTATGTTGTATTCTGGCAATTCTGCCAACACAACGACACTTACTCGGGATTGAGCCTGTTGTCCTCATTGCTGGGTGCATGTGCGTTGACAAGAGTATACCCTTCGTTTCTGCTGCGGTTAGAAGAGGTAATCTGAAGCACTACAGAAGTTAACCACTGAGCTGATAACATTCTTATTTACAGCAAACGCCATGCTAAACACCAGCATATTTTTACCTAACTCCATTATAGATTCTATATCCTTTGTGTCCATTACATCGTTGTCCTGATATCGCGTTTCTTGCAATGCCAGTATTGATATGTTATGCTCATGCATCATCGTCGTCAGTTATTTGTGCTCACCAAACTTGAGTAGTGAGTTAACGTTTAGTATCCCAAAGTATTATTTTTGCTTCATCCTGAGTTTAGTACATTTAGACATATAATTTCTAATAGGTTTCAGTTCCCCTAAGCATCTAATTGGTGTATGCTCCCCAGAATTCAAAGACCTACGTGCACATTCATTGAATCTTAACTTGATGAAGCTGTTTTGAATATTCTCGAATCGTGAGCTCAATGTTTAAAGAAAAGGAACCTTTATGGTTTCTATAGACTTCTGCCATTGGTCCACCATGGCTCTTGATAGGTATGTGGGTACAGTCGTTACACCTTCTGATTTGTTAAATGCCCCATTTGTTAGAATTTCCTCTGCCTCCTATCATATTTTTCCTGAGAGTTCAGGATTCTTACATACTGTACGTTCGAAGTTGCTTTGCCAAATGCTCGGATATAAGACAGCCTTTCATGCGCTAGATAGGCTTACTACCCGAAGGTCACCACATACAGTCAGAAAAGAAAAAGTATGAGAGCCTAGTTACAGTATTGTTTTTGTACGATTCAGAGTTTAATGACACGGTTTCATAGCCTACACATGGTCAATAAAATTTTATTGTGTCATCAATCAGAAAGTTATATTTTTGTGGTAAGGAAGATAAGTCCACATTCATTTTCTCAGATAATGTATATTATCAACTGGAAGTTTTATGTAACTAGTCTGTAACATAGGCTAGCTTTTTTTGGTGGAACACTGAAGTCATCTTCCCCAGAAAAATATCCCGTTGAACTATTGCTCGGGTCTAAGCTGCGTGAACCTGAGAGGAATGTGCATCGCGGACTAGGAGATGTGGTGTTGACGAGTGATGAGGTTTCTCGGTCCGTACATAGTACAGTACCAAATACATTGGTCGGTGACTCACTCACTCATAATACCACAGTGGTTTGAGCTACGGCCCTATGTTAGCAGTATTGGAATAGAAAGGAATACCAGATATCACGGCGGGCTGTTGACAGACCCTTCTCTTCTCGCCTGACCCTTCCCTGCTCTTTCCCCTCACCCCACAAGTTCACAGAGCTTGGACCCGAGCAGGTTATTGATCCATTGACCTATGGTATATGAAACATGGCCTTCTGATTACCCTAAAACATCTGTTATACTATTTTAATGTGTAGATGAATTGGAACATCTTGGGGTATGTACTTGGTCAGAACCTAGTTCCTAAGGCTTTCTAATTCTCGCCTGCGGGTTGGAACAAGGTACTCGCGCCTTATGAGGAAGAACAGAAGAGATGGGTTCGATCCCCATGTAAGCCATCTTAGAAGTGGTTTTCTGCGATTCTCCAATTCAATCCAGGGAAATACTGGGATGCCTTCTATAAGACCAAAGCCACCTTCTCCTTAACTCTATCATCAATTACAAATACACAGACACACAATAACCCATTTGATATCAGACAGATTATCCACATAGCCTACTGGTAAGTACATGGGGTTGATGACCATGATGTTCAAGGCCCTGAATGAAACAGCAACAGCATGTTTCATGACTTTCACCTAGGCTATTAAGACACTCATTTTTCACAAGAAATTCAAAGACCGGTACTCTTTCCATTTATTGTCTGGGATGTGTCTCCAATTAATGCAGTCAGAAGCAAAATGGTTTTCCCTACAGAGATCACTATTTTGAGTGTTATATTGTTGTTAATTCATTGTAGGGTCTTGGTAATCAGCCTCGTGCAGTAGATTGCGTATTATAGACCTATCAGTAGTGTGCATGTATGTATCTAACCACTTTTAACCCAATAATGAGGCAAGGAAACAGGATTATTACGAGAAGTCATCTAATGCGTGTTTCTTGCGTACGTATTCCTAAGGTATGGTACGGTAGGCTATGGGCTAATAGGCTACTTTACATTAGCGGTATTGTAGGTTATTTAGGGCTGTGTATCAGTACTGGAGGTGTGAACGTCTTGCATCAAAATAGGCTAACAGACTAATCATGTAACTTATGTAAAACCTAATTAATAATAAACACGTAGGCCTACATATCAGTCTGATACGATACGGTACCGGTATAGCCTATAAGCAGTCGACCTACCGGTAGGCCTATGATATAAATTACGGCTCTTTTCCTGTGGAAAATACAAACGGACGGGAGCCAAATTATTGTGGGTGATCACTATTAATGCAATACAGTCAGAATATCTTTAAATAAACAAATAATACACTTAAAAAAAACTAACCTACACTGTAGTACCGTACCTAACCAACAAAAGAATGGGGACTTTTACCGTACTTTAATTAGGTACTTTTCGTACCGCTATTTGGTTTTATTTCGAATGTTTCTATTACCGATACCTGAAAGTTTATCGTGGCATAAAACCGTAGACTAATAACTAAAATCTGTAATATTGGAGAAAGTTGAAGTCATCTTCTGCTTTCAAACTGAACTAAAGGCAAAATCACGTTTGTCACAAGTAGTTTTGAAAAACGTCAGCTCAGAAATATTTTCTATGGATTCTAGAAATCTCTTATATATCGTCTTCGCACGTATTCGTCTTCAAATATTGCTTTAGTATAATCAAGATAGTCGTCAACCGCCAAGAATACGCCATTTTTCTTGTGATAAGGATTCCTTAAGATAGCTTGGCCCCTACCTTAGCACACGGCAAGTCGTGCGCAGTCGCGAAGGAGTCCTTGAGCCCAAGGCTTCCTCAAGAAATGTCTCTGAATAGTATTTCTGCTCAAGGAAGGCTTGAGGTCTCCTTAAGGAAGCCTCAAGGGAGCCTTCAAATGGCTTCCTCAAGGAAGCCTCAAGGAAGCTCTCTGAATGCAAATAGCTTCCTTAAGGCTTCCTCAAGCCCAAGGTCTCCTCAAGGTGTCCTCAAGAAATGTCTCTGAATTCCACCCTTAAATTCCTTTGGCCAAGTAGTGTGTTTCGACGAGGGATATGTATTCCAGTTCTGTCTTGTAGTCTAATGCGCATTTTAAGTTGTTGTCCATTGGAGAAGAGCTTCATATTTTTATGTATAAATATGATTGATGACTGAACAAATAACTGTCGTATATTAAGCACCATGCTTTGTTTATACAGTTCACATGTTGGAAACGTTGGTAGCATTTTGTACATAGCTTTTAGAATGAAATTCTGGCAGGTATTTACCTGAGCCAATTGTGAATCAAGTATTCCACCCCAACCATTTTTTCCATATTGTAGTAGTGACTGGACTAAGGCAAAATATACAGTTCTCAAGACTTTTGCTGACAAGATATTTCTGATTCTGTAAAATATATAAGTTGGAGTTTATTGGCCAATTTTGATGCATGCATATTCCATTTTAAATGACTATCTATAATAATCCCTAAATATGTAGCATTCATTGACTTCTGAAGGGTATAGCAGTTGCATCTTTCGCCATTGTTACAATTTGGTGTGTGGAGATTTAGTGTTAAATTGTCTGTGGATTGTAATGTTTTGTTGTGTAAGAAGCATAGGTATTGTGTTTTGGTTTCATTTAAGGTAAGGAGGTGGTTTCTTAGCCATTTTTGGACTGTAGCAAGGGTTTCTTGAGTTCTATTAAAAATGTCCTCCCAAGTTGTTCCTGTGACTGTTACGACAGTGTCATCAGCATATGAGGTAATCATCGCATTACAGTTCAGCTCACACAAATCGTTAATATATAACAGAAAAAGAATAGGACCTAAAACTGTTCCTTGGGGAATTCCAATTTTTACTTCAGCACTTCTACTTAGAGTATCTTTGATTCGTCCCTTTTGAATTCTGTTATAAAGAAAACTTTTTATTAGTTCTTGAGGAGTACCACGAATACCCTCCTTTTCCAGTTTTCTAATGAGTATATTGTGGTCCACGGTGTCAAAGGCCTTTTTTAAATCCAGGAACACAGAAATTGTTCTTTTAGAACCATCGATGGCTTTATACAAATAATCAGTAAGGGAGAATATTGCACCTTGAGTACTAGTGTTTGGTCTAAAACCAAACTGATTTGGTGACAATATGTTGAACTTATTCAGATAGTTAAGTAATCTGGTTTTGATGCATTTCTCTAGTAGCTTAGAGAGGTGGGTTGTGAGGGAAATTGGTCTATAGTTATTTAACTCTCTTTTATCATCTGATTTATAGACTGGGATTATGATGGCAATTTTGAATGAGTCTGGAAATTTCCCCTTCGTTAGTGATAAATTAAAAATATGGTGCAGTGGTAGTAGAATTTCTGAACTAATTATCTTAATTGTTTTACTAGAGATATTATCATAGCCATTTGCTGAGTTATCTTCTAGAGCAGCTATTATTTCCCTGGAATACGTACGGGGCAGCTCAGAAAGCAAGTGGAATCCATGGACGGAGAACGTAATGTAGCGTCGATGGTCATTCATGTAGGCACAAACGATGTTAGAAGCAGTGGTACTCCAGACACAATTGGAAATGACATGAAAAATCTGATCAGGACATGTAGGAGGAAATATCCTGAAACGTCCATTATTGTAAGCGGCATACTGCATAGAAGGGATGTAGATCCACGATATATTGATGGAGTGAATGGGGTACTTGACTGGGTGTGTGGAGAAGAGGGGGCGATATTTGTTAATTCAGGGATATGGGTTCAAGACTGTGACTTGGGGTGGGATGGCCTACATTTAAATAGAAGGGGCTCTGTGAAATTAGGGCAACTCTTTGAACGAATAGTAAAGAGCTTGCAAAAAAACAGATAAGGTATGTAAGAGGTGAGCAATCTCAATTTTGTGAAGAATATGAAGGAGGATTGAGATGCCTTCTGGTAAACTGTCGTAGTGTAGTCAGAAAAGGCATAACATTTGGAACCATGGTGGAAATATATGATCCAGATGTTATAATCGGGGTTGAGTCATGGCTAGTGGATAATGTTGTGGAAGGAGAGGTATTTCCTATGGATATACAGGAGGGATAGGGGAAGCACGGGGGGTGGGTTTTTTATATTAGTTAAGGATATATTTAGGAGTCGCCTAGTTTTTACAGATGAGGAAAATGAGATTCTGGGGGTTAGGGTTGGTTTTAAAGATATGGTAGACATTTTGGGTGTATATAGAACAGGAAGGGGGGAAAGGGATGTCAATTTAGGAACAACTTTAGTAAATTATGCTATGGAGGCTGACAGGGCAGGAAGAAATATAATTGTAGGGGGTGATTTTAATATGCCAGGAGAGGACTGGGAGGGTAGGGCTGACTCTCAAGAACATTAACAATCGCTGGCCAACAAAATCATATGGGAGGGGGGCTTTGTTCAAGTTATTGAGGGATGCACTAGGGGGAACAGCTTATTGGATGTGTTTTTGATAAGGCCTGAGGATATTTGGGTCAAATCAGAGATAATTGAAGGGATATGTGACCACAAGGCTGTTGTAGTAGAGGTAAAGTTGAGCATTGAGAGGCAGGTCAAGAGGGAGGCAAGAGTGGTAAAACAGTACTACAAAGCTAATAAGGAAAAGATTGGTAGTTACTTAGCTGAAAATTTCAATCAATGGATAGAGAGGGGACTAGATGTAGATAGACTGTGGGCTGGTTTGAAAACAATAATTCTGGATTGTGAAAAATTACATGTGCCATTTAAAAAATAGGGGCGACTACTGATCCACTTTATTACAATAAGGAGGTAAGAAGATTAAAGAAGAAATGTAGGTTAGAAAGCAATAAGATTAGGAAGGGGATAGGCCACCGAATAGAATTAAATAGATTGAGGAGGGAACTGGTTAGGGCTAAGATAGTAGCAAAGAAACATTTTATGGGTAGGCTAGTTGGCGGGGGGACGACCTTCAAGGATCGGTGGAGGAATATGTATGTCTATTTCAGGAGAGTAAGAGGGGTTCAAGGCCGCATACCTGATATCGAGGGAGAAGATGAAACGCTGCTGGTGGAAGATGGGGAGAAGGCTGAGGCATTTAATAAGGTATATGGTAAGGTGGTAGGAATTACAGGGGAGGGAAATGTGGATCAGGGAGGAGAGCAGGGTATTGAGGAGGGTAAGAAATTAAGTTATGTAAATAAGGATATCTATAATGCAATACGGGGATTAGGGTCAAGAAAATCAGCCGGGGTAGATGGGATAAATGGGGAATTGTTAAAGGTTATGGGATGGAACATTGTGCCTTATTTAAGATTTCTGTTTGACTTTTGTCTAAATAATGGGGTAGTGCCTGAGGACTGGAAACAGGCTCTGGTAGTTCCGGTATATAAAGGGAGAGGGGGAAGGGGGGATAGTGATAGCTACAGATCTGTCAGTCTAACATGTATTATATGCAAAGTTTTTGAGGGAATTATGAATGAATACATAAGGGAATGCTTAGGGAGTAGTAGGTGGTTGGGAAATAAACAGCATGGTTTCAGAGAGGGATTTTCGTGTGAATCGCAGCTAGCAGGCTTTCAGCAGGATATCAGCGAGGCCTTGGATAACAGAGGTCAAGTTGACTGCATTGCAGTTGACCTATCAAAGGCTTTTGATAGGGTCAATCATGGTATTCTGTTAAGGAAAATGGAGGCTATAGGATTGGACAGGAGAGTAGTTCAATGGGTGAGATCTTTTTTGCAGGGGAGAAGTCAGAGGGTAAGGGTTGGTGGGTCAGTGTCAGAACAGTCTAGGGTGGGGAGGGGGGTACCTCAGGGGAGTAAATTGGGTCCTTTACTATTTCTCATTTACATAAACGACAGAGGAGTTAAAATATCATCCCAGATAAGATTATTTTCTGATGATATAGTAGTATACAGGAGGATAAATCACCCGGATGACTGCGGCATATTGCAGAGGGACTTGACGGACATACAAAGCTGGGCGGATAAAAGTGATATGATGATAAATTCAAAGAAATGACAGGCAGTGAGATTTGTTAACAAAAGGAATCATATTGTTTTTGAATATTCAGTGGGGGAAAATAAAGTAGTATTTGGGGACGAATGTAGGTATTTAGGTGTAACTGTGGGGGGTGGGAATTTTCACTGGGGTAAGCACATAAGGGAAATAGTAAAGAAAGCATACAAGTCACTACATATGGTTATGCGAGTGTTTAAAGGCGCTGGCAGAGAGATTAGGGAAAGGGCATACATGTCCCTAGTCCGTCCTCTGCTGGAATATGCTGGGGGAGTGTGGGATCCATACCAAATGTATTTAATAAAGGAATTGGAAGGAGTGCAAAAGAAGGCCGCCAGGTATGTAATGGAGGACCACAGATCGACGAGTAGTGTGAGTAGGATGATACAGGATTTGGGATGGGAAAGTCTGGCTGATAGACGTTCAAGAGCAAGACTAGGGGGTATTTTCTTAGCTTACAAGGGGGAAATTGCATGGGAAGATATTCATGAGAGATTGGAAAAGGAAAGTTCATATATGGGCAGATACAGTCATTGTTGTAAAATGAAATTAAGTCAGTGGAAAAGTAACTGGGGCAAATATTCGTTCATTGGGAGGGGGGAAGTAGAATGGAACAGTTTGCCAGGGGGCATTTTCAGCCCTTTGCCTTCTGATGTTGGTAAATCATCATCATCATTTATTGAACAATTAATTCCAACGAGCCAGAGGCTCTTACATAGGAATTGTACAATACAAATTTATTGGCGTCTACTACAATTTTATATACATATATACCTTACATACACATTTGCTGCGTGATTAAGTTAATTTTCGGCAATGATACTTGACCTAACACTGTAATTAGCTTACCAAAAGAATATGTACAATGTAAATAACATAATAAAAGTAAAATAATAATTAAAAATTATTTACAAATCACTCTTTCACCGAAAAGCTAAAAAGGAAGACCACTGGAAAAAAATATGGACGGAGGAACGTAAGAAGGGGCATAGCGAGTTCATGAGGAGATTTTGGGAGGAGAGTAAGAGGAAAGCTCCATCAACCCGAGTCAACAAGTTCAAGCGCGCTCCCTAAGTGGGCAAAACGAAGAAAGAAGAAGAATTAAATAATAATTAAAATAATAAGTTTATCAATGCAGAGTGAAATGAGACATGATGATTCACTAAATTTGGCTACCTACTTTATTAGGTACCGATTCCAAAGTAATCTCTTTAATTTAAATTTGAAAGTCGACAGATTGGAAATTGATTTTAAATCGCTTGGAAGATGGTTGTAAGACTGAATGGCTGAGAACTTAAAGCTACAGTTACCAAATTTATACGAGCGGATTTGAAAGAGAGCGAAGTCATCTGCTTGTCGCGTGTTATAAGTATGAATGTCTGAATTTAGGGTGTAGTCACTGTTATGCAGCACATTGTTTTGCTTAATTCTGTGTATTAGTATTGCTGACCTTAATTCTGCGCACATTGACATTGGCATTATTTTACTCTTGGCATATAAATCTCGACTGTGTGTATTAAAGGGTAGGTTATATATATTTTTTATCGCTCTATTTTGTATTACCATAAGTTCATGCAGGGCTGTCTTTTTACACTGAGTCCAAATTACATTTAGATACTGCAAGTGACTGTGTACGAGTGAGTAATATACTGTGATTAGAAGTTTTCTAGGGATTAAGTATTTCAATTTTCTCAACAGCCCAGATGCCGGAGCTATCTTCTTCGCAATATAATGAACGTGTGCTACCCAGCTTAGATGTTTATCAATGATTAGCCCCAAATATTTAAAATGTTCGACCTCGTTTATTATTGTGTTGTTGCTATATATATGATTATGTTCAATATTTTTCATACTGGGTTTTGTCATTATCATATATTTTGTTTTCGTGACGTTCATAGTCAATTTATTAATATTGAGCCACTTGGCTATTGCGTTTAAGGAGTTGGTAAAAAAGCACCAGATCAAGAAGCAGTGATGAACGGTGCATAAGTTGAAGCAGTGAAAGAAAGTGTAAATGTTTAGTATTTTATGTTTATTTCTGTTATTAGAATGATTATTTTTACGATTACCGGTTTCTTCTCTTAGCAACTAATACTTATTTTCTAATTAGTCCTAATTTTCTAAAATTTTTGTGGTTGTGAATTGTTTTGTGTATTTATTGTAATTTGCCACCATGGACAGTGTCCACATTTGCAAATAAACCATGTATGTATGTATGTATGTGGTTTGTTATTTCTGATTTTCTTATGGCTATAAAAAAGATAGACTGAGGTTGAGATTTTGCAGTGCTATCACGTGCATTTGTGTTGTCAGGTTCCTTTCTTGTATTACTTATCTTTTCAGAAAGTTCTAAACCTATGTTACTAAAATAGTCTACAAATTTGTTGGCAATGGCAGCTGGTTGGGATGTTTCTTGTGAGTCTCTGATAAATATGCTGTCAACAGCTGAAGATTTATTTCCCTTCCTACATGTTATATCATTAATATTTTTCCAAAGGACTTCAGAATTATTGGAGTTTGACATCATTTGTTTGGAATAGCACCTTTCTTTTGCTATTTTAACAAGCCTGTTTATCCAGTTTCTGTACAATTTATGTTTATTAACAGTTTCTCGGACCTCATCACTGTTTGGGGATCTCTCCCTTTGTTTAACAATTTTCTGATGTAATTTATCTCTTAATAGAAGTTAAAATTCCAGTTGTGATCCATGGAGTTTTTTTTTTTAAATTTTGATCTTACGTTATTTATGGTAGTAGAGTGTTCATAGATGTATTGAGTCAGTAATTTAATGTAACTATCAGCTGCTTTGTTAGCATCATGTTCAGTTATGATGGATTCCCAAGTTTCCTTAGTTAAGGATTTTTTTAGAGTTTTATAATTTATTCTTACATTGTTCAAAGTATTTTCTCCTGCTTGTGGAGTGTATTTTTGAGATTTATTTTGTATGAGAAATGTAGGACTGTGATCTGTGATACTGGTATGCAGAACAAAAGGGTCAAAGTTGCTGTTTCTGTGAGACTTAACATGTATGTGATCGATACATGTTCTGGATTTTGGGGTTATTCTAGTTGGTGAGTTTATGTACGAAATGAAACCATTTGCTTGTAATACATTTAAATACTCATTTTTAATATTTTGGGCATATTGCCTTGTAGGATTTAAAATATCAATATTTATATCTCCTATTAATATACTGAGCCGGCCCCGTGGTGATGGGGTAGCGCGCCTGCCTCTCACCCGGAGGCCCCGGGTTCGATCCCCGGCTCCGTCAGGGATTTTAAAACTGACGTGAGGGTTGGAACGGGGTGCACTCAGCCTCGTGAGGACAATTGAGTAGCTGTCTGATAGTGAGACAGCGCCCCGATCACGAATACCAAGATTAACGGCCGAGGGGATCCGACGCGCTCATCACGCGTCACCCCAATATCTGCAGGCCAAATGGCTGGGCAGCGGTCGCTTGGTCGGCCTTAGCCCGTCATGGGCTGGATGGTGCCAGGGGTTGTTTTTTTTTTTGTTGTTGTTGTTATTAATATACTGTGTGTAGCTGTAGGCAAGTGCTGGAGAGTATTTCCTAGTTCTTCTATGAATTTCTTTGGGCTTGTGGAGGTTGATCTGTATATAGCAAGTATCACGTATCTTTCTTTATTAGGCTATATCTGAAGGTGAGTAGGCTAGCATTTGCAGCTTTCAGTGTTTTTACAGTAGATATTGTAATATTTTGAATGAGGTTTTCATGCACATATATCTTTATGCTGTCATGGGTAGAATTTTGAGGTGGTATGAAGTACTCATTATATCCTAAAATAGCAAATGGTATATCCTCAAAGAGCTGAGTTTCAGACAGTATAATGACATCTGGTTTATGATCAAGTTGATCGAGCATAACTAGCATACTTTCAAAATTTGTTATCATGCCACATATATTTAGGTGCATGATTTTAATTCCCACAGTAAAGCTAATTAATTTGTTCTAGTCTTGAGTACTGTTTACAATGTTTGAAGTATTATCTTGGAAATTAAGGTCTACTTCGTTACCTGATTTCATACCGTAAGTTAGTTGTTTTATTTCAGGGTACTTCCATAATTACTTTACACTCACTTTGAAACAGAATTTCATGAAATATTGATTGATGACTTGGCTCAGGCAAACATACCTTCAGTTTCCTTGATTCCCATGAACTGTTGGTAGATCAGCTGCCATCTTGATTTGTAGAATCAGGCTGTTTTCATTTTTCCTCATGAAGATCTTCCCGTTCCTGGTCCATGCGAATTTATAATCCATTGTCCGTTTTGAATTCCTGGCAAGCCAATATAAGTTTTGGTTGTCTTTGGTTAAATGTTCATTTATATACACTGGCGAGTCTCCGTTGATCTTGATATCTGTGCAAAGAAGTTTCCCATGTTTGCGTTTTTTGCTCATGATCATGTTTTTAGTTTGGCGGGAATAAAATGTTGCTACTATGATGGGCGTTTTCTTCTTTCCATCCTTATCTGTAAAGGATGGAAGTCGGTGGCAATATTCAATGTCCCTATCAGTATCAACTTCAACACCAACTGCACCTGCCACTTGAGCCACAATATTATACACATTCTCGTGTTCGGAGACTGGTATCCCGGCGATTTCAAGGTTGTAATTCTTGGAGTATTGTTCCGAGTCATTAACTTGCCTCTTAAGATGCCCATTTTGTTCTTTAAGCAAGCCATTCTCAACTTTAGTGTTGTTAACCTCTTGGGTGAGTTGGTCAATGCAAGATTTTAGTGTGATATTTTGCTCCAATAGTTCATCAATTGTTTTTGATTGATACTCCAGAGAGTTACAAACATATTTTAGCACTTGTTGCATATTGTTAACTGCTTCACATAAACTTACAGTGTCCGGTTTGACCTTATTCGGCTGAAAACTAGATGTAGCTGTCCTGATTGAATTTGAATTATGTTTGCATTGTTTACAATGCCACAGAATTTCGCCCGGATTTGCAATCATTGCTTTAAAAACGGCGTTCGTCACATGAGCACAGTTTAGATGAAACACTTCACCACACTTTCCGTCACATTGTACGAAATTTTCATTCTCCTTCAGGGAAACTTTACAGGAGGTACATATAACATTACTATTCTTGGGCGCCTAGTCATTTGAAGGCCTTTCAAAAGAAAAATGTCCAAAATGCATTTGAGATAAGAACACAAAACATGATCAATAATAGGATTTTACAACGAGAGTTAAAGGTTTTATATATTAAGAAGAACCATATTAACAATAAATTATACCATATGCATTTGACAGCAGCTAATTCTTCCGAGAAAAATATATGGGATGAATTCATGCTGTACCGTACGTTCAGTACACATTACAGAATACTATCCTTAAGAAAAGGGCAACACTGGATGGTAAATTTAAACGTTTAATAAGGGACAATAAAACAAGTAAAGAACCACAGAATGAATCAGGGAGACACAAATTCCAAAAGTCCATAGAAAATTTATCTAATGTTAGTTTCAATCAAACGGAAACGCACATAGGCTACTAGAAAAGGGACCAAAATGTAATTGGAATGCAAATTACGACAAACAAAACCGCGTCAAACTTTTTTTTTTTGATCAAGATGGCGTCACAGTGAAAGTGTAGTGTAGTGAAATAGCAGCTAGTGTAAATATTTGATAAAAGTGGTAAAATATTATAACAGAGGCTTAAAATCTATAAAGTTACTTTCCTTAGATCAAGTGTAATACGGAATATTGATAGTATTTAGAAATTCTTGTTGATAATTTAATAAACGTAAACTAAGTTGTGGGAACGTGTATCCAAAGATTCGGTGACTTCTTCAATCACTGTTTGAACCAAGTAGAGCAGTGGTGCTTTTACGAGACTTCACCCGATTGGAAGATATGCGTATTTCACATTCTTCTTTATTGGTAGGTAATTAGATTAATTCTATTAGGTAGTAATAATTAAATTGAATTTGGTGTAAACATCTAGGCTAACTTAGATCTCTAGTATGACGACAGTAAACAGTGTTAGTGTCTCGTCAGGTTGTGTAACCGTAACGGATTTATGCTCGTCGTGCAAAATAAAAGTAAAAAATGCAAATAAAATCATCACAAGATCTCAGGTAAAATTGAATGAGGAGAAAAGTGAAACCGATTGTCGTAATGTAGGCCTACCGCTACCGTCATGCGAATGTCATAACCTGAGAAACGAACTGTCCTCAAAAGACGAAATTATAAAGCTGCTAAAGGAAGATATTGCTAAGTTAATGGAAGAGTTGAATAAATTAAAAGGAAACAGAGAGCAAAGCAAGGAAACTTGGTCGACAGTGATTGCTGGTAAGGTAAGATTGAATAAGCCGAGGCCTATAAATGGAGTACATGTAACTGAAATTCCCGTCTCAAATTCGTTTGGAGTGCTTGTCGAAGAAAATGATGACTTTCCTCAAGAAGAAAAGAAGAAAGTGATAAAGAGAAAATCCAGGAAGATGCGGATATTTGCGGATAGCCACGGGCGAGATGTAGCAGCAAGCGTATTGGAGAGAAGCCGAGAAATGGAGGTCACTTCGACAGTGAAGCCAGGAGCTCAAATTGCAGAAGTCACGAACGGGATGATAGGAGAGTGTGCGTCCCTTACTGCAAAGGACTACGCAGTATTCATCGCTGGAGCAAACGACGTCTATAGAAATGAGAGTAAAAAGGTAATCAAAGATTTAAAGGGTACATTGCCATCCATGCAAAAAACAAATGTCATTATTGTAAACATTCCGCAGAGATACGATTTAATTCCCAAATAATATGCCTAAATGTAGAAATAGAGGCTACAAATGGAAAAATTCATAAAATTTGTAAGAGTTTTCCAAATGTCCAAATTGTAGATGTAAGTAAATTAGACAGGAAGTTCCACACTCGGCATGGCCTACACTTAAATAGATTAGGAAAAGAGTATCTTAGTGATGAAATCTGCAAAATTGTAAATTCAAATGGTAAGAATAATTCAACAGTAATATCATTAGAGTGGAAGAAGGGAAACTGGTAGAAGAAGCCAAACGTGAGGTTTGGCATTCACATATTTTGAAGTCAAATTTAACGGAGTGCAACAATGGTATTTCGGATTTGTCTAGCAACAATAATAATAACAATTATGATAATAATAATATAAATAAATCACCAACACAAGCTTGCAAAAGTAACAAATTTAAAATTTACCACCAGAATGTCCAGTCTCTTTATAATAAAATTGATTACATAAATCTAATGCTTAAAAATGAACTTAAAGGCATCTCAGCACTATGTATTTCAGAACATTGGCTGAAAGAGGAACAACTTGAATTAATTCAATTCCCAGGGTTTATACAAGCTAGTAAATACTCTAGATCTAATATTATCCATGGTGGTACTTGCATCTTCTTAAGAAATCATTTAGATCATGAACAGATAACAGCTTATGATTATCTAATTATGGAACAGGATTTTGAATTCTCTGCCGTAAAATTCAGCAGTTTAAGTTAATAATTGTATGCGTATACCGTTCTCCGTCAGGAAAGTTTCCTCTATTTATAGATAAATTAGAATTGTTACTCAATAACATCAGCAAAGTAAATTTCGATATAATAATTTGTGGGGATGTAAATGTGGATTTCTTAAAACTTGATAGAAATTGTGAATTATTAACACAGTTACTAATTTCCTATGGACTGAAACCTACAGTAAATACACCAACAAGAATAACAAAATTTAGTAAAACCACTCCTGATCAAATTTTTATAAATACAGATAAATATCACCATTCAATAGAAGTCTATTGTCCGGGTTTTAGTGACCACCATGGACAAATACTGAGTTTTGAAGTATCCGAAGTAATCAATAATAATGATAATGGAGTAAAATCAAAGTGCAGGTCATTCACTGAATCAAATGTTACATATTTCAATGACTTATTAAATAAGGAATCATGGTCAGAAATTTATGAACTAGAAAATGTAAATGATAAATTTAATGCATTTAACAGTACCCTAAAACACTATTTTGAAATAGCATTCCCCTTTAAACGAAGAACTGTTCAAAATAACAAAACTAGCAATTGGATAACAACAGGGATTATAAATTCATGTCAAAGAAAGAAATTTCTACACAAATTATATAAACAATACCACACAACACCTGAATTCAATTTATACTACAAAAAATACACTAGCATATTAAATAAGGTAATAAGACTAGCAAAGAAAATGCATAATGATAATTTTATTTTCCAATCATCTAATAAAAACAGAGCTATGTGGTCCGTGATAAAGAAAGAAACTGGAAAATCTGCTAAAATACAAAGGAACATTACACTGACCAGAAATAATAAAGTGATTAATAATCCAGAGGAAATAGCAAACACTTTTAATGACTATTTTCTGGAAATTCCACAAAAATTAATAAATAAATCACAGGTAAATACACTAAATTCTAATAATAAAATAAATATATGCAGTGATTCTTTATTTATAAATCATGTCACAAGTGAAGAGGTAAGAATAGTTATAAAAGAGCTAAAAAATAAATTCTGTGCTGGCATTGATGGCATCCCTGATGCAATTTTAAAGAAATGTGCAGAAAATATAATAAATCCACTTACGCACTTAATAAACAGTTCAATTCTCTCAAGGACTTACCCGGATATTTTGAAGTTATCAAAAGTAATTCCAGTGCACAAAAACGGTTCAAAAGATGAATTAGATAACTATCGTCCTATTACCTTACCAACTGGTATTGCAAAAATTGTGGGAAAAAATATGTATAAGAGACTGATAAGTTTCATAGAAAAAAATAAAATATTATCAAACTCACAACATGGATTTAGAACGGAAAATCTACACAGACAGCAATTTACGAATGTAGTAATAGTATACTGAAATTAATTGACAATAAGGAACATGTAACTGGCCTATTCTTGGATTTATCGAAAGCATTTGATGTTGTTGACCATAAAATCCTCCTTACCAAACTAAATCAATATGGTGTTAGAGGTCTAGGTAATAAATGGATAGAGTCTTACTAACACGGCGTAAACAAATAGTAAGCTTGAGACACAAGGATGATGGAACCAAATTACTTAATGAAACATTGTCCAATGAGGGAATTATTGAATTTGGAGTACCCCAGGGATCGGTTTTGGGCCCACTACTCTTTCTTCTATATATCAATGATATAACACAGAACGTTCATTCACATAAGGAAATTTTGTTTGCGGACGATACAACACTCGTAATAAAAGGTGAAACTAAACAGGTCATACAGCAGTCTGCTGACTCCGTTACAGGAGAGTTAACCAAATGGTCACAAGATAATCGCCTCATAATAAACTATAAAAAGACAGTATGTCTAAATTTCCACACTATACAGAATAGGAATCCTGCGATGCCCAATATAACATTAAATGGTCATCAAATAGAAAATAAATCAGAAACAACGTTTTTAGGACTATGGATACAACAAGACTTGAAATGGAATAAACATATACAATATCTGAATACTAAACTGAACTCGATGTGCTTTGCGTTACGTATTTTGAAAACCTGCACTAGCATGCACACATTAAGAAATACTTATTTTGCTTATTTCCATTCATACTTAAGATATGGGATCATATTTTGGGGTATGTCGCCAGATGTACTAAGCACGTTTAGGATACAAAAGAGGGCGATTAGAATTATGGCAAATGTAAACTCTAGAGAATCATGTAGACCTCTGTTTAAAGATTTAAACATTCTCCCACTGCCCTGCATATATATATTTGAAAGTATTATGTTTTTTAAAAAGAATTTAATGAATAAAGATGTTTTTCTTAAAACAAACAATGATGTTCATAGGCATAACACAAGACAAAATCAAAACATTCATATTTCACACACACACACAAGCATATATCAAAAAGGAATTTTTCACACTGGAGTTAAATTATACAATAAACTACCCCAGTATATAAAACTGGCCCCAAAAATAAAAATCTTTGATAGAATGTTGAAAGCTTATCTGCAGTGCCATTGTTTTTACTCAGTAGTTGAATATTTTAGCGTATAGGAGTGATGGAATCTATAAATATATTTTACTTTTTTAATTTAATTTTAATACCTAGCTGTATGTTGTTGTATTTATAGAATTAAGTTTTCATATTATGATAATAGAGTGAGGTGTAAATAGTTGTGCAATAAGATTGTATCTATTAAGATTTGCTATTATAATAAGTTATAAATAGTTATAATCTTAGTAATATATACCTGTTAGTTCTTTTATTTTATGCATGTAAATTCTGACGTGTCCTATATCAAAAATGTATTGAATGCATGTATTTGATCAAATGGAATTAATAAAAATCTATCTAAAAGCTCCCAATCGAAGAGCAAAATGAAGTCAACCAAGAAAATTAAGAAAATTTTCAAACATAAAAATCCCAAACCGTGCAATAATATCAGCTATCAAGCATTAAAAGATCTTAAAAACAAAATACCAACGAACAACTTGATTGTTACTAAAGCGGACTAGGGCAACACAACGGTGATAAAGCAAAAAGATGAATACGTTAAGAAAAACGAAGAATTCTTTGACAACCCTAATTTCACCATCCTCAATAAAGATTCAACGACAGTTTCGCAAAGGAAACTCTAACAGCTCCTCAAGAACACTTTGTTCATAATAGACGAGAAACAATCCAATAGGTTAACCAACATGAACCCTAGTAAGCCCACACTGAGAGCACTGCCCAAAATTCACAAGCATGGTACACCCATTAGACCAATAGTCAACTTTAGGAATACCGGTAAACTTAGTCCAGTTTATGAAATAGCACAATTTGTTCAATGTTTTTTAAACGTACATTAACGTTTTAAGGCCAACTGTTCAATCACAAACACGTTTCATTTCTGTGAACGCACTAAAACTCTCAACATATATAACAAACATTGTATGGCAACAATAGACATCAAGGACATGTTCACCAACATTCCAGTAAACAAAACAATAGATATAATCAGAGACAACTTACTAAACAATAGCAACTTGTCAAAAGTGGAAGTAGAGGAGTTCATTAAGATTTTACGTTTCACGCTGGACAACAATTATTTTGCTGTTGTTTGAGTCTTCAGTCTTTTGACTGGTTTGATGCAGCTCTCCATGCCTCCCTGTCCTGAGCTAATCGTTTCATCTCTACATAGCTACCACACCCAACATCCGAGGCAATCTGTTAACATATTCTAACCTTGGTCTACCCCTACAGTTCTTGTCCTCGACCCTTCCTTCCACAACTAAGCATGCTATTCCTGGGTGTCTTAATATGTGTCCTACTGACTTATCTCTTCTCTTCATTAGCAGTCGCCAGAAACATCTCTCCTCTCCCACTGGTCTTCATACCTCTTCGTTTGTAACCCTATCCACCCATCTGATCTTCATCATTCTCCTGTAACACCACAATTCAAATGCTTCAATTCTCCTCTTTTCTGCTGCACCAATAGTCCAAGTTTCACTTCCATAGAGCGCCACGCTCCAGACAAAGGCTTTCAAAAATGACTTCCTAATACCTAAATCTATATTCGATGTCAACAGATTCCTTTTTTGTAGAAATGCTTTACTTGTCTGAGCCAACCTACTTTCTATATCCTCTTTGCTTCGTCCATCACTGGTTATTTTGCTTCCTAAGTAACAGACGTCTCCTACTTCCTTCAGCTTTTCACCTGCCAATTTAATGTCCATAGAGGTTTCTGATTTATTTCGGCTGCATTCCAGTATTTTTGTTTTACATTTATTAATTTTCATCATGAATTCTTTTCTCAAGACGGAGTCCATACCATTCAAAAACTCATTCAAATCCTCAGGCGTGTCGGCCAAGATGACTATGTCATCGGCAAATCTCAGAGTTGAAATTATTTCTCCTTGAATCTTCACTCCCACTTTAAATTTTTCTTAATTGCTTGTTCAATGTAAAGATTGAAAAGTACGTGTGATAAGTTGCAGCCTTGCCTTACACCTTTCTGAATACCAGCTTCTCTCTCATGTCCTTCAGCTCGAATGACTGCTGTCTGGTCTCTGTATAGACTGTGTATCACCCTCCTATCCCTGTACTTTATTCCAATCGGTTTCAAAATGTCAAACAATTCTGTCCAATCAACGTTATCAAAAGCCTTTTCTAAGTCTACAAATGCCATGAACGTTCTCTTATCTTTCCTTATTCTACCTTCCAAAATCAGCCTAAGACTTAGTACAGCTTCCCTTGTTCCTACCTTTCCCCTGAAACCAAACTGGTCTTCACCCAACTCTGTTTCTATCTGGCTTTCCATCCTCTTGTAAATTATTCTAGACAGGATCTTTGAAGCATGAGTAATCAAGCTGATTGTACGGTAATCTTCACATCTGTCAGCTCCCACTTTCTTTGGTATAGGGATGATTACATTCTTCTTGAAATCAGGGGGTACCTCACCTGTCTCATAAATCCTACACACCAAGTGAAATAACCTGATCAGACCTTCATCTCCTATGCAGCGTAGCAACTCAATCGGTATATCATCTATGCCTGGTGCTTTGTTCCTGCTTAAGTCCTCCAATGCTCTGTCAAATTCTGATCTCAATATTAGATCTCCTTTTGCATCCTCATGAATTTCCTCCTCCCTTTCTATTACATGATTCTCGATCTCCTTTCCCTTATACAAACACTCTATGTAAGTTTCCATCTCTCAACCTTTTCTTCCCTATCTGTTAGAGGCTTTCCATTTGTGTCCTTAATATTACAGCACTTAGTCTTCTTTTCCCCAAAAGTATTCTTAATCCTTCGATAAGCTGTGTCTACTTTTCCTAATTTCAGACAATTTTCTGTACCTGCACAGTTATTAAAAAGGACTCGAATCATCCGGAGGGCCATAAAAGGGCAGCTTTCATTAGCTACGTGAATAGGGCAATTAACCTACCATTAACAGAAGAAGCTTACAAGCAAGAAATTGCTACAATACATCAAATAGCCGAAGCAAATGGATACGACAGATCATTTGTAAAAAACATCATCGATAAAATTAAAAACAAACCTAAGTCCAAGTTAACACGGGAGAACAAAAAGAAAGAAGTATATGCCGTTTTCACCTATACCAACAGGTTGACACATAACATAACCAGCTCTTTATAGAAATACAACGTAAAGGTCGCGCACAAAACCGATAATAATAATAATCATAAAAAGTTTTTCAATTCAAAGCAGGTCAATAGTTCCAAAAGGCATATTAAATCAGGTATATATAGATTACATTGTAACAATTGTAAAGCTGACTATGTAGGCCAAACATGACGTAATTTCAGCATTTGAACATTTAAATGCGATTAAACATAGGAAGTTTTCGGCAATGGGCACACATAAGTTTGTAACCGGCCATAAATTCACCAACATTAAAAAGGATTTGGAAATTTTGCATTACGAGATTAAAGGACCGGTTATGAACATTCTGGAACAAATTGAAATAAACACGACGCAAAGAATTAATCCGGCCAACAATTTAAACGAAATTAATTTTGGAGCAAAAATCCTGTACGATACTTTAACTGAGTCAATTACAAGGTAAATTAATTAAGCACAATGGCAGAATAACATTTTCGAGGCTTACAATTAAATATGTTTGAGTTTAACACTAGCTAACATCAGCAGCTAGCACATACTTCCGCGATCGCTACTGGACATGACGCGTCACTGACACGCAAGACAAATGTTCCCCACCTCTAGCTTTCCCTCCCCCACTACACTTCCCCGTTGCTCTGTCGACTCGCAAGACGCAGCACAACAAGCAGTCAGTACAGCATAAGGCCATGGAAGAAGAAGTGTTCTTCTTCCATGATGAGGCTGTGACAAGCCTCACACGTTGCTTCACTCCCGGCCAACTCACGCTTGAAGGTTAGTGTTGTAATCTTTCAATTCTTGCCACAAGATGGCTTCACCCAGAGAAGCCATTTGTAACTTTGAAGATACAAAAATTAAATAAAAATGAATATTCTGCCTCATAAATGGCCTTTCTTTAAAATTTAAGCAAATGACATAATTAGTACTATAATTGAACAAATCCACCTTTTTGAAACTCTTCTTATCTCCGGGCGTGTGCAGATATTCTGAAAGGACTGGCTCGTACATAGGCCTTACCAAAACCTCTTATAAATTATTAAAGACGAGGGAAGGTTTACATGCATCTAACTAAAAAGAAACTATCGAATTTAAATTGACTTTATATTCTGAAGCTGCATGCAAGAAATGGATAAATATAATAACAAAGAGTGACACACAAGAAATGCAATTAAAAATATATAATATAATAATAATATTTAGGCCTGTAAAGATTTCTTAGTTTGTTTTCACATTACCGGTAATGCCGTCGTCTGCCCCATATGTCCATTTCACCTCTACACCATTTTGAAGCTGGTCAGCCATGCCTTCACATTTGACGGTCCTCTTCAACGTTGCACAATTATTTGCATAGGCATCAGCCCTACTGTGATTGTGGCATAACAGCAAGAACCCAATCACCCTCCGTCGAAACACGAAGCACTCAGCTCAAGAGAGACACACTGCCCAACCAGTCATCTCAATGTCCAGAGAGACAATCCCCTTTGCAGCAGTGCACTCAGTCTCAATGCCACAGCTCATACCAGGAAGTCTTTCTCAGAAGCGCCCTTTGTCATATCTTTGGCTCCCCAAGCCACTCATAGCATTTCCTCGGCCGCTTCCTCATCACCCCCTCCCCCGGGGTGAGCGAGCATACCTGCTTGAGACAATACTGTCTATGAAGCGCTGCTTTCTGCACGTGTGACCAGAACATGAACTTGACTCCTGGTTCAGTGGTCTGAACAACATTAATAAACATACTTATAAAACATAGGATAAGAGCTAGCTTCAGAATCTCGTCAAAAGTGACCTAAAATACATTGAATAATTAATAATAAAAAGTATACGTATATGATAATAGTAATAATAATAATGACACTGCGTCTACTGCAGACGTGTCCAATGCAATTGAACACGTTGCCAACACGATAACATGATATAAAGAAATAACAAACCTACGAGCCTACATTAAAACTGTCATGGGGGACTCAAAAAATATAGGTTACAGAACGCCCCCTTGCTTTTCATTCATTTGGTCCTATACCATAGAATAAAAAGCAATCCTTTTAGGCATGACTTCCCTTCCAAAATCCTAACTCCTTCCTTCTACAAATATATACACAACCAACAGGGCTACTAGGATATGTACATCCTCAGATTGGAAATATTGTAAATCCCTAGTACCCTTCCGTCCTTTGTAAGGAGCTCGTACGCACAGGCCCCTGATTTCCGTGCAATTTCATACGGTTCTTCATACAAATGAAAAAATTTACTTACCAGTTTCTGGTCTGCGGACGAGACATGAGGCACCCTCAAAAGCACAAGGTCACCTACATCTAACTGATCTCTTGCCCGCTTCCCTTGCTGCTTCTGCCGTTTCATACTAGCCTTACATAAATGTTCCCCAGCTAACCTGATACTTAAATCTCTGGGTACGGCCTCCCCTGTCCTCAAACCCAAAATCATGGCAAGTTCGCTGACAGGCTTCCTGCCCAGCTGGACTTCTATGGGAGTGCGACCCGTGCTCTCGTGCTTAGTTACATTGAGCCAACGCTCAACGTCCTCAAGCATCGAAAACCAGGCATTATGTCGCTCACTCACATAGGTCCTAAACATGCGCCCTAGTTCTCGCATTACTCTCTCATTTTACCCAACTTTAACCTCTCCCCGTCCCTATCTGAAATTCTAGTTACACAGACCAAAATTCCTTCCTCTCTCCTAGCTTCAACTCCCTCCCCAGCAATTTCCGGATGGTGACTCACAAAATCCGCGAATGCGTTTTCTGACCCTTTTACATGAAATATATCAAAATCGTACTCTTGGATCGCCAATATCCACCTAGAAAGCCGGTTCGAGGTTATCCTACATGTCATAAGAAACGTAAGTGCGTTATGGTCTGTATAGATTAGGAATTTGCGGCCAGGCACATAGGTCCGGAACTTGCCCAGCGAATACACAATGGCTAGCAATTCCTTCTCACTAGTAGTGTATCTTTTCTCCGCGGAATTTAAACCTCTACTAGCGAGTGACACGATGCCTAGATTACCATCCCCATCCTTTTTGACAAAACACCCCTGCTAAACCTAAGTCGCTAGCATCTGTCATCACTATATACTGACTATCCTGCCCGGGGTACCTTAGTGTGACAGCATCCCTAAAACCCTCTTTAAGTTTGATGAATGCCTCATCGTGTTCTTTTTCCCAAACCCACTTAGAATTCTGTTTAAGTAACCCGCTAAATGGCCCGCACAGCTGCGAATACCGCAGTACAAACCTCCTGAAATAATTACATACCCCCAGAAAAGAGCGAAGTTGTTTGACGTTACGTGGTGTCCGAGTGTTGGTTATGTTGTCTTATTTCGACCCTTCTGGCGTAACCCCCTGTGGTGTAATAGTGGGGCCTAAAACGTGATCTGTTGTGCACAAAAGGTCGCCTTCTTAAGTTTCACTGTGAACCCGGCCCGATGCAACTTCCCCAAAACGATTCTAAGGTGTTCCATGTGTTCCCCAAATGTACGTGATGCGATGACTAAGTCATCGATGTAACTGGCTGTGAAATCCCCAGTGTCGTGTCCCAGAGCGATGTTAAGTGCGCGAATGAGCCCAGCTGGCGATGTTTTCATACCAAAAGGAATCCGTGTGAGTTGTAACAGCTGGTTTTTGTAACAAAAAGCCGTAAATTGCCTATCCTCCTTCCGTAAGGGTACCTGCCAAAAACTAGCACTCAAATCTAATGTGGACAGCCATTCTTTACCCCCAAATCTCTGAACTAAATCCTCAGTAGTTTCCGGTCGCTGATGATCCGGCGCAATGCGTTTATTAGCTTGTCTTGCATCCAAACATAGCCTAACTGACCCATCCTTAATCACTACCACCAACGGATTGACATACTGGCTCCTACTGAATTCGATCACCTCATCGTCTAGCATCTGCGAAATGACATCATCTACTGCTTTGACATGGGCGTGTGGTATCGGGTATCTAACACCATTAAAACTTGACCTATCGGTGATCTCGAAACTATGCTCGTAAACATGTGTCCTACCAGGTTTGTCAGAGAACACCTCACTGTGCTCTCTCAAGACCTCTAACAACTGAGCCTTCTGCTCTACCTCCAACATGGTATCTTCCACAACACTTGAAAATTCGCCTTCACGCTCCTCTTCCACTACCATACCACAACTTTGAATATCCTCTGATACCATGTCGCTACTTACTTCACTGACTTCTTCCTCTTCATTTAAAACCTGGACACACACTGATATACTCACAAAAGTTCCCGAGTCCACCGGATAACTCAGACTAATCGTATCAAAATTCTCACCCCACTTGAATCTCGCCTTAGCTTCACCATAATCAAGCTTACACATCTGACTGCTTAGCCAATCCGCCCCCAATATGACAGGATACACTAAATTCGCAACTACTAGAAAACTCTGACGACCACATTTCTCATCAATGTACATAGGTGCGACAACCTGTCTACGCACTCTCTGTGACTTAGTCCCAACAGCAGACAATATAAATATATTGGACACAGGAATCTCCTCTATGGCTTCTCCTTTACTCTTAACCTCATCTTAAAAGCCTGCCTTAATGCAAGAACACATGCTCCCTGAGTCCAATAAGGCATCGACAACTTGACACCCTATCTTCACCTTAATCACAGGACTGATCAACGTAGGCTCACATCTCTCCTGCATAACCTCAACCTGGTCATCTAACAATTCCTTTCTAACATCAAGGTCGTATTCTATCTTCTTCAACACATGAACTGGAATACTGGGATGGGACCCTCTATCTGACCGTCTTAAAGAACCCTGTTCCCGTTTAAATTACTCGGCTGAGATGGCTGTCTCTCTTCTTCACGCCCCCTATTCTCTAACTGCCTTTGTTCCCCAGGTCCCAGATTTTCTGCATGCCTCTGTTCTCCGCGCCCCCTATTCCGAAAATTCCCTCGGTCACCCCTATCCCTATTTACAAAATTTCCTCTATCATTCCTCACAAAGTTACCTGGCCTATCAATATTCCTACGCTCATAATGCCTATTCCCTTCCTCCTGATACCCCTGATCGTAATTTCCTTCCCTTCCCTGTTCTTGCATTTTGCCTCCCATTCTACCCAAAGTATCAAACCTTTCTAACACACGTTCCATGTCCTTAATCGTATTTACATCCTGCATGACTACGGCCATCTTCACCTCATCAGAAAAATGACGGGCCATACGCCTAACAATATCACCTTCAGAAGAACTAGTGTCTAAATTCTGACTGATAAGGACATGTGTGAGGAAATACTGCGTCATGCTCACCCCCTGATTCGACTGATACCTCCCAACAGAAATCTTGTCTCTTTCTCTTCCTTTAGTCTGTTCGTTCCAGAACTTTCCCTCAAACTTCTGTCTAAATTCGCCTAACCCCTGAAAACCTCCCCTAAAAACTTGATACCAAGATTTAGCCTCGCCCACAAAAGCTAATGATATGACTTCCTCAACAATATCCCAGTCTAAAGTCCCATCTTCTAACCCTTTCGAAAACCTCTTCTGAACAACTTTAACAAACTCCATAGGGTTAAACTGCCTTCCACTAAATTTAGGTAAGTCAGATTCCCTATAGAAGTTACTATGTCCTACAGAGTGATTACAATTTTCCTTATTTGACTTGGCCTGATTCAGCTCTCTTCTTAATTTCAAATTTTCGCTCTCATTAAAGGATTTCAGTTCACTAATCTCTTTTTTTACACTCTTATCTACCATCGTTACTCTGGCTGAAGACACCGCTAGCTCCTGTTCCAAAAACACCTGCTTATTTCTAACCTCAGTTATATCCTTCATCTCTTCCTCTACAACTATCAACCTCTCACTAACTTCTTTCTTGAAAATGGCTACCTCATTACTCACCTCGACTATCTGCTTATCAACAGTATCTATAATGCCCTGCCTCTGTAAGCTCATCTTCTCCTCAACTTGCTCGAATCTTTTATCTACCATCTCAATTCTACTAGCAATTTCCTGACGAATTTCCTTATAGCCTTTACTCATACTCTCTACAATCTTATTAATTTTGCTCTCTAAATCCGTACTTTGAATGTCTATCTTAGTACTAAATTCACTGCTTTGATTATTAATTTGAGTACTTAAATCACTACTCTGAGTATCCATTTTAGTACTTAAATCACTTAGCTTACTACTGATTTTAGACATCATCTGCTCCATTAACTTGATCATCTGTGAGTTTTCCCCCAGCCCTACATTTTCCTCGTCACTATTCACTCCCATTCCTAACTCCTTGCTAGTTGCAACATCATCTTTCTCGGCCCCCTCGCGTCCCTCCAACGTACCAGAAATCACATCCTTATCTGCCATTTTACTAAGAACTACTCTCGAATTTGTGGAATCTGACCGCTTATTGGTCTGCCTGTTTGACTCACTCCTGCCTCTTCTAGAATGACCAAGAGTGCTTCGGTCAACACTTCTAGATCTCAACTGTAATAAATCAGGCTCACTCATATTACTTAGCATACCCTCCAAAATCACTGAACATATATGAAAAATCCACAGCCTGCTTCCAGTCTCCGACCGGGTCAGGAATGGAATGAATGGAGCCCCCATCTAGCGGCGAGGATATGTACTGTGCCGGCTGCCGAGGCCTGACGCACTCCTCTGGGGCAATGATTAAATGAATGACAGATGAAATGAAATGATAGTGGAGAGTGTTGCTGGAATGAAATTTTGACAGGGAAAACCGGAGTACCCGGAGAAAAACCTGTCTGCCTCCGTTTTGTCCAGCACAGATCTCACATGGACTGACCGAGATTTGAACCACGGACCCAGCGGGGAGAGGCCGGCGTGCTGCCGCCTAAGCCACGGAGGCTTTTTCACTGAACATATATACCCTTCCTAAAATACCCCATCCGATTTCACAAATTACCTGTGCGTACTGCCATACTATGCACCAGCCAGCCTTATTCACACCCCATAGTTGGGCGCCATTTGTAATCTTTCAATTCTTGCCACAAGATGGCTTCACCCAGAGAAGCCATTTGTAACTTTGAAGATACAAAAATTAAATAAAAATGAATATTCTGCCTCATAAATGGCCTTTCTTTAAAATTTAAGCAAATGACATAATTAGTACTATAATTGAACAAATCCACCTTTTTGAAACTCTTATCTCCGGGCGTGTGCAGATATTCTGAAAGGACTGGCTCGTACATAGGCCTTACCAAAACCTCCTATAAATTAATAAAGACGAAGGAAGGTTTACATGCATCTAACTAAAAAGAAACTATCGAATTTAAATTGACTTTATATTCTGAAGCTGCATGCAAGAAATGGATAAATATAATAACAAAGAGTGACACACAAGAAATGCAATTAAAAATATATATTATAATAATAATATTTAAGCCTGTAAAGATTTCTTAGTTTGTTTTCACATTACCGGTAATGCCGTCGTCTGCCCAATATGTCCATTTCACCTCTACACCACTTTGAAGCTGGTCAGCCATGCCCTCACATTTGACGGTCCTCTTCAACGTTGCACAATTATTTGCATAGGCATCAGCCCTACTGTGATCGTGGCATAACAGCAAGAACCCAATCACCCTCCGTGGAAACACGAAGCACTCAGCTCAAGAGAGACAAACTGCCCAACCAGTCATCTCAATGTCCAGAGAGACAATCCCCTTTGCAGCAGTGCACTCAGTCTCAATGCCACAGCTCATACCAGGAAGTCTTTCTCAGAAGCGCCCCTTGTCATATCTTTGGCTCCCCAAGCCACTCATAGCATTTCCTCGGCCGCTTCCTCATCACCCCCCCCCCCCCGGGTGAGCGAGCATACCTGCTTGAGACAATAGTGTCCATGAAGCGCTGCTTTCTGCACGTGTGACCAGAACATGAACTTGACTCCTGGTTCAGTGGTCTGAACAACATTAATAAACATACTTATAAAACATAGGATAAGAGCTAGCTTCAGAATCTCGTCAAAAGTGACCTAAAATTCATTGAATAATTAATAATAAAAAGTACACGTATATGATAATAGTAATAATAATAATGACACTGCGTCTACTGCAGACGTGTCCAATGCAATTGAACACGTTGCCAACACGATAACATGATATAAAGAAATAAAAAACCTACGAGCCTACATTAAAACTGTCATGGGGGACTCAAAAAATATAGGTTACTGTGTGAAGTCGTAGAAAGTTTAGTTTAGCATTCGTAAGTTCAGCATAAATTAGACACTACAATAGTCTTTGTATTTATCTTAGAATTGCTTGCTGTTCGAATGGCGTATCATCGTACCAAGAGTTTTTCATTCAACAATTTTAAAGGTAATATTATCCGCACTAAAGGTGTCATTTTACACTCAAATGGGGTTTGGAGTCATTTCATAATACAAACTTTATTTCTTATTAGATGTCGCCAACTATTGAACCGATTCATTGAAGAATTCCACACTCAAACCATTTTTAGTTTCCGTTCTCATCAAATAAGGAACAAGGGATATTAGCAAATTCACTATATTTCTAATTCAGCAAGAAATGGAATGTTTTAAAGCACACACGTCATGATTCACATCAGGAGTTAAAAGTGCACAGTTTCATAACCATTCAACAAGCAAAATGGTTTCAGGTTATTAGTAGATCATTGGACTAATGGACAAAGGTTCAAGTGTTTTAATGAATTTTAATGACACATCGTGTTTTAAAGTGTATTATCAATGTCATGTTAGTATTGGTTAAGTCAATGTTAATTTTATATTTGTTCATACTGAGTGTACGTGTTTGATAGTGTGTCTTATACTTGCCTTTATCTAATTATGTATTTGGGCTGAAGAAGAGCAGAATACTGCTCGAAACATGTACCCTATTGTTAAATAGACGAATAACAATATTTGTATTGAAAGGACGGAAATCATTAATAGTGAATGCTAGTAAATATATTCAATACGGACCTATAATGGAGAATACTTTGAGGGCAGTGTCTCCCTTGCGCTGGAGACGTATACGATTGTATTTCAGTCACTCGATTCGAATCAAGTGTCTCCCATCTATTAGGATTACTTCTGATCCAGCCCAAGGTAACTGTTGCATCAGTCCATACCGTTGCCCTTGTGATGTTTGAGCTTGTTGCATTAAAAAGTAATATAGCAATCTCGCTCCTAGGAGTGCAGCTAGAAGTTCTAACCTAGGAAGCGTAACTCTTGACAGGTGCAAGTCTATTTTTACTGCATGCTAACCAGACAAGATTTTGAGTATCAGTGGAAGCTCGAACATAAACAGCTGCTCCGTATGCTCTCTTTGAAGCATCTCAAAATATGTGGATGTGGGTACTGTACTAGGCAATGAGGATAAACTGGAAACCCAAGCGACTCAACGGTTGCCGAGATCAAGAGGTAATATCTCGTCCCATTCCAAGCCTAGGCACCAAGTATCCTGCAATAACATTTTACTTACTATGGAGACAGGAGACAGTACAACAGGAGGGTCATACAATTTTGCACTTGTCTGTAGGAGATGGCGTTTTGTTGTCGGTTCCTCTTGTAGTTTCTTCAGGACGTTTTGGATATCAATGCTGAAACAATCAGTTTCCGTATTCCATCCTAGTCGAGAATATCCGCTGTTCTGCGCTCCAGATGTCCATCAGGTCCTCCTAATTGGTGGCCCACTTTGAAAGGGGTAAATTGGTAAGTTTCATCATTGCCGTGAGTTGATTGTACAGTGCAATTGCCATATTTCCGTCCTCTGCTCCGGCAACAAAGTCATCCATAAACACGTTGCTATTTACAATCGAAGCAGCTTTCGTGAAAGTATCCTTGCATATGTCAGCGTGTTCTCTTAGAGTGGCTGAAAGGAGAAAGGGGCTGCATGTAAGGCCGAAAGGGAGCTTAGTGAAACGGTAGGTTGTGACGTTATTTGTACCGGTAGTCTTGTAATTGTCGTCTGCACCCTGAAGAACTTCATACCAAAAGAAGCTCGTCAAGTCTCTTTCGTCTTCGTCTAGCTGTAGGAAAGCTTGAGTGATGACACAGATGAATCCAACGGGATGCATTCTAAATGTCAAGAGGACAGCTAGGATACCTGGCAAAAGATTGGGTCCTATGTACAGCGTATCATTCAAGGACGGTGCATTTTTGTCATGAGAGGATGCATTGAAGACAATTCTCCACTTTGTTTCACCTGATTTTTCCTTCTTCACTTCTTGATGAGGTAGATAAAATGTTGCACCTTCTTTCTCCGTGGCAGGAGCGAGCTCCACTTGTCCCTTGAGGATATAGTCCAACATCTGACTATTGTAGATATTTTTCAGAGCTTCATCCTTCTTTGGGCGATTAGCTACAGATCGCAGACGATTCTCAGCATTCAGACGGTTGCTTGACAGCGTGATGTCTGCTTTCTTAGAGAGAAAGGCCACCCTTCCTTGAGCTTGTAATCTGTAGGTAGACTGGAATTTTTCTAAGATAGCAGAATCCTTGATGTTTCTCGTTTGTTCATGTTGGTCGTTTATTCCAATTGTCTTTAAATCCCAAAATTGTTTAATTTCGTCATCTACAGGTGACGGTGGCTGGTTCACGTCAATTAAATTCACGGCTGTTGAATGTACCGATGGTCTGGAGTGGTTTTCGCTTTACACCCATCCGAAGATCGTCGGTACCAGTACTAGGAAAGAGGTGATTGGTACTGGTTCTTGTAGCTTGACAATCTTCCAATAATGATCTGCTCCGACTAGTATCTCAATGGGAAGCTCCTGATCATCATATTTCGGGTCAGCAAGGATAATGTTTTTTTAAGTCCTGGGGAACGCTGGGTTGTGAAGAGTATTAGTAGGATATTAAGGCCGAAGCTGGTGCAGGGGCTAATGCGCAAGATGGCGGCCGCGCGCAACCAGCCCTATGTTATTCTTATGGATAGGTCATTCATAGCTGACGCAAGGGCTTATGCGCAAGATGGCCGCAACGCGCTACCCCACTCTTTAATGGCGGGCTTTTCAAATCATTATTTGTTTGTTATTAATTTATAAATTTTTATTTATTTAATATTTCATTTATTATTTTTTAGCTCAGGGCTAATACACAAAATGGTCACTGCACACAACCACTTACACATATAACATGCTAATCTAACCTAACTTTACCTAACCTAACCTAACCTAACCCACAGAAACCTCATGTAAAGATTTTGATTTTACAGTACATTTTAACATTTTACATTTTAACATTTTAGATTTTTTAGATTCTTTCATTTTTACTTTTTTTTAGATTTTACATTTTTGATTTTTTTGTATTTTAGATTTTAGTTTTTTTTTAGATTTTCATTTTAAATTTAATATTTTGATTTTAGATTTTACAATTTACATTTTCCAAAAAGAGTAAACTACAAGGTCACATACCTAACCTCACCAACCCTAACTTTACCAAACCTAACTTTACCTAATCCAAAGGCTAATGCACATACAATTATCCTTATGCTAGTCTTATAGGCTTTTTTTTCATTTTGTTGTTTACACATTTGTCAATTTTCCAATTTCCCATTTTCAGTTTTTTTTAATGTCAGTTTTAAGTTTTTCAATTTCATAATATGGAAACATGGATTTTGCATTTTGTTGTTTTAAACATTTGTCAATTTTTCAATTTCCCATTTTCATTTTTTTAAATGTTAGTTTTAAGTTTTTCAATTTCATAATATGGAAACATGGATTTTGCATTTTCTTGTTTACACATTTGTCAATTTACCAAATTCCCATTTATAGTTTTTTAAAATTTCAGTTTAATGTTTTTTTCTATTTTGTCAATATGGAAACATAGATTTTTCCAATTTGTGTTTTACATGTTCATTTTGCATTAGGACTGGAGAGAGGTGGGTAGTAATTAAAAATGTACAAGCAGTGTCCATACCATATGTTTTATTTTAAATACATGTACACTATTTACACATAATACATTTTTATATATAGTCTATTCTTTTTTTTGTTATAAATTGTACAGTTGTTTTTATTTTGTTTCTATATTATTTATTTTTGATTATGAGTACCATTTTTTTAATTTTTAGTAGTGCTATGGTTTTATTTCCTAAATTGTTTTGTTTTATGTATTTGCTAGTTGCAGGCAGAAGATTTTGATATTCATAACTTAACTCTTTAAGCATGGTTAATGATTGAGTAATGACCATAGGCATGTGTACCTATACCATCAGCATTAATCACTCTTTTATCATCGCCAGGACACAAAGCAATTTTGTTTAGTCTTATAGATGATATGTCATGTTGTTTAGAAGCGATAATGTTAATGGGTATTCTTTTTACATGTTTTTCATGACACAATCCTTATAATCTTGAAAGCTTATACAATTTTTGACAACACCTCTGCTAATACGTTTAATCTTTTTGATTTCTTTACCATTTATGTCTAAAGCATACATTTTAGCTCTAAGTCCAACAAATGCTTTTATAATTTGTCCACAAGCCTCGTCTTTAAATTTCCCCAACGTTTTCGTGTTTGATGTAGAGTAACATATGTGATTAGTAGGATAATCTGATGTGTCCAGGTGTTCTAGGAAATCCAACTTGTCTTGATATTCATCTGGGGTGTTAACCAAATAAATGAACGAGTCAGTATCCATATACATGAGTTTAAGATTGTCCATACCATAATAGGGGAGCAGGACATCATAGTAGTGGGAATACATGAAATATCCAGTATACACATTCCAATATATATAGGCTTATTGAATACAATGTTACGTTTAGCCATGTGGAAAGCAGCTAGGTTAGGACCATAAATTGTTCTATCGATAAATGTCGGCTTTGCTATTAGCTTTTCTGCCTTTTTGCTGCCAGTCACAAGACGTATGTCTATTCTTTTACGGATATTTTCCATTATTTTTCCGAAAATGGCATTGTTGAATAATTTGTACAGATTTTTCTCAAAATCATTTTTGGCTTGTTTTCGAAGGTTGTTATTAAAATCAACGTATGCCTTTAGCCAAGGTCTTTGCTTAAACTTTAACACACGATGAATTTTTATCAATTTTATTCCATGATCTAAAGCCTGTTTTAATGCCATGTAGTGAACAACATATTGCCTTCGATTTCCAAGATGAGGAATTAGTTTTTTCAGAGACGAATCCTTAGGTTGTGTACACTCTGGTAGGAAAGGTAAATCGTTGTGTAGATCATGAAGGTCAGATGGGTAATCAACATCAACGTCTAGAATGTATCCCACAGGATCGTCTTCCTTTAGTTTTTCTAGATCAACAGTATCTGGAGAACCCCACTGAAATCCAATATAAGGAAGGGAGTGGCACATAGCCCACCCGTATTGGTTGTTGGCATCATCATAGGTAATAAACTGCGATGGTTTCTCAGAATCATAGGTTTCCATGTATTAATTGTTAGCTTCAGCATACCGATGAGACACCTGGCATATGCCTCCACGTATTCCAGACTCGATTAGAAGAATCTGATTGTAATCCTGTATCAATTCCAGTTCAATTCCTGTGTAAAGGAGCATTGCCTCGAAACTTAAACCAGGCGAAGTAAGAAAGTGTGCAGCATCCACTCGGTGTGTTTCTAGAGTTTTGTTTCTAAACGTTTCAAAGCTGTCTGCAAGAAGGAGTACATCTGAAGTTAGGTAGAGGTCACTATATTCCCCTAGAGTTTTAATGTTGAACTGTTTCCAGACATTTTTGGCATGTTCATAGTCTTCTTGACTAACATTTTCTTGACTTAATTTGTTAAAGAATGCCTCTTTTGGAGGTAAACACGTTTCACTTAACTTTTCCTATGAGTCAATGTAGTCATAACAAAATACCCCTTTACGAGTCATGAGCATTGCATTTTCTTTTCCAAAGTACTTGTCTGTTTCAGGGTATAATGTTAAGTTGGAAACTAAGTTTTCCAAACTACTGGGCATTAACCCAAACGTGTCCACGAATCTAAGCTTAACATTTCCTACATATTTGGTGAAGGAAATGTACTTTTCTTTGGAGTTAGCGATAACATCCACTCTCTCAGTAGTACATCCCAATTGCTTTACAATGAAATTTGCGTCGTAGCCACTCATATTATGTAGAAATACAGGAACGGGGTTACGTGTTTTACACCTCAAATTACAGTTATTGTGAGCACTTCCACGGTATTCCCCTGTAATATGGCAATGGTCTCGAACTTTCCAGTCCTCTTTGGTAAACGGTTTTTTGGAAATATCTGTTACCGGAGGAAACAGGATGTAAAATTGTCCGATTGAGCTATGTACATTAACAAATTCACAAAGAAACTTGATACAATGGTCCGGCTAGCTCAAAACAGTTGCCAGCGTTTCGCCCCAGTGTAACAATGGGCTCTTCAGTTGGTTATGGTACACCTCACCAAGACGCGTGGCTAGTAAGTACATACCGTGAAGGCCGCTGCAAGACACAAATGTTGCCACGAGCAGCGCCAATGTACTACGGAAGTCAAAACTTCCTTTCAAAAATAATGTTAGCTTACCTTGCTAATCCATATTGGAAATATCTGTTACCGGAGGAAACAGGATGTAAAATTGTCCGATTGAGCTATGTACATTAACAAATTCACAAAGAAATTTGATACAATGGTCCGGCTAGCTCAAAACAGTTGCCAGCGTTTCGCCCTAGTGTACCAATGGGCTCTTCAGTTGGTTATGGTACACCTCACCAAGACGCGTGGCTAGTAAGTAGGCTACATACCGTGAAGGCCGCTGCAAGGCACCACACGATACTTCATGACGCTTTCTATCATAGTCCCGAAGAAAAGTCTTTCCACACTCTTTACACATGCTAGGCATGGTTTCTTCCATCATGGATGTTGATTTCTGCAAACAACTGCTTACTGCGTATCACAAGGCTGTAGGCTGGTCAGTGAGACGGTCTTTCACGATGTGAACACTGCAAAAGGTAGTAATCAACTGATTGTATTCCTGCTAAGAGACCTCTTATATAACCTAATCAAGACCAACAGCCACTTACCACGTAGTACACGGCTAGAGCCTAGTGGGTGAGACGACCTTTCACAATGTGATCACTGTTAAATGTAGTAGTCAACTGATCTAAACACTTAATGGTTGTTTGTATATTAAATTTATATACACAGCTTATACGAGCACGTTTTCACGCAATAAAACTTTGTCAAATAGCCACATGCGACACGCAAAGTATGTTTCCGCTATCTAGCGGTGACTATGAGAACTACCTGAACGACAGCATGGCACCTAGCACTCCGTATCATTACTGAACGATCAGCATGCTATCTAGCGGTCGATATCAAAAATTACTCAACTACCAGCAAGCTACCTACCGGTCGATATGACAACCCACTCAACTACTAGTATACATTCCTATAATGAACACATTTGCTCATATCCACTAACAATACACACAGCGGGTTTGCTTTATCGTTTAATACAAATATATCTTGTTTAAATAATGTAACAAAAAGTTACATGGCACAATTGTATGGGAATGTTGCATTACCTAAAATGTAATAGTATGCAAGTGTTTAACATTTTACAATCGGTTTATGATGAAGGATTATGTTGGTGGCTTATAGTGGTGGCATATGTTGGTGGCTTATTTTTGGTGGTTTACGTTAACACCTTATGTGTAATGGCTTATTTGATAAGTTAATTTTGTCAATGTATTTAGAGGATTCTTCTCTTGGTCTTGGAAAGTATCTCAACCCTCTTTTATGGTAGCATAATGCTTACCACCATGTTTGTAAGCAACAACAACACACTAAAATTCCAAGAATCCAAAGTACTCTAAGGTTAATGATTGTCCCACAACTCCATTCAACGGCTAGTCAAAAACATTATATATTTTTCAAATTTTTCAAAAAAGGTAAATTGGGGAAGTTGGCTATATGTTTAAACTAAAAATCATATCAAATCACATGCTAACTCCAACACCTACGTCTATCCCACTCTCAGTCAAAAAATATAATATTCTTCAAATTTTTCCAAAAAATATTTGGAAAGTAGGCCATATTTTGAAAACTAATCATTCTATAAAGTCATATATAGACTCAAACTAATGGCTTTTATATCCTTAATCGTAAGAACAAAATATGGAATTTGACATTTTTTCCAAAAATGTTCATTTTAAAACGGGGCTATATTTTGAAAACTATGAATTTTACAAAAAGGTTTGTTTAACGTAAATGACAGGTATTTACCCCCCACTACCCACAAACCATGTCCCAGGTCTCTGGGACAAAATCCAAAAAAAGTTCAATTTGGAAAGTAGGCAATATTTTGAAAACTAATCATCCTAAAAAGTCATATATAGACTCAAACCAATGGCTTTTATGTCCTTAATTGGTAGAACAAAACCTAATATTTTTTTCAGTTTTTCCAAAAAAGTCCAATTTTCAAAATTGTCTATAATCTGGGAACTAAGAACTTTACAAAAATGTTTGTTTAACGTAAATGAAAGGTCTTGACCCCCTCTACCCATAAAATAAATTTCAGGTCGTTAGGACAAAAACTGTGCAGTAGTGTGTTTTGGACAGTTCTAGCGCCTCCTCCTCCTCCCCTCCTCCCAAGATGGCGACCGTAGCTTAACTTAACCTAGCCTAACCTAACAAGATGGCGGCCGCAGCTTAACTTAACCTAGCCTAACCTAACAAAATGGCGGCCGTAGCCTAACCTAACCTACGAGGTGTGATCAAAAAGTTCCAAAAATGTGGCTGCGACTTAACCAAACCTAGCCTAACCTACAAGGTGTGATCAAAAAGTTCCAAAATGGCGGCCGTAGCTTCACTTAACCTAACTTAACCTAAACCTACGAGGTGCATTCAAAACGTTTCAAGATGATGGTCATAGCTTAACTGAACCTAGCCTAACCTAACCTTAACCTACGAGGTGTGATCATAAAGTTCCAAGATGGCGGTCGTAGCTTAACTCAACCTAACCTAACCCTACGAGGTGTGATCAAAAAGTTCCAAGATGTGTGGAGGGATGTGGAGGAGGGTGTTTGTAGAACTCTTAAAAACTACTGGGGTGGGGTGGGGGTAGTAAGAAATAAAAACAGTATTAATTATTATTCAGCATGAGAGTTTTTTAATTCGTTAAAACGTACAATACATCTATTGTTTTTTATATCCTCATAAATTTGATACAGAGAATGTCCACCATGATTTAGATCCTCGAGCACACTTTCTGACATATCATTAAAACGTGTAGGAAGGAATGTCTGAAAATTTTCACCTAACACATAGTACACGTTCACCATACATTGTGTTCGCTTTTTGAATGTTGATGATACGGAATGGAGTATGCATTGGTAATTCAGTGAGCTTTTTCTCTCTAATCCGCAGTTCTGCCCCATAGCATTGAGAATGTTTATTGTAGTAGCCTATAAAGAAACAAAAAAAATGTCTATTACAGTTTAGCTATAAGTGACCAGAACCACTATATATATATATATATCTTTTTATTCTGAGAGCTTTCCATAATGATAAGAAAAAGGAGCTTACCATAATGATGGATTGTGTGTAAGTCTTTTGCTGCTTGATGCCACTACTAAAGTGATACTCATACAACAGACAAGTGAGTTCATGTTTCGCTGACGTAATCGTATGTTTCCACGCACTTCCTGTGTTGAGCGCGTCATAGTGGCTAAATTTAAAACTCTAGATGAGATGTTTTGCTGAAAGGATGGGTCCTTGTTGACAGGTCCCAGTGGTGTCCACTTTTTGAATGTTGATGATACGGAATGGAGTATGCATTGGTAATTCAGTGAGATTTTTTCTCTCTAATCCGCAGTTCTGCCCCATAGCATTGAGAATGTTTATTGTAGTAGCCTATAAAGAAACAAAAAAATGTCTATTACAGTTTAGCTATAAGTGACCAGAACCACTATATATATATCATTTTATTCTAAGAGCTTTCCATAATGATAAGAAAAAAGAGCTTACCATAATGATGGATTGTGTGTAATTAAACGTCTTTTGCTGCTTGATGTCACTACTAAAGTGATACTCATACAACAGACAAGTGAGTTCATGTTTCGCTGACGTAATCGTATGTTTCCACGCATGTCCTGTGTTGAGCGCGTCATAGTGGCTAAATGTAATACTCTAGATGAGATGTTTTGCTGACAGGACGGGTCCCAGTGGGCGGGGTCCCTTTGACATAATTTGGATAAAATGCATGGGGCCAGTCCATGGGGATCAGTCCAAACGACCCCGCCCACTAGGACCCGTCCTGTCAGCAAAACATCTCATCTAGAATTTTAAATTTAGCCACTATGACGCGCTCAACACAGGAAGTGCGTGGAAACATACGATTACGTCAGCGAAACATGAACTCACTTGTCTGTTGTATGAGTATCACTTTAGTAGTGGCATCAAGCAGCAAAAGACTTACACACAATCCATCATTATGGTAAGCTCTTTTTTCTTATCATTATGGAAAGCTCTCAGAATAAAAAGAGATATATATATAGTGGTTCTGATCTCTTATAGCTAAACTGTAATAGACATTTTTTTGTTTCTTCATAGGCTACTACAATAAACATTCTCAATGCTATGGGGCAGAACTGCGGATTAGAGAGAAAAAAGCTCACTGAATTACCAATGCTTACTCCATTCCGTATCATCAACATTCAAAAAGTGAACACAATGTATGGTGAACTTGTACTATGTGTTAGTGAAAATTTTCAGACATTCCTTCCTACACGTTTTAATGATATGTCAGAAAGTGTGCTCGAGGATCTAAATCATGGTGGACATTCTCTATATCTAATTTATGAGGGTATAAAAAATAATAGATGTATTGTACGTTTTATCGAATTAAAAAACTCTCATGCTGAATAATAATTAAAACTGTTTTTATTTCTTACTACCCCCACCCCACCCCAGTAGTTTTTAAGAGTTCTACAAACACCCTCCTCCACATTCCTCCACACATTTTGGAACTTTTTGATCACACCTCGTAGGGTTAGGTTGAGTTAAGCTACGACCGCCATCTTGGAACTTTATGATCACACCTCGTAGGTTTAGGTTAGGTTCAGTTAAGCTATGACCACCATCTTGAAAATTTTTTGATCGCACCTCGTAGGTTTATGTTAAGTTAGGTTAGGTTAAGTGAAGCTACGGCCTCCATTTTGGAACTTTTTGATCACACCTTGTAGGTTAGGCTAGGTTTGGTTAAGTCGCAGCCACATTTTTTGAAATTTTTGATCACACCTCGTAGGTTAGGTTAGGCTACGGCCGCCATTTTGTTAGGTTAGGTTACGGCCGCCATTTTGTTAGGTTAGGCTAGGTTAAGTTAAGCTGTGGCCGCCATCTTGTTAGGTTAGGCTAGGTTAAGTTAAGCTACGGCCGCCATCTTGGGAGGAGGGGAGGAGGAGGAGGCGCTAGAACTGTCCAAAACACACTACTGCACAGTTTTTGTCCTAGGGACCTGAAATTTATTTTATGGGTAGAGGGGGTCAAGACCTTTCATTTACGTTAAACAAACTTTTTTGTAAAATTCTTAGTTCCCAAAATATAGACAATTTTGAAAATTGGACTTTTTTGGTAAAACTGAAAAAAAATGTTAAGTTTTGTTCTACCAATTAGGGACATAAAAGCCATTGGTTTGAGTCTATATATGACTTTTTAGGATTAGTTTTCAAAATATTGCCTACTTTCCAAATTGAACTTTTTTTGGATTTTGTCCCAGACCTGGGACTTGGTTTGTGGGTAGTGGGGGGTAAATACCTGTCATATACGTTAATCAAACTTTTTTGTAAAATTCATAGTTTCCAAAATATAGCCCCGTTTTAAAATGAACATTTTTGGAAAAATGTCAAAAATTCCATATTGTGTTCTTACGATTAAGGATATAAAAGCCATTGGTTTGAGTCTATATATGACTTTATAGAATGATTAGTTTTCAAAATATGGCCTACTTTTCAAATATTGTTTTGGAAAAATTTGAAGAATATTATATATTTTGACTGAGAGTGGGATAGACGTAGGTGTTGGAGTTAGCATGTGATTTGATATGATTTTTAGTTTAAACATATAGCCAACTTCCCCAATTTAACTTTTGTGAAAAATTTGAAAAATATATAATGTTTTTGACTAGCCGTTGAATGGAGTTGTGGGACAATCATTATCCTTAGGGTACTTTGGATTCTTGGAATTTTAGTGTGTTGTTGTTGCTTACAAACATGGTGGTAAGCATTATGCTACTATAAAAAAAGGGTTGAGATACTTTCCAGGACCAAGAGAAAAATCCTCTAAATACATTGACAAAAATAACTTGTCAAATAAGCCATTACAAATAAGGTGTTAACGTAAACCACCAAAAATAAGCCACCAACATATGCCACCACTATAAGCCACCAACATAATCCTTCATCATAAACCGATTGTAAAATGTTAAACACTGCATACTATTACATTTTAGGTAATGCAACATTCCCATACAATTGTGCCATGTAACTTTTTGTTACATTATTTAAACAAGATATATTTGTATTAAACGATAAAGCAAACCCGCTGTGTGTATTGTTAGTGGATATGAGCAAATGTGTTCATTATTGGAATGTATACTAGTAGTTGAGTGGGTTGTCATATCAACCGGTAGGTAGCATGCTGGTAGTTGAGTAATTTTTGATATCGACCGCTAGATAGCATGCTGATCGTTCAGTAATGATACGGAGCGCTAGGTGCAGGGGGTGTCAACCAGATAGGGATTATTTGGCACCATCGGTGTAGTAGCGCGGCCAGTCGTATGGAGCGCTGTATATCGTCTTGCCAATATATGCATGATACACGTTGTAATTAAATTGCAAACATATCCCTATATTTAGTCAATAAATATACACATAGTTCCTAATTGACATTTCCTTGCAATTATCTTGCTCACAGACGATAATTACGGCACTTATCATTAAAAAAAACATTATTTTGTCGGTTGGCGGCATTGCCTTCCTGCACACTACTTCTGTTCTGTTCAAACATGGCGGTGTATTTACATTTTCTGTACATTACAGCAATATTTCTTCCCCAGAGTTTTCGATTGATTTCGCCTTAAATAGGGGCCGATAACCTAGATGTTAGGCCCCTTACAGCAACAATTATCAATATCAATCGCCTTAAATACATGTGTTTCTTGATGTTCTGTGAAAAAGAAATGCCGTAATCTTGGCGTTTTCAATTGGATGTAACCTGTAAACCAGTACCGGTATTTCCATTTCTGTTGTAAGTACCGATAATAAATTATGTATTATTTAATTGATTTCTTAAGAGAGTGCTGAAATTATCGATAGGATTCTTATGAGAGCCATGCATTATTATTTGTGGACTTCCGTAGTCGTAGAAAGCTAGATTTAATGACTTTAATTTAATTATTTTTTTGTTAGATTTTGTATTTCATGGTTTCTGTACCTCATTCTGTATATTTTGTATGTAGGTTATGGGAAAACATCACTCAGAATCTTGTGTTCTTGGCTGCAAAAGTAGAGGTTGGAGATACGCTCCTTTCATCGCTTCTCAGTTGATGACTCAAGGTATGTATCAATATTTAGGCTATTCTATAATTATTTAGTCAGATTCCTTTGATGGCACTTTTTAAAGTGATGATCCTCACGTCCTACGTGGAGTAATCGCCACTGGGAGGGAGTATGGAAAAACAACGCTCAGGACAGCTTCTGTCAGTGCGGGGAATCAAATCTCCAACCTCCACAGTTTCTGCAGCCCCCCCCCATTGGGGGCGCTATGCTCCCAGTTTATATCTTGGTTTAGAGTTCCCACATTTCTATACTCACGGCAGTGTCCACATGAAAACTCCACAAACAATTCGATCTTGAAAAGGAAGCGTGCTAAAGCTTGAAAATGTGACGCATCTTGTTCTGCCCCTCGCTCTGAGCACTATACCGCTATTGCGTGTTCAGAAACAGTCAGCAATGCTGTGATCATCCTACAGTGAGCTCTCAGCTGTAACTGTTTAAAAAGAAAATTAATTGTTTTGTAAAATAGACTTTGGGACTACCTTGCGCACCCTCTCGATAACCTCTGTCTCGCTGTCAGTACTTGTAACTACTGTAGTTCTACATCTCAGCCCTAGATGGGTGAAGTGTGACCTTCACTGCCCGGAGTAGAATGCACTGTTTTATTAATTCATTCATTAATTTTGTACACTTGAATTAATCGTAGAGCATGTGGGCTGTAACATGTAGGCCTACAATGACTACGATGCGACTAACATAACCTAATCAATTTGTAAGCGACCTGAAGTGTTCGAAACTTGTAATTACTTTCTAATTAGGTCTACTCACTCGGCCAATCTGACAACTGCCATGTTTTAAGTATTTTTTTAGTAAGATCTCTTGATCCAAAACCTTGACTTAGTGAAGCTAGTTATTTTTATTGGATGATGTGTGTAGGCCTAATATGTGGTTCAATTTTGTTTTTGTGTGGGGTGAGGTATACCTCCCATTTACACCCACTCGCCAAATATCAAGCTGGAGGAATTTTGGGTATTAGTGACCCATGTGGACTCACATGTGGATTAGTTACATTAACCACAGGCTTAAAATTTTAGTTATTTATTGAAAGGTAAGGGAGGCTGTCCTATGGGTTGGATCAATCATAGATGTCCATTACATTAATAAATAGCTTCTGTGTTTTACTAAAATAAAGGTAGCGCTAAATGAACATAGAACGAGCGATAACATTCTCTATAATAGATGAATTAGCCAAAATACCTTATGAAACGATGAGAAATAAATCAGGGAGCGATGTTTTAATAGATGTTTCCTCCTCTGCCGTCTGTGACAAACCCAGCCATCCCAAATAGGATCACAGCATATAGGCTATAGGCTAGCGAAAATTACAGCTGTGGGTGCCATTGTTCAAATCAATCATCTTCAAATCAGTACCATAACAAAGAAGTGCCCAGTTTAGTCTCTAGTGTGCAGCAATCGGTTCACTGCTCTTAATTAGGCTAGTGTGTGCAATATTTTCACTTCTCTGTAATGATTTTTTTCCCACGGCTGAAATGAGTTATTTTTGTTATATGCTCTGTAATTATTATGCAGTATATCACTCCGCTGTAATAAATATGTATAATTTTTTCGTACAACATTGGTTTTGATAATGGTTACAGCCTAAAGCATCCCGATGAACTACTTTTTTTTATCAACAGTGATTTTATATCCCAGTTCTTTTTATCAACAGTGATTTTGTATCTCGCATGTTGGCAGCAATGTGTGAGCCTTGGTGCTAGAGTGAGCGATGATGACAATTGAACGAGATGCAAGCGCTGTCGAAACATGGCAACCGTTTGTAAAATATCAATAAATAGAAAAACATATTTACGTACTTTAGCACATCATGAGGTTCGGTAGTGACCAGGGTTCCTAATTTCAATATGTAATATCACCCAGAAGATGAAACAAGGACACAAGGTATGTAAAAGTTACATTCATGTCTGCTGCAAGTGTATAATCCGCGTTCCACTTACATTCAGAATTAAGGTAGCACTGAATGAAAGTAGAACGAGCGATAACATTCTCTATAAGGGGCCGATTATATTCTTGGTAATTAGTGTCAATGAATTTCTGTAACAGCGAGATGGATACAAGACAAGTATAATTGGTTTATTGTATGCCAAAGTTATTCCCACATGTTACTTTACCTAGGTATTAATTCTGAATGAAAGTAGAACGCAGCTTATACACTTGCATCAGACATGAATGTGACTTTTACATACCTTGTCTCCTTGTTTCATCTTCTGGGCGATATTACGTAGGCCTATTGAAATTAGGAACCCTGGTCACTACTGCACATCATATATATGTGCTAAAGTGCAGGGTGCCAGGAAATGTTCTCTGCAGATGCGAGAGGTTGCGTCTTCAGTTTAGTTCGCAGCACGGTGTCCCTGATAGGGCGAAGGCCACATGTGTGGGCTGTGAGCTGTCGAAATCGTCAGTGCGTATAGTTAGATTATTGGAAGAGTGCAACAGTATGTTATGAATGGTTGGGTGAGTATAAAGTTTACTGTTTGTTATGATACAAGCGACAGCCGTGCTGCCAACGTAACTGGTGAATTAATCTCTCGCAGCAGCTTGTAGGCACTACGGACAACATACCCTGGCGCCCAGTGTGTAAATATGTGTTTCTATATTTTGCTCTTTTAAAAACGGCTGCCATGTTCCGACAGCGCTTGCATCTCATTCAACTGTCAACAAGGTCCAGTCTAGCGGCACACACTGAGGCGCACAAATTGTTGCCAACATGTGGGATACAAAATCACTGTTGATAAAAAAAGTGGCATACAAAATCACTGTTGATAAAATAATCATTGATCTGAACGCGTTAGGCTGTAACCATTGTCAAAAACCATTGGAATGGACGAAACGAAGGTTAGAATGGTCAGGTGTCGGCGAGGTTGGTAGTACTGTCTTGATGATAGTTGATGTGAACAATGGCAGCCACAGCTGTAATTTTGCCTATATAAGTCGTGATTCCTTTTGGGATGGTTGGGTGGGTCACAGAGAGCGGAGGAGGAAACATATATTTAAACTTCATTCCCTGATTTATTTCTCGTCGTTTCATAAGGTATTTTGGCTAATTTATGTACTATAGAGAATGTTATAGGTGTATTATCCAGAGTAGGGATCTGACTGTTCGGCGGAGAACTGTTGAACTAAAGGCAGCGGTGCCACGAATGCTGCTGGCCACCACGCGCATATTTCCATCCTCCCGCTCTTTTCCTCATGCTCATAATATCATTAGCACCGTTATTACATTTATTACATTTTTATTCAGATGGTTTTCAAAAATCTTAAACAAACCAATGCTTAAATCTGTTCGGTGCAAACTGTAAAACAAAATATTAGCCCGTCAAATTGAGGAGAGGCCCAAATTATTGTAATGAATAGCAATAACAATATTACGAATACTATCATAAAGCAAAAATGATCAAAGCGAAACGACAACACGTGAGTAGTATAATTCGCTAGACTTTGAATATTGCATCATCACGACCAGAAATTGCGTAATCGCGATGACGTCATGGGTCCTTAGAGCGAGCACGTGGTCCAGGAGCGAGCATGTGCACTGCACGTGTTAGCGTGGGAAGGGGTTGACCTTTTGGCTTGTTTGTGCGATGGTGATAAAAAGTTAATGGGTGTTGGCGTCAGGGGGGGTTGTTTATTAGGGTGCTAACCGGCATGTGACGTCATGGGTCCTTAGAGCGAGCATGTGCACTGCACGTGTTAGCGTGGGAAGAGGTTGACCTTTTGGCTTGTTTATGCGATGGTGATAAAAAGTTAATGGGTATTGACGTCATGGGGGTTGTTTATTGGGATGCTAACTGTCATCTGACACCCGTGCGAGTGTGAGCATGTGTGACAGTGCAAGCAATCCGCACATGTGGCGCGCAGCTGTTATGTTTTTTTTTTGCTCGCGCCGGTTGGGCTGAGCGGAGAGGCGGCTCCTATCCACACATGTGGTGTGCAGCTGTTATTGTTTTTTGCTTAGGATGCTAACCGTCATTTGACACCCGTGCGAGTGTGAGCATGTGCACCAGTGCGAGCGATCACGTGATATGTCTGCAGTGTTCGCGTGAGACGTGGTTGACCTTTAACAAGTAGTGTTAACTTGGGGGTTCTGTCCACTAACTTATTGAACCCTCGTCGTATCGGCCCCGAACCTGATATCTTGCACTCGTAGTAATGCCCCCCTCTTTTCCTATAGCCTCATTATTTAAATAAAATACCAAAACAAAAGGTCATTCGCGGGTAGTGGGGTAGTGTATGTTCTCTTGCAAGTCGCGTGTGTGCTTGAATACGTATGGCTATGTTGGGAAAATGTTTGGTGGTGGGCGAGGACTAGGGTTGAGTGAGGGCTCGTTTAAATGCTATTTTTCCCGCTCTATTTGATGGTGAGGTAATTTTTTAAAATGGGTGGAATTTGGAAACGCAATTTGAGGTAAACGTGCGTTTTTGACATTTTGGCGAATTTAATGAGCTTGTAAGGCTAGAACGATGTGTTATTTAGGAATGGTGTGACGTCCTCTTTGCTATGAATGTGTGTCGGTATATATATATTTTTTAAATTGTTGTTCTTTGAAATTGGTGCTATTTTGGAAACGGTGAAGATGAGAGAAAAGTTTGTTTGACGTCAATGAAAGGTCCCTATGCCCTCTAGGCTGACAGCAAGTTTGAAGTGTGTAGGACAAAACAAAATGATAGCCTACTTTCTGGCGAACATTGGCGATGATTCGCGAACGCATGGTCGGGTTTGAGCATATAGGGTGTCGTAGGACTTGTGGTGAACCACCCCTTGCTATGGACGGGAGTATATCCACCCCAAAAAAAAATCTACCCTTACCCGGAAGTTAAGTAGTGGTTATTTTTGTATGCATGCGCACTTGAGGGCTTTTGTAAGAGAGCGGAATTTTTAAATGATTCTTTATAGATGAGGTTTTTTAAAATATTTATTAAAAAAACAAAAAACTAATAGGTCATTCGCTTTTTAGTATCTCGCTAACCAATAATGCGATTTAAACATGACCCGTTAATAAATATTAACGTGCATTCCAGTCGTTACCGCGGGCGGCTGCGGTGCAAACTTGATCTTCTCGGTATCTATTGGTGACTGTCCGAACTAGTGAGCCGGCAACGTTCAGCGTGTCTGTCTTGTCGATGGCTCGCTCGTGTGGCAAATGTTGGTACTTAGTTTCGGAGAACACGAGGCCTCACGATCGGCTCCGTTCGTACCCGAACGGCCGCCATTTTCTTCTTGTTGTTGTGAATTAACAAATGCAAGTTGAAGGAATTCTTGCAAGAAGAAAAGATGTGAGAACTAAATCTCTGGTGTAAAACGGGGATTATCTGGCCGTAGGCCAGGTAAACTCCCTTTCCCCGATATTATTTCATCTCTACGTGATTTACATTTACCGCCCACCGTTGAGAAATCTCTGTCATCGGATTAAATATGTAGACATGAAGAAAACGCAATGTATGAAGTTTGGCTACAGGAATACATCTCTTTATTAAGGTTTGTTATGTGTTAAAAGTTATTGGAACTATTTGTGACCTGAAAAGGTGAATTGGTCGTCGATACGAGTATTTTGTGTTGGTGTTATTCTACATATTTTATATGTTGCAGTCTTGAGCTGTTGAATAATTATCTTAGCGCAGTTGGCATTTATTTTGCTGTTAGTAAGTCACTTGGTTTGTAGAACCGAGTAGGCCTAAGCATGAAGAGAAAGTTCCAATACCTTATTTTTAACTTGATGTAATACACTTATTTATATGTATTTTGGGAGGGTTGTGTTTTATCTTTTTTCTGACGTGCCGAGCTGTGTAATGTTCAGATCTCATTTTGTTTTGAGCGAGGAATTTTCCTAACCTTAATTTTTTTTTTCGTAACAGTTAATTTTCCTTTTCCTCGTCTCGTTAGCGTGGTCTCTTAAAGACTCTGTTTAAAATATCTCCACTTATGATATGTATTTTATTTTTTTCCATGGTCCGTTGCCTGGATACTCTCCGGGATTGTTATCTGATTTCGTTTTTCTCGGAAACAATGTAATTAATTTTTCATGTCGACTTGAGGTCAGTCATATTGGATTTTCATGCCATACGCACGTACCTTGCCTTTGCTCCTGAGTAACTAAAAGATTTCAAGAATTATCTTATTAATTTCCAAGAGATATCTTCTTGGTGGTTTGAACTTGTCATTCTTCGAACCTATACGATGATAATGTATATTTTTTCTTCGGAATCTAATTCTACTGATGTAGGGTATAATTGGTTCTCGCATAATTGATCTTCTTCATTGAAATTGGGTAATTAAATTCCATCTCCTTCTTAATTTTTGGTTCCTTGCTTCTTGATTATTAATTTGTTTGTTCTATTTATTACCTTTTATGTTACATCCTTTTTTTAACATGCATGTAAAGATGTTCTTTCCTTCAATTATATTTAATGTTATGAAATGTGATTCGTGTTTTCTTCAAGTTTAGTTTTAGTGCTCTTCTCTCAATTTAAATGCAACCTGGGTATGGTAATTTGTCCAGCCGTTCCACACACATACCCTAGTTGCTCTCTGTTATTATTTATTGTTTTTCTGTTTGTGTTTCTGAAGGTAACTTGTGGGTACATATTTTGGTACCTAGTCACGTGGTTTTGTTTCCACCTTGTATTTTGTTGAGAGAATGTGTACTGGGTTTGACTTGGAGAAAGCATAGGCATAAAAGGGTTACTTATTCTGAAAAAAATCTTGTATTAATCCTATGTGATTTTATGTTTCATGTCGACTATAAATGGAGCAACGGAATCTTAGGGCAGCTTACAGTTTGACCAAAGAAGAAATTATCTATGAACTCCTGATTAGAGGTTCTACTTCCTCTGGAAATAGGGAAAGGGATCTGATATTACTGAATGCAGTTTCGGATAATCCTGTACGTGTACCAAACTGGAGGAAATTTGACTGGACGTTAGGTAAGTCCCTTATTGTACCATCTGTTGAAAGTTTAATTGTGGTTTTTCATTCATTAAACTCTGACTGTGCTCCGTCTAATTCTCAACTTATCAGATTTAAGGTCCGCTGTTTACATTGGTACCATCGCCTTCGTGATTTAATAGAAGTTTGGCAGGATAGAGATCCTGAATTCCATTTAAAATTAATTTCTCTGCGTGCTAAACTTGTTGATTGCTTTTTTGCGTTATTCCCAAATAATAGTGAGAGTGCGAGTGTTAACCCTGGTGTGTGTGCAAATGAAGGGGTTCCTTCTATTAGTGGATTGAACGAATTGGTGCATAATATCAGTGTTGAAAGCAATTTAGGAAGTTTTGGTGGATCTTTGTCGAATCATAGTGAACCTGCAACTATGTATAATCAGGAAAACTATCCAAGTGCGTGCAGAATATCTGAGGTTAGGTCTGAGTGTAGCAATGTCAGAACAGGGTCGACCTCATCACGTCATAACCTTGAAAATCTTGATGATATAAATGTTTCCTTTGCTAATGTGTCCATTTCTGGTGCTGCGAGCAACCAGGTTAGGGGTAATTTATCAAATGCTAGGTCGAATGATGAAAGATTATCGCCCCTATGTTCTGAAAATCCTATTAATTTAGAACATGTGTCATCTAATGTAAATAATAATCCTCGTGGGGAGTTTAAAATGGGAATTAAGTTTGGTAGTGTACCTCATCCTTTAAATGCTTGCATCCAAAATCTAGAGATGTGCAACGGTAACGATGCTAACCTGTTAATAAAATTTTTAAAGCAATTTATTGACCTTGCTGACAATGCTGTAAGATTTGGGTGTCCTGATAGTCAAATTTTCAACCTGATCTTTCCTTATACCTCTGGTTTATTGAGAGAAAAGTTAATTGTAGCCATGGAAGGTTGTTATTCCATTGATCGATTTCATCGTGAAATATTAAGTTCATTTATTCCTAGTCGTGCTTTGAGTATGCTGATGCATAATTTTTTCTATAGAGTTCAGAGATTCGAAGAGTCTTTAAATGATTATGTAACTGATATCAAGTCTTATGCTAGAGTTTTTTCGGTACAATTAAGTGAACAACAAATTGTGGCTTCTATATTGGAAGGGATTAATCCAGAAAGCAGGTCATACTTGACAACATGCAGTATTCCCGTAAATTTCTCTGATTTAAACAGATTTGTGTTGAATTCGGGTATTATCAAACATTCCGATTCCTTGAGAGTTGCCAATGTTCCTCCACCTAATTTTAATTCTAATCTATCTCAGGATTCTGGAAATCCTATCTGTTATGATAGCTCGCAAGGCCCTCGTTTCCAAAATAGAAGTTCCTTCGATTCGGGTAATCGCACGTCGAATAACAGGAGAAGATGTGATACTTGTGGATCATTTCAACATATTGCTAAATGGTGTACGAGGAGACCTAAACATAACCAATGACTAAATCGTAAGGAGACTTCTTCGGATTGCCATGCGTCAAATAGTTCTAAAATAAATTCTATGGAGGTAAATAATTATTTTGATGATGTCAGAAGTCTTAAACCTAAAGTGAGGTTATGTAGTCGCATTTCTGAAGTTTCTAAACATTGTTCCCCATTTATTGATATTTGGGTAAATAACGAACCTGTTACTGCTCTGATCGATTCGGGTAGTGTGAAATCATTTTTAAGTAAAAACTGGTTTGAAAATATGAGGTCAGTATGCAAATTTGGAAAACTTATTAAAGAACCGAACAATTTTGTGTCAGCGAACTGTTCTAGTCTTGAAGTTTTAGGATTGGTAAACTTAAAGATCCGCATTTTAAATTTCACTTGGAGATATGATTTTTGGGTTGCAAATAATTTATCTTGCGACGCCATTATGGGTGCTGATTTTTTGTCTCATGTTGGGTTGTTACTAGACCTTAGAAACAGGTCATGTTGGTTTCGTTTTAAGCCTAATTTAAAATTAAACTTCAAGCCTTGTCTTAGTTTTTCCGGAGTGAATTCCTCCAAAGTTATATCTGGTTCTGACACCATTGAGGAGTTTAATTTTGAAAATATTAAACCTGACCAAGCTGATAAACTTCGTGAACTGTGTTCATCCTTCCCTGAGGTTTTGACGAATAAGTTAGGGGTGACCAATCTATTGGAATACAAGATTGTTGTTTCTGATAATATTCCAGTCAGTTCGCCACCGTATAGACTAGCCCCTCCCAAGATGAAAATCTTGAAAGAGATAATCGACGAGATGTTAGATGAAGGGATCATTAGTAAGTCTACTTCCTCGTATTCGTCACCTATTTTCTTGGTGCCTAAATCTGACGGTAAATTTCGCCCAGTTGTTGATTATCGAGCTCTTAATAAAAAGGTTATTCAGCAGTCCATCCCGCTTCCTGATCTGAGATCTTGCTTTGCATGGTTTAGGGGTGCTAACTGGTATACGATTTTAGATCTGAATCGCGCGTACTTTCAGATTCCATTAACTGAAGATTCTAAACATCTAACAGCCTTCTCCACTGACTGGAATCTCTTTCATTTTAACCGTTTACCATTTGGGATCTCCACGGGTGCGGCCATCCTAAGCCGATTGCTAGATATGGTATTTGATGGAATCAAGTTCAAGTTTGTGTATCATTATTTAGACGACGTAGTCATATTCAGTGAGAACTTTGATGATCATCTGGAACATATTGGTGAGGTTATGTCTCGTCTAAAGAAAGCTGGTCTTACCGTAAAACCATCTAAAGTTTCCTTTGCTAAACCCAAGATTTCATTTTTGGGACATATCGTAACATCGTCTGGAATTTCTGTGGATCATTCGAGAACCCAAGCGATTCGTGACTTTAAGCCCCCTAAGAATGTTAAAGGTGTATCAAGGTTCATCGGTATGATGAACTATTTCCGTAAGTTCATTAACAATTTCGCTCAGCGTGCTGCTCCTATAAATATGTTGAGGAAGAAGGGAGTTAATTTTGTTTGGGGTCCTTCGCAAGAAGCAGCATTTGAAGATTTGAAATTAGCTTTGATAAATGCACCTATTTTGTCCATCCCTGATTTCTCCAAAACCTTTATTGTGCAAACTGATGCCTCCAATAGTGCTGTTGGTGCAGTGTTACTACAAGACCATGGAAAAGGTAGATTACCTATTGCATACACTTCCCGCACTCTGAATGATGCAGAAAGAAATTACTCTGTTTATGAACTCGAAGGTTTGGCCGTCATGGATGCTCTTGAAAAGTTCAAGTTGTATATCGAACATGTACCCTTCGAGTTAGAAACAGATAACCAAGCCTTGAGTTGGGTTCTTGGCAGACCTAGGAAAACTGGTCGAATAGCTCGTTGGGCCACTCGAATTTCTTCCCTTAAGTTCTCTGTACGTCACATCCGAGGGAGTGAAAATGTCATCGCTGATTGTTTAAGTCGGATGTATGGTGACACTAATGTTGAGGTTGAGGAAAATGTGAAGTGTAACGCAATTTTGGAACATAACATGTCAAACGTAATTCTGTCTAACTGTCCCATGTTGTTTCGGGATGTATCTGAATATCAAAAGGAAGATCCAGTTCTAAGTGAGATTATAAGAAAATTAGAGGTTGGTGAAGTTGTAAAACCATATTCATTAAGGAATGGAATCTTGTGTTGTTTGGCCCGTTCTGATAGAACACCTAAGATTGTTCTTCCCACTGTTTTAGTAGGCGAGATCTTTAAATACTTTCATGAGTCTCCTATCGGTGGACATTTAGGAGTATATAAGACCAGATTAAAGGTGAGGCAAAATTTTATCTGGAAGGGTATGGATGGTGACATCAGAAGACTGGTAAATAATTGTACAACATGTAAATTGGCAAAACCATCTCCTAACACTAAGGTTGGAATGTTATCGTCTCAACTTTCCGATAAACCAATGGAAAGATTGTTCGTAGATTTTGTCGGCCCGATGCCGCTGTCGAAGCTGGGTAACCGTTTTGTACTGGTTTGTACGGATGGCTTCAGTCGTTTTAACTGGTTGTTCCCAACTCGTTCAGCTACCACTGAAACGGTAATTAAATGTCTTAACCATATTTTTGCTGTTTTTGGCCCCTGCCAATTTCTGGTATCAGATAACGCGAAATGCTTTACATCACATGTTTTCCGCAATTTTTGTTTCGAGTTATCCATTTCCCATGTGACATCTTCTATCTATTATCCTAAAGGATCGTATGCTGAGAGGGTGAACAGGAATCTTCGAGCTGCGTTAATTGCTTACCATCATAAGGACCATAGATTATGGGACAGTTGCATTCCTTGGTTGACTTATTCGTTCAACACGGCGGTGCATGAATCTCATCGTACCACCCCTTTCAATTTAATGTTCTCCTTCGTCCCAAATTCCCCTATATCTAATTTGTGGACTATTAATCAATTGTTGCCTGATAAAGTCATGAATGAGAACGTACGTTCTATTTGGAAAAAGGCCAAAACATATATGAAGGTGGCACACGAGAAACTACAGCAGAGGTATAATAAAGGACGTAAACCGACGTCACTTCAGATTGGGGACATGGTTTTTGTCAATAATTTTTCTGTTAAGGAAGTTGGTTCTAGAGAATCTGGCAAGCTAGTCACAAGATTCCGTGGCCCTTGTGAAATTATAAGTTTTATCACTCCGGTGACATTACTTGTAAAGGACCCTCAGAAAAAGAAAATATTTAGGGTGCATATGTCTCATGTTAAGAGAGGTTGTGATGTTTCAAATTAATGATCATAAAGTTGTATTTTAAATTTGTAAAAGCAAGGAATCTCAAAAATTTGATGGGGAAACCTTAGTTAAAACTTAGTTATGTATCTTCTGTTAGCCTAAATTTTTCCTAAATCATGTTTAACTATGGACTTGTCGTAACTGATGTTAATCAAAAAGTGTGATGAAGAAAGAAATGGACCATTGCTGTCGGAGTACGATTTGATTTCAGATCAAATGTTGGTGATATCGTCATCCTGTTTGAAGAGCGTTGTGACTGTCGCGAATGTCCAGGGCCCGGACGTCGTGATGCTAAGCCGTGACCTCAGCACTGAGAATGACCGAGTCTCCTCCATCCTATGAAGACTCATTTCTGTATTTTATTGTATCAAAAAAAAGATTGTACTACTGCCAAGTAAGAGTTGGAATTTTACGCATGTTGGTGATTTTCAGATGCATGAAAAAACTTGGGTGTATCTAATCATGGAACGATCAGTTTGGTGTACTAGGTGTTGTGAGAACTGATGTATGTTTTCAGGTCATATTTTCTCGGTGTATCTTTTACCCCCAACCATAAACTTGTGAACAATTGTTGCCTATTGTCCAGCATTGTGTGGGGGAGAGATGACCCGTTAATAAATATTAACGTGCATTCCAGTCGTTACCGCGGGCGGCTGCGGTGCAAACTTGATCTTCTCGGTATCTATTGGTGACTGTCCGAACTAGTGAGCCGGCAACGTTCAGCGTGTCTGTCTTGTCGATGGCTCGCTCGTGTGGCAAATGTTGGTACTTAGTTTCGGAGAACACGAGGCCTCACGATCGGCTCCGTTCGTACCCGAACGGCCGCCATTTTCTTCTTGTTGTTGTGAATTAACAAATGCAAGTTGAAGGAATTCTTGCAAGAAGAAAAGATGTGAGAACTAAATCTCTGGTGTAAAACGGGGATTATCTGGCCGTAGGCCAGGTAAACTCCCTTTCCCCGATATTATTTCATCTCTACGTGATTTACATTTACCGCCCACCGTTGAGAAATCTCTGTCATCGGATTAAATATGTAGACATGAAGAAAACGCAATGTACGAAGTTTGGCTACAGGAATACATCTCTTTATTAAGGTTTGTTATGTGTTAAAAGTTATTGGAACTATTTGTGACCTGAAAAGGTGAATTGGTCGTCGATACGAGTATTTTGTGTTGGTGTTATTCTACATATTTTATATGTTGCAGTCTTGAGCTGTTGAATAATTATCTTAGCGCAGTTGGCATTTATTTTGCTGTTAGTAAGTCACTTGGTTTGTAGAACCGAGTAGGCCTAAGCATGAAGAGAAAGTTCCAATACCTTATTTTTAACTTGATGTAATACACTTATTTATATGTATTTTGGGAGGGTTGTGTTTTATCTTTTTCTGACGTGCCGAGCTGTGTAATGTTCAGATCTCATTTTGTTTTGAGCGAGGAATTTTCCTAACCTTAATTTTTTTTTCGTAACAGTTAATTTTCCTTTTCCTCGTCTCGTTAGCGTGGTCTCTTAAAGACTCTGTTTAAAATATCTCCACTTATGATATGTATTTTATTTTTTTCCATGGTCCGTTGCCTGGATACTCTCCGGGATTGTTATCTGATTTCGTTTTTCTCGGAAACAATGTAATTAATTTTTCATGTCGACTTGAGGTCAGTCATATTGGATTTTCATGCCGTACGCACGTACCTTGCCTTTGCTCCTGAGTAACTAAAAGATTTCAAGAATTATCTTATTAATTTCCAAGAGATATCTTCTTGGTGGTTTGAACTTGTCATTCTTCGAACCTATACGATGATAATGTATATTTTTTCTTCGGAATCTAATTCTACTGATGTAGGGTATAATTGGTTCTCGCATAATTGATCTTCTTCATTGAAATTGGGTAATTAAATTCCATCTCCTTCTTAATTTTTGGTTCCTTGCTTCTTGATTATTAATTTGTTTGTTCTATTTATTACCTTTTATGTTACATCCTTTTTTTAACATGCATGTAAAGATGTTCTTTCCTTCAATTATATTTAATGTTATGAAATGTGATTCGTGTTTTCTTCAAGTTTAGTTTTAGTGCTCTTCTCTCAATTTAAATGCAACCTGGGTATGGTAATTTGTCCAGCCGTTCCACACACATACCCTAGTTGCTCTCTGTTATTATTTATTGTTTTTCTGTTTGTGTTTCTGAAGGTAACTTGTGGGTACAAAACATATGGGGTGTCGTAGGACTTGTAGTGAATTCTCATTTTGTATGAATGAGGTATGTCAACCCCCAAAATAAAAACTACCCTTACCTGGGATGAAAGAGCAATTTTTGTATGTATGCACACCGGTGGCTTTTGTCAAACGGCCTAACTACACATTTGTTAATATTTTCTGAACCCCTGATGGGATTTTGCCATAGGCAGTATCCTAGCTCTTGGGGTGACGCCTAGTTTTTGAAAGTATGATTCATTTTTTGTCAAAAGGGCCTAACTACACTTTTGTTAATATCTCGTGAACCAATCATGCTAGGGACTTGTATGAGGGGTCCTAGCACTTGGGGCGACGTCCCCCTTTGTAGGGTGAAACTACCCCCCAAAATTGAAAACTCAATATCTTGGAAACTAAGAACCCTAAAATTAGGCGTGATAGCTTTAAAAATAGGTGATGACAGAGGCTTTTACCTGGATTGGTCATTTCACCCCTAAAACAGTAAATAGTCATGTTATGGGAAAAAACGTGTTAAACACCTAAAAATGAAACTAAGATCTTTTGTTTTTGATGAAAAATAGCAGGGGGGTGAAAACTACCCCCAAATTGAAAAATCGATACCTTGGAAACTAAGAACCGTAAAATTATGTGTAATAGCTTAAAAAATTGGTTGTGACATAGGCTTTTACCTGGATAGATGATGTCACCCCTAAAACAGTAAATAGTTATTTTACAGTGGGGAAAAAGGTCTTAAACGGGTAAAAATGATAACTGAACCTAAGATCTTTTGTTTTTCATGAAAAATAGTAGGGGGGTGAAAACTATCCTCAAATTGAAAAAATCGATATCTTGCAAACTAAGAACCCTAAAATTAGGTTTGATAGTTGAAAAATAGGTGATGACATACGCTTTTACCTCGATAGATTATTTCACTCATAAAACAGGGAATAGTAATGTTACAGGAGAAAAAGGTATTAAACACTAAAAAGCATAAGAGTTTTTTGAAACCATGCTTTAATGAATGTGTGTTTGGAGGATGACAGCTTGCAAATTAATATTATTATTATTATTTTTATTATTATTATTAGGTAATTATGGAATAATGTGTTTATAGCTAATGAATAAGGCTACAGAGTTGTATCAGGTGTTGTACAAATCAGGATGGCTAAACCGTTGCCATTCCCCATGAATATACCCAAAAGAGCCAAAACGTTAAGGCTATCGACCTGAGATTTTATAAAACTAATTATCGGAGAGGGTGAAGTAAGGTGTTGTTTTGGACTGACAGTGGCTAACCCTTTCCCATGATTTATGAATTGACCCAAAATGTTTTACCTGACAAGACTGAGTGTACCTGTTGCAGCCTTTAGAAAATCGAACCCGGACCTGTGTGGTGACAGTCGAGTTATATTAATGATGCTTTTTGAACAAACACACTCTTGCATACTATCGCTGGGTTGAATCTGCACAGAGACACTGGCTTTGTTTGTGTAATGAGTCTTGGTGATTAGAACACGGCGCTCTTGCCAGCAAGTTTCATATTACTCGTCTGCTTGATAGTGGACGTGATTCGCACCGTGTTAACGTACATGACTTGATAGTTGTTAGGTAAGCGTTGACAAGGCTCAATGAACCTTATTGCAACCTTAAGATGAATATGAATTTCTTGGTATAGTCGGGGTTGCAAGCCAAGGCCTTAGGGTAGACAACCTACTATGTTAAACACTACACTGTGAGATGGTCAAATGATAAGGTAACAGAACATATAGAAAAGTTTTATGTAGTTTAACGAATTGACTAAGAGCCATACCATGAGAGGTATAGGTAATTGAAATTGAATCCTTAGCTGTTGACCCTACTACATGTAAGCTATAGCAATGCCCGCCTATAAGCTATCATGTTAGAAAAAGAAATGTATGGGTTGTTTTAAACGGAGAATGATTGTGTTTACTGTGAAACACAAATCTGAATTTAAAAATAGTTTATGTCCTACATGATATTTGAACTCTCCTTTTATTTATACTTTACACAAACGCTAACATAGTTGTAATTCAGAAGCCATGGCTGCCTCCTTTCCAATCCTACACCGTACACTGAAGTTAAAGTTAATAATGATCACGTTACAGGCAGCCAGTTTCAAAGCCATGAGAAATAAGTGAACAAAGTATAAAATACTTGACCCAGTCGGGAAATCAACATGGTGTTGTTTCAAACAAAAGACAAGCGTTCTATAAACTTGACCACCAAGCTGTCCTATCGACCCCTAATTGTTTGGCTGATGGTGAAAATAAAATTAAATGTAAACTATAACTAAAACTAACTACACACTTATAACTAGAAAAATGAAATGTAAGACAAAAGGATATCAGGACAAATAAAGGACAGAAGGAATAAATAATGCCCCTCAACCCTCAAGAATGTGGATTGATGAACTTGAAAGGAAGGAGAGCCATAAAAGGTAGATATGAAAGTAAAAGAGGAGAGGGTCCCGCTCCAGAGGTAATCGATAAAAAGGAGGAAAACTGAGCCCAGCTCAGGAATCCCTTGTGGTCGCAAACTTCCAAACTCATCAGCCGTAAGCCCCGAGGGTGTAGGCATATCCAGGGTGCACCACAAGTGGTGGGGCTACATACACCCTACCTTTAGTGTGGCTTGTGCAATAGGCAGGAAATAACATAAAAATAAAAAGAAGGCTGCCTCCTCACACAAGGAGGGTATCAGAAAAAATAAACAAGGGTCAATTAAGTCGGAAAATAAAGAGACTCCCTAAGCCTTGGATAGCCTAATAATGTCGGAGTCGGTAGAGAACAAGAGTTGACCAAGTGTGGTCGACAGGAAAGAAGACAGACAGGAGCCTAGCACAAGTCAGTGGGAACAATGACGGATTCAGCTGGGGCTCCATGGTCGTCAATCTACATTCCACTAGATGAAAGCCCTTGTTTCGGGGTGGTGGAAAATAAACACCTCTTTTGTTTTAAAATCACTGGCTTTAAGGACGGTAACAAATGGCATGCCTTTATAATGCGATACTGGTCCTAGGGATATGCAAAATTGTATTAGATACTCAGCTAATAATAGTGTACATGACCCCTTATTATTTTCCCTAATTACAGTACATGGGAATGATAACCATGATTTCCAAGCCCCTAAGTAAGACAAAAACAAATTATTTCCAATCCCAAACAGTTGGGGTGAGGTGAGGTGAGTTTTCTAAACGTCAAACACATGTGGTTTTCCACTTTTACTCCAGGTAAATGACATGTTTGCCCGCAGACAAGTGCAAAGAAAATCGAAACATGTTATGTTTGGATCAATTCCTTACCTACATGACAACATGTACTTGAAATAACAAGTAATGAGCATTCTATGTTAACAATAGTGAGATGCTTGCAAATTGCCAATGCTTAGAGCTCATTAGCGGCTTCTAAGGGAGGCAAGGAGTACACTTACTTGAAAAACTAACAAGAGGAGTGTTCGATTTTCCCACAACACCCAATCTGAAAGTAAATATAAATGACTATGCACTTAAGTCCATAACCACCACCTTACCATTCCTACCCTTCATGGTCAAAGGCACACATTAATACAGCCATCACAGTGACAGAGGTTATTTGTAAAATATCTAAATATCTGCGATTTATCTTGAAATTGACCAGAATTTTGTAAAATCCACAAAATTTACCGCAAATTTAGCAAATTCCACCAAATTTCAGCAAAATCCAACAAATCACTACCAGATTTATTGAAATGCCATTGAATTATTAAAGAATGGTTTGAACTAGCTCAAATTTATATAAAATTACCCGAATATTGATGAAAATTCACCAAATTTAGCCAAGAGCTCTACAAACCATGAAATTTAACCATTTTTTAAAATTCACAACATATACTCGAAAATTCCATAATATTCCCTTTACGTGTATATTTTTTTAGTTGTTGTTTCGTTTCCCACACTCCCTGCAGACAAATACCTGAACATGACTTTCTCCTAGACTTGGAGCTCCACATTCGACCTGATAGCTGAGTTCCATCTCCCATAAACTCGTCTCTGAGGTGGGTGCCAGAAAAGGCATCCAGCTGTAAATACCACACCCTCACATAGACTTTCATAACTTCTTACGTTGAGGTTCATAACACTACGTTAAATGATTTATCGATTTCTTTTTCACAATTCCTGTCTATACATTCCTCTTGAAGGTTGAAAGATGCTTGCAAGGTTCCTAAAATGCAATTCAATTTAATAAATACCTTAAGATGGTTTGATTTGTTTAATGATATGGTGTTAATACTATTTTTAGGTCTTGACTGGCTTTGCAATACGAATTGACTAACCAAACATGAGTTACCTATCAGGGAAACATTTTGGCCACTATGTTGGCTATTGACCAGCGAGTTTAGCTGTTTATCATTTTTTAAAATCATAAACAACAGAGGCTTAAACGTATAGATAAACCGTGTGACCATGTTTGTTAAACAAGACATTATACCAGAGACAATTAGGATACTTATGTAGAGTTTACCAAAAAATAATGTTGTGTAACAGTAAATGCTAGTCAACAGTTATACACTTCTAAAAAAATCATCATACAATACCTGAGAGCTCTTCTAAAATTATTGATGTGTAACATGTTTCCACTAACTTGCTATGTATTTTTTGGCTTGGGGGTGATTTTCAAGGTTAGGTTAGGTTAGGTTAAGTTACGCTAGGTTAGGTTAAGATAGGTGAAGTTAGGTTAGGTTAGGTGAGGTTAGGGTAGGTTAGGTTATGTTAGGATTGGTGAAGTTAGTTTAGGTGAGGTTGGGGCAGGTTAGGTTAGGTTAGGTTATGTTATGACTAAGTTTGTTTACCAAAAATAATGTTGTGTAACAGTAAATGCTAGTCAACAGTTATACACTTCTAAAAAAATCATCATACAATACCTGAGAGCTCTTCTAAAATTATTGATGTGTAACATGTTTCCACTAACTTGCTATGTATTTTTTGGCTTGGGGGTGATTTTCAAGAAATGCAAATGGAACTGAAATGCAATAGAAACAATGAGCGCGCCTGGTGGCTGAGATTGATACCACGACGTACTGTCGGTTATGTAGCTATGTGGAATGTATATCAAATATGGTTTACTTCAAGGTCTGGAGATCCCTACAATTCCTACAATAAATGATCTTGAAATGGTCATCCTATGGTGTGAAAATAGTTATTAGGTATATGATATTTAATGAAAACAATTATGATTTATTAATGTTTATATGTTTACAGTATTGTTATTTAATGTAAGCTCTTGAGGCACTACCGACCAAAATACAGCACTATCTGCAATATGTATTGCATACTTGAAGGTTTGGTGGTCCCATTAAAGGTATTATTTTACAAGTAGTTATTTTAATGACAACAGAGTTCACTGTTAATAACGGAGAGCCCTATGTGGAATGTAGGATAACATGTAACATAATATACGTGATATGTCACAACTGTAAGGCTTGTGATTTTTTAAAGATGCCTTTATACCTATATTAATCACCCAGTTTACAAGACTGATAACTGTAATGCTACGGAAAAATCATAACAAATCAAAAATGTACATTGGAAAACCAAAAAGTGGTTGAGCAAATATACAGTCAACATGCAAAAAAACAAGAAATATATACAAATTGTGTTAATTAATTTAATTCAAATATATTTATTTTTACAATAGGTATACACACACACACATACAGAATACAGCTCTTTTTTGTTCATGTTTGCCTGCTACAGTTTTTAAATATAACACTTGCTGAACATTATTTTAGGGGTGGGGGTGTTGCTACGTTGACCAATTACACAATAATACCAGATTTACGAAGTTCATCTTCTATTTTTAACAGCTCTTCCTCATAACCAATATGACCAGCCTGTTTACAGGCATGCAAGAGCTGTAGACGTTCGACTAATATATTAGGATCGTTCCATTTGCTATTTTTTATGAATGGTTTCAAATACTCGGGAAGCAGTCCATCATTTTCACCATCAACATCATTATAATCATCATCATCACCCTCGTCATCTTTACCATCATAATTTCCACCTGTGTCCACAGTCTGTTCAATGGTTTGAGTTCCCCTTGATAGTGTTGAAAGCTTCTTTTTAGATGTACTAGAGAGCTTTAACATTATATTATTATTATCACCATCACCATCCTTTTCATCTTCCCCAACCAACTTCTTGATGGGGTATGTTGTCTCTGATAGAGTTGAGGGCTTTTGAGATGTGTGTGTGTGTCTGATCATGGGTTTTACTGGAGGTCTTAAAGGTTTCTCATTAAACAACTCGCTAACAGCATGAGTGCGTTGTAGTGTATTAAACCCGAGGTTAATATTATCTTGAGCAGCACTATTTTTTTCTTGGACTTGGTTTTTTGCTTCGGTTTGAGTTTTCCTTACATTTACACTAGCATGATTATTAAGTTTACCATCATGACTGTTTGAAGAAAGTATGTCCAATTCTCTTGTCTTAAGCATTCCTTGACACTGTTTCGATCGTTGCTTTGAACAGCGCCAAATAACAGTTCCATTTTTATTGCTTCGTTTCACAATATATGAATATCCTTTATAGTATGCATAAGGCTTACCATACCTAGTCACTGATACTTCCATATCAACTGTCAAGCATAAACTAATTTCTAGTAAAGACAACTTGGAAATAACAACAATAGATTAATGTGGGAGCATATATAGATGCAAAAAGAGGGAGCAAAAGTGGGGGTAAAAAGTGTCAGCGAAAGTGGGAGCAAATACTGTGAGCAAAAATTGGGAAGCAAAAAGTGGGAGCATATATGGGATGAAATGTGGGAGCAAAGCAAATACCGTATAAAAAGTGGGAGCAAATATGCTAACAAATATGTCAACAAATATGCCGGCAAAAGTAAATACACAATTCAAGATACAGTAGTTGAAAGTGCAAAGAAAATATGGAAGCAAATATGAGAGCCAATGTAGTGTTTTTCTAAAACAACTAAGCATAACAAACTTAGTCATAACCTAACCTAACCTGCCCCGACCTCACCTAACCTAACTTCACCAATCCTAACATAACCTAACCTAACCTAACTTCACCTATCTTAACCTAACCTAGCGTAACTTAACCTAACCTAACCTTGAAAATCACCCCCAAGCCAAAAAATACATAGCAAGTTAGTGGAAACATGTTACACATCAATAATTTTAGAAGAGCTCTCAGGTATTGTATGATGATTTTTTTAGAAGTGTATAACTGTTGACTAGCATTTACTGTTACACAGCATTATTTTTTGGTAAACTCTACATAAGTATCCTAATTGTCTCTGGTATAATGTCTTGTTTAACAAACATGGTCACACGGTTTATCTATACGTTTAAGCCTCTGTTGTTTATGATTTAAAAAAATGATAAACAGCTAAACTCACTGGTCAATAGCCAACATAGTGGCCAAAATGTTTACCTGATAGGTAACTCATGTTTGGTTAGTCAATTCCTATTGCAAAGCCAGTCAAGACCTAAAAATAGTATTAACACCATATCATTAAACAAATCAAACCATCTTAAGGTATTTATTAAATTGAATTGCATTTTAGGAACCTTGCAAGCATCTTTCAACCTTCAAGAGGAATGTATAGACAGGAATTGTGAAAAAGAAATCGATAAATCATTCAACGTAGTGTTATGAACCTCAACGTAAGAAGTTATGAAAGTCTATGTGAGGGTGTGGTATTTACAGCTGGATGCCTTTTCTGGCACCCACCTCAGAGACGAGTTTATGGGAGATGAAACTCAGCTATCATGTCGAATGTGGAGCTCCTAGTCTAGGAGAAAGTCATGTTCAGGTATTTGTCTGCAGGGAGTGTGGGAAACGAAACAACTAACAAGAAGTTCCGTGAAGAACTATTCAGCCTACTTTTCATGTCAATGATTATTCTACAGAACATGAACCTATCTAGAATAATGACGAAATTAAGTTGCTAATATCGAAATTTCCAATTAGTTCGAAATACTGTATACCTGGCATAATGTATCCTAATAGAGCACTACAGTTGGCAGCCCTGATGACTGAATATATTCTTAGTTCCGTCTCTTAAGGTACAAAATACAAAATTTGGTTGAAGTCCAATGAATAGCATGGACGTTACATGCAGTTAAACATTGGATCTAACAGCGCGCGTAAAATAATGTTGGCAACAATGTCATGCATGTATTGGTCAGAAATAATCTGAAATAATATGATCTATTGTTGTGCCAATTTTGAATGAAATCCTTCAGTTAGTATAGAAGTTACATGCATTTTAAAATTGGACCTATCAGCAGGCTTAGAATCATGTTGGCAGCACTGACGTATATTAGTTACTCCAAATTCGTCTAGAATGCCAGGTACTATACGTGTGCAAAGTTTAGAGCTATTGGCTTGCATACTTTCTGATATATTGATATTAGGGTAACAAAAATAGGGACAGCACATATTAACAGTTGGCAGCACTGGTTGCTCCTTAGAATACGCATAGTCATATCTGTTATGGTACATATAGCACATACGAAATTTGGTTGAAATCCAAATGATAGTATGGAAGTTACATGCATTTAAAGTTGGACCTGTCAGCAGGCTTAGAATCATGTTGGTAGCACTGACGTATATAAGTTACTCCAAATTAATATAGAATGTCAGGTACTATACGTGTGCATAGTTTAAAGCTGTCGGCTTGCATACTTTCTGATATATTGGTATTTGGATAAAATAAATTAGGAGCATTTATTAACAGTTGGCAGCCCTGGTAGGTCTTAAGAATACGCTCAGTCATATCTGGTTATGTACACATACAACATACGAAATTTGGTCGAATTTCAATTGATAGTATAGAAGTTATATGCATTTAAAAATTGGACCTATCAGGAGGCTTATAATCATTTTGGCAACACTGCCATGTTTAGCCTCCTGGAAATTAAACTGAAATATTATGATCTGTACGTGTGCCAATTTTGAAATAGCTCCCATTCATACTTTCCAAGATATCCAACATGGAGCTCAAATTTCAATTGCGATTTTTTAGCAGTTGGTATCACTGACATCATTTTCAAACATGGCCGTGAGATATTCAGGTATAGATCTTTACTCCTACCAAATTTTGTTTCGATTGCTGCAGCCGTTTAGGAGTTGATAGGGGGGACACACACAGCCAGACAGAAGGACAGACAGACACACATTTGCCCGATCTCATAAGTCTACTTTTTCCTCATTTTTGCAAAATGAGAAAAGTAGGCTAAGAAAATATACACGTAAAGGGAATATTATGGAATTTTCGAGTATATGTTGTGAATTTAAAAAAATGATTAAATTTCATGGTTTGTAGACCTCTTGGCTAAATTTGGTGAATTTTCATCAATATTCGGGTAATTTTATATAAATTTGAGCTAGTTCAAACCATTCTTTAATAATTCAATGGCATTTCAATAAATCTGGTAGTGATTTGTTGGATTTTGCTGAAATTTAGTGGAATTTGCTAAATTTGCGGTAAATTTTGTGGATTTTACAAAATTCTGGTCAATTTCAAGATAAATCTCAGATATTTAGATATTTTACAAATAACCTCTGTCACTGTGATGGCTGTATTAATGTGTGCCTTTGACTATGAAGGGTAGGAATGGTAAGGTGGTGGTTATGGACTCAAGTGCATAGTCATTTATATTTACTTTCAGATTGGGTGTTGTGGGAAAATCGAACACTCCTCTTGTTAGTTTTTCAAGTAAGTGTACTCCTTGCCTCCCTTAGAAGCCGCTAATGAGCTCTAAGCATTGGCAATTTGCAAGCATCTCACTATTGTTAACATAGAATGCTCATTACTTGTTATTTCAAGTACATGTTGTCATGTAGGTAAGGAATTGATCCAAACATAACATGTTTCGATTTTTTTGCACTTGTCTGTGGGCAAACATGGCATTTACCTGGAGTAAAAGTGGAAAACCACATGTGTTTGACGTTTAGAAAACTCACCTCACCCCAACTGTTTGGGAATGGAAATAATTTGTTTTTGTCTTACTTAGGGGCTTGGAAATCATGGTTATCATTCCCATGTACTGTAATTAGGGAAAATAATAAGGGGTCATGTACACTATTATTAGCTGAGTATCTAATACAATTTTGCATATCCCTAGGACCAGTATCGCATTATAAAGGCATGCCATTTGTTACCGTCCTTAAAGCCAGTGATTTTAAAACAAAAGAGGTGTTTATTTTCCACCACCCCCAAACAAGGGCTTTCATCTAGTGGAATGTAGATTGACGACCACGGAGCCCCAGCTGAATCCGTCATTGTTCCCACTGACTTGTGCTAGGCTCCTGTCTGTCTTCTTTCCTGTCGACCACACTTGGTAAACTCTTGTTCTCGACCGACTCCGACATTATTAGGCTATCCAAGGCTTAGGGAGTCTCTTTATTTTCCGACTTAATTGACCCTTGTTTATTTTTTCTGATACCCTCCTTGTGTGAGGAGGCAGCATTCTTTTTATTTTTATGTTACTTCCTGCCTATTGCACAAGCCACACTAAAGGTAGGGTGTATGTAGCCCCACCACTTGTGGTGCACCCTGGATATGCCTACACCCTCAGGGGCTTACGGCTGATGAGTTTGGAAGTTTGCGACCACAAGGGATTCATGAGCTGGGCTCAGTTTTCCTCCTTTTTATCGATTACCTCTGGAGCGGGACCCTCTCCTCTTATACTTTCATATCTACCTTTTATGGCTCTCCTTCCTTTCAAGTTCATCAATCCACATTCTTGAGGGTTGAAGGGCATTATTTATTCCTTCTGTCCTTTATTTGTCCTGATATCCTTTTGTCTTACATTTCATTTTTCTAGTTATAAGTGTGTAGTTAGTTTTAGTTATAGTTTACATTTAATTTTATTTTCACCATCAGCCAAACAATTAGGGGTCGATAGGACAGCTTAGTGGTCAAGTTTATAGAACGCTTGTCTTTTGTTTGAAACAACACCATGTTGATTTCCCGACTGGGTCAAGTATTTTATACTTTGTTCACTTATTTCTCATGGCTTTGAAACTGGCTGCCTGTAACGTGATCATTATTAACTTTAACTTCAGTGTACGGTGTAGGATTGGAAAGGAGGCAGCCATGGCTTCTGAATTACAACTATGTTAGCGTTTGTGTAAAGTATAAATAAAAGGAGAGTTCAAATATCATGTAGGACATAAACTATTTTTAAATTCAGATTTGTGTTTCACAGTAAACACAATCATTCTCCGTTTAAAACAACCCATACATTTCTTTTTCTAACATGATAGCTTATAGGCGGGCATTGCTATAGCTTACATGTAGTAGGGTCAACAGCTAAGGATTCAATTTCAATTACCTATACCTCTCATGGTATGGCTCTTAGTCAATTCGTTAAACTACATAAAACTTTTCTATATGTTCTGTTACATTATCATTTGACCATCTCACAGTGTAGTGTTTAACATAGTTGGTTGTCTACCCTAAGGCCTTGGCTTGCAACCCCGACTATACCAAGAAATTCATATTCATCTTAAGGTTGCAATAAGGTTCATTGAGCCTTGTCAACGCTTACCTAACAACTATCAAGTCATGTACGTTAACACGGTGCGAATCACGTCCACTATCAAGCAGACGAATAATATGAAACTTGCTGGCAAGAGCGCCGTGTTCTAATCACCAAGAGTCATTACACAAACAAAGCCAGTGTCTCTGTGCAGATTCAACCCAGCGATAGTATGCAAGAGTGTGTTTGTTCAAAAAGCATCATTAATATAACTCGACTGTCACCACACAGGTCCGGGTTCGATTTTCTAAAGGCTGCAACAGGTACACTCAGTCTTGTCAGGTAAAACATTTTGGGTCAATTCATAAATTATGGGAAAGGGTTAGCCACTGTCAGTCCAAAACACCTTACTTCACTTACTTACTTACTTAATTCCTGCCACTCCTTCCGGAGCATAGGGCCTTGGCGAAATTTCTCCACGCAGTACGGTTCCTGGCCATTCTCTTCACTTGACTCCAGTTCTTGTCCACCTCTGCAATTTCATTTTTGATCGTCCTCTTCCAGGTCTTCTTAGGTCGACCTCGCTTCCTGGCGCCTTGAGGATTCCAGTCTAGCGCCGCCCTCTCAATAGCTCCGTCCGGCTTCCTTAGTGTGTGACCAATCCAGCGCCATTTCCTCTCCTTGATCTGGATGCTAATCGGTTGTTGATTGGTGATGGTCCAAAGATCTTCATTTGAGATTATGTCCGGCCACCTCACATTCATGATGCGACGCAGACATCTGTTAATGAACACCTGTAGCTGGTTGTTGATCGGTTTTGTTACTTTCCATGTTTCACAGCCGTAGAGAAGAATCGACTTTACGTTGCTATTGAAAAGGCGGAGCTTGGTCTTCCTGGAAATGTTTCTATTTCTCCAGATGGGGTAGAGCTGGACAAAGGCACCATTTGCCTTCCTGATACGGCTTCGAACATCTTCCTCTGCTCCCCCATCATTTGTGACTATACTTCCAAGGTAGAGGAAGGACTCAACTCGCTCGATGTCCTTTCCGTTAACTGTCAAACTAGTCGTGATGTCAGAATTTATCCTCATCTCTTTGGTCTTGTTGGTGTTGATCATCAGTCCTGCACGTTCTGCTTCTCTCTGCAACCTCCCCAGCTTATCTTCTATGTCTCGGTACCGTTGTGCCATAAGACAAATGTCGTCTGCGAAATCCAGATCTTTAAGCCTGTCATTTATACCCCATTGAATACCCCTCTTCCGTCCTCCCATTACCTTCTTCATCACACTATCCAGGACCAACAGGAACAGAGCGGGGGAAAGGACACACCCCTGTCTCACTCCGGAACTGACCTTTATCTTTTCTGTTAATTTGCCTTCGTGAAGAACCTGGCACTCATACCCTTCGTACATCTCTTCCATGATTCTGATGATCTTTGTTGGAATTTTATATTCCTCGAGGGTCTTCCACATAATTCTTTGATTTACGGAGTCGAAGGCTTTCTCGAAGTCAACAAATGTGAGGTAAAGGGTATTCCGCCACTCCACACTCTGCTCCAGGATGATTCGGAGGGTGTTGATGAGATCCACACAGCTGCGATGTTGTCGAAATCCAGCCTGTTCCTTCCGAAGCCTTTTTTCTACGCAGTCTTTTATACGATTCAGGATGACTCTCGCCAGCACTTTGCTTGGAATGGACAGCAAGGTGATACCCCTCCAGTTGTTACAGTTTGTGGTGTCCCCTTTCTTCGGCAACTTGACTATCAACCCCTTCTTCCAGTCGGTTGGTATTTTCTCCTCCTTCCAGATCTTCTCCAACAGCGGGTGCAGCAGATCGATCGTAATATCCAGGTCTGCTTTCAGTACTTCCGCTGGGATATTATCCAGACCTGGTGCCTTCCCGCATTTCATCTGCTTCAACGCTGTCCGTATTTCGCCCCGAGTTGGGGAGTCGAGGCTGATGCTTGGGTCACTTTCTGCTTCCTCTTCTCCTCGCTGCTTACTTTCTGGTCCTCTATCTCTATTAAGAACCTCCGCAGAGTGTTCTCTCCATCTTGTCAGCTGCTGTTCACACGTCGTGAGAATCTCGCCCGTCTTGCTCTTCACAGGCCTAGTTTTATTAAAACCTTTCTTCGAAAGCATCTTTGTGATGCCATAGAGCTCCTTAACGTCCCCCCTTCTTGCCGCTTCTGCTTTCTCCGCCTGCTCATCAATCCACCTCCTATGATCCTTCCGTACACTCCTCTTTACCTCTCTGTTTGCTGTTGAATACTTTGCTTGTGTGAGAGCCTTCTGCTGCCTAGTCTTGCAGGTGTTGAGCTTGGCCTTAATCTCCTTCCTATAATTTATCTTGTCCCAGGTCTGATCGGATATCCATTCTTTCCGCAGGTAGTTCTTGTACCCGAGCTGCATCTCACTAGTTTCCACGAAGATTTTCTTTACCTCGCTCCACGTCCTTCTCTGTCTCTGAGTCCAACACCTGGAACTTATTTCTGAGCTCCAGTTTAAATTGGTCCAATATCTGCTGGTTCTTAAGCTTGCCCACATCAAACTTGTTGTGCCGAGTGTTAAACTTTCGGCGGACTGCGACGATCTTCATGCGGAAGTTGGCAACCACAAGATGATGGTCACTACCAACGTCCGCTCCTCTCTTGTTCCTAACATCTTCCAAGCTTCTTCTGAACCTTCTGCTCACCGCGATGTGATCAATTTGATTTTCTGACCTTACTTCACCCTCTCCGATAATTAGTTTTATAAAATCTCAGGTCGATAACCTTAACGTTTTGGCTCTTTTGGGTATATTCATGGGGAATGGCAACGGTTTGGCCATCCTGATTTGTACAACACCTGATACAACTCTGTAGCCTTATTCATTAGCTATAAACACCTTATTCCATAATTACCTAATAATAATAATTTGCAAGCTGTCATCCTCCAAACACACATTCATTAAAGCATGGTTTCAAAAAACTCTTATGCTTTTAAGTGTTTAATACCTTTTTCTCCTGTAACATTACTATTCCCTGTTTTATGAGTGAAATAATCTATCGAGGTAAAAGCGTATGTCATCACCTATTTTTCAACTATCAAACCTAATTTTAGGGTTCTTAGTTTGCAAGATATCGATTTTTTCAATTTGAGGGTAGTTTTCACCCCCTACTATTTTTCATGAAAAACAAAAGATCTTAGGTTCAATTATCATTTTTACCCGTTTAAGACCTTTTTCCCCCACTGTAAAATCACTATTTACTGTTTTAGGGGTGACATCATCTGTCCATGTAAAAGCCTATGTCACAACCAATTTTTTAAGCTATTACACATAATTTTACGGTTCTTAGTTTCCAAGGTATCGATTTTTCAATTTGGGGGTAGTTTTCACCCCCCTGCTATTTTTCATCAAAAACAAAAGATCTTAGTTTCATTTTTAGGTGTTTAACACGTTTTTTCCCATAACATGACTATTTACTGTTTTAGGGGTGAAATGACCAATCCAGGTAAAAGCCTATGTCATCACCTATTTTTAAAGCTATCACGCCTAATTTTAGGGTTCTTAGTTTCCAAGATATTGAGTTTTCAATTTTGGGGGGTAGTTTCACCCTACAAAGGGGGACGTCGCCCCAAGTGCTAGGACCCCTCATACAAGTCCCTAGCATGATTGGTTCACGAGATATTAACAAAAGTGTAGTTAGACCCTTTTGACAAAAAATGAATCATACTTTCAAAAACGAGGCGTCACCCCAAGAGCTAGGATACTGTCTATGGCAAAATCCCATCAGGGGTTCAGAAAATATTAACAAATGTGTAGTTAGGCCCTTTTGACAAAAGCCACCGGTGTGCATACATACAAAAATTGCTCTTTCACCCCAGGTAAGGGTAGTTTTTATTTTGGGGGTTGACATACCTCATTCATACAAAATGAGAATTCACTACAAGTCCTACGACACCCCATATGTTTAAATCGCATTATTGGTTAGCGCGATACTAAAAAGCGAATGACCTATTAGTTTTTTGTTTTTTTAATAAATATTTTAAAAAAACCTCATCTATAAAGAATCATTTAAAAATTCCGCTCTCTTACAAAAGCCCTCAAGTGCGCATGCATACAAAAATAACCACTACTTAACCTCCGGGTAAGGGTAGGTTTATTTTGGGGTGGATATACTCCCGTCCATAGCAAGGGGTGGTTCAGCACAAGTCCTACGACACCCTATATGCTCAAACCCGACCATGCGTTCGCAAATCATCGCTAATGTTCGCCAGAAAGTAGGCTATCATTTTGTTTTGTCCTACACACTTCAAACTTGCTGTCAGCCTAGAGGGCATAGGGACCTTTCATTGACGTCAAACAAACTTTTCTCTCATCTTCACCGTTTCCAAAATAGCACCAATTTCAAAGAACAACAATTTAAAAAAAATATATATACCGACACACATTCATAGCAAAGAGGACGTCACACCATTCCTAAATAACACATCGTTCTAGCCTTACAAGCTCATTAAATTCGCCAAAATGTCAAAAACGCACGTTTACCTCAAATTGCGTTTCCAAATTCCACCCATTTTAAAAAATTACCTCACCATCAAATAGAGCGGGAAAAATAGCATTTAAACGAGCCCTCACTCAACCCTAGTCCTCGCCCACCACCAATAATTTTCCCAACATAGCCATACGTATTCAAGCACACACGCGACTTGCAAGAGAACATACACTACCCCACTACCCGCGAATGACCTTTTGTTTTGGTATTTTATTTAAATAATGAGGCTATAGGAAAAGAGGGGGGCATTACTACGAGTGCAAGATATCAGGTTCGGGGCCGATACGACGAGGGTTCAATAAGTTAGTGGACAGAACCCCCAAGTTAACACTACTTGTTAAAGGTCAACCACGTCTCACGCGAACACTGCAGACATATCACGTGATCGCTCGCACTGGTGCACATGCTCACACTCGCACGGGTGTCAAATGACGGTTAGCATCCTAAGCAAAAAACAATAACAGCTGCACACCACATGTGTGGATAGGAGCCGCCTCTCCGCTCAGCCCAACCGGCGCGAGCAAAAAAAAACCAACATAACAGCTGCGCGCCACATGTGCGGATTGCTCGCACTGTCACACATGCTCACACTCGCACGGGTGTCAGATGACAGTTAGCATCCCAATAAACCACCCCCATGACGTCAACACCCAGTAACTTTTTATCACCATCGCATAAACAAGCTAAAAGGTCAACCTCTTCCCCGCTAACACGTGCAGTGCACATGCTCGCTCTAAGGACCCATGACGTCACATGCCGGTTAGCACCCTAATAAACAACCCCCCCTGACGCCAACACCCATTAACTTTTTATCACCATCGCACAAACAAGCCAAAAGGTCAACCCCTTCCCACGCTAACACGTGCAGTGCACATGCTCGCTCCTGGACCACGTGCTCGCTCTAAGGACCCATGACGTCATCGCGATTACGCAATTTCTGGTCGTGATGATGCAATATACAAAGTCTAGCGAATTATACTACTCACGTGATTGTTTCCGTGATTTTTAGTTATTTATATTTCCTGTAGAATACGTTTCAAGTCACAAGTAACACACAATTGTATTACAAAATATAGGCTCATTGTGTAGACTATTAAGTCACCCTTTAGAAGACAGAAGCTATTCACAGTAGTCTTACTAATTACAAGAGCAGAGGCGGTAGTCTACGCTCCTGCGCGCGACTGAATGGAATTAATGTTTCGCCTGATGCTCAGAACTGACACTAACACTGCTACATACATAAATAACGGTCTCTAATGAATTATAAGTCTAAATATAAGTATAAATCCTACATGAAAAAATAATTAACGAATTAAATCAAACAATTATAACTCATTAAACCAACAGATTATGAAACGCAGCAAGGTGAGTGTGCACTGGAGGCAACCAAACAAGCGACTGATCGGCGACAAGCACGTGGTGAAATAGCATCATTCAAATTGGCAGCGCTGTATAGTTTCCATGGCAACAAGCCATGCGAGCGATCTAGTCGTCAGCTGTTTTTGCCCAGTGGTGCTGAATTGTCAGATTCCAACTCTGGAAAATATACCTATAGGTGGTGAGTTGTTGTTGTTCTTTCAAGGGGCGGAACTACGTGGCCATCTGCCCCTTATGGAGAATGTTATCACTCGTTCTACTTTCATTCAGTGCTACCATAATACCACATTGTGGTGTGGTAGGTGCCACTCCTAAGGTCCTGGGCTAGTTTCCAAGTAATTTAATTCTGGTCTGAGGGTTGGAACGACTCACAATCAGCTTCGTGAGCCAGAACTGAGAAGAGGTAGGTTCGATTCTCACCTCGGCCATCCAAGAAGTGGTTTTCCGTGGTTTCCCCACTTCCACTCCAGGCTAACGCTGGGATTGATCCTAACTTAAGGCAATGGCTGCCTTCTTTCCACTCATCACCTGAATTACAAAAAGTAGGCTATACTGCTCGGGTCCATTTTCCATGTTCTGTGAACTTGCGGGGTGAGGAGAAAGAGCAGGGGAGGGTCAGGCGAGAAGAGAAGGGCCTGTCAACTGCCCGCCGTGATATCTGGTATTCCTTTCTATTCCAATAATGCTAACTTAGGGCTGTTGCTCAAACCACTGTGGTGTTACGAATGAGTGAGTGAGTCACCGACCAATGTATTTGGTTCTGTTCTATGCACGGACCAAGGAACCTCATCACTCGTCAACACTTCTGCTATGCACATTTCGCTCAGGTTCACGCAGCTTAGACCCGAGCAGTACACACTACTACAGATACTACAATAACACAGATTATCATACAAATCCTACATACTTCCGAATACATGGGGCTAAATGAATTAATATCAACACAATGATTCTACAATAAGAGATTCTTTTAAAATGTAGCTATAGTAGGTGCAACCATACACATATCAGCAAATTCAAGTTCCCCCTATGAAGCATTACATATTTTATTAAGTTTACTGCTTCAACATACAAACTTGCATGTGTTGTAGGAATTTTCTGTTCATCAGTGTTAGCCATGGCATAAAGGAGGGAAGAGGTTCATTATCCTGTTCTATAGCCTACTGTTATGCCTCGGCAAGAAAGAAGAAAGGAACATGCCTCAACACGTACTTTTAGGAGGACCAGATTTGATTTCTGTATTTTTGCTAAGTGTGATCTTGGCTCTCGCTGTTATTTTCTTCATTGACAACTTTTTAAATAAAACATGATGATTTCTAGCAGTATTGAGTGTTTTTCTTGTTTTTCGTTGAAAGTCCTATTTCTCCTTTCCCCTTCACAGGATGTCATAGAATTTACTGTATTAGTGTGCGATGATTTTTTGATGTACTGTACTTACTGCATTTCACCCTGTAAAAATTGGTGAACTGGATATATTTGAAAAGGGAATATGAAATAAACTACTGTATAGACATTTTGTAATATCCAATTATTTTTCTGAAATTTCAGTCTCCCAATGAATTTGGCACTAAGTACACTAACAATTTTAGTGTGATCTGGTTACACCACCTGTTTACTTAGTATTCTCTCTTAACATTTTACTGTTATTGTTAACAGCATCAAGCATTTTAAGATATTAATATTCTCCCTTCCCAGTACTTTTCCTTTGCAGTTTATTCTAATAACTGATTGGTTATAGGCCTAATGTGGTTAATTGGAAGGGACCATATTTTTAAGGTGAGTAGTAATTTGCTGCAGGCCTTTTAGTAGCCTAATTCTTGTCGCCAATGCAATATGCTCCAATTGCAACTGAAAGAAATGTAAACATGTAAATAGTTGATGAGGTCATGTCCTAAAATAGGGGCAGATGACGTCGTAGTTCCGCCCCTTAAAACAACAATAACTAACTAACGTGTCCTAAATGCTGTGATTGTTCATGTCAGAGTTCAGGAATTCACAATTTCCCACTTAGGTATTATTAAAAAAAAGTTATTGGTATTTTGATTGTGATTTATTTCTTGTTGATCATATGATTATCTCCACACTTAAAAACGTGCTATAAGTATTGGGAAGATTGTGATTTTCGGAACATTGAAGTGGGCAGAGCATTTAGGACGAGAACATTTAGCGGAACGAGGGAAATGGGTGGGGTAGGCTACCCGCACGGCCGTGCTACACGTCAACTAGTACCGCGGTCAAACACCAGACAGCGCTGAAGTCTTAGGTGCCAAGTATTAGCATGGCTGTCGGCTATCTGTAGTAGTAGGTAATCTGTGGCTAGGTGCCATGCTGTCGTTCAGGTAGTTCTCATAGTCACCGCTAGATAGCGGAAACATACTTTGCGTGTCGCATGTGGCTATTTGACAAAGTTTTATTGCGTGAAAACGTGCTCGTATAAGCTGTGTATATAAATTTAATATACATATAACCATTAAGTGTTTAGATCAGTTGACTAATACATTTAACAGTGATCACATTGTGAAAGGTCGTCTCACCCACTAGGCTCTAGCCGTGTACTACGTGGTAAGTGGCTGTTGGTCTTGATTAGGTTATATAAGAGGTCTCTTAGCAGGAATACAATCAGTTGATTACTACCTTTTGCAGTGTTCACATCGTGAAAGACCGTCTCACTGACCAGCCTACAGCCTTGTGATACGCAGTAAGCAGTTGTTTGCAGAAATCAACATCCATGATGGAAGAAACCATGCCTAGCTATATGTGTAAAGAGTGTGGAAAGACTTTTCTTCGGGACTATGATAGAAAGCGTCATGAAGTATCGTGTGGTGAGTTTCATTAGTGCAAAACTTGTGGTAGTAAATTCAACAATGTCTACAACGGACGTCGTCATGAAGAATGTTGTGTCAGCAGCTAAAAGACAAAAAACAGAGCCTACAAAACATTACCTGCTTTCAATGGTTCCTGACAAAAATGGACTTACTGAATATGAAACGTATTTTCAAGGGCGTCTTAAATCCTTTTCCATACGTTGACACGTGTAAGGATTTAAATTCACACCTTAAAGAGTCCAAACAGCAAATAATACAAGCTATGGAGAAAGAACTAGCAATGCACAAGTCGATCAAAGTTAATCTTGTGGCTGAATGTAGATTCATTCATACATCTACCAATGAAATTACAGATTGTGCTTTTAAAATTCGGAATCAGGCCCTATTTTTGGAAACAGACTTGCGTAGTTTCTTGGAAACACAATTTACAAAGTTAACTACGGAAATGGAGGAATCTGAGCTAAAAGGCAGTAATTGGGCTTTGTTAGCAGTGGAAGGATTGCGATTGAAAATAAGTAAGTACAATCCCTTGCGTGGCAGCACATATATTCAATTACCAGCAGCTATACAAGCAAGAAAAGCCTGCATTAATCCTCAAAACTTAAAGAATGAAAAGTGTTTTATGTATGCCATTTTAGCAAAATTGGTTAAAACAAATGCTGAACGCATTAGTAAATACAAGGACTGGAAAACGAGTATGATTTTTCAGTAATATTGTTTCCTACATCACTAGCTGACACTCCAAAATTTGAAAAAGCCAACAACATATCCATAAATGTATTTGGACTGGAAAAAGACAACAAACTGTTCCCTCTAAAGGTTGTGGATCAAGAGCTACAAGACCACCGCGACCTCCTTCTGCTAAGTTCATCATCCGGACAGAACCACTACGTCTTTATCAAAGATTTTGATAAACTAGTAGGACATCAGATTACTCACCATGGACATAAGATATATACGTGTAAACGGTGTTTTACTCACTTCGATAATCGATATGGTCAACAAGGAATAGAGCAATTGGAAGAACATAGAGCTTTGTGTGTCCTGCATGACATTGCTAGGGTTGAAATGCCTATTAAAAACTTAATTGTTAAATTTTTAAACGTGGAAAAAATGCTGAGAATACCTTACGTTATCTATGCTGATTTTGAAAGTATACTGTTACCCTATCAAACATGTCTACCCAATCCTGAAGCAAGTTCCTATGAGCTTTGGTATATATGTTAAACCCTCACCTGCTGCGGAACACATAAAGACAAACCTTCCAAGCCAACATCTTATTTATCGTGGACCTGACGCTGCAGAAAAGTTTATGGACTGTTTGATTTAAATAGCTAATGAAATTGATCGCCTTTACAGCTTAAATGTTCCAAAGGCTTTAACTGAGGATCAAGAAGCAGAGTTCCAATTTTCTGAAACCTGTTATTTGTGTCAAAAACCGTTTACCAAAGAGGACTGGAAAGTTCGAGACCATTGCCATATTACAGGGGAATACCGTGGAAGTGCTCACAATAACTGTAATTTGAGGTGTAAAACACGTAACCCCGATCCTGTATTTCTACATAATATGAGTGGCTACGACGCAAATTTCATTGTAAAGCAATTGGGATGTACTACTGAGAGAGTGGATGTTATCGCTAACTCCAAAGAAAAGTACATTTCCTTCACCAAATATGTAGGAAATGTTAAGCTTAGATTTGTGGACACGTTTGGGTTAATGACTAGTAGTTTGGAAAACTTAGTTTCCAACTTAACATTATACCCTGAAACAGACAAGTACTTTGGAAAAGAAAATGCAATGCTCATGACTCGTAAAGGGGTATTTTGTTATGACTACATTGACTCATGGGAAAAGTTAAGTGAAACGTGTTTACCTCCAAAAGAGGCATTCTTTAACAAATTAAGTCAAGAAAATGTTAGCCAAGAAGACTATGAACATGCCAAAAATGTCTGGAAACAGTTCAACATTAAAACTCTAGGGGAATATAGTGAACCCGATGGGGTTATGCTGACTGGAATCGAACATGGTTCTCAGAGACTGTGATCTCAGTATAAAGGTTCCACCAGGGAGCGAACCAGAGATCTGTACAGGGAGTTTCTTGGTAAAAACCCCTCGAAAGAAATGTATATTTAATCACTGGTGTGATTTTTGATGAAATGGCATTATTTATTAAAATAATGTAGGAAATAATGAGCAGATTATATCATTATAAGACGATTTGGTGTAAGCTATTGGAGGCTTGAAGCACAGAGGAGGGCAGAGCTGACATTTACTAATTGGCCCAGAATTGTGGGTTGGTCCCAGTGGAGCCACGTCCATCTCTGTCACCCCATTATGTCGTCTGGAGCAGGGGTGAGGCCTGAATAATGACATAGTTATTCCCCGACGGAGAATGGATTTGGAGTAGGGGCGGAGAAATGCCCAGAAAAATCATTGATTACTCGTGATTGGAGTAACGAATCGAGATGAGAGTTGCACACAGGTGAATATTTTGGCAAGAAGATAATTTTAGAGTCTTTTACCTGCGAAATTGGTGCATATTTAGTGATGTGCGTAAGGACTGTAAAACGACCATTGTTCGCGGATGGATGTGAAGATGTTGCCGGGGGTTTCCCGTTAGGTAGCGTCCCACGCCATGGAGAAAGGAATTAATATTAATTAATTGGACGAGCGATTCCTTTGCACACAGATAGTTTTGGGACCTGTGAAGAGAGAGGAACACAATGATCATGGTTTGAAGACCTGAATCATGCTGTGAGAGGAGCCAAGATTACGCGGGAAGATGTTGCTCTACTTTCTGTGGAAATCCGATATAAGGGAGTAGACCCCAGGAGGAGCTCTCAGTTGAAGCCCAGTCTAACTCAGTTGTCACGCAGTCTACATGCCGCCAAGCGCAGTTACAGTCTTACTCAATTGTCAATTGTAGCACAATGGCAATAAGTTGCAATCAGTATGCAGCAAATATGCAGCAGTACGAGACAGCGTGTAAGCCGCATACAGAAGTCTTCAAATAAGCTACGTGCAGTCTTCGAGTGAAACTTCAGTCAGCTACAGCCAGGTTGAAGCAAGTTCGTCAAGGCAAAAACGCATGACGGATCTATTCATCAAGACGCCGAACAAAGACTGGTATGTGTAATAGAAACAGTAAATATGCTTGTATGAATAATAGTCGTGATACAGGCATAATCAGCAGCACGAACTATGACGTGTTCAGTTACGAAGCACCGTATAGACTAACGGTAGAACTATTGTATATAATTATTTGTGAAAATGTTGAACTTTATTAAGCGCAGTGTGTATAGTATTAACTAATCGTATATGTGTAACTACGATGGAATGCGCGAAAGAAACTCTACTAAGTGTTTGGTATTGCCATGAGAGTACCAGATGTTAACGCTCATGTTTGGGAGCCAGCGTATTGATGTAACGCAGGACGCTTACTGTAGGAATGATCGTCATAAAACTGTTGGTGAATTCCGAGAGCAGATAACCAGACTTTCAATCAGGAGTTGGTAACGTAAGATGCCGTCGACACCTGCAATTTCGATCTCTGCTAGGGAATGTCAGCATTGAAGTGTGTATAAAGTGACGAGTGTTCAGTGTAATGTATATGTAAAAATATCATTTAAAGTAGTGTTTGATGAAGTGTTTCACATGTTTGGGGAGTGATAACTTCCTGAAAGGTATGCAACGTGTCGTGTTGGTGATAGAAATTATGTGTAATCAAATGTGTGTAAACAAGAGAAATATGTCGCGTTAAACCCATTATGGCGGGCGACATGGAAGAATATGATTGGTCGGAGCCACCTTAGATGCCTATAGAGATGTAAGTACCCCACAAATTATGGTTATGATTATGTAGAAGTATGGACCGCTGCATGTCTGTGATTCCGTAAAGATATTGTGAATTCCTTATAGATGCCAGTAAAAGTCAGTTAGGAGGCTGATCCTCCATGTTTAATCAGTATTGAGTTGATTTTGATAGAGTTGAAATGTTGATTTGCATCATTAAGTGGAGTAATTATTCCCACTATGAATTAAGAATGGCAATCAGTTATGTAAATGCAACGAACGCGATTGTTCGAGTTTAAAACGTCTAGCTATGTCGGAAATTTTGGTAATTTATATGAGAATAATAATAAATGAGGATTTTGGTCATTTATGTCAATGAGATTTACAATAATAATAATAAAGGATGATTTTGGTCATTTATGTCAGTGAGAAATGATGATAATAATAATAATGGTTATTAAGAGTATGAATGAACACATCAGGAAACAAATAAATGTTGTAAGCGAGAATTATTAACGCTAATTGCAAGACTTATCAATCTAAGCAGGAAGATGTTACAGTGAGATTACATTACAGTAACTATGGAAAGAAGTTTTATATCAGAATATTGCAGATATTCAGTAATGATACCAGTAATGAAAGAGCTTTTAGTGAATTGAATTTGCAGCTTAATTGAGAAGCTTATAGAGTAAATGTTAGATTTCTCTTAATATTATAGGTCGGAGCGTCGTAGCATGGAGCATTAGGGGCCAGATAGTCTATTCTACGTATGAATTCTCCTATGTCGTGGACATTGTTGGAGATATTATTTATTCCAGAGTTGTAGTGAAGGACCCTAACTCTGAAGAAAGGATTGAAATGTGTTCCGGATTGGAATCCTATGATAGAGTCGAGGAAAACAAGGACACCTCGCAGCTCTATGATTTCCCGAGAACTTATTGATGAGTTATTTACGCTCGTTGGCAGCGAAAACTCATGGCGACAGTGGTTTTGTGCGCCTATATTATACTTGAGACATCGGTAACCGCCAGGCTCATGCATTGCGAACCCCGAACCTTCATGTTGAATGGACCCATGTGAGGCCATTAATTAATCGTTATCCTCGACGTAGGAATAATTACAAAAGCTCATTCAATACCTGTTGGCATAATAGTCAATTAAGATCCTTTGGGAACATGTGTGTCGGTCAGGACACAGTATTTGTCTTGTAAACCTTCACTGCTTAGAGAGGGAGGCTTTCAAACTTTTAGAAAGGTCGAGATAATTGGTGAAACGACCCATTCCACTTTCTATTGTGTAGCGACTTCCTTAACCGAGGGTCGGTGCTAGCCACCCGGACCGCTCAGGCAAGTTATAAAGGGAAGAGATTCTAGACCTTGTTAAAATGACATATAATGCAAGATTGTTATGTTGAGTATTAGAGCCATGTGGTTTGTGAACACATGGATAATTATAGTTCATCCTGATGGTTCATTATTTTAGCTATCTGACGAATAGTTACATGATATATTTGTACTGTCACTGGAGCCAAGTCATGTAGTTGGTGACTAGATGCCAATCACCATGAGCGCGAGGTAGTCTATCGTACAATCCGACATAAGCTATAACGTAACGTTTTATCTATGAATCACAGACAGCATGCGGTGAAACCATATAATTGGAGGATGTGTAGGGGGTAGCTTACATAATTATGGAGTTGCACGTTGATTTTTGGTGCAACGTCCAAATAGGTAAATGCATGCAAAGCATTTCATTGGTGAGGAGAAAAATATCAAAACACGCACGGCACACATAATTGTTTAACATAAAGAGGTTTAAGGAATAATCCTTGTTGTAATATTAAAGAAGTCACATTGTATGACTGTTATATTAATGTACAGTTTGTTTTGAAGTCGTAGGTGCATCAGCGCACTAGTATATCCTTGTGAAGTTCACAGAAGGGTAAAGCCTTATGGCTAGGTATGACTTTGTTGTGATTTTATATTTGTTTACTTGTGGATTGTGGAAGTAAAAATTTTGTTTGCTTTGTTTTATGCTTTCTGGGTATTGTTTTGTGTTTGAAGCCATGATTTATTTTAATGAATTAAAGTTTTAGAATAGAGTTGTGCTTTATCATTGTAGAGTTGATACCTTTTAGCCTCAAATCCAAAATATGCACTGCTAAATTGGGGTTACCGTACACGCCTGAGAGCTGATGCTAGTTGGAGGCAGATGCATATTATCCACCGAGATTACTCACATGGGTACAATAGTGACCTCTACCTAACGTCAGATGTACTCCTTCTTGCAGACAGCTTTGAAACGTTTAGGAACAAAACTCTAGAAACACACCGAGTGGATGCTGCACACTTTTTTACTTCGCCAGGTTTAAGTTTCGAGGCAATGCTCCTTTACACAGGAATTGAACTGGAATTGATACAGGATTACAATCAGATTCTTCTAATCGAGTCTGGAATAAGTGGAGGCATATGCCAGGTGTCTCTTCGGTATGCTGAAGCTAACAATAAATACATGGAAACCTATGATTCTGAGAAACCATCGCAGTTTATTACCTATGATGATGCCAACAACCAATACGGGTGGGCTATGTGCCACTCCCTTCCTTATGGTGGATTTCAGTGGGGTTCTCCAGATACTGTTGTTCTAGAAAAACTAAAGGAAGACGATCCTGTGGGATACATTCTAGACGTTGATGTTGATTACCCATCTGACCTTCATGATCTACACAACGATTTACCTTTCCTACCAGAGTATACACAACCTAAGGATTCGTCTCTGAAAAAACTAATTCCTCATCTTGGAAATCGAAGGCAATATGTTGTTCACTACATGGCATTAAAACAGGCTTTAGATCATGGAATAAAATTGATAAAAATTCATCGTGTGTTAAAGTTTAAGCAAAGACCTTGGCTAAGGGCATACGTTGATTTTAATAACAACCTTCGAAAACAAGCCAAAAATGATTTTGAGAAAAATCTGTACAAATATTCAAGAATGCCATTTTCGGAAAAACAATGGAAAATATCCGTAAAAGAATAGACATACGTCTTGTGACTGACAGCAAAAAGGCAGAAAAGCTAATAGCAAAGCCGACATTTATCGATAGAACAATTAATGGTCCTAACCTAGCTGCTTTCCACATGGCTAAACGTAACACTGTATTCAATAAGCCTATATATATTGGAATGTGTATACTGGATATTTCAAAAACTCTGATGTATTCCCACCACTATGATGTCCTGCTACCCTATTATGGCATGGACAATCTTAAACTCATGTATATGGATACTGACTCGTTCATTTATTTGGTTAACACCCCAGATGTACAGTATATCAAGACAAGTTGGATTTCCTAGAACACCTGGACACATCAGATTATCCTACTAATCACATATGTTACTCTACATCAAACAAGAAAACGTTGGGGAAATTTAAAGACGAGGCTTGTGGACAAATTACAAAAGCATTTGTTGGACTTAGAGCTAAAATGTATGCTTTAGACATAAATGGTAAAGAAATCAAAAATATTAAACGTATTAGCAGAGGTGTTGTCAAAAATTGTATAAGCTTTCAAGATTATAAGGATTGTGTCATGAAAAACAATGTAAAAAGAATACCCATGAACATTATCGCGTCTAAACAACATGACATATCATCTATAAGACTAAACAAAATTGCTTTGTGTCCTGGTGATGATAAAAGAGTGATTAATGCTGATGGTATTGGTACACATGCCTATGGTCATTACTCAATCATTAACCATGCTTAAAGAGTTAAGTTGAATGAATATCAAAATCTTCTGCCTGCAACTAGCAAATACATAAAACAAAACAATTTAGGAAATAAAACCATAGCACTACAAAAATTTTAAAAATGGTACTCATAATCAAAAATAAATAATATAGAACCAAAATAAAAACAACTGTACAATTTATAACAAAAGAAAGAATAGACTATATATAAAATGTATTATGTGTAAATAGTGTACATGTATTTAAAATAAAACATATTGTATGGACACTGCTTGTACATTTTTTATTACTACCCACCTCTCTCCACTCCTAATGCAAAATGAACATGTAAAACACAAATTGGAAAAATCTATGTTTCCATATTGACAAAATAGAAAAAAATATTAAACTGAAATTTAAAAAAATGTAAATGGGAATTTGGTAAATTGACAAATGTGTAAACAACAAAATGCAAAATCCATGTTTCCATATTATGAAATTGAAAAACTTAAAACTAACATTTTTAAACCACTGAAAATGGGAAATTGAAAAATGTTTAAAACAACAAAATGCAAAATCCATATTATGAAATTGAAAAACTTAAAACTGACATTAAAAAAACTGAAAATGGGAAATTGGAAAATTGACAAATGTGTAAACAAAATGAAAAGAAACCCGGTTGGGGTAGTGATCATGTTGTACAGTAGCATATAAGACTAGCATAAGGATAGTTCATGTGCCCTTATATACTTTGTGTATGTGCATTAGCCTTTGGATTAGCTTAAGTTAGGTTTGGTAAAGTTAAGTTAGGTTTGGTGAGGTTAGGTATGTGACCTTGTAGTTTACTCTTTTCGGAAAATGTAAATTGTAAAATCTAATATCCAAATATTCAATTTAAAATGAAAATCTAAAAAAAAAAAAAAAAAAAAAAAAAAAAAAAAACTAAAATCTAAAATAAAAAAATAAAAAATGTAAAAATAAAATAAAAGTAAAAATGAAAAAAAAAAAAATCTTTACATGAGGTTTCTGAGGGTTAGGTTAGGATGTTATATGTGTAAGTGGTTGTGTGCAGTGACCATTTTTTGTATTAGCCCTGTGCTAAAAAATAATAAATGAAATATTAAATAAATAAATATTTATAAATTAATAACAAACAAATAATGATTTGAAAAGCCCGCCATTAAAGAGTGTGGTAGCGCGTGGCGGCCATCTTGCGCATTAGCCCTTGCGTCAGCTATGAATGACCTCTCCATAAGAATAACATAGGGCTGGTTGCGCGCGGCCGCCATCTTGCTCATTAGTCCCTGCACCAGCTTCGGCCTTTATATCATACTAGTATTTATTTTGGCTTTCGAAAGCAGATAGCTTGATTGAAACTTTTGTCGAAAATCCAAGTGCTTTGAATTCAATCAAACGCCGTGGTGTGGAAAATGCTGAAGGAGATTCGAAGGCGTTGATTGCCAAGTGTTGCGTTCTCAGAACTTGAAACTGAAGCGTATCTACTAGAGATTCGATAATGAAGCTAGATTGACTTCCTGCGTCTAGAAAACATGTGGAGAGTTTCAAAGTGCCTGTTGGTCCTTTAATCCAGACTCGTGCTGTTTGGAGATAGGAGCTATTCGGTGTCGTTACTTCTATCTTACCGACAGACGTAGATTGCTGGTTCCGTTCGTGTTGATTTCTGCATTTTGTGCAGGTAACCTTATCTTTCTTCCTACATTGATGGACTGTGTCTCCCTTAATTAGACAAAGGAAACATCTGTTATTAGGTCTTGACTTCTTCAATCTGTCGCGTTCGTTATTGACTTCTTTACAGTCTTGGGCCCCAGGCGCGGATTCAAGGGGGGGTCAAGACCCCCCCCCCCCCCAAACGGAGACCAAATTTTTTTGCAAACTCAAAAAACGAAAACACAATTACCAGACAAATAAAACTTAACGAATTTTAACTGAAAAACAGTTTTGTTTCATTTTATTCAATACTGAATCATCTTTATTGGAATTATTATGTTCTGTTACAACTGTAGTCTACATATTTACAACTTCAAACCTCTTGTATAAAAACTATTAGTTATACAACAAAATCAACTCGTCTATTTTGTTTAGCAAACCTTGTGATTACCGAATCGATGTTTATAGTGATGTCACGATGAATGTGCAGCAATGCACGGATAGGAAACTGGGGCTTTTTTCGCACCAAAAATTTTTGCCGACGTACAAACTGCAAGCTTGGTTGGCAATTTAAGCTGTGACTTTCTCCCTTTGTCGGTACCAACTCGACTTGCCGAAACTGTAACGTACCTTGATACTTTTCTCGAAGCTCGATGTAAGAGTCGCAAAACACGCCGTGGCAATTTGTACGAATATTTTTGGTGCGCTAAACGCATCAAATTTCTATCCATGAAGCTTGCAAAAAAAATTGGTCTGGTTTTGAACGTTTGGTTATTTTGTGATTGCGTTTTTAGTGATACCATTTTTCTTGACAATTTCGATTCTCTGACCCCCACCAAAGCCAAACTCTAGATCGAATCTCTGACCCCCCCCCCGAAACCAAACTCTAGATCCGCGCCTGTTGGGCCCAATGGTCTCGTTTTTTCACAGAAGACGCAATAAGGGGTGGAATTGGTCTTTTTTGTTTTCCTGGCGGTGGTAGTAACTTGAAGAGCGGCAGCTGTTGGAGTGTAGTAGGGTGACTAGTGAATTCATGGCATCTCCTCGAATTTTTTGTGTAGTCAGTGCTCCTTCCACCTCTTCGTTGAGGAAGACCATCGACGAGGAAATGTGACCTTCGGGAATGTCAGCTCGCTTTGCGTGGATTAACCATCTTCAGCAGATATCAGCGGGAAATGCACGAAGAAACCTCGGCGCTAAGATTCGCCCATATACATCTATGTGTTCTCCTAAGGCCTTCGGGGCTTGTACTCGACGATGGCTCTCCCCGTAAATAACGTTCAGGTCATCTGGGCTAGCCGAGATCGTGGGATTTAAACTTTCCAGGAAGTCAAGGTGCGATTCTCATCGCCATAACTGCCTAATAGTGTATTCTTAGTTTGTACGAACGTATCTGCGCTGACTGTAATTTCATCTACGAGACGTTTTGGTTCGTCTTCCAAGGAACCTCTTAAGAATAGGCTACGTGCTTATTAATGTCAAAAAGTAGTGGAATTTTTGTCTACCGACGACTGAAATTGTTCCCAGAATCGTGACCGTGTCTCTACTTCGCCGAAGAAGGGTTCGAGTCGAATGGTAGGTAATTGTATACCTTGAGTGACCATAGGTTGTGTAGTTGAACTAACAGCGGCTTGAGTAGTGTCCTCACGCTTCTCTTTAAGGAGATTAGTGGCCTTCCGTATTGCACGCTTGGAGCTGTCAATATATTCAGTGCTGGATTACCCATTAGGCCCGAATAGGCCCAGGCCTAGGGCCCCCCAAAAAATACGAATTGTTCTGCGGAGAGCTAGTTTTCAAAATTGAAACGGATCAAAAGTGCGCAAAGAAGTATCATGTCACAAGAACGTTTAGACATGCTAAGTTTAATGTATATCGAGTCAGATGTTCTGCGGGAAATGGATTTTGATGACATTGTAGAAGATTTCATTGAACGAATAAACAGAAAAGAACATTTTGATTACAATTTACAGAAGTAAAAAATAGTATGATTTGTTAAATTGTTCATCCAATCATCCGAAATGTTTTCAAATAACGATGATCGTTTCAATTGAAATGTATATGATATAAAATTGTATTATTCATCTTGAGAAAAAAAAAACTCTTGTATATACGGTACTTTAGTAAATGTACAGGAGCTAAAAAAATCTTTGAAAAAAAATAAAGGGGCTCCAAAAATCTGAGGGACTTGGGCCTCCTTTTACCTTAATCCGGCACTGAATATATTGCTCGCAAGCCTGTGCGTCGAACTCGTACTTCTCATCATTCAATAAATCGTGTACTTGTTCGTCCAGAGTTAATAGTTTCTGTATAGAGTCTTGTAGGGGGTCAAGAGCGTGAGCTATTTCATCCTTGTTTGTCGAGTCGTCAACTTCGTTCAGGTATGTAGAGAAACGTGTAGCATTCGACCGGTAGGTCGTTCGTGTCCTTTTAAATTTCTTTAAGCTGTTCATTCTCCGTCATCGTGAAACCCAAGAGAAAGTTGATCTGGGGTGAACTAGGCCTAGTATCTATGGTAGATGGCAGCAAAGTTCAATTAGTGATAGTGCGATTCTACTATCATTAGTTGCCGACAGATGGCAGCACTTGTACCTTACCGGTTCGTGGATTACCTGCAAAATGGCTGCTCTCTAAATCTTGGGTATGATAGTTGAACTCGAGGTAATAGCGGCTTTGCATAATGATCTTTGTCACTGGTATAATTTTATCTGTATTTTCCATTGCTTTCTTTCCAGACACCTTATGCTTTAAACTAACCTCTATTTACCAAGAGATCACTTTCCATCACGTCAGATTTCTTAAAGCCACTTTGTTTTGAAAAGGCTTAATTTGGATCGTTAAGCATACAGGCTCTTCATTAGTTATAGACCTACACGGATTGGTGTTACATATCTACCATCTCAAGCTTCAATACAGAACTTCTATTTTGTCATGAGCAGCTTATCACCGTCACCATCTATTTCACTTCATTTTATTCTGTTCTTATAACCTAAATTTTATGGTGCACCATATTAGATTTAAATACGTATCTTATTACTGTGCTACGCTTTTTTTTTTTCAATAGCTGATGAAGGGGATAAAATGTCAATCCTCGAAACTGAAATCAAGTTAAATGATTACTTTTTTCTTTATAGTATTGATTCATGCGGATGTACATTTCTTGTTAATAACTATTTCAGTGAATTATATGTTGCAGGATTGATGTCCCAGGAACAAATGATTACTAAGAACATAACTTTCACATTTCTCATGTGTTGTAGATTTCTGTCTTACTTTATTTTGTTCTTTGCTGAAATTATAATGCATGCCAATGTGTTTGTTGTTTTTTACTTAATTGGGGCAAGCATGCGGACCCACTAACAAAGAATAAGGCAACCCTGCTTGAGAAGCAAGATCAGCCAAGTTTAGCCCATCTCTAGAGGACATATGTAGAGACATAAGAGCTGAAAATGACACTGCCATTGAGACTAAAGACCCAAATCATCTGCATTCCAGGCAGGTGTGTGTGAACTGATTACACCATGAATGATTGACTAGTTAGTCCTGCTTGGTTGGTTCCTTAGTTTAGGGGCTGCGACAACGCGGTCATGTAGCCCCGTGTACTTTGGGTGTGTGTAGAATCTGTCTGATAACCGGTGTTAATTGTGATGACTGTATTAGTGTGTGTATCTGTTTTAATTCAAGTAAAGACTGCAGAGACTAAGTAGTTCCTACGTTTGCTATCAAACGCAACCGTCAACTAATTCAGAACTTAGTTACCAGATGCCACCAGTCGTCTCTTGACGAAAGTAGAAACCTAAGAATGTTAGTCAAATGTTTAACCTATATATAATTTAGCTTTACGATGACTGCTACAGCTGTGTTCAAGTAGGAAATGGATATTCAGATTGATTCCAGACATCTAGAGGAGTGCAACAAGGCAGTGCCCTTTCACCATTACCATTCATCACCATCATGGATGAGGTGAAGCAGAACATCAATATGGATCCTAAAGCATTTGCTTTTGCAGATGATATAGTTATCTGGGAAAATAGTGAGTGGAAGTCCAGGAAAGGCTGAACGTCTGGAATGATCACTTGAAAAAATATGGACTGAAAGTAAGTGCTATAAAAACAGACATAGAAGTAAAGACAATATAATGCTGGAGGGTGTACAATTGGACACAGTAAACAAGTAGCAGTACCTTGGATGCTTAATATCGAGTGACAACAGAATACAGCTTGAATTAAATAACCATATTCAGAAATCAAGTCAATTCTATCAGCAAGTTCAATATCTACTCTGGAATAAGCAAGTGCTACTAAGATCAAAACAAACTCTGTTTCGAACATACTGTGTCCCTATATTGACTTATGGGCTGGAAACATGCAAAACTACCAAAAAAGATGACAGCGGACTTCAGAAATTAAGTTTCTAAGAAGCATGCTTCAAAAAACTAGGAAAGACAAACTAAGAAATGAGAACATAAGAGAACAAGTTGGAATAAATCAGAAGGAAGAATTGCAAAACAATGGTTACATACTGAGATTACTGGAAAGAGACCTGTAGGAAGACCAAGGAGGAGACGGCTGGACCAAGTGAAGGAAGATATCACATCCAAGGGAATCAACTGGAATGAAGTCTTGAAGGTGCAGTGGTACATGAATCGACTGAAATGGAGAGCGCTCGTAAACCACACCCGGGAAACTTGATGACAGGTGTAATTAGTGGAAGGTTCTTTAACATGCCATCAATCTATGACATGCGGCCGCCGACTTTACTTCCCCTCCGAAAGAAGGCATACTGAGGAATTTTCAACGTTCTTAAAAATTCCGACGACTTCGGCTCGCGATCCTAGGCATAGAAGCTCAGCATACTATCAACTACGCCACAGAAACCGCTCTAGTTAGTCATTAATGAACTTTCGGTGTAATGGCTAAAGCAATAGATCAAGAAGCATCCATGGACAAAATCTCTGAGACGATAGCATACTCGTATAACTACCATATTAATCAGAGATGATTGTGGTGCAATTGGTTTGCGCATCTCCTCGGAATGCAGGGGATTAAAGTTCAAATTCCGACAAAGGTCACATTTCTAACTTTTACACTTCAGAGAATATTTAACTCTTCTATTTTATGCTAATGTTTCAAGTCAACTAATTTGAGGAAAGTTGTTAACAGGAAAAGTACATCCGCCTGAATCAATGCTATAAATAAATGAAAATCCACAGCCTGCTTCCAGTCGACCGACCGGGTCAGGGAATGGGATGAATGAAGCCCCATCTAGCGGCGAGGATATGAACTGTGCCGGCTGCCGAAGCCTGTCGCACTTCCCCGGGGCAATGATTAAATGAATGCCAGATGAATGAAATGATGGTGGAGAGTGTTGCTGGAATGAAATTTGTGACAGGGAAAACCGGAGAAAAACCTGTCTGCCTCCGCTTTGTCCAGCACAAATTTCACATGGAGTGACCGGGATTTGAACCACGGACCCAGCGATGAGAGGCTGGCGTGCTGCCGCCTAAGCCACGGAGGCTTGCTATAAAGAAATAATAAAATTAATTATTAAACTTGTTTTCAGTACATGTTTCGAGGTTTAATTACAACTTATCCCCTTCATCAGCTATTGAAAAACACAAAACAAAGCGTAGCACAGTAATAAGATACGTTCTTAAATCTAATATGGTGCACCATAAAATTTAGGTTATAAGAGAATAAAATGAAATGGAAGGCGACGGTGATCAGCTTACTGGTGCTTGTGACATATAATAGTTCCGTATTGAAGCTTGAAACGGTAGATATGGAACACCAATACTTCATTTTAATTTTTTTAATGAAGAGCCTGTATCTAATTTCAGCCTTTTCAAAACAAAATGGCTTCAAGAAAATCGACGTGATGGAATGTGATCTCTTGGCAAAGAGAGGTTAGTTGGAAACATAAGGAGTATGAGGTTAGGACAATGTTACATTCAGAAAATGATTTTTCTGTAGTCATTTAAATAATGTAATTTGAGGATGTAAAATATGTTAACTTCCAAAATAAGGTCAAAGAAAGAGGAAAGAATAACACACAATTGAACCCATAAAAGGCAGGCCCTCCTGAGAGGCCTAGCTTTCAACACAAATAATTGTCAAATGCTTTAGAATTATATCCAGACATGAGGAAATATGGGACCAGGAAATCTATGGGCTGTCCTAATCAGGATTCCTGTACTTTATTTCTAGATATTCTCTTTCCTGTCCATATAATATACAAATTATGTTGCAATTTTTATATATATATACATATCGTACTAGATGTATAATTTACAATATCACCCCCAAGTGGCTTGTTAGCCTTATATTAAATTACGTTACTCTCCAATGCAAATGATTCGAGTCTCAATCTTTTATTTTGAATTGTTTGAAGTCACACACCTGAGTATCCTACAAGACTTACCCGTGTCAGCCCCATATTACTCAAATTTGCACATAACAGCTTGATAGTGAATGGCTTCAGACTCACATTCTTCAACATGTATTCCTAAATTCCATTTCAATGACATAAGCGTATTAACGCTGATTACTCTCCTTTGCAAACGACTTCAGGCTCACATTTTTTGACATGTTTATCCAAGTTACATTTCTGTGTGTACGACTTCCCACAGGACTTGCAAATGAATGGCCTGTGATCCAAGTGGATAGCCTCATGCTTATTCAAGTTACTCTGTTGAGCAAAAGTCTTGAAGCAGATCTGACACGTGAAGGGTCTGACTCCTGTGTGAGTGCGTTCGTGAATCACCAGGTTTGACTGTTGAGTAAAGCTCTTCTGGCAAAAAGCACAGGAATAAGGTCTCTCCCCCGTGTGTGTCCGCTGGTGTTTTATAAGGTTGACTCTCTGGGCAAACTTCTTCCCGCAAGTGAGGCAGGCGAAGGGACGTTCACCAGTATGGACTCTTCTGTGCTTGACCAAGTTAGCCATCTGGGTAAACTTCTTGCTACACTCAGAACACGTATAAGGGCGCTCTCCTGTATGCGTCTTGGTGTGTTTCCACAGGTTCGACTGCTGGTTGAAGGACTTGTGACATAATTTACACACATATGGACGTTCCCCCGTGTGAATACGTTCGTGTTTCATGGCATTTGCCAACTGAGTAAATCTTCTGAAGCACAAACGACAGGGAAACGGAGCCTCGGAATCTGTTTTGTCATCTAATTTCTGTGAAGAGCAACGAGAGGTGCTTTCCTCAGAACAGCTATCTGGTACATCACTGCAAACATCAACAACCACCTCGATATTTTCAATTTTTAAACACTCTTGTTGATAATCAACTTCATCTTTTCTAACAGTTGACACCTGAAACTCAGAACTGTTTTCTCTGTTTGGGAATTCACCTTTATCTCGTATATATGTGATACTGTTCTTTGTATCGAGTTGGTATGATACAGACATTTTATTGTAGCACTATCTTCTTGTGTACTTCTTGCATCTGATAAAGGAATGAAGAAATCCTCTGGTGTAACCTGAAAGAACCATAAGTGAAATCTGTTATAAAACACGTAGAGGCTGGAAAATTTCAATTCAAAGTGCTACTACAGGAAAGAACTTCTGGAGGTTCACATACTTGACAGATCACCAAACTACATTACTGAAAGAAAGAAAAAAGTGGAACTCTTATATTTCTATTTTCATCAATTGTGTTTGATGGCCATATTACAAGAATTGAGTTTTCATGACCATCATTGATGACTAAGGATGTGTCTGGCTATTAGGTTGTGGTGTTTACATACAGTACAAGCCATACAGTAGTACATTAAAGAGTGTCATGACACACAAAGGATTCAAACCCTCATCCTTTGGCCACAATCAAGTTAACCCAGCATGAAAATTAACTCTTTAGGCAAGGAGGCATCAGTGGAGCTAATAACACACAGGGGTAAGTACACTAGTGTCTAAAAGTTAAGCATAATCACTAAACGAGGCCATACCACCCGATGGGAATGTCAGACGGATTGCTGAACAAACGGAAGCTGAATCCCACACCATATATCACACGACTTGTCCAAAAAAGAAAAACAGTGTCAGAAAGGTTCTGATAGCTAAAGTACACCTTTAACAACAACTAACAAAACTTGCCAATGTCTTCCACAACAAAATATGCTCTTAATAGGGTGTATGGTTACGGTCACACATGCTTCGACGTGGCATGCTCCCTATCAGATGGTCCAAGAGCTCTTGTAGCAGTCGATCCCAATCCTCCGAAAGGGTAATGCGAAGGTCTTGGAGGGTCCTTGGTGGAGGCTGACGGGATACAATTCGACTCCGCAATGCATCCCAGGCATGGTCTATAGGATTCAGATCCGCAAACCTCGCTGGCCAGTCCATGCGAAGAATGTCTTCCCCAGCCAGAAATTCATCCACCAGAGCAGCGCAGTGCGGTTGGGCATTATCGTCCATTAAGAGGAAATCTGGACCAACCGCACCTCTGAAGAGTCAAACATGTGGTCTCAGTACCTCATCCCTGTATCTCGGACCACCCATGAAGATGTGCAGGTCTGTACGGCCATTCAAGATGATGCCGCCCTACACCATGAGGCCACCACCAACATACTGGTCCCGTTCTACGATGTTCCTGTGGTTGTATCGGCTACCCGGTTCTCTCCAGATTAATATGCAACGGGAATAGTTCTGCAAACTGATGCGGGCTTCATCTGTGAAGAGCACATGCCTCAATTCATTTAAGGTCGAGTTTCGACGTTGACGGCTCCACAGTAAACGGGCCCGTCTGTGCTGCAAAACGGGGTCCAAATGGCGTAGTTGTGCCATTATGTTGTCACGTTCACCACGAGGCTACACTCCGCACTCTATAACAGGGCAAACACGACTGAGGGATATAGGGTGCAGGCACGATGTGTTTACCTTGCGGTTACGCCGTTAGTCAAAGTAGGGAATACTCCTTTCCTACAGTATACAGAGCGAACACATAAGGTTGGTAGGTGCATATGTCGTGCGATTTGCGGTCTATTTCCTGTTGCCCTGCTTATTCGTAACTTATGCTTAACTTTTGGACACTAGTGTAGTAGAAGGCCTTGTCAGTAAATCAGTCATCCCCACTATTTTTTCTTTTCTAGCTTGAAAAGGTTGCAGCCCCTGTGTAGAAGGCCTTATCAGTAAATCAGTCATCCCCACTATTTTTTCTTTTCTAGCTTGAAAAGGTTGCAGCCCCTGTGTAGAAGGCCTTATCAGTAAATCAGTCATCCCCACTAATATTATCTTTTCTGGCTTGAAAATATTGCCCCCCCCCCCTTCTTTTCTCCAGGCTGAATTACGAGAATCCAATTCTGTCTACGTTATATCTCAATAGCTTATACTCCATGTACAGAACACCACTTAATAGATCAAAGCCTCCTCAGAATTCATAGCAGTCGTGAAAATCTAACTCTTGTAAATTCAGCCTAATGGCAGGATATAATGCAGTGTAGCATACATCCATTCCACTGATGTCTGCTTGCTAAGAGAGTTAACTGTCGTGCTGCTTTATCTCCAAGGTTGTACGTTCGATTCCTGAATGTGTCATGATATTTCATATTTTAATTCCCCACTTTACATTTACCAGTACCAGATGTCTCACCTAAGAGTCGTCAGTCACATTTTCTCCCACGTTAACGAGAATATTTACCATTGAATTTTAATGCAGAAGTGCTGTCAACCCAAATAAAGCGTATGTGTATTAAGTACTATAAAAAATGCAACATTTATAGACTAACGGAATAAACAATAGTTGGTTAAAAAATCCGACTACAGTAGTCACGAAGTTTAATAACTTCCGCAGCTTAATAATTTGTGATTACTGTTAAACATAAGTGAATGTATAAAAAAAATAGTTGTTTAACAAGGCAGAACAGCCAGGTCATCTGCCCTCTTAACACATTAAATTATACAAATTAAGGCCTAAAATAATAATACAAAAAATTAAATAGAAGACTAATACAGTAATTATAATAAAATAAAATATATGGGAAAAGAACAAGTTCTCTGAGTAAATACACACTTTAAAATTTAGATTGATTGTGTAAATAAAAAAAAAAAAAAAACAGAAAAGTATGTTGAACTTTTCAAGTTGCCTTCTTGAAAGTTGTATTTTCATAGCAATAAACATTATATCTCGTAACCCAAAGTATCATCCCAGCATTTGCCTAGAGCAGGGGCGGCCTGGCTTTGCACTCGCGGTGTGCCAACTGAGCTGTGCCGCACTCCACAGCACTCCGGCAGGCCTCTCTTGGCTTGGCTGCCTGCCCTGACTGCTGGTGCGTTGGACTCAGTCAAGTTGGGATCGCCTTTGCACCGGACGTAAAACAAACAAACTGTTCTTCCAATGTGTTTGTTGTCCGAAACATCTACATTTTGTTCGCGTGTTTCTGAGCATACTGGCACTTGAAGATTACGTGCTTAGCATTAAAACATTTTGCTGTTGTTGAATGGTGTAGTGGCTTTACGACATCGTGGTCATGTAGCCCCGTGTACTTGGGTGTGTGTATAAAATTTGTCTGATGAACTGCGTAATTATGGTGGCTGTATTAGTGTGTGTATTTGTAATCCAGGTGAGGACTGGGAAGGAGGCGTGGCCTTAATTTTGGAGCCATCCCGGCATTTTACTCGAGTAGAAGTGGGGAAATCACGGAAAACTACTTCCAAGAAGGCTGAGATGATGAATCGAACCCACCTCTTCTACGTTTTGCCTCACGAAGCTGAGTGTATTAGAAGAAATACATAGTTCCAGCCCTCAGACCGGGATTAAATTTCCTGGCAGTGCCGGGATTGAAACCCGGGCAACCAGGCGACATCCAAGAATGCTAGCCGCTACTCCACGAGGTGGCCAGAATTAAAATATTTAGAAATATTGATAAGGTGTCATGGGACTCATATTTTATGACAATGCAATTTAGGTCACATTTTTATTTTCCTTGTTTTCAATTTGTTTTCAGATTTACAATATGTTCAATGTTCGGTACGATTGCTTGTGAGACATCAACCGGAGGCTGTTCCGCAGATTATCGTCAGACATCAGAGCGCGATGCCGTGATTTGGTTAGTTTCAATGCAGAGAAAAACGTTTTACAGACATACGTTGCTCCAAACATTGATAATACTTGTGTGGCCTGCCTGTGCAATTTTGGATATTCTTGCTGCGGTAATTTTTCACAGAGCTAAAAATATCATTAAGTCTTGTGCTACATTGCAAATTTATAAGGTCCATTTGAAACTCATGTGGAACCTCAGTTACAGAGATCGAAAATGGCTTGACAAAAAAAATATCAAAAACAGGCTGAAGTTTTCCAAGTTCTAGAAATCAGGTAGAAAACTCTTTCAGCAAGTCCTCAATAACACTCACGTACTGGTCAAAGTCGACTTCTTCGCGTAAAGATCCTAGGTTCGGAAAATGCACGGTATTTCTGATTTTTAATTGGGTTTTCCAAAACTGCAGCTTCATTTTAAAAAGCCATACTTTTGTCACAGAAGTCCTTCATCAGGTGATCCCTATCTTGCATTGACACATTTAAATCGTTGAGGTGACCTGTAATATCGGTCAAAAACGATAGGTCCGCTATCCAATGAGGATCATTCATTCATTCGTTTATTTGCAATTGGGGTGTGTCCCCCGGTGGCAAATTAGATATACATAACAAATAAATAATTGTACATAACAATTCACTAACAATTAAACTGGAGTATTTACACAAATAGTCAGTCTTTTCTTAAACACACCTATATGTTTGGGAAAAGGCTCTAAGACTGCGGCAGGTAGAGAGTTCCAATTATCAATGGCACGGTTTACGAAAGAATATTTACCATAATTTGTTCGCTGTGGTCGGCCCTTAACTTGGAAAGGATGATCGCTCCTACCCATGTAAGTAGACTTTTCCATACGGCCATGTATGCCTCTCGCTTACCAAGCATGTCAATGAATAGATTGATTTCCTCCCTTAAAACAAAAAACCTGCGCAATACTTCACGTCTGCTGAGCCATCTCACTTCACGATGGCAGTGCACATCACAATATTCGGCATCTACAGATGCTAGAAATTCTTTGAATCAGCGATGATTCAGGCCATGCTGCCGACAAAAAATTTACAATGCGAACTACTACTTGCATAACGTCACCGAGCTTTGCCACAAAGTGTCTCCTGATGAATAAAGTAGTGTATTGAGTACAACTAAACGTTCAAACTATCCAACTTGGCTTGAAGCCGAGTGATAAAACCTATTTTCGACCCCGGCATGGACGGCGCACCGTCAGTTGTTACAGAAAACAAGCGTTGCCGCTGCAAACCCACAGAGTCAATAGCGTCCTCCACAGCCTGAAAAATATCTTCGCCTGTTGTTGTGTCTTTGAGTGGTATGATGTCCAACAACTCCTCCGTAACTTAAAGTTCACTATCGACGCCCCGCACAAAAACTGCCAGTTACGCTACGTCCGTTATGTCCGTCGATTCATCCAAGGCAATTGAAAATGCAATGAACTTGTCACATCTTTCCATTAATTGTCTTTGGACATCCTCAGCTAAGTCGGCAATGCGGCGCGCAATTGTGTGATGAGACAGTGAAATATCCTGAAACTGCTGAACTTCCAACGGGCATAGCTGTTCTGCGGCATCATAGGCATCTTTTTACAAAATCCCCTTCTGAAAACAGGCTTGGCGTTTTTAGCTATTCGCAAGGAAATCTTGTAACTTGCTCGTAATGTGGGATTCGAAATTTCAAGTTCCTGTCAATTAAAAACCATACTGTTAAAGATACGAAATCCATTGTTTCACAATGTAATTGAAACAACAAACATTTGCAAGAAAACGAGATACTTACGAGTGCAGCACTTATTTCTAGCGTTGATTTCAACTCATTAAATTTAAGTTGACGCTCTTCGTCCTCGAGAGCCCCAAATTCCTACTGATTATTCCGATTGAAATGCCGCTCCAGTGAATACTTTCACAAGCAAACAACGCATTGGCATATACTGTACATGATAGGTTACGATTTTCCAGGAGTTTTCCAGGAAATTTCCAGGGGTAATTCTCATGTTTCCAGATTTAAAAATAAGCGCGAGTCCCGGCGGGGGCTTTATCGTTTGCCTACTTCAAGACCAAAATAAAGCAGTTGTGTTTGGTTTACTTATACAGATGTTGACAAAAATTAGTGGCGATTGCGTTATTGATACACAAGCCTACACACAAATTATTTAATTGTTATTTTAAAAAAGCCTTTTGTTTCTCAAATATCCACTAAAAAAAAAAAGAGAAAAGAATGTTTCATTGTGGAGCAATTGTCTATACTCAATATGTTTTACAAAAATTCTATCGCGTGTTCTCCCACACAGAAACAGGTAGCCTGAGGAAATTTCTTTCGTTAACGATAGAGTGTTCAGCCAAAACCGCAGCGGGAGTATGATTTAAGATGGAAAGATTTTTATAATTAATTAACAGTGGCTATTTTCCAGGAGTTTTCAAATTTTTCATCATTTTCCAAGAGTTTTACAGACCTAATAAAAATCCAGGACTTTTCCAGGATTTCCAGGTTTTCCAGGAGTAGTGGCCACCATGCATATAAAACACATCGCGTTTCCGTTGTGTAAGATGAAAAATAATTGTTCCCACTCTTTCTTAATACAAGTCGCATTTCCACTTATTTTCTTTGGAGCCCTAGCCATAGCCAAACGTTACCAATCCCTGCGATCAAATAATGTCAAGTGAGACTACAGATAACTACCGTTTGACCTTCGACACAGCGAAGACAATACAGGAGGGAGAGAAAGACAGACAGACATATAGTCTTCCCCCACCATCACTGCAAGGCCGTCCGCTCCAGAAGCACACTGGAGTACAGCCGGAGTGCCAGCGTGCCCGGAGTACTGTTTGGCCAACTTTGGCCTAGAGGGAGAATTTGGCAGAATTCTTAAAATGTATATATTATTAGTATTATAAACCTAAATGGTCCCATTTAATGGAAAACTGAAGGGGTTATAGCCGAAAAAACACTAAAATGTTTTCTATTTTGAAAAATTAAAATCCCAGTTTTTCAAACATCTACAGGGTCTTTCATATAAAATAAGAACGGCAAGCGGCAGTTTTGTTATTCGCTGCTACGGCGGCCTTGGCGAGCTTACGGCGCACCATGGGCCTCTGCTGTACTATTGAAAGCGCGCGCCTAGTATATACGAGGGCTGGCTGTTTTAAAGTTCCGATGGACTGTATAAAAATAACAGATTGACATACCAAACTGATTTTACTACTAAATGTTTGCTTGTTTTATTCTTATGTCTCAACATAATCGCCAAAACGATTGTAACAGTCGTATCGTTACACCCGCTTTCCAATGCTCTCGGCAAAATATTCTGCCGCCACTGATGTGGGTACGTCTGGACAGTCTCCTGGAGTTTTTCCTTTTTGGCTAGACGTTGCCGCACAACCATACCTTCAAATCATTCACGACCACACTGTACCAACGTTACGATAGACTTTTACAAAGAATTCAAGAGTGAAGTTTTGGACTAACTACCGTTTAGTCCAAACCAGCACTGAATAATTTTCAACCTTTTTCGAGAATTGAAGGTATGGTTGGGAGGCAACGCCTCGTCAAAAAGGAAAAACTTCAGGAGACTGTCCAGACGTACCCACCTCAGTGGCGACAGAATATTTTGTCGAGGGCATTGGAAAGCCGGTGTAACGATACGACAAATATGTTTCAATCGTTTTGGTGATTATGCTGAGACATACGAATAAAACAACCAAACATTTAATAGTAAAATCAGTTTGGTATGTCAATCTGTTATTTTTATACATCGGAACTAAAAAAAACACAACCCAGCTCTCGTATGTGCTATGCTCGCGCTTTCAATAGTTCAGCAGGCGGCCATGGCGCGCCACAAGCTCGGCCAAGGCCGCCGTAGCAGCGAATAACAGAACTGCCCTTTGCCGTCTTATTTTATATGAAAGACCCTGTACATAAATGTACCTGTTAATCCCATGGTGGTTTATCCACGCGAATAAAACCTAAAGCTTTCATGCAGTGTAAAAATATTTGTGTTTCTGCTAAAATTTTGAGAATGTTGAGTTTTTGGAAAATAAAGCAACACAATTTTGAAGCCAATTTAACCAATTGCATCGAACAAATTCCTTTTTTATTCTTGCTAAACAAACTGCCCAAGAAACTACTAAAACACATTTTGAGCTCCTCAATGTGAGAAACAAAACTCGTCTCAAAGGGACCCCAAAAGCCATGTTCGAAGGTCTTAGAATCAACCACTTACAAGAAATATATACAATTCAAGAAAAGCTCTCATATAGTTGCAGGGATATTGAGTATTTTGTGAAATGTGTGCTAGCTAAGGTGTGAAACCTCTTAAAGAGTTGGGAATCCCACAGTAGGCTTCCCATGCAAGTGTATACCATACTCCTATTCCCTGTAACTTGATGCCCGATCAACACAAATGCACATGGGGGACATGTGACTTCCAATAACAAAACGAAAGCGTATTCTCTCAGATGTTCATGATATCAATATCGATAAGTGCAGAAGAAACTAGACCTAGAAGGATGTTCAAACAAAGTGTATTGGGCTATTCATATGGTCTAAGTTCATTCCAATGTGATTTTTAAATATCCTTTCCAAAGGGCTGTAAATAATTAATTTCTTATTCTTAACAAAATTATCACGAAAGAAATGTAATCTCTACAAAAAATATTTTTGTCCCGTCAGATTTGGTATCTGGCCCACTGTGCATAGGTTAGATGTCTTTGTTAAAGACTAATAAAGTCTTCTCCAATTTAAATGGTGGCACAAAACTTGACAACTGTTGGTTTATGATAGGAAAAAAAGCAGGCAAAGCAACTTATCTGAATTTAATTTATTTATTAAATAGTATTGACATTACATTAATGTGATATACAGATTATCTGCGAGACATATTAATTATTATTTACAACGTATATACAGATGGTATTTCAATACAAGAGTGCGTGCAAAATATATTTTTTTCTTTTAATTTTTATATTTACATATTTTAATTATAATTATTGAATTTTTTATTTGGTTTGTTTAAATATCCCCTTTTTTCCTTTTATATATATAATTTGATTTAACATGTTAGGTGATAATGAGGAAAATATTAATGTAGATAATTAAAAACACAAATTAGTTACACTACAGTAATAATAATAATAATAATAATAATAATAATAAGTTTATGGTATAAGTTAGTTTATTTAGGTAATAGTTTTTAATGTGACGTATAACTAGTTGTTTGCTGTTCATGTTCAACAATCCAGGTGGTAGTTCATTACGCGTAGTGTAATAGCAGCTGGTGTTAATATTTGATAAAAGTGGTAAAATATTATAACCGAGGTTTAAAATCTATAGTTACTTTACTTAGGTCAAGTGAAATAAGTAATATTGATAGTATTTAGAAATTCTTATCGATAATTTAATAATCTTAAACTAAGTTGTGGGAACGTTTATCTAAAGATTCGGGGATTTCTTCAATCACTGTTTGGACAGTTGAACCACTGTTTTACGAGAGTTCACCCGATTGGAAAATATACGTATTTCACATTTTTCTTTGCCAGTAGGTAATTAGATTAATTCATTTAGGTGTAATAATTAAAATAAATTTAGTGTAATATGGTGTATACATCTAGGCTAACTTAGATTTGAAGCCATGTCAGTAAACAGTGTTAGTCTGGGCGAGTTCAGCGGGCTCTCTGCTAGCTAGCAAACGGTCAGCAGTTTCTGCTAGGTGCCGTCCAGCAGGCTTGCTAGAGGATGTGACGTAGGAAGCAAGATCTCAGCACAGCTCAAGAAGTAATAAAGCGGTATAGCATGCGGAGAGTTGAAGGACTGACCACGCCCCCATACTTGGCCGGCTCGAGCGGTAAATTGAGCCTACGGTACCGTAGACTTATTAGTGGGATTTAAGTATGATTACCAGTAAAAGGTGTGCAGGAACAGTACGAAGTTGTAAGGTAGGCATGTATGACGATGAAAATCAAGGAATATTTGTTGATCTTTGCTGGCTAGCGTGAAGTGTACGGCAGTCACAATACTTTTCGTCGCAATCGAAAATCATGTAAACTGCCGTAAAACGTTTAATTTTACAATATAAACTAGAGCAATACACCGATCTGAAATATAGTATAGCACTTGGGAAATGAATGTATTATACCGGTATGCAGTTTTTATAACCTGTAATTACTGTGGGATATCAGGCAACCCGACACCCATCACTATTCTTAACTTATACCAAATAATAAGCAAATAATTACAGAGATACCAGTAAGCCTGCCATTATATCCACGAATGTGTATTAAATAAATTAAATAAATATAAATATTAAGGCATGTGAACTAATTGGGTGGTGGCGTTATGGTTTTTATTGCACGATGTTTTTTTTTTAAATTCGCCAGTTCCGGTAACAAACTAAACGAGGTCTAGGCTGAGGTTTGAGATTAACATGCCAAAATATGCAAATAATGGCATATCAATCTTCTAACACCCACGAGCAATAAATCTAAAGCTCAAGCCACGTTAAAAATAGATTGGGGTGATTAGATTACAGTTATACCGTTCATTAATTGACAAGCAGAAACTATTTCCAGTGAGAAACGAAGGAAAATATCCGTAATTAATTCCTAGCAATCAAAATAATTATATTGGTGGACACATATGCCACTATTTGAACATTTAACGAATGTACCGTAAGGTGGCTACTCTTAAGGATGAAAACTTAGCACAATAAATGGCAAATAAAGTGCATTTACTTGTGAAATGACATTACATTGGCAGGTGGGAGTTCTGTTTGTGCAAACATATGCCCCACACGTCAACATTTCGACCCACATGCGAAATATCACCACTTTTAAATATGTACGTCACACCATTACATGTTTTTCTTATGGGACTACAGCAATGTTTTGAGCATATGTGAAGGAGTAACTTCTGGCTTCACTTCCTTGTCGTTAGGTCCTCTCCTTATTACTCCTTGGCAGAGCTAGCAAACTTTTCCTGCTAGGTTGCTAGTCCGTTTTGCTACCTCCACTAGAAATGGCGGCCAGTCAAATTGCTATGTTGTATACTTCAAACGATATGACCTACGAAGTTTTTAGAGAAGAAGACCTTCACTCGAGAATGGCGGCAGATAATATAATAACTGTTTTTAAGTATAATAATTGTTTTAATTGGACTTTTTACGCGTCTAAACTTCAACTTTCATCTCATTAGGCCTAGTATCTTTATGTTGATCAATATAGCTATTTTATGTTCTCGTATTAAGGAATTAGTTTGGTCAAGGTAAATCTGTCTCGTTAATTATTCTTTTTCTATTTTTGTGTAAAATTTAATCCCATTACATGCCTTCGGATTGAACTCAAATGCCACGCGTCACCGTGTCTCAGTAGCATTTCTCAAGTATAGTACAGAAATATATTTTAAAATGTACGTGTAGGCTTTATAAAAACAACTGTCGGGTTTACCATGTCCAAATTATGTGGGTAGGCTACTATCCAGGAACGGTATTTATGGAATGCCTCGGTCTTCCGAATTGTAAGCTTTTTGTCTCTTCCTTATTAGATCCCGAGTTTGCAGTTAATTACATAAAGGAAAACTCCAGATGCACATAAATAAGGCTAAACATATGGAAACTACCATCCCAGAGTTCTGGGTTTGATTTTCAGCTCTGCCAAGAAATTTTAATTCTAGTGTGAGGGTTGGAACGGGGTACACTCAGCATAGTGAGGTAAAACTGAGAAAAGGAAGGTTCGATTCCCATCTCAGCCATTCTGAAAGGTATTTTCTGTGGTTTCACCACTTCTATTCCAGCCAAGAACTGGGATGGTTCCTAACTTAAGGCCACGCTCGCCTCTTTCCCAATCATATCCCCAATGTTTACACACACTAGTACAACCATCCCAATAAGAAAGGTTATTACAGAGACAAGTCCTAAAAGACCACTATGTCGCTGTCCCTAAAATAAAGAGCGATGTATATTTGTATTGAACTGTGCTATTACCTGAGAATCTGACCATGTGTTTATCCATATTTTTCAAAAAGAATATGAGAGAGGGTATCCAGAAGAAGAATTAAAGTGGATTTTTTTTTTAAAACCATCAAACTAATACTTATCATTTATTCAACCTTGCTTTCATCAGGTGGAAATGTTTCATAACTGGCTTTCCTTTAGGGAACATTTATGCCCTACAAACCAATATGAGATGCAAGGTTTTCATTCTAGGCTATTGGTATGTCTTTTTTCTGTTTCACTTTTGAGGATGCCCACATTAAATGTCTGTTCGTCAGGAGGTTAAGTATTAAAATGTGGAGAATCTGTAGGTGTCCACTTGACCATTAACCTTGCAATCATGAGTCACTGTCAACCTCAGAGCAGACAAAAGATGAAAACAGGAAGGTTGTAGTTTAACGTGACCGTTAATCTTGAGATCATGAGCCACGGGACCTCCTTTTTACGTGGAATCCGAACCACAGGACATGGCATTTCACTTCGAAAATCTCACGTGCATTGACCGGGAATCGAACCCGGACCGCCTTGGTGAGAGGCATACAGCTAGTCCGCTGAGCCACCACGCCCCCAGACAAAAGATGGTACATAGGAATTGTGGGTTCTGAAATTCCCGCGTCAGCTGGCAGCAATGTGTTCGGCGGGCTCACATATTCTAGCCAGGGCGTGTAAAGTATTAAGTGGTGGAACTTCCGTATGAGTCAATGGTTAAGATGAAGTAGTTCTAAATTTCAACACTACGCACCGCGCCGAGCATATGGTCTAAAGCACATGATGGGACGGCAGTCAAGCAGTGATACATTACCGCGCGCAAATTGTACTTACGTTTTATTTCTATGCTTTTTTAAACTTTTGTTATCATTATGCCATGCTGCTTTGTGCCTGCTTGTAAGTCTGGGTATAAGAAAGAAGATGGTCCCATAAACCTGTCAGTTAATGATGACAGTTCTGGGAGAGCAGGCGATAACGTTATTTATTATTTGTGTAGTTACCTGATTCACACAGCAGCAAAGAAGATGGTGAAATGTACTTCCTGCAGTAGGTCATTGGAAAGTGATTCTGAAACATTCAATGCTGCTAGTGATGTATGTATCTTCTCCAAGCTGAGAGTCTATGGTGGAAGTAAATCTAGATTTCTTAAATACCCGTCCTTATCTTTCTTTCACGTGATGAAACGTGTGGATGCAGTAGTGGAGGAAAAGTTGGAGCAAGAAGGCGCGTTGTGGGGCGATATATTTTCAGATTGTGTAGATATGATCTGTGAACTTCCTGTGTTGCGATGTGTTTGCTGCTCAGAGGATCACCTGTTACTATATTTCCCTAGGATAGAGTTTCGTTACATTAAATGCCGATTCATTTTCCGGGCGAAAGAAATGTCCAGGGAACTGAGATCCAGATCGTCTTCAAAATCAGCGAGAAAAATAATGAAGGTCACTTCTGTTTAGAGGTAAGCTCTGTTCTTCTTAGAAATGTATTTTAGTGTGTTCTGTATAGTATTTTAATATGTTCGTATTCAATTGAAGATTTGTTTCTGTTATTCACAACTTGCTTAGTATTTAGTGCAATACTTCTTTTAATAAACAACTAGCAACCCGCCCGGCTGGGCAAGGAATTCCTGTCAGACGTAATTTAAGAATGGTGAGGTGCAGGAGACATAAATCCCCGTTTCGTCCAAACTAAAAACACTTATATTGGGCAAAGTATCGAAGATAGAGATATGCTCTCGCGGACTTTTTGGGGAATTTTTCATGCTGAGCAATTCTTACGCTCATAGTATATTGATATTTTTAACGGTTTGCCCAGCGTAAGCTTAAAAAGTGCACGGACGCGATGTCCTATTTTCGACCTTTTCACTGAAATCTGAAATCGTTACTGATTGGCTCCCTTTGATCATAAATAATTTTCTACAGATATCTTCCTTGAGATTACCTTTACAGAATGGTGAAAGCCGCACCAAAATCCATCCAGTGGTTCTCGAGATTACCCGTGACATCCAAGAATCGGGGACTTAGTTTTATACTAAGTAGAGGCGAGCCAGACAGGCAAGCGGAGGCCAAGTTACGCTAGTACCACCTAGCGGCGGAAACAGTCAACTTCCGGAGTTCCTTCACTTGATACTTTACACGCCCTGTTCTAGCCTAGCAATAAGCTAGCAGCTGGTAGGTTATAAAATTGCTGACCCGGCTGAACTCGCCGGTTGTCTCGTCCGGTAGTGTAACCGTTACGGATTTATGCTCGTCGTGCAATATAAAAGTAAAAAAAAAAAAAAAGCAAATAAAATCATCACCAGATCTCAGGTAAAATTGAATGGGGAGAAAAGTGAAACAGATTGTCGTAATGTACCGTCATGCGAATGTCATAACCTGAGAAACGAACTGTCCTCAAAAGATAAATTTATAAAGCTCCTAAAAGAAGATATTGGAAGATTTGAATAAATTAAAAGGAAACAGAGAAGACTGCAAGGAAACTTGGTCGTAAGTGGTTGCTGGTAGTGAACGATCGAATAAGCCTAGGCCTAAAAATGGAGTAACGAAAATTACCGTCTCAAATTCATTTGGAGCGCTCGTCGAAAAAAAAAATGACTTTCTTCAAGAAGAAAAGAAGAAAGTGGAAAAGAGAAAATCCAGGAAGATGCGGATAGTCACGGGCGAGATATAGCAGCAAACGTTCTGAAGAGAAAGCGGAAACATGGAGGTCACTTCGACAGTGAAACCAGGTGCTCCAATTACAGCGGTCACGGACGGGATGGTAGGAGATCGTCTCAACGGATTTTGCAGTTATCATCGCTAAACGCCATATACAGGAACGAGAGTAAAAAATGTAATCAAAGATTTAAAGGGTGCATTGCCATCCATGAATAACACTAATGTACCGGTAATTGTTGTCAACATTCCGCAGAGATATGACTTAATTCGCAAATCATGTGTAAATGTAGAAATAGAGGCCACAAAGGGAAAAATTACTAAAATTCGCAAGAGATTTCCAAATGTCCAAATTATAGATATACGTAAATTAGCCAGGAAATTCCACACTCGGCATGGCCTACACTTAAATAGGCTATGAAAAGAGTATCTTAGTGATGAAATCTGCAAAATTGTAAATTCAAATAGTAAGAATAGTGCAACAGTAATATCCTTAGAGTGGAAGCAGAGAAACTGGTAAAAGAAGCCAAACCTGAGGTTTGGCATTCAGTAGGCCATCTTTTGATGTCAACTTTTACTGAGTGCAACAATGGTATTTCAGATTTGAAGCCTGCCCTACAAGAACGTTGTATATCACATTTATGAACTTTTCAGTATTAAAAGAAAACTTCATTTGCCTAATCTAATACTGAGATGTGTTAAATACATAAAAGTTGAAGACCCTCTTTCAACACCAAAGGACTATATTTCTCTTACATGTCAACATATAGGACTCACTATCATTTTAGTGCTGTTTCCCTGCAAGAACGTTGTATATCACAACAGACCTAGAACGTTGTATATCACAATCCAATTTCTATGGCTAAAGAATAAAGAAAAATAATCCTCAGATACTTATATGGTATTGCTTGCAAGGCATACACAAAACAAGAAAATAAAATAAAATGGGCATATTGAGAACTGTATAAATATTTTGGATGGCAGCCATGTTCGATTTTGATACAGGCCATATACTTACGTCCTATTAGATGACGATCATTGCGTAGGTTCATTATTCAAGCGTTGACTTCGATCGCATGATTAGGACATACGAAATGAAATCTTAATTTTAAAATTTCGCACAGCCGCCATCTTGAGATTATGTAAACAATTGAACTAAATTAGATGTCAGTGCATTACAATGTGTATAAAAATTTGCTGTACTATTTTTCACTGCGCACGGGTGGTTGAATCGCGAGAAAAGTCGATTTTAGTGTTTCAATTTCGCTTGGCCGCCATGTTCGTTTTGTACTGTACCCATGGTACTGGTGCTGACTGGCATCGAACCTGATACTCTAGGTAGCAGAAATCATGCCTATGATTTGAGAGAGTATCGAACTAAAGGTCTCTGAGGGGGAACAACCTCATGGAACCTAAGACCCACATAAATAAAGATTACTGAAGTAATCTCAGCTTGATTCCTCTTGTCTATAAGGAATTATAAGCAATTTTGTACATAAAGAATGCATGATTACAACGATATCATGCAGGACTAGAGCCAAGAACCAAGATTTCGAGGCAAAGTGACACTTGACAGATTGGCCTAAGCAACTGGGCGGGCCAGACTGTCTCTAGTGAACTGTTTTCAAGCGTCATAGGGGGAGCAGGACAGCTAAAAATGACTCTAAAAATCCCCGAAGTACAATGAAGAGAAGATGTAAGGGGATGCTGGCCAAGAGAAATAAACTGATTACTTGGAAACTATGCATCCGAGAGAATCAAGATGAACACCCAGATGAATGAAATCCCGAGAGGATAATTATGGGGCCAGCAAATATGCAAATCGAAGCCTATAAAGTATCGGAGGAAAATCACACGCAAAGTGCGGAAGGAGAGACATTAGCGTAAACCTACAGGGGATTCCCCAAGTGGATGGCGTGGGTACGCTACTACAGAAACGAATTAATATGAATTAATTTGGCGATCGAATCGTTGGCACGAGGCAAGAACTGTAACCTCCGTGCAAAACTGAACAAGAAGAATGCAATTCCAGGACCGGAAATTGCATTTATGAAGGAAAGGACGCTCTGATGATCTGAGGGAACTACATTTTTGAGCAAATCCCTTATATGGAGCAGTGAGGCTTGGAGAAGGCAGTCAATGGAAAGAACTCAGGCCGAGAGGATGCTACTCTCGCGCTCGAAGATTGTGAAGCGACGCCACGCCAAGTGAAGTGTGAAGTCTTCTTACAAGTGTTTGGATTAATTATAATGTCTCTGTGAAGTACTCATGTGGGGAGAATGTTACTCTTCAGCATGAAATTGATAAACAAAGCAACGAGTGCGAAGACAATGGAACTGTAGTTGGAGCTGAGTAAAGCTTACAATTATCAAATGCCGCACAAGAAGTGACGCGAATAGTATGTGAACATTGTATTTACACCTGTTAACGGGTAATTTTGTAACAGATTCGCGTAGTCATAATTGAGTTTTTACCGTGATTATACACTAATAAATTCACGATAGCTCATGGTATGGGAAGATATCACAGGCAGTGTGATTAAATTCAAGTCACAGACATTACATTGATGATAGATGAGATGGAGGAACACTTACACACACAATCGAGGATAGACTCATTGTTGAAGTAGGATTTGGGAGCCGTTGGATGAGGATTAGTCAGGATGAACGCGCATGTGATCGAGACTTTCATTGGAAGGATAGGTCAGAAATCGCGCCGCCAGCAACTCTGATATCGCGCAGATGGGAAGCCAAAGAAGGCACCCGTGTGTAAATCAATTGTAATATAAAATTTCATGCGTATAAGTGTTAACATAAAGTGCTGTGTTAGAAAATATTGTATAAAATGAATGAAAGTCATAAATGATGTGTAATATCAAAGTGGAAAGTAATGTGAAACCACAAGAAAGGTATAATGTGACCACCATGATGCATTGTCAGATGCAAAGATGGTGGGTCGCAAGCTGTATCGTTGGATTCGTCCACCGAATGAGAAAGACGTAAGTACCATTTCAATGTTGTAATGTATCGGTTGAGCACACCATACGTCCGTGTCAAAATAAAGCAAAATAGGGAAATTGAAGTAAAGTTTATACGAGTTTCATTCCTCGTAATTGCCGTAAAGAGTTTGCAAATTGAGAATGATTTGGCTTACGACTGATATGCGTAAGATCATAATAAATCTAATGTTAAAGTTAATAATTAATTGCGTCAAATTCCAAGAAATTGCAAGGTAAAATAGTGTAAGAGTGGAATATAATGTGTCAGGAAATAATGTTATACATGTTCAAATGTAATTATTGTATTGAATCACGCAGTAAGCGTTGTAACGTAGAAGCCAGTAGTTATACCAGTAACACATGCCAACTTATTGAAAAATAATGTGAAGTCATCGAGTAAACTATATGAAAGGGAAACTGAGTTGTCGTATGATCCGGAATAATCCAACATACCTAGTTGTTTGAGCCGCTGATATGCGAGCCGTCTAAACTAAAGCCAAGATTTTTACTTTACTAAATGCAAGGAAAATTCTGTAGCACATTGTCAGGACAATATTGGGCTAATTCTTCGAAGGTATTATTGTTGTACAGCCTGGGAGCGTACTGGTATATTGTTGACAGCGGATGGAGACAGGTGATGGTACCTAGTCGGCCATGCCAGCGTCATCTTCAGCCAATAAGGAATAACCGTGTCACCTTAATTGAGCTGCATTATGGAGTGATCCGCCCGTCGTGGTGCGACACCATTGAATTTACGGAAGGGTCTGTGGACTCCTTACCGATACTTCGCACGAGGGAGTGGCAAGCGGTAAGACCACTATCCCACGCACTGAAAAGCCGTATTCGTTCCTCAAGACCTTGTAGCTACCAGAAACCCATTCCTTTGCCATAATATTTTATTGAGCCATGTATTGAACCAATTAACATTACCCTATCGCTAGGAAATAAATATTTGGATTTCCAGATCATAAACGATCACACAGTTTACGCCCTTGTCCATAGGAAAGAAAGTGAATGAGAAACAGTTAAGCCCGTGTTGGTATTGTATGAATGACTAATGAGACAGCTGGAGAAGGGGAGGACCGGTCGGCAAGGGTCGAGCCAGGCGGCCATCTTCTTTTGGGACCAGCAGGTATAAGCTTTTGTTCGCACAGTAGGAGGTATGGCTAATGACCAACACTGTTAAAAGTGTACTGGGAAATTGTAATGCATAAACTGGCGTTGTTAATTAATGAGAAATTGATTGTTTTGATTGCAAAAATCAATTGTTAACATTCAGAGGATATGGATCCCTCTTTCATTTGTTGAAATCGAATGATATTTAGCCAAGTTGATGTTCATAACAGATAACTTCACTAAAATCACTGACACATATGTTGAGGCATGAAAACCCAGTTATTTGCATACAGGTAGCCCTGATACGGGTTTGACGAAATTATAACATTAGATCGACTTATATTTTGATCGACACAAGGATGTATGGTGTTGCGATAACTAACTTTGTTTATGTAGAGTAGAGAGGTACTATAGTCCGCGTTTGTGAGAGAGGGCGGAGGAAGTTGATTGTTACACAGACAGGGTGTCTACTATAAGGATGAAGTAAAAATTAGTTACTTTTTAGCTACCTTTTAGTTACCTTTGAATTCAAGATACGACTGCGGTCTGCAAGCAAAGGGGCTCATCACGCGGTGAAGAAAAACAGCAATGAACTGTGTTTAAAGCGGTAAATAAAATTCACTTAGGGAGTTATAAAAAATAATAAATAAATACTAGATATTTATTATCAAATGAGTTGTGTCAGCTAATATGTCGTCTTGTGCACAAGGCGTTTTTATAATTGACAAATCGACCGTTTGGCGAGATTTCCTTTGTCCCCGCGGTAGATCACGAAGAAATTTATGGGACGTTACCGAATGCTGTCCTCGCAATCAAGTACGGAGAAATTTCGAGATGTTACACGATCGGCGCTGGTCTCACCTGTTTGTCGAGATGCCCGTAGTTTTCGCGATAGAACACGGATAAATATCGCGGTTTAGATAATCGGTGTCACTTAGTCGTTCGACGAGATTTCCATTGTCCTTGAGGTCGGGCACGAGAAAATATAGCATTATTACGCAATCGGCGCCACTTGCTGTCCATTTGACAAGAATCCAGTTGTCATAGTCATTGAATGCGGAGAAATATCGCCATGTATCGCAATCGCTGCCGCTCTCGGCCGTTTTACGAGATTCACGTTGTCCACGTGATATTATGCATACCGCGCCGCACCCAGCCGTTGAACGATTGTCCATTCGTCCTGACAGAATGGTGGATGCAAGCTCAGGGTTGGGCATGGTTAAAATTCACGAGTAGTTATGGACAAGTTGTATGGCCGGCGCCGTGATTTCCGCTGTCCCTATGCTGTGGTTGGGAGCTCATCAGGTCAGGGTGGATCACGAGGAGAAACTAGTATCGCGACGCTACGTAGGCTGTCATTTATAAGTGGGTTGATGCACTTCTCGCTCCCCATACGCTTTTAAATATACGGACATTGGAAAAATTGCGAGTAGGTTTCAGAATGTTTCGTGATTGGTGCCCAAATCATCTTTGACGGGATTCCCGCAGTCCTCGTGGTCACAAGTTCACGATAGGGGACAGGTTTTATGATTTTACGCACCTGACGTCGATCTCGGTCCGTTTGACGAGATTCCCGCGGCAAGTCGTGCGGTTAGCCGGCCGTCGTGAGTATGAATGTTCGAAGTAGGTATCAAATATTAAGAATTATTCTGAGAGGATTGCACGAATAATACGACTAGAGGACACGTTTTCTTTCGAATGCGAATCACGAATTTTACAAGTTATACAAGTTTTCGAAATAACCGGTTAGATTATAATATATCCGATGGAACCAAAAGTTCGAAGCAAAAATCGACATATAACGGAATTTCGAATTAACCATAAGTTACTGGATGTCGCAAATTTACGAGACAGATTTTTATAATAAGTTATAGCATACGTATTTCGAAACTTTTTCAAAATCCTTTTCGAAACGGTAACATTTCGGAAGATTGCGACATTAAATTATTTCGCGTTATTTCTGGACTTCAATTTGACATAATCTCCAAATAAATGCGAGAAATGCGAGGTTTCTGTTTAATTTCAGAAGTTTTCGCGAATAAACATCTCGCGAAAATCAGATTTCCTAATAACACAGATTAATATTTCACACGAAACTAAAAAGTTATCTTGATGCCGAAAATATACGCTGAACGATGTATACAATTCAGGGTATCCTCAATATGCATTTCCTCGAGGTCGGGCACGGGGAAATATAGCTTATACAATCGGGGCCGCTTGCGTGAAACTCGCTCCATCGCAATCTCTGAGCCTAGAGGCGCGAGTTTAAATGATTCAATCCGCCTTCGAAAAATTTTCGTTACCTGTATGTAAAATTCGTTACTTTTTCGTTACCCATTTGTAAAATTCGTTTCTTTTTCGTTACCGGTAGACACCCTGACAGAAGTAAAGTAAATTGTTGAACTAGTAACCAAACACAACAATGGTTAAGGCATTGTTGAATATTAAAGTAAACGTAAATGTCCCATAAGCACTATGGACAGTTAGATGCAATCGAATACAGTATCATTTAAGAATAGGAAGTGCTATTTATGTACAATCTTATGTCATGTTGTTTGATTCTTTTAGTTGGTTATTGTTGTCGTAAAGGATGTGCATGAATTAGGAACATTCGTCGAATGACAAGAATGCTATTCCAAACATGGAATTTATTTAGTGAAAGTGTAGACTAGGGTGTTGAGACACCGCATGTAGACTTATGGACTCACAAGAAGAGATATTGTCGCAGCATGCCTGAGGAGATCAAATGTTGATCCAAGCTGCGGAGCACAGATGATGCAAATTAGGAGTTAGTGACCCTTTGGAATTATCATCTGTGTCCTCCAAACTTTATTTGCTGTTATTTGGGAGTAATTTTAAATGTAATTGATGTTTTTGTGTTGTTTTATAATGCCATGATTTTGAATTAAATGCAATTATTTTAGGAATATGTTTGTTTTACCTGTCGAGTAGTACCTGGTAGTATTCAAATCCTGAGCATGTGTTCGCACTGTGGGGGAGACGTAACGCACCCCGAAAGGGCAGAGCTGTCGGGATGTGAACACATGTTCTCCATATAATGTCAAATGGGTACAGTACTTAACAGGTTTTTAAAAGTCACATAGGTGAACTTCTAGTAGTGCCGTTTATCATCGTACGATATTTCAGGGTGATATCGGTAATAGTTTCGGAATATAGAATGCCTGTGAAATATTTCGCACAGCCACCATATTGGATTGGTGAGACGTAATAAATGTCAAAGGGCACGGTCTTGGTCAGACGAAATAGTACTTTGACCTTACCGAGTTTTATTGAAATCAATCCAGCCGTTTAGATTTCATTAGCGACAGACACACACACACACACACTCGCAGACAAAAGGTGATCCCATAAGCCTATTTGTTTTTCATAAGTGAAAATAGGCCTAAAGAATACTGTGATAATCAAGGGATTACAGACAAATTGTAGCAGCGTTATAATCAAACCACGTTCCTCGAGGTGCTATGCTGCCCCAGCTGATTGATATACAACGTTCTTCTCTTGCATGACTTGGCGATGATTTTGTTGAACTGCACACCCTGAAGCTGCTGTATTATAAGCTTTTCCACTATTCATCAGTCGCTTCTGCACATTGTTCTTCCACTGAAATTGATTTATCATCCTTTTCCTGCTCATATTCAGTGCTAAAAGAGAGCTTGGTGACACATTCAAATAGCCAACATCCGCCATCTTTGTTGATAGCCTATACAACTTTCCTCCAGGGAAGCCAACTTTCGGATCCAAAATTTTCTGTCCATTTTTTTGAAATTGACTAATTTTAGTTTTGCAAAGTGTCGGTGTGATGATATCCAACCTTCTTAACCGAAAATCTCACATGCTCAATTTTTGATATACAACGTTCTTGTAGGGCAGGCTTCATTTGTCTAGCAATAATAATAATAAAGTAAATAAATCACCAACACAAGCTTGCAAAAGTACCAAATTTAAAATTTACCACCAGAATGTTCAGTCTCCCTTTAATAAAATTGATTACATAAATCTAATGCTTAAAAATGAACTTAAAGACATCACAGCACTATGTATTTCAGAACATTAGCTGAAAGAGGAACAACTCGAATTAATTCAATTCCCGGGGTTTATACTACCTAGTAAATACTCTAGATCTAATATTAGCCATGATGGTACTTGTATCTTCTTAAGAAATAATGTAGATCATGAACAGTTAACAGCTTATGATTATCCAATTATGGAACAGGATTTTGAATTCTCCACCATAAAAATACAGAAGTTTAAGCTAATAATTGTATGCGTATACCGTTCACCGTCAGGATATTTTCGTTTATTTAGAGATATATTAGAATTGTTACTCAATAACATGAGAAAAGTAAATTCCGATATAAAAATTTGTGGGGATGTAAATTTGGAATCCTTAAAATGTGATAGAAATTGTGAATTATTAACACAGTTACTAATTTTCTATGGAGTGAAACCTACAATAAACACCCTGACAAAAATAACAAAAATGATAATTTTATTTCCCAATCATCTAATAAAAACAGGGCTACATGGTCCGTGATAAAGAAAGAAACTGGAAAATCTGCTAAAATACAAAGGAACATTACACTGACCTGCAATTATAAAGTGATTAATAATCCAGAGGAAATAGCAAACACTTTTAATGACTATTTTCTGGAAATTCCACAACAATAAATCACAGGTACATGCATTAAATTCTAAAATAAAATAAATATATCCAGTGATTATTTATAAATCATGTCACAAGTGATGAGGTAAGAATAGTTATAAAAGAGCTAAAAAATAAATTCTGTGCTGGCATTGATGGCATCCCTGATGCAATTTTAAAGAAATGAGCAAAAAATATAATAAATCCACTTACTCACTTAATAAACAGTTCATTTCTCTCAGGAACTTACCCGGATATTTTGAAGTTATCAAAAGTAATTCCAGCGCACAAAAAAGATTCAAAAGATGAATTAGAAAACTATCGTCCTTTTACCTTACCAATTACCTTGCAACAATTGTGGTAAGTTTTATAGTAACAAATAAAATACTCTCAAACTCACAACATGGATTCAGAACGGAAAAATCTACACAGACAGCAATTTATGAATGTATTAATAGTATACTGAAATTAATTGACAATGAGGAACATGTAACTGGCCTATTCTTGGATTTATCGAAAGCCTTTGATGTTGTTGACCACAGAATCCTCCTTACAAAATTAAATGAATATGGTATTCGAGGTCTAGCTAATAAATGGATAGAGTCTTACTTAACAAGGTGTAAACAAATAGTAAGCTTGAAACACAAGGATAATGGAACCAAACTACTTAATGAAACATTATCCAATGAGGGTAGTATTAAATTTGGAGTAGCCCAGGGATCGGTTTTGGGCCCTACTACTCTTTCTTCTATATATCAATGATATAACACAGAACGTTGATTCTCATAAGGAAATTTTGCTTGCGGACGATACAACACTCGCAATAACAGGTGAACTAAATAGGTCTTACAGCAGTCTGCGGACTCAGTTACAGAAGAGTTAACCAAATGGTCACTAGATAATCGCCTCATAATAAACTATAAAAAGAACAGTATCTCTACATTTCCACACTATACAGAATAGGAATCCAACGATGCCCAATATAACAATAAATGGTCATCAAATAGAAAATAAATCAGAAACAAAGTTTGTAGGACTATGGATACAACATGACTTTTAACATACACAATATCTGAATGCTAAACTGAACTCGATGTGCTTTGCATTACGTATTTTGAAAACTGGCACAAACATGCACACTCTAAGAAATACATATTTTGCTTATTTCCATTCATATGGGGTCATATTTTGGGGTATGTCACCAGATGTACTAAGCATGTTTAGGATACAAAAGAGGGTGATTAGAATTATGGCAAATGTAAACACTAGAGAACCATGTAGACCTCTGTTAGAGATTTAAACATCCTCCCACTGGCCTGCAGTCATATCTTCGAAAGTATTATAATTTTTAAAAAGAATTTAATGGATAAAGATGTTTTTCTTAAAATAAATAATGATGTTCATAGGCATAACACAAGACAAAATCAAAGCATCCATATTTCACACACACACACACACACACACACACACACACACACACACAAGCATATATCAAAAAGGAACTTTTCACACAGGAGTCAAATTATACAATAAACTACCCCAGTATATAAAATTGGCCCCAAAAATAAAAACCTTTGAAAGAATGTTGAAAGCTTATCTAAGCGTATAGGAGCGATGAAATCTATAGTTATATACTTTTCTATTTTAATTGCAATACCTAGCTGTAAGTTGGTGTATTTATAGAATTAAGTTTTCATATTGTGATAATTGAGTAAGGTGTAAATAGTTGTCCAATAAGATCTAATATTATAATATGTTATAAATAGTTATTGTATTTGTAAAATATACCTGTAAGTTATTTTATTTTATAAATGTAATTTCTGACATGTCCTATATCAATAATGTAGTGTATACATGACTGTAATTGATCAAATGGATAAATAAACAAGATGTTTAGTAAAGAACATATAGCCTACTTTCTCCTAAATATATGAGTTAAGTAAGAACTCTTTGTCTTTATCAAAGAGTAGAATCATTTCTTGGTTGAAGACCTTAGAAACTATTTACCTCTACCTTTACCAAACACCAGAACCTCGGATACTACTACCATCATATAATAAAGAAAGAGAAGACGTATCTCAAGAATTTTATGGAACTGGAGACATAATCAACTGGACGTGGGCACCATCCAACTTTGAGTTGAGGCATGTGTTTACACGCCTGGCTGTCCATGGTTTTCACCACCTTAATTGCATTAACAAAGCTTTCCATGACCCTACAGTGACGCGTGTATGCCGACTATGTGGACAAGCATGTGAATGCTACCACTTTGTAGTAAAGGAAACAATCCATCAAAGACTATGCAATTCAAATCCCCAGAACGCAATTTAAGTGTATATGTTCATTCTTTATTTCCGATTGCTATTTGGCTGCAATAAAAATATTAAATAATATCTTGAACTAGCATCAACAGATAGAGTACAGGTACTATATGAGATCGTTCAGTTCAGTAGTTCAAATAACATTTCCATATAACACACAATAGGCTGTTATAAACGCGTTAAAATTAAAATGTATCGTAGGCTATTATCAACTTTTCATTCTCAGGGTGTCGAGCGATGACCTATTTTCAAATTCCCGTATAATTCCCGTATTTCCCGTACGAAAATCCACCAAATTCCCGTATATTTTAGAATCCTCTAAGACTAGAGTTCGCATACCGAATGGCTGAAAAATGAATCTTAAATTGCGAATCAAGATTTCCTGGCGTACCGGTAAGTGTAACTGCATTTTCGGAGACACTTCCGCTGCCCGCGGGTGATGGCGAGATCTAGGCCTAATCCGTAGCGTGAGCAAAGCGCGCGCGCGCGAGTGAACTCTCTCGCAGGTGGGATGAGATGCTACGAACACAAATAAAATACCGTTCACCTGGGGAGACCTGATATAAATGACTGTTTTACTGAGGAGGGTTAAGAAAGTAGAGAATAGGAGTGTCCATAATAAATGTTTACGGGAAGTGACCGAATTGTATGTTACCGTAACCGTATAGAGCTTCCACCGAAGCTTATGCATAGCGAACTTCTGGTCCGCGAATCTCCATTTGATTTTCATTGGCAGTGAATCGATCGTTCGTGATGATCTTCTTTATTATTTCGGATTGTGGTTTTGTTTTTAGGCGTTCAACTTACGAAATAAGAACTAGAGGGTTGGCCTTTCATGAATATTCCAAAGACAAGTGCCTCCTAAAAGAGTAATTAGTAAAACTTCGCATCAGAGACGACCATAACAAACGGCTTGCCTACAAAGTGTGCGATTTGCACATTTCAAACGGCAGCGGTCTAACATATCTTAGACTACAATAATTAAGTTGGTACAAATTAAATATGTTATATGTGAGAATATTATTATAATTTGCTATCCAGTTGTTATATTAGTATAGTATGCATTGACGTGGCCCGTTTAAATGCTAAATTGTGACGGATGCTACGAGTTATAGGCTATTCGCCGTACCGGTAGGCCTAATATTTACCAACAACGCATCGTTTCTTCTTTAATATTTATTTAATCGTTATAACTATAATAGCCTATCTATTAACACTTATTTAACCAATAATCATTTTATAATTCTATACATATTCCAGGTATTGCACGAAAGCGATATTTGGTAGCACATGCGGTTCCACCTTAAAATCCAACCGTGCCCAGTTTTCAGTACATATGAAAAATATTACCGTAAGTTAATAAACCAAACAACTGGCGACAATTTTTTTTTGAAATGCTCATTTACATCTTCACCATAGTCTACGTAAAGTACCATACGGTAATCACTGAAAGGGTAGGGGGGATATGACCTCAATTTCATAAACGAACGAACCTCATTTTGCATGAATTATGGAACCCGAATCCTAATGGAGGTAGAGATTGTCTGCATTTAGAAATATGTTAGTCAATAATTTAAAACAAGATGCCAGATAAAGAAATTTAAAAAAAACGCGTGCCTACTACGGTGTAAAGTTGCTCCGTGAAAAAAAAAAATATATATATACACCTCGCCTAGATTATACGATGTGCATACAGTTAAATACAATCATCCAATTGGAGGAACACTTTCTTTGTCACGATCGTATAAGCAATTCAAACATAAACTGATGTAATTTACGGGAAATTGTGCAACATTTAGAGACTACGAATGTTGTATGAGGCACAACGTTAGCTGACATTTCGCATCATTAATACATAAGGAATGAACACATGCAGAGCTTTCTCACTGCACACAGCTGAAGATCATATCATTCTTGGTGCATTTTACGTTCTCTTAACAACAATAATTTGCTTAGTTACATGCAAGGAAAATTGTAGTACACAGTTCTCATTGCTTCCATTACCTGACTACTAAACCAGAAGCTGGTAATGCATAACCATACACCGGTGGCGCGTCATATGGCAAATGAAAGATCGAAAGAAAATGGAAGCTCTATAGAAGCCCGGAACAAGGCGATACAATTATCTACACTACTGAAAATAGTCAAAATACCCTTTGTAATAATGAATAATAATTTGGGGGGTTATGTAGTAATAGATGTCCCCCCCCCCATCCCTTTTTAGATCACGACTTTTATAGTAAAATTGGAGGTGTGTCCGCTATTACACGCGCAAATTATGGGACAAATACAGTATTGCTAACCCCGCGCATTCGGTACCGACAGCCTTCCTGTCACTGTGCCCCGCTTTTCCTCTCCGCAATCCACGGTCGCCACATAACAAGACCCTACGTCCAACCGCCACACGGCAAGAATTCTGAGCATGCTTCTCACCTACACCCTGTATTTCGAAGGAGCTTGGAACAGCTGAGCTGTGTTGCTAAGTTTTTAGTGTTGTTGTAAATCAACTGATTGGAATAACACACAGCGCTACACATCAGACATTATTTCTGTACAATATACGTAATATATATTTTTTTAAAGATCCTGAGTCAACGCCGAGGACATTTAAACAGAGAAATACGACACTTTAGATGAATAAATAAATTACACACCGAAGCTATGATACCCTTATCATCGGTATTCAATTCAATAAATACGACAAAGAGGGCAAACACTCTACAGCTAATGAATATAAAAACACTCACTATGCAATTATTATCCTTTAACATGAAACAAGAGTCTGAGTGGAGGTCGTTCACAGCTTACTACAATAGTTGACAGATAATACCATGCACACTCACTGAATCGCGACTCTCTACGGTTAATATTAGCTTTCGTGATAATACAAAAGTAAAGTTAATGTAAAGACATATTTAGCACTGAACACTCAAACAAGCCCTTCTGTGGCGATATTATTGCCGTGGTTTTATATTTAGGCCAGGCGACAGGTCGGAAAAAAAGCCTCAATAAGGAATTAATTAGTGGAAAGCTGGAAATTGCTTTATTCGCTTTATTTGGACCCAGATATTACTCTCCCAAGTTTTCCCCTCGAGCGAAGTCGGCGTTGGCCCTTTTGGCCCTAAGAAGGTACCATTTTTCGTTTTATTGCAAATACCTCCCATACCATCAACTTAATCAGCAAAATACCCATTGTAAAAATAATCTAGAGTAAATTTACTACAAAAATGTTCCCTTACCTTTTGTCTCTAATGTGAACAGTTACGATGCTACGACCATTCAAAGTGGAGCCCTTTTTGATTCTTGCGGAAAATCGATGGAAATGATATGCCATATCAAAGTTTCTTCATGTTATAAATATTTGTCAGCATTCCAGGTGCACAAGCTGTTAACTTGTTACAAGTATCAATAAACAAATGGTCAGTAAGTACATTCAGTTCTGATTCAGTACATTTTTCATATAGACTTCATTACTTTCTCACCGAGGGCGTTGGCAACAATGTGTACAGATGCAGCTGGCTTACCGCGCTCGGCCTCCCATACAGTTGGCAACCACAGTCTCGTGATGCCTCTCCGCGCGGTAAATTCGAAAATAAAAATCCGCAACACGGATATTCCTGTTGATCCTCTTGTGCTTTTCCAACGCATTTGCCTTGCAAAGAAATCCGATGCACAATTGAAACAATATTTCCAGTTTGAACTAGCTCCGTATCCGGTTGCGATCTTTGATGAAGCGGGAATGCGTAAGACGCAAAAGTCTGTGTTCTATAAATTATTCCATCCTGTTACCGATGAGCCCACATTTGAGGACCTACATCATGTTTTCGACGGAGGATATCTTCTGCACCGTGTAATTTGGCACCAAACCGATACTTTTGTCGACATTAGTGCCAAATATGTGAATTACGTTAAAAGATACTTCAAAAACAGTGTCATTATTTTCTATGGGTACCCTGACGACCCAGCAGCTCGCAGTACCAAGTCCGCTGAATGTCTTCGACGATCGCACAAGCATGATGCTGCTAATGTGTTTTTTTTATGAGTCCATGTCAGCACCTATGCCACAAGCAAAATATTTGTCTAATGACACAAACAAACGAAGATTGATCGACTTGTTGCTCGTCAAATTCAAAAGCGAAGGAATCGAAACCAGACAAGCTCCAGAAGATGCCAATATGCTCATCGTTACCACCGCACTCCAGTTATCTCTGCCAGACAATTCAGTCATTATAGTGCCTGAAGATATAGATATCCTGGTCACCTTGGCGGCTCGTGTGCCACCCTCCACGAAAATGTATTTTATGAAACCCGGCAAAGGTTCAACCAAACAACAACTATTTTGCACAAAAAGTTTCAATCTCCCGCCGTGTGTGCAAGAAAACTTCCTCTTTTTGCATGCGTTTAGTGGGTGCGATACAACATCTTCGTTTCACAGGCAGGGCAAAATAAATTCGTAACACTGATGAAGAGTAATGAGGAACTGCAAACAGCTGTTAGGGTTTTCCGAGACGTGAACGCAAACCCCGATGAAATTGACAAAGCGGGCCAGTTGGTTTTGGCTAGGCTTTATGACAACAAAACCACGAGAAATACCCTGAACGAGTTGCGGTTCAAAATGTTTGCAAAATCTCGAAGCAAACATCGATTTAATCTCCAACCGAATCAGCGGCACGTGAGCACTCTTTAAGAACATACCATCAAATCCAAACTTGGTATGGAAATTATACAAATCCACTGGATTGGGGCTGGAAAAATTCTCAATGTGGTTTGGCTCCCATACCTACGACGAGGGATCCGGCGCCACAAGCGCTTCTAAACATAGTGTCCTGCAAATGTTCGAAAGGATGTAACGCAGCGTGTAGTTGCAGGAAAACGGGCCTCCGATGCTCCAGAATCTGCATGAATTGTAAGGAACAGTCATGTACAAATGCTGCCGAGGAAGATGATATGGATGATTGTGACGGAGACATCGATGTTAATTTTGAGCGCCCTGTGACGTCGGACAAATGTACCGATACAGACGATGAAAGCGATGACGGAGAAATTGAGGCAGACGATCATGACTGCCAGCCTTCATCAAAACGGTTTAAAATCGACTAACGTTGACATTTGAACTGTGGATTAGGCCTCCTGGGGACACCACTTTAAAAGAAACGCGCCATTTACTCTACCGCCAGGTGGTGCGGAAAAGAGCGATTTTATGCCAATACTATGCAATAATAATACTAATGGTAGGTACTTTGCCATAGCTGTTTACATAGAAAAGCTGTTATACTTGTAACAAGTTAACAGCTTGTGCACCTGGAATGCTGACAAATATAACATGAAGAAACTTTGATATGGCATATCATTTCCACAGATTTTCCGCAAGAATCAAAAAGGGCTCCACTTTGAAAGGTCGTAGCATCGTAACGGTTCACATTAGAGACAAAAGGTACGGAACATTTTTGTAGTAAATTTACTCTAGATTATTTATTATAATAGGTATTTTGTTGATAAAGTTCATGGTATGGGAGATATTTGTAAAAAAAAAAAAAAAAAAAAAAAAAAAAAAAAAAAAAAACGAAAAATGGTACCTTCTTAGGGACAGAAGGGCCAACGCCGACTTCGCTCGAGGGGGAAAACTTGGGAGAGTAATATCTGGGCCCAAATAAAGCGATTAAAGCAATTTCCAGCTTTCCACTAATTAATTCCTTATTGAACTACCTGTCGCCTGGCGTAATTGTCGAGTTGTAGGCTATTGAATGGCTCACAGTATTTTGAACACTATGACGGGAAACAATAGCCTGTGCTCTATTATCGATTATCGCAAGCGAACTGACACCAATAAATAAATTATCCTCAGTCACTTGGCAAGGGTTTCTTTGACACTCTCCATCCCTTCACTGTCCATATCATCATCACCACCATCATTGTCAATTGCCAAGGTTAATAACCATTTCATCCCCCGCGATATCCAGACCGTCTTCCGTATTTCTTTCTGTACATGCTGTACGGGATGTGTCTAGTCCTCGGGTCGAACTTCGGCGAAGTAAAAGTAACGAAACAATTACAATGGAGGGAAATCGGACACAGACAGTGGATAACAAGCGACTGAAACAATGCCTGCCCATACGAGAAGAATTCTGTCACTTGTGTGGTGTATTTTATAGCCACATGTTGGTGACTGGTGTTGGATAATAAAATGTCGAGAGCTGTGAGATATTGTTTGTAGTTTTTGAAATGTATGCATGTGTAACGCATTTGCATTGAGTGTTTCCAGGACTTGAAAACAATTTGGTACGTGCATCTCCCCTGCGAAAGAAGACCATGGAAAGGCTAAAAACAGTAAAATTGCACACGCGACACGCCGCGAATACTTTTTAATTCAGATTTATTTTATCAAAGTAGATAATAGAAAATAAAATAATGCAAAACGAAATTAAATAAGTCACTTTGACAAATACAAGATTGTTACTAGGAACTTCAGTTATACACAGCACAAAATTAAGTTCTTTTGGCCATACTATTTTTTCCAATTCCTTGAGATCATTCGTGGGTTTTCTTTCGACTGCCACCTTAGCCGTCGCTTCGCACCTGTTTCGCTTTCTTGAACACGGCGTGAGAGTTTCGTGCAGTATGGACTCTTGCTCACGGTTATCTTCTCTACTCCATCAGCTGCCATCACAGCGTCCTGAACAGTATGCACACCAATCAGACTAGCTTTTTTGTAATTGACGATCATGCACTCCTTGTTCAGGGAAAAACTTCTCTCTAGAGCTGCATTGCTGTGATACAAAATCAGTATCACTTTAACGAAGCTTGTGAGATCGTGTTTGGCAGGAACTGAGGAAGGTGCCGAAGCCACTAATTCAGACCACAGCCCGTCGAGCCGTAGCACTTTCCCGCCGAACTGCTTCAAACGCGCAGTGACGGAGGGCAGTCTCAGAAGTGCGGAGTAGCTGTTCTTGATGCGGTCAGCCATTGCGCCAGAAAGCAAATTCTTCTGATTACAAAGAATATCCAGGGCAATGACGATCCTCACTTCTTCCAACTTCCCCTATAGGGTCTAGGCAGGAAATAGCACGGGTCATCTTGAGAGCAAGAGGTGACCTCTCTTTGATTTTTTCAGCCATAGGATACGAATGTACAATTTTCGGCAGTTGGTGCGAAATTGCAGCATATCCGCGTCTGGAATTTTCTGAGATCTTGAGCTGTTAGCTTCTTTAAGGGCTGCTCTTGTCGAGAAACCCAGGTCTCCTCTGTGAATAACAATGCGGACTGATTCCTGTATGTGATTGTCAGCAACGAGCGCGGAGAGGGTACGGCCGGCGGTCGGCCAGGCAAAGCATGCATTCGACGTTGGCTGGGTTCTCATCCCGCTTAGCGCTCTATCGGTGGCGCAAATTGCGGGTGGCAGCGCGGTCTGCAGGCGATATGGAAGACTGAGCAGAAGGACTCTACCGAGCGTTCGGGGGCTAAGAAGTCAGGCATTGTGAGACTTTTCAAGATTTCCCGTATCAAGTGCGAATTTCCCGTATAATTCCCGTATTTTTCCCGGGTCACTAAAATTCCCGTATTTCCCGTATCGCTCGACACCCTGCATTCTTCATATTCGATGCGTATAGAATGCCAACGAGTGGAGTCCCACAGAGAACAGTCATGACATCCGGCGGAAACGATAAACCAAATAGGGCGAGTACAGAAAATTTTCAATTAAAGCTGCCATGATGTTCACCTGGTTGCTGTTAGATGTATGGTGCAGATCTGCTGACGAATTTTGTTTTAATTGAATATATATTTTCCATTGTAATATGCACAATATAATGCTTAATTTTAAAACGAGTAATTACAAAACAATAAATATTTTAAAAAAGCAAGCAAAAACCCCAACTCTGGTAGGATTAGAACCCCAGTCATACGGGTCAAAGGCTAACGCTTTACCGCGCAGCCAAACATGGCAAAATAATTCGCCGATAACATACAACTTCTTAGCAAATAATGATTTAGACTAAATGATTTCTTCAGTGGTGTATATATTCTTTTACATATGAAGCATTTCATACAAAGTTTATACACTGACCGTAAAAAAAAAAACATCACTTGAAAAATGCAATATTACTTTCATTTAAATCATAAATATGAACACTCTAGGCCTAGTACATAAGTTACTGTTTGTAGCATGGAAGTAGGGTTTCCTGTAGGTATTATCATTCTTCATGTCATTGTTTCACTTAACAATAATGGTTCATTGACATGATGCTGTTTCCCGTGGATTGATGTGCGCGCCACCATTTTTGATCAGAGCCACTGCCTTGGCAACATCTTCGGTCCTTAAGCGCATATTCGTTTCTGAATTGCACAAGAACAACGGAGGATATGGCTGTATTGATCTTTTCCTATGCCAACAAGTGGCAAAAGAAAAAAGAATAAATTATTGGATTGTTGACGATAGCGATGGCACGCACATCTTTCCGCGGGAAACAGCATCATGTCAAAGAATCGCTATTGTTAAGTGAAACAATGACATGAGGAATGGTAATGTGTCCAGGATACCAATTAACTTTACTTCCATGCTATAAACAGTATGTACTGTACTAGGCCGATACCGTTCATATTAATGAATTTAATGAAAGTAATGTTGAATTTTTCAACTGATCATTTTTATTTTGCCTGTCAGTGTATTATTTCCATCAGTAGGCTATATTGCATGCAATAATTAAACTAGTGAAATATAGGTCAGGCACAAGATATCAGCTGCCATCTTGTCTCATAACTGACACAGTTCAGCTTTTTAAAGTCACTTCTGCACTATAATATTACAAGATAAACTTTTAATTTCGAACGGGCCAAGTCCTTTAGAACAGTTTAAAAGATACTCGGTTCGATAATCGGAACTGGTGGGTCCCATGTTATGGATTATAAAGTTTACATAATCAAGGTTGATACGCTTTCAGGATGTCAAATTTCCCTGACTTTTCCCGGTTTTCCAGACCAAAATTTAAAAAATTCCCTGACCGCAGAGTAGTTTATTTCCCTGACTTTTCCCGATTTTCCAGAGCAAAGAATAGAAAATTCATTAACCAGAGGGACGACATTTACCTCGCTTTTCCTTAGGTTTTCCAAACCTAGCAGAAGTGCATTTACCTTTAGGAAACCTTATTCTGTATGATCGATTAAGATTAAGTTAGAAAAACTGATTTTAGTCTAATTATTTGTGCAAGGCTATTCTTAGACGCAAGGAGAAATGTTGTAGTAGATGAAAATAATACTGATAAAAAATATCCGAACAATGTTTTATTATATAAACCGGACTTAACGCGTTTCTTTAAAAGCATAAAAACAATTAACAAAAACAAAAAACAACAGTTCTTTACTGTAATAAATAACGTTTATTACGATAAGAACAGGAACACATTTTTACAATAAATGTTAATTTGCTAACATCAATTTAAAAAAATAACTGAGGAAAAAGCAATCAATCACAAATTCTTACTTTCTAGTCAATCACAATAAAAGTATCTAGAAACTGTCAACTGATACATTTTATTCTAACATTAGATAATTAATATCAAATGAGTTGTTTCAGTTAATATGCCACCTTGTGTACGAGAAGTTATGATTACTAAGAAGTTGCTCTGATCTTGGCCGTTTGGGGAGATTTCCTTTGTCCCCGTGGAAGATCACGAAATATATGCGACGTTACGGGATCGTCACCGAATCAGGAGAAATATCGAGGCGTTACACGATCGGCGCTGGACTCAGCCGTTAGAAGCGATTAGTCGTTTTCACGATCGAACACGGAGAAAAATCGCTATTTACATCATCGGTGTCACTTTTAGTCGTTCGACGAGATTTCTATTGTCCTTGAGGTCGGGCACGGAAAAATAGAGTATTACTACGCAATCGGCGCCGCTTGCTGTCCGTTTGACAAGAATCCAGTTGTATTCGTCATCGAATGCGGAAAAATATCGCGATGTATCAAAATCGCTGCCGCTCTCGGTCGTTTTACGAGATTCACGTTGCCCTCGCGGTTGGACACTGAGAACGCGATATTATGCAATCGGCACCGCATCCGGCCGTTCAACGATTGTCTACCTGTCCCGGTAGAATGGTGAAGGCAAGCTCGAGGTTGAGCATGGTTAAAATTCACGAGCAGTTATGGACATGTTGTATGGTCGGCGCCGTGATTCCCGCTGTCCCTATGCTGTGGTTGGAAGTTCATGGTGGATCACGAGAAGAAATGAGTATCGCGATGCTACGTAGTCTGTTATTTCTAAGTGGGTTGATGCACTTCTCGCTCCCCGTACACTTTTAAGTATACGGTAAAGGGAAAAGTGGCGAGTAGGGTTCGGTATGTTTTGTGATGGGTGCCCAACCACCTTCGACGGGATTCCCGCAGTCCTCGTGGACACAAGTTCGCGACCGGGCAAGGGTTTTATGACTTTTACGCAACTGGCGTCGATCTCGGTCCGTCTGACGAGATTCCCGCAGGCAAGTCGTGCGGTCAGCCGGCCGTCTTGAGGATGTGATTTTGGAGGATGAACGTTCGAAGTAGGTATCGGATATTACGAATGATTCAGAGAGGATTGCACGAATAATACAAGAGGCACATTTTCTTTCTAATTCAAGTTTTCAAGATAACCGGTTAGATTATATATCCTATAGAACCAACGTTCGAAGGAAAAATAGACATATAACGGAGTTTCGAATTAACCAAACTGGATGTCGCAAATTTACGAGACGGATAGATTTTAAAAATATACCGTCGTCTATGTATTTCGGAGTATTTTTGCGAATTTTTTTCGCATTATTTCTGGACTTCAATTTAAGATATCCAAACTTAGAGGTCAATATCAGAAATGAGAGGTTTCTGTTGAGGTTCGTAAGTTATCGCGAATAAACGTCTCGCAAAAAGTCAGGTTTCCGAATAATACAGAAAAACATTACACACAAAATTAAACTCTCTTCCTGATGCCGAAAATATACGTTGAACCGATGTATACAGTACCACAGAAGGTATCCTCAGTATGCATTTCCTTGAGGTCGTGCACGGGGAAGCCTACGCAATCGGCGCCGCTTGCGTGAAACTCGCTTCATCACAATTTGTGAGCCTAGCGGCGCGGGTTTAAATGATTTAAACCGACCTAAGCGAATTTTCGTTACCTCCAGCTATCCAGACACAAAAATTAGCTACTTTTCGTTACTTTCGTTACCAGTTTGTAAAATTAGTTACTATTTCTTTACCAGTAGACATCTTGGTATCCCTCTTTCGTTGTTTGTTTTTTTTTACAAAATTCCCTGACTTTTCCCGGTTTTCCCTGACCGCAAAAAAAATCCCTGACTTTTCGCGGTCGCGTATCAACCCTGATAATTCACACTGCCGCCATCCTGAAATGGTACGGCTGATGACCTTGTAGTTTGGGCACAAGACGCGTCCCATATGAAGGTATGTTGTTACCAAATTTGGTAGAGATCGGATGATTAGTTTAGTCGTTATTTGAGTTTACGTTTTGAACGTTTGAGTGGCCGCCATTGAGTTTTGGTAAAGATGGCGGAGATATAAAACATGACACTGAGGTGCTATTATCTAGTTCAATTCGGATTCACCGTGTTAGAATTGATAGGGGGAGACAGACATGCAGAGTACACACACATACAGATGCACAATTTTTGGCCCTGTGCAGATCTCATAAGTCTACTTTCACTTTTGCAAAAATCGAAAGTAGGCTAAAAATCTAATCTAAGTAGTGACTGTATAATATAATTTAGTCTCTTGAAACCATAGCTATTTATAAATAAAGGTTTTACATGTTTACTTGTTATGGCTCTTGTTTGTATGTTGTGAGAGACCTTATGCCTGAATCTTGCATCATGGTAGTCAAGATTCAGTGCATTAATTTGAAACCACTCTTTAATATTACAATAAGGGATACCAGTGAAATATTTAAAGAACCTGTTTTGGCTATCTTGCAAATTATTAATTTAAGTTGTGTTTTATTTTCCTCAAGCTGATATTATATTAATTTGCTTTTAATCAGAGTACTATACATGGTTTTGTAAGTATTTTTATCTACATAGAATCGGAGATTGTACAAGGTGTAAAGGTTCCCTCTTAGGTTTTTTATCATGTTTACTGTGTGTGTGTGTTCATTTTAAAGTGTTCATCAAGGGTAATTCCTAGGTATTTTTGTGTTGAAGTACTATTTATAAATGTGTTACATTTGCAATCTGCAAGAATGTTTTGGTGTAAGCATGATATGCTGTAGTGTCAGTTTGTATTTATTTTATGTGAAGAGATCAACTCTGATGTGCATTATTTTAGATTTGGTAGTATTTATGTACAAATTATTGTCATGACACCATTTTGTGATGTTATTGAAGTCTTCTTGAAGACTACCAAAAGCTGTTTTAGAGTCTTTATGTATGGTAAATATAGTGCTGTCATCAGCATAAATAAATACTTTACTATGCTAAATGGCTTCATTCATGTCATTTACGAACAGGTTATATAGTGTAGGTGAGATAATACTGCCTTGAGGAATATTTGTGTTTCTTCTGATGTGTCACAGAGTTATTGATCATAACTGCCATTTCCCTGTTTTTAAGATAGCTTTCAAATAGTTTGTAAGTCATACCTCTTATATGAATATCGTGTCATTTAGCCAGTAGTTTATTGTGATTTATTGTGTCAAATGCTTTAGAAAAGTCAAGACAAAGTACAATAGAACGTCGTCCACCCGGACGCCAAACAACCCGAACCGTAAAGTCAATTATCCGGACGAGCAAAAAAAAAAAAAAAAAAAAGATGGAGCTTACTGTTGTGATGCGGAAGTGCGCGCGCTGCCTTCAGTAGTGAGTCGGTTCTAGTTTTCAATTATTGTCTCCTAACGTTTGTTTACTCTATAATGTTTCAACGTATTACAATATGCGAGTTGGGGGCGGATGACCTCGTAGTTCCGCCCCTTAAAACAACAATAACTAACAATATGTGAGTGTACTGTATTACATTGTGAAAATGGCTTCTACGAGTGGCAATAAGAAAAACCGAAATCGCAATGTTTTATCGATTGAGAAGAAGGTGGAGATCAATAAATTGGATAAAGGTAAGAGTGTGCAGTCTAATTAAAACTTAGTGTTGAAAAATTTACAAATTATGATTTGAAGAACCGAAAAGGTGAAATTCTGAATTATGCATCGAAGTTAGTGAAGAAGGGTCTAAAAAGAGAAAAAAAAAACACGGGTGAAAAATTGGAAGAAGTGGCATACTTATGGTTTATTTAGACAAGAAGTAAGGGAGGTCCCATTTCTGGACTTTTGTTATGTGAGAATGTGTTTCAGCTAAATGAGAAGCTTAGTGGTCATCACCATAATGTACTGTGCATGTTTTCTCCTTTGAAATAAACGCATGTTTGATTATTCAGAAAAATCATTATCCGGAACACTTTCGGTCCCAATTAGTCCAGATAAACGACGTTGTACTGTACCATAATATGATTGTTCTTATTTAAAGCATTGTTTATTATATTGGCAAATTCAGCCAGAAGTAGTTTAGTACCTTTTCCCTTCCTAAAACCATATAAATGTGCCTTTAAGATATCATATTTAGTCAGGAAAATGTTCAATCTCTCAAACAAGCATTTTACCATTACTTTGTGTAGGATTAATAAAATGCATATTGGTTTATAGTTGCCAGAGTTCTATCACTTCATTAGTATAATGTATTCTCAAATATTTGTTTATGGCTTCATTGACAGTTTGGGTTTTCCAACCTGTTATATCTTTAATGACTTTCCACATTCCTTCAGTATCATTTTTGCAATTATTTATCTTATTTTTATGATATTGATGTTGGTTTATTAGCTTATTTAATTTGTTTCTACTTTGTATTCATTTTTATTGCAATATTTTCCTTGTATCTGAGCATTGTTTTGTAAAGTCTGTCTCTTTCCTTACATTGTATTGTTAGGTCATTAGTGAACCATTGTTTGCTTTTTCTGTCTTTACATGTGGTTACGTTAAGATGCTTTTTTAGAAGATTTCCTTACATTTGGTTGTTATATTGTGATATATGTCCATTAGGATTTTTAAATTCAAGGCAATCTGTGTTGTTAAGGCTTGTGTGTATTATAGTATCGTTCATTGGCGTAACGTATGATTCATTATCTAGTGATTGTGTTTCATCATTTGTTGGCCAAATACCTGGATATGTTATGTAGTGGTCAGAGATGTCTGATTGTATGACTGCAGTAGTATATTAATTTTAATAATTTGACCACAAGAAAATAAGGCAATGATCTGGCTGCAATAGGGAATCACATATATTTCACTCCTAGGATCAAATTTCTCTCAATTCAAGACAAGAAAGTAACTAACACTTGCCCGCTCACTCAAATCTATTAATTTCGTATGAGAAATAATTAACCAGTTATATCACCAGTTGGCTCACAACTTGATCTTCTAACTTATTCTAGCTAATTTCCATAGATCTTACTTGGGATTTAAGAATTCATGAAGTTCTAGAGATCTCTCTCTTTTTTTCTCTGTCTATGCATACATACAGAGTTTCAGAATTCCTATCACACAGATCTAGGGGTTGTAGAGAGCACTTATAAAATAACATTTGCATGTGGAACCCATGTTTAGAAATGCAACATTTCTATGTTAAATTGACTACAAAGTTGAATCAAGACACTATAGAATTTGTTATAATTTATTTTTGCAAAACATTTACCATGCAATATGTTAGTTGCAGTATTTAGGTACAACAACAACAACAACAACAACAACAACAACAACAACAACAACAACAACAACAATAATAATAATAATAATAATAATAATAATAATAATCCTGCCAACCTGGGCCCAATGTTTGGGAAGCCAGGCTCTGCCTGTCACAAGCCAGGACAAAGCGGTGAGTGATAGAGAAGTAACACCTCTTTAAAAAACCGAGGTCCAGCTGACCCGGCTGGTAGTACCTTATAAGGGTCCCTTGCCAGGGTTACGGTGAAGTCCTCAACGGCATTGATGATCTATAGAACAGTGTTAATGGCGGACAAGGCAGCCTTGTATCTGGGATTAATAGGATAAAAGGCATCTATACTAGTATTCGGTTAGATGTCAGCTTTACTTAAATCCATGAGCGTCTGTACTGGTATGCAGCGGCAAGTGGTCAGCGTCTGTTAGCTCAGTGAGCTCAGCTGAAAATCTAAGTTCCAAAGGCCTCAACAACCTCTGGTCCTATATGGTCCTGGTATCTGCTAGGCCAAGTACTGAGTACAAGCAAATATGGAATGTGCAAGTAAATACAATCTTACCCCAGGTGGTACACAATCCACCCGTCAACAGACGGCCACTGAACTTTCGGATTCTGGGGAGTTCAGACGTGCACAACAGAGAGTATCGGGGATCTCTGGTAAACTTCCCTACAACCAGAAATCATTCCTTGGAATGATAAACATTAATACATTGATCCAAACAGGGAAATTACATGACCTCACACAGGAAACTGACCGACAAACAATTATCATCCTTGCTCTTCAAGAAACACGAATGACAGACGACGACACCATGGACTACGGAAACTACCGCATCTTTAAAAGCAAAACACAACCAAGAGTCGCAAGGGGCGCACCAATTTTCGGTATGGCGTTTCTTGTACACAGATCTATTATCACCTCCGTCAGGGAAATTACACCCGTCAATAGTCGGGTCATGACCATGCGCATCAAATGCGCCAACAAAAATTTCACACTCATCAATGCGCATGCCCCCACCAATGTTGACAATAAGAAGAACCCCGAAACAGTTGAAAAATTCTGGAACAAACTTGAGAACATCAGGAGCAAGATTTCCCGTGACGACGTTAAAATCCTCATGGGAGATTTCAATGCTCAACTTGGCAAAGAGAAAATGTATCGCAAAATTCGTCGGTAAATATTCCGCACACCAAAACACGAACACTAACGGCGCGCATCTGTTTGACATCTGTCACCAATTCAACCTTAAAATTATGTCCACGCACTTTAGAAAATCACCACATAAACAGAAAACATGGCAATCTCCGATCCAACATCTCGGTGAGTATCAGATTGATCACGTCGCCATTTCCTACGCCCACTACAGAACCATTCACGACGTTCAAGTCCGACGAGATGCGAATATCGACTCGGATCACTACCTTACAAGAATCAAAGTAAAGTTCACCCCAAAGAGAGTTCACCGTCGCAAACCACATCCCGAAATTCGATTTAGCTATGATTCAAGAAACAATGGGAAAAGGAACCGGCGAATAACTGGAACGACTTTCGTAGCAAAATTATTGGACAAGCTAAAGCACTGATCCCGCTAAAAAGGAAGACAAAACATCCATGGTTGAATTCTGAGTGTGATCAAGCCATTGCCAATCGCCGAATCGCATTCCAAAAATAGAACAGCAGTAGATCACCAGGAACCCTGGGACACTTCCTCGACATCCGCAAACAGACAAACAAGACTATCAGGAAAGTCAAGCGTGATTATATCACTGAGCAACTTAAGTCCATGGAGAATGATTTCAGAAACTCCGATAGTCGGAATTTCTACAGGACCTTCGCGAATAATATTAAGGGTTATGCACCACCAAATTTAACCTTTAGGAAACAGGATGGAAAACTGGCACTTACTAATCGTGAAAATTGTGATGAACTTGCACGCTACTTTTCTGGACTCCTTAACTGTCCCGAGCCACCTGAACGTTTCTTGCATACGACCCCAGAACACGTCAAGCCAGACGCTGATCCACCAACACAAGAAGAAATCACTCGCCATATCAAAAAACTCAAGAATGGAAAGACAGCAGGAGAAGACGGAATTGTCGCGGAACTGCTGAAAAATCTTGGACCACGATCACTGCAGGAAATTACACACATCATTCAAGAAGTCTGACAAAGTGAAAAACTCCCAGATGATTGGAAATGCGCACTCATTCACCCACTCTACAAAAAAGGAGACAGATTGGATGTGAATAACTATAGAGGGATATCCCTCCTTTCTGTACCTTACAAGGTCTTCTCTGCTTGCCTCCTACAACGCACACAAGAACAGCTCGAGCCCCTCATTGGTGAATACCAGGCAGGGTTCAGACCAAACAGATCAAGTACTGAACAAATTTTCAACCTGAAGTCCACACAGTAACTTCGAGCTTTACGAAATCTCCCAACCATCCTCGTATCCGTCGATTTTCAGAAAACTTATGACTCTGTCGACCGCCAATCCCTCTTTAATATACTCGAAGAATACACGTTCGACCTGAAAACACGACGCCTCATCCAACAGACCCTATCTGAAACAACTTCCAAAGTAAAGTTCCTTGGTGAAGTATCTGAACCTTTCCTCATCGGGACAGGTATACAGCGGGGTGATGGGCTCTCCCCTCTACTCTTTAATATTGTCTTAGAGAAGGTCATCAAAGAATGGAGAAATGAACTGAGGAGTTGGAATACCTGGAAGCCCGTCATGCTAGGAAGGCAAACGGATAATATCGACATGACATGCTTCGCTTTCGTGGATGATCTTGCAATCCTCTCCGCAGATGAACGAACGGTAATTCTTCAGATTGAGGTCTTAAAAGAGTGTGCTGAAAAGGTCGGACTACAAATTTCCTTCACAAAGACAGAGTTTATATCGACAAAACACATGCAAGCACAAAATTTACTCACAGAGTATGGTATGATAAACAGGGTTAATCAATTCAAGTATTTGGGTGAAATTATTAAACCCACAGGTATGGAAAGAATGGCGAAAAATCTTGTGAACTTAAATAGCGGAAAGCATACGGAAAAATCGCAAATATTTACAACAAGAAATGCATGAGCATCAACACCAAAATTCAACACGACACGACTGTCATCAAACCTGAGACACTTTACGCCAGCGAGACACTAAACCTCCAACTACAAAGGGGATCTTGAGAACATCAAGAAGGCTGAGAGAAAAATCATCCGTAAAATATTGGGCCCTAAACTCACAGATGATGGATATCGTCTGCACACACAATCACAGAGAGATACTCTAACATCGAGTCAGATTTCCGCAAGCGACGACTGAGATTCTACGGCCACATTATGAGACTGAATGACGACCGGCTAACAAAGAGAATATTGACTTACTTACGGAAACTTAAAGTGACAACAGTCTGGGTTACCCAAGTCCAAATTGATCTCGAAAGTGCCAACATCATACCAATAGACATAGACGATCGAATGACATTCCGACATAAGATCCACAGTTGGGAAGTCACACATGAAGATCGACCAAGGAGACCAGGGAAAGGATGGACGGAGGAATGTCGAGTCCGACACAGTGAGATAATGAAGGAGTTCTGGAAGAACAAGAAGAACAGCACCAGAACATAATTTGCTTAATGTGATCCTTTGGGTCTAAACAATGTAAATAAATAAATAAGTAATAATAATAATAATAATAATAATAATAATAAAATAAAAACATCAGGAGCATAAAATCAAATAACTCATTGATGCTAATAATACCATATGGCCACGTGAATCATCAAACTCATACCAGAGTCCACTACAACAGCTTCTCAATGTGACAATCCTGAACTTCGTTGCACACGGTGTATCTGCGAAGTATGTTCTGATACGTTTATAAACCTCTGGTGTGTACTGAATCATTTCCACTGCAGCCAGAATTCTTGCAAGGAGATCTTCTTCCAATGCTACGGGATGAAGTCGAGAGGCCTTGAATCCGACAAACGTGGTGTCCATGGGGTTGTTCTACCTTGACTTATCCACTTCTCCCAGAATGTCTTCACCTTGTCATCAATCAAAATGGTATGTTTCCGGACATAGGTTCCTCATGCAAATGTTATCTACAGTACTAAGTCCTCTCTACAACTCCTGGATGTGTGTAATAGGAAACACCCTGTATATACAAGCGGAAATACTTGTTCTTCTAACGGCACTTTGGCACTTACCGGGCATATTCCTTTGTAGTTATGCCATTATCATGTCACCAATTTACATTCTTAACTTAATCGACAGTAAAGTAAATGTTATTAAGACTGCTCATTGTTAGTAATTTGATAGAACTTTATGACATTGAAGAAGAAAGGGACCCAAGATAGTCTTTGAGCAACTATGATTTTCGAAACTAAATCTCATTACTTCAACTCAAGATGACATGCCCGCTTCAAGAAAAACAACTTACAAAACAATACAATCAATAAAACCGAAATACCAGTTAAATAAAGCACTTAGAAATAACACAATGGAACAAATGAACAATGAACGATACATAAGTGCAAATGCTCAGCACACAGGAATGCCTTATAATCAATAGCAGAATTTAATCCTTAGCATTTAGACAACACTGTAGTTCAATTGGCTGGAATTGTACTTGGACTTCTTCTGAACATGATTGAAGTAGAAAAAATCACTTTTATTACCATCATGCTACAAATATTTTAAATGTAGTGTGTGCCATGTGAAAGTACTATTTCATTCCTTATTACAAAGGGTTAAATTCAGCAATCAGCTATAGCATAGGCCTATTATCATTAACACTGAATGGAAGCTTAAGATTTTACGTGACCATTAAACTAACATTTTAAACCCTCGGGATCTCCTCCGTATGTGGAGTCTGAACCACCGGACGTGGCTGTTCAACTCGAAACTCACATAAGCATTAACTGGTAATTAAGCTCAGTAAACCTTGGTACATGGCAGGTGACCTTACTGCAGAGCAATGCCACCTTAGCTCCAACTGACTTCTGTTCCTTAATTCACAATTCATCTCTACCTAATCCACAACTGACAAATCTAAAAGCCATACATACATTCATTCACAACGGCTGCTACAGAGAAGAGGATAATCTTCGGTACAGTGTAGATGGCAGATGTGGCAGCCCAGTGCTCGGGATTAATAGAGTAAAAGGTATCAACCTCACTCCGAGGATAGATATCAGTTGTAGTGTCTGATCCGGAGAGGGCGGCTACGAACGGCGCCTGTACCCCATGTTAGGGGCGGCCGAATTTATATGCTGGCAGTAGCTTTAAAATGCTAGGCGTCAGACTCAGCGACAAGTCGGCCGAAATTTAATTGTCGTATCATGATGCACCAAGTAAATTGTAGTATCCAGGCTAGGGCGTCCCCCGCAGGCGACGCGCCCCGACCCCGCCCGATCGGGGTGCGAAATGGACGACGGCTACTTACCCAAGGCCGGGGCAGGCCAAAGAAGCAAGGATCGATTACCAGATTTGCGACAATCAACGTTGGGACATTAACTGGGTGCAGTCGTGAGTTGGCTGAATCGCTCCACCAACGCAAAATTGATGTAGCCTGTATCCAGGAAACAAAGTGGATAGGCGCAAAGGTGCGTGATATTGGTGATGGTTACAAGCTCTTCTACAATGGCAAAACATCAGACCGAAATGGTGTGGCAATTGCCATCTGTGAACGGCTACGGAATAGTGTCACCAGAGTAAACCGTATCTCTGATCGCCTGCTGAGCATCCAGATAATTATGGACGCAATATCACTCCATATCGTCTCATGTCATGCATCACAGATTGGGTGCCAAGCTGAAGAACAAGACAAATTCTGGGGTGATCTTGAGGCATTAATACATTCAGTTGATCTTAATGAGTCTTTGCTTATTGGTGGTGATCTCAATTACAATGTTGGTAGATCACGTGATGGTTTTGAAAGCGTACAGGGTGGTTGTGGGCATGGGACGCGAAATGCAGCTGGTGTGCGTACCTCAGAGTGTGCCGAGGCTTGTGAGCTAGTGGTGGTGAACACCTTCAAGAAACGGTTATCACATCTCATCACATACAACAGTGGTGGCCATCAAACTCATATTGATTACTGGTTGGTGTGTAGAAGAGATCTGAAATTGGTGAAGGACTCCAAGGTCATTCCTTCAGAAAATGTTGCTCCCCAACATAAGCCCTTGATCTTAGACTTCATAATACTCTTCGTACTGAACTCGAATTCAGCCCAGCTTAAGACTTTGACTGCCCCGAGGTTTGAACCGACTTGTGAACCATGGGAGAGAAAAATTGGAAATTTTTGAATTAAAACAATTTAATATTTATGTATGCATTTTGGGAAGTGAATGATACATAATGAAACTATTTTGGAAAATTTTGGAGCATTTTATGGAATTATTATTTGGAAATATTCCGGTGAATGAGATTTTAACTAAGGAAGAGTCAGATCATTCGAGGCTGGAAATTGAACAAGGCTTCATGTTAGCAAGCAGAAAACCAGTTTTGGTTGGTCAAGGCGACAATAACAAATTATGCACACGACCAGCTGATAAAGAGGCTAGATCCAGGAGCTTCTATCATGATATTTCAACAGCCAATCAGAATGAGGCACATAAATTTTGTGGGAATCGCTTTTATATAAATTTGGCTTATATAAAGCGATATGAACACTTCTACAGGTGAAGAATACAATATGGAATTTATTTGGTTAAATAGAAGTATAAATTATTGGCTAGGAGAGAAACTATGAGTATATATCTATTAAAATGCATCCGTGCGAGGCTAGCAGAGCAGGCTAGTTTTGGCACGCGCGCCATCGCAGAGTGGGAAGCCAGGACTCTTACTCAGCTTCTTGAACCGAGCGGACATTTTCAGTCACGCGTCCAACAGAGCATTACCATGATAAAGAAGTACGGACGACAGACGAAGTAGGACCCTTTGGAGATCAACCATTCGCCGAGGAAGAAATACGAGAAGCCGGTGAAATATAAATGAACTAGCTACAGAAGAGAAAAGCATTTATTCAGTATCACAACTATTAGAAGAAGACTTCGCCACAATAGCACTATTCATCAGCGAAGCGATAAACTGCAGCATTGCTTACTACAGCTATATTATTGCAGCATTCAACATTTTACAGTACAACATCACAGTCAAGATGACCACAATAAACCTGAGTCAGGGAGGACGAATTTATTCAACTATTATTGAGATTATAATGAGCAACTAAACAAATGGAAGGAGGTTAGTCTATACCATGGATTGGAGATTCAGAGTGATCTAGAAGACCGGGAATCGATAAATCTACAACTGCGTAACAACATGCAGTATTCCGAGATGACTTCCAATACTACAAGCAAGATGTCCCACCAGAAAGAGATATCAACCCAGGACATTCAGATCTACATTGATGATGACGATCTGCTACACGAGAAGAAGAAGATGGACGCATGCAGTCGTTTCGACCAAGAGATCCAGATACCAGTTCGCTGACCGTGAAAAGAGAAGACTTGCCGTTAGCCGAGAAGGACGAGCTGTCTCACAGGTGTTCGCAGCACGATCCAGACCGGGGAGCGATCATATGGTTGGCACACGCTTGCCAGGAACCCGTTTCCAACGCTGACGACTCGCACCAGCAGTTCGAGCCGAACATCGAGCACATCTAATGAAGGTATTCACGACACCAGAAGCCATCAGAAAGGTAGAAAAACTGAATGCTCTAAGATCTGTAGTTTTGCAGTAGTATTTGTTGTCATTGAGGGGTGACCAACTTCATTGTAGATATTCTTATCTTTATCCTATGTTTATTGTAGCTAATTTTTAGAGATTCCCTGTAATTCTTTAAACACAAATTGTGCTAAATGTTCCGGCATAACTCAACAAAATGACAGTGTTTCGCCCCGGTGTGCAATTGGGCTCTTCAGTTGGTTAAAACACACCTCACCAAGACACTATCTAGTACACACTGGGAAGGCCATTGCAAGACGTATTTGATACATGTGTATCCACGTCACGAGCAAAGCCAGTGCACTATGGGAGTCGAAACTCCATTCCAAAGCAACTATAACCTTACCTTGGCATTGAATATATAATTTTCAAAAGAAAAAATTGTATTGTCCGTTGAGCCATTATATATTTAAACACAAATTGTGCTAAATGTTCCGGCATAACTCAACAAAATGATAGTGTTTCGCCCCGGTGTGCAATTGGGCTTTTCAGTTGGTTAAAGCACACCTCACCAAGACACTGTCTAGTACACACTGGGAAGGCCATTGCAAGACGTATTTGATACATGTGTATCCACATCACGAGCAAAGCCAGTGCACTATGGGAGTCGAAACTCCATTCCAAAGCAACTATAACCTTACCTTGGCATTGAATATATAATTTTCAAAAGAAAAATATGTATTGTCCGTTGAGTCATTATATATTTAAACACAAATTGTGCTAAATGTTGAGTTATGCCGGAACATTTAGCACAATTTGTGTTTAAATATATAATGGCTCAACGGACAATACATATTTTTCTTTTGAAAATTATATATTCAATGCCAAGGTAAGGTTATAGTTGCTTTGGAATGGAGTTTCGACTCCCATAGTGCACTGGCTTTGCTCGTGACGTGGATACACATGTATCAAATACGTCCTGCAATGGCCTTCCCAGTGTGTACTAGACAGTGTCTTGGTGAGGTGTGCTTTAACCAACTGAAGAGCCCAATTGCACACCGGGGCGAAACACTGTCATTTTGTTGAGTTATGCCGGAACATTTAGCACAATTTGTGTTTAGATATATAATGGCTCAACGGACAATACATATTTTTCTTTTGAAAATTATATATTCAATGCCAAGGTAAGGTAATAGTTGCTTTGGAATGGAGTTTCGACTCCCATAGTGCACTGGCTTTCCTCGTGACGTGGATACACATGTATCAAATACGTCTTGCAATGGCCTTCCCAGTGTGTACTAGACAGTGTCTTGGTGAGGTGTGCTTTAACCAACTGAAGAGCCCAATTGCACACCGGGGCGAAACACTGTCATTTTGTTGAGTTATGCCGGAACATTTAGCACAATTTGTGTTTAAATATATAATGGCTCAACGGACAATACATATTTTTCTTTTGAAAATTATATACTGTAATTCTTTGATACGTCTACGTGTGTCGTTTCAGAAGTAATTTCATTCATTTTTGACCTTAGATACTTCGTTTCTTATATATTTTGAAGGAATCGATTTTAACATGCTCACTTTCGAACGAAACTCGTTTTATAAGGGAATGCTTCGATGGTAATATATTTCGAAGGGAATGCTTCGATAGTAACATGTTTCATTGGAAATACTTTCCAATAGTAAGAATATTTTGAACGTTAAGATCGTCATTGATAGTTACAAATGCGTAACAGCGACAATATACATTTGTATAATTATATTGCATTATTATAAAAGAAAGCATTATTGTAAAATGCTGTAACATTGTTTAACAAACACTATTATGTCAGAATATAACTGAAACACTTATTTATAACAATATGGAAGTTATAAAATTACAATTGCGGAATACAATTTATTTGACAATGACATAAGTCATGAACTATTGTTATTATGAAAGTACGCTATAAAATAGGATCATGTTAGTGACAACTGAGGTCAAATGATGCCTATAGTTATTAACAATTTCATTGGAAACATTGTTAAACTGAAATGACAGCAGACAGGAGATTTGTTAGTCTACCTGAGGTCTTGTATGTCTTAAAACAAGCTTAAATATGAATAATTCATTCATTTAAATGTACACCAGATGTATTTATATTTATTAACTAATAAAGACGAGCGAACTACGAGTTAGTATTGTTTATATTTGGTAACGTGGAAAAACAGTCTATTATGGAACTAAGTGAACGAAAAGCGCTATCGAAAGAAATAAGAAATACTGTGTGAGGTGAATTATAGTGAACAAACATGTAATTGTTGTTAAAAATGCACGAGGTTAAATAATTTAGAGAAGAGATGTGGTTAAGAGTGCACTCTGAACGGTAGTATACAATTGCGTATTTACCTAGTAAAGTCACGATTCTTCTACACGTTTGTAGCAAGATGGGTTTCTTATTGAAGTAATGCAGTGCGGAGTAATGAAGATTGTTGGTAATAATGAAAAGAAAGAAGTATGTTATGTTTGGAGCGTAGCAGACGCTGTTTATGAATATTGTTCACCGTCAATATTGTGATCCACGCCATGAAGAATGGCAAGGCAACAGGCCCTGATGATATTCCTGCAGAGCTATGGAAAAAGTTGGGTCATGCCTCTGCAGAGTTCCTAGCACAGTCCTTTAACAAATGCCTTGCGAGCCACCAGATCCCATCAGCTTGGCAAACCAGCGTCACAGTACCAATATGGAAAGGCAAGGGCGATTTAACTATATGTGCCAATTATCGTCCTATTCGTCTCCTATGCCACATAATGAAGATTCTAGAATTTGTGATTGACAGTCGCTTACGTAGCATTGTTACCATCTCGCCTAACCAGTGTGGATTCATGAAAGGTCGCAGAACAACTGATGCTATCCATGCAATGCGGCTTCTGATGGAAAAATATATGGAGAAAAGAAGGATAATTCACATGGCTTTTCTAGATCTGGAGAAAGCATTCGACCGGGTTCCCCATCAGCTTATATGGTATTCTCTTCGATCTCATGGCATACCAGAAGCTTATGTGCGTTGGGTCCAACTCCTCTACAATAATACAACTAGCTCTGTACGCAGTGCTGCTGGCCTCACCAAACAGTTCGATATTAGAGTTGGGGTTCACCAGGGATCTGCACTATCTCCATTCTTGTTTATCCTATGCATGGATACAGTGACTGCCGATTTGCAGAGGCAACCACCATGGACATTACCGTACGCCGATGATGTCATGCTTGCAAGCGAGACCTGTAATGACCTAGAGCACTTGGTCAACCTCTGGAATGCGAGGCTCTGTGAATTTGGACTACGGCTCAACCTCACTAAGACCGAGTACCTTGAATGTGGTTCCCAGACAGATGGGACCATCACAGTAGATAGCACCCCACTACCAAAAGCTTCACATCTCCGATACCTTGGCTCCGTTGTGAGACCTGATGGTGACACAGTTTCGGATGCCCGTGCAAGAGTGAATGCTGCATGGATGAAGTGGTGCCAGGTCACAGGCGTTCTCTGTGACCGCAAGATCCCTTTGCGCCTCTAAACTAAGATCTATCAATCAGTGGTCCGCCCTGTTGCTTTGTATGGAGTTGAATGCTGGCCTAATACAAAGGAACATGAACAAGCCTTGCACTCAATGGAGATGCGGATTCTACGATGGTCCTTGGGAATTAAACGGCTGGATCATATTAAGAACGAAGACGTCCGCAATACTCTTGGAATTGCCCTATTCCAGCCAAAATGAGGGAGACTCGGTTGCGTTGGTACGGGCATGTAGCCTGAGCAAATACAGAGTCCATTGTAAGCAAGTCACTTGCTGTCGTGCCTGATGGACAAAGACCTCCAGGGCGACCAAAAAGACGTTGGATGGATACCCTACACGACGATATGCGCATCGTAGGTCTTCGTCCTATAGATGCAGCAAACCGCAACAAATGGAGAGCGAGGTGCAGAGTGGCGGACCAAAAAAAATAATTGGGAACAACGCCAGGAAGAAGAGAAGACATTCACTCTAGATAATAAACCTCGAAAAGACAATGTCCTGTGATGATCACATCACAAATGATTTGCAAGAATGGAGGTAAAACATGGTAAGTCTTAGTGTATACAAAATGTGGGAATGATAATTAACATTTACAGTAAGTTACATCTCGAATTCACTATCCATAATATTGATAGATTAAAATAGATTAAAAGAGGTGAAACTGCCTTCGACACTCACGGTTTATATAGATAATATATAACTTTCATACCTTGAAATTTAATGTTCTTTCAGTCGATCAACGCGATTCTACCCAATTGTATTAAGTGTCTCCCTAATCCTGAAAAAAAAAAAAAAAAAAAATATTACATGAAGTTAATAAATTAATAAAGCTCTAGACTTGGCAGCACACATACGTTAAAATAATCGAAGAACACAGACAGTTAGCACTGCGGGGGGGGGGGGGGGGAGCCTAGGAGGATAAGAGATAACGAACACACAGGAAATTCATCCCAGTTTATTGCAGGCAGTAACGAGAGTAGCTCCTCGCAACAGAACCGCAAGCCACTCAAGCAGCTAAGTTCACAATCCACTCAGACCACTTAACAATCCCATAATCCATGGTGTCCACAGAATTTCCAATGTCAATTTTCCTGACTTTTCCTGACAATTTTTCTACAAAATTCCTGACTCGATAAGTCATCGTAACATCGGAAAAGAGGTTTATTGAGCAAACAAATATATATATTATTTGCAGCCCCCATTATCCCCATAGCTGCCCAACGCTAGCTTCTTTATTCATTTAAAATACAAAATAAAGTGCAATGTGCTGGGCGATGGGGTCGCCACATCCCTACACCAATGCTAAAAAAGCGTACAAGAAATAGGTAAAAGAGGTTTTTACTATGATGTACTGTAAAAATGGAAACTTACCATAATGTTCAGTGAGTTATTGCATTTTAGTTCAGAGATTAGTTGAACTAGTAACATCAAAATATGGCTGTAAAACATAAAATACTGTATGGTCAATAAAAAAAATCTGACTTTCTAATACTTTTCGCCATTTTTTCACACTTTTTCCTGACTTTTCCAGACCAAAAACAAAATTCCTGACTTTTCCTGCCTGTGGACACCATGTAATCACACTAAACAAGCAAATTTGAAGGTCAATCACCACTTTCAGTATCTTAACACAAAAAATAACATATACTGGTAACTAACAAATATAGAATATTGTTAGTTTAACTACTACTACAACTAAATAAGTGTACATATTGTAAATACTATCACCCATACTTATAGATTTAATAGATTTAAGTGTAATCGATCTGATGATCGCTTGACGATTAAAACTGGTCATCCAACAAAGAGATAATTGCTTTTGTAAAAGCTATCAAATACAAAGCATTCAAAGTTACATGTTAATAGTGTACTACATCGAAAGTGGTTGTTTGAGGAGCCTGTAGACATTACACCCATCAGATAAGTATCAACATAAGATCTTTCAACACACTCTTTCGGATGTTGTAGTTATAGCACTACTATCATCACGGTAGAGTACTTGTAGGTCATTCCCACATAGTAGTTTAGGGCTTTTTGCTTTAGTGAATTCCAGAAATAGTAGCTACACCTTCATAGATTAGTTGGGGGTGCTTAATTCCTTAATATTTAAGGTAACTGTACCAGTTTTCGTCACTGATCCAGTCGTAGTCACTCGTATATAAGTACAAAAAATAAGCATGTCAACGGGTCTTTCTCAACGCACGAAGTCTTACGAGATGCGTCATACGTACCTTGCCGATAAGGAGCAACTTTGCGAAATCATGCGTGCGATGTAATAGGTAATTCCCAGCGTCAAACATCTCCTGTGAGCTGAGCTGTCTTGACGCGCCTTTTGCTTCTCGCATGTGCTAAGCACGCGAGTTAATTATGTGCATGCGTGTTATGTTCCGACATTTTAAAACGTTACGTGTGGACAGTTGGCAGCTATGGATAGGGAGACGATGGAGAAGGAAACTTGTAGCAGCGCGCAGTCCACTGGGCCCGATTGTGTAGAAGAAGAAGATGAAGAAGAAAAGTGCGTGATATAGTTGGTAATTGTTTCTGTAACATATGTGATTTGTTATTTCGTGCTCACGAGCCTAGTTTTGTTAGAAAAGTCGGTGATGAACACTGGATTTTAAAAAACGCACTTTACCAATGCTCGTCATTTGTGACGAAAACTTGCACATTGTCATATCTCCTTGTAAGACCTAACTAACAGCGGCAATATACTTATAATGTAGCTCTAAAGCACCCTGTATTAATTAAATTATCATTTGATCATCGTGTCCAGTAGTCGTCATAGCTGACGAACTTTAGACCACATTCGTGAAGAACACTAGTGCACGATAATATTAATGTTTGTGTTAACGTTTCGCAACCAATAAACATTTACAGTGTATTGTTATTATTACGTAGGTCTCTCTTCTTGACGGCCGCACCTCAGTAGGCCTAGGATTTTTTGGCTAGGCGTGCTACAGAGGATTTTTTAATTTTTTTATTGAGATGAAAAATATTATATTATTCTAAGACTAAATCTTTGCTTTCAGGCAATATGTTGGTTAGTTATTACTGTTTTAAGGGGCGGAACTACGAGGTCATCTGCCCCAGGCAATATGTCGAAACGCACAATTCTGAATTATGATATTGAGCCAATGGAAGCTGCTATTAAGGCCGTTGTGGAGGACGGCATGAGTATGAAAAAGGCCGCGGAGAGGAATGGTGTTCCGAGAAACACCCTCTCGGACAAAATTAAAGGAAAATCTCCTAGAGAGAGGAAAATGGGGCTAAGTTCCATTTTAACAAAGGAAGATGAGGCTATGCTAGTTCAATGGGTAATCTCACTACGAAAAGCGGGGTCCCGATAACAAAGGACGATTTGCAAAATAGCGTCCAGTGCCTCACACAAGAATTGAAGAGGGACTTTCCTTTCAAAGATGGCGGCCAGGAAGGAAATGGCGTGAATCTTTCCTAAAAGGAAATCCAGGTCTATCTTTTACGAACGCCTCAAAATTTGACAGTAAGCCATGCTGCAATTACAGAACATCAAAATAAAACCTGGGTGTCAGAAGTCTACAGCTAGTTAGTGGAAAACGACTTCCAGTCTATTTTGTCAGACCCTCGGCCACTGTTCTTTCTCAATCCGAAAGGTAACAAAGTGCTGGCGAACAGGGGTGACAAGACAATATATCAGCAAGTGAATTCGGATGAGAAAGAATGCTTGACGGTACTTGTAACAGGCAATGCCCACGGCAATATTTCTCCTTCCCGGTAGTGTTCAAGTATGAACGTCTGCCACAAGACATCAATGCCGCAATGCCAGCACACTGGGGCATTGGCAAATCGCCAAACGGGTGGATGACGGGGGAAGTGTTTTACGAATTTCTCAGTAACGTATTTCATCCTGGGTTGGTTAGGAGATTCCTCTCCCTGGCATTCTTTTCAGACGGGCACTTCTCACACTTGACCATGCATATTAGTAAATTTTGTGAGGATCATGGAATTGTTTTGGTCACTTTACTACCTAATGCCACACACGTACTTCAACCCATGGATGTAGGGGTTTTTAAGCCACTAAAGACTGCCTGGAAGAAAAATGTACATGAGTGGCGAATTCAGAGTGTTGCTAATAGCGAAGATACTGCACTGAAGAAGAAAGATTTTCAAAACATTTGGCAACAATTGGTGTTAGGCCTCGGCAAATGGTCATTTTCCAGGCTGTTATGCCGTGATCTCACTTGTTTAGAGCAGAATTATGACATTTTCATGCTCGTATGTCTTCTACCCACCATTCCTGCTTCCGTCTTTTTTTTTTTAATATTTCATTTTTTATTCAAAAAGAAAAACATAATTACTGGTACTGTTTTATTCGTAAATGTTAGCCTCCAATTCGATAAATCGGTGTCTTATGCAGCAATTGACAGAAATACAGTATAAACAGCAGACAAGGAAAACTAACAACATGACGGCAATTGGAACAAACGGGTGACGAATATAGGAAAAATCCAAATACATCATGCCGAACACTGGCGCAAAAAACACACTTTTTTATTTATTTTTATTTTATTTTATTTTCATACAGAGGATGTCCTAGAGGGCAAGGCCCTATAGTAGGACTATACATTGTTATATAATAAGGAATATTAAATATTATTTAACATACAAAAACAAAGTTACAGAGTATTTTACAATGACAGTAAGTTACTATTCAAGGTTTTATTAATTTTATAAATTAGGAAGTATCAGAGTGTAGTTGTGAAGAATTGTTTGCAGGCTTTTTTGAATTTTAAGACAGGATTTATTGACTTTATATGTGCTGGGAGAGTATTATAATCCTTTACAGCCTGGTTAAATATGCTTTTGGTGCCATATTTAGAGGTGTAGACCCTGGGAATTGCAAGGTTCTTGGAATTTCTGGTGTTATACTCATAGTTTTGTCCTTGTAGAGGAAACTTTATTGTGCCTTTATACGAAAGTTCTCCACTTTTATGTATGAACAGAGAAGCAGATACTTTTATACAGGTTTCTAGAAGGGGGATTCCTGAGATTCGAACTAAATCTGCTGTATGGGTAAGTAAGGGAAGGGAATAAACTGCTTTAATTGCCCTTTTCTGGAGTGTACTTACTTGATTTAATAATGTGGTAGTGCATCTTCCCCAAATACTGCACATATATGTTATATGGTTATGTACTAGACTGTAATACAGTGTTTTTAATATATGAGATGGAAGAACATGTTGTAATTTGTATATTGCTCCTATTGCGGGAAGAATTTTTTGCTTAACTTTGTATATCTGTTCTTGCCAGCTCAGATGTTCATCAAAATTCAGGCCGAGATATTTTATTGATGAGACCCTTTCAATTACTGTATTATGTAGTGTTACAGGAATCATGGTTTCTTTGCTGATGCTAGGTTTAGTGAAATATATATAGTTTGTCTTTTTTGTACTAGGCAGCAATCCATTTAATTTACACCAGTTGTCCAGGACTTTTAAATCATCATTTATTTTTGTTGCAAGTTCTTGTTTGGATTTTGCGCTATATATTAAACTGATATCATCAGCAAATAGTGTTAAGTGGCCCTGTAGCAAACAATTATTGATATCATTCACGTAAATTATGAAAAGTAGAGGACCTAAAACTGATCCTTGTGGTACACCACTGACGCTCTTAGTAAGAGCGCTTTTAACGTTGTTTATTTGTACATACTGATATCTGTTACTTAGGTAATTTTTTATCCAACTATGCGCTACTCCTCGGACGCCTGCATCATGCAGCTTATACAATAATAAATTATGATCGACAGTGTCAAATGCCTTCTGTAGATCCACAAATAGACCTGCTGATATATTGCCTTCGTCTAGTGATTTCTCTAAATTTGTGACAATATCAAATAAAGCATCAAGTACACTTAGAGAGTCTTGGAACCCATACTGGTGTTTAAAGAAGTAGTTGCATTGAAAGAAAAATTTCACCAGCCTGCTTTTTATAATTTTTTCGAAGATCTTTGACAGATCAGGCAATATAGTTATAGGTCTATAGTTGTTTGGATCATCTTTAGATCCCTTCTTATGAACAGGAACTATTTTACCAATTTTCAAAGGATCTGGTAAGATGCCAGTTTCCAAAGACTTATTGATCAAATCTGAGATAGGTTTGGCTAGTATCTGTTTGCACTTTTTTAGTACCATGCTGTTTATATCATCATTTAGGTTATTTTTGGATTTTAGAGAATCAATTATTTTTATTACTTCTTCCTTTGATGTGGGAGTAAAATTATACAGTCTACCTGCATTGTTTATCATAGATGTTTTGGGACTGTGTGGGTCTACTGGCCTTAGGTTGGGTCCTATATTTGTAAAGAATTTGTTAAATTCATTAGCTATCGATTCTGATTCGATCATATCTTTGCCATCAATTGTTAATTTATTACATGATATAGACTCTGGTTTTGTTTTGTTATTTAGTGCTTCATTTATGACATGCCACGTTTTTCTTGGATTGTTATAATTATTTTTTAACTTATTGTTAAAGTAATCTCGTTTAAGTTCTCTTCGAAGTGTTGTTACTTTATTATTACATTTTTTATACTCTTCTGTGGTGAGTGGATGACACCAAGGTTTTAGTGTCTTTGCATATAGGACACTTTTTCTGTGAGTTAAGTTAATGAATTCCTCTGTAGCCCAAGGTGGGAAATTACTTTTTTTTGGTTGTATGATAGTTTCTGTGCATGACAATGCACAGGCATTTTTAACATAATCAGCTAATTCAGAGTACATATCTACAGTATCATCCGCTGAAAACTGAAATGGATTTGATAACATTAAGTGATATACGTTATCATATGATATTCTTTTATAAGTAGTAGCAATATTATCCCTTCTTTTTTTAGTGCTAGGTAATTCCAGATGTAATATTAAGATGTTGTGGTCACTAAAATCATTAACTATATTTGCCACCTTGGTGTTAGCATTGAAGTTCAGAAATAAATGATCAAGAAGAGACTTACTGCTAGGCCTAGTTGGTAGGTTGGGATTTATACATGTATAACCTTTGCTGAGTGTCATATCCAGGTACTGTACAGTATAATGATCTGTTTTGTTGAGTATATTGAAGTTAAAGTCACCAAACAAGATGACTTTGTTAGAGTTACATTTAGAAAGGGCAAGCTCCAGATCAGGGAGGAAGTTTGGTGCATTGGTGGTATGTGGATTAAAAGCTAAGACAAAGTTTACGTGCATATTTTTTACTTTAAGACTCGAGACAAGAACACTGTGTGTGGTACTGTTAATGGTATGTATTAGTTTGGCACTATAATTTTTATGAGTGTAGAGGCAAATACCACCTCCCCTAACCTCATTCCTGGATATATGTAGTAGGTCATAATTGTTTAGCAGGTAGTACTTTACCTCTTCATTTGAAAACCAACTTTCTGTAACTCCTATAACATCAGGGAAATACAATTGACTGATAATTAGCTTAAAATAATCAAATTTTCCTTCACTTCTTAAGCTGCGGGCATTCAGATATAAGATCCTGAACTGATCCTTATTAGCTTCATTATCAAGGTTATAGTCGGATATGGTGTTATAACCTATTTCCATAAATGGAATGGAAAACACAAAAAGCTACAGCTGATTATTAGTCAGAATGATTAGGATGAGGAGCACTGAACGACAATTGCACTAATGTCCTTCTCATCTTCAATTTTGGAAGTACGATGATTCTCATTGATTTTCACGAAGATGTTTCCATTTCGAATCCAGATGAATTTGACTCCTAAGGGTTTCAGCTGATCACGCGTTTTTTTGTGGAGTAGCTTCTTCTTGGGGGTTAAGTTCTCATTGACGTAGATACGTCGGGGGTTGGAGATTTGGCCTAGCAGTCCTGTAGAGAGGTTAGGATGTCTTCTTGCAGCTTTGATAAATTCATCTTTCTTTGTGCGAGAGGTGAATCGCACAATGATAGGGCTTGGTTGTTCGCTTTTGTATGTAGGGATTCTGTGTGTAGCATCAATGTGATGATCTGGTAGATCCACTCCGATGGCAGTTGCTAGTTTTGATAAAATACTATACGTAATTTGTCCTAAAACGAATATCTTTGATATTTGGACTTTCCTAGTGTTTTGAGTACAGTTTGAGGTAGGTACAGTGCTTTTGTTGATAAAATTTACCAAAATGTGTAAGGTGTATTTTCTTGACTGAATCTGTCTTAACATGACGGCCATTGGTGCATTTACCTTACTAGTGATAATTTCCAGGCTTACAAAGCTTCTGGCAGGTTCTTATTTTTTAGTTTTTGGAGGGCAGAGACTATCTGTGGGTGTCATTGTAGGTTTGTAGTCTTGTGTAGTTCGCGAACGAACAAGTTCGGAAGAGCTGGTCCCACAGACGAACTACCGAACGAGTTCCCAGATCCCTCGCTTGTTAGTTCGTTCGATCTTTTTCCGCTGACCGACTTGTAACAGCGCGAGAGCGCGGGTCCGCCGTAGCTCGTCACGTCACCACTCATTGCACAATCACATGCGCTTTGTTTCGTTCAGTCAGTTCAGTTGATTGAGTGTATCTATTGTTAGTGGCAAGATTGTCAAGTTTTGACACGGCGAATGTTCAATGTTGGTTTATAATAATAACAGTATAACACACTACTAGTGCTAACACGCTAATAGGTAATAACTACCTTATGAGTCGTCTAGTATCAAAACCGGCCAGTCACAAAATTTACGAACATCAGTTAAGGTTATCAATTTGAAATAGAAGTATACCACTATCAGGCGAAACAAGAATATGCTTCAAAATCGCTCATGTCTTCATGATACAGAGCATGAATTCTTGGTCGTGCAACAAAATGGGCCAAGTCATTCAGGCAGTGCTTTCATAACCGGCCATGTCAAAGAACGAGTAGCAGTCTTCATGTCGCAGCATTATTGTTTGGAATCTTGCATTGTTAGATTATGCAAGAATGTGATAATATCAGTAGGCAACATTGTTCCTTATATTGTATACTCTTCGAAGTCATAATAATTTATATTTTGTTCGCTTGCAACAATGACTTCCGTATTCGCGGGCTTCTTACCACATTGGCGCAAAAGCAATCGTATTTCCAATGTGCTCGTATTTTGTCATTATTGTGTAGCGTAACGTGTATATTGTTCCAATTTTAATAAGTGACTCATTTTCTTTTACTGTGTTCAAGATCTAAGTGAACTACTAACTTTTAATGATATAATACCTATTTTGTATTCTCCTCAGCTTTCTGATGTTCATCTTCATATATTACTATCCAATTTAAGCAGAATGCTTTCGTTTTAATTGCAATAAAGACAGGTAATTACAATGTCAATTTATTTGAATTTAATTGCCTTTTTTCACTGGAGTTTGGAATTTTAAAAAAAAAGTTTCAAAAAAAAAAAAAAAAAAAAAAAAAGACTAAAAATATACCAAATTGCAACAAAAACGGCCAAGTCAAAATTAATATTAGCAAAAAAGATGGGTTCATTATGAATCAGATTTCTCAAAATAGCAGAACTTAAATATTAAACCATTACGGATATAACTATGCAATAAAGTATTTTGTGACCACCATCGCTTTGTCTCTCGAGGTTTTTAATCCATACTGAAAAATATGCCTTCAGTGACTTGGCCGGTTTTGATACTAGACGACTCAACTACCTTATATTTGTAATATAATACAGTGGTGGTTCATAAATTGATGTTACTGATAGTTAACTGATTCAGATGTGGGCATAATTCCACAGTTTTATTTAACTTAGTAATTTTGGATTATTTGAAAATATGTCCAATTATTTAGAAAATCGGCGAACTGGATTAACATTACCATTTTAATGAACTGGTTGATATTTATTTTTGTCGATACGTGGTGATACAACTACTTTTTACCGGTTTTTAAGAAATGAACATTATGATGATTCACAAAGAAAAGCGAACTTCTATGGACAAAAACTCTGAAAAAACCTATTCCTCCCATTTATCATGCCATAAAGATAATGTACCCAACGGTTTCAGAGCAGCTAAATAATGAATATTATGAAGCAAGTAAGAAATGAAACGAAAATTACGCGGGGGGGGGGGTGTACATCTTATATCACCTAGTGACTAGAAAATGGAATCGGATGGTGACGCGCCAATATACGCGAAAAATGATGATAATTGTTGTTTTAAGGGGCCTAACATCTAGGTTATCAGCCCCACGCGAGAACGAAAATAAAGAGAATAATAAGTGTATGCTTCTACGAACACATCGTCCATACTGTTTTTCTTTTAGGTGCGGTACCGGTATTTCACTAATGATAAACAAATGACGACTTTTGGCTTTATAAACAATAGAAAGAGAATTTTTCTCAGAAGGAAAGACATGGACCCTAATTAAAAGGATGGCCAACAATAGAGTGAGATGGAAGAAGTTTGTAGCTACCCTATGTTTCTACAAGGAATAAAAGGAAATAAGGAAGGAATAAGGAATTTCACTAATGTTTCAATACTCATATTTTAGTATTTTTTTATCTTCGAACTAAATGTAAAACACATTACTACACACGCAACATGTCAATATCTAATACACGAACTGCATGTGCAGCGAGCACAGTAACTGTTACAGTGGTCTACAAGATTGCTTGAAACGAGAGCAATGTGGATGAGCAATCACTGGTGACGAGTAATCAGTGGTGACAGACTGCTATAACAAACAAAGAGCGCGTGCAGTGGCAGTAGCAAGGCGAGCGAACGAGCTGTCTTACAGGATATTCGAGATGGGAGCTAATGAACTAAAAGAGCGAACTAGTTCGCTAAGGAGCTGCGAACAAAACTGATCGCTCCCAGCCGCGAACTATTATGCGCAAGACTATAGGTTTGGTAGTGTTTTGTAAAGCCATTTCTCTTGTTAATTTAGATCTGATGATGTTCCCTTGACGAGCAAAACATGTCATCCCTTAGTTTTCTCCTTTCCCAACAGTCCAAAACAATATAAATATATCTTAATCACATGGAATTTATTTCAGGCTATTTTTTCACATATTCCACTGATAGGAATTGTTTAGTGTTGACCAACTGAATGTTACAATAACAATTGTTAATTGTTCGTAAGGCAACACGGAAAAATGGCTTCAAAGCTATCTGTATTAAGTTGTCGTTAACTTTCTTGTTGATTTCTTTTATGGTGTCATGTTTTGACTGATTTAGTTCATTTTCTAATTTTTCTTTTTTGTTTCTTTGCTTCGTATCTTAGATTATCTTAGTCCATTCATATTTTACTTCTAGAGCGTTAAGTTTCAGCTATTGTGATAAATACATTTTTATTGTTGGTATTGCTGGGTCAACTGGGTTTGGGTCCCTTATATAGATTTTTTTATTTCCTCCTCAACATTTGTGTGTATTTTTATGGGTGGTTGGAATTCATGATTGGGCTTTTGTTGTGGTTAGATTTGCTCGGTTTGCTGGTATGTTTTATCTGTTTGATTAAGGTTTCCAGTTCATCTTGTCCATGGTCAACTGTTTTCTGTTTCGGGCATTCTCAATCCTCCGTTTTGTTTTTACCTTGGAATAATTCTAATATCGGTATTGTTTTACGTAACAGTAGTTGGGTGACAAATTTCAGCTCAGATTAGCAGTCGTTATAAAAAGGTGTGAGAAGACTGGAAATGAGTGGATGCACAAACATTTTTGAAGATGGTTGATGATGATGATAATTGTTTTTTTAAGGGGCCTAATATCTAGGTTATCGGCCCCTAATGGTCTGGGTGCTAGCAAAAATGTCAATGAAGTGGAAACCAGAACGAAAATGGAGAGCGGTAATACTTACAAAAGGGTATTAAGAACGAAAATACTCACAAAGGAATAGATTGAAAAATATGCACAAAATGTAGGTTAAGTTCAAAATACGTACAAAATGCAATGTACAGTCGAAATACTTGAAAAATGCAAGTGAAATTCAAAATACTTACAAAATGCAAATAAGATTGAAAATACTTACAAAATGTAATTGAGGTTCAAAATACTTACAAAATGCAATTGAAATTGAAAATACACAATGCAAGTGAGATTGAAAAAGGCCGGTTCAGATTCAAAATACTCACAAAGTGCCATTGAAATTCAAAATACTTACAAAATGCAATTGAAATTGAAAAGGCTTACAAAATGTATGATAGATTCAAACTACTCAATTGGATGGGCAATACTTACAAAATGCAATTTAGATTGAAAATACTTACAAAATGTAATTTAGATTCAAAATACCTACAAAATGCAATTGAGAATCAAAATACTTGCAAAATGCGCACCCTTCAAAATGCAATTTAGATTGAAAATACTTGCAAAAAGCAGCTTAGGTTGAAAATACAAAATGCAATAGAAATTCAAAATACTCACAAAAGTTCCGCCCCCTATATTGAATGACTTACTAAAAAGCAATTTAGATTGTCAATCCTTTCAAAATGCAATTGAGGTTGAAAACACTCGCAATATGCAATTTAGATCGAAAAAACCTACAAAATGCAACGTAGATGGAAAATATCTACAAAATGGAGTGTAGAGGGGAAAAAAAATCGCTAAAGGGAATTTAGATACTCGGGGAGCCAATTAACAAAAACAGTGCGGTAAACTTAAAGAGAAAAGGATATATAATGAAAAGAAAACAAGAGATCTGACCCCTCGAAGAAGGAGGGATCAGGAAAGATGAGACAAGGGCCAATTAAGGCGGGAAAGTGAAAGACTCCCTAGGCCTCGGATACCCTAATACCGTCGGGGTAGGAAAAGAACAAGAGTTGACCAAGGGAGGTCGACAGGAAAGAAGATAGAGAGGAGCCCGGCACAAGTAAGTGGAAGCAATGCCTGACTCAGCTGGGGTCCCTTGGTCGCCAACCCACGTCCCACTAGATGTGAGCCCCTGGGAGAGTTATAAAAAGGAACCTAAGTTCACTTAACCAGTTTTTGTTGGTGATAATTTGGGTTTTTATTTCATGTAATAGCACTTCTCCTTTCCTTTGAATGGATTTGAAGTGCTTGATCTACGCAATTCTTTAAAAAATGTTATGTTTTTACCAATGCTATAAATCTTAAATCTTGAAATTAACAAATTTGTTAATTATTCTATTTGCTTGGCTAGTATATTCATAAGAAGCTTTAAAGAAAACCATTTCAGTATCGTTGTTGGGTACCATATTACTGTAACTTACTGTACAATAAATTAATAGACAACAAAGAAATACCATTAGTCAATAAAATTAATATTCATGTAATTCGATACGCCGGTTTCAGTCACGTTATGACCTTTTGAAGAAATATTTTTCCATATTAATCAAAATTTGTAACAGATCTGGCTTTATTAGTTTTTAGTATTTTCAAAATAATTAAGATAGTTAACATTTTAGAAATAGTTTTGAACCTGACCTCTTTATAAATTTAGTTATTGCTTGTTGGAAATTATTAGAAACACTTAGAAAATTATTGTTTTACCTTTATAACATTATCACACAGATTTGCAATTTAATTTTTTGTTTCTATTTATAAATATTAATTACATTGTTGATAATTGATATTCAAACTTAACCATGCAAAATCAAAATTCTGTCATTTATTATTTTAAACCGGCAATACCAGACGTAAATATAAGTTAAGGAAATTTTAATAACAAAGCTCTTTAATTTATAAACAGATACCCGTTCTATCAATTTCATTCTTCTCTTTCTAAACCGTAAGCCAGAACATAATCTTCCCTAAAACAAAAAACAAAACAGTTCTCCATTAAGCACTGCAGTTTCCTTTGCTTTCCATTTCAAAGTTGGATTTTGATTCACCACTTCCACATCAAAAAAGGTAACCTCAATTCAATAAACTAAAAATAATTCCATTTTAATCTAATTCTTTTAAGCGTTAATACTTGAGATTGTCCTGAAAAATTAGCATACCTCATCACAGGTTAGGACATTGTCAGCTCAGAAAACAAACTAATTAAATCAAGCAAGGTTTTAAGAAACAACAGATGGAGCAGACAGCACTTAGACATACCATTAGTAATAAAATCCACAGAATAACAAGTAGATAGCGCCACAATATTCAAACAAGGAAGCTAACGGAGCTTGCAGCAACCCGTCCAAGACGAGCCGTGTGTGATAACGGACGCCGTATAGGACATTGACAAGCTTGCCACATTAAAATAGGCCACCAGTTTAGATAGGAACATTTGAAAGAATCATAAATAACAAAACATCATCATACCTGAAGTTCGTCAGAATAATAGTCAATAGATCACAGGTTAACATAGGTCTACTTGTACTACACACATCAAAAAAAGTGTTCCATCATCTCGGTTCGAGGATCGCCTGACCACCGATGCTAGATGTCGATATAGCATCACGAACACAGTCCCCTTGACTGTTCCTAGATGTACACACCCATGCATGAGCGGGACCTATTAGACGGAGGATGTACGACAGCCGATCAGGTCCAGCCATCCCACCAGAAAGGAGGTACACTGCACGTGGTGTCTGTAGTTCTGCCATGCCAAGGTCAATACCGCCGTTTGATTGTATCCGCATTGTTACGTTGTGTCAGGAAGGGAAGTTTCCAGATGTCTCCGAGTGAACCAAAGCGATATTGTTCGGACATGGAGGAGGTACAGAGGTACAGGAACTGTCAATGACATGCATTGCTCAGTCCGCCCAAGGGCCACGACGACAGTGGATGACCACCAATTACAAATTTCAGCTTTGAGGAACCCTGAAAGCAACGTCACCACGCTGAATAATGCAATTCGTGCTGCCACAGGACATAGTGTTTCGACTCAAACTGTAAGCAATAGGCTGCATAATGCGCACCTTCACTGCCAACGTCCATGGTGAGGTCCACTTTTGCAACCCCGACATCATGCAGCGCGGTACAGATGGACCCAACAACATGCTGAATGGACCCGTCAGAATTGCCATCACATTCTCTTCACAGACGAGTGTCGCATATGCCTTCAACCAGACAGTCGTTGGGGAGATGTGTTTGGAGGCAGTCTGGTCAAGCTGAACGTCTTAGACACACTGTGCAGCGAGTGCAGAAAGGTGGTGGTTTCCCGATCTTTTGGGGTGGCATCATGTGGGGGCGATGTACGCCACTGGTGGTCATGGAAGGCGCCAAAACGGCTCTACCATACATCCTCCGACCCTTAGTGCAATCATATCGGCAGAATTTCGGGGAGGCATTCGTCTTCATGAGTGACAATTTTTGCCCACATCCTGCACATCTTGTGAATGCGTTCCTTCAAGAATACCATTGCTCGCCTAGAGTGGCCAGCATGTTCTCCAGACATGAACCCCATCGAACATGCCCGGGATACATTGAAAAAAGCTGTTTTTGGACGAGATGACTCACCAACTAACCTGAGAGATCCACACCAAATCACCATTGAGGAGTGGGACAATCTGGACCAACAGTGCCTTGATGAACTTGTGGATAGTATGCCATGACAGATACAGGCATGCATCAAGGCACGAGGACGTGCTACTCGGTATTAGCGGTACTGGTGAATGCTGCAATCTGGACCACAACCTCCGATAGGCTCGCTGTATGATTGTACAACTGGAAATGTGTGGTTTTCATGAGCAATAAAAAGAGCTGAAACGTTGTGTACAGTATTATCTCTAAGCCATTTGTACGTCAAGGTGCAGGACCTCTTCGCACCAAGGTGATGCAATACTTTCTTTGATGTGTGTATATTAATAAGTGCTGAACAATAATATCTGTAAATACGTTTGACACGCTACACAAGTTTTTAAAAACCTTTGTAATCTCAAGATGATACACATGTGTTTGATGATCATGTGATGATCGAAACATGTCATCCAATTAAGTATCCCCCCTTTTTGTACATGAAAGTTATCTCATGTAATATTTCTTCCAGACTAGGGTTGTTTTCCCGTCTAATGCAATTAGGCACAATTTGTGTTGACCGACTGAAAAGTTTTGATGATTTCGTCGGTCGTTGTAAAGTGAATTATCAGGTTGGTGAATACACAACTGTCGATGAAATGTTGGATGCTTTTCGTGGCCGGTGTAAGTACCGACAGTACATGACAAATAAGCCAGCTAAATTAGGCTTAAAAATGTATGCTCTGGTAGATGCACGCGGAGATCATTAATGAACTGAATAAATGTGAGAGTGTGCAGTGTCTATTGAAAAATTACAGTGTCGGAAAATCTACAATATTTATGATTTGAAGAACCTAAAAAATGAAATTCTGAATTATGCATCGCAAGTTAAATAGTGAAACAGGGTCTAAAAATAGAAAAACCATGAGATCAGCTATGGATGAAAAATTGGAAGACTTGTGGTTTATTCAGACAAGTAAGGGATATCCCATTTCTGGACCTTTGTTGTGTGAGAAAGCGTTTCACCTAAATCATAAGCTTGGTGGTTCTCCCTATGAAATAAACACATGTTCGATTATCCGGAACACTTTTGGTCCCAATTAGTCCGGATAAACGACGTTCTACTGTATATGAAAATCAGCAGCCTGAAGGCTCTTGCATAATCGACAATGGTGCAAGTAGTGTTGAAATATGTGTTGTTGTTCCTATACTGAACACAGGAGGAAACTTCACAATGGACAATTACTTTAAATCTGTGCCGCCGGCTAAGGATTTTTTTGAACATAGGACCACTATTGTTGGAACACTGTGAAAAAACAAGAACGAAATTCCACCTTCATTTCAGATAGGATGAACGGCATATGAGGTAGTGCATCATGAGATCATGAACCAGTTTCTTCAAAAGCACCCACCTTGCTACTGATTTGTTGGTGTTTTCTCGGTATTTAATCTGAAGGTTGATTAAACCAAATGTTCAAAAGGTTTCGGATGTTCGGGTTTCAAAAAATGACGCATTGCTGTCGTATATTCCTAGGGAGGGCTAAACTGTGTTACTTTTGTCCACCCTTTGTTCTGAGGACTCAGCTGAGCAAGAAAAGTCTGAGATAATGGCATTTACAACTAGACAAAGGAAGGCGTAGACGTTGAAGCGTGGTGTCGGTTAACTCAGAAAGGAAAAGGGGTCATTCTCTACAAGCAGTTCACGCCACCTAATAAATGGGTGGCACCACAAGGGTTTTTTCCAGCTCTGAAAGGAAGGTTGGAATGAAGCTTGTATGTAATGTAGCTGCAGTTAGAGCTGTACCAGGCAGAAGCCGTGACGATAACCGTTGTTGCCGCTGTGGCAACGAGATTGAAACCCTCCCTCATGTCCTTGAGTTCTGCATTTATGGTGAGGCTCCACATAACACAAGACATCACTCAGTAAGAACCATCCTTGCGGAGAGTCTGAGGGATGTTGGCTTTGTGGTACATGAAGAAGTTTCAGGGCTAGCCACGCACCGCCTTGAGCCAGGTGCAGCCGTGGTTGGCGGCCCACTACCGACAGAGGGAAGAGTAGCACCACGCAACAATAAAATAAAAACAAACAAAATACAGGAGGCGGGAAATGTCGCAACTGCTGCCAAAATGTCAATTTTCTCGAAGTCATTCTCCAAGCCGTGAAGACTCATCACACCCAGGAGACGTTAGTGGTAAAAGATAGAGTACATATATATTCGTCATGCCCATTAAATTATAACATTTAACATATGAATATATACATCATACCCAATTAAGAGGTTAAGAAATGAACTGTTACTTATACAGATTGTTCTCTACTGGCAAACTAATCAGGTAAATTTCACCCAGTGTACCTCCATACATTACAAAGAGAGTGCGCGTCCTGACATGTTCAACGGCCATTTGTCTCTACAGAAAAGTTGTAACCTCGATGTTCTATTCCATACAACTGTCATTAGGCCCCTTGAAACAACAATTATCATCATCAAACAACTGTCATCACCTCATATGAGTAGTCATCAAAACGGGTAAGAATATCAAACAACTGTCATCACCTCATATGAGTAGTCATCAAAACGGGTAAGAATTCTGCTATTGGCAAAAAAGTAAGAATATAAAGAAAAATAAACCTACCATAACCAAGAAACCTCCACCTACTAAGACCAGGATCACAGGATTGAATTCCAGCATAGTAGGTTGGTAATTAAGGCAGCTTAAATCCTCCCTGGAGATGTCTGAAAAACACATCTCAACTGTCGAATTAAGAAAGCTAAGACCAAGATATTTGGCACCAATGCTGGCAGGATATTTAAGGTTATAGTTATCTCTTGTTATCACAATCTTGAAGTAAATATTCATGTATTCTATGCTATATTTATTGACGTTTCCAAGGCTTTCGATTTGCTTAGTTTAGTTCGTTTTAAACATAACCCTGTTTTAATAATAAATTATGTTTACATGTGTTGATTAGGCAGATCCAATCGTTAGTTATAAAGCAACAAGGTTAGTGTAGTCTCCTATCTCAATAGCAATAACAATATCTCAGTAGATGTTATAAATATATATACTGCAAAAGCATTCATATTCACATTTGTTCTTTACTCTTTCTAATAATAACCATCGAGTTTATAAACACAGCTCATCACTCATTCCAAAGAAATCATAACTATACACCATCTCTCCCCTGATGAGAAGTTATGAAGTCCTCCAACCTCTTGGGAGGTTTAATGGTCCTAGAAGATCTGTGGAGGACGCAACGAGGCAACTGCTGCTTTGGTAGACGTGTTGTATTAGAAGGTGTACTATCTACTTATTCTTCCAACTCCTTTCCAGTTAGGATACGCAACAATCTGTTGCTTCCAGTAGGAGCTTCTTGAACGAGGAATATCTCAAATTGCCGGTCTGATCATTCTGCAGTGATCTGGTTTCCAGTTACTGACACTACTCTGTATGGGTCTGGATCATAAGCTGAAGTAATTTTGTTAGAAAGCTGCTGCTTCAATAACACCAGGTCATGAGGAGCGAGAGTGATATCTTGTATTCAGTGAGGTGTTTGCATAATTTGCTTGTATAGCTTGTTCAGCTGGACACTGTCCAGTGGTTGCATGAGGGATAGCTCTTTAGTTAAGAAGATAGCCATCGAAGTCTTCTGTCCAGCTTTTCTTCTCAAGAATGACAGCCTGAATAGTTTCTTTTTATTGTTTGAAAGAGCCTTTCCGAGTTTCCATTAGCTTCTGGCCAGTAAGGTGTGATGTGGTGGGACTTTATGTGCATCACCTGTAGTAGACGTGACCTCTTTGGTAGGAAGTGGGAATTGAGGCAAGATAACACAACTGAATATGTTGTTAATTCATTAGGGGCTTTCCGAGATCGTGGTAATGTAACCCCATGTACTTGGGTGTGTGTAGAATTTGTCTGATAACCTGTGTCACAGTGATGTCTGTACTAGTGTGTGCATTAGTAATTGAGGTAAGATTAGCGCTTAGTTTGAATGGCTTATGGTCCACGCGTGGCGAGGAATGTTCCACGGTCTTTGATAGTTGTAGACTCACCTCATTCAATAACATACATCTTATCTAGGTTGGCAATACCCCTCATTAACACATCACACTGACTCCGCGCAGCAAATATGAACAGGGGGTAGAAAAGGGAAAAACCAGTGTCGTTGAGAAAACAGCCCATCTCAGTCGACCACACCTGGAGTAACAATGAACACGAAAACTGCGCGTAGCTCCAGCAAGGAAGACAACCAGATAAGTAGTAGCCTGCAATATTACAGTTTAACTACGGTATAGTTGATTTTTACTACCAAATAGTCAATCCAAATTACAAACTCTGGATATCTATCACCATTTATCATTTACCTAACATCATATATACTGCATTTAGCATACACCCACAGTTGCAGTACCAATACTGCAACTAAATAATTGTACATATTATAAATATTTTCACCTGTATTTTAAAATAAACATAGATTTTATAGCCTAAGTGTAATGGATCTGATAATGATCGCTTGACGATCGAAACTGGTCATCCTAGTGTATTTATTAATCTCATGTAATTTATTTCAGGATTAGGGCATAACCCAGCTCTTTTGGGTACATTCGTGTTGACCAACTGAAAAGCACTAAACTCTTGTTATACATCATAGTCAACAACAGACCTGGTTACGAATCCTACACAGCCAGACATATCAACGGCATTGTTGACAAAAGGTGTGTCACTACAATTTTTTTTTTCTTCAGTTGGAACGGCAGAATTATCATGAGACCTGTCTGTACCGTTATCATAATCATCTTTGTCATCCTTCCGACCTGTCTGGAGCCTGTCTCCACTATTTCTTCTAAAGCGCAGAGTATCACCAGTACCTTTTTCATTACTATCACGCTTTCCCTTTTATCAACTTCTTCTCTCTCTTTTGCTTCTCCTATCACTTTCTCACCGTCATTATCTTCCGCCTCCCGCACTTCCTCTACCATTTCTACGGTATCCCAGGTGTCCTTCACATCCTCCTCTTCCTCATCCTTCTTGTGTTCTGTGCTGCCCCTGATGGCAGGGGGACCTGGTCCACAATCTCCACCTCCACCTTCTGTTCTTGGTCGGCAGTGGCTTGCTCCTGTTTGGTCTTATTGGGCCGTATCCTGGTGCCGGGTCAAGGAGGCTTGCGGTCGCCCACCGCAGGCAGCTCCATGCCTTGGGCCATACGAGCCTGCAGTAGGGCCTGAGCACGTGCACGGTCTGCCTTCTGCTTGGGCGTCGGCCACTTGCCTACAGCCTTCAGTCTCTCCTTTCCCTTCTTTTTCTTCATCTGCCTTATCTTGCTCAGCAATTCTTTTCTTCTCATCTTTTCTTTTCTCTTTCCCTTGATTCCTTTTATCTTCTCCTTTTTCTTCTTCTGATTCTTCACTCTCTTATTTCCATCTGCCTGACATCTCATCTTCTACCTACTCCTCTTTGCCTTCCATCTGGTCCATTTCTTCCTCCAACTTGTTCTCCTGCCTATCCTCCTCCTCCAACGCTTCTTCATGTTATCTTCTATCTCAACTTCCTCCTTGTCTTTAGTTTTATTCTCCCCCTCCATTTGACGTCCTCTTCTGTTACGTCGACCTTTGTGTCTACCTCCGCAACTGCTCTCTCTTCTTCGCCTGCTATTGTCTCTCCGATATATACCTCTAAAACCTCGCCTTATCTTTTCCACGCCTTGATTATTTTTCTCATGCCCCCTATCACCATGTACTTCACAGATCTCCCCCTCTTCCCCCTCCTTTATAGAGACGCTCTCAGATTCTACAATCTCAACTTTCTCTTCTACAATACTTATGATCTCCACTCTCTGTTCTTCCAACTTCCCTTTTTCTTCCTCCTGCTCCTTCTTCTCATTCTTCACCTCCACAGCCACATTCAGAGATTCTACCATCTTAACTTTCTCTTCTACGATGCATATGCTAGCCACCTGCTCTTTGACCTTGTCAAGCTTCTTAGACATTCTCACCTCCATACCATCCATCCGGCTGCACATCCGAACTTCCATACTAATCATCTGGCTTGCCATGCTATTCATCCCGCTTGCCATGCTATTCATCCTCTCCTCCAAATGATCCATCCGATTGTTCATCTGGCTTGTAATCCTCTCCTCCATCCCTTCATACTTTTCATTTCGGAGCAGAAGCATCTCCAACATGGGCATCATTGAAACTTCCTTATTTAACTCGTTTCCCCCCATCCCAACTCCTATTTTTATTTATCGTATGGCTTTTAGTGCCGGGATTGTCCGAGGGCATGTTCGGCTCGCCTGAGTCTGTAGCTGCTTCCAGCGGACACCCTTATTAGGGTGAGCTACAAGTTCCGTTCAATTTCAAGTAGTTCCAACTTTCGCTACCAGATATCAATGATACCTAGTGGTGAACGTTGGAACTTTTGATAGAGCGTTCCGACGAAATCTAACCTAACAATTTAGCTTTACACAAGTTTAGTCTGTGAAAGGGTCTTTTACATGCCATAAATCTATGACATGGGACCGCCGGCTTTACCTCCCCTCCGAAGGAAGGCATACTGAAGGATTTTTAACGCTCTTAAAACATCAGACGACTTCGGCCGGGTTTGAACCTGCTATCTTGGGCACAGCAGTTCAGCATGCTACCAACTACGCCTCCGAAGCCGTTACTCCTGTGTGATTCATTTAAATTCTTTGTGCTTTCACGTTGGGCGCCATTGTAATATATATATATATATATATATGATACTGCGAGCTAGCCACCTCAGGATAGTGGGGCTATAATACTAGCTTAAAATGAATCCAGACAGTACACCCAACTTCACAATTCACACACTATTCATTAATAACAATCCTTCTCTAAGGGGTTGATCTCTAGCAATCATTAACTTGCAATACCTTGTTTGTAAACATCAGCCAGCTTCCATACTATATCCTCCACACTATCAATAATTCTTTAGGAAAAGGGGCTTTTCACAATATTATAATATCTCTCTACTCCCTTCCTTTCTTCTTGCATTTTATTAAAAGTCTCTCTCTGTCCTTCTTCTTGCCAGACACCAGATCCACTTCTCCAGATTGCCAACATACAACATTATCCCTTCCAAAAGTCAACCTCCATACCATATCAAATCACAAGTCTCTTTCTGCCCTTCTTCTTGCCAGACACCAGTTCCACTTCTCCAGATAGTGAACATACAACATTCTCTCTTTAAAAGCCAGCCTCCATACCATATCAAAACAACACTATCAAGCAAATGAATGGAACAAAATTCCAACTATTTTCCATTCTGCATGGCAATTCTCAACAACATTCCCATGGCAACCTTGCTCTAAGATAAAGGCACCTTTTTCATAAGCCAAAGCCACCTGATCCACCCACTGGCTGCCCACCACCAAAGAATCTCAAGGCACTGGACACGTAAGATTATCTGTGGTGGCCTACCAATAAGTGGCCATGGCTGGCAACCAGATAAAAAAAAAACAAAAAAAACAGAAAGAAACAAACGCACGCTCTGTAACCTACTCTAAAGTTCGGTTACAGGGCTTTCCAAAGTTCAAGTTTTCTCTTAAAAGCAAACACTTTGTCGCTTTGAATGAAAATATTACTATTTCGTCCTTTGAGTGACACGTTAAGTTCCTTCAGTTTTTCAAATACGTCAGCCAAGTAGCACAGTATTAGAAGCCATTTCTCATCCAGAAACAGGGTTGCGAGTGTAGGACTGCTGTCCAATAGGAAAATGCGAAGTTCATTAATCAACTCCACTACGCAACGAAGGACTCGACCACGAGACAACCAACGTACCTCCGTGTGCAATAGAAGCGAATCATGTGTAGATCCCATCTCCTCGCAAAGAATGGAAAATAGCCGACTGTTTAAAGCTATTGCTTTCACAAAATTTACAACACCAATTACATCGTTCAGCACTTTATTGACTTCCGGTTGTAGTATTTTTGAAGCCAATGCCTCCCTGTGTATCATGCAATGTTTGAATTTTACATAATTAGTAACAGCACTCACTCGTGCTCTGAAACCCTTTTTAGTTCCAGTAAATGCCGACGCCCCATCAGTATATATACCAACACAATTTGCCCAGGAGAGATTGTTGTCAATAAAAAAGGAATTCACAAGAGAAAAAATATCTTCGCCTGTAGTCCACCCTTCCAGAGCTTTACAAAATAGAAAATCCTCGTGCATTTCATTTTCATGACAGTAGCGTACAAAAACAAGAAGCTGGGCACTGTTTACGATATCAGTATCCTACTGTCATCAAGTTGCAGGGCAAATTTTGGGTTATCATGAAGACGTGGTAGCAATTGATTTTTTATGTCAGAGGCTATTACATCAATATGACGAGTTACTGTATCATTTGAGAGTGGTATCGACTTCAAACACTCGCCGAACTTTTCTCCATGTATGATCTCGCACATTTTCACGGCTGCAGGAAGAAGTAATTTCTCACCAATAATATGTGGTGATTTGGATTTTGCAATTAAATAGGATACCTCCAAGGATGCTCTTAACGCTTTCTTAGGAAATGTTGTGTGCTTTTCTAGGAATCTAATATTTCTTTTTAGTTGTTGCTTGTGGCGCTTAAAAAATGCTAAAGGTTTACTTACACAGTCTGGGTGTTTAGTTTGCAAGTGTCTCTTAAGTTTCACAGGCTTCAAACTGTCGTTTGCTAAAATCTCCAAACAAAGAACGCATTAAGGTTGTTCCTGATTATTATTCGAAAGAATGCTGGTAAAGCCTAATGTCAGATAATCGTCTTGATATTTACTCACTTTCACTTTATGTGTAGAATTAATAATCCCGATGGGAGCAGAAGTAGTCGCGGAAGAACAATGGACTTTGTTTAAATTCGAACCTTGTTCTTTTACCGAAGGAGGGCAAGCACTATCACTTTCATGGGGTCTCTTTTTACCACTTCTAATAAGCCACTTATTCATGGGTAATGGCATCACTCGTTTCAGTTTATTGTAAAGTTGGCTAACCACGCACTGTAATGGTTTCCTTTGCCCTCACGTTGAGCGACAAGTGTAACGTTAATTATTGCCCCATCTGTTGGTAGCGACAAATGTAGCAGTTTCGCTGCCCCTAACTGTTGGGTGATAAATGTAACTGTTTACCTTTGCCTAAGCTATGTTGTTTTAATGGGCGCCAAGACCTCAATGCAATGTTGAAATTAAATTTGTATTTAACAACGACTAGCTCGGGCAGAACACCTTCAAGACTCTATTCACTCAGATCGTGGTATGATGTGATCATTAACCCAACAAACAATTGTATCAGGAGAAGGAATTGGTCTATATCTAATGCTACCTACTGAAAGCAAAGATTGCATTGTAAAAGAAATGAATTTATTATATAAAACAAGTATAGCAAAATTAATAATAATAAGTATAAAATTTAAATTGGAGCGTTGCGATTTTAATATTACCGATAGAAAATTACGTGAAAACGGAGTCTGATAAATTGATTTTACTCTTATTTCCAAAGCTATGAAGTTACTGAAATATGAAATGTAAAACAAAGAAAAATGAGAGATTGCGTATTTCTGCGTCATTTGCGCTTACCACTGGAAATTGCTAAAGCATTTCCCTCGTACTGGATGATGCTGTGTGCTTCCCACAGTCTCCTGGACGTCGCCATCTTCTTCGTTATTTGATGATATGCTGGTAGATTGGATAATTCTATGGTCCGTACCTCGGACCCAAACACTCGTATAACCACACTGGTTAAGTTTCACAAAGATAGTCGCTAACTCCACTGAACATCGGAGCGACTCCCGCGTGAACCACACTCGGCAAGAACTATCCAGATTGTTCTCGTCCCACGGCGCGTCGAACGATATATCCACACGCCGGCTCCCCACTCTAGTCTCAACTTCCAGCTTACGTGGTCTCCTCAGATTGGTTGACCCACCACGCGATCTTCCCCTCCTCCGGGTCATTACACTCGGCGGGGGGGTTCCGTTCCAACAATTCGCCTTTCCTTGACGATGCGAGCCCGCTTGCGTAATACTTCCCGAGAGGATTAAGCTTGTATTTGAATTCCCAGTGAGTCACGTCTCTCGATATACCCTAACTGACGAAACTCCGTAAATTTCCGTAATCAGATAATTTTCTATTATATCGTCGTTCGTAATAATTTGCATGATAGCGTTTTCTAAGACATAGAAAACCTATCTGTATGCTTATAATTTTTATAAAATGCTCCGAAAATATCTAAATAATAATTATAATAAATTGAAAATAATAATTTAACATGAAAAATTCTCTTGGCTGAACAATTTGCCGCGTAAATAAATATAGAATGGCTTCCTACTGACTTATGCCAGTTGCATAAAAAACCCTCGAAAAACACGTTACAGCACTAGAATTCACCTGTTCACTCACTGTCTTTGAACCGACTGGAAAGGGCTAGCTGAATTCGAATCGGCAATGGCAGATAGAAGAATCCATTCTTGAAAGAAAGTGGCAGTCACATTGTCAAATGGCTTATTGTCATTAAGTGTTTGGTAAGGAGATGTCACTGCATGTACACTTTTATTCTCCTGTTTAACTTTTTCATGGGTGAAGAGTTTTAACATAACATTTTTCAAATTCACAGTGAAATGTTGAAAATTGTATATATTATTTCTATTGTCATTTATATGTCACAAGCTTTCAAATATGAAAAGCATTACTGAACACAGGTGTCACAGCTAAAGAGCTAATTAGTGAAACACACAATATTTGCTCAATTCCATTAACAGCACGTGTGGCAGTTGTTTTTATTTTTATAAGCAAAAGTAATACATATGCATGACATTTGTTTTACAAAACGTTGTTGTACTCTTTGATGTGATCTAAGAATAATGAATTGTGTGTTATTCTTCTTGTTTCGAATAGGCCATCTATGGACCACGACGTTCAACTGTTACATTTGGAGTGGGCTTTGATGTTTGCCCAGTAGTTACGCATCCTCTGGCTGTGTTGTTCCCTCCTCTCCTGGGTCCAGAGGGCACCTGTTTTCTATCTTGGCGGTTTGTCCTGGAACCTCAATTGCTGAAGCATCTTCCTGAGAGATGTCCGGTCTTTTAAGACTCTTCCCGTCCCTCCAAGTTCTTGCAGATCTTTGCTCACTTCCCACAACCATGGTGACTTGGTCTTCCGCTTATGCCAGTAAGTGTGTTATTATTATTATTATTATTAATGTAACTGGTAGTTGAAATCCTAATTAGGCAGTAGCATACACAGTAGATCTTGTGTGATCTTTTTTTTTTTTTTGTGGGAAGTAGCCTATGAGAAGTGCTAAGAAAGGAAATGAGAATAGGGGGTAGGGGGTGGTTAGATATTTCAGAAGGGGGGCTTGACAGAAAAAGTTTGAAAACCCCTGGTCTAGACTAATAATTGGGAGGTAGCACACAGTGCGGCCTTGTTAGTCATATATACACCACTGGGTTTTTGTCACACACAGTGGGGTAGTCGTGTTTCTTTCTTATAATTTACATGTTGGCAACTAGTGACGTCAATGTGTGCGCTTTGGTGGCAGTTTAACAAACCAAATAAGCTGTCGAACATGCCTGCCATCATTAAATGAGCAATAAATAAAAACACATATTTACATAATTTAGCACATATATACGGTGCAGAGGTGACCAAGGTTAGTAATTACAATGGATTATGTGCCACCCGAAGATGAAGTAAGGTATAAAAATCATATATTTCCGAAATTGACACACTTCAATTCTAAGTCCGTAACATGGGAGCTAATTCCACTTAGCGGTTATGTCTTGAAGCGATCTTAGTAAACCAAAATCTCGTAAATGAAAAGCGTCCCCAAAGAGAATGTTATCCCGGCGAAAGGAACTGAACCTAACAATACTTGAATCGGAGATTGTTGTTATGAGAAGAAGAGCCATGTTGACCTAGAAGAAATTTATATCTGCTTAATTGTTTTGGAATATAATTTGAAATTCGTCTTGTTGTATTGAAAACGTTCTCGGCTATATCGCTGTATAACATCGTGTTTATTTGGATACAAATCAATTTGAGAATGTATAAGAATTTGCAGCTGTCACCAGTGAACCTCGGAACGTCTCTGGATTTTGATAAGTCCAATCTCATTATATTTACGTAGAATGTATCATCATGAATGACTGATTTGAAGAAGTAGTGTTTTCTAAGACCTGTCCTCCAACTTTTGGTGGTAACGTGTCCCGAGTTCTACTTCATATATCGAATCAAGGATGGAGGTCGTTCATTTTATTTCGAGGTTAACTTGTAACTTATTTTGGCCCTTGCTCCTTTGGTAATATACGTACGTAGTGGGGAATTGCGTTGCTTGCTTAATGGGATTATAGTCTTAAGGGTTTGTTATTTTGGTTTCTGTAACTTGTTTTGCTTTATTTAGTGCGTGTTTCTTGCATTTGGTTTATGTCATGAAACGTAATTATGTTTTGAATAGTGTTTCTAACTAACTCTTAATTCTCTACGAGGGTATGAGAACATTCAGAGGTCTTTAAGGGTTGGTTACCTTAGTTTTAAGTTGTTTTGGGATCATGATTTTATAGGTTTGTGTCCATACGTGGAAGGGTGTGCGTTCATTGCTTTCGGATAACTTCTTGTCTTTATTTCCTCATAGGCCGGAACGCACACCGATTTTTTAATTTTTCGTTGTCTGTCTGCCCCCAGGAAGGCCTTCGGGGTTTTGACTTTTCCTTTGGGACAGGACAGACAGCATTTGTGTTTGTCACGGAAGAATGTTTCATATCATAATTACGGTTCTGGACATTGTATTAAGGGTGGGTTAATGTTATTTAGTAAAGTGGGTCTCGACTTAACTCTGGGTCATTTTAGTTCTGTTCTTGCGTTTGTTTTGGGGTTCAGTCAAGAAACAACGCGTGACCCTGCTGCGTTATTAAATGAGATATATCGGTTAATCTTGCAAGTGATGATATGTGTTTCGTTTGCAAGTGTCTAGAAACTGTAATCGATGCTCATCTTGCTTCGAGTTAGATAACCGAATCTCGTGCTTTCATTCGAAAAGAAGGTTTATTGTAGAAGTTCATGAAATCATTTAGATCGTTGTTTTAATTTTAGGTTGTTCCTTTGTCTTGTCATTTACGTGATTAACTTTGAACTGATCTATGTTTCTTAAGAGTTTGGTATGTCACCTCATGTTTGTTTTAGTGAAGTTCGGGTACGTGTTGTGAGGTCGATTTGTTTCTAGTACTGTTGTGTGTTATTTATGGGTTTGTTTATGAAGTGACATACGTTATATTAAGGGTGGTCGGTTAGACAGTTCGTGGGATATATGACTTCTTAAGTTTCTTAGAATGTCTCTTCTGACTACGTTCCTGTAGTTAGCCAGAGGTGGAACGAAGGCACTATTTACAATATTGTTAATTTGTTATCTTACTTAACTATCCCCTTTCTTTAAATTGTGTTAACTATTGAACGATCTCCAAACCTCTACAGGTGACAGCGTATTAGGTCTTCTCAACATCAAGTTCTTCTCTTTATAATCTTTGATTGATTTTTATACTTGTGTTTACCTTTTGATAATATGTATTTTTATTCCAGCCCCATTATCATCTCCATACTCCATTTCATGCGTTCCTCATTCCCCGTTCCAACGTTCGCCACTAGGTATCACTGATATCTGGTGGCGAAAGTTGGAACTAATTGAAATTGAACGGAACTTGTAGCTCACCCTTTAGGGTGTCCGCTGGAAGCAGCTACAGACTCAGGCGAGCCGAACGTGTCCTCGGACACTCCCGGCACTAAAAGCCATACGATAAATAAAATAAAAAACCTTTACATGAAATATGTTGTCATTTCATACTTAATTCTCCATCTAGTTCATAATGCGTGAGTAAACTCGACACGAGAGTAAATCAGCCTACATGCGCCTCTGCACGCCACAGAAATGAGAGGATGTCTCATTCAGTGTTAATAATCCTATATTATCAATACTTATAATTATTCCAGGTAGAAGCGTAAAAGCCAGGTTTTGTTCTCCTCCATAATTAATGGAGTTATCATTCACTGATTATAGGAGGCGAAAAACTGTCTTTAATACTCACAACTTTGTTAATACGGACAATAGCCTGCATTATTTTCATACCTATTTTCCATATCTAGGGGTCAATACCAATTGAAATATCTGTATCATTTTGGAAGCACTGAATTAACGAACGATAACATTTTCTATAGTAAATAAATTAGCTAAAATACCTAACAAATATTGAAAAATAAATCAGGAAATTATGTAATAATAGATGTTTACTCCTCCGCTGACTATAACCCACCCACCGTCCCCCTTGTAGAGTAGATCACGACTTATATAGGTGAAAGTCCTGCTGTGTCCGCCATTATGCGCATGAATTATTGTCAAAACCAGAATTGCCAACCCTGCGCTTAGGGTACTACTCAATGGCTTTTTGTCAACAGTGCCCCGCTAGCTTCCCGCAGCCCAGGCCGCACCTCAATCCGACCATTCTACCATTGTTTTGTCCAATCCAATGGGTTTTGACAACGATTTTAGCCTGAGGTTTTTGTCACACACAGTGGGGTTGTCACGCACCAATAATTTTTAATTAGTGTGGTGGATGTTGTATCCCACATGTTGGCGGCAATGTGTGCGCCTCGGTGTGTGCTGTTGAGTGTGCCTTGTTGACAGCTGAACGAGATTCAAGCGCTGTAAGAACATGACTGCCGTGTCGTTAAAAAGAACAATAAGTAAAAACATATATTTATGCAATTCACCACATATTTCAGGTGCAGTAGTGACCCGAGTTACTAATTTGAATTGGTAATGTCCCTCAGAAGATGAAACAAGTTATATAAAATCCACGATGACTTCTGATGCAAGTGTAAAAGCCGCGTTCTGGTCTCATTCAGAATTAATGAATTATATTGTAAATATCGCCCAAGGAGAAAGTTCGTCAGTAGAACTCGTCTTGGCCTGAACCTTGGAGAAAAAATTCTTAAACTACTGAAATTAGCCAAAATACCTGTAATAATGGTTGGGAAAAAATCTGGAGATGGTGTAGTAATATTCGTTTACTCCTCCGCTGTCTATAACCAACCCGCCGTCACAAATTTGATCACGTCTCATATAGATGATATTCCAGCCGAGTCCGTCATTATACGCTTGATTTAGTAACAAGTACAGTATTGCCAACCTCACACATTCTGTATTATTTCAGATCTGGTATCATAAAAAAAAAAGTGCCGTAAAGTAAATGTGAAAGTGCGCCAAGTTCCAGACTGAAGTTAGACAAGAATTGTGCGAGTTAAGAATTTATATCAAGAATATCATAACGCATCAATAATTTTCATCCAAACCTGGTTTTTGCTTAGCCCAATATTTTAATCAAGACCAATGGTTTTTGCCTAGACCAATAATTAAATTGGTGGGTGGAGAAAGGAATTAAAACCTTGTTTAGACGTCTCGGTCGCGATTCAGATTATCTCCGATCTGGATAATGTCCAATTGCGATCAACAGCATTTGTCATTGGTACGCGTTTAGACGTCCCATCATGAACAACAGGATAATCGAGAAAAACAGCATGACATCCCTAAGTTCTACCAACTTTTGAATTCCAAGTGTTAAAATAGAAATTTACAGTAGTTTGTTTCCTCCAGTTTTGAAGTATTTCAGTTATTCTTTTTACAGAATTCAACCTGCTAATGTTTATTCTTAATTTTATGCAAATCCTGAGGAGATGTGTAGGCAAGGCGTGAAAAAAAGAATTATGCACAGGACTAGGATATTTATTGCATAAATACTTGTTTGTTCGTCCAGAGTCATTTGGTCCAATCGGAATCCCTTCTATGTCTATGACAATAAATCTATGTCTTTATTATTAGTCTTTAACGACTTTCCCCAACGCTAAGAATTTTTCCGTGATTAATTACTGGTATGATTGTCTCCATCCTACATTTCATCTCTCTCTCAATCTTCATATACAGTATCTGATATCAACCAACATAAATACAATCATCATGGCCAACATTACATACTTCTCGTTTTCAAAACACTAGAAAATCCAAAATGGCCATCATTCCCACTGCCTACTTCACTCACATAGCAGGGGTATAGAACACACCGACGATCCCAATGGCCACATACGCGATTATCTAGTTGTGGGAACAGGCTCGGGCTGATCCTGTTGGAGGGCAAGTTGATCGCGATAATGTAATCCTGTTGCATTTCGACGCCCCCAACTTAATCTGGATCGGGGCCTGATGAGTATCGCGATCGGGACGTCTAAACGGGGTATAATTTACATTAGCGCATATTTCATGAGAAGGAAAAAACTATTTGCTTGCCCAATTACAACAGTCGTGTTTTAATTTTGCGTATGGCAACTACGGTTGTTTTGTAATATTATGAATAGTTTTGAATTAAAATAAGAGCAACACATTTGAAAAATAATGTTTTGAAAAAAAAAAATGGACTTTATTCCTTTCTCCACTTGCTGGCAGTTTCAAACAAGAATTCAGTTTATGTTTCAATACTACAAAAAAATGTCAGTAAGTGACTATTAGTTTCCAAATGAGTCCTAGTAACTTAACTAAATTCCGATATATATGGACCCCCCCCCCCCCAAAAAAAAAAAAAACAGCATAAGAACACTGAGAGTTCCTTTTCACAGATCACTATTGTAACACTTATCACTGAAAATGTCTTAGCAACTATTTTGAGCAAGAAATAACAAAATAACATCTTCCTTTAGCATATTAATAACCCTACACTAAACAAACTGAGATACTGAAAGAGGAATGAACATCCAATATAACATTCAAGGTTCATTTATCCATGGTAACACCAAGTTCCATTCACCACAGCAGGGTGTCTTGCCCACCACAATACATATACGTGAAAAAATGAAAAAGATATATAAAAAGGACTTTCTCCACCGACCGATTCAAACGTTAGGTAGCGCAGCCCACCGTTAACCTGGTTTTTGTCACGTACAGTGGAGGTAGGCACGCATCAATAATTTTCATCCAAACCAATGGTTATTGCTTAGACCAATAATTGGTGTATTTTGTATCGGATATGTTGGCAACAATGATACGTCAATGTGTGCGCCTGAAACTTGGCTGACATCGTTGAAAGAGCAAGAAATTGCTGATCACTCCTCCACTAGGCAGACTGCTCCCGAGCCCACCACCCCTGTCCCCTATAAAAACGTCCCAGATGGGCGTGTACGAAGGAGCCACGATGGCGAGCACGGGCAAAGCCAGCCCAGCGAAGGAGCGATCAGGTCCGATGCCCTGTACTTTATTACAATAATATAACCCAAGTATATACAACAAATAAAAAAAGACCCTAATGGGTGACCAACCCATAACCAAATAAGACACTTTAAACATACAAAATTGACAAAATTATGTGGAATTACTTGACGGTTACAAAGCGTTCAGGAAGGTTATGAAAAGCTATGAATAGGGCCGGACAATGTATGCATGTATAACTCTTATAAGTCAACCCCTGGCACTATACAGCCCATGACGGGCTAAGGCCGACCAAGCGACCGCTGCCCAGCCATTTGGCCTGCAGATATTGGGGTGACGCATGATCAGTGCGTCGGGTCCCCTAGGCCGTAAATCTTGGTTTTCATGATCGGGGCGCTGTCTCACTGTCAGACAGCTACTCAATTGTCCTCACGAGGCTGAGTGCACCCCGTTCCAACCCTCACGTCAGTTGTATAACTCTTATAGTTGAACGATATATATAAACGTGAGTTTAGTGCTTTTCAGTTGGTCAACACGAATGTACCCAAAAGAGCTGGGTTATGCCCTAATTCTGAAATAAATTACCTGAGATTAATAAATACACTAGGATGACCAGTTTCCATCGTCAAGCGATCATCTTCAGATCCATTACACTTAGGCTATAAAATCTATGTTTGAAAATACAGGTGAAAATATTTACAATATGTACAATTATTTAGTTGCAGTATTAGTACTGGGGGGGGGGGGGGTCCATATATATCGGAATTTAGTTAAGTTACTAGGACTCATTTGGAAACTAATAGTCACTTACTGACATTTTTTTGTAGTATTGAAACATAAACTGAATTCTTGTTTGAAACTGCCAGCAAGTGGAGAAAGGAATCAAGTCCATTTTTTTTTTCAAAACATTATTTTTCAAATGTGTATGCTAAATGCAGAATATATGATATTAGGTGAAATGTTAAATGGTGATAGATATCCGGAGTTTGTAATTTGGAGTGATTATATGGTTGTAAAAATCAACTATGGTTAAATTGTAATCCTATTACAGGCTAATACTTATCTGGTTGTTTTCCTTGCTAGAGCTATGCGCAGTTTTCGTGTTCACTGTAAATCCAGGTGTGGTCGACTGAGGTAGGCTGTTATCTCAACGACACTGGCTTTTCCCTTTTCTCCCCCCTGTTCACATGTGCTGTGCGGAGTCAGTGTGATGTGTTTATGTGGGGTGTTGGCAACCTAGATAAGATGTATGTTATTGAATGAGGTGGGTCTACAACTATCAAACCGTGGAACATTTCTCGCCACACGTGGACCATAAGCCATTCAAACTAAGCGCTGCCCGGTCTTATGAGAACATCCCGGCACCTTTAACCCCTCAAGCCGGTTGGCTGTCCGCTGGACTCTACTCGTTCAGCCGGTTCGACGTACCACAAACGTCCGGTGCAGGCGGAAGTTAGAATGCCTATTACGCATGAAACCCTGCTGCTTCGTCGGATCTTCTTTCACGTTATAAACCGAGAAGTTATGTACTTTCATGCCATCTCTGTTTCATAATTAGAACTAATACGAAGTTGATCGATATCCGATGCTTTTGACGACTCATATCGATCAGCGAAGGAACATGAAACGCGCTCTATTGAGTTTCAGGTTAGTTGCTTTAGAAGGTACCACATCCTTTCCTGCCATCTCGAGATTGTTTTGTGAACTATATCTAACTCGACAGTTTTAGTCACTTATGAAGGGAAAGCACCGATAGCAATTACTTACAATTAGTAGATAACTTCTGCTTCGTAGGCTAGAGGCTACTCAGTCGCAGATGAATAATTGCCGGACTGTCTCATTCTCTTACGGGTGCAGATATTATTGGTTTGATAGATGACAGTAGTGGAAGTGATGTATAGGGAGCGATATTTTCGGCAGTGATACGGACTATGCACAGCATGATGTTATTGGAGAAGTGGGAGACAGCCCAGACAAAGAAGAAATAGCTTCAGCTGTAATAACAAAGGCCGCTGTTCAGTGTTTGTGGCGAGACGTATACTTCGTCACAAGCACACAAAAGATCCCCTTCACGGGTATGCCAGGTACAAGAAGGCATTTCACGTCCGTTTTTTGCTGCTTCCGACAATGTGATTGAACTAGTTTGAGAAACAAATATGTGGGCCTACGCGGCAGAATGTATGGTGGCGCGCCCTTGAAACCAAGGTCGTGCGCCAGGAAGTGAGAGTCAGTGACCGGGGACAACATTTGTGTGTTCCTGTGGCTTGTATTGTTGATGGGGATAATGCAGAAACCTACCCTAAAGAGCTATTTCACCCCTATATTCGATCAAACAATGCCAAGGAACAGGTTTGAAATAATATTGCGATATTTACATTTTGTTGACAATTCGACACGGGATACATACACGGGGCCTAAAAAGCTTTTCAAAATTCAGCTTTTCCCGGAAATTATACCCGAAAAATATGTATATGTGTAGATTGAACATTATCATGTAAATATCTTGCTTTCATTGTAAATATACCTGAATCAAATACCAAAAGTGGAACTTATCAAATTATTATACTTTTGTAAATATTGCGTGTGATTATGGACAACCCTGAAGAGCAGTCGTCACATATATTACTGAGAAACATTGGACATGATTTCGGTAAGTAATCCTAAAAATTTCATTACGTTATATTTCGTAGATTTAACATTATTCATTTTTTACCTTGTTGGTGTCCAAACCTCTGTTGAGCTTCAATTTAAATACCGCCGGAGAAGTGAAAACCTCCGGATTAAATAGCCGGCCTGAGGGGTTAATACTGCCACGAATACGGGCCTTGGCTTATTGCAGAAGAAAAGTACATCGTACACCTGATCAGATAACATTTTCCTATTTAAACCCCCTAATATCCCCCCCTTTTTTATCTAGCTTGGCTAGTTGTGTCTTGTTTCCGACAGGGTGTGTTTTTTAGTAGTGTGAAGAGGGGTGAGCTCTCCATGAACGTGTGTTCATTTAGATTGTTGGGATTGTTTCGTTTGGCTAGGTGTATCTCGATTGCTTCCTTTATGTCAAGAGCTCTGTCTTTCGATTCGTGATGAATTACTTTTAGGTCCGCCTCAATGTTAGTAAAGCTGTGCCCCACGTCAAAAATATGTTAGCATACGGCTGAATGTGTACCGTATCTTATTGCATTCCTATGTTCATTATAATGTGTGTCTACTCGTCTTCCACTCTGCCCGATGTAATTCGCTTGACAACCGGTGTCTTGGCACGTTATAGAACATACCCCTGACTTTGAATACGGTTCATGTTTATTTAGGTTACTATTTAGTAGGTGCCTACCGGTTGTGTTTTTTGTTGTGAAAGCAATTTTTATGCCTTGCTTTTTGAATAGATTAGAGATTTTATATGTATTCGGATTCACATAGTGAAACCCGCAAATTTTTGATGTGTAACATCTTTCCGCTCGGTTGCTGGATAGTTTTGTGGGAGTGATTTTGAAAATTAGGGACGGAAGTGGATCGATCTGGCAGTGGTGGATCGAAAGGATGTATGCACTGCCCGCTCAATCGATCTGAAGTGTACTAGCTGGCAGTGGTGGAAAACGGAAGTATGCACTGCCCACTCGATCGATCCAGCGGGCAATGATAAGACCCAGCTGGCAGTGGTACGAGAAACAATGACCGCACGGTGTCTGAAATTGATACCATGACGTACTCTCGGTCATGTGGAATGTATATGACATTCTGAACGGAAAACGCTCATGCGAACTCTGGTGTCAAGTGATTGAAACAAATGACATGGTACATGTTCGAAGTCTTCGTATCAGTATTTAAATGGTAAAATGCCTTAATATCAAAAATTGTAAGTAGTCGGCATTGCCGGAATTATGTTTCTGCACAATGGCTATTCAAATATTAACCCACATAACGGTAATGCAGTCATCAATATAATATAATCGTTGTGGTTATACGAGAATTGAGCAAGCCTTCATGAACTATTACTGAATACATTCTCTTTACTCACAAGAGGGCCTATTCATAAGGCATTTTAAACTCAATTTCACGCAGGAACATTATCGAAAGAAGCAAAATATAAATGAAACTTAATTCCGTAATGCAGTATTATTGAAACGTGGAAATAAGTCACCATCTTGTGCACAAACTTTGCGTAGTCCACATAGCCGTGGGGTTAGTGCTTATGACTGTGAATCTAGAGATCTTGGGTTCAAATCCCGGACGGGGTAGATATTTTTGCTACCAGCTTATCATTTTAAAAGATATTTATCATATTAATATGACTCATTTTATAAGAATCCATATGAAATTACGTAATGGTCTGTGAATGAAGAGGACCTGTTTATAAGGAATTTAAGGTTATGAGCGGTGTCGCGTCAATTACCGGTAATCTCGATCCATATCGTATTCTTTATTTAGGCTAGTGCTGGTGGAAGCTACAAATCATCTAATAAAATGAGTTCCGTATTATAAACTACAATATCTGTAAAACACTCCCTTTTACAATAGATTAATATTTGTGCCAATAACAGTATAAAATACCGGTGTATCAACAATTTCACGTGAGGTTTCTTCTATGTCAGATGTTACACATCATATGCGACTACTGTAAGGCTCGTAATTTTTTCTCATTACTGTCCGGTTTAGGAATCGTTTTATCGTTATTTTTATGTTTGGCTATAATTTGGTTTATTTTGTTTGGCAGGAAATTGTTTTCCTTCGCTATTTTCTTAATGGTTCTTATTACCTTATTATAGTTGTCCTTTGACATGGGTATGTTTAAAGCCCTGTGCACCATTGAATTGAACCCCGCTAATTTGTGCGTACTGGGGTGATTAGACTGATTGTCGATTGCATGCGAGGTTTGTATGGCTTTCCGGAATATGGAATATGAAAGCTCGTTGTCTTTACGTTCAATAGTTATGTCGAAATAATTTATTTTTCGGTCGGTTTCCGATTCCTTAGTGAATTTGATTGAGTGGTGTAGGCTATTAAAGGATTGGAGAATTGTTTCTTCGCTTGTTAGTTCAGTATCTTTTCCATATTACTATTCCCTTTGTTGAAGTCTTTTCTAAGAACTCATTTTCTAGTACATTAATGAAGATTTCAGCGATTAACCCGCTTAGTGGCGATCCCATCGCTAGGCCTTCTCTCTGTGTCTACATTTTATTGTCGAATTGAAACACATTTGGGCTGAGAACGACCCTCAGTAATCTCACAATCTCTTCAGTTTCTTTAGCCGAATTGTTGGATTTTAAGTTGTTTTCGATAGTGTTGATTGCTTAAATAATCGGAATATTGGTGTACAAGTTACATTGAAGGATACAAGCCTAAAGCTATGTTTCATTTATAGGGTGTTCTGTTACTAGTTCTGTTGTGTTCTTTACAGAGTTGTTTCTGTCATTGGAAAGACGGCATTTTAAGATTTTTAGTAACTCTTTGCTGACTATTGGTCTCATTGGGCACTCCTTTTTGTGTATTTTTGGTTGTTCCCTCAATGACGGTATTTTCGGGTTCATGTTTATTAGTTTTGATTTTTTGGCTTTGGTCAGTATGTATTCTGTTTCTTTTAGTGCACTTTTCATTTGTTTTTGGAATTTTTTGGTGGAGTCTTTTGTTAATTCCTTGATTTCGTTGTTGTTTAGGAATTCGATGGTTTTTTCAATGTATTCTGTTTTGTTCAAAATTACTGTAGTGTTTCCCTTATCTACTTTTGTGATGATTAAGTCATGTTCTTTTATTTTTTGTTTCAATGACTTTATTTCTTTGAGTTGTTTGTTGTTTTGAATGTTATTGCTTTCGCCCTCTTGTTTAAGGATTTTTTTTGGCTTCGTTGGTGGCAAGATTTTTGGTTAATTCCCTGTCTTCTGCTGGGAGCTTGTGACTGGCTATCTCAATATCTGTGATTAACTGTTTCATATTGTGGTTCGTATGTGCATCTGTGCAATTGTATTTCAAACCTTTGTCTAACATATTCATTTCATCTTGAGAAAAGGTTACATTCGTTCTGTTGTTTACTGTGCTGTGGAAATTGAATTCATTGTTATTCGTGTGTTGTTCATTAGATTGATAGTTCTGTGTTTCTCCTAGTTTTCTTAATTTATTTTCTAGCGTTTCATGCTTCCTCGTTGGTCTGATTTTGATGGTGTCAGGCAGGTGCTCAGTGAAACTGTCCTATTGCGATGCATGCCAGAAGTTACTTAGTGGCAATTGAATGTCGTATAATTGTTGGTTAATTTTTTGCTTCCTTATGTATGCAAATCTTGATTAGTTAGGTAGATTTCATTAGAAAGCTAACTATTGCAATGGGTACCATGTTCCGACTTCCGGAAAATTTCGACATATCTTCGCGTTTCACATCCCCCAGACCCCAAAACTACCGTCAGTTCAAAAGTTTATATATAATTTATGTATATATGTGTGTATATATATATATATATATATATCAGTTTCTTGTGGACACGATAACTGCCGTAATTTTGCACCAATCACTTTGAATTTTTTACATAACATGTATCCCTATAAAATCTCGGTCGAGTTCGTTAATGGGCAAAATCGGTTGAAGGGGGTTAAAATGGGGGGCTTTTTTCGAAAAAGTGAAATTTCGCTATAACTCTCTTAATACGTGAAATATCGAATCCATTCAAAGTTCATAATATGTGTCGGATAATTGCCAAAAATTTATGTCAAATACGTTTTTTGATAGCACCAACCATTGACCAATGGGGTGGAAAAAAGTGGGTTTTTCGGGAAACATTAATCATATCTCTCTTAATAGGCACAATATCAAAACCGTACAAAATGGACAATATTCCTCCAATAATTACCTAAAACTTTTGTCTGAAAGAATTTTCGATATGACCCACCATTACGCCACTGGGTGAGCAAAATGATTTAAATTATAAGAAAATTCCAAGTGCCAAGAGTGGTTGCCATGACAACTTTACTCTTAATTGATAAGGGATGAGCCATTAGCAGTTGCTATGACAACGCCACTGCACGAGATCACATTCTGTTTTCATATGTCTGTGGGAAGCGACTTCGGTATCGGAACTGGTAGCATGTTGAACTTCTATGCCCAAGGTCGCGGGTTCAAACCCGGCTGAAGTCGTCGGATTTACTAAGAGCGCCAAAAAACCCTGAGTATGCTTTCCTTCGGAGGGGAAGTTCCAACGTTCGTTGCGAGTTGATGGTTCCGGTGGCATCTAGTAGCCAAGTTCACAGCTAGGTGTCGTTGATGGCAGTATTTTAAATTATGTAGCCTATTTTAGGTAGATTTCATCATAAAGCTAACTATTGCAATGGGTGCCATTGCCATGTTTCGACTTCCGGAAAATTTCGACATATCTTCGCGTTTCACATCCCCCAGACCCCAAACCACCGTCAGTTCAAAAGTTTATATATATGTGTGTATATATATATATATGCATATATATCAGTTTCTTGTGGACACGATAACTGCCGTAATTTTGCACCAATCACTTTAATGTTTTACATAATATGTAACCCCTTAAAAAATCGGTCGAGTTCGTTAATGGGCAAAATCGGTTAAAGGGGGTGAAAATGGGGGGGGGGTTCGAAAAAGTTAAATGTCGCTATAACTCTCTTAATACGTGAAATATCGAATCAATTCAAAGTTCATAATATTTGTCGGATAAGTGCCAAAAAATTATGTCAAATAGGTTTTTTGATAGCACCAACCACTGACCAAAGGGGTGGATAAAAGGGTTTTTTTCGGGAAACATTAATCATATCTCGCTTAATAGGCACAATATCAAACCCGTACAAAATGGAAAATATTCCCCTAATAATTACCTAAAACTTTGTCTGAAAGAATTTTTGATCTGACCTACCATTACGCCAAGGGATGAGAAAAATGATTTCGGAATTAAAGAACATGCCAAGTGCCATCAGAGGTTACCGTGACAACGCTTCTAAATTGATGAGGGATGAGCTATCAGAGGTCGCCAAGACAACGCCATTGCACGAGATCACATTCATTTTTCCATCTGACTGTGGGAAGCGGCTAACTGGTAGCATGCTGAACTTATATGCCCAAGGTCGCTGGTTCAAAGCCGGCCAAAGTCGTCGGATTTTCTAAGAGCGCTAAAAATCCTTCAGCATGCTTTCCTTTGGAGGAGAAGTTCCAACGTTCGTTGCAAGTTGCTGGTTGCGGTGGCATCTAGTAGCCAAGTTCACAGCTAGGTGTCGTTCACGTTAGTATATGGTACAAAATTAGGAACTACTACTTAAAATTGACCGTCTGCAGACCTTACCTGAATTACAGACTAATTCAGTCATCACAATTAACACCGTTTATCAGATTCTACACACCCGGGGTTACATGACCACGTTGTCGCAGCCCCTAAACTGAGGAACCAACAAAAATCTCTGCGGGAGATAAAATTTTGCGAGAAGAAGTAACAGACTGTCAGATAGTTATACATCAGTTCCAAACCTTGCATAAGGACAGTGTGATCACAAGTATAAAAATGAACCCCGAATGACAAGAAGGTTACCATCCCCATAAGACAATAAAATGATAAAAATATGCAAACAAAAGCGAAAAAAAGTTGATTTTTAACCTCTAAATGTAAAATACCTTCTTGCAATCAATGAGGTCTGATCCTCCTACGAAAACCTGCATGTTTTGCCTATTATAGCCAATCCCCTAGTTTGCCCGGTGAAATCTACCTCCGCCTTCCGGCGTGCCGAGAGGATTTTTTTTTAATCCAAAGGGCTTTGGCTTGTTTAGTTGACATGATCGAGGCTGGTGTGTTCGGTACGGTTTTAATTGGTACGTATTTAGGGGTGAGATTTAGTTCTATACATTTTTTTGTTGAACCAAATTGACTTGTCTAAGTTCATGAATTTAAGCCTGAGTGATTTGAATCTCTTGGCTTCACGATTTGCCTGACTGGCCGTGAATATTGTGGGGTTTGAAGCCATTTTTTCAGTGTTGCCTTAGTATACAAGAGTTTAGTGCTCTTCAGTCGGTCAACACGAATGTACCCAAAAGAGCTGGGTTATGCCCTAATCTTGAAATAAATTACATGAGATTAATAAATACACTAGGATAACCAGTTTCGATCGTCAAGCGATCATCTTCAGATCCATTACACTTAGGCTATAAAATCTATGTTTGAAAATACAAGTGAAAATATTTACAATTCAGTGAAACCCCGTTATAACACCCCCGCTTATTACACTCTCTTTGTAAGGACCCTGGATGGTTTGTATATAAAACTGCATAATTTTACCCTATTATAACGCTTCCATATCCCGCTTGTAGCGCTTATTTCGTGTCGAGAAAAAGAGGGAAAAGTCCGTATAATGTTTAATAGCACTGCTTTTGAGATGTTTTAAAAGGCGTGTTGAAATACAGTACTTGTTGGTGTCCATTTGTCAATACAGTTCATTTCTGTCCCTTCTTATTAGTCATTTTCTGAATTCGTGTCAGTGCAGTTGTAAATTTTGTAGTGCAAAATGGCAAAGCGTAAATCTTTTTCTATAAGTGAAAAATTACAAATTCTAAGTACGACGAATATTCTACTCTGAATCAAAAAGATTTTTGTGAATCTGTGGGTATCCCTTCATCCACCTTGAGAACATTGATAAAAAATAGGCACGCTATTACAGAGGCAGCGAAGGGTGGTTGCAAACTTAATAAAGTGAGAACTGGAAAATATGAAGATGTTGAGGAAATTCCTATTGAATGGATTCACCAATCCCGGGAGGCTACAATCCCATTAAGCGGCCCAATCATACAAGAGAAAGCACTGGGAATAGCAGGCAAATTAAACTGTACGGACTTTAGAGCTTCGAATGGTTGACTTGATAGATTCAAACAAAGGAATGGCATAGTGTATCGTCAAGTCTGTGGTGAATCAGGGTCAGTTAGGGACAGTGATGTTAAGGACTGGCAAATTGAAGTGCTACCTACACTTACTAAAAAAAATATGCACCGCGCTATGTGTTTAACGCGGATGAATTCGGCTTATTTTTTAAGTTAATGCCCGACAAGTCATATGTGTTCAAGGGGGAGAAGTGTAACGGCGGGAAATTAAGCAAAGAAAGGGTAACTGTGCTTGTTGCTGCAAATGCTGATGGATCTGACAAATTGCCTCTGTTAATGTTGGGGAAGTCAGCTAGACCCCGATGTTTTAAAAACATTAAACGTCTTCCGTGTGAATATAAGAACCAAGCACGTGCCTGGATGACTAGCGACTTGTTTGTTAATTGGCTCAAAGAAATGGACCAAAAAATGGTAAAAGCCAATCACAAAATCCTACTTTTTGTCGACAATTGTCCAGCTCATCTGAAAAATGTGAACCTGAAAAATGTAGAACTAGCATTCCTGCCTCCTAACACAACCAGTAAACTCCAACCAATGGACCAGGGGGTGATAAAAGTGCTCAAGCATTTCTATCGAAAGTGTGTTGTTCAATACAGTCAAGTTAATACAGTCAAGTTACTATTTATTCCGCCCTATTCAATACAATTCACATCTTTGTTCACATAAAATTAAGATACATGTTTCGAGACCATGTGGTCCCTTCTTCAGTCCTAGTAGTGACTTGATCTAAACTTTACAACACATCATAAGACATTGATAACCTGGAATATAATAAACTTTAAAATTCTAAAAATAATAAAATCACAGGATTCACATTAGCTATATGCCTATGCGTGAAAATACTTATTCTATTAAAAAACATGTGGGTTATTATGCTAAGGACTACCTTGAACCTATATGGCCTTGTGTGGCCTAATTGTATACATGGTACATTTTGATTTTCAAAATTTAAAAACAAGAAGACATGTTAAAAACCGGGATTAAAATGACACAGTATTAAAATGTAAAACTTTTGTTGGGACTGCTATATGTCCGTTCATTCTGCAAACGTGAACTAGTTCTGAACTGTGAATTCTTCTCCATTATACGTTGGCCCCTTTTTAACCTTTGGCGATTGATGTTGATGTTCGATTCGCCTTCGACACGGAGCCGATAGTGAGCGTATTATGACGAATATTGCTTCATAGAAAATTGAATTTGTGGCAACCAATTCTGTCGATTCGAAGGATTGAGACGTAGATTTGTTGGAGAAGAGAAACTGTGCTTGCGTGTGGATGTGCCTTAGCTGAAGCCTCTCCGCTTACTGACGAGTGTGTTGTTCTGCGATATCTGCAGTGCATCGACAGTGGAGCCGAAAACCGCATCAACTTATTGGACGCAATGAATTTCATCTCCGCTGCATGGGAAGGGATCGAAGAGCACTCCATCGCCAATTGCTTTAATAAAGCAGGATTTTTTAAGGTAAGATTCTCTCCACAATCATTTCATTTTTCAATCGTTGATCATTGTCCCGGAGTGCGACAGGCCTCACCAACCGAACCAATTCCTTTCCTCAGCGCTAGTTACGAGCTTCACTCTTCCTATTCGTGATCCGGTCGATTGACTTGAAATACAGTATGCTGTGGATTTCCAGTTTCTGCATACATTTCCATTTCGCCAGGGGATTAATTTGACTTTTTTATTTTTATAGGGACACGGTGTAACACCCAGTGATACAAATGTCCCTGTAACAACTGATAATGACGGGGACTGGGCTGCTGTACGGGACAAGTTGGGAGATGTTAACTTCGAAGATTTTGTGTCAATTGACAATGGTCTTGTAACTATGGAAATCCATCATGTCAATGACATGTTTGCAGACCATGTTGTCTAAGATGAAGACAGCAGTACAGAAATTGAATCTGCGGATGGAAATGTCCCCACACGAAATGAAGCTCTCGGAGTAATGCATCTGCTTCGAAATGACATACAGGATATCCTAGCAGCGTATCAAGTGATGTGAGCAGGTACTTCAACCGCGTAGAAAATGTGATCATTCACAACGATAGTACACACAGTCGACAAGGATCAATTACAGACTTTTTTAATACGGAGCGAGATAAAATGTGCCCACAGTAATGAATAATAACATGCTGTACTGTAATAATAGTAATAACACAGTAATAATAAAATACAGTACTGTACATTACTGAAATATTGTTTCCAAATTGTTTTCCCACCTCACATATCATTTCCCGTCTATAGCGCTGTCCCGCTTATTACGTGTTTCAACCTCGGTCCCTTGAAGAGCATAATAACGGGGTTTTACTGTATGTACAATTATTTAGTTGCAGTATTGGTACTGCAACTGTCGGTGTATGCTAAATGCAGTATATATGATGTTAGGTGAAATGTTAAATGGTGATAGATATCTGGAGTTTGTAAATTGGAGTGATTATATGGTTGTAAAAATCAACTATGGTTAAACTGTAATCCTATGACAGGCTAATACTTATCTGGTTGTCTTCCTTGCTAGAGCTACGCGCAGTTTTCGTGTTCACTGTAAATCCAGGTGTGGTCGACTGAGGTAGGCTGTTATCTCAACGACACTGGTTTTTCCCTTTTCTCCCCCCTGTTCATATGTGCTGTGCGGAGTCAGTGCGATGTGTTTATGTGGGGTGTTGCCAACCTAGATAACTTAACTTAATTCCTGCCGCTCCTTCCGGAGCATAGGGCCTTGGCGAAATTTCTCCACGCAGTACGGTTCCTGGCTATTCTCTTCACTTGACTCCAGTTCTTGTCCTCCTCTGCAATTTCATTTTCGATCGTCCTCTTCCAGGTCTTCTTAGGTCGACCTCGCTTCCTGGCACCTTGAGGATTCCAGTCTAGCGCCGCCCTCTCAACAGCTCCGTCCGGCTTCCTTAGTGTGTGACCGATCCAGCGCCATTTCCTCTCCTTGATCTGGATGCTAATCGGTTGTTGATTGGTGATGGTCCAAAGATCTTCGTTTGAGATTATGTCCGGCCACCTCACATTCATGATGCGACGCAGACATCTGTTAATGAACACCTGTAGCTGGTTGTTGATCGGTTTTGTGACTTTCCATGTTTCACAGCCATAGAGAAGAATCGACTTTACGTTGCTATTGAAAAGGCGGAGCTTGGTCTTCCTGGAAATGTTTCTATTTCTCCAGATGGGGTAGAGCTGGACAAAGGCACCATTTGCCTTCCTGATACGGCTTCGAACATCTTCCTCTGCTCCCCCATCATTTGTGACTATACTCCCAAGGTAGAGGAAGGACTCAACTCGCTCAATTTCCTTTCCGTTGACTGTCAAGCTAGTCGTGACGTCAGAATTTATCCTCATCTCTTTGGTCTTGTTGGTGTTAATCATCAGTCCTGCACGTTCTGCTTCTCTCTGTAACCTCCCCAGCTTATCTTCTATGTCTCGGTACCGTTGTGCCATAAGACAAATGTCGTCCGCGAAATCCAGATCTTCAAGCCTGTCATTTATACCCCATTGAATACCCCTCTTCCGTCCTCCCATTTCCTTCTTCATCACACTATCCAGGACCAACAGGAACAAAGTGGGGGAAAGGACACACCCCTGTCTCACTCCGGAACTGACCTTTATCTTTTCTGTTAATTTGCCTTCGTGTAGAACCTGGCACTCATACCCTTCGTACATCTCTTCCATGATTCTGATGATCTTTGTTGGAATTTTATATTCCTCGAGGTATGCTAAATGCAGAATATATGATATTAGGTGAAATGTTAAATGGTGATAGATATCCGGAGTTTGTAATTTGGAGTGATTATATGGTTGTAAAAATCAACTATGGTTAAATTGTAATCCTATTACAGGCTAATACTTATCTGGTTGTTTTCCTTGCTAGAGCTACGCGCAGTTTTCGTGTTCACTGTAAATCCAGGTGTGGTCGACTGAGGTAGGCTGTTATCTCAACGACACTGGCTTTTCCCTTTTCTCCCCCCTGTTCACATGTGCTGTGCGGAGTCAGTGCGATGTGTTTATGTGGGGTGTTGGCAACCTAGATAAGATGTATGTTATTGAATGAGGTGGGTCTACAACTGTCAAAGACCGTGGAACATTTCTCGCCACGCGTGGACCATAAGCCATTCAAACTTAGTGCTGCCCGGTCTTATGAGAATGTCCCGGCACCTTTAATACTGTCGCGAATACGGGCCTTGGTTTATTGCAGAAGAAAAGTACATCGTACACCTGATCCAGATAACGTTTACCTATTAAAACCCCCTATTCCCCCCCCCCCCCCTTGTTTTATCTAGCTTGGCTTTACTAACATTGAGACGGACCTAAAAATAATTCATCACGAATCGAAAGGCAGCACTCTTGACATAAAGGAAGCAATCGAGATACACCTAGCCAAACGAAACAATCCCAATAATCTAAATGAACACACGTTCATGGAGAGCTCACCCATCTTCACGCTACTAAAAACACACCCTGTCGGAAACAAGACACAACTTAGCGTTACAGCGGCGTATATAGGGTGGGGGGTGTCCGATGGGCCCGGGTCGCCCCCGAAATTTTTGTCACATATAATATTTGTTGATGAATTAAAACATTAAAAACTAATATAGTCGACTTATCATGTACTATTGTTACTAAGCGACGTATGGCAACGTTGCAAAGCAAGGCGACAGTAGAGCGATGTAAACAGTGTGACACTCGGTTTGCTCTGATCTTATGTGTAACAACATAACCTCTTATTACTCTCCAGTGCCTTCGCTCTTATGAACCTACCAAGAACAGCAACAAGTGCCCTTGAAGCGTGTGACAAAAGTTATCTCCCTATGTGATGATAGGCCAATAGAAAAGGATAAAATAAACTACAAAAAAACTTAATAAATATTTAGTAACTCAAGAATTAGTATGTAATGAAACTAACATCAATGACTACTACAATAAATTCTGTGATGTTATTAATAAAGGAATAGAAGCCTGTACTATGAAATACACGAATAAGGAGCCAAGTGTCCCATCAATAAAAGCCTGGATCACAAAAGGTCTTTTAGCACTAATATACAGGAAAGATAAGATATAAGCAAAAACCAAAGTTAAAAAACCATTTGCAGAAATTTTAGAAGAATATTATATTATTAGGAACCAAGTTACAAAACTTAAGAGAAACCTACAAAGAAACTACTTTGACCAAAAAATTCAAAAAGGCAAATAATCAGAGCGAAGTGTGGAGTGTTGTTAATGAGATGTTAAAGAGGCCAAAGAAGGGAAAAAATGAAACTGTCAAACTTATAGTCGACGGCAAAAATATTGAGAAAAAGGAAAATATATATGATGAAATTAACAAATATTATGTCAATATTGCTAACTGTATATGGGAAAATCAAGGAAATGGTTCTACCCCGGATATTACGAGATATAAAAATACTACTAGCACCAAGACAATCTTTATGTTACCTACCGATGCTAATGAAATACAATCAATTATAAACTCCCTAAGACACAAAAACAATATGAGGACAACACTACTAATGTCATGCTACAATTGTGTCTTGAGGTCCTTACACCATATCTCGTCAAAATAATAAATCTTTCACTGATGACTGGTATATTCCCTGATGTCTCTAAAGTCTCTAGGGTGGTCCCTATCTACAAAAAAAGAGACAAAACCCACCCATCAAATTACAGATCCATTAATATTATATCTGCCATCAGCAAGGTTCTAGAAAGCGTTGTTAAACAAAGACTTATGAATTTCTTTATGAAAAATGATTACTTTGCAAACTGCCAATATGGGTTTATTCCAAATAGAGGAGCTGATAGTGCTATATTTGAAGTAGTAACTGATGTAGAAAAGCCATTAGATGAAAACAAATTAGCTGCTGGTGTACTAATTGACCTTCAAAAAGCCTTTTATCTGGTTGACCATAAGATTCTCCTTAATAAACTAGAACTTGCAGGCATCAGAGGAGTGGCACATGACTGGTTCAAGAACTACCTCACAAACAGAAAACAATATGTTGCAATCGATAATGTAAAAGGATCTCAAATGAGAATCGACACTGGAGTACCTCAAGGTTCTGTCTTAGACCAATTTTTTTCTTGGCCTATATTAATGATATAGTATTATTAGAACTGCAAGGCAAGCTTAAACTATTTGCAGATGAAATTTTTATATTCTATCTGGGAACATATGAACAGGAAATTATGCTAAATATTAATTATGATCTCAATAAGCTGGTGGATTGGATGAGAGCACATAAAATGGTTATCAATATCTCTAAAACAAAATATTTATTCTTCCATAAACCATCATACAAGATTGAGACCACAAACATAGTCAACATAGCCCACAAAGAAATAGTAAGGGTTAAATCGGCAACATACTTACTGTAGGTATCACACTAGATAGTACACTAACCTGGGAAAATCATGTAGAAAATGTAAAACATAAAATCAGCCCTATAATTGGTATTATTTTCAGATTAAGAAATAGCTGTCTTACTAGCCAACAATTAAAAATATATACTTTGCTCTGATACATTCATATCTAATGTATAAGGGGCATTCAAATGAAACCCGGTCAGTGCGTCTAACGTTGCATTAGTCATACGGTGGCACCACGTAACTGCGTGTATGGTGGCACCATCTATTGATAGAGCGACTGCAGCGAGCGCAACGTTTGACGTTGCATAGCGACAGTGTGGTTTCACGTCGAAGAGAAGGTTGTTACACAAGTTACCGTCCACTACCGAACATGAAGACCAGTAGGCAGGAACGACGACGAGTGATTCGATTTTTAGCGGTGGAGGGAGTTGGAGGTCGTGAAATGTATTGACGGATGAAGGCTGTGTACGGTGGTACTGTCTGTGTCGTTCAAGTGTTGTGGAATGGCGCAACAGATTCCTTGAGGGGCGCGAGTTACTGGAAGACTATGCTTGTTGTCCAATAGCATTCTTCTCCTGCATGATAATGCCCAGCCATACACTGCCAATGCGGTGAAGACAACATTGCAGCAGTTCGATGGGAAATGATGGAACATCCACCATACAGTCCAGACCTTTCACCGTGTGACTTCCATGTTTATGAACCTCTCAAACAAGCTATTCGCGGACATTAAATCACAATGGTCGCCGAAGTGTGTGAATGGGTCCAGGCCTGGATCCGACAGCAGCCTAATAGCTTCTTCACAGATGGAATAGATCGGCTAGTGTCGCAATGAGATAAATGTGCCAACAGTTTTGGCGACTATTTTTGAGTTAATAACATCGTTACCGGCTAGTGTTGCAATGAGATAAATGTGCCAACGGTTTTGGCAACTATTTGTGTATTTATTTTTGAGCTAATAAAATAGTTACCATTACTTTACACAAGTGACTGGGTTTCATTTGAATGCCCCGCAAACATGAATTTCATACAGGGGTATTGTAAGAAGGAGCTGATAAAAGAACTTGAGATACTCCAAAAACGTGCAATAAAATCTATCTTTGGATTTCCTTGGCTCACACTCTCAAATGAATTATACATAGAACTAAAATTGTGCCACTGCAAAAACAAGTAGCTATGTCAGCAACAGTATTTGTATCCAAATTAGAAAACAAATTGATACACACCCATTTTACCCATGCAAATGACATTAATCATTATGCAACAAGAGGAGTAAATCTATTATTCACAGCCATTCCCAATCCATTAAATTTGGAACTAAAGGAATTATGTCCTCTATAATAAAGGAATATAACTCGCTACCATTAGGCATAAGGGAAAGTTTCTCTATAAAAACATTTAAGAGGAAAACAAAAGACTTCCTATTAAGGAATGAATAGCCCATATCCAATAGCCTTAAGCAATACAATGTATTAAACCAAATCACTTCTGTAAAGTTAGTCACTAGCAATCTAATATACCATTAACCTAAACAATATCATGTTACAAAAATTGTATATATGCCATGCTGTAACTATGCTACTTGATTGTCCCTAACACTCATTGGGACCTATGTAAATAAATAAATAAATAAATAATAAAATAAATAAATAAATAAACTTTCATGCCCTTATCAAACTTTTGGCAAATTTGCCTCTCTGCAGCTTCTGGTACTGCCAAACAGAGTTTGAGTTGGTTGATAACATACTTTAGAAATTCTACTTCTGAAAACAGACTCAACGGTCTAGTATTGTTTCAGAGACATACATCATTGCCGATGAAGTTATAAACCGATTTGGTAATGCTTCAAGAAACCTTGGCTTTATATTATAGTGCAAGTTGTAAATCAAAACAGTAATGTTAATTCTTTCCATGTAGACACTATCAAGTAAGCAAGATGATTGTATTAATAAAACCTAACAACAAATGGTCTTAGTTGTGTTTAACATTAACCAAGCATAAAACATCACAACAAATTGGTTGAAAAAAGTGATGCCAGATAGCCTTAAAACTCATCATTTTGCACCAATTTATATAAAAGTTTCCCGGGGGGAGGGGGGACTCCGGACCCCCTATTCTTTGGGGCCTATACCATGCCCCCTAACTCCCGGTTGGGCACACCCCAAAATAAAACTCTATATACGCCCCTGCTGTTATTACAAGGTACAATTCACATGTTTTGTAAACACCTAGGTTCGTAATGTTCAACCAACAGCAGGCCACGTGACCACCATGGACAAATACAGAGTTTTGAAGTACCCGAAACAATCAATAATAATGATAAAGGAACAAAATCAAAGTGCAGGTCATTCACTGAAACCAATGTTACATATTTCAATGACTTATTAAATAAGGAAACATGGTCAGAAATTTATAAACTAGAAAATGTAAATTACCGGTATAAATTTAATGCATTTAAAAGTAACCTAAAACACTATTTTGAAACAGCATTCCCCTTTAAACAAAGAACTACGGTATTCAAAATAACAAAACTAGCAATTGGATAACAACAGGGATTATAAATTCATGTCAAAGAAAGAAATTTCTACACAAATTATATAAACAATACCACACAACACCTGAATTCAATTTATACTATAAAAAATACACTAGCATATTAAATAAGGTAATAAGACTAGCAAAGAAAATGCATAATGATAATTTTATTTCCCAATCATCTAATAAAAACAGAGCTATGTGGTCCGTGATAAAGAAAGAAACTGGAAAATCTGCTAAAATACAAAGGGACATTACACTGACCAGGAATAATAAAGTGATTAATAATCCAAAGGAAATAGCAAACACTTTTAATGACTATTTTCTGGAAATTCCACAAAAATTATTAAATAACTCACAGGTAAATACACTAAATTCTAATGAAAAAATAAATATATGCAGTGATTCTTTATTTATAAATCATGTCACAAGTGAAGAGGTAAGAATAATTATCAAAGAGCTAAAAAATAAATTCTCTGCTGGCATTGATGGCATCCCTCATGCAATTTTAAAGAAATGTGCAGAAAATCTAAGAAATCCACTCACGCACTGAATAAACAGTTCAATTCTCTCTGGAACTTTATCAAAAGTAATTCCAGTGCACAAAAACGGTTCAAAATATTAATTAGATAACTATCGTCTTATTACCTTACCAACTGGTATTGCCAAAATTGTGGAAAAACTCATGTATAAGAGACTGATAAGTTTTAATGAAGAAAGAAAAAAAAAAGCTATCAAACTCACAACATGGATTCAGAACGGAAAAATCTACACAAACAGCAATGAATGTAGTAATAGTATACTGAAATTAATTGACAATAAGGAACATGTAACTGGCCTATTATTGGATTTATCGAAAGCATTTGATGTTGTTGACCATAAAATCCTCCTTACAAAACTAAATCAATATGGTATTAGAGGTCTGGCTAATAAATGGATAGAGTCTTACTTAACAAGGCCTAAACAAATACACTCACTGGCATAAAAAGCGAAACACTACGAATCAGACAAAACTCAATGTTGGACCGCTTCAAACCTGGTACAAATTGAATGTTGTGGCATTGCAACAATATGGCAATGTATTATGAGATAATTAGCCCATTTGAGAAGCTTCAGCGCGATAATTGATAAACATTGTTGATCGTGACAATTACAGCACCAATATTACTGTTTCCCGCCTTTGGACAAGAATAACCTCAGACTGCTGTCTTAAGGTTTATTCCTGTGAATTCTCGTGCCGCATATGTTTGTGGACATTTCGGCTAGTCTACAATAGTTACTCTCGCTCCTAAGTCAGATGATAATGGCTCTTTCTCCTCAAAACGCAGCAAGGGCAGTGGCATTAGTGGAGGATGGGTGCAGTATGCACTATGTGACAAACGTTGTAAGTACATCTTGTTATAACGTGTACAGGACTGTTAAAAGGTACCGAGAGGACAATATCTACTCCAGGAGGCCCGGTTATTGTCGTAGGAAAAGCAACACCGAGCGCGATGATCGCTTCATCGCAATGCAAGTTCTTCGTGATCGACACACAACAGCTGTGGAGGCCAGAAATCGCTTGCAGCAAGTACGGGGCACGAACATGAGTGAAAGGACAGTAAGAAGGATGTTATATGAAGTGGATTTACAGTCCAAGAGTCCCTCCACAGGACCTCTTCTCAGACATGAGCACCGCGCCGCTCGGATGCAATTCGCCAACATCCATCGAAACTGGACTGTGAAGCAGAGGAGCTCAGTGCTGTTTACGGATGAATTCCGATTCTGTTTGCCGGATGGGAGGGAAAGAGTATGGAGAAGGCCTGTGGAAGTTATTCACCCTGTACCATCTCTGCAAGGACACCGTTTAATGGAGGCTCTGTGATGGTCTGGGCCGGGATTACCACAGATACGTGCACGGAACTTCTGTTCGTTGACAATGGGAGCCTGACAGCCCACCGGTACATCAAGGAGATTTTAGTACACCAGGTCGTGTCTTTTTCACCTGTCATTGGAGAGAACTTTATCCTGATGCATGACAACGCTTGCCCACACGTTGCCGTCTGTGTACGTATCGGAATAAAGTCGGAATTGAACGCATGGTGAGGCCTGCTTGTAGTCACGACCTAAACCCGTTAAGAGCATGTCTGGGATATGCTTGGGAGACGTGCTAGGAGTCGTTTTCCTGACTTCAAGTTTCGCTCTAGGAAGAATTGGAGCTCATACCCCAAGAGAACATTCGAGATTGGATCCTGAGCATGCCTGATCGAATCACAGTTTTAACTGTGGCAAGAGGTGGTAATAGCCATTATTGAGCCAATGGAAATGTTGTGCAAACAAGTAGACAAACGGACTAAGTCGTAAAGTAATCATTCGTAATTATACAGTGTAAAGAAGCGGAGGACAGTAGGATGGATTCCAGGTTTCGACATTTCCACATTCATGTTTGTGCACTGTTGTGATTGTTATGATAATTAATTTGTATCAATTATTATGCGCCTTGGAGGCTGGATTTAGACAGCTCCTTAACCCGGTCCATGAGGCAATTATAATTGGCTACATGGATAATTCTTGCCAGGCACGTCCACATCGCGGGGGTGGGCAACGGTACTGTAATATACCATGGAACTACAGTATCGGCTAAGTTCTGGTGAGGACCCAGTCCTATGGGGTATAAAATAGGCCCTGTGCACAGGGTTACGTGCGAAGACCTCAACGGAATCTGCAGCGGAGAAGATGGACTTCGGAACGGTGGAGATTGCGGAAGAGGCAACCCAGTACTCAGGGAATAGTATGAGTACAGCATCAATCGGCAGCGTCTGTTTCCCAGGTTAGGGGCGGCTGCAAGGGCGTCTGTTTCCCATGTTAGGGGCGGCCTATATAATAGCTGGCAGTAGCTTCATAAAATGCCTTTGGGAGTGGCGACCCCATCGTAATAATAGCCTAAAATGGAAATGGCACTTCAAATGATTCGGAGAAGGTCAGGGCGTACCCTGCAGGCGACGCGCAGTTCTTTTGGTACTGGGGGAACTGTGAGAAATGGGCGACCAGTAACCAAAATGAAAGTGGGAATCATGAATGTCATGACCCTGACAGGCAAGGTGGAGGAGGTGGTAGACTTCATGGAGAGGGAGAATGTTGGATTGATGGGGCTGAGTGAAGTGAAATGGAAAGGTAAAGGAAGGAAGAAATTGAGGAAAGGATATACATTATACTGGAGTGGTGGCCAAGAGGCAAAAAATGGCGTGGGACTGATAACCTCGAAACAACTGGAGGATTATGTTGAAGTGGTCGAGTGTGTGAGTGACAGAATAATGAAAATTAGAATGAAGATGAAAAATGACATGATGGACTTCATACAAGTGTATGCACCACAGACTGGAAACAGAGAAGAAGATATTGAAATATTCCTGGAGGATGTAGAGAGAGTAATTTCAGATGTAGAAGTGGTGATCATGGGAGATATGAATGCACAAGTCGGAAACGAGAGACAGGGAAAGGAAGAAGTCATTGGACCATATGGATATGGGATAAAGAACCGGGAAGGAGAGGAACTTGTAAACTTTTGTGAAAGGAATGGACTGATAGTGGGTAATTCATGGTTTCAGAAGAAAAACAGCAGGAAAATTACGAGATATGGTTGGGGCGATAGAAGAACAAAATCAGTAATTGACTACTTTCTGGTGGAAAGGACTAATCTCAGAAAGCTGATAGATGTGACAGCTTTACCAGGAGAAGCATTTGATGGGGACCATAGAGCTGTGGTGGCAAAATTTAGATGGGAAAAGTTGGAAAATCTAAAGGAGATCAGAGAAAGTAAAATAAAAGTATGGAAATTGAAAGACAAAACTGTACAGGAAGATTTTCAGGAGAGATTGAAACAACAAATCCCAGTTACTGAAGTGGAAAACATAGAAGAGGAATGGTCCCACTTTAAAAAGGCATTTGTTGGTGCAGCAGAGAGTGCTTGTGGTAGGACGTCAACAAGAGTGAAAAGAGAAGGAGACACCGTGGTGGAATGAGGAAGTGAGGAAAGCAGTAAAAGAAAAGAAGTCTGCATGGAAAGAATGGAACTGAGATCAAACAGAAGAAAGCAAAAGGAAGTATCACGACAGCAAACGGAGGTGTAAGAAAGTGGTAGGAGAAGAAAAGAAGAAAAGTTGGAAGAATTTACACGAAGAATGGAAACAGATGTAAGTGGCAGTAAAAGGATGCTGTATGGACTTCTAAGAAGTAAGAGGAAAGAAAGAGTTACTACAAAGCTAGTAAAATAGGAACATGGAGAGTTGTTAACACACCCAGAAGAGATAAAGGGACAATGGAAGGAGTATTTCGATAAGCTATTGAATGTGAGCAATTGTACTGGTGAGATGGAAGTGACACAACCTGACGACTCTATAACAGAAGATGATATAACAATGCTGGAGGTGGAATTAGCAGTACAGAAAATGAAGATGGGAAAAGCAACAGGGGTGGATGAAATCAGTGTAGAAATGATAAAGGCTGCTGGACCTGTTGGTATGCAATGGTTGTATCGACTGCTAAAGTGTGTGTGGAAACGGAAATGTGTACCAGAAGACTGGGAGAAAGGGCTAATACCAGTGTTTAAGAAGGGGGACAAGAAGGTGTGTGATAACTATAGAGGGATCACCCTCATATCACAGATAGTAAAAATACTGGAAAGGATATTAGAAAGAAGAATGAGAAGAAAGGTGGAAGGAGAGTTGCAAGAGGAACAGTATGGCTTCAGGAGTGGAAGATCCAGAGTATACCCAATCTTTAGCTTGAGGCAGGTGATGGAAAAGAACTGGGAATATGGAGAGGATTAGATCATGACTTTCATAGATCTAGAAAAGGCAATTTAATATGATAGTGTCCCCAGAGAGAAGGTATGGGAAACCATGGTTAAGAAGAGACTGGGAAGAGAAATGTTCAAAATGGTGCAAGCAAAGTACAACAACTGTGTTAGCAGAGTACTGACCCCAGTTGGAAAGACAGATTGGTTTAGGAACAAGACTGGACTAAGACAGGGGAGTGTGCTGTCACCTCTTGTCCATAATGGTGATGGCTGAAGTTGTAAAGGAAACAAAGGAAGCATATGGACATAAAGAAATGAAGTTACTGTTATTTGCAGATGATATTGTGGTCTGGGGAAGGAATGCACTGAACGAAAATATTCATAAGTACGGCCTGAAAATCAGTATAGAGAAAAGCAATACCATGGTGATGACAAGAGGGGAAAGACAAGGAAAGGGCACTGTGAAAATTGGAAGTCAGAGTTTGGAAATTGTGGACACGTTCAAATACCTAGGAAGTGAATTGATGCAAACTGGTAGGTTGGACATGGAGATTGGCAGAAAGGTACAGCAGAGCAATGCATTCTATCAAAGTGTAAGAAAACTTGTTTGGGATAAGGAAGTACCAAGGAAAAGCAAGGAGGTAATGTATAAAGTGTACTATGTTCCCATATTAACTTATGCAGCTGAGACTTGGACCCTGACAAGCAGGCAAGAGAGTAGAATCCAAGCCAGTGAAATGAAATTCCTACTCAAATGGGACTACTGGTCAATTTCCGTTCCCTATACATGACAATAGGACTCCCTTCGTTAAATGAAAGACATTATTGCACATGCAGACAAGAAACCAAGAAGCAGATAATGGAACTGGACAAGATCTCCAATCATAACGGCACGTATTTAAATGTTGACGATTGAACAAGTCAAATGGACTTTCAGTACTTTTAATATGTGTTTTTTAATATGTTGTACAGTTTTAATGAAACGTTTTAATATGTGTTTTGTGAATGTCCTAGTGTGCATGCATTTTATTTTTGATATTGTTCAGTGTTTTTTGATGTGTTTGCCATTCATGCGATTCATGTGAGGCTGATGAAGGACCGATTTTTGTATGGTTCGAAACATGTACCTTACTTAGCGTACTAATAGCACAAACATAATTTGTATTGATTCGGCGGAAAGCTGCAAACTGATTAAATAACATAAAAACTAACCTCTCTGTACAATATCTGAATACTAAACTGAACTCGATGTGCTTTGCGTTACGTATTTTGAAAACCTGCACTAGCATGCACACAATAAGAAATACTTATTTTGCTTATTTCCATTCATACTTAAGATATGGGGTCATATTTTGGGGTATGTCACCAGATGTACTAAGCACGTTTAGGATACAAAAGAGGGCGATTAGAATTATGGCAAATGTAAACACTAGAGAATCATGTAGACCTCTGTTTAAAGATTTAAACATTCTCCCAATGCACTGCATATATATCTTTGAAAGTTTTTTTTTTTTAAGAATTTAATGAATAAAGATGTTTTTCTTAAAACAATCTTGAAGTTCATAGGCATAACACAAGACAAAATCAAAACATTCATATTTCACACACACACACACACACAAGCATATATCAAAAAGGAACTTTTCACACAGGAGTTAAATAATACCCAGTCTAGCCATAAATACTGTTACTAACTTTTGACACAAACTGTACAACTGGTTTGGCAGGTAAAGAACTACCAATGTGCACACGTTAACCTTGAACCATTGTTAACTTGTCTGTGAAAGAGGAAGCATCTAGCTCTAGGTTTCAACATGGAATGGGGTGATTATGAAAATCGTGTTGCAGTGATAGCATTACATAAAGTTGGAAAATTTCCAAGTGACATTTTCAAGACGCTGCAAAAGCAGAAAATCAGTCGTATGTTTGTGTACCGGACCACTGAGCGATTCACTGCAACCGGGACTGTAAAAGATCGTCCGAGGGAGGGTCGTCCACGCAGTGTCAGGACTCTAGCAGCAAAAAAGTCAGTGGCGGCTCGTATTCGGAGAAATGCGATGCGGAAGCAGGTTATCATGGCCCGTGAAATGAACATTTCAAAAAGGTCATTATCAAGGCTTCTGTCAGAGGACCTTGGACTACGGGCTTATTGCCGACGAACAGGACATTACCTTGACATGCGTCTAAAGAAGCTGAGAGTGCTTAAATGTCGACGTCTCCTGCAGCGTTACGCGCAAAATGGTCATCGAAACATCCTCTTCACCGATGAAAAGGTACTCACTATTGAAGAATCTTTCAATGTGCAAAACGACAGGGTTTATGCATCAACATCTCGGGAAGCCAGTAAAAAGGTTCCGAAAGATCACAGGGCCCATCATCCCTCCTCTGTGATGGTATGGTGGGGCGTGAGTTATTCTGGCACCACCCAGCTGCATTTCTGCGAAAGGGGTGTTAAAACCAGCGCCAGAGTGTACGAAAGCACAGTTTTGGAGCCTATTGTGAAGAACTTAAGTGGCACATTGTTTCAAAACCAACCCTGGACTTTCCAGCAGGATTCTGCTCCAGCCCACAAGGCTAGGTCAACTCAAAGGTGGCTTCAGCGTCATGCCCCGACTTCATTTCAACTGAAGATTGGCCCAGTAGCAGTCCGGACCTGAACCCTTTGGACTACAGACTGTGGTCAGTGCTTGAGGGCATTGTCTGCAAGAAGAGACACCCCACCATCGGAAGTTTAAAGCGTTCCTTATTGTCAGCAGTGGCGGATTTCCCCCTGGATGTCCTCCGTTCCGCCATAGACGAGTGGCCACAAAGACTCAGAGCCTGTACCAGTGCCAAAGGTGATCATTTCGAAAAGTGATTGGTGATTTGTGTAAAGAATGCCTGTAAGAACAACATACTAACAGCAAATTAAAATACTTCTCATAATATTTGCGTTTTTCACTTTTTAAGTTGTAACAGTATTTATGGCTAGACTAGGTACAATAAACTACCCCAGTATATAAAACTTGCCCCAAAAATAAAAACCTTTGATAGAATGTTGAAAGCTTATCTGCAGTGCCATTGTTTTTACTCTGTAGTTGAATATCTTAGCGTATAGGAGCGATGAAATCTATAATTATATTTTATTTTTCTATTTTAATTGTAATACCTAGCTGTAAGTTGTTGTATTTATAGAATGAAGTTTCCACATTATAATAGAGTAAGGTGTAAATAATTGTCCAATAAGATTGTATCTCTTAAGATCTGTTATTATATTAATAATAATTTATTAGAGCAGCCAATGGCCATACAAAAATAAAATAAAAATACACAATATGCACAAGTGATTGCGTTAATCCGTGCTAAGCCTTGCCAGTGAGATGTTCCTTTTTTGGCAGTCTAACGCATGATATCGACCACACTTCTGCCCACACCATTCACATGAACAATCCGTACCGGGTTCATGGAATTTCTTTGTAGAACACACTTTGTGATGAAAGCCATGCACTGCGTATCTAGTGATGGCGTGTCTAAATTCGAAGCCGAATCCTGACCATTTGCTTGATGTCATAGCATCTGTCATGTAGAATTCGCTCCATATTTCTTGTTTCTTAGCTCCTGTAGCAATTCTCTGTAGCTGTCTATAGAGGAGAGCATCAGCTAGTACCTCAGGTCCTCTAGGAAAAATGGCTCTCTCGCCATCTCGTATACCAGTCTTGATGGCGTAAACTTGGAGACCCCTAGAACTCTTTTCAGGAAACTTGCCTTAACTTTTTGGGACTACTATACATTGCGATGCATTCACGTATAAAATTCCCCTAAAACAAAATGGCGACTTCCGTGACGTCATCAACGACGTCACGAAATACTCCTCTAGCAAGCTTACGGGAAAAGCCTGGATAATAGGGGTTTTTGGGTGGGGAAACACCAAAAAACGAAGCTGCATTAAACAAAAACCTTTGAAACGAAGTGGGCATCGAAATCTGTAATTGACCTACATAGCTCAATTATTAAAGATTCCGATATAGGCCTATATAAAAATTTTGCAATTTTAGGTGATATTTTTAAATTTCCATATCGAAATCTGTAATTGGACTATGTAGGTCAATTACAGATTCCGAAACACATCGTAATTATTTTAATTTCACAATAATAAAACATTGCATCGAAATCTTTAATTGAGCTATATAGGTCAATTGCAGTTTTCGATACAATGTCTTATAAATATAAAATTAAATTAATTACCACGTGTAAAGTCATCTGTAATTCAACTATATAGGCGAATTACAGATTCCGAAACGGAATTTTAAAAATATAACCTTAAATTGCGTAGTTTTCGTATGAATCGGAATCTGTAATTGAACTATAGGCTATAGGTCAATTACAGATTTTGATACAATGTTTTATAATTATAAAATTTAAATAAATTACGATGTTTATCGTAATCTAAAATTCAGCTATATAGGCAAATTACAAATACAGATACAAAATTTTAAAAATATAACCTTATATCGGAATATTTTCGTAAGTATCGCCGACAATAATTTAGCTAAGTAGACCAATTACCCATTCCAATACAAAATCTTATAAATGTAACCCTAAATTAAAACATTTTCGTATGTACGGCGTATCAAATTGAGGTAGGCCAATAAATCAATTACAGATGACGAAACACAATGCATTTCGAAGGTTTCTTAATGCTCATTTCTGTTATTGAGTTGTCACCACCCAAAATAACCTATAACCAAGAATTTTCCCATAATCTTGCCAGAGAAGCATTTCGTCAAGTGGTTGATAACATCACAAAAGCAGCCAATTTGTTTTTATAAAAAAGTTATGCACAAACGATTGCGGTCTGTAATAATCGCCAATTGGCATCAGGACGGTACATTAACACATTTCCTACGCATACACAAACCTAACCTAGCTGCTGGCAGACGCATTAATTTCCATCAAAACCACAAACACAAATATAACCTATCGCTAACACATTGTAATATTCTTATAAAACATTGTGGTCAATAATGTTATTGACCCCACCACATAGCAAGAAATGGTTTTGTGTAGTTTCGTTTTTTTTTCTCCAAAGTTGTCAATAATGTTGCTTTTGCCCCCTCCCCCCGTTAGTTCGGTATTTTTATGTTTTTCAATATTGGCTGCAAATACTTGTATCTCATATAGAAATCACTATCCTTAACATGCTGTTTAATAACGTCAAAAAATGACCAATATAGATTCTTGTAAATGCCAATTTCTGCCTATATTTTACCCACCCTTTCCTATTTTACCAGGCGTATTCCACCACACAGTGCAACTTTACAATTAACTGCAACAACCAAAAGAAATATATGAACAACTTTATTAACCAATGGATCCCACAGGCCGTATTATTCCCCATGTAGAAGAGTAAGAAGAAGCAGTAATTATCATCCACACAATGCCTCACATAACACTTTCGCCACTTGAATGCGACAACTTACGGAAATCAACAATTTTCTTACAAATCACCAACACAACCCGCGAACACGTCACTGCTAATATCAAAATCTTGTTCAATAGGTTATACAAGGGACAAAAATGGCGAAGCGACTTCAGCGAATTCCTGCGCCGAACTGACCCTGGAACTGACGTAGTAATCAGGTGACAAACAACTCCAAGCAACCAATAGCAATACCAATACGTCAGCCATGACGTCGCGGCTGACCTCACAGAGGTCCCTAAAAATTCCCTAAACGCCGGTGTATCGCAAGGTATAGATGAACCAACTTTTTCAATACAATTTAGATCTCTTTTGTTTAGATGTTCCCAAATTATTTCAAGTCCATATGTTACTTTTAGCCTGAATAACTTCATTGCTGTTTTTAAGGATATCTGGTTGATTTGTGCAATATCACTTATTGCTATTGTGGCCGCTGAAGCTCTTTCCTTTATATGTGCAGAGAAAACGTTTCCGCGGGTCTGGAAAGTCATCCCCAGGTATTTGAACTTATTTACTATGTTTAGTTTTCTGCCGTTGCACATGATCCCTCATGTGCTGATAACCTTCCTCCTCTCCTAAAGATCATTGTGACAGTTTTATCCTCATTTAGGTTCAGGTCATTTTGTTTTGACCATACTGTTATTCCGTTGAAAGCTTCCTGAAGGCTGTCTTGGTGTTGTGATACTAGCACCATGTCGCCTGCGTACATGTAGATTTTTACACGGTTCTTACTGATTGCTTGGACGACGACATGAGTTGCCACATTAAATAGCATAGGGCTAATCGGGTCTCCTTGCAGTACGCCTATTGTCTGTAGGATGGGACTTGTTATGGTGATGTTATCACAAATCTTAACGTAGTTTTCGGATAGGTTGCCCTTCAGCAGTCCTACAATGTGATGTTTCCCAATCATGGCTTCTAACTTGTCAAGGATTATACTTGTGCTGATTGAGTCAAATGCCATAGAGAAATCTATAAAGATGACGTAGAGCTTCCCCTTCGGCATATTGAAGGCATCTTCGATATTGTCTTTCAGGCATTTAATGGCTTGTATGGTGGATCTCCCTGCTCTAAATCCGAACTGCTCTTCGGGAATGATGTGATCTACTAATATTGTGAGACGATTTGTGACTAGTTCCATTAATATCTTCAGTAGATTGCTCTCCAGTGCTATCCCTCGGTAAGAGTTGGGGTTGCTAGCATCTCCCTTTCCTTTATAGAGCACCTTTAATGTTGATTCTCTCCACCTATCTGGAATACTTCCTAGTGAGAGGCACCCATTAAATAGTTCCGTTATAGGCTCTTTGAGTACGGTCCAGCTGGCTTTATCCCTCTAAGCGCCAACGTACTTTTGAAAGCCTGTTTGGTTTTCATCTGAAAAATGCCAACGTAGTATTTATTTTTTATTATTAAAAGTAACAGCCATATTAATTCTTAACAAAAGGGTTCCCTTTCACCACAAGACTTGAAATAAAAGGCAAAACTATTGGCCTGGATAAAGATTATTGATGCGTGACTTCCCCCACTGTGCATGACAAAAACCAGGGGTGTTATCTATTAGCTAAGTGGGCTGCACTATCAATCCACCATTGGTCTGGACGAAAATATTGGTCTAGGCAAAACCATAACCCTCTTGTGAAGTTTTACCACAGCCATTTCCTTTCAGAATTTCTCAATATAGTTAGTTAAAGACTTACTGTTTTTGCAATAAACAGCCTCTTAATTTTAAGGCCATTGTTTCAGTATATCATTACAATCATATGACTACTGGCAATCAATAGGCATATTTATTGGCGCGCTTAACTGCCCAATGTTTACAAATGGTCATAAATGAACTGAGTAAGGCTTTATTCGTATAGGCCATCGTATTAGTAAACAAATAACGAAAATTTCAAGTTTCTACCTATAATAACAGCTGAATTATGAGTGTTCAAACAAACGCTTGCAAAAAACGGAAACTGGCCTTGGCGCTCAGTGGCAGGCAAATCGTAATAGCACGCGGCGCTCAAAGGGTTAATGTGCTCGTTGAATAACTGATCTGGCCCTCCAGCTTTCCGGCCCTTCCCTTCCTGTTATTATAATAAGTTATAAATAGTTATAGTATTAGTAATATATGCCTGTTAGTTCTGTTATTTTATAGATGTAATTTCTGACATGTCCTATATCAAAAATGTATACTATACATGTAATTGATCAAATGGATTTAATAAAAATCCAATCTAATCTAATCCAGTTTCACGAAACAGGTTTCTCATGTGTACACAGAGCCTACCTGTTGCAAGCAACTTCAGTTTCACATAACCAGTTGCATGAAACAGGTTTCTCCAGTGTGCACCCCGCCTACATAGTCGAACTATAGCTGGCATAGTTTTGTAACCCTATACAGTATAATTTATCGTGTTTGGAAACCCTCGGAGCATCCAAACTGCGTCCATTTCATTAAGATTAATATCAAATATCGCATTTCTGCTGCTCATGAATTGCTCTCAACTTAAATGTACAAGCACCATCAAGCACTACATTGCCTACGTCGAAGTAGGATTTGGTTTACGCACCATGGCCTGTCTTTCTCGCTGGCCATGGTTGTGAAAGTTTGTGTGTGTTGATTTTCCTTTAGTAATTATTTGGCTATTAGCTGCAATAAATATTCTATTATAAATATGCGTAGCCTATAAGTTATTGATACAAAATAAGACACGTAACCAGATATAAACTCATCTCACCTAGAGTGAATGTCAAAATTTCCCGAAATTCTTGCACTTTTCTGAATCGTGGTTCATTCCTCACGAACCTGTCGAAAACATAAATGCTTTAACATCAGCGCCATCGTCATTCGTTGATCGCCATATTGATTTTAAGCCGACAGTGCCGCCAACAGTTCTTCTTTTTGTCAAGTTTGTGGGCACAGTAACATTTTGGAAGTCAGCGTTTGGATATTGTGGACACGTTCAAATACCTAGGAAGTGAATTGATGCAAACTAGTAGAAGTGATATCACTGGCCTAGTACGCCTGGTCCGCCGCAGCGCAGCGCTGGCTCCGATCTGTGATGTAAGTTAGCATTGGCGCTTACGAGACTTAAAACCTTGGGACCTGTATTACATGTTAAAACACCGCAAGATATCCTCATAGGCACTAAAATGTTCGACATATCCACTTACTTACTTTACTGTGCCCAATTATAATTTAATAAGTCGTCTCCTGTAATAGTCCAGTTTCGACAATAAGCGAAGACAGAGAGCAAGTTCAAAATGCAACTAGTTTTGCCAGCTATCGGTAAATTAAAAAAAGAACGGAAAAATTAACCTCGCCATCAGAAAGGATTTCTTCACATTGTTACACATTTTACATTCCATTAACAGACTTGCAACAAGAAAAAAGCCGTACGAACGCAACTTTCAACTTTACCGCAGATTATTATAAAATTCAATAATAACCATAAATGTCACTCCACAAACACCAAAATCAGTAAACTACCATCATTTCAGAAGAACTTAACATTAAACAGACATAAAAGACATAGTCATGACCCCTTCATAGAGTAGGCTATTGTCTAAAACTGATCACGCCTCCTGCAGCATTACGGTATATATATGTTTTTTAACTCATTGTCTTTTTATCCTCATCCCTTTCTTCACAGAAGTAGTCTTTAATGGCATCAAGAGCATATTTATTTACACCATACTGGACAAATACTTAGGCAAATTAGGAAATATATGTGGGACAGAATATTGCCCCAGAGGAGTGCGTCAGGCCTCGGCAGCCGGCACAGTTCATATCCTCGCCGCTAGATAGGGGCTTCATTCATTCCATTCCTGACCCGGTCGGAGACTGGAAGCAGGCTGTGGATTTTCATTTTTCATGTGGGACAGAATAGTCTTTCAATCACCAGTTGGTTCTTGGGAGAAGTAATACTTCCTTCCCTTCTATCACAAATTTGTCAAATTTAACGATTAAATCTTCTGAAAAGTGAGCATCACAGATGTAGGACTTTTCAGTAAGTTCCCTATCCTTCCCTGGTATGACCCCTTTGCACTTGATAAAACGTTCCTTATCTTTAGGGGGTTTGAAAAATCGTCTGACCTCTTTACAGTCCCCATAGCTAGATCTACATCCTGGTACAACAGAGCAAGGCATGTTCTCTACTCAAATTAAGCACTCGTGAAAATGTAAGGGCTAAACTACTGTTTACTTACATTAAATAACAATAAAATTAACACACGAGGATAACGTCAACACACGACAAGAAATTACATTCCATTTCAGTTAATGCTTCCTACAATAGCATTTCAGGTATTAATACTATGAAGTAATAGTGTAAGCACTTGTATATCAATAAACGTTTGCACAGAACACCACCAAAACACTCCGACCGATTAAATACTTACTATATCGCACATAAACACATAAACATATGTGGAAATCAGCAATCTCAAGTCGACTGTAGCGCTGCGTAGCGGCGAGAGCCAACCCGATCCGTATTCATTACATGCTATCGAGGGAGAAGAGATCACACTTTATATTCTATTCGTTATGCTAGTAGGTTGGACATGGAGATTGGCAGGAAGGTACAGCAGAGCAATGCATTCTATCAAAATGTAAGAAAACTTGTTTGGGATAAGGAAGTACCAAGGAAAAGCAAGGAGGCAATGTATAAAGTGTACTATGTTCCCATATTAACTTATGCAGCTGAGACTTGGACCCTGACAAGCAGGCAAGAGAGTAGAATCCAAGCCAGTGAAATGAAATTCCTAAGAAGTATGATAGGAAAGACAAGGTAGATAGATAGATTTTTATTAATTCCATTTGATCAAATACATGCATTCAATACATTTTTGATATAGGACACGTCAGAATTTACATCTATAAAATAAAAGAACTAACAGGTATATATTACTAATATTATAACTATTTAACTTATTATAATAGCAAATCTTAATAGATACAATCTTATTGCACAACTATTTACACCTCACTCTATTATCATAATATGAAAACTTAATTCTATAAATACAACAACATACAGCTAGGTATTACAATTAAATTAAAAAAGTAAAATATAATTATAGATTTCATCGCTCCTATATGCTAAGATATTCAACTCCTGAGTAAAAACAATGTCACTGCAGATAAGCTTTCAACATTCTATCAAAGGTTTTTATTTTTGGGGCCAGTTTTATATACTGGGGTAGTATATTGTATAATTTAACTCCAGTGTGAAAAGTTCCTTTTTGATATATGCTTGTGTGTGTGTGTGAAATATGAATGTTTTGATTTTGTCTTGTGTTGTGCCTATGAACATCATTATTTGTTTTAAGAAAAACATAATTATTCATTAAATTCTTAAAAAAAAAAACATAATACTTTCAAAGATATATATGCAGGGCAGTGGGAGAATGTTTAAATCTTTAAACAGAGGTCTACATGATTCTCTAGAGTTTACATTTGCCATAATTCAAATCGCCCTCTTTTGTATCCTAAACGTGCTTAGTACATCTGGCGACATACCCCAAAATATGATCCCATATCTTAAGTATGAATGGAAATAAGCAAAATAAGTACCTGTATTTCTTAATGTGTGCATGCTAGTGCAGGTTTTCAAAATACGTAACGCAAAGCACATCGAGTTCAGTTTAGTATTCAGATATTGTATATGTTTATTCCATTTCAAGTCTTGTTGTATCCATAGTCCTAAAAACTTTGTTTCTGATTTATTTTCTATTTGATGACCATTTAATGTTATATTGGGTTTCGAAGGATTCCTACTGTATTCTGAATAGTGTGGAAATTTAGACATACTGTTTTTTTATAGTTTATTATGCGGCGATTATCTTGTGACCATTTGGTTAACTCTCCTGTAAGGGAGTCAGCAGACAGCTGTATGACCTGTTTAGTTTCACCTTTTATCACGATTGTTGTATCGTCCGCAAACAAAATTTCCTTATGTGAATGAACGTTCTGTGTTATATCATTGATATATAGAAGAAAGAGTAGTGGGCCCAAAACCGATCCCTAGGGTACTCCAAATTTAATAATTCCCTCATTGGACAATGTTTCATTAAGTAATTTGGTTCCATCATCCTTGTGTCACAAGCTTTCTATTTGTTTACGCCTTGTTAAGTAAGACTCGATCCATTTATTACCTAGACCTCTAACACCATATTGATTTAGTTTGGTAAGGAGGATTTTATGGTCAACAACATAAAATGCTTTCGATAAATCCAAGGATAGGCCAGTTACATGTTCATTATTGTCAATTAATTTCAGTATACAATTACTACATTCGTAAATTGCTGTCTGTGTAGATTTTTCCGTTCTGAATCCATGTTGTGTGTTTGATAATATTTTATTTTTTTCTATGAAACTTATCAGTCTCTTATACATGATTTTTTCCACAATTTTTTCAATACCAGTTGGTAAGGTAATAGGACGATAGTTATCTAATTAATCTTTTGAACCGTTTTTGTGCACTGGAATTACTTTTGATAACTTCAAAATATCCGGGTAAGTTCCTGAGAGAATTTAACTGTTTATTAAGTGCGTAAGTGGATTTATTATATTTTCGGCACATTTCTTTAAAATTGCATCAGGGATGCCATCAATGCCAGCACAGAATTTATTTTTTAGCTCTTTTATAACTATTCTTACCTCTTCCCTTGTGACATGATTTACAAATAAAGAATCACTGCATATGTTTATTTTATTATTACAATTTAGTGTATTTACCTGTGATTTATTTTATAATTTTTGTGGAATTTACCAGAAAATAGTCATTAAAAGTGTTTGCTATTTCCTCTGGATTATTAATCACTTTATTATTTCTGGTCAGTGTAATGTTCCTTTGTATTTTAGCAGATTTTCCAGTTTCTTTCTTTATCACGGACCACATAGCTCTGTTTTTATTAGATGATTGGGAAATAAAATTATCATTATGCATTTTCTTTGTTAGTCTTATTACCTTATTTAATATGCTAGTGTATTTTTTGTAGTATAAATTGAATTCAGGTGTTGTAAAGATAGACAGAGTGAGGAATGAAGATGTTAGGAAGGAAGTTGGGATGGCAAAACTAAATGAGAGAATTGAGAAAAATAAACTAAGGTGGTTTGGACATGTAAAGAGGATGGAGGAAAATAGAATACCAAGACAGATGCTGGAGGCGAAGTGCAAGGGTAAGAGAGCAAGAGGAAGACCTAGAACAACGTGGATTGATTCAGTGAAGAACAGTGTAAGAAAAAGAAATCTGGACTGGGACAAGATCATGGAAGAAGAATGTTGGAAGGAAAGAGGAAAGTGGAGAAGTGCCATAAATACCCCCAACCCGGCAGGAGCTGGATAAGGGGAAATGATGATGATGATGAGTAGAATATTTACCCATTCAGTAGCTTCAAATATCCTGGCAAAAAAAAATTCGTTCAATATAAAATCACATGTACACATATAAAACTACAGCCACAAAGTCAAAATATATTTTCATCCGATTTTAAACTTCACGCTACCGCTCTTAACCAAGCGAACGCGAAGTAATTAAATTATACTATATCAATAATCAAAGCCGAGCCAATCCGTCTCCGTGCTGGTTTGCTACACCAAGACCAACTACAATACTCAGACCTTAATGCAGGTATCGAAAGTGTGAAAATGGCGTATGCGGAAGCCACTGCCAGCTGGATCGCATCCCTCCTGGCTGCTTTAGTCTGCCTGCCCATTCAACGCTCAGAGGCGTACAAGATAGATTGCAGCACAAACGCACTGTGATCACCGCGGCTTTTTCACTGCCAGCTTCATCGCGTCCCTCCTGGCTGCTTTAAACTGCCTGCCCATTCAACACTTGGAGGCGTACAAGCTATATATTAATTGCAGATTTCATTTCTGATTTACAAAAGAGCACGCAGCAGTACGGCATTCTCAAATCCAAAACACAACTTCGCGGAAAACAAACAACAAACGGTTGAACATCGTAATTCAGCGAGGCTCCAAAGCCTTTCAAACTCAAAGCAATGGCTTCTTACCAAGGAAGTCAGACCGTACCTAACCTTACCGACAGTTCTACTCACAATGTGCTCAAGAAATCCCAGAAAAGTTATGCTTCTGCAATACAGTTAACACCGAATAAAGAACAGACTATTATTATTGACGCCATTAATATCAATACAAAACAAATATCTGCAACAGTGACTTGAAAAAGTGGCGATCACAGCGGGTTTGTGCTGCTCTTAGCGTCTATATTTGGAAACGAGGTTGTACGCATAAACCAATACTGTAATCGTTGAATGGGCTGGCAGTCTAAAGCAGCCAAGAGGGATGCGATCCAGCTGGCAGTGGCGGAAGCCCTAGATATTGCTTGTTTACATTCGTTGCTGGGATACAGTATTAGCTTTGATTAGCTTCGTTTGATGAAAGTTGGGATAAACTATTGCTCATCTGTAATTTTTAGTGTCTTCAGTATGTCTGTTAAGTCCAGTTCACGTTAATGTACTGCAATCGTGTGTAAATATGTGATAATACGCTTAATATGGACTGGTTCAATTGTGTGATGATTTTCAGTCGACCGATAGCATTGTGCCATTTACTGCAGATGTTGAAGTGCCTAAGACTAAAGCATTAATAGAATTGTCTCAAGAATAAACACCGCAATTATTTGCTAGTTAGTGACAATATAATAATAGCTTAGTACACTTCAGTACCGGTAGTGTCGAAATTAAGTACGTAAAGGGAAAACGCAATGAGCATCTATGGCTAGACTAAACCGTTGACGTTGAACGTTGAACGCTTAGCAACATGACGTATCTCCATAAATACTTACCAGTCTGGCAGATGATCTACACTGCTTTGTATACACGTCAAATAATACAGTGAACTTTTTTATTGGTTAAGGAAGATATTTCCCCTGTGCCAAACAGTGAACTCATTGTGTTCCGTCATTATTCATACTTTTGTGATTCTTACAGCTTGCCAGTTATTTTTATTATGATGTGTATAATAAAGTGTTGTGAGTAACTTGCCAATTATGTACTTATATTGTGACATGGTGTGCCGCGATAATTCCGTAAGAGGGAGATGGTGCTTTCCTACCTACATTACTTTACTAAATCAACTATTTCCAGGGTACAACTATTCCAAACGGTAACAGCGAATGTTTAATAGGTTAGATGGTAACATATTATCGTGTCCTTTGTGTGTGGTAATCTCCATAATTATGTTCAGATATCCACACGACGACTTCTTTGCATATTTCAATCAACTAATTCGGTGTGATGTTTTACCCGAGATTTTAGACAATTCTACGAGAGGTCTTAATTGAATTGTATCTCTATAGCGTTGGTTCGATTATTTCAGGCAACTATTCTCATTCCGATTGTGTACACAAATACTCTGCATGTGCTGGGACAGCATTTCAGTAACCGGGTACTTTCTTCTCTCCTACTTCAGAATCTGTTTGATTTTATGATAATAATATTAATCTATAATTACTGAACTTAAATACAAATCGTGATAACTCGCCAAAAATCTTCTTATTCACCCACAGAAACAGTGAGACTATTGTAGCTGCCCCTTGGGTGAAGACGAAGAAACCTATAATTCGATGCCAGCACTATATAGATAAATTAATCCAGGTAAGTCTTAATTATTGATGCATATTTCTTAGAAACATAGTCTCGTCTTGTGATATTTTTTATGCTCTTAGGTGAATAAAAATAATAATTTACACGAACGGTGACAACCCCGATGACATGATCTTAGCTATTGGTAGGGCAGCCATCGCCGCCATGTTTTTTCTACATTAAGGTCTGAGGATTGTAGTTGATCTTGGCTTCACCAAGCCAACACCACTATTATGTATCTAGTTTATGTCCTCTATGGAACTTGGTCGGAGTGTATATATGCTTTTACTCTGTGACAATGTTAGTTGTAATTTGTTCATTGTGTTAAGATGTAGATTCAGATGTGTGTGCTTATTAAAGTGCTATAATATCCTTTATTCAAAACACTATAGCTATAATGTGCTTTATTCAAAACATAATAGTTGGCGACGAGGAATTGGGACTTGATCCTCCGGTTCAGATATAGCCTAAATCAATGAAGTACGGTATTTACGTCGTCTGTTTCAACGGCCACGTGAGTAAAATCAAGAATCAGGCAAATCGACATGAAATGTACACAGAGTACTTGTAAACGATCCTAAGCAACTCATCGTATATTCAGCTACGTGTGCCTGCATGCCACATATTCAAAATAATATGTATCGCAGTTCGAACTTTGAGGTTATGCAATGTTTTTTTTTCTCGAGCCCAGGACAATATTCGGTCATCGATCACTACCCAGTGTGTTTTAACTCTGTTATCTTGAAACATTTTATTATATTTGAACTGTGATTTTTAAAATTATTTCGAAGTTCCGTCAAGATGGACGCAAATCAGTTCCAACAATTACTGAACATTTTTACTAATTCTCAAGAGAAGTTACTTGAAAGGTATCACGCTCACCAGCCCGTCACAACCCCACAAGCCACTAACATCACACCTTTTGAAAATTTTGATTCTGAAAAGGAAAAATTTGTGTCGTATTTAGAACGATTTGAAAATTACGCAAACTTCAACAATGCCACCGATCCAACAAAGAAAGCTCAACTCTTGTGTACATCAATAGGGGCAATTCATTATAACAATCTCTCTGCATTTTTAGGCCCTGATAAACCAATCAAGTCTCTCGGTTATAATGACCTAGTAAAGCATTTAAAGCAAATATTGTCACCTCAAGTCTCAACCGTAGTTTCCCAACACTATTTCTTGAACGTCAATCAAAAAGAAAGTCAAAATATTGCAGGATTTGTTGCCACTCTTAGAAGCCACTTACTAGACTGTGACTTTTATATTCAGTGTACATGTGACGCCAGAATTTCAATCGCGGATGTTTTTCTTCGTGCACAATTTATACGTGGCTTGCGAGATAATTGGATCAGAGAGAAACTTCTCCAGTCTAATGACACGAAATTTGATGATCTCCTGAAGAAGGCTATAGCCTTGGAAGCATCGCGGTATGAGAGTAATCAGCTGTCAAAACAGCTCACTGCACCGTCAGACACTATAGAGGACACAAACAAAGTAACAAAAGCCACAAGTTCATATAATGACCGAAGTAGGAATCAATATAGCAGTGATACTCAGTCACGTTTTGTTCAACAGCCTAGCCCAGGCTCTCACTCACGTTCACAGTCCAGGGGCCGCCGTAGTTCTGTCAATTATAGAGCACTAGGTATTGATGGATTATGCCTGAATTGTGGAAATTCAAACCACAGGTCAAGAGATTGTCGCACAAACAGAAACTCTCTTAAATGTAGGTCATGTAGGAAAGTGGGACATGTTGCAAAAGTTTGTATCACTACACTTCTTCAACAGTCAAATACACACAACATTGCAACTGAGAACATAGATGACAACTTGCATGACCACCCTGAAACCAATTTCGGGATAGGACAACTGGAATGCATCGAAGATCTCTTTGAAGTAGGACAAGAATCAGATAAATATTTTATCAGTGTTAAACTCAACAATAAATCACAAAGATTTGAAGTCGACACGGGAGCAAAATATTCACTCATCTCAGAGAACGAATGTTCAACCTTGGGTCTTGGTTTGCCATTGCAGCCAACAAATGTCTGTTTTCGATCATATTCTGATCATGTTATCAAACCCAGAGGAAAAATTGTTGTCACAGTATCATACAAAGGGAAAGAAATTGTTGCAGATCTTTTTGTAGTTCCGCAAGGTCATGCCGCATTGCTTGGTCGTGTTTGGATCAGGGGCCTCGGCCTTGATCTGAAGGAAATTGACAAGGACACAAATCATTCACTTCACACTGAATCTGTCAACTCAGTGCAGTCAATTCAGGATATTTTACATCAGTATAGTACAATCTTTGAAGAAAAAATTGGATGCGTTCCCAATATTGAAGTAAAACTGCAACTCAGAGAGGGGGTGAAACCTGTCTTCAATCGTGAACGTGATGTCCCTTTTGCTCTTCGGGAACGCGTTGAAAAGGAACTCGCTTCATTGGAATCAGAAGGAGTTATTTCTCCCACAGCTTTAAGTGATTGGGGATCGCCTCTTGTTGTTATCCCAAAACCGGATGGGGGAGTTAGGTTATGTGTTGACTACAAATGTGGAGTAAATTCAAGGTTGATTTCTGCAAACCATCCCATAAGACCAGTTAATGATGTTCTACATAGTCTTAGAAACTCAAAATTTTTCTGCAAGTTAGACTTATACAAGGCATATCTACATCTGAAGGTTGATGAAGAAGGTAGTATGATTCAAACTATATCCACTCACAAAGGAACCTTCAGGATGCACCGACTGAGTTTTGGCATCAAAACTGCCCCCTCAGAATTTAATAGGATATTATCACAGATCCTTCATGGTCTTCCAAAAGCTGAAGCTTATTTTGACGACATCATAATACATGGTACAACGAAGGAGGAGTGCACCAAGAACTTAATAGCCTGTCTAGAACGGCTTTCGAAAAATAATCTGCATTTGAACAAAAGCAAATGCTCATTTTTCAAGGAAAACATAGACTACCTAGGGCATATTGTATCATATAATGAGATCCGCAAGTCACCAGAGAAAGTTCAAGCTGTGTCACAAATGCCACGCCCTAAAAACAATGAAGAAGTGAGACGCTTCCTTGGTATGGTGACTTATTATGCAAAGTTCATTCCTAATTTTTCAACGAAGTCCCACCCATTACGGCAGTTATTGCGGAAAGGTGAACGGTTTTTCTGGTCTGCAGCCTGTGAAGCAGCTTTCTTGAATCTCAAGTCCGAGTTATGTAGTGAACGTGTCCTTACCCCATTCAACCCATCACTGCCTATCATCTTGTCAACCGATGCCAGTCCTACTGGTGTTGGAGCAGTATTAAGTCATGAGATGGATGGCCAAGAAAGACCCATCGCCTATGCATCTCGTGCCCTAACACCAGCAGAATGTAATTACAGTCAGCTTGACCGGGAAGCGCTGGCAATAATTTTCGCCACAACACACTTCTACAACTATATTTTTGCAAGAAATTTCATTCTTGTGACAGACAATGAACCTCTGTCTCGTATTTTTCATCAGAACAAGGGCCTGCCACAAATGACATCCGCAAGGCTCCTAAGATATGCATCGTTTCTCTCCGGGTTTGACTACACGGTAAGAGTGAAAAAAGGGAAAGATAACGAAAATGTTGACTGCCTATCCCGAGCCCCTGTTGCATCTACCTCGCCAAACATTGAAACATCAATAAATGCAGAAGTTTCACAACTCTGTGCTGAAACGATTCTTCAAGTGTCAAGTGAAGCCATTACGTACGAAACTATCCGTGATGAGACTATGTTAGACCCAGAACTTAGTGCCACCCTGCAACGTCTTCAAACTCAATCCTTGGATGAACCATATACAGTTGAAAATGGTATTCTATTCCGTCAAGACCGAATTGTTATCCCAAAGAAACTACAAAGAAAAATATTGGAAGAGTTACATTTAACACACCTCGGCATTGTGAAAACAAAACAGTTAGCAAGACGATATGTCTACTGGCCGCAATTAGACAAAGACATTGAGAAGCTTATCAAATCTTGTGAAGAGTGCGCACAGACTCGTTCAAATCCACCAAAAGCTCCAATACACCCCTGGGATGAACCAGAAGAAAATTGGGAACGCATACACATTGACTATGCGGGGCCATTTGATAACCACCATTTCTTGATGTGTGTTGACGCGAAATCCAAGTGGGTCGAAGTACGAATGGTGAAAGACGCTCCATCCACTGCAACTACTATCAGTCTGCTTGACAATATCTTCACCGTACATGGGTACCCGAATGTCCTTGTGTCAGATAATGCCACTATCTTCACGAGTGATGTATTCAGATCCTATTGCAAGGAGAGAGGGATTTTTCAGAAATATATTGCACCAGGGCACCCAGCAACCAATGGGCTAGCTGAGAGAAACATCCAAACTTTGAAGAGGCGACTTCGTGCTGCTGTAAATGACCCGGCACCATTATCGACTAAGTTACAGAACATCTTGTTTCAATACAGAGCAACGCCATTGGCATGTGGACAGTCTCCAGCTGAACTATATTTGAAACGTCGGCTACGTATCCGGTTGGATGCTCTACGTCCAAACCAAAAGAGCTTGACTACATCCAGTTTCTCACCCCCTGTTCGCTCTTTCAAAGTGGGAGAGAGAGTGCAAGTCCGGATTCACCAGAAAAACCGTGATATTTGGCAGTTTGGTGTTATACAAACTAAACTCGGCCAGCGTCACTATGATGTGAAATTGGATTCGGGACGAATTTTAAAGCGGCATGTTGACCAGTTATTATCGACTCTCGTGCCAAAGAAAGATAAGCATGTCACTTTTGCTCCAACAAATCCTCCTGTGCGTGGTGTTCCAAACATACCAACACCAACCCAGTCAAGACTAGAAAATGAGGATATTCCTCCTGCAACCCACACTTCAGATGATACAAGGCAGACCATCGTGCAACCAGATGAACGCCCTGATCGAAACAGCCTTCCACCACCTGCTGATAATTATTTAAGAAGATCAGCCAGAGACAGGCGACCTCCTCAGTATCTGCAAGACTATGTGCCCAAATGAATATGAATAGTTCCTTTTATTTGTTTTTATATAAGTGGGGGAGACTATTATGTATCTAGTTTATGTCCTCTATGGAACTTGGTCGGAGTGTATATATGCTTTTACTCTGTGACAATGTTAGTTGTAATTTGTTCATTGTGTTAAGATGTAGATTCAGATGTGTGTGCTTATTAAAGTGCTATAATATCCTTTATTCAAAACACTATAGCTATAATGTGCTTTATTCAAAACATAATAACCACCTAGAAAGAAAGCCTTGCAATACGATTTATGACGTCATAGCCTTCCGGCCGTCAGCGAGCGCGCTAACCAGCGCTGCTGCTATACACAAGCTGTGAGGAAACGCGACTGAGTGTTTATGTATCAAATTACGTTCTACAGACGCGAATAAATAAATAACATAACCATAAATTAAACATATGGTCAGAAGTTGATGCGATCGATACATAGCTAATAAATCGACGTTTTCGATCATAATCGATAAGTATGCATTTCGAACCTTGCGAGTGTGAACTTGACCGAAAACACTGATGTCTCAATAAATGCGATATATAGAAGAATTCAATAGAAAACTTGAAAATTATTCACCCCATTTTAACGTGAGATGTCGACTGCACAACGAGAAGAAAAGACAGAACAACAAATAACCAATTAATCTGTAACAGTTAAAACAGAAATTAATATCTACAGTATAGTCAATCATATCTGTCCAAAGGTCCAGGTTTGATTCCCATCTATGCCGAGATATATAATTCTAGTTAGTTATTGTTGATTATTGTTGTTTCAAGGGGTGCAATTACGAGGTCATCTGCCCCTAAAAATACAATTCTGATTTGAGTATGAAACGAAATTCACTCAGCCTCATGAGTTAAAACTAAACTGAGAAGAAGTGGGTTCGATTTCTCCTTTCTCCTCCAGGTAAATGCTGGGAGTGTTCCTAGCAGAAGACCCTGGTCACCTCCTTCCTAAGGGAAGATTACCTCGTAGTTCCTCCCCTTAAAACTACAATGCCTAACCTTCCCAATTCTAGCATCACAATACACACATACAAATTCTACCCATATCCAAGTACACATGGCTGATGACAGTGATGTCATAACCCACTTACAAAACAACATCAACAACTAGTCACAGAAAGTTTTCATCCGTGATAAGAAAACAGGTAGTAATGGCATGCCTATGGCAGAAAAGGTTACCTACTGAAATGGAACAAAGCAGCAGTCATGAGACATGAGAACATTTATAAAAGAGGAAACTTGTTGTTGTTGATGATTCATATAGGGGCATGATGATGTGGTAATAATTTAGAAACAAACACTTGATACAGAGACATCCTACAGTAACAGTTTTCATATGGCAATATTTACAATATCAGGTATGGCATAAGCTTACCCGACAATACATAAATCATGATAATTACCAGTGATCTTAGCACTTTGTTTTCAACAGAATAGAGTGAGTAATCTGCAAAAACATGTTGTTCTCATATTTTCTATGTAACACAAACTGTACTGTTTTGTAAAAAAACCTAAAAGATGACCATATCTATCCTTCACTAGTTAAATAAATATAGATTTTTCAAAAGATCCTTTCCACTTTTCAATACAAAATTGTTGTATTCCCTATTATATTGGTAGCAATGAATGAAAGTAGGACGAGTGATAACATTCGCTATAGTACATGAATTAGCCAAAATACCTTATCAAACGATATGAAATAAATCAGGGAATGATGTTTTAATAGACGTTTCCTCCTCCACTGTCTGTGACTCACCCAGCCATCCCAAATAGGATCACGACTTATGTAGGCAGAATTCCAGCTGTGGCCACCATTGTCCACATCAATCATCTTCAAACCGGTATTGCCAACCTCACCCTTACGGTACTTTGCCGCACCAACAACCTTCGATTTGTCCAATCCAAGGGTTTTTGACGCGTCCAGATCAATGGTTTTGTATCAACCGTGCCCTCCTGGCTGCGCTCAGCCAAGGCCGCTCCTACACCCGACCATTCTAACCTTCGTTTTGTGGTATCCAATGGTTTTTGACAATGGTTACAGCCTAACGCGTCCAGATCAATGGTTTTGTGTCAACCGTGCCCCGCTGGCTGCGCTCGGCCAAGGCCGAACCTACACCCGACCTTCTACCTTCGTTTTTCCCAATCCAATGGCGCTTGACAATGGTTACAGCCAACGCGACCAGACCAATGGTTTTGTGTCAACCGTGCCCACTAGCTGCGCGCAGCCAAAGTCGCACCTGCACGCGACCATTCTAACCTTCGTTTTGTCCAATCCAATGTTTTTTGACAATGGTTACAGCCTAACTCGCCCAGATCAATGAGTTTTGACAATGGTTACAGCTTAACGCATTCCGATGATTTCTTTGATCAACTGTAATAATAATATCGTATGGCCTCGGGTGCCTGGTGCAAGCTTTGTTAATTGACACCCAGAGGGTAGCTTGCATGTCGAATTTTGTCATTCCTTTGAACGCTACGAAAGTCAAGGAGGTTAGATATCTAAACTCCTTGACACTATAGCGCTTTCAAGTAGAGAATGGAGGAACTTGTGTTGGCGGAAAATCCCGAGATTAATTTTGCCATTGAACATGCCAACAACATATGACATGAGTGTCATGATTTTTGTCGCCTTCAAAAATCACTTACCACGACCAGGGGCGAACCTGCAATCTTGGGGTTGGTAGTCCGACACTATAACCACTCACCCACCGTGGCAAGCTTGATCAACTGTGATTTTGTATCTCACATGTTGGGAACAATGTGTGCGCCCCGGTGCGTGCCGCTAGAGGCTGTGTTTCTATCTCCCAAAATTTTAATAATGGCACCCCGTCGTGTTCGTTAAGCCGCCATTATGGTGGCCGGCACGGCCTAGGGTGGGGGCTTAACGAAGACGAGTGAATCAAAACTTTCTGAAACTTTTCCGAGCATGGTCTCCGATCAAAACGTCCCTGATTGGTTGAGCACTTATTGGGTCCTTCCCGCCACTCAGCCGCAATCAATTCCGCCATTAACCTCAACTTAACATAACCTAAGTTACTTAAATTACAAATATTAATGTTGGTGAAGGGTGGGTGACTTGTGGATTAGATAAGCCATTTTTAGTGTTGCTTTCTATAGATTTGTGGGTGGTATTGTGTTTTTTTGGCAATCTCGTTATCTTGTAGACATTAAGATAAATAGTTCTATTTCGGGGGCCTATCACTCAGTAGCAGTTTATCAAAACAGTAGCCTACTATTACTAATAGCTGTACTTAATGAAGATTTTTCTGCACCTTCGCGAAATAGTGACGGTGGTTTGAGATTATTTTTGACTACCATTATGGGGTTTTAATAGTTTTTCATAGATCATTTTTGTTGTCTTGTAGGTATGATTGATTTGACATGTTAGGCCTGCATGTACAGGTTTTTTCTGGTTTTGGAAATAATGCTCATTACTATTAAGTGCAACCGTGTTGACCGACTGAAAGACATTGAATATTTCGTTTACTAAGGCAACACTGAAATATGGGTTCCAACACGATATGGACTTGGAACTTATGTTCGCTTAACAAAATAATGATACATGAACAAGTCATTCTTGTAATCTCTGCAAATAATAAAAATATTTCCCATCCGATATAGGCCTATTCATGTTGAACGGTAGAAAGTTATGAACCTTTATTAAGGCAACACTGAAAAATGTTCATTTTGATCTAGCCTACTTACTCAGAGTCATCAGCATCAATGTCCCTAGAGGTTCAGTTTTTTAAATTCTCCCTTTCCTATGGTCAAATAATACATGAATGTTCTCTATTTTTCTTAAAGGGATTCAATGACCTTATGCTGAACTAATTAAGAATAGGGCATGTACCCCAACCCCTTAAAATATGAAGTTGTCAGGATAAAAAACATGTCTATAGACATCAGAAACTTGAGAACACTGAGATCAGGAGAATGTTGATCAACCATGGATGCTAGACCAGAAAGTCTTAAAGAGGAGTGTTTCATTTAGAGGCTTGGGACATCATAATCAAGACCCCTGTACTTGGGTGTGTGCTCAATCTGTTTGAAAACCCATTGACAGATCATGAGTTAATCTGTGGCTGGAATCCACTCATTCCTATGCTAAGCTGTGAGTACTGGGCACCATTAGTGTTCTGTAACTACTGTATCAATTTCTGAAAGTTGTGTCATAGGCCTATGCATAGACAAGTCTCTGAGAATGTTCTCTGAATGGTGAATACCAGTAGGCTAGCCAACTTAGCTGCCTCCTTCAATAGCATTTCCATGCACCTGGTTAGTTGGTGAAATGAAATTGAAAAATCACTTGAATGGTTCAAGTTGTCCTTGATTGTCCTCGTGGAACAGTGTACATGTAGATGGAAGCAATGTGAGACCAACCACTAGGTAGCTTATGTCCCATTAGTTGGGAGTGTTAGGGAATGGGAGATTGGTTCAACATGTCAGCCTATGTTGTATATTTCATTAATGTATGGGATCTAAAAGTTTATCATAGGAATATTAAAGCAAGCCATAATATATTACCAGTTGGTCAATTGGATACAACAATTCGATGAAACATTCTGTTAATAATTAGGAAGTGTCTTAGGTATGGGTAGTTTATTGGCTAAGGAATAACCCACCCACCAAGGGAAGATGATTAAGAAAAGGAAGTAGATTTTGGACTGGAGAAAAAGGATAGGAAAGTAGGAGGAGAGTCCCACAAAAGTTATAAATTTAACCTTAAATGCACTTAGAAGCGGTTGCCACCGCAAATCCGCTCTCAGATACCTAAAGTGGGTAAGAGCTTGGTCTAAGCTGACGGGAAACACAGCTAGAACTTGGGCGGTTAGCAAGAGAGTGGCTTTAGTGTAATCCCTCTCAAGCATGTATCTGCGTACTATGGGGAAGAGTGATGGTCTGGCAAGACTGAGAGTAACAAATATATAGTATGCCTGTTCAAAGCAATTCGTTTTTGCAAAGTAATTCGAAGAATGCCAATGATTTGAATCAGGTTTGGTATTTCCAATGTTCAAAGTTATGGAGTTCCTGAAAAAGCGACCAAGTGCTTCCAAGAAAGAAAATAATAAAAGATTATACCTTGGGGAGGAATTTTGGTAAATGAACCAATGGTTGCATTTGGAAATGGCTAAGCTTTTACTCAGCGAGGAGCCGGCTAAAAGTTTAGACAAAGAAAAACACTTATCATTTAGAAAACTGACCATAAGTTTTCGGAGAGGATCTCCACAAGCAGGTAGCTGGCGTAGCGAGCTTTACTTGCCTTACTGGCCCGTTAGAATTAGCTATTAAAGTTAAAAGAAACTTTAATGAGGTCACCACTAAGAGTTCTTGCTCAAATGCAACAAGTGGTGAAAGCCCTATTAATGGATTTAATGGCATTTAGTCGGGAGAGCCAAGGAAGACAGGATTTTGCCTAACCGTTGTATTAGAAAAATGAGAAAGCGAAAAATATTCGTAATTAATTTAACAATTCAAGAGAAGTTGATTACTTTAACAAATATATAATATCTTTTTGACAAATATAGATCGTTTAAACCTTTTAACAACTGGGGTCGCAGACCTCCTAACATTTAGAGATTGCTCCAGGCAAATAACAATTTATGAGGTTTCAAACCTTATATATGTACTAAAATCCTTGTAAGATTTAAAAAATACAAATAAAAGGCTTAAAGTTTAAACATCAAATTGAGTACAAGAAGTGTACTTTAAGGAATTTACAAGTAATTATTTTAGAAAAAGTTACAACTTTGAAAATAACAAAAAAGGAAGCGAGTAAATGAAGAAGAAGTTCCTATTACTTCTTATGTTTATGCTGAATTACTTCTATTACTATTATACAAAGAGGGGCAGGTCACTTACTGTGAAACCTGAAGAAAAAAATCAACAAGGAAAGTTCTAGACTTCCTGTATTTAGAGAGGAATCACTACATAAATGGAGCAGGTACCCTTTCGTGAGACCTAGAAACAACTCACTAATGAGTTAAAAGAATTGTATTCTCTCGTTATAAAAGAGAAACAATGTGAGCTTGAACCGTGTATAAACCACGTAATTATACAGAAATTAAGTAATGATAAACCAGCAAAAATGGAAGGGCACTTCGATGAGTGACACCTTATGGAGAAGTTACAATTTTATTAATATGTTTTGTTAGTAGAAGGTTGAGGAAAGATCATTGGGATTTAGGATCAATGTTCCTGGCCTGATTTTAATGTAAACGGACGATCGCGACGCGGTCGAAAAGTGGAGCAAGCACTAGTTATCACTATAGTCTGTAAAAAATGTATGCAAAGTTCACTGTAGAAACACGGAAGTTTATGAAAATAAAGTTATTACAATGATGAAGATAACTGATTGCACTAGTTAGGCGAGAGTCTATTTCTTGAGAAAGTTGGGAATTACAATTAAATGTACCATAGAACATTCCAGCGGTGGAAGAAAGTTAGCTATTGAGCTTTTAATTCAAAAGTAAGATTCTTCAATTATGAACAGTACTCTCACAAGTGAGTGAAAATACATGACGACAGGACTTGTAGATCAAGTACAGAATCTGGAAGGTTCCAGAACGATCTTTATAGAAAAATGGGGTCAAGAAAATCCAGCGGAGGAACTTGCTTTGTAATTTATAGACAGCGGGTATTAGATAATATCCCACGTAGTGAGAGGATTTCTCATTTGAATAGCTTAAGAAAAGCTCTTTTTAGTAAGGTTGGCTTATACAAACAAAAGCTCAACATGGCAAATCCCACGAAGAATGATTTTTGCCCCAAAATAAGCAATCTCACGCTGTCTATAAAACATCTTTAATAGCACGTGAAAGTTAAAACCATGGAGATGAGGTTAAAACTTTAAGATGGTACTTATCTAGATTTCATATAGAAGGTGAAGTTCCCCTTGACGATAACTACTTTGCCAACATGGCGTAGAAGAGAGTTTGCCTCTTGGGTTGAGGAGACTGGCTCTAGTTGAGCCCTGACTGATCGAGTCAACTGCCGACTTAGAAGTGAGACCTGCTCAGCGGAGCACGGAGGGTCCAAGGAAGGGGAAAAGAGTGGGGGGTAGGAGACAAAAGGAGAACATATAAACATTGCCAACATTATAACAAAAAAAGATTTTCCCTTGATGAGCTGGTCTTCAAAGAGTTGATAACAGGCGATACTAGCACAGCATGGTGAGTGAAAAAGTAGACAGAGTTCTCTTGCTCATGGAGATAATAGCTGGCGATGGCAGCAAAATCTGGTGGCCAGATGGGGAAGGAAGTCCTCTTGCACCAGGAAGAGTTGAAGAGCTTCAGAGATTCGCTGCTAGATAACGCTAGGTGGGTCATGGAAGATATATATCTAGAACAGACTCATAAAAGACATAAGAGACATGAACCAAAGAGAAAATAGAAGATCACTGTTGGTGTTTGACAAAGAGGAAGGAAAGAACATGCAAAGAGCATTAAAAATTGGATTATCACGTACCGTGTATTCAAAGAATACACCATACTGGGACTAAACACCAACAGAGAACAAATAAACGGTTACACATTCAAAGGCAACGGAGCGATCAAAGACAGTGGTCTTGTGATCGGGCCATTAGTGGTAAAGATTTTGGCCACCCTGACTCTCCCATCTCTTCCAGGATAACACTCGGTCACTCTACCAGAGATCCAGACTAGGGGAGGAGAAACATCCCTAACCAAGACCAAGTCCCCCACATTAATGTCGGGACTGGAAAGAAACCACTTCTGTCTCCGTTGCAAGGAAGTTAAATATTCCAAGTTCCACCTCTTCCAGAAAGAATTACGGAGGGCTTCAAGTTTACGCCAAACAATAGGTAAATTAGAATCCCTGAAAAATTGGGAAGAGGAGGAGGAGCAGAAAGAGAAGTGCCGATAAGGAAGTGACCAGGTGTGAGTGGAAGCAGGTCATCAGGGTCATTGGAAAGCGGAGTTAATGGGCGAGAATTAACAACACCTTCAATCAGAACGGACAGTGAATTGAATTCTTCATAAGTCAGAATGCGATTACCTAAGACTTTTCTTAAATGACGTTTAGTGAGCTTTACACAAGATTCCCACCTACCACCGTGATGAGGAGCGTAGGGAGGTATAAAGCGCCATTTGAAACCTTTTGAATAGGAAAAATTAGAAATTTGTTCCATGGCAGGAGAGGAAGTGAGAGCTTTCTTCCACAGGGAAGCTGCGCCCTGAAAAGTGGAAGCGTTATCAGAGAACATCTCTGAAGGAACACCACGCCTAGCAGCGAAGCGAGAGACAGCTGATAAAAAGTAAGAAGTAGAAGCATTCGTTACTAGTTCCAAGTGGATTGCGCCTGTAACCATGCAAACAAAGAGAGAAACATAAAGCTTACCAAACAATTTGCGTTTAGCTTCAGGAGAGTTTCGTTGATATTGGAACGGACCCATATAGTCCACACCAGTTAAAGCAAATGGGCGTATAGGAGAAGAGCGAAAAGAGGGCAGATAGCTCATTAATTGAGTATTAATTTTAGGTTTCGCTTTAAAGCAAGGAATGCACTTATGAATTACAGAAGAAACTTCGTGAATTCCATTTATGATCCAGTACTTTTCCCTTAAGAGGCAAAGCAGAGTGCGTGTACCAACATGCAGATTACGATAATGAAAGTCACGTATAATTAAGGAAGTTACGTGATGTTTGGGAGGCAAAATAACGGGATGCTTTTTGTCCTCAGAGAGCAAAGATTGCGAGAGCCTACCACCTACCCTGAGTAACCCATGGTCATCAAGGAACGGGGCTAAAGCACGTAGACGACTGGATTTGGGAAGATCCCTTTTAGAAGAAAGTAAAGACAATTCAGAAGAAAAGGCTTCTTGCTGTGTCAGTTGTAAAACCTTAATGGTAGCGCGATTCAATTCATGATTGGTAAGGTGTGGTTTGGGGAGAAGAGGTTGGTCAACCACAAGATATTTCCATCTAAGGAGATAGGCAACAACTCGAATTAATTTGTGAAAGGAAGAGTACCGGGACAACATGGGATGAGAAACGTTGGAAACAAGACACGAAGCAGTAGGTGAAGATACTTTAGCGTCAGGCAAGTTGGAGTTTGTAGCTGGAGGTTTAGAAGGCCATGAAGAAGAGTCTTCAATTAACCACGGGGGCCCATGCCAGTACAAATGGGAAGTTGCCAATTGAGAGGGTGAACAACCACGAGAGATAATATCGGCTGGATTATCAGCACTGGGCACATGCCTCCATTGACATCCAGAAGAAAGAGTTTGAATTTTGGAAACCCTGTTTGCAACAAAAGTTTGCCAGTGAGAGGGGTTCTTAGCGATCCAAGAAAGGGCGATCATGGAATCGCTCCAGAGATAGATTTGCGAGAATTCGACTTTTAATACTTCCCGTAATTTCTTAACAAGTTTTGAAGCCATGAGTGCAGCGCACAGTTTGAGTCTAGGCAAAGTGATAGTTTTAAGAGGAGCGACCTTCGATTTGGCACAAACAAGGTTGGAAACTGAAGATCCATATAATGAACCGTGATAAACTAAATATGCGCAGCAACCATAAGCTTTTTCGGAACTGTCCGCGAACAGATGAAGAAAAAAGGATGCATTAGAATGAGCGTTAATTAAATTCCTAGGAATTTCAATAAGGGAAAGATCCAGCAGATTGCTGCGAAACGAGAGCCAACGATTAAGAAAAGAAAGAGGGACAGTGTCATCCCATTCACATTTGAGCGACCACAGCTCTTGCATAAAGAGTTTGGCTATAACGATAACTGGGGCAAGGAATTGAAGCGGATCAAAATTTTTTGCAATTTCAGAGAGGATTTGTCTTTTTGTGTTAGGAAGCTCTTCTGCGAGCGAAACTTTATAGATAAGAGTGTCAGTGCTAGTGCACCAATGAACTCCTAGAGTTTTTATGGATTCGGAGTTTCCACAAATTTCGACAGAAGAAGGGTCTACATCTTCGATGGGAAACTGAGCGAGAAACTCAGGGGAGTTGGAATTCCACTTATGGAGTGGGAACCCTCCATTCCTTAGCAATGCTTGAAGTTCTAACGACACAAAAGAAGCTTCCTCGAAAGTGGGGAAGGACTGCAAATAATCGTCAACATAGAATGACGTAGTTAGTGCTTCAGAGGCTTTGGGATTAAATGAATGACCATCTTGTGAGGCTAGCAAGTGTAGGGATCGAATAGCAAGGAAAGCAGAGGGGTTTAAGCCATAAGTAACCGTTTTTAAGCGAAATACCTTAATAGGCTTGCTGATTTCATCACGCCACAAGATTCTTTGGAGATCTCGTTGTTCCGGTTGAATTAAGACTTGACGGTACATCTGTTTTATATCGGCTATGACAGCTATGGGAAATAATCGAAAGTTTAAGAGTATAGCAGATAGATCTGATTGAATAGCAGGACCAGAGTAAAGAGTGTCGTTAAGGCTGTTGCCATTAACGTCGGGTGATGAACCATTGAAAACAACTCGAATTTTATCTTTTACAAGGGGGTTTTTCCACGCAGGATGATGATTTAGATAAACCGTTTCAAGTGGAGGGTGCAATTCATCCTCAGATTTGTTAACGACTTCCATGTGATCCAAGCTTTCATACTCAGCCATGAAATCAGAGTACTGCTGTTTAACAAGAGGTTCTTTCTTGAATTTGCTCTCGATAGCAAAGAGAGCTTTTCGAGCTTTGGGCTGAGAATTAATAAGTTTTGGAGGATTATGTAATCTTGGCATTTGAACAACGAACCGGCCATCAGAAGAACGAGTGGTGGTGTTCAAAAAAAGTTGCTCACAGAATTCATTTTCTGAAGAGGTTACTTTAGGAGGATCAACATTTTCAAGCCTCCAGAACTGTTCCAGGTCAGTATTGGAGAAGTAACATTGCGATGCAGGTTGGGGAGAATAATGGGGAAGTTGACCTGTGACGATCCATCCAAAGTTAGTGTCTCTGGCGACCACGTTTGAGGATAGCTTGCGAACCTGTTTGCGAAGGCAATTCCAGAAAACATTGGCACTAAAGAGTATGTCAATAGGGTTTTGCATGTAAACAAAGGATCGGCTAGCCTTAAATGCGAGGGAATATTTAACCCTGAAATATCCACAGAGTGACTGGGAGTATCTTCTCCAATGCTATTGAGAATGAGACAATTAAGTTTAAAGAAGTTGTTTCTATGACAAATATCTCTTATGGTTAGCTTCGAGAATTGTAAAGCTTGCGATTTTGAGCTGTTGATGCCCGACACATTGATAGAAGTGGGGTTTACAGGTAGGCCTAGTTTTCTAATTAAGGAATTAGACACAAAATCGTGAGTTGCCGCTGAATCTAGAAGACCGCGTGCACGAATCCAGTTGCCAAAGTTATCCTGAACTTCGATTTGGACAGTAGACAACAATACTTGAGCACTGCGAATGGACTTGGCATTTTGAATATATGATGAAGCATTAGAACTGTTAGCACTATCATTTTTCGGAGGAGTAAATGTTGTCGATGACCTTGCCTGATCATGACGATGTAGCAAAGTATGATGAGCCTTTTCACAATGGTAGCAAAGTCTTGTGGACTTACAATTAGAAGCAGAATGAATAGGCGCTAGGCAATTGAAGCAATGTTTATTCTGGGAAACTAATTTTCTTCTGTCGTCGACTGACATTTCTTTAAAGGATTTACAGAGGTATAGGGCATGGGGATCTTTACAAAGTATGCACTTTAAAGGTTCGTTTAAACTCTTGCGAGGTTCACTTTGAGTGTTTAAAACAATCGAGCTAGCAACACGACGTTCACTAGACCTAGTTGGGTAACCAGTAGTGTTTAATTTAAATTTAGATGAGCTGGACCCGGGTTTTTGGGTATTAGACGCTAAGCGTTCGCTTTTAGGTTTGATGGACATTAATTCAAACTTAGAACTAGGAGATGGGGGTTCACTTTGATTGGCTAGAGCGGTTAAGAGTTGGCATCTGGCATTTATGAAAGTGACTAAATGCTCGTAAGAGTAGTCGTCTTCTTTAGAAAGTTCAATTTCCCAAGCTTTGAGGGTAGCAGCATCAACTTTAGAAACCACTAAATGTATTAGGAAAGTGTCCCAGTGTTCAGTGGGTTGATCTAGTTGGGACAAAGCCTTAACGTGAAGTTGTGTAGTATCAACTAGAGTGCGCAAACTGGTGACGTCATTGTGCTGTGACGCAGGTAGGTTGAATAGAGCCTTCATATGGCGTTGAATACGTAACCGTAAATTTCCATATCTTTCTTTTAATAAGTTAAAGGCAATGGGGTAATTTTCGGCACGCAGAGGAAGTGCTTCGACCAACTGCAAAGCTTGACCTCGGAGGATAGATCTCAAATAATGAAACTTGTAAATGACTTGAATGTCTTCATTGTCACGAACAAGGGAGCAAAATAATTCATAGAAGGAATCCCAAGTAGATTCATCTCCAGAGAAATGGGGTAAATCAATTTTCGGCAAAATTGGTTTGGGCTTGTGAGTACCCTCACGGAAAGAAGTGTGTGGTTCGTGAAGGGAACCAAGAACAGAAGCGTCCTTTTTCTGCTCCTCTTCGAGTTGGCGTATTATTTTGAAAGCAGAACCTATGCCTTCGTAATATTGGTTTTCTACTTCGACTCAATCTTCGGTTTGATTGAGCATACAAGTTTCTATTTCGGTTTGAATGTTACAATAATTTCCATAAGAACGTTCAAAATCCCTTACACGATGTTTCAACAAGTCTAATTGCGCTTCTGAGGGATCTAATTCTTTTATGTACCAAAGGAGACAGGAGCGGCCTCTTTCCCCTTCACAGGCTTTGCACAATGTGGTTATAGCTGAAAGGTTCAAAGCAGATATTAATAATTTGCAAAGTATTGCCAAACAGAAAAATGACAAATGGACTCTCCCGGGTTTCTGGGACCAAATTTTGGGTAGTTTATTGGCTAAGGAATAACCCACCCACCAAGGGAAGATGATTAAGAAAAGGAAGTAGATTTTGGACTGGAGAAAAAGGATAGGAAAGTAGGAGGAGAGTCCCTCAAAAGTTATAAATTTAACCTTAAATGCACTTAGAAGCGGTTGCCACCGCAAATCCGCTCTCAGATACCTAAAGTGGGTAAGAGCTTGATCTAAGCTGACGGGAAACACAGCTAGAACTTGGGCGGTTAGCAAGAGAGTGGCTTTAGTGTAATCCCTCTCAAGCATGTATCTGCGTACTATGGGGAAGAGTGATGGTCTGGCAAGACTGAGAGTAACAAATTTATAGTATGCCTGTTCAAAGCAATTCGTTTTTGCAAAGTAATTCGAAGAATGCCAATGATTTGAATCAGGTTTGGTATTTCCAATGTTCAAAGTTATGGAGTTCCTGAAAAAGCGACCAAGTGCTTCCAAGAAAGAAAATAATAAAAGATTATACCTTGGGGAGGAATTTTGGTAAATGAACCAATGGTTGCATTTGGAAATGGCTAAGCTTTTACTCAGCGAGGAGCCGGCTAAAAGTTTAGACAAAGAAAAACACTTATCATTTAGAAAACTGACCATAAGTTTTCGGAGAGGATCTCCACAAGCAGGTAGCTGGCGTAGCGAGCTTTACTTGCCTTACTGGCCCGTTAGAATTAGCTATTAAAGCTAAAAGAAACTTTAATGAGGTCACCACTAAGAGTTCTTGCTCAAATGCAACAAGTGGTGAAAGCCCTATTAATGGATTTAATGGCATTTAGTCGGGAGAGCCAAGGAAGACAGGATTTTGCCTAACCGTTGTATTAGAAAAATGAGAAAGCGAAAAATATTCGTAATTAATTTAACAATTCAAGAGAAGTTGATAACTTTAACAAATATATAATATCTTTTTGACAAATATAGATCGTTTAAACCTTTTAACAACTGGGGTCGCAGACCTCCTAACATTTAGAGATTGCTCCAGGAAAATAACAATTTATGAGGTTTCAAACCTTATATATGTACTAAAATCCTTGTAAGATTTAAAAAAGACAAATAAAAGGCTTAAAGTTTAAACATCAAATTGAGTACAAGAAGTGTACTTTAAGGAATTTACAAGTAATTATTTTAGAAAAAGTTACAACTTTGAAAATAACAAAAAAGGAAGCGAGTAAATGAAGAAGAAGTTCCTATTACTTCTTATGTTTATGCTGAATTACTTCTATTACTATTATACAAAGAGGGGTAGGTCACTTACTGTGAAACCTGAAGAAAAAAATCAACAAGGAAGGTTCTAGACTTCCTGTATTTAGAGAGGAATCACTAGATAAATGGGGCAGGTACCCTTTCGTGAGACCTAGAAACAACTCACTAATGAGTTAAAAGAATTGTATTCTCTCGTTATAAAAGAGAAACAATGTGAGCTTGAACCGTGTATAAACCACGTAATTATACAGAAATTAAGTAATGATAAACCAGCAAAAATGGAAGGGCACTTCGAAGAGTGACACCTTATGGAGAAGTTACAATTTTATTAATATGTTTTGTTAGTAGAAGGTTGAGGAAAGATCATTGGGATTTAGGATCAATGTTCCTGGCCTGAGTTTAATGTAAACGGACGATCGCGACGCGGTCGAAAAGTGGAGCAAGCACTAGTTATCACTAAAGTCTGTAAAAAATGTATGCAAAGTTCACTGTAGAAACACGGAAGTTTATGAAAATAAAGTTATTACAATGATGAAGATAACTGATTGCACTAGTTAGGCGAGAGTCTATTTCTTGAGAAAGTTGGGAATTACAATTAAATGTACCATAGAACATTCCAGCGGTGGAAGAAAGTTAGCTATTGAGCTTTTAATTCAAAAGTAAGATTCTTCAATTATGAACAGTACTCTCACAAGTGAGTGAAAATACATGACGACAGGACTTGTAGATCAAGTACAGAATCTGAAAGGTTCCAGAACGATCTTTATAGAAAAATGGGGTCAAGAAAATCCAGCGGAGGAACTTGCTTTGTAATTTATAGACAGCGGGTATTAGATAATATCCCACGTAGTGAGAGGATTTCTCATTTGAATAGCTTAAGAAAAGCTCTTTTTAGTAAGGTTGGCTTATACAAACAAAAGCTCAACATGGCAAATCCCACGAAGAATGATTTTTGCCCCAAAATAAGCAATCTCACGCTGTCTATAAAACATCTTTAATAGCACGTGAAAGTTAAAACCATGGAGATGAGGTTAAAACTTTAAGATGGTACTTATCTAGATTTCATATAGAAGGTGAAGTTCCCCTTGACGATAACTACTTTGCCAACATGGCGTAGAAGAGAGTTTGCCTCTTGGGTTGAGGAGACTGGCTCTAGTTGAGCCCTGACTGATCGAGTCAACTGCCGACTTAGAAGTGAGACCTGCTCAGCGGAGCACGGAGGGTCCAAGGAAGGGGAAAAGAGTGGGGGGTAGGAGACAAAAGGAGAACATATAAACATTGCCAACATTATAACAAAAAAAGATTTTCCCTTGATGAGCTGGTCTTCAAAGAGTTGATAACAGGCGATACTAGCACAGCATGGTGAGTGAAAAAGTAGACAGAGTTCTCTTGCTCATGGAGATAATAGCTGGCGATGGCAGCAAAATCTGGTGGCCAGATGGGGAAGGAAGTCCTCTTGCACCAGGAAGAGTTGAAGAGCTTCAGAGATTCGCTGCTAGATAACGCTAGGTGGGTCATGGAAGATATATATCTAGAACAGACTCATAAAAGACATAAGAGACATGAACCAAAGAGAAAATAGAAGATCACTGTTGGTGTTTGACAAAGAGGAAGGAAAGAACATGCAAAGAGCATTAAAAATTGGATTATCACGTACCGTGTATTCAAAGAATACACCATACTGGGACTAAACACCAACAGAGAACAAATAAACGGTTACACATTCAAAGGCAACGGAGCGATCAAAGACAGTGGTCTTGTGATCGGGCCATTAGTGGTAAAGATTTTGGCCACCCTGACTCTCCCATCTCTTCCAGGATAACACTCGGTCACTCTACCAGAGATCCAGACTAGGGGAGGAGAAACATCCCTAACCAAGACCAAGTCCCCCACATTAATGTCGGGACTGGAAAGAAACCACTTCTGTCTCCGTTGCAAGGAAGTTAAATATTCCAAGTTCCACCTCTTCCAGAAAGAATTACGGAGGGCTTCAAGTTTACGCCAAACAATAGGTAAATTAGAATCCCTGAAAAATTGGGAAGAGGAGGAGGAGCAGAAAGAGAAGTGCCGATAAGGAAGTGACCAGGTGTGAGTGGAAGCAGGTCATCAGGGTCATTGGAAAGCGGAGTTAATGGGCGAGAATTAACAACACCTTCAATCAGAACGGACAGTGAATTGAATTCTTCATAAGTCAGAATGCGATTACCTAAGACTTTTCTTAAATGACGTTTAGTGAGCTTTACACAAGATTCCCACCTACCACCGTGATGAGGAGCGTAGGGAGGTATAAAGCGCCATTTGAAACCTTTTGAATAGGAAAAATTAGAAATTTGTTCCATGGCAGGAGAGGAAGTGAGAGCTTTCTTCCACAGGGAAGCTGCGCCCTGAAAAGTGGAAGCGTTATCAGAGAACATCTCTGAAGGAACACCACGCCTAGCAGCGAAGCGAGAGACAGCTGATAAAAAGTAAGAAGTAGAAGCATTCGTTACTAGTTCCAAGTGGATTGCGCCTGTAACCATGCAAACAAAGAGAGAAACATAAAGCTTACCAAACAATTTGCGTTTAGCTTCAGGAGAGTTTCGTTGATATTGGAACGGACCCATATAGTCCACACCAGTTAAAGCAAATGGGCGTATAGGAGAAGAGCGAAAAGAGGGCAGATAGCTCATTAATTGAGTATTAATTTTAGGTTTCGCTTTAAAGCAAGGAATGCACTTATGAATTACAGAAGAAACTTCGTGAATTCCATTTATGATCCAGTACTTTTCCCTTAAGAGGCAAAGCAGAGTGCGTGTACCAACATGCAGATTACGATAATGAAAGTCACGTATAATTAAGGAAGTTACGTGATGTTTGGGAGGCAAAATAACGGGATGCTTTTTGTCCTCAGAGAGCAAAGATTGCGAGAGCCTACCACCTACCCTGAGTAACCCATGGTCATCAAGGAACGGGGCTAAAGCACGTAGACGACTGGATTTGGGAAGATCCCTTTTAGAAGAAAGTAAAGACAATTCAGAAGAAAAGGCTTCTTGCTGTGTCAGTTGTAAAACCTTAATGGTAGCGCGATTCAATTCATGATTGGTAAGGTGTGGTTTGGGGAGAAGAGGTTGGTCAACCACAAGATATTTCCATCTAAGGAGATAGGCAACAACTCGAATTAATTTGTGAAAGGAAGAGTACCGGGACAACATGGGATGAGAAACGTTGGAAACAAGACACGAAGCAGTAGGTGAAGATACTTTAGCGTCAGGCAAGTTGGAGTTTGTAGCTGGAGGTTTAGAAGGCCATGAAGAAGAGTCTTCAATTAACCACGGGGGCCCATGCCAGTACAAATGGGAAGTTGCCAATTGAGAGGGTGAACAACCACGAGAGATAATATCGGCTGGATTATCAGCACTGGGCACATGCCTCCATTGACATCCAGAAGAAAGAGTTTGAATTTTGGAAACCCTGTTTGCAACAAAAGTTTGCCAGTGAGAGGGGTTCTTAGCGATCCAAGAAAGGGCGATCATGGAATCGCTCCAGAGATAGATTTGCGAGAATTCGACTTTTAATACTTCCCGTAATTTCTTAACAAGTTTTGAAGCCATGAGTGCAGCGCACAGTTCGAGTCTAGGCAAAGTGATAGTTTTAAGAGGAGCGACCTTCGATTTGGCACAAACAAGGTTGGAAACTGAAGATCCATATAATGAACCGTGATAAACTAAATATGCGCAGCAACCATAAGCTTTTTCGGAACTGTCCGCGAACACATGAAGAAAAAAGGATGCATTAGAATGAGCGTTAATTAAATTCCTAGGAATTTCAATAAGGGAAAGATCCAGCAGATTGCTGCGAAACGAGAGCCAACGATTAAGAAAAGAAAGAGGGACAGTGTCATCCCATTCACATTTGAGCGACCACAGCTCTTGCATAAAGAGTTTGGCTATAACGATAACTGGGGCAAGGAATTGAAGCGGATCAAAATTTTTTGCAATTTCAGAGAGGATTTGTCTTTTTGTGTTAGGAAGCTCTTCTGCGAGCGAAACTTTATAGATAAGAGTGTCAGTGCTAGTGCACCAATGAACTCCTAGAGTTTTTATGGATTCGGAGTTTCCACAAATTTCGACAGAAGAAGGGTCTACATCTTCGATGGGAAACTGAGCGAGAAACTCAGGGGAGTTGGAATTCCACTTATGGAGTGGGAACCCTCCATTCCTTAGCAATGCTTGAAGTTCTAACGACACAAAAGAAGCTTCCTCGAAAGTGGGGAAGGACTGCAAATAATCGTCAACATAGAATGACGTAGTTAGTGCTTCAGAGGCTTTGGGATTAAATGAATGACCATCTTGTGAGGCTAGCAAGTGTAGGGATCGAATAGCAAGGAAAGCAGAGGGGTTTAAGCCATAAGTAACCGTTTTTAAGCGAAATACCTTAATAGGCTTGCTGATTTCATCACGCCACAAGATTCTTTGGAGATCTCGTTGTTCCGGTTGAATTAAGACTTGACGGTACATCTGTTTTATATCGGCTATGACAGCTATGGGAAATAATCGAAAGTTTAAGAGTATAGCAGATAGATCTGATTGAATAGCAGGACCAGAGTAAAGAGTGTCGTTAAGGCTGTTGCCATTAACGTCGGGTGATGAACCATTGAAAACAACTCGAATTTTATCTTTTACAAGGGGGTTTTTCCACGCAGGATGATGATTTAGATAAACCGTTTCAAGTGGAGGGTGCAATTCATCCTCAGATTTGTTAACGACTTCCATGTGATCCAAGCTTTCATACTCAGCCATGAAATCAGAGTACTGCTGTTTAACAAGAGGTTCTTTCTTGAATTTGCTCTCGATAGCAAAGAGAGCTTTTCGAGCTTTGGGCTGAGAATTAATAAGTTTTGGAGGATTATGTAATCTTGGCATTTGAACAACGAACCGGCCATCAGAAGAACGAGTGGTGGTGTTCAAAAAAAGTTGCTCACAGAATTCATTTTCTGAAGAGGTTACTTTAGGAGGATCAACATTTTCAAGCCTCCAGAACTGTTCCAGGTCAGTATTGGAGAAGTAACATTGCGATGCAGGTTGGGGAGAATAATGGGGAAGTTGACCTGTGACGATCCATCCAAAGTTAGTGTCTCTGGCGACCACGTTTGAGGATAGCTTGCGAACCTGTTTGCGAAGGCAATTCCAGAAAACATTGGCACTAAAGAGTATGTCAATAGGGTTTTGCATGTTAAACAAAGGATCGGCTAGCCTTAAATGCGAGGGAATATTTAACCCTGAAATATCCACAGAGTGACTGGGAGTATCTTCTCCAATGCTATTGAGAATGAGACAATTAAGTTTAAAGAAGTTGTTTCTATGACAAATATCTCTTATGGTTAGCTTCGAGAATTGTAAAGCTTGCGATTTTGAGCTGTTGATGCCCGACACATTGATAGAAGTGGGGTTTACAGGTAGGCCTAGTTTTCTAATTAAGGAATTAGACACAAAATCGTGAGTTGCCGCTGAATCTAGAAGACCGCGTGCACGAATCCAGTTGCCAAAGTTATCCTGAACTTCGATTTGGACAGTAGACAACAATACTTGAGCACTGCGAATGGACTTGGCATTTTGAATATATGATGAAGCATTAGAACTGTTAGCACTATCATTTTTCGGAGGAGTAAATGCTGTCGATGACCTTGCCTGATCATGACGATGTAGCAAAGTATGATGAGCCTTTTCACAATGGTAGCAAAGTCTTGTGGACTTACAATTAGAAGCAGAATGAATAGGCGCTAGGCAATTGAAGCAATGTTTATTCTGGGAAACTAATTTTCTTCTGTCGTCGACTGACATTTCTTTAAAGGATTTACAGAGGTATAGGGCATGGGGATCTTTACAAAGTATGCACTTTAAAGGTTCGTTTAAACTCTTGCGAGGTTCACTTTGAGTGTTTAAAACAATCGAGCTAGCAACACGACGTTCACTAGACCTAGTTGGGTAACCAGTAGTGTTTAATTTAAATTTAGATGAGCTGGACCCGGGTTTTTGGGTATTAGACGCTAAGCGTTCGCTTTTAGGTTTGATGGACATTAATTCAAACTTAGAACTAGGAGATGGGGGTTCACTTTGATTGGCTAGAGCGGTTAAGAGTTGGCATCTGGCATTTATGAAAGTGACTAAATGCTCGTAAGAGTAGTCGTCTTCTTTAGAAAGTTCAATTTCCCAAGCTTTGAGGGTAGCAGCATCAACTTTAGAAACCACTAAATGTATTAGGAAAGTGTCCCAGTGTTCAGTGGGTTGATCTAGTTGGGACAAAGCCTTAACGTGAAGTTGTGTAGTATCAACTAGAGTGCGCAAACTGGTGACGTCATTGTGCTGTGACGCAGGTAGGTTGAATAGAGCCTTCATATGGCGTTGAATACGTAACCGTAAATTTCCATATCTTTCTTTTAATAAGTTAAAGGCAATGGGGTAATTTTCGGCACGCAGAGGAAGTGCTTCGACCAACTGCAAAGCTTGACCTCGGAGGATAGATCTCAAATAATGAAACTTGTAAATGACTTGAATGTCTTCATTGTCACGAACAAGGGAGCAAAATAATTCATAGAAGGAATCCCAAGTAGATTCATCTCCAGAGAAATGGGGTAAATCAATTTTCGGCAAAATTGGTTTGGGCTTGTGAGTACCCTCACGGAAAGAAGTGTGTGGTTCGTGAAGGGAACCAAGAACAGAAGCGTCCTTTTTCTGCTCCTCTTCGAGTTGGCGTATTATTTTGAAAGCAGAACCTATGCCTTCGTAATATTGGTTTTCTACTTCGACTCAATCTTCGGTTTGATTGAGCATACAAGTTTCTATTTCGGTTTGAATGTTACAATAATTTCCATAAGAACGTTCAAAATCCCTTACACGATGTTTCAACAAGTCTAATTGCGCTTCTGAGGGATCTAATTCTTTTATGTACCAAAGGAGACAGGAGCGGCCTCTTTCCCCTTCACAGGCTTTGCACGATGTGGTTATAGCTGAAAGGTTCAAAGCAGATATTAATAATTTGCAAAGTATTGCCAAACAGAAAAATGACAAATGGACTCTCCCGGGTTTCTGGGACCAAATTTTGGGTAGTTTATTGGCTAAGGAATAACCCACCCACCAAGGGAAGATGATTAAGAAAAGGAAGTAGATTTTGGACTGGAGAAAAAGGATAGGAAAGTAGGAGGAGAGTCCCACAAAAGTTATAAATTTAACCTTAAATGCACTTAGAAGCGGTTGCCACCGCAAATCCGCTCTCAGATACCTAAAGTGGGTAAGAGCTTGATCTAAGCTGACGGGAAACACAGCTAGAACTTGGGCGGTTAGCAAGAGAGTGGCTTTAGTGTAATCCCTCTCAAGCATGTATCTGCGTACTATGGGGAAGAGTGATGGTCTGGCAAGACTGAGAGTATCAAATTTATAGTATGCCTGTTCAAAGCAATTCGTTTTTGCAAAGTAATTCGAAGAATGCCAATGATTTGAATCAGGTTTGGTATTTCCAATGTTCAAAGTTATGGAGTTCCTGAAAAAGCGACCAAGTGCTTCCAAGAAAGAAAATAATAAAAGATTATACCTTGGGGAGGAATTTTGGTAAATGAACCAATGGTTGCATTTGGAAATGGCTAAGCTTTTACTCAGCGAGGAGCCGGCTAAAAGTTTAGACAAAGAAAAACACTTATCATTTAGAAAACTGACCATAAGTTTTCGGAGAGGATCTCCACAAGCAGGTAGCTGGCGTAGCGAGCTTTACTTGCCTTACTGGCCCGTTAGAATTAGCTATTAAAGCTAAAAGAAACTTTAATGAGGTCACCACTAAGAGTTCTTGCTCAAATGCAACAAGTGGTGAAAGCCCTATTAATGGATTTAATGGCATTTAGTCGGGAGAGCCAAGGAAGACAGGATTTTGCCTAACCGTTGTATTAGAAAAATGAGAAAGCGAAAAATATTCGTAATTAATTTAACAATTCAAGAGAAGTTGATAACTTTAACAAATATATAATATCTTTTTGACAAATATAGATCGTTTAAACCTTTTAACAACTGGGGTCGCAGACCTCCTAACATTTAGAGATTGCTCCAGGAAAATAACAATTTATGAGGTTTCAAACCTTATATATGTACTAAAATCCTTGTAAGATTTAAAAAAGACAAATAAAAGGCTTAAAGTTTAAACATCAAATTGAGTACAAGAAGTGTACTTTAAGGAATTTACAAGTAATTATTTTAGAAAAAGTTACAACTTTGAAAATAACAAAAAAGGAAGCGAGTAAATGAAGAAGAAGTTCCTATTACTTCATATGTTTATGCTGAATTACTTCTATTACTATTATACAAAGAGGGGCAGGTCACTTACTGTGAAACCTGAAGAAAAAAATCAACAAGGAAGGTTCTAGACTTCCTGTATTTAGAGAGGAATCACTAGATAAATGGGGCAGGTACCCTTTCGTGAGACCTAGAAACAACTCACTAATGAGTTAAAAGAATTGTATTCTCTCGTTATAAAAGAGAAACAATGTGAGCTTGAACCGTGTATAAACCACGTAATTATACAGAAATTAAGTAATGATAAACCAGCAAAAATGGAAGGGCACTTCGAAGAGTGACACCTTATGGAGAAGTTACAATTTTATTAATATGTTTTGTTAGTAGAAGGTTGAGGAAAGATCATTGGGATTTAGGATCAATGTTCCTGGCCTGATTTTAATGTAAACGGACGATCGCGACGCGGTCGAAAAGTGGAGCAAGCACTAGTTATCACTAAAGTCTGTAAAAAATGTATGCAAAGTTCACTGTAGAAACACGGAAGTTTATGAAAATAAAGTTATTACAATGATGAAGATAACTGATTGCACTAGTTAGGCGAGAGTCTATTTCTTGAGAAAGTTGGGAATTACAATTAAATGTACCATAGAACATTCCAGCGGTGGAAGAAAGTTAGCTATTGAGCTTTTAATTCAAAAGTAAGATTCTTCAATTATGAACAGTACTCTCACAAGTGAGTGAAAATACATGACGACAGGACTTGTAGATCAAGTACAGAATCTGGAAGGTTCCAGAACGATCTTTATAGAAAAATGGGGTCAAGAAAATCCAGCGGAGGAACTTGCTTTGTAATTTATAGACAGCGGGTATTAGATAATATCCCACGTAGTGAGAGGATTTCTCATTTGAATAGCTTAAGAAAAGCTCTTTTTTAGTAAGGTTGGCTTATACAAACAAAAGCTCAACATGGCAAATCCCACGAAGAATGATTTTTGCCCCAAAATAAGCAATCTCACGCTGTCTATAAAACATCTTTAAAAGCACGTGAAAGTTAAAACCATGAAGATGAGGTTAAAACTTTAAGATGGTACTTATCTAGATTTCATGTAGAAGGTGAAGTTCCCCTTGACGATAACTACTTTGCCAACATGGCGTAGAAGAGAGTTTGCCTCTTGGGTTGAGGAGACTGGCTCTAGTTGAGCCCTGACTGATCGAGTCAACTGCCGACTTAGAAGTGAGACCTGCTCAGCGGAGCACGGAGGGTCCAAGGAAGGGGAAAAGAGTGGGGGGTAATAGACAAAAGGAGAACATATAAACATTGCCAACATTATAACAAAAAAGATTTTCTCTTGATGAGCTGGTCTTCAAAGAGTTGATAACAGGCGATACTAGCACAGCATGGTGAGTGAAAAAGTAGACAGAGTTCTCTTGCTCATGGAGATAATAGCTGGCGATGGCAGCAAAATCTGGTGGCCAGATGGGGAAGGAAGTCCTCTTGCACCAGGAAGAGTTGAAGAGCTTCAGAGATTCGCTGCTAGATAACGCTAGGTGGGTCATGGAAGATATATATCTAGAACAGACTCATAAAAGACATAAGAGACATGAACCAAAGAGAAAATAGAAGATCACTGTTGGTGTTTGACAAAGAGGAAGGAAAGAACATGTAAAGAGCATTAAAAATTGGATTCTCACGTACCGTGTATTCAAAGAATACACCAAGGTAACCAGAGATGCGACACAAGAAAAAACACCTGACTCTTCCAGGCAGTTGTCATCGACTGTATTTCACATAGAGAAGAATAACTAAAATAGTTCCCCAGAAAAAAATAACTGGTCAATGACTTGAAAGACAGTAGTAAGGACTTACATGCTGTCAGTAAAAGTGGAGTTAAGAAAGATGTCTGGAACATTTAAATCAGTAGTTGATAGCCAGGATTTTTTAAATTACCGTAGGTAATTGCACCATAATATGATTAGTAGCCTATGTGCAAGGTTTTAAATGGTAGGTTTTTCTGTGAACCAAAAAACAGCTCTTAACATGGATAACGTTCAGCTTAGGCCTATAAGTTATTGGGAGGGAGGTTTATTCGACATACCAGTTGCACATAAAATGATCTCCTAATTAGAGCTCTGTGGGAATGTTTAAACGGATTGATGATACAGGGTCTATCAAGCCACTTTCTATGCATCTTTTAAAAACATTATAACAATTCATAAGTTACTGTCATCATTGCTAATGCTGTAATCTGTCATGTTTATTTATGCAGCATGAGGAATCAGGAAACATTGGTTGGATTGGTATATTGAGTGGAGATATAGTAGGATAAAATGCAACTGTGTCATGGAAACCTAAGATGTATTTTTATTTCTCAACTTTATTTTCTGTAGACTCCAAACACAGCCTACCACCAGGGATTTTGTTGTTGTTGGCGATGTTTGGTTGGTTGGTTCCTTAGTTTAGGGGCTGCGACAAAGCGGTCATGTAGCCCCGTGTACTTTGGGTGTGTGTAGAATCTGTCTGATAACCAGTGTTAATTGTGATGACTGTATTAGAGTGTGTATCTGTTTTTTAAATTCAAGTAGGGACAGCAACATTGATTTTTTTCAAATAGTTCCTACTTTTGCCGCCAAACGCCACCGTCAACGACTACTAGGCCTAGTTCAGAACTAGCTACTAGACGCCACCGCAGTCGGCTCTTGGCAACAAACGTAGCAACCTAAGAGCGTTGTTTACATTCTTAACCTATACAATTTAGTTTCACACAGGTGTAATTAGTGGAAAGATCTTTAACATGCCATAAATCTATGACATGGGACCGCCGGCTTTACTTCCCCTCCGAAGGAAGGCATACTGAGGGATTTTTAACGCTCTTAAAAAATCCGACGGCTTCGGCCAGGTTTGAACCCGCGATCTTGGGCATAGAAGCTCAGCATGCTACCGACTACGCCACCGAAGCCGCTGAATTGGCGATGTTTAATGAAAGCAAATCTTGAAACACTGTGATATAAGTGGTTGGTATCAAAAGTTGTATAGGAAAAATGAAAATGTGAATTCGCGCCCACGTTTACGAAGCCTTGCCAGACTCAGCTGAAAGTATCTTCGATGCAAATCAAGTCTCAATAGTTAAAACTTTAGGACGACCTTTGACATGAGCACTATAATAGGCCTACATTTAGGATCGACATAGCTTGCAGTAGGTCTTATGCTACTGTATGCACCTGGGCATGTTTAAAAAAACTCAGGCTGCAGGTTAATAAGGTAGAATATTACTATAAATCTATCTCAAGCAAATCCAAGAAGTTACCAGACTGAGAAACTACATATCAATATTAAAAAAAAAAAAAAAGGGTGGCGGTGCAAACTGCACTTGTAATCCTTGCTTCATTAGTTAAACCATAATATTTGTACATAAATACCGTAAGGACTTCACATTACAAACGGCCACTTAAATTATATGCCTTAGGCATAACCTACAAATTACATGTCATGAAATTGGTAAATATATTCAGTCAGCAACATCAATACGCAATGGTCAATAATGTAGTTTTATAGTGCACAAAAAGTTATTGTACTGAATATATTTCGAACTGATGATTAAACTGGTGGAAACGACAGCCAATTTATTTACATCCAAAGTAGTAGAGACTTTCAGTTGATCAGCAAGAGTATTGATTTGTACTTTTATTTTCACAAATTTTGATGAACAGTGTCACGCTGCAATTTAAATATAAACGTACATACAATTCCTCATAAATAAATGATTTGCACTTCATACTGTCATGAACTGGAATAGATTTCTAGCAATTTAATTGATGTAGAAATCTATTCCTCTCGCCGCCATGTTGGTGATTTATTTGTAAACAAATCAGCGGGCAGCCATTGGCTGTTAATAATTGCCAGCCAATAACAAGCCAGGATGATGCGGATCATAATTCGCGTTTCACTCTCATTGCGTTTTAACTTGAGGTGAAGAATCAGCTGTTCGTTAACGCCACGGGGAGGGCCGTGGAGAGCGACGACGGGCCCTGGGGCAGGAATCTCCCGGGCCTCCCTCTAAAACCAAATTCTGTAAAATCCTCGCAAATTTGCAGAAACTGATTTTGCAAATTTTTTATTTGCACTAAATGTTCATCACGAAATCAATTACAAGAGCATCAAGAGCCAACAAGCAAGCAAAAGTAATAACAATAATAATAATAATAATAACTGAAGCATGCTGAACTACAAGATACAAGTCGTCGGATTTTTAAGAGCGCTAAAATCCTCCAGTGTGCCTTTATTCGGAGGGGAAGTATAGCCAGCGGGTCCATGTCTTAGATGTATGGTATGTAAAAGAACCTACCACTACAATATTGGTAGTGTGTAGCCAAAATTTGTAGGTTATTTGGTTAGAAACGCTCTATCAAGTTCCAACGTTCCCCGCTGGGTGTCAGTGACAGTGGCGTCTGGTAGCCAAAGTTGGAACTACTTGAAATTGAACTTGTTGGGGAGCCTACGGGTGTTCAATTGAAATGTCCTGATATGATAATTGGCTAGAATTCATATATAATAATAATAATAATAATAATATTTCAATGATATATTCCACTAAATCCAGGCTATATTTATTATCATAAGCAGAGCGTGAATTACTATCAATATAAATAAGTTAATGCTGGTATGTAAAATGTACAACATTGAAAGTGGATGAACGCATCCAAAATTATTTGCAAATTCAATGTTTATACCTGACAAGCGCGTACTATTGCATTATTTTCAATTAACAAAAAATAATATCAGATTATAGCCTTCGAAAACTAGGTACCGTAATAATTTTCAAAATTCACTACACCGTACTGTTTTGGCGTTTGACAAATCTAGCACTGTAAGCATACACAATGTTCAGATTTAAAGTTCTGCAGATCCTCTTTGATATCAATAACTTAAGAACTTCAGTGATACTCGAAAAAGCAATATGCTCGTTTGTCGTGCATAAATTTGAAAAAAGTTGCATTTACCGGACCAATAATTGCATGGCTTTTACAGTATTTAACTTTGGGAAAATACTCACATCGAAAAAAGCTGTTGTCCATTAACTCGGAAACAGGTGGGATGGAATTCCACCGTCGGTGATTCTATGCTTATTTTCCATGATTCATCGTTTTAACCCGTACATTCATTTTCTCCTCAATTCTATCACCACCGCTACGTCATAAGACCCATTAATTAACAGGAAGTTCAGGTCACTGAACTGCATGTTAAAAGACGTGGAAAGGGTATACTGTACACTGTGCAATACTACGGCCTCTGTGACATATGACATGATCTCTTTTCATAATGAAAACATGATTTTTACAAAACGACATGACGTATTTTAAAATACGTTTTACATATAGTGTCTTTATGTTGACATTCTTAAAATTTGCTGCCCTTGAAGAGTCACGCCCTTGGGTCTAAGCCTAAACAGTGGTAAGTCTTGAACGGCGATCAGACATCATTGTACATTAAACAAAATATATTTTCATAATTAACCACAGGTGTACAGTACTCATACTTAACTCAAGTTATTATGTGCTATCAGTAGATTGTTTTCACAAAAGAAGAAACTGTGAATTTTAACTATATTTTGTAATTGGCAGTCAGTGGATTTCTTATAATTTAATATTGCTTTGCAGTAAGCAAAACTAGAGCCAGGTTCTCCTAAAAATCCAGAATCCTGGTGACCATCATGGGTGGATTTAAGCCAAGATTATGGGGGAGTGGACACACCGAGGATCTTGGGGTATGGAAGCTGAGAGTGGGGTCCGGGGGCCCTCCTCCGGAAGAGTTTGCAAAAATTAGGTCCAAATTATTGAGTTATAGGATAGGCCAATTGGGTGATTATTTTTGGGATATTTTGGAGTAAAAATTTGGTGACCATTGACAAGTGGCTATAGTAAAGACTCTCTGATATTGAAGTAAAAGCTCTCACATCTTCAAGTAAGACCCCGCGGTGTAGCTCAACAATGACCGTGATTGGGGCCTACAGCAAGTCTACAGATCGGAGGTTCGAATCCGGGCACTGACAGCGGCTATCCTGAGTATGTTTTTTCACACTCCCTCCAGACCAATGCCGGGGCAGTACCTTATTTCAAGTCCAGGGACACCTACCCTACTCTTAACCCTAATAATTACAGTAATAGTCGCGACAGCCAACGCATTCCCAGTCGGCAACCAAGAATACGACATGCAATTTACCATGTCAGAGAGGCCATAGCACAGCACAGTGTATACCCCGCTTTTCACCCAGCAGTTGATGGTTTTAAGAGGGTCTAAGTTTTTACTCTCCAAGACAAATAGTTACAACAATATTTCCAATACACCTCACTTATTATACAACAACCACTATCCTCCCCTTCAGTCAACACAATTCGCACATTTTTTGGTTTTCTATTTTGTTCGCTTCATTAATATTTGTGAAAACTACTGCTTTACAGTCAACTTCATTCAACAACGTGGAGGCCTTCAGAAACAAACCGTAAAACTAACGCGTCAGCAAATACTGAATTATATCTACAGTACCGTACTATTTGATGCAAACCATCCCCAACCGAGCGCCAATAGTTCATTGCCCGCCAGTGATACTAGACCTACTAGCTACCAAGTACACGGGTTGAATGTTGCAAGCCCCTAAATGAATGAACATCTGTAACGACAAACAGGCCTTTTTATTGACTGTTAAGTAAGACTACGAATAACATCGCAGTCAGGAAGCCAAATCCTGCAGTCCTGCCGCGGCTTCGTCAGGAACCGGGGTCATTTCTAAGTCGTAGATAAAGAGGGCAATTAATTTTATGTTTAAAGGTACTGAGACGTTAAAGCGTATCACGAAAGGGCTTGATTCGCAAGGGAAAATATCTCTTCGCGTCCTGAAATATAAGTGCTTTGCACATCCTCCTAGGACGCCGGGCCCCCCTGGGAGGGTCGGGCCCCGGGGCACCAGCCCTGCCTGTCCCCCCCTCTCGTCGGGCCTGGCCACGGGGTGCCATTATTAAAATTTTGGGAGATAGAAACACACCCAGAGTGGCCGTGATGACAGTTGAAAGAGATGCAAGCGCTGTAGAAACAAGGAAGCCGTTTTTAAAATAGCAATAAATAAAAACACATATTTACGAACTTCAGCACATATATGAGGTTCAGTAGTGACAATTCAAACTGAAATCAACGATAGCGATGAATGAAGATAGAACGCGCGATAAAATTATCTACAATACATGAATTAGCCAAAATACCTTATGAAACGATGAGAAATAAATCAGGGAGCGATGTTTTAATAGGTATTTCCTCTTCCGCTGTCTGAGTTCTGCCAACCTCACCCTTATGGTACTATGAAAAACAAAGAAGTGCCCATTTCAGCCGCTAGTGCGCACCATTTACTTCATTACATCGTGCGCCGAATTGAATCGTTTATTCACCATGGATTGTGGAAATTGCCTCATAACGATCTGTAATTTCATTAGGCGATTTGATCAACTGTAGTAAATATTTGGTTTCTTTTCCGCACAACTGTGGTTTTGTAAATGTTTACAGCCTAACGCACCCAGATCGATCGTTTTGTGTCAACCGTATCCCACTAGCTGCGCGCGGCCAGGGCCGCACCTACACCCAACCATTATAACCTTCGTTTTGTCTAATCCAATGGTTTTTGACAATGGTTACAGCCTAACACATCCAGATCAATGGTTACAGCATAACACGTCCCGATGATTTTTTTAATCAACAGTGTGTGCTGCTAGAGTATGTTTTATTGACAGTTCAACGAGTTGCAAGCTCTGTCAGAACACAGCAACCGTTTATAAAAAGAGCTATAAATATAAACACATATTTATGTACTTTGGCACATAACTTATATGAGTTGCAGTATTGACCAGGTTTCCTAATTTCAATGATGATGCAAGTGTATAAGCCGCGTTCTACTTTCATTTAGAATTAATATTATATTATCTACAGGGTAGATACATTTTTAGGCATTTGCACCTTCAACAGTCCTTATGCGAACACTTCCTAAAAATACTCCCTAGCACGTATGTTACTTTAGATTACAACTTTTAAAATAGGCCAACATTAACGTTCATCCAATGAAACTAGATGTAAAGAAACTTGCAAGACTTCATTCAGTCCATTGTTAAAAATCTGTACAAATAAAAATTTGTTCCAGTGCAACATTCTTCAGATTGTGTTCCATTTTATCTGTGAAATTGAAACAAAACCCCTCTTAGAAATTGTATGTTAAAATTGCATGAAATATCCCATTTAAAGCTTACACTTACCCTCTCCATTCTAACCTTTGCCTTACAACCAATATTCTCCAAAACAATCTGCTGGTTGCAGAGCTATTTACCACTTTCTGGACTGGACGTTTAATGTGACTGTACTCAGAGGTTATTAGTTGCATTTTAAACTGACATCTCCACTTTAAGACAACTTCTTGCAATCAGTTCAACGTTTGGTGTGCTAACACTACATGCCTCAATAATTTCAAGAAATGGTCACCTATTGTAAATGCCAATTCATTGTTCATCCTATACTTCAGTGGCGGCCGGTAATAAGGTTGCAGTGATGCACAACGACCAGATTAATTCAAGAAAAACAATTAATACCTTAATAATATTTTTAGTAATAAACGCTGTACGTTTCCTTTTATATGTATAGGAATTCATAATTCTGTTCTTTAATAATTCAGGAAATCTTATAGTAAGTTACTGTGAACTTTCTGAGAAAGCAAAGCGCGCCAACCGTCTAGGAGTGGTCGTGGCCAGGCCCGAACACCGACCAGATCTCAATAGTGAAGGGTATGGCTGAGATGCTAGACCGATTAGGTCCTATCCCAACAGTTAACTTGGCTGGCCGTTGCCCGCTGATTGCAACAAGGGAGCCGAAGAGCGGACGGAGACATCTGAGATGCTCCGTCAACTGCCGATACCATGTCTTGCAGGTTTTCATGTAACCTAACTATTTAATCCGGTGATCCAGTGACAAATTGATGTTCTCTGAACTGTGGAATCCGTGATGAATGAGGTACATCCGTTTTACCGCGCAATTGAATACAGTTTTCTTTGATATCAAGCAGTCTTTTACCCCCCCCCCCCCCTCCCTTAAAGAAAAAGGACAACACCCATAACAATTATCCTCCAGCCGCCACTGCTATGCTTACAGATTAGTAATTAGCCATGTACAGAAGTGGATCAAGTAACACTATTAATTGAACCAGAGGGTCATTATCTTGGTGCGTCCTGGAAATCGCGGCAAACTATGGCGTCATTTGGCTGGTCAGGAGAGGAGCGAGTGGACCTCGCAATACCCTGCTCCGCTGACTCACATCGTTAGATCACACGTGTTTTGTCATTTATATGGATGTGTACCTGCAAAGCTTAGAAGTTAGTGTTGCACGTTTAGTGAGTATTGTGATTACTGTGATTGTTGGTCATGCCTAGACACCAATTCACAATGCACGAACGTGTGTATATCCATAATTCGTATATGAAAAGCAGAAAGTCTTGTACAGAAACAAGATGAAAATGTCGAATCAAGTTTCCAGGAAGACCTGTGCGTAATGCCAGTACAATTAGGAGGCTCGCCAAATGATTCAAGAAAACAGGCACCGTAAATAATAAACATTTTAACAGACAACGTTGTGTTCTTACAGAACGGGGACACCAAGAGCCACCTGATGAGCCAGCTTGGTGTCCTAGGCGAAACCACACACAAGCCACGGCACAAACCTAGCAGAATTGCTGAGATTGTTGTCCATTCTTTCATCAGAAGATGTCAGGTGTGTGTTACAAGAGAGGGAGGACATTTTCGGCATCGACTATGAGCACTGTACATATTATTGAACATGGTTGGCAAAAGTGTTCACGTGTGCAACAACCACTGACTGAACATTGTACGCGTGCCCGCGATCAGCGCCAGTCAACGCCGGCTTAGCTTGCCGTGTTTACCGGGGCGCACAGTGATAACGACACTGTGCATACAATGAAAGAATATTGTAAAATTCCTAATTTCTACCGAACGGCCATGAACAGTTATTGGACAAGCTTCCTCCTCTTATGCTGAGCCAAAGTTTTGGGTGAAAACCTGTCGTTAACATTGTGTACAAAATTATTAATCAAGATATTACTGGCAGTGCCCAGTACAGTCTTTTCAATTAATGCCCTGGCATGCTTTGGGCAGCTGTACCCCATAAACAGTACAGTGGGCAGACATCTTTGTGTTACATTCACCAAAACACTCTGCTGGTTGCAGTGATGCAAAAATTCTGTCTTGTAGCTATTGAGTAGCTTACTCATAACAACGAAAGTAAATTCAGCACAGTTGACTACATCTGCATGGGGATAGCATAGACCTCCTCGGTTATTGGCATTTATTATGCTGGCGTGATCACTCTGGCCTGCCTCATCGCCAAGAAAGACTTTGCAATAATTGCAATCATATCGCTTTAAAAAAACATACGAGCAATAACCACTGATATAGTGTAAGATAGGCCAATACTTATCTTGTAGACGGGACTGCTCCTAGGAATTTAATTCGAACATTAACGTACGATACAATCATTTTATCACCTTGCATTACATTAATTACTCTATTTATTCTAAATTTATTCAATCTCCAACCTGATTCACACACACCTCTTCCCCCACCCCAATAAGAAATGTACCGTAATGAATTAGATTACTGCAATAGAAAAAAAAAGATTAATTAGGGCCTGCTACAGGTTATCGGTCTCTAACCTCATGCAGTTAGCTTGCAATTTAAACCCCAATAGAAATGTGAATACTATCCATATTAACACCCAGTTATACCTCCCACTTGAAATTGATAGCCCCATAAAACAAATAGACCTAACCTACGACATTAGCCTGTAGGACATAATTTAGGTTAGAAAATTCTGACTTCTACATCTAAATGAATTTTCGTGAACAGAAGAGCTAGCCTATGCTAAAATTTAAGGGTAGGACTATCTGCTTACTAACCTTTAATCAGTCTCGGTTTATACAACGGAGCAGTAACTAGCTTTCCATTCTTTTCATCATACATACTAGTGGTCCATTGAATCTCATGTGGCTTGAAATGGATGCCACACACCTACAAGAGAAGAGACTTGGTTACAAAGTTCCTTCCTCCCATTACACTAAACATGTGAGAATTGGAGCATAAGTATTGATGTAACACGTACCATGGAATATTTCGTAGGAATGAAATCCTTGCGGTGAATGGCTCTTATCCATTTCGACTTGTCACCTTCATCATTAGGAAAAGAGAAAACGTTTACTTCCGGTCCATTGGCGTAATTGCCTTTACAATTTGGAACACTGCATTTATTAGGCATAACTTTACACTGCACTGATAACCATTAAGTATAACCGGATAGGAAATCTGATAAAATCAGTACCTGGGACTGTAAACACGACACACAGCACTCGGAAACCACACCATAACCTGCAAACTCGAATGTTATGTCTCAATGTACACGGCCGGGCTTCCGTGACGTCACTCGTTTGTCAACTACATATCGCAAGGCTTTCTCTCTAGGTGGTGTTGACCAAGCGCTGCGCTGCACCGCTTCGTTGCATTAAGCGAAGAGACCAGCAGAATCTCTTAATTTAATTTAATAAGGCACACAAATTGTGTATATAAAGATATTACATTTCATGTAAACATAAGTCAAATAGGGGCAGATGACCTCGTAGTTCCACCCCTTAAAACAACAATAACTAACTAACTAACTAACTAACTAAGTCAATTATAGACATATTTCGCTTTGTGCATTCCACAACATGGTAACGAGTACAAGCATGGCTTCCTTTAAGAAGGCCTTGGCCACACCGAATTGCAACACCACTTCGCTGAAGTCATACGTCCGGGTCCGGCCGTGCGCCTAGGCAGAGAAGACATTGCTGTCTGTCAATATATTAATTTGAAATCGGGTTATTGGAAAGAAGTTCACTAATATGTATGGACGGGGGAAGGTGCGTATACTGTAGATGTACCGTACTGTAGATTCTGATGAAGTTATTTAATAATTAGTCAATAAAACGATAAAATGATAAAATTACTTCACATACATTTAACTTATACTAAAATATGTCAAGAATCAAATAAATACTTCACATAAGTGTTAACAATTTTCTTTCCTTACTTTCACTGGAAGTAGGCCTACTCGATGCGTCTGTCATCATTTTGGAGTAATTGCTCAGAAGAATGTTCGATGCAATTGCAATTATTAGCTTAACAGTCTCACCATTTTCTCTGCCACAGATACACGTATCTTCAATGACGTGACGCATTACTCTGTCAGAAAACACTATCTTCTCACTTAGTAAGCACAAAACATCCTTCTGTTTGTCACTGATAAGAAGACATGTTCATATATCTATGATATTAGCGACTGCATAATCGCAATTACATTGCTTGTTATTTCAATAACAAAATCTGTGGGAACTGATAATCCACCACGATTTATTAGTTGGAAATATTTGTCTTCTCTTTGTTGTTTCTGATCGTTTGCTACCAGGCTGATACAATCCTGACAGTCGACTCGTTTACTTATTTGGAACGAAATGTAACCGCAGATACAGTAGAGTCCGGATTTATCATATGCGGTACATTCTAAAGAATATTCTGTTATAATACTAGACAAATTCACGAAAACATTTTCCTTAATACAGTTCTCACTGTTGTATTCTACATATTTAAGATCATAAACATTTGCGTACATTTTAATTTTGCCATACCTTGCTGAATGCAAACCCAAGACACTTTTTGCTCTTAATTTTTTGTTCGGCCTCAAATACCTGTCTGACACTTATATTGTAGATTCCCCCAGCCATTTGCCTGTAACAACCAAATCGAAATTCCAAATTATCAGTCTGGAACTTGCCAGGGAGTACATAGTGCACATTTAAATACGTTATTGCATGTTTATATTGATACCGGTACGTTGCTGGAAAACAAATTATCCTAGAAAGCCACAGTGGAGACTGAGAAAATCGAAATGAGTATACTCTGTCTATAATAATAATAATAATAATAGGCCTATCGACCGGGGTAGCTACTCACGTAGTGCCGCAAGGTCCTGGGACACGACTATCCCTGGAATCGGAAGAACAGTGGGTTCGAATCCCATCGACAACCGTTCTTGAAATGGTTTTCCGTGGTTAAAATTTTTAGCTCCAGGCAAATGCCAGCCAATGACGCTTCCATCCAATTCTTTTCACAGTTTCAGTCATTGTATCTCTCATTAACTATTCTGGTGAGGAAGGGCACCCGGCCGTAAAAACCATTTACAACATTTAAAAACAAATATCTTATTTCAACACCAACCCCGTAGAAACGGCAATAGTATTGGTTGGATATAATAATAATAATGATAATAATAATAATAATAATAATAATAATGATAAAGCACCATTAGACTTCTGAGACATCTCTTGCCTCTGCTAATAAATTACAGTAGGCCTACCGTAGGTAGTTCGGTAGACAGCCTCTTCGTCATTCATGTCTGTCATTTCCAGCAGGCATTCTTATTCAGACATCATACGAAACAGAAATAGACGAAGGTGACTTCCTCATGGAATAAATCGCTATCTCTGTTTTAGTAACTAATTAGTACGCCCATATCAATGATTTATGTGCATCTGTTTAACTTACACTGCTTAAATGCCAACGCAGACATGAGAAAAATAGCTATCGTAGGTCATGGTTGATCGAAAGTAGACCTACTGATTATTGACGAGAATAAAGACTTTGCTAGTATCAACGTACGATTGTTGTTTCAATACATTTAACAAGTGTATGAAGCTTAAAAATTAAAATGCATGAAGCTTCGGAACAATACTGAAGAGCAACCACGTGCGATAGAACTCGAGAGCTTACTATCATTTAATAATTTAGAATAACGACGTTGTGTTAAGAGCTGTACTTACGTTTCCCAGATGATTAGCCTTCACTCTCGGGTCTACCTTACACACAATTGAAAGAACTGCGAGCGATAAAAGAATATATCCAATTTTATGTGGACTAGAACGTTCAGCATCATTCATCACCGTGCTTACTGCTCGCCACACATAGACGAGAGTGCGGCGTTGCCGCTCCGCTATGGACAAGGCCTGCTTATAGGAAGCCATGGTACAACTCAAATCAGACAGTGCATACACACACAACTATCGTCAGGTTCATGAAAGATCTTAGTTTTGCAGAGTTTATGGTGGTATCCATGAACTGCCATAGCATTGACAAAATGTCGGAGATCCTGGTTAGTATTGGTCCAAGTCATATGTGTCGTTGCTTCAGTCGAGTAGAAGTCAATACAAATGTCATTCCTTTTGGCCAATCTTTCGTCCAAGAGTTTCTTCCAATTGTCTGTATAAGGTAGTGCGATATTGAATCTCAAATTTTCAATTAAAAATGGCTCCTTTGCAAGTTCATAAACCAGTCTTGACCTAGTAAATCTCGATACACAGAGGGTTGTCTTTAAATAACGGGCTTTGATTTTTTCTAAAGTGTGTAGGACATTCTTCGTTAGCTTATCCCAAATGATTTCCAGGCCATATGTTAAAATAGGAATTATTTTTACGTCAAACAAGATCATGGCCGTCTTAAGAGATAAGCTATTTAAATTCTTGATGTCAAAAATTGCTTTCATAGCTGCCGCAGCACGTAGCCTAATATGAAGCCTAAAGGAGTTTACTGTCGTTTGTATCGTCAAGCCTAGATATTTAAAACTGTTTACATTGTGTAATGTCTCCGCTTTATAAGTCACTTTGTCACTTGAAGATACTCGCCCTCCCTTCCTGAAAATCATGTAATCAGTCTTTTCAATGTTCACTTGCAATTCGTTTGTATCTGTCCACTTCTCTAATGTATCCAATGCCTTTTGTAGCTCTTGAACATCATGTGATCCTAGAACCATATCATCAGCATACAAATACATGGTTAAATCGTTTGACACATCTTTTATCGCTTGAATCACATCATACATAGCTATGTAAAACAATAAAGGGCTAAGAGGGTCACCCTGTAGAACGCCATTTGTCTGCGTGATCTCCCTCGATGAAGTTATATTGTCTGAAATGATGACAGTATTATTTCTTAACATGTTGTGAATCAGAATAGTGAGAGCCTTGTCCTCTACAAGGGAATCAAGCTTCGACGATATAATGTATCTTTTAAGATTATCAAAGGCCTTGGAAAAATCGATGAACACAGGTGTGAAATTATACCCCTTGGTAGTCGTAGGATGTTTTCTATGTCGTCCAGTAGATTGCTTATTGCTTGCAGTGTACTTCTTCCTATTCTAAATCCAAATTGCTCTTCTGGAAGTTTGGTTTCGATTTCTTCCGTCAGTCGAGTGGTTATTAGCTTGGTGAGTATCATTAACAAAGTATTCTCCAGAGCGATTCCTCTATAGGAGTTTGGATCAAGTAGGTTACCCTTTCCTTTGTATAAAACTTTTAATGTGGATGTTTTCCACACTTTCGGGATGTATCTTAGTAACAATCATAGGTTTATAAGATTCGTTATGGATGGAAGTAATATATTTGCTGAAGCCTTAATGTGTTCACTGAAAATGCCGTCAGGACCCGGAGCTTTCCCATCCTTTAATATGAATATAGTGTCAGAGACTTTTTTTTTGTGAGAATAAAATGATGCTTCTCCTGTCTTCTTCCACGTACTTTCTTGAATAGGCTGTTAGGGATCTTTGTTGATTTAGGATGCTTGAGATGTGTTCCTCCCAAGTGTTCATATCTATTTTTCCAGTTGTTGGGACTTTACGTGGTCTTAATGCTAAGAACGGGTCCTTTTTGGCATCGTCCGCCATCTTCATTGCTTCACGTTCAATGTATTCGTTTCTAGAAGTCTTCAGTAGTTCTTTGTATTTTCTTCTGAGCAGACTGTATTTAGTTAAATCTTCTTTATTCAGTGTTGTTTTCGCAACTTGAAGAGCCTTTAGAACTTGTTGTCTTTCCAGATAGCAGGACTGATTGAACCATTTTTTGGATTTTTGAGGAGTTTTTGTGATGAAGGCAGATTTGAAGATGTTTTCTAATACAGAAGCTGCGTTATCCAATTCATTTTTCATTAATTTGTGGTTTAAGTCAATAATTTTCTCTGTGCTATGTAGGAGAACATTCTCATTAAGTTTTCGGGCTATACGTTTCGTAACGATTGGTGCATTCCCTGAATGAGAAAGAACATCCAAGTCAAAGATCGCTGAGACTGGACAGTGCTTCCTTAATATTGTCTCTGGGGATGAGTAGCATACCTTATAATCAAGTAATTTAAGTCCAGCTCCTTTAAAAAATATAACTTCAATTGTGCTGCTTCCGTTGTAGGCAAAGTACGTCTTGTCAGATTTGCTGTTGACAAGAGTGAATCCCTCTTCCTCCAAGGTTTAAAGCAATTCATGACCTCGAAATTCATTGTTGTCTATCCTGCAATTGAAGTCTCCTGCGATGATTATATTATTTTCTTGATTCACCTTCGATAAAGCAATCATTAGGATATTTAATACATCTTCCATTGCTGAAGTTGGATCGACGTATGGTCCTATTACCGATAAATTGTTCGATTCCATTATGATAATATTCTTATCTCTATAAGTGCATGACAGCTTTCCAACAACGGGTTTAAAGAAGCAGGCAATACTGCTCATGGGTCTTCCACGTTGCCCTTGTATGGCGAGTACTTGCTCTGTGTAGAATCCAGGTATGTTAATTTCGGTTGTCGCGAATGCTTCGGTCATGATAATAATATCTTGATTGACAATGAGATTTCCCTGAGCTAAATTCAAAGTGTTTTTAAGCCCTTCCACATTCCATGGGAGGAAATTGAGCGTTATATTCCTCTTTTCCTGATGTCGAAAAAGACGATATCTCCTCACTATGGCATTTTCTGGTCAGAGTTCCGGATCAATGACCTTCTGAAGATCGTTGAGAGGAATAACCACTTTGTAGGATTTAATTGATTCTATTGTTTGAAGTTGTTCACATTCTATGATCTCCTCTACTTTCAAGTTATTTAGATGATTCTTTATCATCTCTTTTGAAGTATTTTGATCCAATCGGGGAGCCGCACGAAGTTCCATGTTATTTTTATCTTTCTCCTTTCCAGAAGCGCACCGCTTCGTTCCAATTAATGTGGGAGTTTTTATTGATGTTAAATAAGATCTCCGTCCGTGTTTGGCGACTTCGACCCATTCTGCTTTATCAGTAGGCTTTTGTTCAGGTCTTATTGATGATGTAGTATTCTTACTGCTGTGAGGAAGTTCTTCCCTACCACCTACACTTCGCTGGACCATTTGGGAAGAATTATTTGATAATTCCAAGACCCTCATGGGTTGGGAGTTATGATCGTTCGTGAGCGTTGCATTATGTCGCTCCACTTTCTTATAACTTCTTCCTTTAGGTACCTCCCATGTGCCTTGTTCCTCCTGAGAGACCTCAGTAATTTGGGTTTCAATGATTCAATTTTCTACCATTGTGTCCCGATCTGGAAAATCAGGCACATTATACTTATCTTGTGTTTGTGTCGAAACATGCACATTCTGAGTACCAACCTTGTTATCCTGAGTAATTCCAGGTTCCGTGTCCCCTGGCGGATGAAACGCAGTTGTTTTAATGACTGTTGAACGGTGCAGATTGTCTTTTAGTTATTTCGTTATTGTCGATTTTATTTCTTCCTTAAGTACGCTCTCAAAGTCAGTTCTCATTTGGGTAAACATATTTGACACATATTCCTTCAACTTTCGCACTATTCTTTCTTCAAGTTCCGGCGCCCTCAGCACTTCCGATTTGCAGTCTGAGAACAGCCAAGTAAGTTTGCAATTCTTCCTCTTCGCGATATCGAGCTCACCTCTGGTAAGCCCAGTGCACTCAAAGTGCTGCCATCTGCTACATTTTTCACACTGTATAGAGTTCTCGTTGATACTCATATTTTCCTGGCAGATGTCGCACAACTCCGCACACTGGTTAGGCATAACAGCATCTACTTAAGGTTATCCTTGACAAGATGGAAGCATCTTATTGTTTGAATTTAAACTTGTTAAATAATACTTTTATACGTGATCTTTTGAAATTTCCCGTGGATAACACTGTTATAAATAGCTATTATCTTTACACTTGGTAATACACCACTTTCGACTTCCTACGTACCTAATACACTAGTTTTGTTATATCTTCTAGACCGCTTAATTACTGCGTCACATCATTGCCTTCTCAATCGGCGTCTATCAGCAGAATCTCTACAAGTAATTATTTCAATGACCGACAGAGGTCTCTGATCGTAGGGTATCATGTGCTCCCATCAGCTGCAAGTCAATATTCTTCATGGTGCTGCAGCCTGATAAAACAATAAATAAATACTACCAACAAAACAAACTAGAAGCAGTCTCTGTAACCTACTATAACGTTTGGTTACAACTTAGACATAGCCAGTGGCGGACCCAGGCCTTGCGGGGCCCTGGGCGATATGATAAGGTAGGGCCCGTAACAATAGGAAATAAAAAAAATATCAAATCAAAAGGAAAATAGTTTGGTAATAATAATAAAATAAAGAATAGTTTCAATATTTTGAATACACTACGGTACATTTTAGCCTACTTTTCACATTTTGCAAAAATGAGGAAAAAGTAGACTTATGAGATCGGGCAAATGTGTGTCTGTCCTTCTGTCTGTCTGTCTGTCTGTCTGTCTGTCTGGCTGTGTGTGTGTCCTATCAACTCCTAAACGGCTGCAGCAAGCGAAACAAAATTTGGTAGGAGTAAAGATCTATACCTGAATATCTCACGGCCATATTTGAAAATGATGTCAGTGCTACCAACTGCTGAAAAATCACAATTGAAATTTGAGCTCCATGTTGGATATATTGGAAGGTATTAATGGAAGCCATTTCAAAATTAGCACACGTATAGATAATAATATTGCAGTTTAATTTCCAGGGGGCCATACATGGCAGTGTTGCCAAAATGATTATAAGCCTGCTGATAGATCCAATTTTAAAATGCATGTAACTTCTATACTAACTAATGGATTTCATTCAAAATTGACACAACAATAGTGTGCCCAAATCCAGTGGCCTAGATTTGAGGGTACAGGCCACAATGCTAAGTCCAGAAATGAAAGTTTGAATAGCGCGCCCCGAACCTCCTTAGAAGCATTTCGAAGGTTTTGACAGCCAAGAAGTGGTTAAGTGACGTAGGCCGAGAGCGTCATAGTCGAGGCTAAATGTCATTAAATATTTCCCGATGGATTAGAACCTTGAGACCTATATCAGATTACTGGCACGGACAAGGGAGGAAGAAGGTGCTTTATTTCGAGGAAATTGATCGAGCGGAAGCTGAGATATGAGATGTTTTATTTCCAGCATTTTCTCCGCAGTGACCTCGATCAGTCAGTCGAGGAGTTTATAAGGCACGCCCGCTCGAGCTATGGATGTTCACTTCTCCATCAGCACTCCGTTGCTATGGACGTGCGTACACTGTTATAATCTTCGTGCACATGGTTGCAAAGTCTTCGATATTTACAGCACAGTTGCTGGGACTTAGTGTTTCGACAGTACATGGTTACTGATATTAGGAAAGTGGTAAACATTTTTAGTGATCTTCGAACTTTTCAACGTTATCACCGAAGTGATACAAATTTGTGGCACCTGGTAATTATTTACTGCTACAACTGGACATATGGTAGACTTTGTCTACATTTCTTTCTTCTGTCCACAATTAGTCAAATCCGGATTATTTAATCCAACAGTCAGAAGACAAGCTTTTGTCTTGTTAATAGACCAGCCAAGATAAATCAGTACTTTTATTACCATTCTTGCACAGTACAATTCTTAAGCCGATATTGGGAATACAGGTTTGCCTTGCGTGATCTGAAGAGTGAGAAGCTCTGCCCAGCCAATTTGACAGAATTTGTACTCGTGCTGAATAAGATTATAAGCGTACTGGGAGTACTGAACACATCACAGTTGGGTCTCGTTAATAATTTTCATCATGGATCATTTTGATCAGACCCCTGTCAAATTTATTTCAGCTTTTGAAGCTGGCAACATTTTTCTTCAAGATATTAAGGCTTCAAGAATGAATACCACTATACCTATAGAGACAGCTTGTGGGTATAAAATGGAGGCCGATACAAGATTATGAATACGTGTCCTAATGGGGACAAGAAGAAGACTGAATAAACTGGTTCAGACCAGATTACAAGCATCAAGATCTACAAGAATGTAAGCTACAATTTGCGTTATTTTAAGCGTAGTTAGCTGGATTTTCTAATATTTTTCTACAGTCTTACCAACACATATTTTCTATTCATCGAGATGTTTTTTTGCTGTTGCAAATATTTTTCTTTGGCAATAGAAACTTTGATCTGAGTTGTTTATACACTAAGTCAATGATTCGAAATTTATGGACGACCAGAACGAGCTTTTAGTTAATTTTTGTATTTTTCTAATCGCGGTCATCAGCCGTCGTAACTGAAGATTTAATAAGAAATTTAAGTTGAGGAATGGATATTTATCCATTATTTAGAAGTCGAGGATGATATTTTCCGAACAGTTTAATAACTTTAAATCCATTTGTTGACGATAATAATAATAATGTTGATTTAATAATAATTATTATTTTTCTATTTTCTGAAATAATAATAATAAATATTTGTGATTTCTAATAATCATTTTCAGGTTGTATGATTTATACATTTGACATTTGAAACAATATTCTAAGGTCGGATACTTGTTGATTCCGAAGGTTAGTGATTAACGCATGCCCACAAATAAATAACATATTAATTCAGTGGAATTATTTCACACTTGCACTATGCATTTAAATCTTTGAGAAGATACGGAAAGTAATGATACGGGAAGCTAAAAGCATGTATAAAACAGGGTTTTTGCTAGAGTTTGTATAAAAATAAAATCTTTATGGAGCAACGTCTTTCAAAACGTTTGGCTAAGAATAGACACGGTGTGGAATTATTCATGTTTTAAATTGATGGTAAAATTATTATTGTAAACTCATTTGTGAGGTTTACCAATTTATAAATCTCCCAGTTGTCGTAACAAGCAAAGGCTTGATTATTTTGTATAATTTGGGAGGAATAATTGTTGTGTGTGCAAAGAGTTAAATATGCCATTCTGAGTGCGCAATTAAGTCGCAGGAATGAGGTTGTGTGAAATGAAGCATCAATCATATTGTAGGTTGGATGTCTTTGAATTTTGTAGAGGAGTTGAAGTTTAGCCACACTTTCGTCGAAATATAACCAAAGGTTATTTTGTTGAGCCATCATTGTCAATTTACAGTTTACCCACGCGTTCTAGAAGTATTCCTAGTAATTTCTTACCCGAAAAATATTATTGTTCAACTTGCACCTTTCATTACGAGAAAAAATTTGCCATTGTCTAGATGCTAATTATGATTATGTAATTTTGTCGCATTTAAATCGAATGGGCCGATGCTATTAATTATTTAAAACTGTTACTTCTTAACAACCACTATAAACTGAGAGGATTTTAGTGATCCTATAAAAATATATAAACATTTTGCAAATAAGTTTGATGATTAACTTATTTGACATTTTGTCAAATTATTGAAATTTTAATAATAACAAATAAAATTGTTTCATGATAAATTTTCTGAATAATATTTCCAATTTTCTAAATAATATTTCCAAGTGATAATTAATTGATTAAATGGTTGAATCCATATGGAATGGAATTTATCTTTCGTTGATAATAATATTTTGACAATTATATTTTATGATAGAGACAAAAGCTCTGAATAGGCTTTGGATCGAGAACAGTTGATTCAATAAATATTTTCTGTTTATCGAAGTTCGTCGAATCCAAATGCTCAAGGTCCATGTAAATGATATTGTGTTCTATTTCTTGTTAATAACTTTGTATTTGAACAAATCTTGATATAATTGAATCCTGAAGTGTTAATTAATTTGCTACGATATTTTGGAAAAGTGACCTGGGACATATTTTCAACGAGTGATATTTTTTCAATATGTGAATACACAAACAATATAGGGATCAGTAAAGACAATTAAATTTGCACTGACAAAACCCTACTCCTGTAAATAATTCTTTTGAGCGAAGTCAACAGGACTATTATTTTGACTTTCATCTCAATTGTTAAGTGTTCATGTGTTGGTGAAATTGTATATTTTGTACATAACATACGATTCGTCATCCATCTGTAATGCCTTTTTGGCATTCCTTCAGTCAATATTTTAAAGTTTTAAATAAAATGAGATAATTTTATCGGATGCATTCATTTCATAAAATCTCCTTCTATCCTTATTGTTGCATCGAGCCGAAAATCAGTAGAGCATTTTTTTGTTGAGTTATTTTAATCAACTTTAACCCATCTGGAGCCCCGGGATATTTTGATTCTCGTGCTGACTGATTTTTGGTGAAATGCATATGTGGTCGTCCGGGCTGCATAATTCTTTTTTCAGCCCGAGCCTAGCCACTGTATGCATTTCCGAGCCTCTTATTGGCTGTTACGTCATGCCATTATCCTAGTATCGAATCGAGACGGTGGGTAGTAGCAGGAGTGGGTAGATTATAGGCTGAGGAATAACCTAACCACCAAGGGAAGATAATAAAGAAAAGGAAGTGGGTTTCGGACTGGAGAAAAAGGATGGAGAAATAGGAGGAGAGTCCCACAAAAGTTATAAGTTTAACTTTAAATGTACTCAAAGGCGGTTGCCATTGCAAATCCTCTCTCCGATACCTAAAGTGGGTAGGGACCTGGGCAAAGCTAACGGGAGACGCGGCTAGAACTTGGGCGGTTTGCAATAGAATGGCTTTAGAGTATATCCTCTCAAGCATACATCTGCCTACTATGGGGAAGGGTGATGGTCTGGCAAGACAAAGAGTAACAGATTTATTGTATATCTGTTCAAAGGAATTTGTTTTTGAACAAGTATTTCGAAGAATGCCAATAATTTGAATCGGTTTCAATGTTTCTAGTTTTCGGAATTGTAGAGTTCCTAAAAAGTGACCAAATGCTTCCAAGAAGGATGGAGATAAAACAATTATACCTTTGGGAATAATTTTGGTAAGTAAACCAATAGTTGCATTTGGAAATGGCTAATCTTTTACCCAGCAAGGAGCCGACTAAAAGTTTAGGCAAGGAGAAACACTTATAATTTGAAAAACCAACCATAAGTTTCGGAGAGAATCTCCACAAGCAGGAAGCTGACGTAGCGAGCTATGCTTGCCTTACTGGCCAGTTAGAATTAGCTATTAAAGCTAAGAGAGACTTTACCAAGTTGTCAACTAAGAGTTCTTGCTCAAATGCAGAAAGTGGTGAAAACCCCATCAAGAGATTTATTTGCATTAAGTGGGAAGAGTCAAGGAAGACAGGATCTTGCCTAACCGTTATGTTAGAGAAATGATGAGTCAAAAAAGAAACTTTGAATTTATTTTCACAATGCAAAAGAGTGTAATGAATTTAACAATGTTAGGTAGTAGTTTTTTAACAAATATATAATTCAGAGTTTGTAACAAATGGGGTCACAGACCTCCAGAAAACATCTAAAGTTTGCGCCAGGCAATTAACAATTCTTTTGGTTTCAAACCTTTATATGTTTTAAAATCCTCGCAAGATTTTAAAAATGGCGAAGATAAAATGGAAAATTTAAAGACAATTAAAGTGATTAAAGTTAAACAATAAATCAAGTACAAGGTGGGTACTTTAAGGAATTTTTAAGTAAATATCTAAGAAAGAGTAACAACTTCGAAAGTAACAATAACAAAAACAGGAAGAATAGAAGAGAAGTTCCTATAACTTCTTATATTAAAGCGGAATTACTTTTTTTTGTAGTTAGACAAATAGGGCAGGTCACTTACTGTGAAACCTGAAGAGAAAGTCGAAAGGAAGTTTCTCGACTTCCTATATTTAAGTAGGAATCACGAGACAAATGGGGCATGTTTCCCTTTCGTGAAACCTGGAAATAACTCACTTATGAGTTGAAAGAATTGTATTCCCTAATTAGAAGGGAGAAACAAGATAATTTGAGACGTCTACCAGATACGTAGTTATGCAGACATTAATTTATGATAAATAAGCAAACGAGGGAGGGCACGTCTTAAGAGTGACACCTCATTGAAAAAGACCTAAAGTAACAATGTTATTATTATGATTTGTTAGTAAGAGGTTTGGGAAAGATCAAATGGGATTGAGGATAAATGTTCATGGCCGTATTTATAATCATCGGACGAGCGCGACGCGGAAGAAATATTGAATAAACACTATTTTTCACTATAGTCTGTTGAAATGGATGAAAAGTTCACTTTAGTAGCACAAAAGTTTATGGCAAAGAAAGTTATTGCAATTATGAAAAATTACTAGTTACACTAGATAGGCAAGAGTCTATTGCTTGAGGAGGTTGTAGATTATCATTAAATACGCCGAGAAAATTCCAACGGTGGAAGAAAAATTAGCTATTGAGCAGTAATTCATAAGGAAGATTCCCCCGTTTGAAAAAGTATTCACACATGTGAGTGGAAAATACATGACGGTATGACTGGTAGATTCTGGAAGGTTCCAGAGCAATCCTGACTGAAGAATAGGGCAAAAGTTATTCCAGCGGTGGAACGAACAAAGTATTTTATAGACAGTGGGTATTCATTAGTATCCCACGTTGTGAGAAGATCTCTCATTTAATGAGCATAAGAAATGCTGTTTCTATTAAGATTGGATTAGACAGTCAAAAGTCCAACATAGAAAATCCCGCGAAGGATGATTATTGCCCCAAATATAGTAATCTCACACTGCCTATAAAATGATCGTTAAAAGCATGTAGTTATTAAAAGACGATGAGAATGAAGTTAAAACCTGAAGTCAGGACTTATCTTTGCTTCATGGCGAAGGTGAAGATCTCTTTGACGGTTTACATTAAAGTTCCAACATGGCGTGGAATTAAAAGAATGCCTATTTAGTTGAGGAGGCTAGCTCTAGTTGAGCTCTGACTGAATCGACTGCCGACGTACAAGTGAGACACACTCAGCGAAGCACAGAAGGACCAGGGAAGGGAAAAGAGTGGGGGTAGGAGACAAAAGGAAAACATATAAGCATAACCAACATTGAAAAGTTAATTTCTCTTGATGAGATGGTCTTCAAAGAGTTGATAGTAGGCGACACTATCGCAGCCTGGTGGGTGAAAAAGTAGACGAAGTTCTCTTGATCACGGAGATGATAGCTGGCGATGGCGACGAGATCTGGTGGCTAAATTGAAAAGGAGGTCCTCATGCACAGGGATAAATTGAGGAACTTCAGTGATTCGCTGCTAGATGACGCTAGGTGGGTCATGGAAGATATATATCTAGAACAGACTCACAAGTAACATGAGAACCCTAAACAGCAAGGAGAAATTAGAAGATCACTGTTGGTGTTTGAGAAAAGGGAAGGAATGAACAAGCAAAGAGCAGTAAAATTATACTCTATCTTACCGTGTATTCCAAGAATACACCAAGCTGGGAGGGGAAACACCAACAGAGAGCAGGATAAACAATTAAACATTTAAAGGTAATGGAGCAATTAAAGACAGTGGTCTTGTGATGTGACCATTAGTGATCAAGATTCTGGCCACCCTGACTCTTCCATCCCTTCCAGGATAACACTCGGTCACTCTACCAGAAATCCAGACCGGAGGGAGGAGAAACATCCCTAACCAGGACCAAGTCCTCCACTCTCATGTCGGGACTGGAAAGAAACCACCTCTGTCTCCGTTGCAAGGAAGTTAAATATTCCAAGTTCCACCTCTTCCAGAAAGAATTGCGGAGGGCTTCAAGTTTACGCCAAACAATAGGTAGATTAGAATCCCTGTAATAGCTGGAAAGGGGAGGAGGGGCAGAAAGAGAAGTGCCTATAAGGAAGTGACCAGGCGTGAGTGGAAGCAGGTCATCAGGGTCATTGGAAAGCGGAGTTAAAGGGCGAGAATTAACAACAACTTCAATCAGAATTAAATTCTTCATAAGTCAGAATGCGATTACTTAAACCTTTCTTAAATGACGCTTAGTGAGTTTTACGCAGGATTCCCACCTACCACCGTGATGAGGAGCGTAGGGAGGTATAAAACGCCATTTGAAACCCTTTGAGTAGGAAAAATTAGAAATCTGTTCCATGGCAGGAGAAGAAGTGAGAGCTTTCTTCCACAAGGAAGGCGCCCTGAAAAGTGGAAGCGTTATCGGAGAATATCTCTGAAGGAACACCACGCCTAGCAGCGAAGCGAGAGACGGCTGATAAAAAGTAAGAAGTAGAGGCATTCGTTACTAGCTCCAAATGGATTGCGCCAGTAACCATGAAAACAAAGAGAGAAACATAGAGCTTACCAAACAATTTGCGTTTAGCTTCAGGGGAATTTCGTTGATATTGGAATGGACCCATATAGTCCACACCAGTTAGAGCAAATGGACGTATAGGAGAAGAGCGAAAGGAGGGCAGATCGCTCATTAATTGAGTATTGACTTTAGGTTTCGCTTTGAAGCAAGGAATGCACTTGTGAATTACAGAGGAAACTTCGTGATTTCCATTTATAATCCAGTACTTTTCCCTTAAGAGGCAAAGCAGAGTGCGTGTACCAACATGCAGATTGCGATAATGAAAGTCACGTATAATTAAGGAAGTTAGGTGATGTTTAGAAGGCAAAATAACGGGATGCTTTTTGTCCTCAGAGAGCAAAGATTGCGAGAGCCTACCACCTACCCTGAGTAACCCATTGTCATCAAGGAACGGGGCCAAAGCACGGAGACGACTGGATTTGGGAAGATCCCTTTTAGAAGAAAGTAAAGCCAATTCAGAAGAAAAGGCTTCTTGCTGTGTCAGTTGTAAAACCTTAATGGTAGCGAGATTCAATTCATGATTGGTAAGGTGTGGTTTGGGGAGAAGAGGTTGGTCAACCACAAGATATATACATCTAAGAAGATAGGCGACAATTCGAATTAATTTATGAAAGGAAGAATAGCGGGACAACAAGGGATGAGAAACGTTGGAAACAAGACACGAAGCAATCGATATAGATACTTTAGCGTCAGGCAAGTTGGAGTTTGTAGCTGGAGGTTTAGAAGGCCAACAAGAAGAGTCTTCGATTAACCACGAGGGCCCATGCCAGTATAACTGGGAAGCTGCCAATTGAGAGGGTAAACATCCACGAGAGATAATGTCGGCTGGGTTGTCAGCGCTGGGCACATGCCTCCATTGACATCCCGAAGAAAGAGTTTGAATCTTGGAAGCCCTGTTTGCAACAAAAGTTTGCCAGTGAGCAGGATTCTTGGCGATCCAAGAAAGGGTGATCGTGGAATCGCTCCAGAGATAGATTTGCGAGAATTCGACTTTTAATACTTCCCGTAATTTCTTAACGAGTTCTGCAGCCATGAGTGCAGCACACAATTCAAGCCTAGGCAAATTGATAGTTTTAAGAGGAGCCACCTTCGATTTGGCACAAACCAGGTTAGAAACTGAAGATCCATTTAATGAACCGCGATATGCACAGCAACCGTAAGCTTTTTCGGAACTGTCCGCGAACACATGAAGGAAAAAAGATGCATTAGAATGAGCGTTAATTAAATTCCTGGGAATTTCAATGAGGGAAAGATCAAGCAAATTGCTGCGAAAAGAGAGCCATCTGTTAAGAAAAGAAAGGGGAACTGTGTCGTCCCATTCACATTTGAGCGACCACAGCTCTTGCATGAAAAGTTTGGCTATAACGATAACTGGAGCAAGGAATTGAAGCGGATCAAAAATTTTTGCAATTTCAGAGAGAATTTGTCGCTCTTCTGCGAGCGAAACTTTGTAGATGAGAGTGTCAGTGCTAGTGCACCAATGAACTCCAAGAGTTTTTATGGATTCGGAGTTTCCACAAATTTCGACAGAGGAGGGTTCTACGTCTTCAATAGGAAACTGGGCGAGAAACTCAGGGGAGTTGGAATTCCACTTATGAAGTGGGAAACCTCCATTCCTTAGCAATGCCTGAAGTTCTAAGGACACGAAAGAAGCTTCCTTCAGAGTGGGGAAGGACTGCAAATAATCGTCAACATAGAATGACGTAGTTAGTGCTTCAGAAGCTTTAGAATCAAATAAATGACCATCTTGAGAGGCTAGCAAGTGTAGGGATCGGATAGCAAGGAAAGCGGAAGGTTTTAAGCCATAAGTAACGGTTTTTAAACGAAATACCTTAATGGGCTTACTGATTTCGTTGCGCCACAAAATTCTTTGGAGATCTCGTTGTTCAGGCTGAATTAAAACTTGACGGTACATCTGTTTTATATCTGCTATAACAGCTATGGGAAATAATCGAAAATTTAAGAGTATAGCAGATAGATCTGACTGAATAGCAGGACCAGAGTAAAGAGTATCGTTAAGGCTGTTGTCATTAACGTCAGGTGATGAACCATTGAAAACAACTCGGATTTTATCCTTTACAAGAGGGTTTTTCCACACGGGATGATGATTTAAGAAAACCGTTTCAATTGGGGGGTGCAATTCATCATCAGATTTGTTAACAACTTCCATATGATCTAAGCTTTCATACGCATCCATGAAATCAGTGTACTGCTGTTTAACGAGAGGTTCTTTCTTGAATTTGCTCTCGATAGCAAAGAGAGCTTTTCGAGCTTTGGGTTGAGAGTTAATAAGTTTAGGGGGATTATGTAATCTTGGCATTTGAACAATGAACCGACCATCAGAAGAACGAGTGGTGGTGTTCAGAAAAGTTGCTCACAGAATTCATTTTCTGAAGAGGTCACGTTAGGAGGATCAACGCTTTCGAGCCTCCAAAACTGTTCCAGATCAGTATTGGCGAAGTAACATTGCGATGCGGGTTGGGGAGAATAATGGGGAAGTTGACCGGTGACGATCCATCCAAAATTAGTGTCTCTGGCGACCACATTTGAGGATAACTTGCGAACCTGTTTACGAAGGCAATTCTAGAAAACATTGGCACTAAAGAGTATGTCAATGGGGTTTTGTATGTTGAACAAAGGATCGGCTAGCCTTAAATGCGAGGGAATGTTTAACCCTGAAATATCCACAGAGTGACTTGGAGTGTCTTCTCCAATGCTATTGAGAATGAGACAATTGAGTTTGAGAAAGTTGTTTCTGTGACAAATGTCTCTTATGGTTAGCTTTGAGAACTATAAAGCCTGCGATTTTGAGCTATTAATGCCCGATACGTTAATAGAAGTATGGTTTACGGCTGCTTTCACACGGTCCACCTTCCTCCACACCACTCCACGCCACTCCACTGTAGGTAAATCTTATTAGAGCGTGGGGGCTTTCAGATGAGACACTTTCTGTGGCGCCACATCCGTCCGCTCTCGTCAACCAGCAGTTGGTGCCTGTCAGCTTCAAGTCCCCTTCCACGTCAGGCAAATCTCGGCCACATGTAGCTTACTCAGTTGGATGAAATCGTTCAGACGGTCAACTTTGTGTGTGCTACGTGTTCTATTTTCACCATTTTCATTACTATTTTTACTCAGTTTTTAATTTTTTAAATGCCATTTATAGATAGTGAAAAACTAATATTTGAAATTGAACAGCGTCCTTGACTATAGGACATTCGTTCCACAGATTATGCCAATAAAATTAAAAAGAATCAAATGTGAGCTGAAGTTGCCCAAGCCGTTATTCCTAATTATAGTGAAGCAAATGACTCCAGACTCCAGGAAGATAGAAGTTGGTAAGTACACTTCTTTTTATTATTTGTAGCCCGTATTATTACAACATAATTATTTTATAACAATAAACTGAACACAAGCTGTTGTGTCTTGAGGTAGTACCTACTGTACTAACGATTAATCATAGAATCCTGCCAGGGTAAAGCCCCCTTCCCCTTCAAAATAATCTGCATAGAAGTCTCTTACGTTGTTAACAGACCTTTGATTTTGTATATTTGAATGAACTTCCTCGTACAGCCCAGTTTCAGTTAAAGTATGTTCAAATTGGAACCCATCCCTGGCTCTGACAAAATTATGTAGAACGACACAGGCCTTCACGATACTTGTAGCAAAGTCAATATCTACAATGAGAGGCCTGTGGAAAATACGCCATTTATTTGAAAGTATGCCAAACGAGCACTCTACGAATCTTCTTGCTCTCGAAAGTATATAATTAAATATTTGTTTCTTGTGAGAAAGATGAGATCCGCGTATGGACGCATTATATGAGAGGACAAGGAAAAGGCTTCATCTCCAACAAACACTAGTGGGAAATTGGGTTCAGCCAAATCTGGAAACGGTCGAGATGGAGGGATGTTCAGTGTGTTCCTGGCCAACGATTTCGAAAGATTGGATTGCTTGAAAATAGAAGAGTCTGGATTCTTTCCATAATTTCCTATATCAACCAATGTGAAACAATTAGCGTCACACACAACCAATAGCACAACAGAAACAAATTCTTATAATCATGGTATAATGATCCACTATGTGCTGGTTTTATAACTCTAATGTGCTTGCCATCTATGTCACCAGTTTGGAAAATTAACACGCACAAAGAACAGTTGAGCAATTTCTTCCCATTTTTCTGCTGTTGGAATAGGAAGAACTGTTGGCTGAAGTAGATTCCAAATTTTATCGCATGTTTCATTTATGACTTCACTCAATGTAGACACTCCAATCCTGTATATGTAATGTAGATCTGTCAAGGAACATCCACTTGCAAGGTATCTGCAACAAAAGTTGTATTGTTTTCAGAACTAAATGTACAGAAGAAGTGGAAGGGCATTCGAAGCAGTTTTTCCAGAGAACTGCAAAAACTGAAAAACCTACCGACAGGAAGTGAAGCCAGCGCCACAAGGAAAACGTACATATGCTTTGATCTCTTACACTTTCTTCTACCAGTCATGGCCAACAAAACGTAAGGAACTCTCAGTGTATCTACTTTTCTATGTCAATAATCACCGTTGCATTATTATTTATATGTGATTATTACGCTTGATTATGGGATTCTTTTTTCGTGTCCAGCACTGTTTCCAACATTAACCAGCAAGAGGAAGTTGAAGAAACTGAAGCTGGCGAAGACGAGGAGGAAGTCATGGACACCGAGCTAAGGGACATTATAACTGAAATCCATGAGGACCAACCATGTCCTCCCAAGAAGCAGAAGAAGATATCACAGGAGGAACTACTCTTGATAAATTTGAACAAAACTTTGAGTCAAGGAAAGGGAAAGGAGGAAGTATTTGATGCAGACAAGCACTTCCTCCTTTCCCTCTAGCCTGAAATTCAACAAATTGATGAAGATGTTAAATTAGAGTGCGACATGGCCTAAATGTCCACCATTCGTCAATTCAAAAATCAAATAGGTCGACGTGGGTCCACACATTCTCATGCCGTTCCCTACCACTCTTATTACCAGCGCCCACCCTCATCATTCTATTCTTCCTCCTCTTCATTTATCAATCAACAATCACCCAACGCCTCATTTCAGCCAATCCACTACAACACCTCCCCATTACTACATACTCCTGATACATATAATAATTGTCAGCCACAAACAACCTGTGCCCGACGATGATGCCTTCTGATGTACTGGCCCCTAATGATACACATATTCAGTAATAAGTACCTACCAATTTCATACCTTTCTTATATATCCCTCTGTGGTAATTATTATAAGTTAGGTTATAAATGAGAAATATATAACTTTCTCTCCATTATTGTCACCTCTTTCCTCACCCCCCCCCCCCCAAGGGCTCACATCTAGTGGGACGTGGGTTGGCGACCACGGGGCCCCAGCTGAGTCCGGCATTGCTTCCACTTACTTGTGCCGGGCTCCTCTCTGTCTTCTTTCCTGCCGACCTCACTTGGTCAACTCTTGTTCTCTTCCGACCCGACGGTATTAGGGTATCCGAGGCCTAGGCAGTCTATTCATTTCCCGCCTCAATTGGCCCTTGTCTTATCTTTTCTGATTCCCTCCTTCTGCGAGGGGTCAGCCTTTTTTTTCATGTTTTCTCCTGCCTTCTGCTCTAGGCCCTCAAGGAGGCCGGGTGTATGTAGCCCCTCCACTTTTGGTGCACCCTAGATAGTGCTACACCCTCAGGAGCTCACGGCTGGTGGGTTCGGGAGTTGGCGACCCCGAGGGATTCCTGAGCTGGGTCCGGTTTCCCCCTTTGTCCCTTACCTGTGGGCCGGACCCTCTCCTCTTTCACGTTCCTATCTGCCTTTCATGGCTCTCCTTCCTTCCAAGTCCCTCAATCCGCATTCTTCGTGGATTGAGGGCATTTCTTTTCCTCCTGTCCTTTATTTGCCTTATTCTCCTTTAGTTTTCCATTTCTTCTTCTAGTATGTAGGTTAGTAGTTAGTTTTAAGTTTGTATTTCATTTTCATCTTCACGATCACCCTAACCATCAGGAGCCGATAACCTAGATGTTAGGCCCCTTCAAACAACAATTATCATCATCATCTTTCCTTTCGTTGTAGACTATTTTATGGTTCGATTGTAATGAAATACGAGTAAATGTACCTATAAAATAAATAGCCTTTGAGCAGAGATAATAAATTTATAGTACCTACTTACCTCAAAGTAACAGCTAGCCTCTCTTTGGGTGGAATACATTTTCTCATGTTGGTGTCCTGACGCTGTAAGCTTGGTTCAAGGATTGATAGCAATTCTTCAGCAGAACTTACACTCATACGAAAATAATTAAAGATTTTTTTCGGATCACTGGCAAGTTCTTCCATGAGAAAAAGATGAGTTCCTCGCTCTATGCGATAAGCATTTAATGGATGGACCAAATGAACCATTTTCTTCTTCTTTATCCGTAATCTTATTCACATCCATGGCCGAAGTCAAACTGGAGTTAAAGTTGATGGAGGTGGAAAGGGAAGAAAAATGGAGTGGCTGAAAAGTGGAGTGGAGTGGCGTGGAGTGGTGTGGAGGAAGGTGGACCGTGTGAAAGCAGCCTACAGGTAGGCCTAGTTTTCTAATCAAAGAATTAGACACAAAATCATGAGTAGCCGCTGAATCAAGAAGGCCGCGTGCACGGACCCAGTTGCCAAAGTTATCCTGAACTTCGATTTGGACAGTAGACAATAATACTTGGGCACTACGAATGGACTTGGCATTTTGAATGTACGGTACGATGAAGCATTTGAATTGTTAGCGTTATAACTTTTCTGAGAAGTAGATGCTGCCGATGACCTTGCCTGATCATGATGATGTAGTAAAGTGTGATGAGCTTTTTCACAATGGAAGCAAAGTCTTGTGGACTTGCAATTTGAAGGAGAATGCGTGGGCGCTAGGCAGTTGAAGCAATTCTGAGAGACTAATTTTCTTCTGTCGTCGACTGACAGTTCTTTAATAGATATAAGGCGTGGGAATCTTTACAAAGTATGCACTTTAAAGGTTCATTTAAACTCTTGCTGGGTTCGCTTTGAGTGTTTAAAACAAGAGAGGTAGCAATACGGCGTTCACTAGACCTAGTTGGGTAACCAGTAGTGTTTGACTTAAGTTTAGATGAGCTGGACCCAGGTTTTTGAGTACTAGACGCTAAGCGTTCGCTTTTGGGTTTAAGAGACATTAATTCAAATTTAGAACTCGGAGATGAGGGTTCACTCTGATTAGCTAAAGCGGTTAAGAGTTGGCATCTAGCATTTATGAAAGTGACTAAAATGCTCGTAAGAGTAATCGTCTTCTCTAGAAAGTTCAATCTCCCAAGCTTTGAGGGTAGCAGCATCAACTTTAGAAACCACCAAATGTATTAGGAAAGTGTCCCAGTGTTCGGTGGGTTGATCTAATTGTGACAGAGCTTTAACGTGAAGTTGTGTAGTATCAATGAGAGTACGCAAACTAGTGACGTCATTATGCTGTGCCGCAGGTAGGTTAAATAGGGTCTTCATATGGCGCTGAATACGTAACCGTAAATTTCCGTATCTTTCTTTCAATAAGTTAAAGGCAATGGGGTAATTTTCGGCACTTAAAATGAGTGCTTCAACTAACTGCAGAGCTTGACCTCGGAGGATAGATCTCAAGTAATGAAACTTGGGGATGACTTGAATGTCTTCATTGTCATGAACAAGAGAGCAAAATAATTCATAGAAAGAATCCCAAGTAGATTCGTCTCCAGAGAAATGGGGTAAATTAATCTTAGGTAGAATTGGTTTGGGGTTGTGAGTTCCATCGCAAAAAGAGGTTTGTTGTTCGTGAAGGGAACCAAGAACAGAAGCGTCTTTTTTCTGTTCTTCTTCAAGTTGGCGTATTATTTTGAAAGCAGAACCTATACCTTCGTAATATTGGTTTTCTACTTCGACTCGATCTTCGGTTTGATTGAGCATACAAGTTTCTATTTCAGTTTGGATGTTACAATAACTTTCATATGGACGTTCAAAATCCCTTACACGATGTTTTAACAAGTCTAATTGAGCTTCTGAGGGAACTAGCTCTTTGATGTATTTTCTGAATCGGGTGATTTGTCCTTTATAGGATGCTCGTTTAGAAGTAAGTTTCTCATCCTTATCCTTTTCAGTAGGAGCCATGACAAGGTAGATAGATTAAAGTATAACTTACGAAACTGTGGAACCTTGGAAATGCTGTCAGGCTGGCGGCAGCCAATAAGTTGAAAGAAAGGGACACACCAAAGGAGACAGGAGCGGCCTCTTTCCACTTCACAGGCTTTGCACAATGCAGTTATAGCTGAAATATTCAAAGCAGATGTTAGGCCTAATGGTTTGCAAAATATTGTCAAATAACCTTTGAAAGAGAATAGAAAATGACAAATGGACTCTCCCGAGTTTCGGCACCAAAGTTTGGGTAGATTATAGGCTGAGGAATAACCTAACCACCAAGGGAAGATGATAAAGAAGAGGAAGTGGGTTTCGGACTGGAGAAAAAGGATGGAGAAATAGGAGGAGAGTCCCACAAAAGTTATAAGTTTAACTTTAAATGTACTCAAAGGCGGTTGCCATTGCAAATCCTCTCTCCGATACCAAAAGTGGGTAGGGACCTGGGCAAAGCTAACGGGAGACGCGGCTAGAACTTGGGCGGTTTGCAAGAGAGTGGCTTTAGAGTATTCCCTCTCAAGCATACATCTGCCTACTATGGGGAAGGGTGATGGTCTGGCAAGACAAAGAGTAACAGATTTATTGTATATCTGTTCAAAGGAATTTGTTTTTGAACAAGTATTTCGAAGAATGCCAATAATTTGAATCGGTTTCAATGTTTCTAGTTTTCGGAATTGTAGAGTTCCTAAAAAGTGACCAAATGCTTCCAAGAAGGATGGAGATAAAACAATTATACCTTTGGGAATAATTTTGGTAAGTAAACCAATAGTTGCATTTGGAAATGGCTAAGCTTTTACCCAGCAAGGAGCCGACTAAAAGTTTAGGCAAGGAGAAACACTTATAATTTGAAAAACCAACCATAAGTTTCGGAGAGAATCTCCACAAGCAGGAAGCTGGCGTAGCGAGCTATGCTTGCCTTACTGGCCAGTTAGAATTAGCTATTAAAGCTAAGAGAGACTTTACCAAATTGTCAACTAAGAGTTCTTGCTCAAATGCAGCAAGTGGTAAAAACCCTATCAAGAGATTTATTTGCATTAAGTGGGAAGAGTCAAAGAAGACAGGATCTTGCCTAACCGTTATGTTAGAGAAATGATGAGTCAAAAAAGAAACTTTGAATTTATTTTCACAATGCAAAAGAGTGTAATGAATTTAACAATGTTAGGTAGTAGTTTTTTAACAAATATATAATTCAGAGTTTGTAACAAATGGAGTCACAGACCTCCAGAAAACATCTAAAGTTCGCGCCAGGCAATTAACAATTCTTTTGGTTTCAAACCTTCATATGTTTTAAAATCCTCGCAAGATTTTAAAAATGGCGAAGATAAAATGGAAAAATTTTAAGACAATTAAAGTGATTAAAGTTAAACAATAAATCAAGTACAAGGTGGGTACTTTAAGGAATTTTTAAGTAAATATCTAAGAAAGAGTAACAACTTCGAAAGTAACAATAACAAAAACAGGAAGAATAGAAGAGAAGTTCCTATAACTTCTTATATTAAAGCGGAATTACTTTTTTTTTGTAGTTAGACAAATAGGGCAGGTCACTTACTGTGAAACCTGAAGAGAAAGTCGAAAGGAAGTTTCTAGACTTCCTATGTTTAAGTAGGAATCACGAGACAAATGGGGCAAGTTTCCCTTTCGTGAAACCTAGAAATAACTCACTTATGAGTTGAAAGAATTGTATTCCCTAATTAGAAGGGAGAAACAAGATAATTTGAGACGTGTACCAGACACGTAGTTATGCAGACATTAATTTATGATAAATAAGCAAACGAGGGAGGGCACGTCTTTAGAGTGACACCTCATTGAAAAAGACCTAAAGTAACAATGTTATTATTATGATTTGTTAGTAAGAGGTTTGGGAAAGATCAAATGGGATTGAGGATAAATGTTCATGGCCGTATTTATAATCATCGGACGAGCGCGACGCGGAAGAAATATTGAATAAACACTATTTTTCACTATAGTCTGTTGAAATGGATGAAAAGTTCACTTTAGTAGCACAAAAGATTATGGCAAAGAAAGTTATTGCAATTATGAAAAATAACTAGTTGCACTAGATAGGCAAGAGTCTATTGCTTGAGGAGGTTGTAGATTATCATTAAATACGCCGAGAAAATTCCAACGGTGGAAGAAAAATTAGCTACTGAGCAGTAATTCATAAGGAAGATTCCCCCGTTTGAAAAAGTATTCACACATGTTTGTGAAAAATACATGACGGTATGACTGGTAGATTCTGGAAGGTTCCAGAGCAATCCTGACTGAAGAATAGGGCAAAAGTTATTCCAGCGGTGGAACGAACAAAGTATTTTATAGACAGTGGGTATTCATTAGTATCCCACGTTGTGAGAAGATCTCTCATTTAATGAGCATAAGAAATGCTGCTTTCTATTAAGGTTGGATTAGACAGACAAAAGTCCAACATAGAAAATCCCGCGAAGGATGATTATTGCCCCAAATATAGTAATCTCACACTGCCTATAAAATGATCGTTAAAAGCATGTAGTTATTAAAAGACGATGAGAATGAAGTTAAAACCTGAAGTCAGGACTTATCTTTGCTTCATGGCGAAGGTGAAGTTCCCTTTGACGGTTTACATTAAAGTTCCAACATGGCGTGGAATTAAAAGAATGCCTATTTAGTTGAGGAGGCTAGCTCTAGTTGAGCTCTGACTGAATCGACTGCCGACGTACAAGTGAGACACACTCAGCCACAGTATAGTAACCATTACAGTATGGACACATCAAGCCTTTACCATGTAATTTTTTCGTCATGGTTTTGAAACGGCCGTCACCGGAAGCACCGCACGCACGCACGCATGGCGGCGACGGTTCACCATGTATCCGCGAGAGAGCAGTCGACCCATATTCATTGAGTGCGGCCTGTCGATTTTGTCTGAAGAAAGCATTGTTTGTAATTATTAAAATCAACTCAGAAATATAATTTTGCATTTTAACCAATGGCAGAAATGTGGGAAACCAACATCTGTGCGGTAATTTTTTGCGCAGTTCTTGTCACACTGGACATAACAGCATTCCGGTTTCCTCGTGCATTGGAGCGGTAAATACAAATATCACACGTTTCATCGAATAATTCTGGTTTTAATATCCATGAGATGTCAGTCCCTCAAACACCTATCCATTAATTCACAAATTCCTCATTCCTAATCCAGATATAATGACTGGATAAAGGCCTGTAATCAGGAGGATTTACTGGCATACGTGGCAAATCTACACGCCAATATATAGGGTATGTAGCCTTTATTTCTCAAAGGAAGTGTTTTAAACCACAAGGAGGGCAGTGCTAGGCTGAGATTAGGTAATAATGCCCAACAAACATTGAATCTCCACCCTAGAGAAGCTATTGTCTCCTTTAAAGTGTACGTTTTCTAACCCCACTTAGCCTAGGAGGCAAATGGTTTCCTGACTGAAGTTAGTTGATGTGTTTTATTAACTGTAATTTGTTAAGCTGCAGCCCTTTACAGTGAATTAAGTGCTTTAATTACAAGCTACAATGCAAATCAGATTTAACATTTGCTCCCTCACCTATGGAACTTTGTGCTATTCCTGAAGAGTTCTGGAGAAGTTTGGATTGTCGTGTACCCAAAGCTACAATCCCATGGAATGACTTAAGGTACTCCAGTCCCTCAAAATTGTAAATAGTGTTGCTTTCAGAGAAACTATTGAGGTTAGCAACCCCTCACTATGCTCTGCATGGCATTAAGGCTGTGTGACTTAAAAACCAGGACTGTTAACCTTGATGTTCCTACCTCATAGACATATCACAATGCCCTTAATTTTATTTAATTCTGTGAGACCACTAAAAGTTTGCCCACCCATGTAAATGATAAGCCCACCCAATTTCTTCTCAAGTGATACCTCCCTCTCATTCCACACACGCCCAAATACACGGGGATATATGACCACGATGTCTCAGCGCTTAAAATAAGCAACAACAACTGTATCTTCGATACACACTAATCAAATTCCTGGATACTTCTATACTTTCAGCAATGATCCTAGGGATGATTTTTCTTCACTATGTCACATGCAGAACGTGGTGCCACTAAAGCAATACTGTATAGGTCCATGTTATTTGAAAATGAATACCGGTACATAATAATCATACAAGAGTGGAGCCTTGCATAAGTGAGGAGATGTAACACCAAACTCTGGGTGTCAACAAGCCTTACACTTATATCACTCGGGAATTGAGAAATTGGGTGGGCTTATTGTGTGATAACCTGTGTTACTGTGGTGGCTGTATGTGTATTTGTAAATTGGGGATAGGATTGGGAAGGAGGTGGCTGTGTCCTTAAGTTAACCACCATCCCAGCATTTGCCTTGAGTAGGGAAACCACTTCCAGGATGGCCGAGGTGGGAATCGAACCCTCCTCTTCTCAGTTTTGCCTCACGAGGCTGACTGTAACCCATTCCAGCCCTAAGGCCAGAATCAAAATTTCTTGGCAAAGCCGGGAGTCAAACCCAGACTTACGGGGGTGACAGCCAAGAAAGCTATCTGCTGCACCACGAGGTGGTCTCGCGAGAATGTAATGTCTTGGTCATAAATATAGGCTATATAAATCTATATGAAAATAGCCTACTGCCTATCCAAACATTTTCATAAATTTAAGTTTCATATACCATTTTAAAGCTCAATGGTTTTAAAATTTACAGTTATCTTAAGACATAGCAACAGATTTCAATGTTTACATTAAGCCACATTGTTCAAACCTGTTCAGGGATGTCGGAAATTCCTCAGATAATGTCAAGCTGCAACTCACATCCTATTCTATTGTTGGGCAAGGACTTGATTCTCATAATTGCAGAAATAATCTGTTTAATACTAGCTGTAAACATGGCCAAGGTTTCATGTGATACAAGCTAAAGGTGTAGAATTTGGTATAAATGTTTATCTCAAGTATCCAGTACCAGTACCTCTATGTCAATGTTACATAGGCATTGTGCTTGCTACACTTGTCATAGTATGTGGTACGGTATAAATTTCAGAATGTGCATCAATTTTAATTTCTACCGTTTGATTATTCATATTTATGTGGGGGTCAGGAATCGTATGGTTTGTGAAGTGAAGCTTAGGAAAAGTTGTCTCCTTTCTTTTTAAGGATGTGTGAAGGACAGAGTGGTGTGTCTTTATAATGACATACTAAAATTGTAATGGCTGATGAAGGATGTAATTAATATCCAGAACATGTCCTACTATTTGCACATTATTTATTCATTTAAGGGTTGATTAGGCAGAAAGATTTACAGAAGATTACAATTCAAGAAATATTATACTCATCAGAGTTAATTAGAGATGAATGAAACTGGGCAAGGTACTGGAAAAGCCTGTGACCTATTAAAAGGAAAGGTCCCGGCAGATTTCCCCTATATTGTTCAACCAGCCACATCTGGTTATGACCACTATATTCTTCCTGAAGTAACTCCACAGAGGGAATGAAAAGTGTCAAGAACAAACTTCTGCTTGCAATCGCACATTTTTTCTGCATTACAGTATTACTTACTTGTTTACATGGTTTATGTAGAATCAACTCGTACAAATATTACAGTGAATTCTTCTAGGTATTATGCCATGTCTGTGCCCCATCATATCCATAGTACCGTACCTAGAAGAATTCGCAGTAATTTATTTTCTGGCCATGAAAGCCTCAACATTCCAACTCAAACAGGCATATTTTTCTGCAAATGTTTGGGTATTCTGATATATTTTCATGGAAACATTTGAATTTTTTTAAGAAACATTATTTTTTCCTGTTTTCAATTTTCAGAGGTGAAGCTCACCAATTTTGTGACTATATCCTGAAGTTGGTTGGCCTAGAAGCCAAGAGTATATAAAATATGGTACCGAGTGTTTAATCGTAAAGAGGTTTACTCAATAGTGATTTTTAATGCCCTGGCATTGTCATTGAGGAGCAAATTTAACTTCCTAAATACTGTAACATTTAAGTTGGTCTAACATGAAAGAAATTTAATAATACCTGCAAGGTTTTAGCTACCTACTAAGAAAAGTAATGTGCAATTTTTGAATGGAGCTACCTAGGCAAATCTTTACACCAAAAACCAACATATTGTTTATCGCTACCTTTTAGTAGAGAAACTAGAATTCATGTCAGATAACCTGCAGCTTCCGTGACTGATAACTATAGTTTTGTCTTGTTGTCAACAAATGTGATAAGACAGGTCTGAAGCAGTTTATTATTTCAAAAACTGACTCTCTCTATCAGAAATTAAATCAGTGATTTGAGATCATGGCGATATCAGGAATGTTTGTTTATTGCATTACAACAAAGGATTTGGAAGTAATCTCATAAAGCAATAACTTCTAAATCAAAATAACTTACAATTTTATTGTTGGACAGCCAAAGGACTTAACATAATCCTCCATGGTTTTAGACAGGTGCAACGATCCATTTTCTGGGTTATCCCATCCCGTTAGAAAATGGAAGGATTGGGGTTTGAGACCTAAGGATGTTGTACAACATTAACTGCAAATCACATCACCACACTGAAGACCTGGTTTGTGAAATAAGTTGGTTCATGTCCCTTCACCTGTCATTTCAAGTTAGCTTCCTTGCTTCTCATCTCAAAATGCTGAGATGCTGGCTTTCCCATAGACCACAGTCACTTCCCCATTCCTTTCTTAGCCTCTTCTACTTTCCATCTACGTTGAGGCTGCATGGATGATCCTTTTCTCTAGAATGAAAGGGCTCCATGACACTGTCAATTAGGATGAAAAAGACTTTGGGAGTGAAGTAAGGGGATAAAAGAAATATTCATATCCAAGAAATAAAAATAGCCAAACATATAAGCCCATTGTTTCCACAGCTACTGCCATGGTCTAGAAGTAAGCATAGCTGCCTTCTAACTGGTTGGCCCAGTTTTGAATCCTGGTTTTGCCAAGAAGAATTTAAATTTTGGCCTGTTGTCATGTGTACTTGGATGTGTGTATCATTTGTCTCACAAACTGTCTTATTGTGATGGCTGTATTAGTGTGTGCATTTATAATTTTAGGTGAGGATAGGGAAGGAGACGACTATGGCCTTACGTTAGGGGTAGCTTACCGTCTCGGCATTTACCTGCAGTAGAAGTGGGAAACCAAGGAAAACCACTTACAAGATGGCCGAGATGGGAATCAAAATCACCTCTTCTCAGTTTTGCCTCACAAAGCTGAGTGTATCCCGTTCCAGCCCTCAGACCAGAAAGCTAGTTGCTACACCACGAGGTGATCTAAGTGAAAAGGGATGGATTCTAATCCACCTCTTGGTCCTAATAGAAGTGAATTTCTATGGTTTCTAATTCCCCTTCCCCCCTCCCAGAATGCTCCATGCACCAAACATTCCATCTTCAAATTATTTTGCATGCCCAATTAAATGGAGTAATATAGCTCGGGTGGTGTTGGGGTAGCGCGCCTGCCTCGCACCAGGAGTCATCGGGTTCGATTCCAGGCTCCTTCAGCGATTTCAGAAACCGGCATGAGGGCTGGAACTGGGTGTACACAGCCTCGCAAGGACAATTGAATAGCTGTCTGACAATGAGGCAGCGCCACGCTCATGGAGACCAAGATTAACGGCCGAGGGGACCCGAGGCGCTCACCACGCGTCACCACATAATCTGCAGGCCAAATGGCTGGGTGGCGATCGCTTAGTAGGCCTAGGCCCTTCATGGACTGTAGAGCCATGGGGTTTGTTTGTTTGTTTCGTTTTAATGGTAGTTTGGAGACTACGGTTTCAATAGTCTTCTTAGAATGTACAGTATATGGGTGTTAACTTGAAAAATACCCGCACGAGTCTCTCTGGAGGACTCACACATTATTACTATTACGTAAACATATCTTGCATAAGAATCATGGCCCTACTAATAATATAGTTCATCGTATCTTGGTGAGAAAAATACCTTACCTGTATGTGCATTTGCTCAAAGAACTTTTTCTTTTCTGAATTTTTATTCCATACATATTATTATTTTTTAAAAATTAATATTAGGCATCCACCTATAAATTTTAACTCAACTAAAATTTGTATTATTTTGTGTTAAGAGGGACAGATGACCTTGCTGTTCCGCCCCTTAAACAACAATAACTATCCATACTATGTGTGATGTTAATGAGCAATTCTGAGAATATTTACAGCGGATCTAGATTGCAGTCATGGACCACCTTGTGGCGTAGTGACTACCATTCTTGGCTGTTGCCCCAGAGGTCTGGGTTTGATTCCCGGCTCTGCCAAGAAATGTAATTCTGGTCTGAGGGCTGCATCAGGGCACACTCAGTCCCGTGAGGCACAACTGAGAAGAGGAGGGTTTGATTCCCACCTCAGCCATCTTGGAAGTGGTCTTCCGAGATTTCCCACTTCTTCTGCAGGCAAATGCTGTGATGGTTCCTAAGTTAAAGCCAATGCCGCCTCCTTACCAATCCTCACCGGAATTGCAAATACACATACTCAGACAGGCATCACAATAACACAGGTTATCAATCAAAATTCCACACTCGCCCAAGTACACGGGGCTAAATGACCACGATGTCCAGGCCCCTGAAATGAAACAACAGATTGCAGTCGATGTACAGAAGTTGTCTAACATGGTGGCCAGATTGCTCCTTAGTGCCTCTTGGTCTATTGGAATGGCTGTAACATCCGGCGCATTATACCATAGTCGAACTGTTCCTCTATTGGAGCACGAAGATTGGGATTCTCTGCCGTCACTGTCTCATGAAGCCATAGCCAGGTGGCTATGCTAATGCTTGTTGTTTCATGTAGAAGGTTGTACATCATGGTCGTCAGCCCTGTGTACTTGGGCGTGAGAAGAAACCCATACAACAGGAGCAATCGAGTGTGGCAACGGGTGGGTGAGAGATTTCACAAGCTCTTCATCGAGGAACGCCTTCAACAGCAAGGAAATTGTCATGTTTTGTGGTGGGATCATGTTTGGTCGACGTACGCCTCTAATTCCTATCCACGGTAACATGACCGGTCTGGTATACAGAGACAACATCCTCAAACCTGTCATTACAGGATTCGCTGCCACAATGGGTGAGGGCTTTACACTAGTGGACGATAATGCCCATCGAGCTAGGTGGTCATCAGTTCCTTCAGATGCAAAGCATACGGAGAATGGAGTGGCCTGCATATTCTGCGGACATGAACAGTATTGAACATGCATGGGAAAAAATTAAGAGTGCAGTTTCGCACTGTCCCAATCCTCTAACAAACAAACATTCAGCAACTGATTGAAGCTGCTTTCCAAGAGTGGGATAATCTGCCCCAAAACCAGGTTGGTTCGTTGGTTCTCAGTACGGTATGCCTCTGTCGGCAAGCATGCCTTAGGGCTCGTGGTGGCCATACATGGTATTGATATGCCCCAACTAGAAAAAGATTGCCACTTTTGTTAAGCTTTTAGTCTTTGTCTTTTTGCACAACATATTGTGTGTTGTTTTTCTTTGTATGCCATTACATACTACCTTACCAGGGAATTGTTACTGCTAGACGTGGAGCACGGCTGTTGTGTATACATTACGTCAGCTCACCTCGCTATGGCTGCCGCGAGCGGTTGCTGGCCAAGAGGGGGAACGCATGTACAGCCGTACAATGAGAACACATCGCACAGTGCACGACCCAGCACGAATCATGCACACAAATGACATGCGATGAGGTTTCGCTTGCGACAACTGCACGTCTATCGCAGGAGTGTGGCTGGGCGGAGCGCATTAGTTCCGATTTCCGCCACCGGTAACAATTCGCTGGTAGGATAGTACACATAGCAAAACACTAAATCGCAATATGCAAAACCTTTTTTTGAGTACTGTTCAAGTTACAAAGACTGCTAGTCACATAACACTCTAGGGGCAGATCACCTCGAAGTTCCGCCCCTTAAAACAACAATTACATTACATTCATCACAACACTGATTATCAAATACCATGGACACACAGTTACACGGGTCATAGACCAAAGAGGTCCTAATTGGAACTATAATAATATATACAGTACCGGTATGTCAAAAAATATGGTTATATAAATGACTCCAGATTATAGCTTACCAAGAGGCATACATAGGCCTACTTTGAACCGGCCTTGGTGGCCGAGAGCGCTAATGTGCTACCTCGTGCCTCGCTGGCATCGGGAGAGCGTGAGTTCGAATCCCACCTCTACCGTCCTGAAAATGGTTTTCGTGGTTTCCCATTTTCACTACCAGGCAAATGCTGGGACGGTTCCTTTCAATAAATTCACGGCCAAATTCCCTCCAATATCCCTTCCCTGACCCGTCCTGAAAAGAAAAGTACATGGCCATTGGCTGCATTAATAAAATTATACATACTTTGAAACTTTAGTGTTTAAAATAAGACTGCTGTTACGACTTGAAACTGAATCCCAGCGCTCTGCACAGAGTGTGAACTGATAACACCACGATAGCCCTTTGTTAACTCTTGGGCCTAGTAACTGAAGCTATGGCATGTAGTTAGGCCTCCTAATGACCAGTATTAATTCTGCTATGATGTACATGTCGCTTACAGGTACCAACTGAAAGACCTGCCCCAGGCCTCTCCAAAAGCAACACAGCATTATGAGCCTAACATTTCTCTCATCCAGGTGTAAAAACCATCCATCGCATGGAAAACTCATCCTACATTATCTCCATTTCTGCAGAATGGGGAGAATAAGGAGTTGACATACCACTGACTAGTAAAAAGTGCGGTGCGGATAGATGGCAACTTATTAGTCGTGACGAGGTTAAAGTTAGGTCTGATTGGTGTTAAGCTATGGTTAGAGCAAGTTTAGGACTGAGCGTTTTACTTGATTGATTGGCGACACCATTGCACATAGTGTTATTTACCAGTTATATTACTTTATTACATTCACTAGCGACAGAAAGCAAAGCAAACTTGTAGCTTCACGTGGCTCTCGTGATCATAAACCACAGAACCTTTCTTTTTTTATATTTGGAATTTGAACCACTGGATGCAACTCTGGAATTCTAACATGCATTAACCAAGAATCAAAACCCAGTCCAAAACTAGAATATGACGACTTTAGGATCTCCGAATGGAGATCTGGGTGTGACCTTGGCTTCTAGAAGTAAAGAAGCAGGCCTCTGTACGAAGGGTGGTTGGCCGGTTTACTTACTGTAAGCCCTGAGCTTGTATTTCAGCTTTACTTTACTTATTTTTAGGCCATCTGTAGGCTAAACAAAACAATCTACCAGTAAATGTATAGTCTATTTGTTGAATCTGAAAGCTACTTGTTGCTCCTATAATAGCCATACAAAGACGTGGAACTAATAAAGGTAATGAAAAGAGATTCCTTAGCACATGACTTACAGTACCGGTATTGAATTCTTCTTGAAACACAAGATAATGAACGGAAGTGTGAGTAGGCTAAGAAATGAGGAGTAAGAAGTAGCCTAGGCATATCATGAAATGTGAAAATAACACTGCATAATAAGGCTGTCCCCACCCATCAACATGACTTTTTTATTGACTAAATAAATTCCCGGGTATATACGTTAGGAAGCTAAGAACATTAAAAATTAACACTTATTTACAGTTACTGTAGAAAACTTGAATTGCATTATCTCAGACTACAAAAGTTTAAGAAACAAAATCCACATTTCCCCCACACTTTTCAATATATCGTGTGTTAATTTAATCATTAAAAACATATAATAACCTTTCATCGTTACGATGCAATCACAATGCGACACCACAGGACTGGAGGAGGAATGTGGTGTTAAACATTAAATTCCACACTTCTTAGAATTAAAACACAGTAGTATTAACACTTTCTATTTTCTTGTTATTTATTTTCTTAAAATATCTGATTATAAAGAGAGCTAGTGTGTTGAAATAGAGTTAAATAAATGACATAAAATATACATTCATCAATCAGCTGTTTATCATGTGTTTGTCCATAAGTGGTGCTACCTAGCGGCTTACAGGTGTATTGGTGCTCCCCCTTATCAATTGTTTTTTTGAAAATCCGTTCTTCCGGTTTTGCCGAAGTGTCCATACTGTAATGATATCTATACTGTGACTCAGCGAAGCACAGAGGGACCAGGGAAGGGAAAAGAGTGGGGGTAGGAGACAAAAGGAAAACATATAAGCATAACCAACATTGAAAAGTTAATTTCTCTTGATGAGATGGTCTTCAAAGAGTTGATAGTAGGCGAGACTATCGCAGCCTGGTGGGTGAAAAAGTAGACGAAGTTCTCTTGATCATGGAGATGATAGCTGGCGATGGCGACGAGATCTGTTGGCCAAATTGAAAAGGAGGTCCTCATGCACAGGGAAGAATTGAGGAACTTCAGAGATTCGCTGCTAGATGACGCAAGGTGGGTCATGGAAGATATATATCTAGAACAGACTCACAAGTAACATGAGAACCCTAAACAGCAAGGAGAAATTAGAAGATCACTGTCGGTGTTTGAGAAAAGGGAAGGAATGAACAAGCAAAGAGCAGTAAAATTATACTCTATCTTACCGTGTATTCCAAGAATACACCAAGGTGTTATGCGATCAAACATGGAGGAAGGTTATCGAGTGAGATGTGGATAATATTCGATGTTGAATTGCATTATTAGCGTGAAACAGGCATGAAACTTGCTTTAGATCAAGTTTAAAAGAACCCACGCAACAATTGAATGCGTTGCAATCAACATTTAAGGTCTAAGTGAACTAATTCGACATTTAAACACATGTATTAAGACCTATGATAATATAAGTTATTTCACAAGGGTCTTCGTGCGAGCTTACTAACTTGGTGTCCGGGGTTCGAGACTGCCCTGGGGCGGAAATTTTTACTTCTTTTGAATTATTTTATTATATCCTCCCTACCTTTTACTGCATGTTTTATGCCTTGTTTTATTGAAATTATCTGTATGGGTAATTGAAATAATAACATTGTTAGGCGGAATTATTCCCTATTCTCACTTGAATTTATATTCCTCTGCTTACTGTTCAACGCGGCTAGAGTTCTTGGCTGTCTCTCCAGAGGTCTGGATTCGATTCCCAGCTCTTTCGAGAAATTTCAATTCTGGTGTGCGGGGTGCAACGGGGTACACTCGGCCCCATGAGCCAAAACTGAGTAGAAGTGGGTTCGAATCCCACCTCAGCCATCTTGGAAGTGATTTTCCAAAGTTTTCCACTTCTACTCCAGACAAATGCCGAAATGGTTCATAACAAAGGCAAGGCTGCAACTTATCATCCATACTTTTCAATCTTTATATTGAAAATGAGTCGCCTCCGTAGCGTAGCGGTCAGCATGTTTAGCTGCCGCCCCGGAGGTCCTGGGTTCGTCTCCCGGCTCTGCCACGAAATTTGAAAAGTGGTATGAGGACTGGAACGGGGTCTACTCAGCCTCGGGTGGCCCAAATGCGTAGAGGGGGTTCGATTCCCACCTCAGCCATCCTCGAAGTGGTTTTCCGTGGTTTCCCACTTCGTCTTCGGGCAAATGCCGGGATGGTTCCTACTGTAAGGCCACGGCCGCCTCCTTCCCTCTTCCTAGCCTACCCATCCCAATCTTCCATCACTTCCCATCCCTCATGTGGCCCCTGTTCGCTTTGCAGGTGAGGCCGCCTGGGCGAAGTGCTGATCACGCCTCCCCAGTTGTATCCATCCCGACCAGATGTTCTAAGCTCCAGGACACTGCCCATAGAGGCGGTAGTGGTGAGTTCCCTCGCTGAGTCCGTGGGAACCACCAACCTAGAGGGTAAATTGACTAAATAATAAATAAAAATAAAATAAACATTGAAAATACAATGAAGGAAATTGGTGAAACATTTAAAGTGGGAGGGAAGATTCAAGGAGACATAATTTCAACTCTGAGATTTTCTGATAACAACGTCATCTTGGCCGACATGCCTGAGGATTTGAATGAGATTTTGAATGGTATGGACTCCGGCTTGAGGAAAGGGTTCATGATGAAAATTAATAAAATGTAAAACAAAAAATATTGGAACGCAGCCGAAATAAATCAGAAACCTCTATGGACATCAAATTGGCATGTGAAAAGCTAAAGGAAGTAGGAGACTTCTGTTACTTAGGAAGCAAAATAACCAGTGATGGACGAAGCAAAGAGGACATAAATAGTAGGTTGGCTCAGGCAAGGAAAGCATTTCTACAAAAAGGAATCTCTTGACATCGAATATAGATTTAGGTATTAGGGAGTAATTTTTGAAAGCCTTTGTCTGGAGTGCGGCACTCTATGGAAGTCAAACTTGGACTATTGGTGCAGCAGAAAGAGGAGAATTGAAGCGTTTGAAATGTAGTGTTACAGGAGAATGATGAAGATCAGATGGGTAGATATGGTTACAAACAAAGAGGAATTAAGACGAGTGGAAGGAGAGATGTTTCTGGCGACTGCTAATGAAGATAAGAGATAGGTTGGTAGGACACCTACTAAGACACCAAGGAATAGCAAGCTTAGTTATGGAAGGAAGGGTCGAGAACTTTACGGGTAGACTAAGACTAGAATATGTTAAACAGATTGCCTCGGATGTAGGGTGTGCTAGCTATGTAGAGATGAGAAGATTAACTCAGGACAGGGAGACATGGAAGGCTGCATCAAACCTGTCAAAATACTGAAGACTCAAACACACAATCTCGCGATCATTAGACACGGAACCTCCAATTTAGTTAGAAACCAAAACTCAGAACGTGATAATTCCCTTCGTAAATCTCACGTGAATTGACCGGGAATCGAACCCTGTCCACCTTGGGGAGAGGCAAGCAGAAGTTGACGCAGATGTTGCTCTTGTTCATTTGATCAAATTGGACATGGTGGTCATTGAGCTCACCCACTTGTAAATAAATAAATAAATAAATAAATAAATACATTTCTCTGATAACCTGTGTTATTGTGGTGTCTGTAGTATGGTGAGTATTTGATATTCAGGTGAGGATTCGCAAGGAGGCGGTCGTGGCATTGTTATGAACAATTTTGGCATTTGTCTGCAGTAGAAGTGGAAAACTATGGAAAATCACTTCCAGGATGGCTGAGGTGGGAATCGAACCACCTCTACTCAGTTTTGGCTCATGAGGCCGAGTGTACCAATCACCCATACAGATAATTTCAATAAAACAAGGCATAAAACATGCTGTAATAGGTAGGGAGGATAAAATAAAATAATTCAAAAGAAGTAAAAATTTCCGCCCCAGGGCAGTCTCGAACCCGGGACAAGAAGTAACAAGCTCGCACGATGACACTCGTGCACATCTGCACTCGAAAATATCGTATATTATCATAGGTCTTACTTAATCCATGTGGTTAAATGTCGAATGATTTCACTTAGACCTTAAAGGTTGATTGGAACGCATTCATTTGCTGCGTGGGTTCTTTTAAACTTGATCTAAAGCAAGTTTCATGCCTGTTTCACGCTAATAATGCAATTCAACATCGAATATTATCCACATCTCACTCGATAACCTTCCTCCATGTTTGATCGGATATGACCCCTGCTACTACCTACCGTCTCGATTCGGTAGCAGGATAATGGCATGACGTAACAGCCAATAAGAGGCTCGGAAATTCATACAGTGGCTAGGCTCGGGCTGAAAAAAAAAATGCGTCCGGGCTTCGGTCTGAACGGGCACAATAGATCATATTATTTCAGATTATTTCTGACCAATATATGTATGTCATTGTTGCCAACACTATTTTACGCGCGCTGTTAGATCCAATGATTAACTGCATGTAACGTCCATGCTATCCATTGGACTTCAGCCAAATTTTGTATTCTGTTCCTTAAGAGATGGAACTAAGAATATATTCAGTCACCAGGGCTGCCAACTGTAGTTCTCTATTAGGCTACATTATGTCAGGTATACAGTATTTCGAACTAATTAAAAATTTCGATATTACCAACTTAATTTCGTCATTATTCTAGATAGATCCATATAGATTAATCATTGGCATGAATCTTAAATGTTAAGAAAAGTTGGCTCTTTAGTTCGTCACGGAACTTCTTGTTTAATAATATGAAAGAAACCATTAAGTCCCCTTGAAGAAGATTATGTCAACTATAAAATATTAAAATATTACTTTGTGACTTTTTTCCCGACTGAAGTCTTCTATTATTTCACTGAAATCTAAACTTGCTAAACGGTCACGGGAGGTCATAGCTGCACTGAAAAAAGGAATATGAATTATAAATTAGTTTGAAAAGTATAATTAATTAATTGATTAATTACATTTAAAACATTCATGGCGCCGGACCTCCCGGACCGCGGGGCCTTGGGTGGTCGCCCTCTTCGCCCTCCCGTAGATCCGCCCCTGGACATAGCCTATACCAAGACAATGTCTTGGAGAGATAGGAAATAATATCTGAGCCCAAATTAACTAAATTTTGTAGTGTTACATGTAGGCAAAACAATTGGATAACGATTATTCATGCATGACTACCCCCACTGTGCGTGACAAAAACCGGGGGGGGTATTTATTATTTGTGATGGGCAAAAGTCTCGTTCGAGATACTCGAGACTGGCGTCAGTGCTCTCGATGCATCTCGAGGCGTACCGTACTGATGAGCATAATTCTCGTTCGAGATACTCGAGACTCACGACAGTACTCTCGAGTCATGCTCGAATCGGACCTCAGCGGTGGAAGGCCGGTATTACAAAATCAAAGAAATTTGTTCAAGATCTTTGGTAAAAGACCTTTTATGAAAGATATGGCAGTGTAATGGGGAAATCATTTATAAAAGGTGGTTTTATAAAATTCATTTTATAAAATGTATGAGCACCATGCTATCTTTGATGAAAGATTCAAACCAAAATAGCGGATCACAACGGCTGGAATATTACCACAACAAAGATGCTCATATCAGAGTGTGAAATGCATGAAATGTTACATAATGAATTTTATACAATGTAAAACATAAATAAAAGATATGAAGTGTAGTTAAAATAGCCGAGGCTATAAGCGCTGCCCACAAAGCACACACATTCCAGGATATTAAGAAGAATTAAATAGTTAAATAGGCTGAAATAAGCCATGAATAGCAGTGTATATTTTATTGTAATATTTGTATTGTAAGTAATTCGTCAATTTACAAGCGAGTGTAAATAGGCATTTTACCTTTACCGGTAGATAATATAATATGTAACCAACCACTTAGATCAAGTGGTTATTTGACGGAAGTGCTCGAGCGCTCGACTCCCGTGCGATATGACCAAGGATCGAATTCCACTTATTGCTTACTTTTTATTTCGTGTTTCAATTTTATTTGCTCGGGTAGTGGTTGTTTGGGACGTCATCATCATTCATTTCTTCATAATTATTAATAATTAAATATTATTGCCATTTTTTAAGTCCTCGTACTGCAGCTCGTTCACCAAGATTTTCCTACTGCGACCCATGGTTTAACCCATAAACGTTCAATTTATCTTTTCGTTTCTTGTATATAACGGTATTGCCACCACATAATTTCAACTACCATAATATACAGTAGTTAAGTGAACAAGGAACTGTCCTTCATACATTTAGCTGAACTTTGATAAAATATGTGATGTAGTGTAATGGTGCGATGATTGCTTTGTATAACTTTTATAAAAGTTCAGTTTTATAAAATTCGCTTGATAGTGTAATACCGGCCTTACCGCGGCCATGAGCGAACCTGCAATCTTGGAGTTGGTAGACCGACACGATAATCATTCACCCACCGTGGCAAGCACAGTGATCGGCAGGCAAACAGACTACAGGCGAGGAACAGCACACAGCAAGCGCCTGATGTCTCGATACAACATCCAGATGATTGAGAGCTCTGAATCACGCTTGCCAGCACTAGCTCGAGAGTGAAACCATATGCGCCTGACGTCACATACTGCATCGAGATAGCATTACAAGGCACGGACTGCATCGGTTGCTCAGCCTGGATCGAGTGCTCTGCATCTCGCTTCCCATCACTAGTGTGTATACTCTCTCTCTGTGGTTAACAGCCGTGAGGCTGGTTGGCAGCAGCTCGCCATTCTTCCCGTCTCTCAGTCTTCCTCTTTAGTTCACAGTATGAGCCACAACCCATATCATGCAGTATTTGACTCATGTACTCCAGTCTGGGTTTTCCTCTACAATTCTTGCCGTCTACTGTTCCCTCGATTATAAGCTTAATCAGTCCATTGTGTCACAGTATGTGGCCCACGAGGTGATTCCATCTTCTTTTTAAATATTTAAGGAAGCATCTTCTCTCTCCCACTCTTCTAAAGACTTCCTCATTTGTGACCATTTCTTTCCAACTGATTTTCATAATCCTTCTATAGCACCAGGTTTCAAATGCTAGTAGTCTTTTCCTCCCTCTCTCTCTCTCTCTCTCCTGTGGCTCAGGGGTAACGTTCTCGCTTGCTGAGCCCAAGGTTGCAGGTTCAAAACCTGGCGCAGTCAGCTGGCATTTGAGGGTGCGCAAATGCGAGGGAGCCGTGTCAGTACATTTACTGGCACGTTTAAGATCCCCTTCGGGGCAAAATTCCGGCACCCCGGCGTCTCTAAAAGCCAGTGTAGTTAAAAGGGACGTAAAACCAATAACATTATTATTCTCTCTCTCCTATTGTCCAAGACTCGCTCCAATATAGCGCGACGCTCCATACATAGGTCTTCAACATTTGTTTCCTCACATCAAGACTTATGTTCCTTGCAGTAAATAGGTTCTTCTTTTTATAGAAAGCGTTCTTGGCTTGGGCAATCCTACTTAATATCTCTCTGCTGCTTCATCCATCATTCGTTATTTTACTTACCAGATAATTAAACTCATTCACTTCTTGTATCTTTTCATTTCTTAACTCTATTGATGTCTGGTTTTCGCCATGTCTACTGCAGACCAAAATTTTTGATTTATTTGTATTTATTCTCATATTAAATTCTTCCTCCTTTATTTTGTCCATCTTGCTCAGGATCTTTTGTAAGTCTTCTTCACTTTCTGCAATTAGTGCTATGTCATCAGCAAACCTTATCATGTCAACTTTTTCTCCATGAATATTCACTCCTGTGGCAAATTCTTCTCTTACTTGGTCGATCGCCTTTTGTACATATATAATGAATAGGTATAGGGAAAGGGAACAACCCTGCCGTACACCCTTTCTGATGTGTGCTGTTTCTTCCTTGCTACCACAACAAACTATTCCAATTTCTTGCTTATAGATATTGTAGATGAGTCTTCTGTCTCTAAAGTTGATACCTGTTTGATGAAGAATGCTGAATAGAACATTCCAGTTCACATTGTCAAACGCCTTTTCAAAGTCGACGAACGCTAAGAAGGTAGGTTTGCCTTTCTTCATCTGCTTCTCTATCACTTGCCTCAATGCTAAGATTGCTTCTCTTGTTCCAACTCCATTCCTAAAACCAAATTGATCATCAGAGAGGTTTTCATCGATTTGTTTTTCTATTCTCTTCATAATAATTCTGGTGACTATTTTTGATGCATGACACACCAGACTCAATGTTCTGTATTGTTTACATGACCTTGCATTTGATTTTTTTAGGTATAGGTACTAATATGCATTTCACAAAGTCTTCAGGCAATTCTCCAGTCTTATAAATAGTACATATAAAGTTGTACAGTTCCTTTTTTAACTTGTCACCTGATTGTTTCAATAGTTCTCCTGGTATGTTATCAACTCCAAGAGCTTTCTTTCCTTTGAGGTCCTGCAACGCCTTCTCAAACTCTTCTTCCATAATAGGTGCCCCCAAGTCTTCCTCTGTTATTTCATCTTCTTTCTCAATGGGCAAGTTAACACAGTTTCCACTGTATAGTTGTTCCAAATATTCTTTCCATCTTTTCACTATCATTTCGTCATCATATATTAACTTCCCATCTTTGTCCTCAATGCTCATTGTTTTTGGCTTCCTTGTTTCAAAGAACATCTTAATATCTTTATAGGCCATATCTATTTGTCCAGATTTCATGTTGTTATTTATGCCTGCACAGATTCCCATTAAATGCTGTTCCTTGTCTTGTTTTGCCCTCTTATTTATCTTGTTTCTTAAAGTCTTGTATTTTTGCTTTTCATCATCATCATTTGAGTTTTTATACTGTCTTCTTTCCTTTATCATATCCACAACTTCTTGACTTATCCACCCTTTCCTATTTTCTTTTTCTTTTTTTCATAGAACAGTTTCTGTTGAGTCTAAAATGCTCTCCTTTATTTTGATCCACTTCTCTTCTACTGCCAAGTGTTCTTCAATGTCTCTTATGTTATTGTTTGTTTCATCCATATAGAGTATTTGAGTGGACTCATCTTTAAGCTTAGAAATATCCCAATGTTTATTTTCTTTCTGCTTTAATTTTTTGAACTTTAATTCACAGCGTATGACGACTGGGTTATGGTCGCTGTCGACATCAGCTCCAGGGTAACTTCTACTATCTTTCACTTGGTTCTTAAATCTTTCCTTTACTAATATGCAGTCTATTTGGGCCCTTCTTAGGTCTCCCGGAGCTTTCCAAGTGTATCTCCTCCTTGGATGGTGTTGGAATATAGTATTCGTTACAACTAATTTATGCTGTATACAAAACTTCACAAGTCCCTCGCCTCTCTCATTTCTTCTCCCCAATCTGTATTTACCAACAACATTTCTTTCAGTTCCTTCGCCGACAGTTGCATTCCAGTCACCAAGTAAAATAAGGTTTTCTTCCCCCTTTATTTTAGCTATAAGTTCACTTAGATCTTCATAATATTTCTCTACCTCTTCATCAACCTCTTGTGTTGTCGGCATATACACTTGGACTATCACAGTATTCTTTGGTTTAGTTTCGATCCGTACTAAAATTAATCGTTCATTATATTGCACGAATCCCTTTACTCTGTTTCCTAGTTCTTTATGCAATATAATGCCTACTCCACCATATCCTGGCTTATTATTTGCTGTACCAAAATGAATTATCCTATAATTTCCACTCCAAAAGTCTCCTGCAGGTGGCCATCTCATTTCTGCTATACCCAATACATGTAAATCCATCCTTTCCATCTCCATGATCAAGTTCTTAATTATTAACTTTCCAGTCTGGAGTAAGGTCCGTACATTCCAGGTACCGATTCTTCTCTGCTTATTTCTTAAATTGGCTTCTTTATCTGTCCCCCTCCGGAGATCCGAGTGGGGGATTATTTTACCTCCGGAAAAATATACTGTAGAAGCTAACATCATCTTGAGCTGCTGATACTTGGGATATCCTAATAGATCTTTAATGGAGTGGTTTCCCTTTGCCTTCTTCATCCTATGCTGTTGGCCAACTAGTGGCTCATCCGCCTTTAGGGGAAGTTTCCTGCCCCAAGGGCTTGAGAGAGCCCTGGGCCCCTAGCCGCTCATCCGCTCTCTAAGGAGACAATTGGCACTTGGTAGAAAAGGACTCCTTATTCCGGGAGTCACTCGGTGGGACATAATAATAAAGGATATATATTTTAAAAAATCTTCATATAAAATGTTTTATCAATACAAAAGATAATACAAAGGTAGGAATCACCAGCTACATAACCTAAAATGGTTATTGATTGATTGTCAAGTGTAAAGATCGGACACCTCACATAAACGTGCGGGTTGTCTTGGGCATTACATAGAAGGCGGTGTAGGCCCGAGTGCTCTCCATCAACGACGTTATGTGGCTTTGGAATTGCATGGCATGACCCTGTTGAAGCAAGGAACTACAAAAGGAAATATCCAATCAACGCTTCATAAACAACATGGCAGCTATCCAAGACATCGCAGTACATTCTACAAATTGATTAAAATAATCTAAAAAGATATCACCAATCCTGAAGAAAATATGCACACACGCTAGAAAACATTAATGATCATTGAATAGACTTGATGATCCCTATAAAACAGCATAAAAACCAATTATAAAAACAAATATATTGCACCAGATCGCGAACTGCGTTCTATCATGGCCTCCCCTAGGGTCTTTATTAGAGATGGGCAGCAGTCGACTGAAAACAGTCGAATTAGTCGATAGTTAAAACAATCGACTTATTCGACTGCTTTTAAAAAACAGTCGAATGAATTCAACGACTACTCACCGTACCATAAACAAGTCGATTGCAAACGACTGATCCCAAAACAATCGTTGGAAATCATTCGAATGGAACAAGTCGTTGGCAAACGACTAGTTCCAAGCGAATGGAATCATTCGAATTTAATTAGTCGTTCTAATCAAACGACTTCTTCACGATAACTTCATGCTACAATTGATTGTGCTGTATGTTTATTGTAGAGCTTTGATTAATAAGTTAAGTATACATGTAGGTGCCTATAGTTTTATACAGTTCGTTGATTCTTTCAATGAAATAGCCTAAATCCAGTTGTCCAAGTTATTGGAAACGATAAGCATTCAATATTTAGGTTATGTTTGAACTCCAGATACCAGTTTTGTGGCCCATCATCCCAGGCAAGCCGGTAAATACCTTTGCCTCCCAGTCAGATGGATCATTTGGCCGTAATTTTGAATTAGAGTAAGGTTGTAGCATGACGAATAGAAGGACCTAGTGTGATGACTCCGCCATTTTAGCACGGTAGTTTCTGGTCCCGCCGCTACAAGCACTGTAAGCGATTATGTCCAACACGTGCTGTGTTTCCGTCGAGCCGGGTCGTAGAAAGTGCGCGAGAAGTTACTGTGTGAGATATTTGTGTGAGTTAAATTGAATTTTCTTTGCTTTCAGTTCTTAAATTCAGTTCATTGTGTCTTGTGTACATCAGCGTTTTGTGTTTTGTGTACTTCAAACATATTTCTTATGTGGCTTGGTTCATTTAATAGTTCAACATGCCTTATTGTTTTGTACCTGGCTGTAAGTCAGGGTATGGTCGAGTAGTTGACGATATACGATTTTTTTCACCACCGAAGAATACAAATCAATTTGAAAAATGGGCCAGAGCTATTCCACGAAAGGATACGAAGTTAACGCGTAGTAGTAGAATTTGTCAAATTCATTTCTCTGCTGATTTGATAGTAAAATCAGATAATTTTATAGTGAATGGTGAAGAAGTGGAAATCTCTCGTGTGTGGTGGAAGTTACGTCCTGGAGCAGTGCCTCATTTTCCCCCTAATTTACCGAAGTAGTAAGAATAAGTCCCGTAAAGCTCCCAACAGGAAAAATCTCGACACCACCAGAAAAAGAAGAAAGAAGATTGAAGATGGGAGTGGAGCAACGAATGAGGCATTAAAAGGTCAGTCCAATGTTGATAAGAATTTGGGTCATTCTAGTGTACTTACTGATGCTGAAAAGACTATAATATTGCTCAAAAGGCGCCTAAAGAATGCTAACCGTAATTTAATTCGCGTTAGATCCCGCCTCAACTCAGCAAAATCGAGAATTAATTTGCTGGAGAAGCAGGTTCGAATTTCAGAGGCATTTAATTACAAAGATAACGATTACAGTGGCGGATCCAGGCCTTGCGATGCCCTGGACGATATGATAAGGTGGGGCCCACAACAATAGAAAAAAAATTATCGAATAAAATGGAAAATAGTTTGGTAATAATAATAATAATAATAATAATAATAATAATAAAATAAAGAATAGTTACAATATTTTGAATACACTACAGTACATTATTTTAATAATATGAAAGAAACCTTTAAGTCCCCTTGAATAAGATTATGTAAACAATGAAATATTAAAATATTACTTTGCGACTTTCTTCCCGGCTGAAGACTTGTATTATTTCACTGAAATATTAACTTGCTAAACGGTCTCGAGAGGTCATAGCTGCACCGAAGAAAGGAAGATGAATTATAAATTAGTTTGAAAAGTATACTTAATTAATTAATTAATTAAATGTAGAAAAATCCATGGCGCGGGGCCCCTAGGACCGCGGAGCCCTGGGCGGTCGCTCTCCTCGCCCTCCCCTGGATCCGCCCCTGATAACGAACACCTTAGCAAGAAATGCCAGGAAAAATCTCCCAATGGAATGAGGTACAGCAATGAATTCATTTTAGAGTGTTCATTGTTGAGAATAAAATCACCGAAAGGATCCCGTCATTGTCGGCGACATAATCTCTTGCCTGTGCCTTCAGAAAGTCACTTGAGAAAACTTTGTAAAGGACTTAAGTGTCCTTATGGAGTTAATACGCATCGTATAAATGCTATTTAAGACTATTTTAAGGAAGAAAAGAATGATAATTCACGTTACGGTGTTGTAATTTTCGAAGAAGAGAAGCTAAGAGAAGAAATCGAGTTAAATAGCTTTTCTGATAAAGTAGATGGATTAGTTGATTTAGGTGGACACACACCTGACCTCCAGAAGAACGTACTTGCAAATCACGCTCTAGTGTTCAAGTTCGTACCTTTCGTGCATAATTGGGTGCAGCCAGTTGTTGTTTATGCAAGCAAAAATGCTACTCCAGGGGTTTTTCTCGCAAAAATTCTAATATAGTCTAGGTGATTTTGCAGTTAGAAGAGGCTGGGGCGAGGGTGGCTGGCTTTACTTGTGATGGTAGTCAATCAAATACAAAGGCCAGGAATTCGTTAGGAGTCAGTGGCAAGACAAGCTCTCTACAATCTCACATCCTTAATCCTGCAGATGTTACGAGAAAGATCTGGGCTTTCTCCGACTGTATACTCCAGGAATCTGTGCGTTCCGTAACATGCAATGAAGACCGTAGTTCTTATTTCCGTGAATTATATTTTCCATTGCGCCCTGCCGTGCTATTTTAATTGTAACCGCTAATTACTTTTTAAAAGAGTATTAGTTACAAAGTAATTCGTTTCCCTTAGCACCATCCCTAAGACCAGATGACCCCGGCAGTGTGGAACTTGCCCACTCTAGCGCTGCCTGGCGAGGCGCGCTTGAACTTCAGGAGTCTCCTCACTTTCTCCTTCTATTCGTCATGGTTGTAGTATGCGTGGTCAGATTTAGACAATAGCCTACTCCATGAAGGGGTCATGGCTACGCCTTCTATGTTTGTTTAATGAATAGAGTAACTGAAATGAGGGATGTATACTGATTTTAAGATTTTTGGAATGAGTTTATGAATTTTTAATAGAATTTAATGAAGTCTTCGGTAAAGTTGAAGGAGACATGATCGTGTTTTGACAATAGCCTACTCCATGAAGGGGTCATGACTATGCTTTCTATGCCTGTTTAAGGTGTAGTGTGGCTGAAATGAGGGAGGTTTACTGATTTTGGTGTTTGTGGAGTAGTCTTTTCGTTTATAATTTAGGTTTTGTGAAGCTTGTTGTGGAGTTGTTTTATGGATTTTATTGCTCTGCAAATGAAGTGTATTAGGGGGTTCTGGGTTTGGTTTAGCTGTAGTTTACAGGGTTATGGCTGAGAGTTGTTGAGCAGGCCTAACAACTGTGTCAGAGCAGTGACGTGCTGTGTGGGAGGGGGGTTTAGTGGCAAAGACATGAGGGCAGGGATGGAAGAGTTTATGTGTTCCCTCACAGTTGGCGCACTTAGGCTTATCTCGAGGTACCGTACAGATAAAGTGGTGATGTGAATCTCCAGCGGGTACTGTGAGGACAGCTTGACGGCTGTAGGTGCCTATCGTTTTATACAGTTTCTTGTTCGTAGATTCTTTCAATGAAATAGCCTACGTCCAGTTGTCCAAATATATATGTATGTCATGTCATTGGAAATGTTAAGCATTCAATATTTAGGTTATGTTTGAACTCCTTAACACAGTCTATACACTTTTAATGAGAATTGGGTGCATTCTTGAATTATTACACAACTTGAACATGGGCTTACCAATTATGGCTTAGAGTTCTATTTATTTTATGATTGAATTTCATTCATTTATTCTACCGCGTGATAAATGAATTACAAGAAAACTATTATGAAATTCTCCCCATAGCGTGATGGTAATGATCGATGCAAACATAGAATAGATTTTCCAGAAAAATTAAATCAGTAAATATTTTATATTGGGATCCAATATAAATAGCATTTTAGCAAGTCGGAGGGCGTGTACGCTCAAATTGATTCTGGTCGTCAATTGTTTTGTAGAGATGGACATCAGCAGTCGACTGACAAAAGTTAAAACTATCGACTTGTTTGACTGCTTTTAGAAAACAGTCGAATGAATTCAACGACTACTCACCGTAACATAAACAAGTCGTTTGCAAACGACTGAACTGATCCCAATTGTTTTAACATGTTCTGAGCGCTGGCATAGTTTTACGTTCAGGTCATAAATTGTTTGTATTCACATGGTTGCCAACATCTCCACTGAAATTTCGCTCTCGTTACTGTTCTAAAGTGCTCTATTGTCGTGTCTCGTGTGTATTTATTCTAGGCTGTCGTGTTCTTGTTCAAGTTGTATTTCAACTCTACATTCTTAGTATTTTCTGCAAAACAACTAAGATATAAAAGGTACGTCACAATTTTGGCTATGGAATTGTTACCGGTACTTACGAACTCCCTTTCAGTTCTAGTAATTTAATTAAGTATTGCTCTATTGCTTCCCTTATTCAGAGTACTTACAGGAAATGTGTCCTATACCAATATCGGGGAACATTTACTCATTGCAACATTGGATATAACGGCTGCACTATACACAACGTGGCAACCTCCATTCGAAGCATAGTAAAAATAAATAACTTGGATTAATTGCATGTTGCCGAGTGTCGCGTAGTCCAAACTAACGTCTGCAAAAATAGGTAGGTTAGGGAGAAGTTTGTTTTTCATCTGTTGGTACAACAGAACTCCGCGGGTAACGGCTTACAGTGCTTTGTACGCCACCTAGAAGCGACTACTTTCAGTCGAATACATGAAACGACACGCTTTTAAGAGCTATGCGTATTCAGGTAACCATTCGACTGAAAGTAGTCGAATATCTAGTCGACAGTTTCTTCCAACGAATGACTAGTCAGTCGATAGTTAAAAGGAGTCGATAGTCCCAACTCTAGTCTTTATATTTGCTTGGCAAGGACATTCTCGCTCACGCGCTCCGCCAGAGACGGCTCAGTTACCAGCGCCCGCGCCCGCATATGTACAGCAGAATACGGTACTTAAAATCAGCATCATGCATTTTTAATCACCATGTTTACAGTAGATGCTGAAAATGTTCCCCACCCGCTGCCGAACATAATTTGCATCTCCTTATGAAGTTTCCGGTTACTCCGTTTAATTTAGCTTCAGTAATGAAATAACGACATGTATTTTTATTGTTTACAGAACATGTACGTTTGAAACTCTTAGCAAGTTGTTTTATTGTCCGATTTATAGGAGTGGGTCTCCCTGGAAATTTCACTCACTTCCACTCGAAACTTTTGTCTTGTTCTAGTACACGATGTCCTGCACTTTGTGTACGTATTGTGCAAATATTCGTTCACGTAACAAATATTTCATATAAGGCATTACAGCACTATACACAATTTCAATAAAACACTATACAATACGATATACAGTACACAGTAGCTTTATAAAACACCCAATTAGCTCGGTGCTCACACGTCTACCGCAGCAAGAGCGTGGGAATACGGCAGGAGACCGAACCTGTAAAAGCCGGCTAAGGTCGAGCGGAATCACCTTGCCAAGCAAAAATAAACACCCTGTATTAGCTAACGTGGCCCAGTTACTTAACAATTATTGGTCCAGGCGAAAACCATTGGTCATCCGGATGCAATATAGTACCGAATGCGTGGGGTTGGCAAAATGGTACATGATGCTAAAAAAAAATGACTGAATCGGCTGGAATTTTGCCTATATAAGTTGTGTTCATCGCTGGGTGGGTCTCAGATAGCGAAGGGGTAAACATCTATTACTACTAACTTCCCGACTATTAATTGAGGTAATTTGGTTAATTTCAGTACTGACTGGCTGCTTGGCTCAGCGGTAACGTTCTCGCTTCCTAGGCCCAAGATTGCAGGTTCGTATTCTTGCGCAGACAGCTGGCATTTGAGGGTGCGCAAATGCGAGGGAGCCGTGTCAGTAGATTTACTGGCACGTTAAAGATCCCCTTCGGGGCACAATTCCGGCACTCCGGCGTCTCTAAAAGCCACAGTAGTTAAAACCAATAACATTATTATTATTAATTTCAGTACATTAAGGGCCGGGTTCACCATGGTTCGTTAAAATGTTAACAAACCAATTAAGGCCGTTGACGGACGATTACCGAAATGTTGTGGTTCACCAAACTTTAACAATCCATTAGCTTCCCTAACAAGCCGTCAAAACTAACTGCTCTGTCAACATGGAATTAACGACTTGACGGTCGATTTACGTAGCATTCAAATCCAAAATGGCGTGCGGCGAAAGCTGGAATAGTCGTGCATTAAACTTTATTCTCAACGATGTTTTTGAAGACATGCTAGATTTTCTTCGAACACTAACTTATAAATAACGAAGGAATTACTTGAATGAATGCGACGACATAGAATTTATTATGAGATTTCGGTTGTCAAAACCTTCTGTGTTGATGAATGTTCTACAGATGACAGAACCTAACCTGGAATTCTCATCTGATAAGTAAGATAGCCTAAGCCGATGTACCATTCATTATTTATGTGTAATATCGTGTGATGCATTGCGGTGTAGCACATGTAGATAATTTAATAAAAGACTACCTAGACGTCTCAACATCAGTACTCTTATTTATTTTTACGTGTAATGAATTACGTTATAAAACATCCTAGTTAATTTAATTTAATAAAAGACTACCTAAACGTTACAGCATCAGTCCTCTTATTTTCAACGATTTCACTATGCTCATCCACCGAGTAGATAAGGGTGGATAATTATGTTTCTTTCATTTAACGAATATTTCACAGTCCCCGGCTCGTCTTGCTCATTTCCTCATCAGCCATGTTTGTTTTTAACCAAGGAGCATGTAACTTTTAAACCTTTTCAGTTAACGGCCTGCTCGATTACACCAAAGAATAAACAAATATCGCCACAATCATCATCTTTCAATGAGTTTTGTACAGCCCTTAAACATAACGCTTCGTTTGCTAATGCCAATCGGCGAATGTGCTGGTGAAACGCCAACGACCTTAATGCCGATGTTAAAGTTAACAACGCATTTACTGACGATCTGTTAACGCTGCGTTGGTGAACCCGGCCCTAAGAATTTTGTACTGAAAAGTACCTCTTCTGAATTTTTACCGTCGAGTCTTTGTTATTTATACCAAATTTAAATGCTGCTAGATATTCTTACGAGGATTTAACAACACCCTGCTTTAATTAACAAATATTCCAAAGAGTTCTCACAGTTTTAACAACCTGATACTTTTAGCATCCGATAATAAAAAGCCTGCCCAATGGCTGATGGGAACTGTCTACCCCACTAGAGGCGCTGCATAACCCCCTACATGATCAGTTCAGTTGGCGGTATTTATACACATTTGTGTTTGAACGAATCAAGTTATGTTACTGAAATAAGGCCATTGTATTACGATGGTATACTGTTGCTTGCCGTTTTGTAAACAAGGCTCTAGAAATAATATTCCTGGGACTAGTTTTCATGAATTTCCTAGTCCAGAGCCAACTAGGAAATTATGGATTAAAGTAATAAGACAAGGTATGTAGCCTACGCTGACCATGAGACTGAAAATTAGGTGATCTTGTATTATTGCTACAGTTCTTATGATGATGATACCTGACCTCGTCGTGTAGTGGCTAGCATTCTTGGTTGTCGCCCTCAGAGATCCATGCTAGAATCCAGGCTCTGCCAAGAAATTTAATTCTGGTCTGAGGGCTGGAACGGGGCACACTCAGCTTCATGAAGTAAAACTGAGAAGAGGTGGTTAAGATTCCCATCTCATCCTTCCTGGACAGGTTTTCCGTAGTTTCCCACTTCTACTCCAGGCAAATGCCGGGATGGTTCCTAACTTAAAGGTCACCTTCCAAATTATCACCGGAATTACAAATGCACACGCCGCAATGACACAGGGTAGCAGACACGGGGCTAAATGACCAAATTTCTATAACGAGAGCTGCAATGGCCTATATTGGAGGGTATTTGGTACGATCTGTCGAGTCCCTCTCGTTGTGTAGTGGCTAGCATTCTTGGCTGTCACTGCGGAGGCCCAAGTTCGATTCCTGGTTCTGAAGGCTGGAACGGGGTGCACTCAGCCTGATTGGGCAAACCTAAGAAGAGGTGGGTTCGATTCCTACCTCAGCTATTCTGGAAGTGTTTCCCACTTATATGCCCGGCAAATGCTGGAATGGTACCGGTACCTAATTTAAGGCCACGGCCGCTTCCAACCCAAATTTTACCTCAATTACAAAAACACAGTGACTCAGGTTATCAGACTAATTCTACACACACCCAAGAACACGGGGCTACATGATCACGATGTTGCAATGCCCCTAAAGAAACAACAACAATAACAACGGGCTGAAGAACATAGCCTACCTATATCATGTCAAGAGTGTTTGATAAAATTAGTAGTATCCCGAGTTAGTTATTGTTTTAAGGGACGAAACAGCGAGGTCAACTTCCCCTCGGTATCAAGGGTCCATCTTCAGTAATGTCACTAATTTAAAATTCAAAGACAGATGGAGAGGTGGTCTCCGGTATCCTAAGCCAGGTTTTGTTTCTCCGGAAGAAGCAACATACGAAATAATATCGGTTACGCTGAGCAGTCCAGGAGTAGCACAAACATTAACTACAGTAGAATACTGTTGCCACGTGTTGCTAAAAATCATGTTCTACAGTGTGGAGTAAGTGATCATCCTGAGAAACTGAGCAGGATAAAATTCCTCTGTCGCTAACTACACCAATGACATGAGACTACGTCTTAAGAAGAAAAACAAATTATGAGAAGAATGAATCACAAAAATTAAGAAACGTTGTTCCTTTTCACTGAACCTCTATGGTATGCTGGTAAAACTACTCAGTGAAACCATCTACAGTACCGTACTCTTGTACTTACCAGACAGTCATGCATGCTATCTAATAAGCAAAATCTGCCGTTCAAACGAACTCCTATTACTAAAAGATGACATATCTTATATTTTACTTCATTGTACTCAACAATGTGTATTCATGTACTGAAAGTATAGTGTATAGGTACATTTTTGCTGGTTTCAGCTTGTAATAGCAATGCTATTACATGTTAATGTTAGGTGGGAACTCAGCGCTGCAGTGGTTAATATGCGCACTGCTAGGAGGGCAGTGTTATAGTGATGTGCTTGAGCCCGGCTCGAGCTGCTCGAACAGATGACGTCAGAGTTTGAACTTGTTCTAACATTGCACGAGCTTTAGGCAGGCTGCACACCGGTACGACACGACATAATAGGGATGTAGCGGGAGAAAGTTCGCGCCAGATAGCGATCGTGTAGTACTGGGTAAGCGCAAGGCGATCGTCTTATGTTTCTCCCAGTCAGCTGCGAAGAATGTATAAATTGTGACCGAGTTTTCTAAGCTAAAGTAAATTATATCTTCTTTAATTTTACTCCAAGACTTTATTAATTAATTCTATAGGTATATCTCCTAATATATTATGGACGATTTTCAGCGTTTAAGCGTTAAATAGCTGCAAAATGAGCTACGGACTAGAGACACTAAAACTAGCGGGAGGAAGGAAGAATTAATGGCCTACAGCGGTAATAACAAAATTCTAACACTCTTTATTATTCAAATAATCAATATGATTCAGCATGCTTTTTCCTAAAGATTACAATTACTAGAGTATTGTAGGCCTATATTGATAAATATATCTCCATAAGACTTAAATCATAAACAGAGATTTAAATATTCACTTGCTCCCCCTGCTTCCAGACTTCGATTCATGTTTTTTTTTTTTTTTTTTAGGTTGATAGCTTACATGAAACTGTCGTGTTTTAAGGTAAACATAATCAAAGAAAGTTGATACCGGTAATGTGTACCTCGAAAATGCATCGCAACGTTTGGTTCTTATGTAATTTTGCCAATTTCTCAATAAGAATCGTTCTCTTACCTCTGGAAAAGGACTTGGGGGTACAATTTTTTAAAAGTTTGAGAATCCTTGCTTTAGAACCACGAACTGTTTCCATTTATCTGACTATGTCTCAAGAATGTACTGTAGAAGTCAGTCGCTACCACATTCTCCGTCGGCCAGATGGAAGTTGACGATTAATTCTGATTTCAAGAAACCAACTATAATACGTTTGTGACTGTTAATGTTGCGACATTTATTCTTGAAGTATTTGACCGAGTAGCCTATTGATGTCTTTGAAAATGGGAGTCAGAAATGTTACTTTCAAATCTTCGTGTATATTGACGATTTCTTCCCGACTTCGTTGGTTGGTTGGTTGGTTCCTTAGTTTAGGGGCTGCGACAACGCGGTCATGTAGCCCCGTGTACTTTGGGTGTGTGTAGAATCTGTCTGATAACCGGTGTTAATTGTGATGACTGTATTAGTGTGTGTATCTGTTTTTTAATTCAAGTAGAGACTGCAACTTTGAATTTTCAAATAGTTCCTACTTTTGCCGCCAAACGCCACCGTCAACGACTACTAGGCCTAGTTCAGAACTAGCTACTAGACGCCACCGCAGTCGGCTCTTGGCAACGAACGTAGCAACCTAAGAGCGTTGTTTACATCCTTAACCTATCCAATTTAGTTTCACACAGGTGTAATTAGTGGAAAGATCTTTAACATGCCATAAATCTATGACATGGGACCGCCGGCTTTACTTCCCCTCCGAAGGAAGGCATACTGAGGGATTTTTAACGCTCTTAAAAAATCCGACGGCTTCGGGTTTGAACCCGCTACCTTGGGCATAGAAGCTCAGCATGCTACCAACTACGCCACCGAAGCCGCCTTCCCGACTTCAATGGAGATGATTTCTGCAGATTCCGATTTTGTAGGCTTATCGTGATAATCGGGCAATTTTCTTGTGTATGGCCTCTTCCTAAATAATTCTTTTTGTTGTGTTCGTGGTGCACGGAAAAAGCGATGGAACAGCGCCCGGTTTTTATCTTGCTCTCTCACCTTCAGATACAAACGCATAAATTCAGTGGTTGTTATCGAAATGTCTAATCAGTTTATAGGTACAAAAAAGGAATTATTTCCCTTTGTAAGTCACACTAATCCAACACAGTTTTCGTGAAGTCATCGGGTTGTAAATGATGGAAACACACTTTAATACGAGGCACGTCCAGAAAGTAAGCTCCGTTTGGTAATTAAATTAAATTGTGTACAGATACAGAAAAAATATTTATTGCACAACATTCTACACCTCTTAAACTACTTTTCCACATAACTGCCGAACTTTTGCAGGCATTTGTCATAGCGTGGCACAAGTTTTTGGATACCTCTTCATAGAAGTTTGCCGCCGACCCGTAAACGAGAGTGAAGACTCCCCTTAAGATATCCTACTGTTTGGTCACTACTGTTAGGCAAATTGCGTGCTTACCAGGAGAACTGCGTATGTTTAGGAGTTCTCCTGACCACATACGCAATTTGCCTAACAGTGATGGCCAAACAGTAGGATATCTTAAGGGGAGTCTTCACTCTCGTTTACGGGTCGGCGGCAAACTTCTATGAAGAAGGTATCCAAAAACTTGTGCCACGCTATGACAAATGCCTGCAAAAGTTCGGCAGTTATGTGGAAAAGTAGTTTAAGAGGTGTAGAATGTTGTGCAATAAATATTTTTTCTGTATCTGTACACAATTTAATTTAATTACCAAACGGAGCTTACTTTCTGGACGTGCCTCGTATATTCGGTCAGATTATTCTCACCGAAATTTTTCCTTCTGATAACATGTGACCATTTCTTCCTCATTTCTTTATTTTGTGGAAATCGGTGAAACGAAAACGGGCTTCCCTGATTTTTGCAAAGAGGAACACTGCAATAGCTCGGCATAGTCACGAAAATGACAATTTAAACAACTTAAATTCGTACATATTAGCGGCATGAGAACACAGGAGACAAATGAAGAGCGCCATGCGCTTACCCAGTACAACAGCAGTGCGCTCTGTCGGTGCTAGTTCTATACATCTATATCGTAAGACAAGCGCGGTACGCGATAATTGTTTCCGAAGATAGACATCGCTCGTGCATGGGCAAACAGGTGCACACCAGTACGACTACGACATCTATCGAAAGCCATGTATATTAAGTGACACGCTATGCTAGTCTCTTCGCCGTAATATCGTACGACATTTCAAGTAGTCAACATGAATAAAAGTTGTACAAACAAGGTTGAAGATATAACATTCCTAATTTCTTTCATTAATAGTGTTGAAAAGTATCCTTGTTTATGGAATTACAAACTGAAAGATTACAGTAAAGCAGAGGTGACGAGTTTGGCCTGGAAGACAATTGCAGTTGAATTTAAAGACACAGATTAGTGACTTAACATAGATTTTATTTACAACTGTTAAGGTACCATTTGGCTGCACACGACAGAGACAAGCGACAGAGACAGACGACAGAGTTGCGAGACGGAGACATGTCAATGTGTCGCCGCTCGTAATTTGATGACGACCGAGACTGATGACATGCCTAGACAAACAGTAGGTGTTTATTCGGATATGCGTGCACATATTCTTTGAAAAATGGTTACGAAAAATATTCTAATGAAAAGGTTGCTCGAAGAGGAAGAAAACGATGATGTGTTGCTGTGTTATTTGTTGCGAAAGAAACCAAGAAAACCTATGAGTTCAATATTCAAAACCAGACACGAAGACGGATCTTTCTGTTTCTTAATAAAGAATAAAGATATTTCCTTTTTTGTATGACTGAACTTCAGGATTGAACAGCGGTGGGTTATCTCCGACTAATTCTACTAATATCTCGTCTTCTTCACCAGTAAATTTTATTTCCGACATTTTATCACTTCATAAAACACGTGCTGCGTCGGCTTGTCGCGAGACACTACTGCTCTGAGAGCGGTCTCCTACGGTTTGTCTCGGTCGCCGATCTGTGTCGCCTGTCTCCGTCTCGCGCTCTCAAATGTACTTCATATGGTTGAATGGAGAGCTGATCGAAAGCGACCTGTCTCGGTCTCGCAACTCTGTCGTCTGTCTCGGTCGCTTGTCTCTGTCGTGTGCAGCCAAATGGTACCTTTAAGTATCGGCTACAATAAATGTAATTATGGTTTACACCAGCATATTTCCATTGAATGGGGATTGGTCCTCCTGGCTTTAAAAAGTTATTTCATGGTCTATTTCGGAAACTTATGGCTGGTGATCTTGTAGTATTATCCACTTCGTTATTGGCTATTATGGGCACATCGTCACATGCATTAAAATCAGTCTCAGCATAGGGCTTTCCTTCTCGTAAACGGATAAAATTATGCTGGACGCATGCTGCCTTCACGATGTTCACTGCACATTGCTCGTTAGAAGAAATTGGTCGCTCAAAGACAAAAAAATTTGATGCCAACATTCCAAATGCACATTCCACGCATTTTCTAGCTCTAGACAACCGAAAATTGAAAATTCGTTTTGTATCTGTCAACACTCTTCTGGGATACGGTCGCATTAAGTATGGCAACAAAGGGAAAGCTTCATCACCGATGACGTAGTGGGGAAATGGTCTATCATTCTCATCACCCGGCAAAGGAGTAGGATTCGGAATATTCAGTTCTCCATGTTGTAACAATCGGCCTATTCTAGACTTGCGGAATACAGCACCATCAATGTTTCTTCCAAAGTCTCCCACGTCAATTACAGTAAAAATACCGTCTGCATTTGCCACAGCCAAAAGAAAATTGAAAAATATCCCTTGTAATTGAAATAAGTGGATCCCGTATTGCTGAATCACTTCACACGGATATGTTTGCCATCTATAGATCCAATGCAATTTGGAAAAATCCATAAATCAAAGTAACGCTTTGCTATATCTTTCCATGTGTCTTGTTTTGGTTCGGCCATAAACAATGGTTGCATGTGTGACCATACAGCTCCACAAGTACATCGAATAATGGGCCCAACAGTTGATGCTCCCCTGTAAAGCTGTAGTGATAAGTCTTGGAAACTACCCCCTGTAGCTAAATACCTGAAACAAATTAAATACACAAGACCATTAAATAATAGTAGATAGTCAGACATGTTATGATATACGACTTATTAATAATTACTAAATTTAGTTGTTTCATATTTCAGAACAAAACTGCCGAGAAAGATTGAAAAATATCCGTTGTGCATTTGTCAGATCATTAACACCACCTAAAACTGGATCGGGTGCTAAATCGAAGAAAGTCTACTATTTGGCTAATCACCTGTCCTTTCTCATTCCCTATTTGAAAGGAAATAGTACCTCTGACAATTTAACGGCACCCTCCACAGAAAAATTAAGCAGTGATATTGATTATCAGATCAGTACAGAGACAGAGACAACGGTCGAGAATGATGAAAGTGAGACATCGGGTGATGCAATTGTATCACAAATAGGCAACGATCAACAAGATGCTGAGCAGTCTCCACTCATTGAACACTTGCCTCTCCGAAAGAAAAAGAAGGTGGATTCTCGACACTCGAAAGCTTCCCAGAACGACGCTGATGCTGCCTTCGCCTAATGGGTAAATATGAAAAATCAGAATGAGGCCAAACAGGACGATGCAGATCTCCTGTTTTTGAAGTCTCTGTTACCCGACATGAAGAAACTGGACGGCAGACGTAAGAGGAACTTCAAGTCGAAAATAATCTTAACTCTAAATTCTCTTTTGGACGAAGTTGAAGAAGAGGAATCCACTTCTCTTGTTTCTAGATCGTCTACGGTGATCGTTTCTTCAGGAGATTATGCATCCAATTCTACTCCCATACTACACCAAGAGGAACATAGCAACTTGGATGTTTCAGCGTTATACTCTCAACTATACTTAAACTAAATTTAAGACGTATTTTCGTTGCCATATGCCATAGTTCTGTAACTGTAATTTGTTTGTGTACTTTTCTTGAATAATATTTAATAGATATTGCACATTATTTCATATATTATTTCCAGGACCTAATGAGTACTTTTCATATAGCCATACTAAAAATCCTGGGTTTCTGCCCGTTCTTACGTACAACTTGGTAACCTTTATTCCAGTAGCTTCAACATTTTAGCCAACGTTTAGCCGTCAACAATTCATTGAGTACCGTATCACACTTACCTTAACGTAATAAGCAGTCTCTCAGAAGGAGGAATAGATAATCTGTAGTTGGTATCCCTCCTTTGAAGGGAATCTGACACATGATGTAATAAAAATTGAAAACTGCCGGGGCTCATCCTATAAAATTCCTTGAATTTATCTTCGAGTTGAGATAACTCTCTTGAAACTACTGCGGAACTGTGTCGCATATTGATGATGTTATAAGGATGTACGGTACTCAATACTTTCTTCTCTTCTTTCTTCTCTGCTTTAAATACAAATATATCGTGACTACGTCATCTTCACTCGACGAGCTCATTATTGAGGCTGTGTGCCAATACTCAATTGACTAGCTGCTATAGTGCGGGACAAACCATTGGAAGCCTGAAGGTCAACCGGCTCTCCGCTCCGCTCTCCACCCCGCGCCCAGCGGTGTTGCCATGCTATTGCATCGTATCGCAATTAATGTGTATCATTTTATTTTAACTATTTCCTATGTTCCATATTGCCTTAACCCACACTTTCGCCTATTATGGTGTTTTATTTATCGCATGCATTGACCATTCATACGGATTACTTCAACCTGATCAGATACACCTAACCCCATTTGCGAAAACATTTACGCTGTGTGTTCACATGAATATCTATTTCAGTTAGGGTTTTCTTTAGCTATTGCCTTAATTAACGCCTTTTTTATTTCGGAGTATCTTATTTATAGTATTCAATGGATATTCCAGCGGATCATGTCAACCTTATACACCCAACTCCCTTTCGAAGAGAAATTACTTTGCCTGTCAACATAAATATTCATTTTAGTTTAGTAGGAATAACTTAGTGTGTTGTCTGGTTTATTACAACATGAACTGTATCAGAAACTTAAGTTAAGATAAATGTTTTATGAGGCCAGTAAGCTATTGGGCAACTTACCTGTAGGCCTAGGCCTAATTGACTACTGAGAGCAGTTTAACATATGAACGACAATACCGTTAAGAATAGGTGTATAAATTTATAATAATGCTCAAAAATCTCCAAGAATGAGGTATTAACTGCTTGGGCAGTAACACAAAAGAAGTTAATGGGGGTGGGGGATGGTCCAATCTAGTAAGCGAGTTTTTATTCACGGTAGGCCTACTGTAGTGTTAATAAGAAATCGTCTGTTCTAATCAGAACACCACATTGCTCCTCTGGCTGCAGCCAAGAAAGTCAAAGAGTGATTTATTGATTCATCGTAATATCAGCCTTTAATAATAAACCAGAACAAGTGCCCTGTAGGTAAAACTGAGGTGGCAAGAGGTCCATGGAAATTGTAGGAAGCTAAGATCAGGATCATTTAGACTGCAGTTTAGTATTGTTCTCCTAAAAGGTACTTCTCACATTAAGAACTGTGATCTCCATGTATTTTTATAATCCTTTTATGATGCTGTTTTGTTTTTATATAGATTATTCTTGGATTTTATAGTGTTAGGTCTGATGATTGTTATGTGTTTGGAAAAAGTAGTAAGGGGATGAGATATTAAAAGAATGAGGTTCTGGCTTTAAGTAAGAATACGAAATTGGTTGAATGTTCGGGATGATTATTGAATTGTGTCTGCTGGATGATAGAAAGAAATAAAAGGATGGTTATATTTTTTAAGAAATGTGTTCCTCATGGTAATCAAGTACCACCACACCCCGAATAGAGAAGACGTAAGGTTACAATATTAATTCGGTAGACCTGCATTATAAAAGCCTCCAAATGACCCTGGTATTTCACATGTTAGACCGGAGTTTGACAGTCAGAGTAATCAAGTCGTTGACATAAGCCAACAACTGACGTGTCATGCCTCTCATTTAGAATGCATTACCAAGTGCTTAGTCACAGAATGATGGTATTGCATGTGATATGAAACATATTGCAGGCAGCTTCCACACCAAGAGATAGTAGGTTCGAATGTGACTTTAATCATTGGCATTTTAAAATTGTTGAAATACGATAACTCTCCAGTCCTTAGTGTCTGCTGAGGCTGTTAGAATTTAAGTTAAATATGGCAATCACTTTAATTACACTGATGCATTTGTAGCCGGCTCGATACGCAGCATAGGCTCGATACGGAATCGAACCTGTTCGAACTGTTGGGCGACCCCACACATAAAGTATGCAGAACATTGACGGCCCAGACGATATTCTCTGCAACCTTTCGCTCGCGTACGGTATGTGTGAACGTATTAGACTATTAGTGGTTCGAATCCGACTGTCGGCAGCCCTGAAGATGGTTGTCCATGGTTTCCCATTTGCACACCACGCACATGCTGGGGCTCTACCTTAATTAAGGCCATGGCCGCATCCTTCTGCGTGTACCCTCTTTTATCCCATTGTCACCATGCGACCTATCTGTGTCGGTGCCACGTAAATCAAAATGTACATAATAATAATACTGTATTAATATAGATTATTCACCACCCCCGTCTCTGATACGCCTTTGGCTTCTGGGAATCATGTAATACTGTCGAGAATATTAACAAACATATGTTCCTGCAACGGAACAAATTAATCACTTTTATACACATACTGTTGCCGCGCCATTGTATTAAGAACGTGTTGTGACCCGTCGCCTTTGTTCTGTGCACTCCAATTATGTTCTGTAGGCAGTTTGTATATTCCGGGGAGACATGTGCATCGAATCAGCACACAAACACAGATTGTGGCTGGCTCCACATTACAGATACCACTGCAGTGCACAGGAAACACAGGACGAGCCGGTACCGCCTAGCACAATACTCGAAACACAGCCTTCTTGATGTTTCTGGGCTGATAAGAACACGCCGATATGTCGCGGCGCGCTCTATAATGAGCGATGCGATCTCTGTATGACGCACTTCCTAGTTCAGGCTGTGTCCCAATAGCAAGGCTTATAAACTACAGAGGTTGTCTCAATTTTCACTCACCAATCAGCGCTCACAAGGCGGATGACGTCACAAGATACCAAACGCGCCATGTGGGGAATGTAACGAAACTGTCAACATCAGCTGTTGAGTACGCAAAGAATAGTTTTTTCTCATGAAATTATTGGTAAATGGGTGATAAAATAACTGAATGTAGCCTACTTACATTGTATGTTGTGTTCTTCTTGAATTTCTTGGAAATTCGCCTAGACTCGGTAGCAGTATCGTGGGTGTTAGTGACTTCCAATAACCACTTCTTATGGAAGATGCAGACGGTACGTCAGGAACTTCTCTCGACACAAAATCTGTCGTTCTTCTTAGAACGTTCCTGCCTCGATGAAATCCGTATTTTCCGTGAAATGTGACGAAATTTGCTGATATGTGCCGGAACTGGTTTAGCCAAATTTCTGAGGGATAGGTCATATCACTGTATGACAAGTGTTTAATCCAGGTTGGTAATGCATAATCGTGTTGAGTTTGCATTCCATAGGTTAAGTTCCCAAGTTGTGGAAATTTATCTTGGAAATTGTGGGCTACATAACCTGCAACATAAGCCTTGCCATCCTCCTCACTTTGTTCCATGATATTGGCAATGAAGGACTCTGGTTGCACATTGCTCCCTAAGGTTGGTTCTGGAAGCACGTTACTTGATTCAGACACTATGCCAGCTTTGTTTATTAGTGCTTTAGCAACTACATATTCATCTGAATCTGGATCATCAGTGTTTGTTTACTTTTGAACAACTCCTGGATTTTTCCCTAAAATAATCATCCTCAGTCTGTAAATGCAGTCAAGGGGAGAAGGATGATCGCGAAAGCCACCACGGGTTCGCAATTGTGAAAAGAGGTTTTCCAGTATATCTTGATTTATCCTATGTGTGAGAATGTACTTTGTATTATGCCTACGGGCCATATCTCTGGACAGAAGTCAAAGGGATTTTATTGAAATGATGACTGCTTTCTGGAATATTTGCAAGGAATTTTTACCAATACAAAGAGAATTACTCATGAAATTTTCCATCTTGTCCAAAAAGAAAATACCATGCACAAGTGTGTGTGTGTGTGTGGGGGGGCTCCAGATCCTCCCCGAAAAAAGCCAACTTGGGTACAACATACAATGTATTTCACAGTAGTCTACTTTTAAGAAATAATTATCAATGTGTAAAAGAAAATGAGTGTTTTCCTTTCTGCTTTATAAATTGACAAGTAGCCCATTTAGATATTTTCCATTCATACTCCATAGGCTATAATAGAAAATTCATTAAGTACTCACAATTTTCCACGATAGTCAGCTACCCCCTCCCCCCTCTAAAAAAATGTATATACGCCCCTGATACCATGTACGAAATATGTCAAAAATATTAACAGCTTTAAAATCATCCTAGCAGGTCATTAAAACTTAAGAGTAGGCCAGCTGGGCTCCGCTTACCATTTGGTTTTAGATTCCTTGGAAATCTTGGCTTTATATTAAGCAATTCGGCCCTGAATTCTAATTCGAAGTCTTCACTCTTAAAGTGGAGGGAACATTTCCTACTTGTTTGAGGGTTGCAATGATCTTTTCGCTTTCATGCAGCAATCCACTGATTGCGAAGGCATGCGTCTTTAGGTATCGTTAAAAACGACACGGCATTTCCAACTTTATAATAACTGTGACAAACTGCCACAGCACCTCTTTGATTATAAACAAAAGGGCTTAAAACACGTGTTTAAACCACTGCAATCCATACAATATAATGTGTGGAAAAGTTGCCTTTCCTTGCATATCACGCGCCTCGCGCGCTACGAGGAAACGTGTGACGTCACGTCCTTTCCCTTCCCTCCGCGATCCCCTCGCCAAAGAGCTCCATATTGAGGCAACCTCTGTAGTTTACTAGCCTTGTCCCAATAGTACAATTTCAGCCGTAGTGAAATAGATAGTCGACTACTTTACCAGATGTGACGCCAGAAGTCGTGATCCCACGGCCAACGAGAAAGACTGGCCCTGGTGCGCTTTCGTGACGTCAGCAATGTAGTGCTATTGCGCCACTTCCGGTAGGGTTATGTATGACGGGAACATAAACCGTATTGTCTACAAGCTGCTGAAATCACAGAATACTTAATCCATATCATATCAGAAAACACGCTGTAAAAAGCATTGGCCCAACACAACCATGGCTTCTTGCAAAATATACATGGTAATTACAACTCAAGTCTTACATTGATCAATCTTATGCAGTCCAATACTTAGCCACAATTTACTTGTTTATTCATTACTCTAAGTAGAACCAGTAGATCACTTACCTTCAATCGTTGTAGTTGATCACAAGGTAACACTTTTCAGGAGTATCTTATCTTTCCCTGGCGGTTGCTTGTTAATTATGTGGAATTACTTGACGGGTACAAAGCGTTCAGGAAGGTTATGAAAAGCTATGAATAGTGCCGGACAATGTATGCATATATCACTCTTATGAAAATGAAAATCCACAGCCTGCTTCCAGTCTCCGACCGGGTCAGGAATGGTATGAATGAAGCCCCTATCTAGTGGCGAGGATATGAACTGTGCCGGCTGCCGAGGCCTGACGCACTCCTCTGGGGCAATGATTAAATGAATAACAGATGAAATGAAATGATAGTGGAGTGTGTTGCTGGAATTAAATGTTGACAGGGAAAACCGGAGTACCCGGAGAAAAACCTGTCTGCCTCCGTTTTGTCCAGCACAGATCTCACATGGAGTGACCGGGATTTGAACCAGGGACCCAGCGGTAAGAGGCCGGCGTGCTGCCACCTAAGCCACGGAGGCTTCCCATATCACTCTTATAGTTGAACGATATACATAAATGTATCAAACGTTTTTGAAATAGAAAGATATTCACGAACACAATATTCTATGGTCTGCGTCTTACTGCCGGTCAACTTGTCTTCATAATTGAATCTGTATAAATGCTGGAATTCATTTACCACTTGTCTTCATAGAAGGTATTGATATGAGTCATTAGTCGGTGGCGAGTGTATTCCGCAGATCTCTTCTATAAACGAGTGTATTTATGTTCCGCCCCTTAAAACAACCATAACTAAGTAATGCTTTCACTGCAAGTTTCTTTGATCTAATTATACTCGTGTAACTGCTCATGTCCACAGAAGTTACTCACAATGAAGGTCACAGGCTCTACAACTCAACTTACTGTACTCGTTGCAGCTATTAAAGACACAACAAATCCTTGAATCCTAGATCGAGTGGACTTTTGTTACGAGTAACTTCAACTTGTAAATAGGTTATCTATAGCTGGCGTAGTTTTGTAAATCTATACAGTATAATTTACCGTGATTGAAAACACACGGAACATCTAAACTGGGTCCATTTCAAGAAGATTGATATAAAATATCGCATTTCTGCTGCTTATGAATTGCTCTCGACTTAAACGTACAAGCACCATCAAGCACTACATTGCCTACGTCACAAAAGGATTAGGTTTACGCGCCATGGCCTGTCTTTCTCGTTGGCCACGTCGTGATCCAATACTGCTGAGCACATAGCAATCAAGTCTGTAGTAGCTAGTGAACGAAAGTGCATGCTAGATTGTCGACTACGTCAAGGAAGTTATAGAAATTGTAGCTTATCGGAATTGTCGGTTATGTAAATTAGAGGTTGTCTTTGACTTAAGCCAAACACAAACCATAATTAGGGCTCGGCTAAAAAGTGATCTTCTTGGCGCATCCATGATCGTATCTTTCATGTATTGTTTATTTATCACCGCCATCTTGAGTGTTGGTTTGGTACCAGCATGTAAGTCCAGTGCGTTTCAGAACACAAGTCTATGAAGGCAGTCTAGAAGGCAGTGAATTCGAAACGGAGACGTCTTGTTGATGTGTGCTGTTTTTTGTCAAATTGGTCCCTCTTCAAGACGTATTTGAACACAAATACTAGTCTGGATGTGAGTATTGTGACCCAAAGTAAACTTTGAGCATTGGTCTCAGTATAGTGTCATTTATTAGGAGTGAAATCCATTATTTTCTGTTTTGCGTGTGGAAGACATACAACAAACGGTTGAACATCGTAATTTAGCGAGGCTCCAAAGCCTTTCACACTCAAAGCTCAAAGTAATGGCTTCTTACCAAGGAAGTCAGACCGTACCTAACCTTACCGACAGTTCTACCCACAATGTACCCAAGATATCCGAGAAAAGTTATGCTTCTGCAATACAGTTAACACCGAATAAAGAAGAGGCTATTATTATTGACGCACACGACGGAATTCCAATAAAAGATTACGTCCTTGCTGTGGGGAAATTAACAGATCCAGCTAACATATATATCCCGCATTTCGAACTTAAGAATATGCATATTCCTATCAAACAAAAACACTGTTCAGGAACTGTCATTTAATCACCCTGTAATCCGAGTCAATAATATTGATCTCACCCTCAGACCGTTAATCGTTGCAAATAAGAGAGTGATATTATCCAACGTATGTCCTATATTACCCAACATAGTTATTGAAGAACACTTACAGCAACTGGGCATTTATTAATATTCCGGGATTCACACATATTCTCAGCTTCCGCCGGCAACTATATATTAAACCTGATGATTTCAATAAGATGCCAAATGCATTACAGATATGCTATGAAGGAACTAATTATTGGATATACACTTCATCAGATGTTCCCACCTGTTTTACTTGTAAAGAAGAAGTTCACCTGACTCGAGTTTGTCCCCTACTACCCAAGACTCTAGAAGAAAACAATCAGACACCTAATCATCTTCCAATTTCCTCCAAAGAGGACATCTCCATTCCAATAAATGCAACAATGGACTCTCATCAAACTATGGTCCCTCAGCAAACTATGGTCCCTCAGCAAACTACTGACCCACAACAACTTCTTGAAGATTCTAATAACACACCTTCTCCCTCTAAAAATCAACAGACTGTGTCCAGGAACTCGAACGATTCAATCCCAAACTATGAAGCAAATAAAGGATCACTCCTAATTAAACCTCACGGGATAAAACGACCCATACCTTCAAGCGACTCCTCAAATTACACTTCCAAGGCTGATAATTCCTTCTTAGACAATTCTTCTATCTCGGAAGATGATAAAACGGATGATGAATTTCCTGCTCTAGGACAACAAAAAAAAAACAAGATATTAAACAGCCTAAGAAGAAACTAATGATATCGAATCCTCTCGACCTTGAAGAACAACTTCTTCCTGTCAAGAAAGTAATAGAAGCTAATCCCTCAAACTTTAGTCTTAACTTCATTCAACTCAAAAGTTTGTTTGAGAATACTAAAGGAACATCTGCAACAAATATCTTACATATTGCATTATCCTACACTTCCCGTGTTGAAGACCTCATCGAGACCCTCCGTAAACTATACCCCTATTATCAAGATAAAAACATTAAAAACCAGAGCACCAGGCTTGTAAAGAAACTACTCACTGTCATTAATGAAGAAAGTAATACCCCAGATCAGACACTCCCAGTAACCGATATGGATCACGACTACGGCAGTAAACACATTTCTTAAAAACCATCATGGATTCGTGGATACTGCAGTGGAATATTAATGGATATTACCCTCAATACGAATATCTACAACAACTCACAAATGAACACCAACCTGATATAATTTGTTTACAAGAAACTAACTTTCGAGATAACTATGTGGCTAATATGAGACATTTCACAGCACACCACAAAAATCGCAATAATCCTATTCATGCAAGTGGAGGGGTTGCTACTTACATTCACGAAAATATTCCTCAAAGAGAAATACCACTGGAAACAAATTTGGAAGCAGTAGCAGTGAGAGTCTTTCTAACATTTTCCCAATGTATCTGTAATGTTTATTTGCCCAGTAGCCAGAACATGGACCTAAATGAATTAGTGGATCTGACAAATCAACTTCCTAAACCATTCCTCCTCTTAGGGGATTTTAACTCCCATAACACCCTTTGGAATTGTCTTTCTACTAACAAAAGAGAAAGAATAATTGAATCACTACTAGATTCTGAAAATTTGATCCTAATAGACTCGAATGGCCCTACACATTATGATATTCAGCATGGAACTTTTAGCACCATAGATCTGTGTCTGAGCACTCCAGATGAAGCAACAATATATACGTCGCTAGCGAGTAAAACCCTCTTTGGAAGTGATCATTTTCCAGTCATAATAAGCGGAAACAACAAGCCCCACCCACAAGTCTATTCAAATAAATGGAATACCAAACTTGCCAATTGGCAGGAATACAAAGAAAATATCAAGGCAGAGTTATACAGATTACCTCCACCTACCCTCCTCAAAAATTACAACATTAACTATATCGTAAGAGAATTTACTAACACCATAATTAAAGCCGCAGACAATACTGTTCCAAGGACTAACGGTGTGACTTACAGAAAATCAGTTCCCTGGTGGAATGACTCCTGTAAGGATGCAATTAGGGAAAGAAACAAAGCTTTCTACTAATATAAACGCCACCCCACTCTACAGAACAAGTTAATGTTCCAAGAAAATCGCGCCACAGCTCGGAAAGTCATAAGAGAGAGTAAACGAGCTTCATGGTTAACATATGTATCATCTCTTTCTCACCAGACCCCACAAAACACAATTTGGGAACACCTGCGTAAAATAAGAGGGCTTAAAAACCCTCACGTATCATAGCTCTCAACAAATCACCTGGATCAGTTTCAACTACACATCATGACATTGCAAATACATTAGCAGAAAACTTTGCAAAAATTTCAAGTGATTCCAATTATGAACAAGAATTTCTATCCTCTCGTGATGATTGTCTTGATCTACAATCGGACATCTATTTAAATACTGACCAATGCTACAACGATACACTCAATATTACTGAAGTACTACTTGAAATCAAAAGCTGCCTAAGTACAAGCCCAGGTCCAGATGATATTATATATGACTTCTTGAAAGAACTTCCTCCTGAAGGCATAGTATACCTCACTGAAATATTTAATTTCATTTGGTCTCAGAAAGTCTTTCCAGCTGCTTGGAGAAAAGATATAGTAATTCCAATACCCAAGCCCGGATGTGATCACATGTTACCAGACAATAGCTCTAACTTGCACAATGTGCAAGATAATGGAAAAAGTAATAAATAGACTAAAATGGGTTCTAGAACAGCAGAAGTTCTTCACCGCAGAACAGTGTGGCTTCCGACAATTCCACTCAACAGCTGACACCTTAGTAGTTTTAGAGTCTGAAATCCTGGATGCCTTTCACAACGGTCAACACCTCCTTGCAGTCTGCCTAGATATTCATAAAGCGTAAGATATGGTGTGGAAACCTCACGTTATCAAAACTCTACTGCAACATAATATTAAGGGAAATATGATCAGTTTTATCTATAACTTCCTTCAAGACCGACGCATTCAAGTTCGAGCCAACGGTGTCCTATCCCAAGAAGTCAATTTAGAAAATGGTGTCCCACAGGGCTCAGTTCTGAGTGTAACACTATTCTTAGTAGCTATAAATGGCATCACTTCATGTATTAACCCTCCGGTAAAGGCCTGTCTCTTTGCTGATGACAAGACTATTTTCAGCAGAGGTCGCCACCTGTCAACCACCCAAGAAATCATGCAAAGCTCTCTTGAAGATGTTGCCAAATGGGGAAATCACACAGGCTTCACATTTTCTTGAACCAAGACCAAATGCATTTTATTTTCCAAACAAAAGAAAGTAAATAACTGTCCAGAACAGTATCTCAAGGGGAATAAAATTGAAGTAGTAACTGAAATAAGAATACTAGGAATGACATTTGACAGAAGATTAACATGGAACTCCCATCTAAAAGGAGTGAAAAAAGATTGCCTACATCGTGTTAATGTGCTCAAAGCATTGGCGGCTAATAACTGGGGAGCAGATCTTCATGTATTAATGTGCACCTACAAATCCATAATTCACACCAAGTTGGATTATGGTTCTATCATATATAACTCAGCCACAGCATCCTCACTGAAAATCCTTGACACGATCCAAAACACATCTCTCAGGATTGTCTTGGGAGCATTCAAAACTAGCCCGATTTTCAGTTTATTAATGGAAGCTAATGAACCCCCGATCAGGACTCGCAGAAAACAACTGACTATCAACTACGCAGTAAAGATAGCAGCTTCTCCGCACTCCCGAGCACATGCTTATATTTTTTCACGCAATTCGCCTCAACGCTATCCCCTGCAACAAAAGAGACATATACCCTTCCACATTAGGCTCTCACAATACTTTCATGAAATTAATTCTACAGTTACTCCGATTGCACCAAGAACTAAAAGAGACACCACATTCCTTCCATGGAAAGAAGAACCACCACCTACAATATTAGATTTAAGTGAATTCAATAAAGAAACAACCGACAGTACCGTATTTAAAAAAATGCTATCGGAGAAGTGCGCAAGTTTGCCCCGACACACTCCTATATATACTGATGGCTCAAAGACTGAATACGGTAGTGTCTGTGCTGTTGTCTATCCTGATCACACGATAATGTATGCTCTACCAGCTACATGCTCCATATTCACATGTGAACTGTATGCCATCTTAAAAGCTATGGAATACATAAAGAGTTCCCCCGAAAATGATTTTTCTTTAATCCTCTGTGACTCTTTATCAACAGTAAAACTTATTCAAAATACATCATCCCCAAACACATTAGTTCAAGACATACTGCAGACCTACAATGCTGTGAAAAATAATGGACAGCAAGTTACCATAATATGGATTCCCTCGCATACAGGAATAAAGGGCAATGAACAAGCTGACATAGCAGCTAAAGAAGCAACTCGCCTACCTCTGTTGTTGTTTGAGTCTTCAGTCTTTTGACTGGTTTGATGCAGCTCTCCATGCCTCCCAGTCCTGAGCTAATCGTTTCATCTCTACATAGCTCCGACACCCTACATCCGAGGCAATCTGTTTAACATATTCTAACCTTGGTCTACCCCTACAGTTTTTGTCCTCGACCCTTCCTTCCATAACTAAGCTTGCTATTCCTGGGTGTCTTAGTATGTGTCCTACCAACCTATCTCTTCTCTTCATTAACAGTCACCAGAAACATCTCTCCTCTGCCACTCGTCTTAATACCTCTTTGTTTGTAACCCTATCTACCCATCTGATCTTCATCATTCTCCTGTAACACCACATTTCAAATGCTTCAATTCTCCTCTTTTCTGCTGCACCTCTACACGATCCAAACGTTCTAACCCCCCACTCAGATGTTGCCTCTTTTCTTATTACAAAGATCCATAAAGAATGGTTAACCGAATGGACACGCACACAACCCACAAGGCTTCATGATGTCAGACGAGGATCTACAGATAAATTTGATGTTTCATTCCTTCAGCGTCGAGAACAAGTGCTCATTACTAGAATACGTATAGGCCACAGCAAACTGACTCATGTGCATCTCTTCTCTAAGAAACCTCCACCAGTATGTGACACCTGTCAAAAAAGAAAAACTGTTGACCACATTATACGCGAATGTCACCTATACGATCAACAAAGACTTTTGTGCAAAATCAATCAAAACAATAGTGTAAGTGACATATTGAATGAGAATACTCAGTGTAAAAACATTATCGAATTTTTTAGGCAAACGAATCTATTCAGCAAAATCTAATCTTTATCTGATCAAGATATATTGTTATTTTATTGTTTTTTTTCATAAATGTATCTCTATGTAATTAATATAGAAAGTGTACTATGTAAAATTCTGAATGTCGCGATATGACTTACTGAGTTAAAGCGACAAAAAATAAATAAATAAAAAAGTCTATGAAGGAGGCTGTGATCAAGCAGACTATGTCCCAAATCTCTGTTGTGCTAAGCGCATAGCACCTAGTAGCTATTGGCAACTCAAACTAACACTTGGGGCGCTGCGATCGTCTGGATAAGTAGGGTAAAATTACTCAATAACACGCGTTTGATATGGAACACTTTTTATTTTTCGGTTATAATCAGTAAATGTGGTCCCTAAAATAATGACAGTGTTATTTTCAATTGTATATATGTATAACTGTGCGATACACGTCATCAAATTTGTGTGTTCCACTGGATTTTATGTGTCAATTGCATATTATCAAGCATCGGTTGTCTGCTGGTATTTGTTTTTGTGCAGTTTGAGTCATGGCGCTGTTACGTTTAAAAGCTATATTTGAGTTTGCTCACTGTACCATAGACTCTAGAAATTATTTGCTGCTTGGTAGGGCGAAGGGATGAGTTTAACTTGTATTAAAACTCGGGATAGACAGGAATTGCTTGATTTGGATGGTAAGTATTTACCCTGCGAAGTCAAATTAGGCCCATATGACTCGTAGTGGAATGGCTCGGATATCGCAGAGCGAGGTGATGACGGTTGGTAGGGTTATTGGAAATGAACTAGGGAGCGGGATAGGATACCTGACTGATGAAGCTTGGCTGTCCTCGGCTGGTGTAGGCCTAGCCTTGGCTGTCTTGTTACGACTTGGCTCGGCGAGACTGTGCTTGGCTGCCTAGGTGTGGCTTGGCACGGCGTAAGTGAACAACCCGTCCTGTCGTCAGTGAGTGTAGTGGTGAGTGGTCCAACCCGCTCTTGTTGCCCGTATTTATTTGGTATCGTCACCTTTCGGCTATTGCTATTTGCATCTTTTGGAAAGTGATGAAAACGTATATCCGCTGCCCTCTTATACATCGACTTACAGCCGTAAACTGAGCAATATACTTTGCTTTTACTCATTTTCACTCTTATCAACGACTAAAACTTATTACTTATGTATAATCACGAAGAATTTACCACGATCTGCTTACCAATACAAGAAACCATATGCAAACAGTCACCACGTGACAAATGTACCCTACTTCGTAAGTTTCTCATTTTTACCGCTAGATGTCATATCAGATAGCTGGAGTTGCCAATAAAGCGGGACAAACCTTTGGAAGCCTGAAGGTCACGCGTAGTCGATGCGCTGTTGTCCTGTACGTTCTCGCATGCAGCACGCAACTGAAGGTAGATAGATAGATAGATAGATTTTATTAATTCCATTTGATCAAATACATGTATACAATACATTTTTGATATAGGACACGTCAGAATTTACATCTATAAAATAAATGTACTAATAGGTATATAATATTAATACTATTTATAACTTATTATAATAACAGATCTCAAGACATACAATCGTATTGGACAACTATTTACACCTTACTCTATTATAAATAACGTTTTATTGCGCACAAGTTGTGCAAAATTACAAATAACATGCAAGGAAAGATGCACTTCAGCATATGCAGTGAACTATGATGGGTTTCCCTCTATTCCTACAATGAAGAACGTGATAACGTTCACAGATTCCGTCACACAGCTCATAGACACTGGCCGAGTCCGGATCATGGAATGTCTTTGTCTTGCACATTCTATGGTGGAAACCGTGCACAGCCAAAGAGGTCACAAAGTGCCGCAAGTCCTGGTTCGGTTCCATCCATGCTCTGTTGATCATAGCCACGGTCGAGTAGAATTCTTCCCAGATTTCACTTCTTTTCAACGTTTTTTCTGCTAGAACCCTCTTCCAGCAGGTCGTAGTAGGCAAAGTGAACTTGAATCTGAAATCCTCCATCAAGAAGGGTCCCCGAGTGAGCACATACACTAATCTTGATCGCGTGTATTTGGATACTCCAAGGACAGCCTTCAAGTATCTAGCCTTTACCTGTTCCAATGTTCGGAGGTCTCCTATGCTTAACTTGTCCCAAATTATCTCTATGCCATACGTGAGGATTGGAACAATTTTTGCATCGAAGAGTGCAATGGCGGATCTCAAGGATAATCTTGTAATGGCTCTGACGTCGTCAAATATAGCCTTGGTAGCTGCTGACGCTCTTTGTTTTACGTGGATTTTGAACAAGTTCATTGACGTTTGTAACGTTACACCCAGATATTTAAAGCTATTGACAGTCTTCAGTGGCTTACTTTTGAAAAATATTCTCTGTTCTTGCGAAACACGTCCACCCTTCCTGAAAATCATATGCTCGGTCTTCTCTGTATTAACTTGCAATTCATTCTTATCTGCCCATTTCTCCAGAGCAGGGTAGCAATTTGGAGGTCCCTGATGTTCTACGACACCAAAACCATGTCGTCGGCGTAAAGGTATATCTTCGTTTCCTTTGAAACTTCTCTGACTGCATGAACAATATCGTGCGTGGCGACATTGAACAGCAGGGGACTGAGGGGATCTCCCTGAAGTACACCGTTCATTTGTATGATCTGTCTGGAAATGGTTACGTTGTCGGAGATTTTTATATTATTGCTCCTTAACATGTTATGAACCAGAATTGTGAGAGATTTATATTCTGTCGCTATCGAATTTAGTTTCGTGGAGATGATGGTCCCTTACTCTATTATCATAATATGAAAACTTAATTCTATAAATACAACAACTTACAGCTAGGTATTACAATTAAAATAGAAAAAGTAAAATATAATTATAGATTTCATCGCTCCTATATGCTAAGATATTCAACTACAGAGTAAAAACAATGGCACTGCAGATAAGCTTTCAACATTTATCAAGGTTTTTATTTTTGGGGCAAGTTTTATATACTGGGGTAGTTTATTGTATAATTTAACTCCTGTTTGAAAAGTTCCGTTTTGATATATGCTTGTGTGAGTGTGTGAAATATGAATGTTTTGATTTTGTCTTGTGTTTTGCCTATGAACATCATTGTTTGTTTTAAGAAAAACATCCTTATTCATTAAATTCTAAAAAAAAAACATAATACTTTCAAAGATATATATGCAGGGCAGTGGGAGAATGTTTAAATATTTAAACAGAGGTCTACATGATTCTTTAGTGTTTACATTTGCCATAATTCTAATCGCCCTCTTTTGTATCCTAAACGTGCTTAGTACATCTGGTGACATACCCCAAAATATAACCCCATATCTTAAGTATGAATGGAAATAAGCAAAATAAGTATTTCTTAATGTGTGCATGCTAGTGCAGGTTTCCAAAATACGTAACGCAAAGCACATCGAGTTTAGTATTCAGATATTGTATATGTTTATTCCATTTCAAGTCATTTTGTATCCATAGTCCTAAAAACTTCGTTTCGGATTTATTTTCTATTTGATGACCATTTAATGTTATATTGGGCTTCGCAGGATTCCTATTCTGTATAGTGTGGAAATTTAGCCATACTGTTTTTTTATAGTTTATCATGAGGCAATTATCTTGTGACCATTTGGTTAACTCTCCTGTAACGGAGTCAGCAGACTGCTGTATGACTTGCTTAGTTTCACTTTTTATTACGAGTGTTGTATCGTCCGCAAACAAAATGTCCTTATGTGAATGAACGTTTTGTGTTATATCATTGATAAATAGAAGAAAGAGTAGTGGGCCCAAAACCGATCCCTGGGGTACTCCAAATTTAATAATTCCCTCATTGGACAATGTTTCATCAAGTAATTTGGTTCCATCATCCTTGTATCTCAAGCTTACTATTTGTTTACGCCTTGTTAAGCAAGACTCTATCCATTTATTAGCTAGACCTCTAATACCATATTGATTTAGTTTTGTAAGGAGGATTTTATGGTCAACAACATCAAATGCTTTCGATAAATCCAAGAATATGCCAGTTACATGTTCCTTATTGTCAATTAATTTCAGTATACTATTAATACATTCATAAATTGCTGTCTGTGTAGATTTTTCCGTTCTGAATCCATATTGTGAGTTTGATACATTTTATTTTTTTCTATAAAACTTATCAGTCTCTTATACATGATTTTTTCCACAAGTTTTGCAATACCAGTTGGTAAGGTAATAGGACGATAGTTATCTAATTCATCTTTTGAACCGTTTTCGTGCATTGGAATTACTATTGATAACTTCAAAATATCCGGGTAAGTTCCTGAGAGAATTGAACTGTTTATTAAGTGTGTAAGTGGATTTTTTTTATATTTTCTGCACATTTGTTTAAAATTGCATCAGGGAAGCCATCAATGCCAGCACAGAATTTATGTTTTAGCTCTTTTATAACTATTCTTACCTCTTCACTTGTGACATGATTTATAAATAAAGAATCACTACATATATTTATTTTATTATTAGAATTTAGTGTATTTACCTGTGATTTATTTAATAATTTTTGTGGAATTTCCAGAAAATAGTCATTAAAAGTGTTTGCTATTTCCTCTGGACTATTAATCACTTTATTATTTCTGGTCAGTGTAATGTTCCTTTGTATTTTAGCAGATTTTCCAGTTTCTTTATCACGGACCACATAGCCCTGTTTTTATTAGATGATTGGGAAATCAAATTATCATTATGCATTTTCTTTGCTGGTCTTATTACCTTATTTAAGAGGGCGCTAAAGTCAGCCGGCCGGCCGCTCGTGGCAGGCTCTGCTTGTAGCATTGAGAGAGAGAGTTAAAATCGACGTTTCAAATAAGTCAATGGCTGAAATTAAACAAAACTTCACTTTCAAATCACGTAAATATCTTCAATAGCACTTATTAAACTTTTCAAATGAGATTTCATTGATAATAACATATTGTATCATTGAAACTGAGAAGCAATTTTCCCATAAGGCAAGGCCTATTTTTCACAGATTTTACTTCAGAAATTAAAAATCAATGTGACTGTCAAAAGTGATGAAAAGTTGCATGGCTGTAAAGGGTATTTATTTAAGAATGCTTCTATAAAGATGAATCTTGCTTTCCTCCTGCGTGTTTCTATAAAAGAAGCAGTTTTTAATGCCCTACACTTTCAGTCGAAATGCCGCTGCCGTAGAAGTATGCTACTTAGCCGCAAGAGCGCAGGCGTAATGGGTCGGTAATGCAGAGTGACAAGTTATTTCTAGCGCTGAGAACAAGACTTACAGCTGATGTATTGTATTCGTTGAATAGGATTCTACTGTGATTACTTTCGTTTCTTAAACGAACTGTTAGTAGGTTCATTTTCTGTGTACAGTGTTATTAATTCAACGAGTTAAAGTGTAATTTATTGTGATGGGCAAAACTCAGATGCCTCTTTCTGCTTGGCGGAAGAGTGCTCCAACGATACAACGATGAAAGAAGGTAAGCAATATTGAATAATACCCTATATTATTCTTAAATAATTTTGTCCCATACACTACTTATTGGAAAATAAAGTACTGAATTTTTTAAACTATAATTTTGAACAAATTGATAAAAGAGTGTTGTCATCTCATAATTATCCGGGCAGATGACCCCGCTATTCCGTCCTTTGACTTAATAATAACTAACTAAATAATTACATAATTATGAATTCATTTATTCGAGTTATCTTTTCAAGAACCCAGTAAAAATAAATCGAAGGTCGTAAGTATTCTATAAATTGTCATTCTAATAAATAATAAAATAATAATAATAATAACCCCTGGCACTACAGCCCATGAAGGGCCTAGGCCGACCAAGCGACCGCTGCCTGGCCATTTGGCCTGCAGATATTGGGGTCACACGTGATCAGCGCATCGTGTCCCCTCAGCCGTTAATCTTGGTTTCCGTGATCGGGGCGCTGTCTCACTGTCAAAGAGCTACTCAATTATCCTTACGAGGCTGAGTGCACCCCGTTCCTGCCCTCACGTCAGTTTCTAAAATCCCTGACGGAGCCGGGAATCGAACCCGGGGCCTCCAGGTGAGAGGCAGCCGCGCTCTACCCCAACACCATGGGGCCACCGTCATTCTAATAAATACAGTATTTATTGTTAAGTTTGTTTTCATTAATGAATATTAAGTTATAGTAAAAAATTGTTTAGTAACTGATGAAAACTGAGAATTTTAATGTTTGCCTTTCGTTTTGTAATAGCTTTTGTGGTTTAATATTAACAGCAACAATTATTGCAGGTATAGGCAGAAAAAATACTATAGTTTTAGAAACAATTAGCTTAATGTAAATTACGGCCAAAATCGAGCTTAAAATACCAGAGGCTACACCGCTTTTCTTATAATATTTTACTTTTTCTGAAAATTTACCATCAATAAAATTTTAAATGCCTCAGACTAACTGGCTGCGTGGCTCAGCGAAGTGTTCGCCTGCTGTGCCCAAGGTTGCAGGATCGAATCCTGGCGTAGTCAGTTGGCATGCGAGGGCGCCATGTCAGTGGATTTACTGGCACGTTAAAGATCCCCTTTGGGGTAAACTTCCGGCACGTAGGCGTCTTTTAAAAGCCGCAGTAGTTAAAAGGGATGTAACACCCATAACATAATTCAAATGCCTCAGAATGCACCATTTTGCTAATAATGCTTCAAATGTTATGGAAAGAGGGCTAAGCTACTTAACCACGGGTATTCCTATGTCGTTTATTCTGGATCAGCTATTGACTGTCAGTTAGTTGATATGCTAATTATAGTCTACCATTCATATTGGCAGTAAAACTTTTAGTATAAAAATGCTGATTTTGTGTTTTTAATCTTTGCTTGATTTTCTTTACTGAGCCTTAGGCAATATGTAAAAAATATTTTTTTTATTGTGAAGAATTCCCTGAACACATCTATCTGACATGATCTAGGTCCGATATGCGTGTCATTATAGAGATACAAATAATGATCAACAAATAATCCTAAATATACTTTGTAAAAACGACTTTTTCAGTACCAGTACTGGATGCTTATTTTTTTTTTTTTAGCAAGAAGTGGGCTGATTTGATAGAGACACATGAGCCGGAAGCTGTACAAGAAAAACAAGAACAACCAGTATTGGGAAAGCCACAATGCGTCTCACTGAAACTTAGCGGGAGAAGAGTTGTAAATATTGTTGACTTTTTAGACCAGATCAAAGATTTAGACAAACACAGCCCGTTTGGTTGCACTTTCTCCAATATGGAAGTGGTTTCTGAAAAACGTCAAGGCTTAAAAAGTATTTTCGTTTTCATGTGTAACATGTGTGGTTTAAGAAAAACAGTTCATTCTGAAAAATCACATGACAACCTGATGGACGTCAACACTGCCAGTGTTTGTGGTACAGTTACTACAGGCGGTGGGCACGCACAAATGGAGGAGTACTTGAGCGTACTTGACATCCCTCCTATGAGTCATGTCACATTCAAGAAGTACGAGGAGAAAGTGTCGGAGGTTTGGGCAGCTACTGCGGCGGCGGAGATGGAGGAAGCAGAGGTGGAGGAGGCACGCCTGACGCTGTAGCTCGGCGAGGTAGATAAGGATGGTGTCCCGCTTATCACTGTGGTCGCTGACGTTGCCTGGTGCAAGAGGTCGTATCGCACCAACTACTCAGCTTTATCTGGCGTGGTAAGTTATTAGTTACCGTACTGTATATGGCAAGAGACGTAGGCAAATCCTGAACCGAAGCATTTTAGTGGCGCTACATAGTTTGCTCTGTTCACTTTGTGTATCAACGGCCTAAGTAAGTAGCTTTTGATAAAAGTAGTATTTCTGTGATAGCAGAATTTTTTAGCGCGTCAAATTCAAGAGTAGCCTTACCTTGTCGGCGCGCAATTCAAACTTCGTCAGCGAGTTTCACAGCTAAAATTTACCAAAGTACGAGTTGGATTCCGCCAATTCGAACAACATTTATAATTTTAAATTTAAGTTCTTACTTTTCATAAGTGTTCGTATGTGATTTTACAAGAATTCCAAAAATAATGCTTCAACGGGAATAATAAGATTACATTTTGAAATAAGTAAAAATAAGAATTTTAGTGTGTCTGTGTAACGGGTTAGCGGCTACACGAGAGGATCGATTTTGACGAAATTCAGCAAGTATGTCAGAAAAACGTCCAACTGTATCTCCAGACTTCTTCCCGTATCTTAGTTTTAGGGGTTTCTTCTGCCCAGATAACATTACGTCCATAAAAAAAGTTTTAGATAATTTTGATCTGAGTTGGACTGAAATAATCCTTATAGGCCTAATTCACTTTTATTTAATTTCTACCTAATTTGAAATATTAACTTACTGTGTATCATAATAACTATGCAGGTTATACTGTATTTATTTTTGATTTTGTAGGCAGCTATCGTCGGTCACCGCACTCGGAAGGTGCTCTTCATCGGCGTAAAGAACAAGTATTGTACAACTTGCGCCCGCGCCTAGACAAAAGGAGAGGTGGCCAAGACACACACCTGCTATAAGAATTGGAACATGACTCAGAGCTCTACAAGTATGGAAGCTGCGATCATTTGCGAGGGCTTCCAGAGAAGTGAGGAAATGTACAACGTTAGGTATGCTAAGCTTATCGCAGATGGTGATAGCATCGTGTACAAAAGAATTTTAGAGACTAGGCCGTATAAATGTTTGACTGTAGAAAAGGTAGAGTGTTAGAACCATTTGCTAAGAAATATGTGCACTTGTTTGAGGAATATTGCCAATTCCAAAACTGAGAAACCTTCAGTCATGCTTCGCAAAAAGATTGGGAACAATTTGTTACGCTGCAGGGTTGCATTGACCAAAGCCACTGAGCACAGAATAAGAGAAGACCGGCTCATAAATGAAAAAATTGAAAACCTGAGGAAAGACATACTCAATATCCCTAGCCACGTGATTGGTGAACACAAGGGGTGTGCAGAGAGGGGCTACTTCTGTGAGCTAGACACAACAACTACTCCAGTCGATTCTAACCTTGTGCCTCAACTCGCTTCTGTTGGTCTGTACGCATTGATTTCGGGTGTTTTCAGGGATGTTAGCCGTCACAGCCGCAGCTTGCTCTCCGACGTAAATAGCAACTATGTTGAGCATTACAACTCCATAGTTGCTAAGTTCATTGGCGGGAAAACAATAAATATTGCATCGACCGGGTCATACCAGGGGCGCTGTTCTGCTGCTGTTGTTCAGCACAACTCCGGCATAGCCAATTACAAGCTTCACAAAACACTGTATAGTTCAAGTCCAGGATCGTTTGCGAAAGGCACAGAGGTAAAAAGAAAGAAGAAGGCTGATAGTCGGAAGAACCAAAAGAGATGATGCAAGTCATTATTTAGTTCAATAATCAATGAAGAGAAGGATTATGGCCCGGCGGCACAAAGACCCGATATTGACGAAGAGGTGATGAAAAAGGAATCGGATGAGTTCCTGAAATGTCTACACAGTTCAAAGAAGAATTTGAAAGAATTGAACGAGAAACAATTCAGCAAAGTGACTGTAACGAATGGCTAGAACTCCGCAGAAACATACTCACTGCGTCGAACTTTGGGCGAGTTTGTATAATGAGAGCAACAACGGGGTGCGAGCCATTAGTGAACACTGCATTTGATTGCGAGGCAATGGAGTATGACCGAAGGAACGAGGAGTCAGCTCGCAACGAACTCGCTTTTTTGATTGACGAAAAAATAGAAAAATGTGGTCTCTTGATCGATAGAGAGTTTCCTTTTTTCGGAGCCAGTCCCGTCGGGCTAGTCAATGATGATACAGTCATAGAAATAAAGTGCCCTTCGTCGGCTAAGGACTTTACTCCAGACGAAGCTATTAAGAAACGCAAGGTCACTTTTTGGGCAGTAAACAAGAAGGGAGACCTCGGGGAAGTACAAAAAAATCACATATTCTATTTCCAAATACAAGGTCAACTTCAAGTGACAAAAAGGAAGTACTGCATTTTTGCCTTGTGGACCCCAAAAGGAATCAAAACAGCAAAAATAGAACGAGATGAGACCTTTTGGAAAAATGAAATGTTCCCAAAGTTACATAGGTTTTATATGGACAGCCTACTTCCAGAAATAGTTGACCCTAGACACAGCCGCTCCATGCCTATAAGAAACCCTGCTTACATAGTGGGAGCCCAAAGGATGGCTGAGGAGAAGAAGGCTAACAAAACTGTAAATAAAATGTAATTTGTGTATGTAATTCACAACTATTTGTATATAAAAGTTTGTAACCGATTTTCGGCCTCTTGTCTAAGATCGGAGTGTTTTTTAATGTAAATTATGAGTACAAACTACATTTTAAGTTCTTTATGTTAGTTTTATACAGTTTTTTTTAAAGTGATTTAAATCATAGAATATGTTAGTTTTGTCACAATTATTGCATTATTATAATTGAACTTTAGGATGTCATTGAATCTTTGCGTTTTGTAAGATATTGTTTCATAAAATTTGTAACGACCAGTGTAAAAGTGTTTGTAACATCTTTGTAAATTACGAGTATAAGTTACTTTCCAAATTAATTATGTTTATTTTGTCACGACAACGATTACAATTACTATAAATTGATTTGGATTAATATGTCATTGTTTTGTTCAATATTATTTTGTGTAATTTGTAACTATTTGTATGTAAGTGTTAGTGATATTTTTGTAAATTGTGATTATGTGTTACATTCAAAATTACTTATCCTATTTAAATTTTGTCAGCTAACAATCACCATTGTCATACTGTTCTTGATGTTTACTTTTTTGTAGTGCTATATTTTCATTTGTAATATTGCGTCTTTTATTACGATATGTAAGACATTGCTTCATGTAATTTACAGTTTTTTGTGTGTTTGTAGTCCCAACAGACCTTCGTTTGGTCATTGTGTACTAATGTTAGATTTTAGTAACGGTGAAGACTATATATAGTTTTATTAATAAAACTTTTTTATCATACGCTTATTAATGAAAAGTACAGGGTCCTTCTTTTTTTTCGTCTGCAACATAGCAGCGCAGCAATAAATCTCTCGGCAATGAGTCACCCGGCTACGCATGCATTTTTCCGCTGCGATGCTATCTCGCTAGACTGATAAAAGGAAGGTCCCGGTACATAAATCTGATCTATTGTGATTTAGCATTTGTCCTACAATAATACTCAGGTAGTTTCATATACTTTAACTAATTCTAAACATATGGTATAAGATACGCGTAGCACTAGAAAATATCAGAAAACGCATGACGAGAAAGAATCACTTATTGTAAGGAGTGACATAATAGCGGCGAGAACTGTATTTTTAAGGATACCGGTACCGCAATGTACGAGATCGGCAAATCAGGGACATACTGTATTTATTACCTTGATGAAGCGTAATGTAAATCAAAACTATACAGGTAACAGCGACGTCTCCGGAGGACTGAAAGTTCCATTGGTTAGGACGGTCGGCTCGAAAATGCAACGTCAGTAGTCGCGTGGATTACAATCGTAGGCCAATTTTTAATGGGTATTTCATTAGTTCTTTTTTTGTTTTGTTTTTTAATTTTCATTTTCGATTTTATAAGAAGGATGGAATGTGATGAATATACTAATGATAGACAAATACCATAGAGGAAAGAACCGGAAGGAGATGCCTTTACTGCGCTGGCTAGTGCAATATAATATAATATTAATAAACTCAACCTGCAATAGAATTGTATGGATGCAACTTGCAAAGGTTCGGCTTCAATTGATATTGTAACTTTCAAGTACGGTAAATACTGTAATAGGCCTCTATTTTTATGCTTTCTGGTATGTTCTGTTTTGTCGATTCGTACCGCCATAGGCACTACACGCCATTATTAAGAAAAACTCCGAAAAAACCATGCACAATTCTTTGCCGCATACAACTCACAGAACACTAGGTTACGCCCACTTTGGACTCAGCACTTGGCTTCACTGACACGAGCTCTAGGAAACTTCTCTCTTTCTTTCCTCCATGAAAAATACATGAAATACCAAATATTTTGACACATCATGAAAAACTTATCTTCTTCTCCCTCTTTTCGTTTGGGCCTACTGAGGACCACGGGGCTCGTTTTGACTTCTTGTAAGGAATTTATGTTTCTTCTTAGCCCAGGCAGCTTTCATCTTCTGGCCGTGTGTCTGCTTATCTAATTTTAACTTTTGAAAGAAATTCGGCAGTTTCCCGTATTGAGTAAAAACATGAAATATTTGCGAACAGATGAGTATCTTTCAACAATTAAGGGTTCCTTAATATATTGAGTTTCCCAATTCTATTCAATGCTATTGGCAACTCAAACTAACACTTGGGGCGCTGCGGTCGCCTGGATAAGTAGGGTAAAACACTCAATAACACGCGTTTGATATGGAACACTTTTTATTTTTCGGTTATAATCAGTAAATGTGATCCCTAAAATAATGACAGTGTTATTTTCAATTGTATTTATGTATAACTGTGCAATGGACGTGATCTGATTTGTATGTTCCACTGGATTTTATCTGTCAATTGCATATTATCAAGCATCGGTTGACTGCTGGTATTTGGTTTTGTGCAGTTCGAGTCATGGCGCTGTTACGTTTAAAAGCTATATTTGAGTTTGCTCATTGTACCATAGACTCTAGAAATTATTTGCGCTTGGTTGGGCGAAGGGATGAGTTTAACTTGTATTAAAACTCGGGGTAGACAGGAATTGCTTGATTTGGATGGTAAGTATTTACCCTGCGAAGTCAAATTAGGCCTATATGACTCGTAGTGGAATGGCTTGGATATCGCAGAGCGAGGTGATGACGGTTGGTAGGGTTATTGGAAATGAACTTGGGAGCGGGAAAGGACCTGACTGATGAAGCTTGGCTGTCCTCGTCTGGTGTAGGCCTAGGCTTGGCTGTCTTGGTACGGCTTGGCTCGGCGAGACTGTGCTTGGCTGTCTAGGTGCGGCTTGGCACGGCGTAAGTGAACAACCCGTCCTGTTGTCAGTGAGTGTAGTGGTGAGTGGTCCAACCCGCTCTTGTTGCCCGTATTTATTTGGTATCGTCACCTTTCTGCTATTGCTATTTGCCTCTTTTGGAAAGTGATGAAAACGTATATCCGCAGCCCTCTTATACATCGACTTACAGCCGTAAACTGAGCAATATACTTTGATTTTACTCATTTTGCACTCTTATCAACGAGTAAAACTTATTACTTATGTATAAACACGAAGAATATACCACGATCTGCTTACCAATACAAGAAACCAAAATACAAACAGTCACCACGTGACAAATGTACCCTACTTGGTAAGTTTCTCATTTTTACCGCTAGATGTCATATCAGATAGCTGGAGTTGCCAATACCTATACAAGTAAACCCACGCTGTTCAAGCACCGCAGGATTTCTTTCCGAAAGGGGAAGAAGGGGGGGGGGGGCGCAAGTTGTATTTTTCGTTTCTTTACCTGTCACTAGCTGATGTTGATACGTACCTCCCCCCCCCCCCCCCTCCGCAATTTCGTTTCATTTCTTACATGCTTCGTGTTATTCATTATTTGGCTGCTCTAAAACCGTTGGGTACATATTATCTTTATGGCATGAATGGGAGGAGGTTTTTTTTGTGAATCATCGTCATAATGTTCATTTCTTAGGAACAAGTAAAATAAGAATCAAGCAGTTCATTAAAATGATAATGTTAATCCAGTTCGCCGATTTTCTAAATAACTGGAGATATTTTCAAATTATCCGTAATTACTAAGTTAAATAAAACTGTGGAATTATCCCTACACTAAATCAGTTAACTATCAGTAGCTTTAATTGATGAAATCAACTGGTGTGGCAATGTACAGTAGAAATATTCTCGGGATTTCAGGAGGGGCCCATGGCCCCTTCTTGGCCCCTCCCCCTCCCCCTCCCCCCACTGCGGGCGCCCTTGAGTTCAAGCGTAGTTCCGCAAATAGTCGAGTGAAGTACAGTTGACTATTTGGTACACCACTGACACAATATATATAGTCGCCATTGATGTAATAATTCTCGGTGATTGTAATGGGAAGAACATCTAGGAAAGGTACTGAACAGTATGTACCAAAATCTAGTGTATTATGTTCGCAGATATAAAACAATTGAACCTGGATTACAATAGTAATCTACGCGACCAAAGGAGGGTTAGTATCGAACTCTGAGAAATCTGACGATTGCCGTTAAGATAAGACACGCTCGTTTTAAACAATGGTTTACTGAACAATTACTACCAGACCTCCGTCCACATTCGGTTATTATTGACAATGCGAGGATTCTCTCAGAGCAAATTAACAAAGCTCCGACCTCGAATAACAGAAAGGCTTACATTATCGAGTGGTTGTCCTATTACTTCATAAATCCGCGCATTGTACGTACGAAATTGATGAAATAGCAAGGCAACGCGGACACAGGTCGGACGAGAAGGAGGGGCAAATGGGGCTACAGCCCTGGGGACCGAGCGTACTGAAGGGCCCGAAAGAGAAAATCACGGCTTCTTAATTGCTATATCAGTCTTTTAAATAAGTCCAAAGACAAATCTTGTATAATATTGAAATACGAATTTGACTGAATTTTGAAAATAAGCAATACGTTTGAATTCTCACCAAGCAAATTCTTGAAAGGTAAAGTGAGTAAACTTTAAAACAATGGTGATTCTTGAGCCGTTGTGGAACGAAAACGTTGGGACCAATTTCAGTTATTTCTAAAGAACTGCTATTTTCCTAGCTAGGTACATGGTCTATTGGCAGCAGGTGAAATTTCAAGCGTTACAATGCTAAAGGCAACTTGGAAAATGTAAGCACGCTACGAAAGTTAAAAGTACAGTATTCATGAATATAAAATGAGATTATGTCCCGGCAAAATGCCTGGTTGGTGGAAAATCAATATATTGAATAGCTTCCCTTTCCCACATAATTTCACATAACCAAATATTGAAATTTTAATTTATTAAAAAAAACATGAATATTATTAGGATTTCACGGAAAGAATTCAAATGTGGGGCGGCAGTCATTACCGTGTGCCCCATGATCGCTCTCTACCCTCACGGCCCTGCGTGGGCGCATGTGAAATCTTATGTTGCAAGAAAAAAAACAATACGTTCCGAATAGCAGACGTTGAGAGAATTACGGACGAGGCGACGATTGACAGCATCATAACATCCGCTTGGGCAGGTTGCGTTAGTCCTACAGAAAGACTGAGGGAAGAAAATTGAGAAGTAGGCTGAGTGGAGGTTGAATGCTTACCGACTTGCTGCATAGCAATTAGCAACACTGCGGGAAGAGCAGTCTGGCGACATCGCAATGAGTGTCTCTGTCTCTTTAAGTGCAAAACGCTCTCTCTCTCACCTGCCACGTCACGCGCTCTCCTCTGTAGCATGGTCGGTAATGCAGGTTATGGGACAATAGCTCACACCTTTCAGGTGGTCATTTCTTGAATTAAAAGTCGATTCGCGACCCGAGTTTCACTCCCTCTTAATATGCTAGTGTATTGTTTGTAGTATAAATTGAATTCAGGTGTTGTGTGGTATTGTTTATATAATTTGTGTAGAAATGTCTTTCTTTGACATGAATTTATAATACCTGTTGTTATCCAATTGCTAGTTTTGTTATTTTGAATAGTTCTTTGTCTAAAGGAGAATGCTGTTTCAAAATAGCGTTTTAGGGTACTGTTAAATGCATTAAATTTATCATTTACATTTTCTAGTTTGTACATTTCTTACCATGTTTCCTTATTTAATAAGTCATTGAAATATGTAACAATTGTTTCAGTGAATCACCTGCACTTTGATTTTACTCCATTGTCATTATTATTGACAATAGACTTCGGTTGAATGGTGATATTTATCTGTATTTTAAAAAAATGATCAGGAGTGGTTTTACTAAATTTTGTTATTCTTGTTGGGGTATTTACTGTAGGTTTCAGTCCATAGGAAATTAGTAACTGTGTTAATAATTCACAATTTCTATCAAATTCTAAGAAATCAACATTTACATCCCACAGATTATTATATCGAAATTTACTTTGCTCATGTTATTGAGTAACAATTCTAATTTATCTATAAATAAAGGAAACTTTACTGACGGAGAACAGTATACGCATACAATTATTAACTTAAACTGCTGTATTTTTATGGCAGAGAATTCAAAATCCTGTTCCATAATTAGATAATCTCTTATATAAAAACAAGTGTCCTGACTGACTGACTGACTCATCATCGGCCAGCCAAAACTATTAAAGTTAGAAACTTGAAATTTTGGGAATATGTTCGTTGTAAGTCGAAAACGCCCACTAAGGAAGGGTTTTTGGATATTCAGTTTCTAAAGGGGTGTTAAGGGGGTACACCTGCATTTCATTGAATAACAATATCTCCAGATTGCTTTCATTGGGGGATTTGATACTCGGCATATAAACTCATCATTAAAAATAAGAAGATACGTGTCTGAGGGTTTTTCGATGTGGTGTATATTTTGAGGTGAAAGGGGTGAAAAGTGGGGGTTGAAGGTTTCCTATCCGAGCGTGTATCTCTTAAACGACATAGGCGAGGTGTTTGGACCTCAGCGGAAAAAAATCAGCATAAAAAATAACAAAATAGGTCTTTGACCGTTTTTTCGTAAATTCAATATAAGGGGCCCATGGGGAGGGGTGAAAATATGGGGAGGGGGGAGGAAACGTAATATGTCTGAGTGTAAAGTTATACATGGCCTATGTTGTAGACAATAACACATTACATCTTTTTTGTCTCTTGCTATTTCATCATACGACGAATACTTAGGGAGTTATTAATGATTTTGTACTTTTTGGCCGGAATTTTCTAAGTCCCAGGAATGGCATGAAAATTGATTCGAATGAAATTTCGAAAAATAGTTTTTTTTAATACTTTTATTATATTTTTCACGTCTTTTAGGGTCCGGAACCAATATGATATTTTGATGTTTTTTTTCGTCCCATGCATTTTTGGTTTCAGGTGATAGAATTATTTTCCACTAGGACCGATGCTTATCTATTATATAAAGCTAAGTGTCCTGACTGACTGACTGACTCATCATCGCCCAGCCAAAACTATTAAAGCTAGAAACATGAAATTTTGGGAATATGTTCGTTGTAAGTCGAAAACGTCCACTAAGGAAGGGTTTTTGGATATTCAGTTTCTAAAGGGGTGTTAAGGGGTACACCTGCATTTCATTGAATAACAATATGACACGACTATGACGCGAGCGAAGCCGCGGGTACCTGCTAGTCATATATAAAGCTCAAATACCACTCACTCACTAACTGACTGACTGACTGACTGATTCATTCATCACGAAATCTCAGAAACCACCGAACGGATTGGAATGAAATTTGGTATGCAGCTTCCTCAAGGGCCGCAAACGCCCACTAAGAAAGGATTTTTGGATATTCAGGTTCTAAAGGGGTGTTAAGGGGGTAGACCTGCATTTCATTGAATAGCAATATCTCCCGATTGGTTTCATTGGGGGATGTGATACTCGGCATATAAACTCATCATTAAAAAAAAGAAGACACGTGTCTGAGGGTTTCTCGATGTGGTGTATATTATGAGGTGAAAGGGGTGAAAAGTGGGGGTTGAAGGATTCCTAACGGAGCGTGTATCCCTTAAACGACATAAGCCAGGAGTATGGAACTCAGCGGGAAAAAATCAGCATAAAAATAAGTAAATAGGTGTTTGACCGTTTTTTCATAAATCCAATTTAAGGGGCCCATGGGGAGCGGTGAAATTATGGGGGGGACGTAATATATCTGAGTGTAAAATTATACATGGCCTATGTTGTAGACAATAGCACATTACATCTTTTTTGTCTCATGCTATTTCATCATACGACGAATACTCACGGAGTTATTAATGATTTTGTAATTTTTGGCCGGAATTTTCCAAGTCCCAGGAATGACATAAAAATTGATTCGAATGAAATTTCAAAAAATTGCTTTTTTAAATACTTTTATTATATTTTTCACGTCTTTTAGGTTCCGAAACCAACATGATATTTTGATGTTTTTTTTTTTCGTCCCTTGCATGTTTGGTTTCAGGTGATAGAATTATTTTCCACTACGACCGATGCTTATCTTCTATTATAGAAAGCTCAAATACCACTCACTCACTCACTCACTGACTGACTGACTGATTCATTCATCACGAAATCTCAGAAACCACCGAACGGATTGGAATGAAAATTGGTATGCAGCTTCCTCAAGGGCCGCAAACGCCCACTAAGAAAGGATTTTTGGATATTCAGGTTCTAAAGGGGTGTTAAGGGGGTAGACCTGCATTTCATTGAATAGCAATATCTCCCGATTGGTTTCATTGGGGGATGTGATACTCGGCATATAAACTCATCATTTAAAAAAAGAAGACACGTGTCTGAGGGTTTTTTGATGTGGTGTATATTATGAGGTGAAAGGGGTGAAAAGTGGGGGTTGAAGGATTCCTAACGGAGCGTGTATCCCTTAAACGACATAGGCCAGGAGTTTGGAACTCAGCGGGAGAAAATCAGCATAAAAGATAAGTAAATAGGTGTTTGACCGTATTTTCATAAATCCAATTTAACGGGCCCATGGGGAGGGGTGAAATTATGGGGGGGGACGTAATATGTCTGAGTGTAAAATTATACATGGCCTATGTTGTAGACAATAACACATTACATCTTTTTTGTCTCTTGCTATTTCATCATACGACGAATAATTACGGAGTTATTAATGATTTTGTACTTTTTGCCCGGAATTTTCCAAGTCCCAGGAATGACATAAAAATTGATTCGAATGAAATTTCAAAAAAGAATTTTTTTAATACTTTTATTATATTTTTCACGTCTTTTAGGGTCCGAAACCAACATGATATTTTGATGTTTTTTTTCGTCCCATGCATTTTGGTTTCAGGTGATGGAATTATTTTCCACTACGACCGATGCTTATCTACTATATAAAGCTCAAATACCACTCACTCACTCACTCACTCACTCACTCACTCACTGACTGATTCATTCATCACGAAATCTCAGAAACCACCGAACGGATTGGAATGAAATTTGGTATGCAGCTTCCTCAAGGGCCGCAAACGCCCACTAAGAAAGGATTTTTGGATATTCAGGTTGTAAAGGGGTGTTAAGGGGGTAGACCTGCATTTCATTGAATCGCAATATCTCCCGATTGGTTTCATTGGGGGATGTGATACTCGGCATATAAACTCTTCATTAAAAAAAAGAAGACACGTGTCTGAGGGTTTTTCGATGTGGTGTATATTATGAGGTGAAAGGGGTGAAAAGTGGGGGTTGAAGGATTCCTAACGGAGCGTGTATCCCTTAAACGACATAAGCCAGGAGTATGGAACTCAGCGGGAAAAAATCAGCATAAAAATAAGTAAATAGGTGTTTGACCGTTTTTTCATAAATCCAATTTAAGGGGCCCATGGGGAGGGGTGAAATAATGGGGGGGAGACGTAATATGTCTGAGTGTAAAATTATACATGGCCTATGTTGTAGACAATAACACATTACATCCTTTTTTGTCTCTTGCTATTTCATCATACGACGAATACTTACGGAGTTATTAATGATTTTGTACTTTTTGGTCGCAATTTTCTAAGTCCCAGGAATTACATAAAAATTGATTCGAATGGAATTTAAAAAAATTGCTTTTTTAAATACTTTTATTATATTTTTCACGTCTTTTAGGTTCCGAAACCAACATGATATTTTGATGTTTTTTTTCTTCCCATGCATTTTTGGTTTCAGGTGATAGAATTATTTTCCACTACGACCCATGCTTATCTACTATATAAAGCTCAAATACCACCCACTCACTGACTGACTGACTGATTCATTCATCACGAAATCTCAGAAACCACCGAACGGATTGGAATGAAATTTGGTATGCAGCTTCCTCAAGGGCCGCAAACGCCCACTAAGAAAGGATTTTTGGATATTCAGGTTCTAAAGGGGTGTTAAGGGGGTAGACCTGCATTTCATTGAATAGCATTATCTCCCGATTGGTTTCATTGGGGGATGTGAAACTCGGCATATAAACTCATCATTAAAAAAAAAAGACACGTGTCTGAGGGTTTTTCGATGTGGTGTATATTATGAGGTGAAAGGGGTGAAAAGTGGGGGTTGAAGGATTCATAACGGAGCGTGTATCCCTTAAACGACATAAGCCAGGAGTATGGAACTCAGCGGGAAAAAATCAGCATAAAAATAAGTAAATAGGTGTTTGACCGTTTTTTCATAAATCCTATTTAAGGGGCCCATGGGGAGGGGTGAAATTATGGGGGGGACGTAATATGTCTGAGTGTAAAATTATACATGGCCTATGTTGTAGGCAATAACACATTACATCTTTTTTGTCTCTTGCTATTTCATCATACGACGAATACTCACGGAGTTATTAATGATATTGTAATTTTTGGCCGGAATTTTCCAAGTCCCAGGAATGACATAAAAATTGATTCGAATGAAATTTCAAAAAATTGCTTTTTTAAATACTTTTATTATATTTTTCACGTCTTTTAGGTTCCGAAACCAACATGATATTTTGATGTATTTTTTTCGTCCCATGCATTTTTGGTTTCAGGTGATAGAATTATTTTCCACTACGACCGATGCTTATCTTCTACTATAGAAAGTTCAAATACCACTCACTCACTCACTCACTCACTGACTGACTGATTCATTCATCACGAAATCTCTGAAACCACCGAACGGATTGGAATAAAAATTGGTATGCAGCTTCCTCAAGGGCCGCAAACGCCCACTAAGAAAGGATTTTTGGATATTCAGGTTCTAAAGGGGTGTTAAGGGGGTAGACCTGCATTTCATTGAATAGCAATATCTCCCGATTGGTTTCATTGGGGGATGTGATACTCGGCATATAAACTCATCATTTAAAAAAAGAAGACATGTGTCTGAGGGTTTTTTGATGTGGTGTATATTATGAGGTGAAAGGGGTGAAAAGTGGGGGTTGAAGGATTCCTAACGGAGCGTGTATCCCTTAAACGACATAAGCCAGGAGTATGGAACTCAGCGGGAAAAAATCAGCATAAAAATAAGTAAATAGGTGTTTGACCGTTTTTTCATAAATCCTATTTAAGGGGCCCATGGGGAGGGGTGAAATTATGGGGGGGACGTAATATGTCTGAGTGTAAAATTATTCATGGCCTATGTTGTAGACAATAACACATTACATCCTTTTTTGTCTCTTGCTATTTCATCATACGACGAATACTTACGGAGTTATTAATGATTTTGTACTTTTTGGTCGCAATTTTCTAAGTCCCAGGAATTACATAAAAATTGATTCGAATGGAATTTAAAAAAATTGCTTTTTTAAATACTTTTATTATATTTTTCACGTCTTTTAGGTTCCGAAACCAACATGATATTTTGATGTTTTTTTTCTTCCCATGCATTTTTGGTTTCAGGTGATAGAATTATTTTCCACTACGACCCATGCTTATCTACTATATAAAGCTCAAATACCACCCACTCACTGACTGACTGACTGATTCATTCATCACGAAATCTCAGAAACCACCGAACGGATTGGAATGAAATTTGGTATGCAGCTTCCTCAAGGGCCGCAAACGCCCACTAAGAAAGGATTTTTGGATATTCAGGTTCTAAAGGGGTGTTAAGGGGGTAGACCTGCATTTCATTGAATAGCATTATCTCCCGATTGGTTTCATTGGGGGATGTGATACTCGGCATATAAACTCATCATTAAAAAAAAAGACACGTGTCTGAGGGTTTTTCGATGTGGTGTATATTATGAGGTGAAAGGGGTGAAAAGTGGGGGTTGAAGGATTCATAACGGAGCGTGTATCCCTTAAACGACATAAGCCAGGAGTATGGAACTCAGCGGGAAAAAATCAGCATAAAAATAAGTAAATAGGTGTTTGACCGTTTTTTCATAAATCGAATTTAAGGGGCCCATGGGGAGGGGTGAAATTATGGGGGGGACGTAATATGTCTGAGTGTAAAATTATACATGGCCTATGTTGTAGGCAATAACACATTACATCTTTTTTGTCTCTTGCTATTTCATCATACGACGAATAATTACGGAGTTATTAATGATTTTGTACTTTTTGGCCGGAATTTTCCAAGTCCCAGGAATGACATAAAAATTGATTCGAATGAAATTTCAAAAAATTGCTTTTTTAAATACTTTTATTATATTTTTCACGTCTTTTAGGTTCCGAAACCAACATGATATTTTGATGTTTTTTTTTTCGTCCCATGCATTTTTGGTTTCAGGTGATAGAATTATTTTCCACTACGACCGATGCTTATCTTCTACTATAGAAAGTTCAAATACCACTCACTCACTCACTCACTCACTGACTGACTGATTCATTCATCACGAAATCTCTGAAACCACCGAACGGATTGGAATGAAAATTGGTATGCAGCTTCCTCAAGGGCCGCAAACGCCCACTAAGAAAGGATTTTTGGATATTCAGGTTCTAAAGGGGTGTTAAGGGGGTAGACCTGCATTTCATTGAATAGCAATATCTCCCGATTGGTTTCATTGGGGGATGTGATACTCGGCATATAAACTCATCATTTAAAAAAAGAAGACATGTGTCTGAGGGTTTTTTGATGTGGTGTATATTATGAGGTGAAAGGGGTGAAAAGTGGGGGTTGAAGGATTCCTAACGGAGCGTGTATCCCTTAAACGACATAGGCCAGGAGTTTGGAACTCAGCGGGAAAAAATCAGCATAAAAAATAAGTAAATAGGTGTTTGACCGTATTTTCATAAATCCAATTTAACGGGCCCATGGGGAGGGGTGAAATTATGGGGGGGGGGGGTGACGTAATATGTCTGAGTGTAAAATTATACATGGCCTATGTTGTAGACAATAACACATTACATCTTTTTTGTCTCTTGCTATTTCATCATACGACGAATAATTACGGAGTTATTAATGATTTTGTACTTTTTGGCCGGAATTTTCCAAGTCCCAGGAATGACATAAAAATTGATTCGAATGAAATTTCTAAAAAGATTTTTTTTAATACTTTTATTATATTTTTCACGTCTTTTAGGGTCCGAAACCAACATGATATTTTGATGTTTTTTTTCGTCCCATGCATTTTTGGTTTCAGGTGATGGAATTATTTTCCACTACGACCGATGCTTATCTACTATATAAAGCTCAAATACCATTCACTCACTCACTCACTCACTGACTGATTCATTCATCACGAAATCTCAGAATCCACCGATCGGATTGGAATGAAATTTGGTATGCAGCTTCCTCAAGGGCCGCAAACGCCCACTAAGAAAGGATTTTTGGATATTCAGGTTATAAAGGGGTGTTAAGGGGGTAGACCTGCATTTCATTGAATAGCAATATCTCCCGATTGGTTTCATTGGGGGATGTGATACTCGGCATATAAACTCATCATTTAAAAAGAGAAGACACGTGTCTGAGGGTTTTTCGATGTGGTGTATATTATGAGGTGAAAGGGGTGAAAAGTGGGGGTTGAAGGATTCCTAACGGAGCGTGTATCCCTTAAACGACATAAGCCAGGAGTATGGAACTCAGCGGGAAAAAATCAGCATAAAAATAAGTAAATAGGTGTTTGACCGTTTTTCCATAAATCCAATTTAAGGGGCCCATGGGGAGGGGTGAAATAATGGGGGGGAGACGTAATATGTCTGAGTGTAAAATTATACATGGCCTATGTTGTAGACAATAACACATTACATCTTTTTTTGTCTCTTGCTATTTCATCATACGACGAATACTTACGGAGTTATTAATGATTTTGTACTTTTTGGTCGGAATTTTCTAAGTCCCAGGAATGACATAAAAATTGATTCGAATGAAATTTCAAAAAATTGCTTTTTTAAATACTTTTATTATATTTTTCACGTCTTTTAGGTTCCGAAACCAACATGATATTTTGATGTGATTTTTTTTCGTCCCATGCATTTTTGGTTTCAGGTGATATAATTATTTTCCACTACGACCGATGCTTATCTATTTATATAACTAATGTTATAACGGGATTCCAAATGTTATTGCGGGCGAAGCCGCGGGTAACAGCTAGTAATTAGATAATCATAAGCTGTTAACTGTTCGTGATCTAAATTATTTCTTAAGAAGATACAAGTACCACCATGGCTAATATTAGATCTAGAGTATTTACTAGATTGTATAAACCCTCGGAATTGAATTAATTCGAGTTGTTCCTCTTTCAGCCAATGTTCTGAAAAACATAGTGCTGAGATGTCTTTAAGATAATTTTAAGCATTAGATTTATGTAATCAATTTTATTATAGAGAGACTGAACATTCTGGTGGTAAATTTTAAATTTGTTACTTTTGCAAGCTTGTGTTGGTGATTTATTTACATTATTATTATCATAACTGTTATTATTATTGTTGCTAGACAAATCCGAAATACCATAGTTGCACTCAATTAAATTTGACATCGAAAGATCTGAATGCCAAACCTCACGCTTGGCTTCTTTTACAAGTTTCCCTGCTTCCACTGTAAAGATATTACTGTTGAATTATTCTTACCATTTGAATTTACAATTTTGCAGATTTCATCACTAAGATACTCTTTTCCTAACCTATTTAAGTGTAGGCCATGTCGAGTGTGGAACTTCCTGTCTAATTTACTTACATCTATAATTTGGACATTTGGAAAACTCTTACAAATTTTACGAATTTTTCCATTTGTAGCCTCTTTTTCTAAATTTACACATGATTTGGGAAATAAATCGTATCTCTGCGGAATGTTTACAGTAATGACATTTGTGTTATGCATGAATGGCAATGTACCCTTTAAATCTTTGATTACCTTTTTACTCTCGTTTCTATAGACGTCGTTTGCTCCAGCGATGACTACTGCATAGTCCTTTGAATTGAGGGTCGCACACTCTCCTACCATCCCGTTTGTGACCGCTGCAAATGGCTGCACTTCGACAGTAATACGCTTGCTGCTACATCTCGCCCGTGACTATCCGCAAATATCCGCATTTTCCTGGATTTTCTCTTTATCAGTTTCTTCTTTTCTTCTTGAAGAAAGTCATCATTTTCTTCGACGAGCGCTCCAAATGAATTTGAGACGGGAATTTCAGTTACATGTACTGGCCTAGGCTTATTCAATCTTACACTACCAGCAACCACTGTCGACCAAGTTTCCTTGCCGTCCTCTCTATTTCCTTTTAATTTATTCAACTCTTCCATTAACTTAGCAATATCTTCCTTTAGCAGCTTTATAATTGCATCTCTTGAGGACAGTTCGTTTCTCAGGTTATGACATTCGCATGACGGTACCGGTAGGCCTACATTACGTTAATCGGTTTCACTTTTATCCCCACTCAATTTTGCCGGAGATCTTGTAATTATTTTATTTGCATTGTTTACTTTTATTTTCCACGACGAGCATAAATCTGTAACGGTTACACTACCTGACGAAACACTGACACTGTTAACTGACGACATACTAGAGATCTAAGTTAGCCTAGGTGTTTATGCCAAATTCCACTAAATTTATTTTAATTATTATTACCTAAATGAGTTAATCTAATTACCTACCAATAAAGAAGAATGTGAAATACGTATACCTTCCAATCGGGTGAAATCTCGTAAAAGCACCACTGCTCTACTTGGTTCAAACAGTGATTGAAGAAGTCACCGAATCTTTGGTTACACGTTCCCACAAGTTAATTTATGTTTATTAAATTATCAATAAGAATTTCTAAATTCTATCAATATTCCATATTTCACTTGACATAAGGAAAGTAACTTTATAGATTTTATACCTCTGTTATAATATTTTACCACTTTTATCAAATATTTACACTAGCTGCTATTTCACTACACATTCACTGTGACGCCAGATTGCCGCGTTCATATAGAATGGTATGAAATACTTTGAAATAACACGCCTATCGATGGCTATGAAATCCTGATCCTGAACTGTTTCTATTTTATCGGTAGTTTCAAAAATTCTGGAAGAAGTGGTAAAAACAAGATTGCTTTCATTTCTGAACAAGAATACATTCTTTCATAATATGCAATATAGATTCAGGGAAAATTCTAGTACTGAGGCAGCAACTATTGACCTAATAACAATGCTACAATAAACTATTGACAAAAATAATATGGCAGTTGGGTTACTTATTGATCTCACAAAAGCCTTTGATACAGTAGATCATAAAATACTGTTATCAAAATTAGAAAATGCTGGTGTCCGAGGTATAGCACAAAAATGGTTCCAAAGCTACCTTATTGGAAGAAAGCAGCATGTAGCTTTGAATAAATGCATAAGTTCAGGAAAATATATAACTCATGGAGTTCCACAAGGATCTATACTTGGACCTACATTATTCTTAATTTATATAAATGATATTGTGGAATATAATTTGAGATTGCATATCAAATTTTATGCAGATGATACAAATATCTTCTACACTGGGAAAGACATAATTTAAATCATACAAAATGTGCAACAAGATATAAATACTCTCTCACAATGGTTCCAGGCCAATAAATTAACAATGAACCTACAGAAGACCAATTACATGGCAATTTCAAAACAAAGCATGAAGGAAATCACACATGACAAAAAATATATAAATAATATTGAATTAAAAGAGGTTAATCAGGCAAAGTATTTAGGTCTAATCATCGACAAACACCTGACCTGGATTGAACACGTTGAACGAATTGCCAAGAAACTCTCGCCTATAGTAAGGATCCTAAGGAAACTTCGGTATCTTATTCCCCTAAACCTTGTAAAACAAATCTACTATTCACTTGTACATAGCAAGCTCCAATATTTAAATGTTATTTGGGCTCACTGCAGGAAATCCACACTGAATTATTCAATGACTATTCAGAATAGGGCTATTAGAAACATATTTAACCTTCCTTACTGCACTCCAGTAAAAGATCTGTACATCAGAAGTAAAATTCTACCCCTCAGCATAAGTGCAGATCTCCGAGCAGCTATGCTAATATACAAGATTAAACACAACACAATACTCTATAGCTCTCCCGACATGTTGAACTCAGACAATCATTCTTATGGAACTAGGCATGCGAAGGACGTAGCCTTATATATCATTCACTCTTCTAAATACGGCAGAAATAGTTTCAAGTTCTCTGCATCACAGTCATATAATAAACTTCCCGATGAAGTAAAAAGTGCACCAACGTTGTCAGTACTTAAGAGGAATACTATGAAAGTATTGTGGGAAAAATTCGATGCATCTTAATACATCAAATAAGCTTAAAAATCCTAAGTGCTTATCATTTTAAGAGACCTTGGTCTAAACAACTTTACTAATAGGCCTATGCCCTTATTCATCAATTTGTGTTACCTTCAGAATTTTCTTCCTTGGTGTGTAAACACACATATTACTGTACAATTCCTCTGTACGAGCCTATGACTCTTTGGAACTAATTGAATAAATATCTAATCTAAAACTCGTAACAAGCGTCATAACAAGGTGCCTTACATAATACCTCTTCGAGCCTCGCTAGCCATGTGTTGTTATGCCTAAGGTCACGATTCCGTCGTAACCGTGTTGGTGGGTTGTTAAGGAGTGAAGTTACAGAATGGGGTGTTGAATAATTTTTTTTTTTTTGGTAGAGATTTTTCTAGTTGTTGATTCATTGGTAACTTTATGATGAATTGCAACGGGATGTGTTTTCTTATGGGGGTCATTGAATCAGACCATATCGGGTTTACTATTCCCTGAATTTGACCTTTTAGGAATATGAGATCTATTGAGCTCTTGCCGTTGTGAGAAATATAAGTGGGTGTATGTGTATCGTTGATGAGAATGAAACCCTGTTCTTCTAACGTTTCGATAACGATTTTTGATTTGTAGTTTTCCTGATCGATTCGGCAATTGAGATCACCAGCTATCATTGTAGGTTTGTTATATTTGTTAATATTAATTATTTCACAAAGTTCTTCAATTATTTCTAAAACACTGCATTGAGGTTGAAAGTATACTGCAATGATGATTAATTGATTTGTTTCCATTGCCAGTGTATTATTGGTTTGGGATATACTTATTATCGGAGTAAAAGTTGGTTTCACAAGGATGGATACGCCACCTGAAGGTCTTCCTAAATCCCCATGTTTTGCCATGAGGTGACTGCAATAGAAATTTGGATGTTGCCAGTTTTCTAGAAGAAATGTTTCTGTCAAAATTACGAGATCATAATTGCTTACAAAGTCAACTGGTGCCAAAGACATTGCACCTTTAATACCTTCCACGTTCCATAATAGGCCTGTACCTTTGCCATATTTATTTTGTTCGTGCAGTGTTTTAGAATTCGGGTTTTCCTTAAAAACCGTATTGATTTCTTTCTTCTTTGTTACCTGGCCCTTTTCTGAAACGAAAACGCCGCACAACTATTCCCCGGGGCCAAAAGTCTGGATTTTTTGAATCATTCAGAAGAGTCATATGAATACCTAGTTTAAAGGATTTACTTTCTCCTTGAGTGTTTAACTCCTCACATATTATATTCCCTGTAATGCCTCTTTTCCGAAGATAACTTGTGATCTTTTCTGTTGTCGCTTCTGCTGATACTCGTCCTACGTGTAGCCATGCATATTTTTCACCCGCACGTATTATATCATCTGCCGCAGTTCCCATAATAAAAGAATTTCTTTGCAGATTACGGGATCTCCTGTTTACTACCGGTATAAACCCATCCATTTCCTTTTCCAGAGTATGCTGTTGAGTTTCTTGACTTATTGAAATTACGTCAATATCTTGATTTTTCATTCTGAAATCTCCACTACTGATTTCGCCTATTTCATTTTTATCACTGCTCATAGTATCCTGTTCTATTGCTGGCTTGTCTTTTACTTCATTGTGAATTGTGGATTGAGCTATTCTTCTTGTTTGGTTGTCTGTTTCTATTACGTCACTGTATGTTTGTCTTTGTGTTCTTCTGTTATTGATATCATGTATTACGTTTTTATTTTCTCTAAGTCGCTCATTCAGATATGACATTTTCTCGGATATCTTATTAATTTTGTCAGTTACCTCTTTTCGCATCTCTTGTAGTTCCTTCTGTATACTTTTCCCAGTTTTATACAAGGCGAAGTCTCCCTCGCAAATAGTGCAGAGCCAGAGAAGTTTTGATTTCTTTTTCCTCGTTGCCTTTAAAGCATTGAACTGTCCTTGGTGTAATCCAGCGCAAGTTACATGATGCCATCTTTGACATGGGCCATCGCATTCCACAGAGTTTTCATTTTCATCTATTTTCTTGTCACATATCGGGCACGTCTCGTTGTCTTCAGTGTTACCACCAGATAGCACAGGTTGGCTAAGGATTTCTTGCATCTCTACCTTATAATCTTCAGTATGAGATTGCACTATGAAAAGAAACCGACTGCACACAATTAAATATTCACTTTTACATAAGACACAATGTTAAAATCCAATAGTAACCCGACACGAAAATGAGTGATACCACGTGTAGAGTTCCGAACAATTAAACGTTTATATTAAACATCAAATAATTTTGCACTATGAAAAGAAACCGACTGCACACGATTAAATATTCACTTTTACATAAGACACAACGTTAAAATCCAATAGTAACCCGACACGGAAATGAGTGATACCACGTGTAGAGTTCCGAACATAACCATAACATAACCACCGAATTTCTTCACATATCCACACAGTACCAAAATCGCGTTTATATTAAACATCAAATAATTTTGCACTATGAAAAGAAGCCGACTGCACACGATTAAATATTCACTTTTACATCATATTGAGAATATTGATGTTTAATTCCTACACGTCTGTGACCGTTGAACAACCTTCGCTTTTGAACAGCATTAGATTTGTGAAATAAAAAATATAGAAGAATTAATAGATGAAGCTGAACTATCACAGGCTGCAAATCTCATGCAAGAGCTGATTATAAATAGCACGGTAAAAGTCACTGAAAATACTAGAATTGCGAAAAAGTGGTTTGACAAAGACTGTTATATCAAAAGGAAACAAGTACTAGATGTACTACATCAAGTAAGAGGAAACCTCCAAGACACAACGATGTTAAACACGTATGCCTACGTAAGAAGACAATATAAAGAAATTATCAAATTGAAGAAGAAACTCCACAACGAAAAGGAAGCGAAACAGCTGGCAGATGAAGCTGAAAAGGACCCCTACATGGCCCTTCGACCTAGAATACGCCCAACGACACACTACATCAGTTTACAAACGTGGGAAAACCACTTCAATACCATATTAAATAACAAAAGCGATACTAAACTACCAAGTATGGAAATGAAAGAAACAAAATCTATAAACAAATATAAATGGTCAGAAATAACAACAGAAGAGGTTCGGAAAACAATAAATAAAGCTAAGAACAAAAAGGCTGCTGGACCTGACAATATTTTTAATGAACATATGAAAGCATCTATTGAAATACTGCTCCCAACTTGGACCAAATTATTCAACAAGTGTTTAGAAACAGGACAAATTCCCGAGCAATGGAGAAACTCCACAATTAAAGTGTTATTCAAAGGAAAAGGAGATCCTGAGGATCCCAACAAATACAGGGGCATCGCATTGGAAAGTAATACTTTCAAGATATTCACTAACATAATAACACAAAGACTGAAGGAACCTATCGACAAATCACTCCCCGATGCTCAATTCGGATTTAGAAACAACAGATCTACGTTAATGGCTGTAGAATTACTATTAAATAACATCAAAGATGCACTTAAAAAGAAAGAAAAATTCTATACTGTATTCTTAGACTTCACGAAGGCTTTCGACCTACTGGACAGAGGACTAATAATATCGAAGCTGGAGAATACCTTAGGAATTGATAAAATCTGGATTGAAATTATTAGATCTATACTCGCCTACAACACCATACAAATATCGGATGGTCTTTCTACATCAGATACAATTCTACAGACTAATGGTGTACTCCAGGGAGACCCTATGAGCCCTTTATTATTCATTCTTACATCTGAAGAATTAATAAGAATCATCCAAGACAGAAAGGATATTTACATTTATTCTTACGCTGACGACATAGCAGTTAGCTCTAGTAACCCGCACATATTGCAAGAGGCGGTCGATGTTATGGTTAAATGGTGTCAAGAAAACAGTTTCTACATAAATCAAACAAAAACAGAAATGATGGTCTTTAGAAATGGGGGCAAAATACCGTCCGGTATACAAATCACCATAAATGACTCTGCACTTAAAATAGTAAATGACTTTAAATATTTAGGTGTCACATTGCAACCTAGTGGCAAGTGCTTCACCAAACATATAACAGAAAGAGCTGCCAAAGCAATAATTGCAATTAAAGATATAAGAAACTTACAAACACTAAGCCTCGAAACGGCTATGAGACTATTCCAAGTGAAAATACTACCAGTACTAACTTACGGTATAGAAGTTATCTGGCCTGATCTTACCAGAAATAATCTATATACACTGGAGAAAGTTAAAGCATATTTTTTAAAAAGAGTATTGGGGGTATCTAAAACAACCAGATCTCGCACAGTATACGAGCTGTCTAGAGAACCGTTCCTTATTGAAGAACTTCGAATGAAAATGCTCTTGCCATCTAGTGCCAGCTACACGCAAGCGCTTACTGTGCTGCAGCGGAAGATATATGGAGCGAGTTCTACGCTACAGATGCTATGATGACACAGGATTGGACACAAGCAAACTACGAGCTGCGTCACCTGGTGACCCGATTAGCAGTACACGGTTTCCATCACCGCCTATGCTTGACTAAATCGTATCACATCCCGTGCTCAGAATGCGTGTGTAAGCGTTGCAACAATATCTGTGAACGATATCATGTGCTGAAGTGTCCAGACAGGAGAGAGACTCTAACACGGTTCTGCTTGGATGATTACTAGTTATACCAATGCACATTGCGAGTTTTTTTAACGTTATAATTCATGTATTTGGGTATTACGTTAGTATTTGTGTTCTTTGGCCATTGGCTGCATTAAATGTTTATTAAATAAAATATTTTATGTGGGATATTTTCTAGTGAAAAGGGACATTTTGAGTGGGATGTTGGGATTTTCAAGTTTGAGAGGTTGGCGACTCGGCCATATACTCTCATGTTCTTTGCATAAATTACATGCTTGCATATACCGGCAACTAATTATCTCAACACAACGTGATCGTTGATCAGTGATTCCGAAGAATTAAAAGCAGTATTTTGTGAAACCAAGCAATCAATTTCAGTAAGTCAGTTATGAGACGTATTTTAACTTTTATTAGTTTTATCTTGGTTTGAATCAATGTATTACAGGAAGTTTCAAATTTTGAATTGCTAGTCTTGTATTCGGTAGTAACTGATTTGCATTCCTATCTTCTTCTGAAATCTGGCATAAGTTACTAAAAACGTACAAGTATAATTTCAATGATGCGCAGACTCTACTTTAGTACTTGAGCAATATAACCTATATATAATTTAACCGATATTATTTTCGATGTTAACTATCTTGGCACATCCAAATTGTCCACAAGGCAGCAGTGTGTTGCTTTGCGCAGTAGACGACAGCAACATATGGTACGGTACCCATATTCACATACAAATGAAAATAAAACTGTATACACTTAGCAACTTTCAAAATCTAAAGGCTCGGTCAAACAGGAGCGCGGACCCAATTGTTAAATATTCCATCACCCTGGCCAAACCGAACGCGGCCTGCCGACGCGGCTCAGTCTTGTCAGCGGCGGTCGGGGAACCAGTTGTGTTTTCTTACAAAGTTCGCGGCGGTATGCAGAGGACAAATCAGAAAACATGGCAGAAGAAACCGAAAAATTAATTGATTTTTTTATGGGCGAGATAGGCAGGTCTTTCTTACCTTCAAATAAATTAATTTTGATAATTAAGTTCCTTTTTTGCACGTTTTGTTCTAATTTTTAGTTGCAGGCTACATCTTACTTTTGTCAGTTCAATATGAATTTCACAGAAGACTGCACAAGTAGCCTATAATTTTTTTCTTGAAAAATAAATGTGTGAAAAATAATTATGCTTTATTATTACTTACCTTAAACAGTAGGCTAGCCTTTCCTTCGCACAAATGGGTCTCCTCCAGTTAGTGGTTTGCTTGGAAATGGTTGGTTCTAGGAGCATACATAATGTCTCAAATTGTTCTCGAAAATATAAGAAGAACCAGTCTTCAAACGAGAACAGTTCCCGGCACAATCTGTGAAACTCCCCATATTGCTCTCTTTTCTCATTAATTTCGTGAACCCATACTCTCCTTCGTCTCAATGCCAACAGAAGAAGCAATTCTTCTTCGTCAGAGGAACTGCTGGACATGTTGAATAAAAGTGTTAATTAAAATACCAAGAGCAGAAAACAATGTAATGCGCACTTTATCGAGAGTGCTTTCAGACTGGTTCGCCTTGACTTGTCCGCAATCTATTTGACCACCCTAGCCTAGTCCGCGGCGGACTGCAGTCGTTCGTTCGCGTGGACAGTCCGCACTCCTGTGTGACCGAGCCTTTAACCCGTAAATACCAGCTCCGAAGCTCCACTTAAAAAGCGTTGCCCTGTTGTAGTGCACTTGACTGGGGCTGCTCGTACACCACTCAAGATAGTCAAAACGCGTCCTAAACATTTCACGTAAACTGAATGAAAGCCTACGGACTCAAAATACCAACAAGTTATTTCACTTTAACAATAGAATTGAAGCAAGTGATCTTGACTCTGCCCTTGAGGACATTATTAAATCATCAGTTCCACTACATCGCGAACGAAAATCACAGAACTGGTTTAACCACACCTGCTATTTCGAGAGAAAATGAGTATTACTGGCCCTTCACGTAGCGCGAGCAAGCAATAGACATGAGGACCTAGATATATTCGGCACTTAGAGGAAGAATTATAAGGAATTACTCAAGAAGACACAAAAGGACTTTATTGAACTTGAGGCGGCCAAAATGGTGGAGAATGCGAAAGCTAACCCTTACTTAGCATTAACACCCAGGAAAACTCAAATGGTTGGGAAAATTGACATGAGTATTTGGGAGCAACACTTCACTGCCATATTAAGTCAGAGGGGAACCTTAACAGCATTCCAAATGAAACCACCTGAACAAGATGGCACTACTATCCCCTTGTTCACACCAGATGAGGTTCTTAGTACTCTAATGACTCTGAAGGACGGAAAAGCATCTGGGCCAGATGGCATCTTCAATGAGCACATTAAAACAGTAGGCCCCCCAGGGGCTCACATCTAGTGGGACGTGGGTTGGCGACCACGGGGCCCCAGCTGAGTCCGGCATTGCTTCCACTTACTTGTGCCGGGCTCCTCTCCGTCTTCTTTCCTGTCGACCTCACTTGGTCAACTCTTGTTCTCTTCCAACCCCGACGGTATTAGGGTATCCGAGGTCTAGGGAGTCTCTTCCTTTCCCGCCTTATTTGGCCCTCGTCTCATCTTTTCTGATACCCTCCTTCTGCGAGGGGTCAGCCTTGTTTTTCTTTTCCTGTTATCTCCTGCCTTCTGCTTAAGGCCCTCAAGGAGGCCGGGTGTATGTAGCCCCACCACTTTTGGTGCACCCTAGATAAAGCTACATCCTCAGGGGCTCACGGCTGGTGAGTTCGGGCGTTGGCGACCCTGAGGGATTCCTGAGCTGGGTCTGTTTTTTCCCTTTTGTCCCTTACCTTTGGGGCGGACCCTCTCCTCTTTCACTTTCCTATCTGCCTTTCATGGCTCTCCTTCCTTCCAAGTCCCTCAATCCGCATTCTTCGAGGGTTGAGGGCATTTCCTTTCATCCTGTCCTTTATTTGCTTTACTCTCCTTTAGTTTTCCATTTCTTCTAGTATGTTCAATCTCTGTTGCATTTTGTAGGTGTTTTTCAACCTCGATTGCATTTTGTAAGGATTGACAATCTGAATAGCTTTTTAGTAAGTCTTTCTATATAGGGGGGGGGGGGTCCTTTTGTGAGTATTTTGAATCTCAATTGCATTTTGTATTTTCAACCTAAACCGCTTTTTGCAAGTAGTTAATTCTCAATTGCATTTTGTGGGTATGTATTTTCAATCTCATTTGCATTTTGTAAGTATTTTGATTTCACTTGCATTTTGTAAGTATTTCGTCTATATGTTGCATTTTGTACGTATTTTGAACTTAAGCTACATTTTGTGCGTATTTTTCAATCTATTCCTTTTGTGAGTATTTTAGTTCTAAATTCCCTTTTGTAGGTATTACTGCTCTCCATTTTGTGAGTAGTTTCAATCTGAGTTCCTTTTTGTAAGTATTTTCCTTCTGGTTTCCACTTCATTGACATTTTCGCTATCACCCAGACCATTAGGGGCCGATAGCCTAGATGTTAGGCCCCTTAAAACAACAATATTATCATCATCATCATCAAAACAGCAGGTACTGTGCTATTGTCGGTATTTACAAATTTAATGAATCTTTTTGAGATCAGGAGACGTTCCTTCCACGTGGAAACTGTCAACATTGAAGATGCTCTATCAGGGGAAAGGAGACCAGTATGACCCAATTCCTATAGAGAGATCGCCTTAGAAAATAATCTTCTCAAAGTGTTCACTAAACTTGTAGTAAAACGGCTCACCGATGAAATTGATAGTAAGATACCAGAACAGCAATTTGGATTTAAGTTAGAAGGGGGAGGAGTACAATTCAGGCCATTAAAAATCTCAAGGATGTTGTTGAAAATGCCCTTAAAACCCGAGGCAAATTTCACGCAGATTCATTGATTTTACAAAGGCTTTCGACAACTTAAACCGGGTCATAATTTCCTCGAAACTGTATGAGTTGGTGAAAGACAACAAACCACTCACAATCCTGATCCATAATATATTAAGGAGTAACTACGTTCAAATTTCTGACAATGTAACAGTATCGAAAGAGATATTGCAAACAAATGGCGTACTTCAGGGAGGCCCCCTGAGTCCCTTTCTTTTTAACGTCGCAACCCACGATGTTCGAGCGATTAAAGAAGACTCACCGGAAATATAACTGTACATTTATGCAGATGATATAGTTCTGGGCTCCTGTGACATCAGTGAGCTACAATCGGCTTTTTCCTCTCTGGAGGTATGGGCGTCTACCAACGATTTGCAGGTTAACGTCGAGAAAACGAAATATATGATCTTCAGGAAAGGCGGACGAGCGTCAAAGGACGACAGTATCATTTTGAAACAAACTCCCCTTCAAATTGTAAATAGCTTCACCTATCTAGGCTTGACTCTGCAAACTACCATGCAATCCTTCAGGATTCACATAAAACAGCGGGTGGCATTGGCCACTTAAGCTATTTTCGATATTAGAAACATATCTCGACTTTCACTGAAATCCGCCTTAGCACTCTTTGATGCCAAGATTGTTCCGGTCCTCACATATGGGTTAGACATAGTCTGGGATAAATTAAGCTTGAGCCATCTCAGATTAATTGAAAAAGCAATACTTAAGGCTGCCCTAGGAGTATCAAAATACATGCACTCCCGACTTGTTTATGAACTTGCCAGGGAAACTTTTCTTATTAAGGACCTAAGATCCCGATTACAATTGCCTTCTACAAGACAGGAACGGGAATTCCTAAGGATGAGACAAAGAAAGCGAGCGGAAATCGACATAGAGTTCTATGGGACTGATGCCATGTCTCAGAGAAATTGGACTGAACCTAACAGTGAAATGAGTGATCTGAATAGACTTGCTGTGCACGGCTTCCATCATAAGCTGTGCGTGCGGCGTGGCTTTCATGGACCTTCTGATCAGTGTGTGTGCATATTATGTGCTAAACAGTGTGGTCGATATCATTTTAGTAAATGCACTAAGAGAACACTGTCCTTATTGGATTACTCGAAAATGTAATGCACATTTGTGCGCAGTTCCTTTATTATTATGATATCGATCACGAGAGGCATTGCACAGACCAAGGATAATGTAATATGGGGCGCGCACTGGTCGGTGGGTAGGTGGGATCCGGGTCTCGAGCGCGATTTGTGGTGGAAACAATGCACCGCTAGTCAATTTATTTAACTTCTCATCTGACAGTGTTTATTATATTATGATGTATTTATTCCAAATGCACTTTTGTGCGCAATTGAAAATGAAAATCCACAGCCTGTTTCTAGTCGTCCGACCAGGTCAGGGAATGGAATGAATGAAGCCCCCATCTAGGGGCGAGGATATGAACTGTGCCGGCTGCCGAAGCCTGTCGCACTCCCCTGGGGTAATGCTTAAATGAATGACAAATGAAATGATAGTAGAGAGTGTTACTGGAATGAAATTGTGACAGGGAAAACCCGAGTATCCGGAGAAAAACCTGTCTGCCTCCGCTTTGTCCAGCACAAATCTCACATGGAGTGACAGGGATTTGAACCACATACCCAGCGGTGAGAGGCCAACGTGCTGCCGCCTAAGCCACGGAGGCTTTCTTTCGTGCGCAATTATACTATTAAATTATACTTGAAATACCTTATGGGCGAAATCGAGGAAGTTTTGAAATACCCGAGAGGAAAGCTTCTTGTGATTTTCGTGGATTACACCAAGGCATTTGACCTTTTAAATAGATCCATGATAATTGGAAAACTGGAAGGATTCATAGGGGAAAATTACATCACGAGAATTATTAGAGATATACTTGGCCGTAACTTGGTACAAATAGATGATAGTGTTGATCGATCCAGGCCACTAGAACAGAAAGATGGCGTGTTGCAGGGAGATCCACTCAGCCCACTATTGTTCAATATAGCAACATCAGATATCATCAAATGCATCAAAGCAGATGTCAAAATAGTGGCATATGCTGATGACATGGTTCTTTTGTCACCTGAGATAACAAAACTTCAAGAAGCCTTTGACCAGCTGGAAAAGTGGGCCACCAAAAATGACTTGCAAATCAACGAAAAGAAAACTGTTGTAATGACATTCAGGAAAGGAGGCAAGTCAGCAACCAATGACAAGATCACATACAGAAATGAACCAATAACAACGGTCCCATACGTTAAATACTTAGGGATCACATTGCAGATATATGGAAATGTCTTCACGATACATGTCAAAGAAAGAATAACAGCTGCGACCTTAGCTATAATAAGTCTAATAACTCTTCCACAGCAATGAAAATATTTAAATTGAAAATTACGCCCATCATAACATACGGCATGGAGTTAATTTGGGAGCACCTTACCAAAAGTAATCTAACGGACTTAGAAGAAGTTAAAGCAAAATTCCTAAAAAAGACGTTGGGTGTATCAAAGTACACCCGTTCGCGCCTGGTATATGTGCTGGCTGAGGAATTTTTTTCCGCCTGCAACTACATCTACCCTCTACACATGCGTATCAGTGCTTGCTTATAGACCTTCAAAGAAAAAGGGAAGAAATATGGCTGGAGTTTTACACTACAGACGCAATGTTAAACAGTGATTGGAAAAAGCCAGGATATGAACTAAGACACTTAATGACGCGTTTCGCTGTCCACGGTTTTCACCACCGGGTATGCAGCAGAGCCAACTATCATAATAATAATAATATCGTATGGCCTCGGGTGCCTGGTGCAAGCTTTGTTAATTGACACCCAGAGGGTAGCTTGCGTGTCGAATTTCGTCGTTCCCTTGAACGCTATGAAAGTCAAGGAGGTTAGATATCTAAACTCCTTGACATTACATCGCTTTCAAGTAGAGAATGGAGGAACTTTCTGTTGGCGAAAAATCCCGAGATTAATTTTGCCATTGAACACGGCCTACTGAATTCAAACGGGTTCTTTAACATGCCAACAACGTATGACACGAGTGTCGTGATTTTTGTTGCCTTTCAAAAATCACTTGAGCGAACCTGCCAACTATCATGAACCACAAAAATTACATTGTATATGCAAATTGTGCGGAAGAAGCTGTGAGAGGTACCACGCAATGTTTTGCGGGGAAGACTAGTGTCGCTGACTAAATTCTGTCTCGATGTTGAGAACTAATGTTTTCTTCGCACATTGTGCGAATCTTTTCTCTATTATTATTATACTTGAAATACTAACCACGAAGTCCGGTGTATGAAACCCATGCAAATGTTTTTGCCGCTAATGGCCATTACTGAAAATACATTAACAGCTAATATAGATATTTACCAATTCACATTACCAATATATAGTCACTGAACTTACGTGTATCTGGGGCTACCAACTGAAAATTTGCAAAGGCAGGGCATTGCTCAGCAAAACTTCTGATTACTCATTTCCACCCTCAGAAGTAGAAAAATGCCTGACAAGTTCAATCAATAGCAAAATTATTCATATTTTACACATTCCTTTTTATAAAACGAAATACCTTAATTAAAAGTCCTTGCTACATTTCTTTTCCTTGAAGCTCTATTTTTCAACAGAACCTACTTTTGAAAGAAGGCGTGAATTATTTTCTTGAAGCACATATTTATAAAATTCTTCACAGGACATATCTTTGAAATTGAACTTCACAAGTAACATACCTTCCACTGATTCTTTTTCTTTCTGATTACTCATTTCCACCCTCAGAAGTAGCGCCCTGATCACAAGGAGTTATTGTACGATACCATAAACATGCTGTCTTCAGCCTAAAACCTAAATTAGCAATATTGTAACGGGGAAAACCATAATGAATGAAAAGCAGGACATGTCTGGCAAAAGCCGGATGGTTGGTAACCCTATGCGTATCTGACTATGCTCTTTTCCAATATTTTCCTTATGATTGGTATGTTGATGTGCCGTCCAACAGAGCAATTCAAGTTTGGTTTGTTTTCCTGCATTGGCTATAAACAAAAAGGAGAATGATAGGTAACAGTTCGGGAGTGATTAACCAAGTACAAAACTACTTAAATTAGCCGAAATACCTTGTGTACTGATCAGTAATAGTTGTGGAAATGATGGAACTCGTGTAGAGTCCGTTGCCCGCCGCCATTAAAATCCGAAAAATTTTCTATAGAAATGGCCAATGTTACTAATATACAGGAGTTGAATATTTCATCGCTAGAGGGTGTTATTGCATTTTTTCAGGGTGCCAACATTATTGTTTCCAGACCAATATTTTCATCCAGACCAATGGTTTTCGCCTAGACAAATAAAGGTTAGGTAGCGCGGCCCGCCGCGTTACCTAATGTAAACACCCCAGGATTTTGTCACGTACAGTGGGGGTAGTCACGCATCAATAATCTTTATCCAGGCCAATGATTTTGCCTAGTAGTACAATCAGTAATTTTCACCAATAATTTCGTCCAGAGAGTCGCTGGGGAAGTGAAGTTGGCAGCAACCATGGCAACGTGTTTTTTGATAAGTTTATTACTTGAAAGTTAATGTTGACAATTTCCTTATTTTGAAAGTGTGAACGTGAACTGGTGTTTGTTAATGGCAGTTGGCTTTAATAATGTGGCACAGTAAGTACAAACCATTTTCAGAGCGCTACTAAGAAATATAACGCTCTTTTTCGAAACTGGCAACGGACACTACACACGAGAGCCGAAATGATATTCTACAAGATAATTTCTCCACCCGCCATCCCCTTTTTAAAACACGACTAATATAGTGAAATTTCAGTTGTGTCAGCCATTGTGGGCGTGATTTATAGGATAAATAAAATGTTGCAAACCGCATGCATACGAGGTTCTGTTGTCCTTCATTTTTTTTTTCTGAAACCTGAAACCTTTATTAATTATTAATGTAATTGGAACGCAAATTATACACTTGCAGCAGACATGACTGTGGCTTTTACATATCTTGTGTCCGTGTTTCATCTTCTGGGCGATATTACGTATTGAAATTACGAACCCTGGTCACTACTGAACCTCATATATATGCTAAAGTTCTTAAAAATGTGTATTTATTGCTATCTTAAAAACGACGGCCATGTTTCGACAACGCTTGTATTTCGTTCAACTGACAACAAGGTGCACTCTAGCGGCCCACACCGAGGTGCACACATTGTTGCCAACATATGAGATACAAAATCACTGTTGATCAAAGAAAAATATTCATCGGGACGCGATAGGCTGTAACCATTCTCAAAACTCCTTGGTTGCGTTCACGGTAGCAAACAGTTGATCAACTGTTGAAGAAAGTACGCTGTGAACGCGGTGTGATGGAGCGCTCCCTAAACATGTTCCATGGAGCGGACGCCATTTTATGGAGCGTAGAAAAACTTCGTTCCATTCACGGAACATGTTTAAATCCAACATGGCGTAGCATGAAGTAGATTTAAAAACAAATGTAAACATTGTGGAAATCGCTCAAAATAGTTCCTAAACTGATGAATACTGAAATAATAGTGAACAACACAACATCACGGTCCCTCTATAGCCTATAAAATGACCTGCATTGTGTTAAATTCGTGATATATCTTTATTCTGATTTACGGTCCGCAGTTGCGACAAATTTTAACCTATGTGTGAAACAACATAGCTTGATATATCGGATGTTACATCCTTTCTTTTGTTCCAAGTATTCAAAATTATATGAATTCAGGTGTGTGGTTTCCTTTTTAGTGGCAATATGCATTTTTAAAGTTTTTAAATCGATGTTTCAGCGATTTTTCATCACTTGTCTGGGGTAATTTGGTCTGACGATTTTAACCTTGGGCTGAATACTGTACCTCGACGAACATATTGTTGTGTAGGCAGTATAGAGAGAATCAAATTTCTAGGCTACCGGTACTGTATAAAAATACCTTTCATTTGAAGCAAGCATAGGCTACCGGTAGGCCTACTGTATAAAAAATACCTGCATTGTACTGGGCCTACCCCAAATTCTGATAGGCCTATTGTCAAGAGTCTTGACTCAAAAATAAATTATTTCAATACCGTAGGCTACCGGTACTTGTTGGGTTATGGATTTGTATGCAATAGGATATAAGAATTACCGTAGGTCTGTTGTGCCTGCATTATTAGGTGATTCTTCCAATAGAAAACTGAGTGTTTGGCTGATCAGAATGTAATGACTGGGAAATACTAGTAGCCTATCAGTATTTTTCTTTTCATGGTATTATCATTCTTATCTGAACAGTTCTCTTGCTTCTTGGATGCTGTTTAGGTCTAGATTAGCCTACACATGCACATTCCTTTCAAGAATGCTGAAAAACCTATTCACTAGGCCAATATTTTTTCTTGAAACAGTCGTAAATGTTTCACTAAATTGTACGGTATTTTAAATTCACACAGCTCATTATCAGACCGCAAGACCTCCCCGCCCCGGCTTTCAACTTGGACTGAATGAAGTCAATTTGGTCTTGTATAGGCCCTAGCTTATAAATATGTTTCTATGTTTGAAAGAAACCAGCTTCCCTTGGTAAGCATTTCAAGTACCGGTAACCATTAATTTTCTTTTCATGGCATTAGCAGTCTTATCTTAACAGTTATCTCGCTTCTCGGTTGCTGTTCAGGTCTAGATTAAACATCCACATTCCTTTCAATGTAATGAATATTACCTACCATACTGGTACCATTGGCTATAATTGGGCAAGCTCAATAGTCAAGGTTCACTGCAGTAGGCTACCAGTACCGTACATCAAGAAGCTGGGAATGATTATGCACTGAAACTCAAGATATTATATATATATACTGTATATAAATTTATTTTCTTACACAAGGAGAGAAAATTGAGCACTTTTCAACACAGCACTTACCCAGTTTGTCCAATATTTCCTTACCTTATCTCAACCTGCCTGAATACCTATTAACATTTTGTAACAGTTATTGTTTGCACATACTGTATTCTGTCCATGCTTCAATTAATCCAACACCATAATTTCCATCCATGACTTCCTTTTGTCAAACGAATTCTAGGATTTGCAAGACGTAATCTTCTGGGATTCAGAAGCCGTGCACTCCAAGCGGTGTATCTCTCCACGATACGGCCCATTCTTCTGTACGGACTTCCTGCCTGGCATCCCACTACCGAGGAAAACATGAGGAAGTTAAGTGCAGTCCAACGTCGAGCAGAGCGACTCATTTACAATCAGGGTAACAAAGTTTTGACAAAACCATTAACATCCATCAATGACATATGTAGCCAAATAGATCTCACCTTTCTCCGAAAATCTCTAGCTGGCACCATTATACTGTACCCATTTCACCGCCTTCAGCTGTCCTATCGTTCAGTCCGTAGAGCACAGGGTGTCGCACTTGTTCCTCCATTCGCTAGGACAACAGATTATCAATCTGGATTCTACAATCGCTCTGCTCGACTTTGGAATGACCTGCCTCGTGAAATAAAAGACCTTCCTCCACGACAATTTTGCCGCAAAGTGAAGGCTCTAAAGGGACTAAAACCCCATGTAAATTGAATTATAAACTGTATAATGTAACTTTGTGAGTGATTGGGAGTGGGCGCGTGCGTGTATATATGTATGTATGCGTGTGTGAGCGTGTATATGTGTGTGTGCATGCCTGTGTCTTCCCTTTTATTTATGAATTGTATGATATAGACGTCATGTACAGCAGATTATGTGTATATAGCAAATGTAAAGGTGTAAATTGTATAATGTAACATTTGAGATTTGTTTAAATTTAATGAACGGAGATGGAGGCACTGATGTGTATGTGGGGCTTGCCCTTTCTCTATCTGCCGTCCATAAATTGTAGGCACAATTTTTGGTAAATAAATAATAATAAACGAGCGATGATTTACTCTCAGGGAACAGGTTAGGTCTCTGTACTCAAACATGAGCTGACTAATAAGTAAAATGAATTATGGGAATGGATTTAGAAATTGTGACATAAGGCTAAATTATTTTATTCACTCCCTTGTCTGTACAGTACCGGTATGTTATGGTACATATTCATCTCTATTTTAACAGAACAGGATACCTTTCAAAATGCTGTGGTGGCAGCAGCAGTAGTGCATGCATTTTTAACTGAGGCTAGGATTGGGAAGGAGGCTTTAAGTTACAAGCTTAGTAACCTGTAAAGGAAATTGTTAGTAAAATGATAACTTAAAGGGAGTGAGGAGTCATGAATATTACCTACTAGTACTGTACAGTATAGGCTACAATTTCACTAGCCTAGGTTCACTGCAGTAGGCTACCAAGAAGCTGGTAATGGTTAGGCCCAAGGATCATGTAAGTATAAGAGATTCGTCACTTTTGGTTATAGAATTTCCGAGAGAGAACACCGCCTGAGGCTATGGATTGTACTGCCAAGTCTGGCAACATAAAAAGTAAAAAGCCATATGAATGTAGCCTTTATTACACGTAAATGAACAGTATGTTCTGTGACGAGTTGTTGATTATTAATGAATATAACTCAAACATAACTGCGCCATTCGCTAGGTGCTGAAATATACGTCCAGATAGGAAAAGAATACATATTGATATATATCAATGTTGGCAATGGATTTGTCACGAAAGACACAGTTATGCCGTTCTAGAGCTTAATTCACCTCTAGGCTAATTAAAAAATGCTCTCATACTCTACAGAATAGTTGGGATATTCGATGAATATAAAGAAAATCATCCAAATGCACACACTACATTGCCATAACCTCACTTTTTGCCTAGCATGCCCGCAACCACCCACCCCTCCCCGTAGCCCTAAACCACAAATTTTATTGCAATGCAAAGGAGAATGGGTAAGGAAACAAACAAGAGATGAAATGCACACATTTATTCTCTATATATTTTTATTCGCGAGTAGTCCATATTGCCCACTAGTTTTTCACATGGTCAACACCAGGAAGATGAAAATTGCCGTATTGTTCTTACTATCATTATAATTCTTACATCCCGGTGCTTGGCAATTTTTCCTCCCTTGCAGTGGCATGATTGACTCTCAATTCAATTCAAATAAACAATGAAAATACTGAACAAAACAACCAACAACACCACGAGGAAAATCAATCAAAACAGACTAATCCCGCTTCCGCCATTCGGTTTGATGTGAACGTTCATGAGTGCCAACTACGGAACCTTAGTGCTAAAATTAATTCTTCATTGGTTGGCAGAACAAACAGTACAGGGCCTTACCCCGACCCACGCGCTCCCTATGAACTGTCATCCCCCTGGTTAGGCCTATGTACTGAAAATTTCTCTTCTTACACAAGCAGAGAAGATTGATCACTGTTCAACACTGCACTTACCCAGTTTGTCCAATATTTTCTTACCTTATCACAGCTTGCCTGAGTTTTAACACCTCATTACAGTGATGATTCACTTTGTAATCTGCATATTCTATCACACAGCAGTATTTGCTGCTGACCACAGAAGACCTGATGTTCTTGTACGGTGACTGAACTATGTTTGTAACAAAACTACACCTATAGGTCTGCTGTATTGTAGTTTCATTTGTATTCAATCTGGTAATGAGCCTAGGTGGAAGATATTACTTCTTTTAACATTTAGTTTGCTGATTCGTCCCAACCATCTCTCTACCAGGCACATATTGAACAACAAAGGGAATTGTTAGTAGCCAAGTATCAATATCTTTAAAAGAGTGATGAGTCATGAATGTTACCTTCGGTAATGGTATGTAATTGTGCGAGCCCACTAGCCAAGCCTCATTGAAGTACCAGTATCGTACATCAAGCAGCTGGTAATGATTACCGGTATGTACTGAAATTCAAGATAAAATGTAGTTATTGCTGCTTTTCGGGTACAAAATTATAAATATATAAACACACTCCTGGAAAAAATTACATGTATTCGTTAGTTATCACACTTCAATGGGCTACTAATACATGTAATTGTTTCCAGGAGTGTGTTTACATATTTATAATTTTGTACCCCATGTTGACCGACTGCTTAGGAGTCATTCATCCTGGTACTTTCCTGCTTTTTAACTTTTTTTTTTTTTAGTTTATATTTTTTGCAGTCTAGTTTCCTCTACCTCATTCTGTACTGTCCAGACTTGGGTAGCAATAATTTTAAAATGCCCTATTTTCCTTAATTCTTTCTATGTTACTGGGCCATTTGTTGAAATGATCTATTGAAAAATCAATTGTGAAAGCATCTTTTAGACAACTGTTTTCAACCAAAAACATTTTTCATTTTCATTAGATGACTAAGTTAATCCATCAACAGTTCATGTTGTGCCTTTCTCTTTAAGTACGGTACTAATATTGGGGTGTAAACCAGTAAGGTACCGGTATAACAAGGATAATACAGGCTCGTACTATGATTTCCTTTGCTTTAGATGAGGGACCCAGAAATTTTATTTCTAGATGCTGGTTATAATTTTAAAAGGTGGAACCTTGAGGTCACCTGACCTTATTAGGTAGGGGAAGGGTAATGATCCAGTACCTCTAGTTGACAGGTAGGGACAATGTGATTTATATTCTTGTAGTGTTTCAAATTAAGTTTGCAATCTAACCTGATTTTTTGTAAATACAATTAATTTGTATAGTACAGTAACTAAAAACTGTACAGCACAGTTAAGCTGATGAATAAATCCAAAAGCTTCAAATCCTTGTGAAGAAAACTAGAGTGAAAAAGAAAAGATAGGCCTATAAGAAGCAGGAAAGTATCAGCATGAAGGATATCTATTAGATAGATGAAGCAGTGCTAACAAATAATGAAGTCATCATGTGTGGATGACTGGTAAGAGGTTTACTGCTAGACTTACAGACTCTTGACCCTTCTCATAGGATATAACCCTACATTAATAAAATCAAAGCTATATTGATATTCTTGAATAAATATTCGTCTATTGAGACGTAGGCCTAACCTACCTTGTTCAATTTGAAGGAATTAAAATGACTTCAATTATCATAAGTCTTGGGATATACCACCGTACCATACGTTAAACTGTTAACCCTCGAAGAATGCGGATTGAGGGACTTGGAAGGAAGGAGAGCCATAAAAGGCAGATAGGAAAGTGAAAGAGGAGACGGTCCTCCCCACAGGTAAGGGACAAAAGGGGGAAACCGGACCCAGCCGAACTAGCATAACACAATAAATGCCGTATCAGAAAGGCAAGAAATTTACGTACTTAGGCCTAATATTATCGGGAGCAAGGTATGGTTTGATACATGTTCACAGCCTTCGGTACATAGTTTCAAAGCAATTTCGTTCCGAGTTGCAAAACTAAAGGTAAATTAGATACTGATCTAATATCAGTATTCACTCTCATAAGATTATCTGATCATTTCAACATCGCAGGCTCGAGGATAGTACATCGCCCTTGTCCACTTTCGAACAACGCGCGCTGCTACAGATCAGATGGAGCAAACCGTTCACAGGTACACGTAAAACCTGATCCCGCTCCCGATGCATCAGCTTTGGAGCTGTTGATCAACTGTTTGCTACCGTGAACGCAACCATTGATCTGGGCATGTTAGGCTGTAACCATTGTCAAAAACCATTGGATTTGACAAAACGAAGGTTAGAAGGTCGGGTGTAGGTGCAGCATTTGCCACGCGCAGCTAGCGGGGCACGGTTGACGCAGACCCATTGATCTGGGCGCGTTAGGCTGTAACCATTGTCAAAAACCATTGGATTGGACAAAACGAGGGTTAGGTGCAGCCTTTGCCACGCGCAGCTAGCGGGGCACGGTTGACACAAAACCATTGATCTGGGCGCGTTAGGCTGTAACCATTGTCAAAAACCAATGGATTGGACAAAACGAAGGTTGGGGGTAAATTTTTGCCATTATAGGCTCGTTGCCACGCAGCTTGTGGGGCACGGTTGACACAACACCATTGATTTGGGCGTGTTGGCTGTAACCATTGTCAAAAACGAATGGATTGGACAAAACGAAGGTTAGAATGTCGGGGGTAGGTATAGGCCGCGCGCAGCTAGCGGTGCACGGTTGACAAAAAACCATTGATCTGGGTGCGTTTGGCTGTAACCATTGTCAAAAAACAATGGATTGGACAAAACGAAGGTTAGAAGGTTGGGGGTAGATGCAGCCCCCGGCTGCACGCAGCTAGTGGGGCACGGTTGACACAAAACCATTGGTCTGTGAACGTTAGGCTGTAACCATTGTCAAAAACTAATGGATTGGACGAAACGAAGGCTTGGTCGGGGGTAGGCGCGGCCTCGCGTAGCTAGCGGGGCTGGATACCGTAGGGCGAGGTTGACAGTATTGTTTTGATGACAAACCAGCGGACCAGTGAGGGTAATGAAGAGACCCAAATACTCACGACTGCAACTGATAATTGATTCGGACTAAGGGCGGCTAACAGCTGTAACAGGGTGACTGCTTTCTGGAAAACTCAGGGAACACACGGGAAAACACAGGGTATAAAGAGGGAAAATACAGGGGGGAAAATTGGCAGGATGAGAAAATATGTCTTGTCATGCGATGGGGGTTGATAATAAAGCATCGATGGCGGTATTAATTAATCTTGCATACAAGATTAGTTACCGTTAAGATCAAAGATTAAGTACCGTAATTTGACCGTTCTGCCATTTCTTCTTTTCGGATGTTCGCCTTTCAGGGTATCCAAAGTCAGAAGAATTAGCTTCGCGGGAAGAAATAAAAATTACTGGGGTGTTTATTCCTTATAAGTTGAGAGTAATTACAATACGCCAGAGCCGCGAAGAAAAGCTCTTACCTATACGAGCGCACTACCTTCGATTGAAATATTAAGAACACCATATTAATTGTATACTGGCTTTAACTTCATGTTAGTAAGAGGTATGAGTTCTTCTCCGCGGCTCTGCCGTGTTGTCATTTGACACTCAACGTATATAGAATAAGGCATAGTGTTGGTGTAACATGATTTACTGAACAGATGGCGCAAAATCTGAATTGAGTTTACGTATGTCCTAGGCATCCTTCCTGTACTGTCGACTAGTGTATGTAAATCATTTGCAGACTGTCAATGCGTTTTTTTTAAAATAAGAAGCGATGAGCGAAGGCATACAGGTATATGGAATTTCTTTGCTATAATAAAACAAATACTGCAACGACAATGGTTTACATAACATAAAATTCACTCATCAGCAACTAACATTTTTGTTTTTAGTTATTTTTGAAGATCATGGAGGGATCATCGAAATTCAATACAGAATAGCGGCAACCGTCAAAGTACCCAGATTTTCAACCTTGGTTAGAAGAAGTTCCCAAGAATGCAAAACATACTTTTTGTAACGTGTGCAAAAAACAGATTGCTTTGTGCGACATTCGCAAGAGAGCTATCACTAGCTGAAAAAATCACAAAGCAAGGATAACCAGCCACCATGTGATTGCGCTTTTGTCAGATCGAGCCATACTTCAGTTCGGTCGTTTTATATCCCGTGTCAACAAGACTGAGCTTGAACAATTTGATAGGTGTAAATCTCGCCTGGATCATTTTTATACTAAATAGTTCAAGGGGTTGAAAGATCATAAAAATCATCCACATATTTTCTTATGGTAACACCTTTGTAGAGTTTTTTTTTTTCATTAACAAAGAAATGTTAGTGGAAAACATTCACCAGGAAACTCTCATAGCGATGAGAAGAGCATGGGATGGAATTCATGTGGAGAAGATGCCATAACCATTGATGATGACATGGTTCGTTACGATTGTGGGGCTAGGGCTAAGGAAAAATCACTATCGAAGAACGAAAACAACGGGAAACTGAAATAGAGCAGTTGAGTCGGTACGAGGGAGAAGAAGAGAAAGGATGAAGTGTTAATGCATTAAATAATGAAAATGAAAAATTGTGCACAAAACAACACGAGCTGAAAATAAAAACATTGAAGAAATAACAACTTCAAACGTATTCAAAGTCCCCTAAATATCTGTGATTAAATATTATACGATTATTTTGAAATGTGATCAATGAAACATGTAAGTTATTTAATTTGTGAAAGATATATGTTGTCGTGAGAGACTTTGTGTTATGTATTTTGCGTTCTATAATAAATAAAATAAAGTATATACCGTACATAAATTGTTATACTTTTTGAAAATAAACATCAATAGTATCCTTATAAAAGTATGTGTGTTAATAAGAGCTTAAATTTAACACAGGGAAAAATTATAATAGCGCAGGGAAAACACAGGGGAAATAATTTTAGGTAACCAGCGGTCACCCTGTGTAATTTTGGCTATGTAAGTCGTGATTTGGGATGGCTGGGTGGGTCACAGACAGCGGAGGAGGAAATATCTATGTAGTAGTAGTTACTGTTGTTTTAAGGGGCGGAACTAAGAGGAAATATCTATTAAAACATCGCTCCCTGATTTATTTCTCATCGTTTCATAAGGTATTTTGGCTAATTCATGTATTGTAGAGAATATTGTCCCGCGTTCTATCTTTATTCAGCGCTACCAAACCTTTCATTGCTGAATGTCAATCTCGATTTTACAAATAATTTTAGCAGTATCAATTGTGTACCTTCGCAGCTGTCCTGTGATAACCAGGTATATCCATTAGAGAATTGACAGTGTACCAAATCTAAGTTTGTGAGAATTCTCCTGCTGACAAATAGGCTTGCTTCCAATTGATTCGAACATAATGATATGTTATTGTTTATTGTACAAATTAAATTTAAGCACACAATTTGTTTGTATGTATTGAACCCAACGGTGTTAGGCTGACTGGTGTCGAACCTGGATCTCTGAGGTAAATGAGTACAGACTATAGATACCAGCAAGAAACGAACACAAGATCTTTTGAGGGATTTTAAGCTATAAAAACCCCTAGAGAAAGTACACGTTAAATCACTGCTGTGATATAATCAAATTCTGACATATTTGTTAATATAATGTAGAAAATATTAGCAGAATACGGCAGTATTGGGCTGTAAGATGCATACAATTCTGGACTTAGGGCCGAGAGTTAGAACGCTTGACAGATTGTAAATGGACTTGGAATAAGAGGCGCGGTTTCGTGGAGCCATGCCAGTCACTATGACCTACTTTTGCTGTCTGAGACAAGGCAGGACGGTAATATATGGGCAAGTGATTCCCCGCCACATAACGAAAAGTCCAGGGGGTTGAGAAGGTGCCAGAATAATTTAATGATTACTCGTGAATGGAGTAACTCAGAGACATGACGATTGCACCTATGTGAATGAATTGCCAGAAGGCTAATTATCAAGCCGTCAAACATTGAAATCGAGACAGATTTAATGTAACGCGCATTGACACCGTAGAAATGAGGCCAGCGCCAGAATCTGACCATGTCTTCGGGGGAAAACCAATGACGCGGCGTTGGGACGCGCTGGCAAAGGCAATTAATATTAATTAATTGGCCGATCGATCCTCGAGCACACAGACGGATATGTGATCAGCGAGGCAAAATGGACCAGGAAAACGTTATTTCTAGACCAGAAATATACGGTGAGAGGAGATGAAGCTCCAAGGAAATTTTAGACCTACTTTTTTTTTTGTCTCCAAGCAGATATAAGGTCAGTGGAGCGAACAGTCGGGGTCAGTTGAACCAGACACTAGTGCGAAGCGCACGTCACCGGAGTCCGGGAAGGGACGCGCGCACTTAAGTATGTTGAGTGCTCATCATGCAGTAAGGCACTAATTAAGAACGATTAATATAGTCGGTTGAACCGTAGCCTAGTGCAGAGCGCACGCCGCCTGAATCCAGAGAGGGGCGCGCGGACTTTAGTTTAAGTGCATCAACATATTAACCATGCAGTGAAGCACTAATTAAGAACAATTAATAAGGACAGCCGTGCCATACTTTTATAGTCGGCTGTACAAGTGATTACTATTGAGTACGCAGAAAATGTACCGTGTGATCTACAAGTTAAGAAAATGTCAGATTAGGCAAATCGTACCTCATGACGAGGAGATATTATGTGGCATCATAATAATGTACGTGGAACTGTCCAATGTTTTGTTATAGGCAGATCCTTAAGGGGGATTGCAAGTTCGGCCGAAGGACAATTGAAAGTGGTAATTGTACAAGTACAATTTACAATGGACGAGCGCAATATATAAGCTATTGGTTAGATAATAGGATGTCGAACGGCGCAGGTATAAACTTTGTTATGCGAGTGATGAAATTTCGCAGGGATACCACTGTAATTAATGCTCAGGACGATGTGGAAGCATATTTATGCGATATCGGGAAATTTATCTAAGGATAAAAATTGATAGACAGATTGGGGACCGCTGCGAATCATTAGGCAGAAAATCGAGACTTTCGAACGAGATGCGGGATAGTCTTGAAGGAAGATCTTCAACGCCTGCATTTCTGAAATTTTGCAAGGAAAGGTCATCCATTAAGAAATGTACATAGTGATCGTGTGATTTTAGTGATGGTCATTTAAATATATGTAAAATTAACAGTGTAATAATTGATATAACGTGTTTTGTGAAAAAGGAAGCGACAAGCTTCGACATGGAGAAGCAAAGTGCAGTGTGTTTTGTAATGCGAAAATTATGTAAAATGTGTGTGAAAAGTGTGATAATGCCTTGCTAATTTGCAAACGATGGCGGGCATTACTGGAGAAAATGTTTGGGCGGAGCCACCAGATTAACCAATGTGAGTACCCAAAACCATGATTTTGTAGTGAATGTAGCCCACTGTATGTTGAGTGATTTCAAAATTTATAGAATATGCCAATAAGAGTCAATTTTGGGAGGTAGAACCTCGAGATATTAATGTTGTGTTGATTTTAGTCAAGTTGAGATGTCTTTGTACATCATTGAGTGGATAAATCGTTACCACTAATGTAAAAATGGCAATTGAGTTAAATAGAAAGTTAACGTAACGAACACGGATGTTCGGGTATTGATTATATAAATACGGTTACGTTGTGTCGGTATAGGGAAAAATTTGTCAGTGATAATAATAATGAAAATAAATGAATACACATCAGGGAGAATGTTTGTAAGCAATTATATATGCTAATTGGAATACTTGTGTATCCAAGCATTAGTATTATACGTGATGGGCTAAGCAAAGGAATTTAATATCAGACTATATTATGATCATGGAAATAAATATGCAAGAATATAGGAACTGGAAGGGTTTAATAGTGACTTGAATCACAGCTTGATGAATAAGCTTATAAGAGTAATTGATAGAGATTATCTTAACTAATTAAAGGACGAAATCATATCACAATGGTCATTGAAGCCAGGTAGTCTAATCGACGTGTGAAATCTCGTATAGCCAAGGGCATACAGAGATATTATTTGCCAGAGCGTATTTAGTGAAGGAAACCCTAGCTCTGAGTATTGCTATGAAATGTTCCGGTTTCGAATCCAGTGGTGCATGGGAAGAATACAATGGACACCTCAGCATGACACCTGATATCGACCGAGAACTAGCTATTGAATAAATTCAGCTCCTGTGAATGAATTTTGACGGCAGGAAGTTGTACCTGACCGTGTTCTTTAACAAAAAGATGCCGGTTATCCCAATTCGACATGTGTTTGATGAATCTCGTTCCGTCTTATAAATGTAAATGGACCTGTTGAGGCCAGCGATTAATATCCTAAGGATAGGAATATATGCTTAAACAATTCCATATCCTGTCTTGCATACGGTTCAGTTAGATCATCTGTGTTGTGCAGGTCTGTGAGACGGCACTATTGTATTTGAAGCCACGTGCTACTGCTTGGAAATAAGAGAGAAGGGACAGAGCGAGGGAGGTAGCAAGTGTTTTGTTACAGCCCGGCGCAGACCCAAGGGCCAGGGGGAAGAGATTTTAAACTACCCTTGGAGGGAGACGTTTAGAGTGGAAAGACTTTGAAACCCTGTTTGTAATAAAAGAATCATTGTTGTATTGTATAATGAATTTGTGTGGTTTGAAACACATTGATAATTAAGGATCATTCTGATAACTTAATACTTGGCAAACTTATGAGTTGTTGAAAGTTGCATTTTTATACTGACATTGTCTCCTATTTCCGAAGGTGGACACTAGATGCCATATGCTATGCCCACGCGAGGGTAGCATAAAATCCCACCCGACACAGCGGTAACGGAATCATTGAAATTGAACTCATGACGGCATACAGTGGAACTGCATAAAGGGGGTAGAATTACAAGTAACAATGGAGTTGCAAGTAAATCTGATGTGCAACTCATAAATTGGTTAATGCATGGTAGAGCATTTGGTGGGAAGAGAAATACAGAACATAATTGTACGCATAATGTAAAATAGGATGTGGGGAGAATAAAAAAATAGATTATGAAATTAAAGTGGTCACAATAGGTGACGTAAGATTGTAAGTACAGTTGTGTGTATTTTGCCAGTGCATCAGCGCACTTGAGAATGAATTTTATGTTAATCTCATGGTAAATGAATAAATAATCATTTGGATTTGCGAGGATAAAATGCGAATATTAGTGGATTGAAGGAATAAGTTTTGCATTGTTTTATGTATTATTGCTGGGATTGTGTTTTTGTTTGTGTGAAGCCATGATTTAGAGCTCAATTAAAGTCTTTGGAATAGAGTTGTGCCTTATTATTGTAGAGTTGATATCTTTTAGTCTCAGATCAAATATATGCGACTGCTCAGTGGGTGAACGGTACACGCCTGAGGACTGATGCTAGCTGGAGGCAGAAGCATGTTTTCCATGGAAATTATTCACATGGGTACAGTATGAATTGTTTCAGTTTTTGCAGTATATTATAGACCTTTTTTGCTTAGTGCACTCTACTATGTGAAAACGAGAACAGGCCAATTCACATAGTTCGCACACACAACTATCATCAGGTTCGTGGAAGAACTTCGATATGCAGATCATGCGAGATAACCCTGTATTGCCAAAGGGTTGACAGTGTCGAAGATCCTGATGCGTGTTGGTCCATTTTCAGCTCACCATTGCTTTAACAGTGGAGTAGAATTCCATCCATATGTTATTCCTTTTTGCCATTCTTTCATCCATGACAGGGTGTCTACTACTCTGGAAAACAGGGAATACTCAGGGAATTTTTAAATCCTGGAAAACTCAGGGTATTTTAATGACACTCAGGGAATTTTAGGTTTGCACGGTCCAACCTTGAATAATTGGAAATTAAGCATTAAAATGTTTAAATGTGTTTCAATGTTTGTATGTTCGTACTGACGTTAATCAATAAGCTCTCATTTCTTCTAAGATAGAGTACACAAATGACATGTGTGGACTGTGCATTTGTATATAAATATGTAACTGTATGGTTTCTGATAGCATTACTATTGACGAGCTATTTTAAATACTCTCAAGTTTTTGAAATGCTTTTTAAGTACAAACTCTGTTTTATATATTTATTGTGGCTGCTACTGCTACTCTGGATATTTCTGATTTGTCCTGGAAAAATCAGGGAATTGCCAGGGAAATCTGTTGGTTGGTTTTGGTAGACATCCTGCATGAGTTTCCTCCAGCTATCTGTAGAAGGCAGAGCTGCTTTGAATCTCAATTCTTCACCGATGGATGACTTAAAGAATCATGCCTTCACTTTTTTCAAAGTGTGGAGGTCGTTCTTCGTTAATCTATATATATTAGTTGTTGTTTTAAGGGGCGGAACTACGAGGTCATCTGCCCCTCGTTAATCTATCCCAGAATATGTCATTTCCATAGGCTAAATCAGGGATTACTTTATTAAAACTTCACAATACCTACTCCTGGCTTTTACACTTCTACCTGGCAGATTATTGAAAATATGATTCACATACCTTCCTCAGGTCATTAGGCCGAAGTTGTCGGAGTTTTTAAGAGTGTAAAATATCCCTCAGTATGCCTTCGTTCGGATGGGGAGTAAAACCACGGGCCCATGTCATAGATGTATGGCATGTAAAACAACCTTCCACTAACTACACTTGTGTGAAGCTGAAATTTGTAGTTAGATTTGATTAACGCTATATTAGTTCCAACGTCTGTAGCCAGGTGCTGGTTGCGATGACATCTAGTAGCCAAGTCTGCAGCTAGGTGTCAGGATCAGTAGCATTTGCTAGCAAAAGTAGGAACTAGCCTACTTGAAAATTGATAGTCTGCAGTCCTTACCTGAATCACAGATAACACACACTGTAACCTGTTTTTCAAAGGGATTTACGCCACTGAAATAAGTCAGATGGAAATAATTAATGTTTGTTTGAGCGCGGCAATTATTTAGCCAAGTAAATGTAATTTATATTTATTATTATTATTAATGTCATATTTTATTTTGGAGCTTTTTAAATGTTATAACATTTACAGATAGGTTTTCTATATATGTATAAGAAAACACTATCAAAGTAGCGCCTATAACAGAGAAACATTTAGAAACCAGGCTAAGGTGGTATGGACATGTTATGCGAAGACCGGAGAATCATGTAGTGAAGAAGTGCCTTTCCATGACTACGCAAAAGAGAGGGAGCGGCAGACCTCAAACAACATGGATGACGAATGCCCAGAGGGACATGAGAGTATTGGGCCTATCTGCTGATGATGCTTTCCAAAGAAATGAATGGCGCCTCAGGGTTAAGAAAGCCGACCACGCGTAACGGGAAAAGGCGAGGAGGAAGAAGAAAGAAGTTAGACGGTTGAGAGTTTTGCGTCATTGGAAAATACGGAGACAGGAATAGACTTTGGGGTCAACAACATGATGACGTAACCGAAGAGTTCATCGTCAACTTTTGAAAAGGCGAGATGTACATTGAAGTTGATTCAAACGGAAACGGTGCAGCAAGGCGTCAGGCCGAGTGCGACGAACTTTATGGCGGGAAAAGACGCGTGGGTCGTCCCAGCCAATCGAGAGGAGAGCGGGCCATAGCCGGATGTGTTTAAATATATGAAGAGGCACGCTGATTGGTCAAGCAGGCAAGAACGAAGACTGGGGAGTTGAACACTGGAAGGGGTAGCATGGCTTGGAGATATAGGGAGCGCGCTGCGTGAAGAAGGCAACTATCTTGATACAAATTTTGTTCCGAGCGGACGTACTAGATTACTTATGTTCCATGGTGAACAACTTCGATCTGATATACTCCACTGACCAATATCGTCATGGGTATTACACGAGCTGTTGTGTATTGGCATACCGTGTATAGTGGCTTACGGATTTGGATCCGCCACAAAGCAGTATTTTAAATTCAATAATTCGCTACGTATCAAGAAACCAAGAAGATGTCGCCGACCAACGTTATACAACAATCTCGACTGATACAACCAGTACGTGGAAGAAAGCATCTCCAATGGTGAGCGGAACTGACATATACGCATTCTCTCTCTTTTCTTTATTTTTCAACGTAAATTCAGAAAATTCAAGCTTGGCAATAATCGTAAATTCACCTGACCTCCAATTTCAAATACTTTGCGCGTGGTAATGGTAAATTCTTTGTGATTATTATTATTTATTAAACTTACCACTGACTTGTTTTTTTGACTATTAAATTAATTTCTTCCAAATGCAATATTTAATTCCAGTAGGTAGCATTAGTTATAAGACCAATTTCTTCTCCCAATACAAATGTTATCAGGGTTGATGATTCAATCACACCACGGTCTGAGTGTGAAGAGTTTTACATGTGTTCTACGCAAGCTAGGGGTTGATGAAAATATAAATTTAGGTTTCAACTTGCTCTTGCTCTTGGCGCCGTATTAATCAATCAATCTTAGACATAGTAGTTAAAGGTAAGCACCCGTCAGAGAAGCCGTTACACTTGGCAGAAAAACGTGGGACTTGTTGTGGTTTTCATCACTCACCCCACAAACAGTTACAAGTGTGCGCTCAAGTGAAGCAAAACCGTTACAACACTAATACAGCCATCACAATTAACACCGGTTATCAGACAAATTCTACACACACCCAATGTACTGTACCCGTTACCTAGTTGAGGCTATCGGCTACGCCAGTTGTGATCGAGCCATAGTTGAGATTTGTGGGCAAGGAGAAAAGATAGCGCTCAGATCGAGTCAGAAGAATGGTAGGAAATGACGTAGGAGGCCGAGGGAGATGGAGCCACTACCCCTCAAACATAAGGAATTATGGGAGAAATACTGGATGATTATAAAGATTAATTTGGAATAAAATCTTATCTAACCTCAGAAGGGAAGGAAATATCAAGAAATCTTGACAATAACTTGAAGAAAGGTAGACAACTCCTTAAGTTATGTTATGACTTTATAGCTGAAATAGTGTGGTAGAGGTTAGATCTGTGACGTCAGACAGCGGAAGGAAGGAGGAAGTCACGTAGTAGGTCAAGGCGAGACGGCCGAGTGCAGTGACACTAGCGAAGAGAAGTATTCCAGCAGTCCAGCTGAGTGGATCAAGTCGTGCTATAACAGAACAGTTTATAAGGCTGTGCAATACGGAAAGTTACGTGCGGGAGAGAGTCGCTAGGCGAAGCCTGCAATGCAGTATCGGGAGTTCGGTTTTGGAGCACATGCTGTCAGTAGGGCAGGTCATGCAAGCCGTTAACTTTAGCAAGGAAGCCGGTGTTCAGACATGTTATTTCAACATCGCAGTCGTATTCACGTGGAACAGCGATGTTTTTTCAAGCTTACAATTTACTGAAGCAATACGCAGTATTACACTAGGATTGAGAAACATTATTTAAGCTACATTCTCAATGTATAACAGCACAGCGAGGCAGTATAATGAGGCCAGTATTTAACCTCATATTACACATGGACAGTGAAGCGAAACGTGTTGTGCTGTGGGCGATATTTTGTTACCATGCGATAGTCAACGAGTTGAATATTACTCTGACATTTTGTCAAGTTTGAGATGTTAGGACTTGTATTTCAACAGTCCAATTGTGCAGTCCAGTTACAGTCATACACTTTTTACTATGGACATTAGATGGACTTGAATTTATTTCAGCAGCATTACAGCATATTTCATAATGCATTTGAACTGAAATATTTAAGGCGACCCTGGGGCCGTGCCAACATTACTGCTTTTGGCAAGTGAACATATGTAAGCGTATGCACTTTGTGAATAGTGGCACGTGCAGTATAATAGTTACACATCGTGAACAGTTATGAAATATCTTCATTACGAACACAGATACAGGGTGTCTGACAAATCAGTACACTTTTGAAGCTACATTATTTTTCTATCAGTGCAATTCAGTCGCTGTGGAGACTTAACATTATTATCGAATGCCAACCGAATAGTTTATGGAACAGTGGCGTAACATATTCGAGGAGAGTATGGGGTACTCTATGTTTTTGAACTTTTGTGGAAGATTTTGGACAATATCCATGACGGATAATCTTCAGTTCATCATGTCGTGCTAGGCGGATACGGAGACGTGATGGCATCTCAGAGCGATGGATTCGGTTCCTAACGAAGAGGATAAATATATCAAATTCACTTGGATGGAGTCAGGTGTCAGTTTAGTGGGTGATACAGCGTTTTCGTCGATCTTGCGAGAAATCTGTGACAAACACGTGGATTACCGACGATCTTTGAATTCTATTGACATCTGGAATATGAAGGTATTGTAAGAGTTATGGCATTACTGATATGATTTTTCATGAACACCGGGCATAATCGTATATATATTTTTGGTAGGAGTGCTACTATTATTTTTCGACATGGCTTGAATATTTTATCACTCCATTTGCTAAAATATGGTGTTACCATATGATATCAGGCACATCTATACAACGTTCTCACCATTGATTGACTTTATTAGACAGGATTTTGGTCTTTATATTTTTCTGTGAGGATAGTATTTCTTGATTATGGATATTTTTAGCGAGTGTTTCGAACTCGTGATCTGCAATTGGATAATTAGAATTTTTCGTCAGTTCATTGCATACTAGCGAGTATGTATAATTCATCAGCAGGGATTTTATTTTATTGGATTGTTTGGTGATATTAAATTTTATTCACTCAAGTGAATGCATATCGCTTTTATGTGACAAATAGTCTTGATTCCAATCATGTACACTCACTCATTAGCCTACGAGACGGGGCCTGTTACTTTGAGTAACTGTGTGGTGGCACTTACCTTACCTGTCGTTTGTAGGGATTTTTCATCATAGTCTACGAGGCGGGGCCTGTTACTTGAGTAATTGTGTGGTGGTACTCACCTTACCTGCCAATCGAGGGTCTCATTTTATCATCCGAGTGTAATTATGACCGTAAGAGGATTAAACAATAAACTACCAGTCACATATTAGTTGAATTTTGTTAAATAGATTAAAAATAAATGTCAGCAGGGTTACACTTTGTAATTATTGTTTTGCCAATCCAATAGTTTGTTGCAATACTCTTTTGAGAGTATATTCATTTAACAGTTAATACTTTTGATACTCTTTGTGAGTGATTTGATACCTTAGCGAAGGATTTCAAGTAATTGAATCTTGTAAGATGAGTTATTTATTGTCAGAATTTGTTTTGAGGCAGATCATTATTAGATATTTTTGATGTGAGGTAATATAACACATTGGTGTTTTTCTTTGAAGTAAATCTTGAGGATCTTAGGAGAATTTATGCTCTGAATTAAACCAGATCTTGAATTGAATTACGATTACTAAGGTAATTTTCATATTGTTTAAGAAGTTGTCTAGATATGACCAGATTAATTACAGTTCTTGTAGATTGTGTGCGTTAATCATCTGAAGCCAGTTACATTTTTTTTTTGTGGACCATGCAACGTGATTATGTGAAGTATTTTGGATAGGTTTTTTTGAGGTTGCCAGGTGAAAGTTTGCTGAATAATTGTGGTGTTATATGGAATAATTATGGTATTCAAATGTGATATTTGACAAAGTGAGATTAAGTGGTGAAGTTTTGGGTGGTGAGATCCAACGTGATTTTATGAAGGCAACGTATTATTTTGGCATGATAATTAAATATGAGGTATAACTGGGAACTGATAACATTTTAAGACAACGTTCTACAACCTATATTAAAAAATTTTTAGGAAATAAATAAATAATTTTGATAATCCAAGCTTTTCTAATAATAATAATAATAATAATAATTTATGGAATAATAATCTGAAGTTTAAACATATTAATGATCTGACCCGATAAATTAAAAGTTGAATAAACCCGATGAATTAAATAAATTGATGAATTAAAAGTTGAATCAACTCCATGAATTAAATAAATTGATAGTTTAATAAATTAACTGAATTAAATAAATTAATAGGTGATTAAACAGCTGATGAATAAATGAATTAAAAGGTGATAATTAATTAAAGGAGCTGATGACAATAAAATTTAAATAAATTTAAATAAGAGATATGATTTAAATAAATTGATGAATTGCAACTTAAATTAATGAATTGAACAATTTAAATGGATGGATTGAGATAATTTAATTTAAATGAGATAATTAAACGAGAGTGTGTGGATGATTGAATAATCTAATGAATTGATGAATATAATATTTGTTTAAATGATCTGATGGTAATTAATGGGATGAGAACTAATGTGAGAAACATTAATCTTTTTGGCATGATAATGATGGTGATGACCGATGAATAGCGAAGTTTTCTTTGATTCACAACCAAGCAATGATCAGCAACAGTGTAAATATGGTGTATAAATTAATTGTTAAATTTTAAGGAGTAATTGTTGGGATTTCCAACATTGATTAGTGCCATTTAAGCCATAGAAATGAGTGAATAATTAAATATATGTGTTTTAGGGTATTTTGTGTTAGACAAATTCATATTTCTTGACATCCACATTACTGATGTTAAATTAACGAAAGGTCAGGTCTCAGGGATCACGAAATGTCAGTGACGCAAAGACATAGTGCTACGGTGGCTCTGAGAACTCAAGCGAACTTAATAAATCTTTATTTTTTTATGTGGATGAAAAATACTTTGAGATAGCACAGAGATGGTTCGATTTTGAGGACTATAACAACATAATGTTTACATTCGACCATACTCTCAAGCAGGGTTTGTGTTTCTTATTCTGTCTGACTGATTAAGTTTAAGTAAATTTTGTTTTATGTTAGTTGTGATCTGATGATGATGTTGTTTTCCCAATCCTTTCCTTTGTCTCAGTTAAGGCTTAACCAGGAAGGATGTGGTTTGCTAGGGGTTCAGTTGATGGCGCCCATTTCTATTTTACTATTATGATTAAATTTAAGCCCGTAACGGCCCTAGAGATACTTTATCTCGTATTACCCTCTGCTTTTGTGATATTTCAACTGAATTTCCGACACATTCCTTATTTTATTTCATGTTCATTTAACTCCACTCTGGCCTGGGAAGCCAGGTATGCGATGTAATGGCAGATGGGTCATCGCATACCTCGGATGAACGGGTGCAGTACACATGGCTACATGACGGCGTTGTCGCAGTCCCTAAACTAAGGAACCGTCCAACAACCGAGGTCATTAGGAATTGAAAATAAGTTGCTGTCAATTATCACTTCTGCACCGGAAATAATTGTTACATCTCTCCTTAGTATAAAACCAAGTCCCTGACTCTTGGATGTCATGGGTAATCTCGAGAACTGGATGGATTATGATGCGGTTTTCACAATTCTGTAAAGGATATCTGGAGGAAGGTTTCTGTAGATAACAATTTATTTATGATCAAAGGAAGCCAAGCAGTAACGATTTCAGTGAAAAAGTCTAAAAAGGAACCTGGCGTTCGTGCGCTTCTTAAGCTTACACTGGGTAAACCATTAAAAATATCAATATGCTATGAGTGTAAGAATTGTTCTGTATGAGAAGTTCTGCAAAAAAGTCTGCGAGAGCATATCTCTATCTTGAATACATTGCCCACTCTAAGAGTTTTTACGTTTCCATTTCTTCCAACAATCTCCATTCAATTACTGAGGCGACAGTTTATGAGCTAGCTAGGTGTTAGCCTATCACACCAGATACAGCCAGCAGCAGACTGTCGAGTATTGTTAAGACTTCCAGAGAAGAGTGGTTGTGTTTGGAGTTTTCCCTGGAAGTGCGACTCTGCTTTTCTTCATTTCGCCTGTGAACTTTTTGTTCCTCAAAATACACAGTCAAGGTAAAATTAGATGGAAGGGGGATTTGTGTTTCATGCACCTCGCCATTCTTAAATTAAGTCTGACAAGAATTCGTTGCACATGCATCTCCATGATAATGTAATTAATAGTCCAGTCAGTGATTTTAACCCATCATGCTGAAAGGTAAAATGGATATATAGGTCGTAGTAAATTGACACCGAAGAAAAAAAAGGCGCTTATCATGTAATGCATTTATAACTGTTCCCGGTCAAAGCCGGGGCAGGTTGCTAGTTACATAAATAAAATGTTTTTATTTCTGGCTCATTCAACAATGGCAGCCATGTTTCAAAGAAGAAGGAAGATTGTAGTTTTACGTGACCGTGAATCTTGTGATTATGAGCCACGGGACCTCCTTTTTACGTGGAATCCGAACCACAGGACATGGCATTTCACATCGAAAATCTCACATGCATTGACCGGGAATCGAACCCGGACCGCCTTGGTGAGAGGCATACAGCTAGACCGCTGAGCCACCACGCCCCTAGCCATGTTTCAGGGACACACATTGTGGTAATATAGCGTCCTATTACTGTTGCCAACATGTCAAATACAAAATACACCACATGACACGTATGTAAAAAAGAAATATTTGGCAAAACCATTGGCCTGTTAGTTTTGAGGTTTTAAGGGGCGGGACTACGAGGTCATTGGCCTGGATAAAGTTCATTGATGCGTGATTACCCCCTACTGCGTGAAAAAAAACAGGGGTGTTTATATTGACCCGGGTCGCGCTACCTATCAATTATTGGTCTAGGCAAGAAACACTGGTCTGGATGAAAATATTGGGCCAGAACGGCGCTTTTTTGTTTTACGATACCGGATATGAAATGGTACCGAATGCGTTGGGTTGGCAATACTGTTCTTGTTACTAAATCAGACATATAATGGTGGACTCGACTGGAATTTCATCTATATGAGTAGTGATCAAAAAAGGAGGCGGTGGGTGGGCTATAGACAGCGGAGGAGTAAACGTCTTACTACATCATCTCCAGATTTTTCCTGACCATTACCACAGGTATTTTGGCTAATTGCAGTAGTTAAGGAATGTTTCACAAGGAGTTAGTAAAGTTCTTCCTAGATTACCTTTAGCAGATTGTTCTCTAGACCAATACCACTGTAAGTGTTAAGATCGTGCATATCACCTTTTCCTTTGTTCAGGACCTTTAACGTGGACCTTTTCTACGCTGTTGGAATATCACCTAGCAGCAAGTTAGAGATTCATGAGGTTTGTCAGAGATGGGAGTAACTTAGTAGGCCTACCATATTTTAACTGATTTCTTAATGTGTTCATTAAAATTGCCATCAGACCCTGGTGCTTTCTTGTCCTTTAGGCTGAGTATGGTGTCAGGGACCACTTTGGTTGAAATCAGAGTGGTGCTGTCGGAGTCTGTTTCGGCAGAATTTCTTGGGTAGGCTGTTGTAGACTTTTGCTGATTTCGGATAAGTGTGAAGTGTTCTTCTCTATCTACCCACTGTTTGGGGCTTTCCATGATGTTGGTGCCCTCCCAAAGCCACTATTTACACCATAATCAAACTCCTACCTACCTTATTTCCTCGCATAATCATCGCCACCGCCCCTTCGTCGCATCCCACTTTTCAAACACTAAAATAGGTTTATAAAATTTCATCGCATAATCGTCGCATAGCATTATTCGTATTTGTGCGCCAGTCAGTTGCACACGCTGCCGCGTCAGAGGAAAAATATCTCGTCTTTATGCTTGTGGGCTATGAACTGTGACGCGAGCGGCAAGCTTCGTCACTTAGCACATTCCGCGAGAGTATAATTTGGCGTGATCTTGTCAGGAGAAAGTAAACTCGTCTTTATGCCTGTGGGCTATGAACTGTGACGCGAGCGGCCAGCGCACATTCAGCGAGCTTATAGGCCTAATCTGGCGTGATCTTGTCAGCAGAAAGTAATCTCGTTTTTATGCCTGCGGGCTATGAACTGTGACGCGAGTGGCCAGCCTCGTCACTTGGCACATTCCGCGAGCTTATAGGCCTAATCTGGCGTGATCTTGTCAGCAAAAAGTAATCTCGTTTTTATACCTGCGGGCTGTGAACCACGACGCGAACGGCCAGCTTCGTCAGCACATTCCGCGAGCTTTAACCTGTCGTGACCTTGTTAGAAGAAAGAAGCCTGTCTCTGACTGCAGGCTGTGACTCACGCTACGCGAATGACTGGCCCGTGCAGCAAATACTGTTACGGTATATTCTTTGAACTTAAATATTCTTCGCATAATCGTCGCACCCTGCTTTATTCCACGAATTTTAGGCTAAATAAGTGCGACGATTATGCGAGTAAACACGGTAATTTTCCTAAATATAAATGAGTAGGCCTGCAGGCCTAACTCAGTAATACAATGTTTTATTCAAACCAGATATACATAATTCCCATTTAGAAGTTATTGACATTGACACAGGATAATTAAATTATTAGCAATGTTCGGGCATTACTAGTTTATCCATTAAATGTACCTTTGATCAATGGTCTTTATTATGTTTTAGAAGCTCTAGTAACAATCACAAGTAGTAAAAAGTAAAAAAAAAAAAAAAGTTTTTTAAATGCCCAGTTTTTTGGGCACTTAAAACTGCTTTGGGCAAATGCCCATTTATAGATGTCCTGCCCACTGGGCATTTGTCCGGCCCACATCACTACTCACGTCCTCAAACAACGTCGAAATATAAAAATCGCTAGATGAATTTAAGTTTACCTTCACTATTAAATAAAATTAAAATATGAAGAATTCACTCTTCTAAATGCCCTCTGAATTTTTATATAAAAATATAATCCTCGGAGTTTACAAATAAATAAAACCCTACATTAAAATATTACCATAAATAAGGTTCAACAAAGCTTAATATAATATAATACAATACTGACTTGTCTCTATACATATCAAAACTCCCTTCTATCACCATAAAAAGAATTATTTTACTCACGTCCTCAAACAACGTCGAAATATAAAAATCGCTAGATGAATTTAAGTTTACCTTCACTATTAAATAAAATTAAAATATGAAGAATTGACTCTTCTAAATGCCCTCTGAATTTTTATATAAAAATATAATCCTCGGAGTTTACAAATAAGTAAAACCCTACATTAAAATATTACCATAAATAAGGTTCAACAAAGCTTAATATAATACAATACTGACTTGTCTCTATACATATCAAAACTCCTCTATCACCATAAAAAGAATTATTATTTACATGACCACGGATTGGACAGCGATCGGCTGATATTGTCTCTGATCTAAGTCTTAATATTTACAACTTCTCTACAACAATTGTAGATTGTCTGGCTTGTAGCATTGTCTGTCTGCGAGTTTTGCTACTATAACTCGTCTTTAAAATACTTAAATACAGGAACTTTCGAAAACTGATCCCACTCCTCCAAGTACTTTGCTTGCTTATGTCATAATAATGATAGTCATGGCCGTTCAACAAAGCCTTGCTCATGCTTTAACATTCTACATCAGGTTTTAATAAAATAATAATAACAACGAAACATTGCTTCAATCCAACTTCCTCATTCGTGAGTTTACCGACGATACATGGCCTTCTATATCATCATCATCATTTCCCCTTATCCAGCTCCTGCCGGGTCGGGGTATTTATGGCACTTCTCCACTTTCCTCTTTCCTTCCTCAATTCTTCTTCCACGATCTTGTCCCAGTCCAGATTTCTTTTTCTCACGCTGTTCTTCACTGAATCGATCCACCTTGTTCTAGGTCTACCCCTTGCTCTCTTACCATTGCACTTGGTCTCCAGGATCTGTCTTGGTATTCTATTTTCCTCTATCCTCTTTACATGTCCAAACCACCTTAAGTTTATTCTTCTCAATTCTCTCATTTAGTTTCTCCCTTATCTCAAACAAGTTTTCTTACACACATGGCCTTCTATAGTCGCTTTTAAACATTCTATTAACGCATCCTCCACTTATACAGCTTTTTTTTATACATTGCACACATGAGGAATATATCTTCACATAGGCCTACAACAACGTAACACAACTGATCTCCACAAGATTCAGTTCCAAAATATAACTTCACCTTTAACTGGCACGAAAATTCAAAATAACAACTATCCACTTAATGACTTAACAAAAATTCTCAACATCAACGTGACCTATTGGAATCCACTTTCCAATTTCAAAATGCCTTATTCGTGCTCCATTAATACTATAATGCGTTCTCCCAATAATTAAAATCTGTGGACTAATACATTTCTGTCCTCCTTACTTGTCATTCATGATTGTTGCAATCAACAATGCTTACATTATATTTCCTTCCTTCTAATTCAATCTTCATTTTCTACTCAAAATATTTTAAATAATCCATTGGATACAAATAGTCCTCACAATTCATTTGAATTTTTAACAAGGCCTTTATTGAGTCTCCGTCACATTCAATATTTACTTCTGCATAAAAATGAACGATCAGCTGTTATTGTCTGATACTCAAGAGATGTCAAATATTTCCGTTTAATCTCGACAATCCAATGTTTTCCTGTCAATGTCTAACTCTCATTACGTTTATGTTCAAACAAGAACCAACAATAAGATCAAATCTTGCACACTCCTTCTAAAATAATAATAATAATCCTACAAAATACGGTTGTTTTAACGCACATCTTCTATCTGAATATAAACAAAATATTTAATCGCACAACAAATCTAACTTTACGATGAAAATCCACTACAATAAAACTCGCGTGTCGAAGAATAAAATCAATTCAAAAATATTTACGAAGACCAAAAATAATTAAATCTCAAATCGATAAATTCATGAAACATTGATAAGGGTTGGGAGAACGCATTATTGTTTTAAGTTTCCTGCACTCCACATCTCAGTTTTCAAGCAGCTCTGGAGAACAAGAGTAATGTTTTTATCCAGCTTTCAGCTGCACAACCGGGATACCATTTCCATTGTTTGAGCCTCTTGATTTGCAAAAGAAGCAACAGGAGTCATTTGTATACAGTTCAAGGAATTTCCAACAGTCATCAACATTGACAGTGAATGCATAAAGCATTAATGAGTCCATTTGATATGGAAAAGAAGCAGCAGGAATCATTAAGTGCTACCATAACTTAGGCTGATGAGGGTGTCAATATCGTTAGACACCGAAACATGTACCTACACATAAAAAAGACAAGCGATTATGTCACAATAGAAAACTTTAATAAAATAAGTATTGACTAAGCGGAACCGTATAAACTTGGTTTCTTATTACATTCTGTCAATGTCAATATTATTATTATTATTATTATTATTATTTTAATACAGGGAAAATTTGCGACTTTACAAGTTAAAAAAAAATGAACCTTAAGGGCCAGTTGTACAAACTCGGGTTATACCTCGGCTAAAGTTATCTCCGTAGTTAGCGCAGAATTGAGTTGTAAGATATTGGTATGAGAGATAATCCGTGTATAAACGACGGCATAGCTAATCAGGCATGGAATGGCGGGCTATCTTCTTATACCGAGTATATAAATGGCGGACGGGAGAGATCGCAATAACATCTGCAGTTAAATCTTCCCAAACTCTAAATTCCAGTGAACTATTCATAAATGTACATGAGAATGTATAATTTTAATACCAGCACAATAATTACATGCACATTTTTACAGAAAAAGAACCAAAACAAGCGAGCAACATTACATACGTAAGCATCATATGCCAAGTCTGCAGCACTAAACGCCATGTCGCAGTGGTCCACTGGCTGGCGTGCCGGACTCAGGACGATGAGTTATAATTTTTGAGGATCGAATCCCACCAGTTCCAACTTTTTTTGCTTAATGGTTTTTGTTTTTATGTAATGCTTGGCGTTTCTGCATTATCCTTTATATGTACCGATAATCATTGGGGTGATCCTTGGTTGAACAGGGTGATAACTCTGCGTCAGTCAAGGCGTAGGCTACTATTCAAGAGAGCATTCATGCTGGAGATGCCGGGAATTAATATAGAGGTTCACTTTTTAGAAATATTTCTACAAAGGAGAAAAGCAAAGAAGATCAGACAAAGGCCGGATCATTTTCAGAACTGTGATGAATGTGAATTCTTTATACGGTTCAGACTGGAAAAATACAGTTTTGAGGTTATTAGATCAAATTATCGATCGGCTGGAACATATGATTGCCAAGTAAAACTTATGCTAGTAATAACATGTAGTAGCCTAGCCTGCACTTACCAGTACTTATTTCTGGGATAGGCTATATTACTTTGCAGTATACAGTCGAACCTCCATAACTCGAACCTCCATTACTCGAATTTTCAATATCTCGAAGTAATTTCTACCTCCCGGCCATTTGCCCTATTCTTGACGTGTATTTATGTCTCTATTACTCGAAATTCGATTATACGAATTTCTCGATTTTTCGAAGCAAACTTTTCCTCCCTAGAAGCAAAAATTGTTCTCTAACTCGAATTTTGTTCCTAAGCGTTTATATTGCGGCTTATCTGTCCACCCCTGATCTGACTGCCCACCCCTGCTCTGTTCATTAACCTTAGCTGGTGTGAGAATTCCCAGTGCTGATAAGATTCCACGGGCCATCCCCGCGCATTGCGTCAGCACCAGGAAAACTTGCAGCTTGTATCTGGCTGTTCAGTGTACGCTTACAGCCCTGTAGATGCAATCATGGAGAAACGTAAAGTGAAATGCCTGAGCCTGAGTGAAAAAGTTCGAGTGATAAGTGAAGTGGAGAAAGGTCAGAAAAAGAAGGATATTGCAGCTGAGTATGGAATTCCTCCCAGCACATTATCTACAATACTGAAAGATAAAGACAAGATTCGTCTGGCTGTGGATGAAACACGATTTGCACCACAGCGGAAGAGGCTTAAAACTTCAACATTCCCGGAGCTGGAACAAGCAATGATTCAATGGGTGACCCGTGTGAGAGACAAAAACAATCCAATAACAGGTAGCTTAGTTCGTGAACAAGCAGAAAAATTTGCTAAAGACTTCGGTTATGAATCTTTTCAGGCCAGCAGTGGGTGGCTGGAAAAGTTTAAACTTCGGAATGGAATAGTGCAGATGGTAATGTCAGGTGAAAGTGCTGCTGTCAGTGAAGTGGACTGTGAACATTACAAAAAAAAACGTTTTACCAGCCCTATTACAGGAGTACAGTTCTAATGACGTGTTTAATGCTGACGAGACTGCTTCATTCTATAAATGCCTGCCTGGAAAGACACTGGCCTTTAAGGGTGAAAAGTGTTTTGGTGGTAAAAGAAGTAAAGAAAGGGTTACGGTAATGCTGGGAGCTAATATGACGGGAACAGAAAAACTAAAACTTTTAGTGATCGGAAAATCGGCGAAGCCTCGCTGTTTTTCTGGTGTTAAGTCTTTACCGGTCCTGTACCAAAGCAGCCGGAATTCATGGATGACAAGCTCCATTTACGAATCTTGGCTGAATGGTATTGACAAGAAGTTTCAACATGAACGGAGGAAAATTCTACTTTTTGTAGACAACTGCCCAGCTCACCCCAAGGTGGCTCACTCAGGAGCTGAGAGCAGTGCGCGTGGTCTTCTTGCCACCGAACTTAACATCCAAACTACAGCCAATGGACCAAGGGGTGATTAAAAACTTGAAACATTACTATAGGAAGAGGGCTGTTCAGAGAATTCTGAGAGCAATTGACTCCGAGGTGTCATTAACAGACATCAATCTACTCGAGTCGATAACAATGCTAAGTAAATCGTGGGCTGATGTGAAACAGGAAACAATTGCTAAGTGCTTTCGCAAAGCAGGATTTTCGAAAGATTACTCGCAAGCTGCAGAAGACGAAGAGGACGAAGTCATTTCTGTTCCTGAGGAATGGGCGGAATATCAGCAGCTTGTTAATTGCGAAGCTGATTTTGAGTTACATAAAAGTGGACTGTGATGTTATAGTGGCGGAACAACCTACGGGTATCGTCAACACTGCTGCCGAGGAAGAAGAACTGAAAGAAGACGACGATGGTGATTCCCAACAAGAAGAGTTGGAGCTGCCCTCTCCCGCACCGTCAGCAGATCAGGCGTTAAGTGCAGTGGCTGTTCTTCGATCGTACATACAGTCAGCTGTATGTAAATGACAGTGTTTTCACAGCAATAAATGTTGTTGAAAACTATGTTGAGGAAAAGAAGCGTAACAGTAAAAAACAAAAGAAACTAACGGATTTCTTCCCAAGGTGCTAACGGAGGTACTGAGCAGTTCCATGTTCCATTTTTAATCACTGTACGTACGTATTCTGTCTGCTACTGTAAGCTATACGGTATACCTAGGTACAATTGTTATACTGTAATTGAAGTTATGCCATAAAGTACTGTATGAGTTTTTTGTTGTTAAATGCTGTCAGATATTGTTGCACTGTATTCCGTAATGGTTCATAGATAAATGTGATTTAATAACGCGCTAAAGATGCCTAAAATCGGTATTTCTCTATTTCTCGAAATTTCGATAACTCGAAATAAAATTTTTCTCCCGAGGTGATTCGAGATATCGAGGTTCGACTGTATATACAATATACTATTATTTTCTTATTCTCACGGCCTCAGAATTCACAAGTATCGTGAGTATCGCAGTGGTTAAGTTAATACGATATTCATCTGTTTTCAAAGAAGTTCATATTTGGTATCAATATGTCCACAAAGTTAGCTCCGTTTGTTACCAACTTAGCTGGTCTCTCAGACAAACACGGAATAGCGAGCCCAGGAATAGAATCTTGTCGTACAACCCACCCTTGGAGATATACCAAGGTATAGCTATTCTGATGGATAACCAGAGTTCGTACAACTGGCCCTAAATGAGATATTTATACAGTGTTTTTAACATTTCTAATGATATATTGTATATGGGCTGCATGCATCCGTGCATTTGATACAGAATAGGGCTAATTTTTGTTATTTTTATTTGCCCTATTGCATGATACCTAAGATCTTATATTCAATGTTATTGTGTGCATGATGTTATCCAATCTTTTAGTATATTTTTTGGCTGATGAAGGATTGTAATATAATTCGAAACATGTACCAATAAGTTTAACTTAATTTTGAAGTATTGATTTGACGGACAATAAAGTATTTTAATACATTTTGTAATTCTAATTGAAATTCTACTCCACAAAATTCTACATAAAGGATTCAGTTCTACCTTTCGACAGCTGATGGGATGAATATATCTGAATGATATACCGGTACTCTTTCTGATGTCTTCTCCTGGTACCGCCTCATTCTTCCCAGCCCCCTGGACTGCGTTTCTGCTGCCTCGTTCCGGACTCGAAGTGGCATTGCCCTCGCATTACCCCAGTTCTGGAATCTAACTGGGGTCGTGAACTGGGTCTACCCTTGTTCAAATCATCTTTTTCTTTCTTGCTGTTGCTTCTTGAAGTTGTTGTAGTCATCCTGAAGTTGAATTTCGAGAGTAATTTTAGAATTGGTTTATTGTTGAATTTCGACTAGTACTGAGTAATTTAAGTTATTCCAGATCTTTCCATAGTTGTAGTTGCTGTCAGCTGGTTATCTTTGATCTTAATACTCTCATTGTAGTGTTCCTTGTTGCATATTTACTCGTTCATCTCCACTTCCATCTCAATATCGACTTTAATGATGAAACTCATATTTGAAGGGTTTTTAAGAATATCGGCGTTATAATGTTCTCGGGATATTTTATTAAAAATCCCTCGTCGAAGAATATAGTTATAATATTTGTAATTATAGTCTTGAAATTCCCTTTTCTAAGTGTAATTACATCTCTTCTGTTACTTATGTAGCAATAATGTTACTCTAACCACCGACTAGTTTAACTTCGTAAATTGGTTAAAATCCCGACTGGGTCATGTGGTCTCAAAGCAGTAGTCATTGCCTCTTGCCAATCCACGCTTCTGCTTTTAATTCTTTTTGCTGCACGCGCAAATTCCTATTTTATTCTGTTTATGGACTAGCTCGCTCATTTTTCATCCAAACCCTGTGCTGGTTCATTGTAGCCTTGAGCTCGAGTCGTCACGTGACTCTGCTTGCCTGAAGCCTCGGTCAATTTGCAGCGATGATAAAATCTCATTGACGCAGTGTTAAACTTTGAAACATTTATAAAATCTGAATCTCGGACTAGGAATTCGGGCTCAGTACCATTAAAGGAAAATTATTGCATAGGTTCATTATGCAAACTTTCACTTCCATCGCATGATTACGACACAAGAAATAACAACTTAATTTTAAAATTCTGCACAGCCGCCATCTTGAGGTTATGTAAACAATTGAACTAAATTAAATGCCAGTGCTTTAAAATGTGTTTAAAGATTTGCTATACCAAGTTTCATTGCCTTTGGATGGTTAAATTGCAAGAAAAGTATATTTAAAAGTCTCAACTTTGCTTGGCCGCCATGTTGGTTTTGTAGTTACCAGGTTATAGGTGAACTTCTAGTAGTGCCCTTTATCACCGTGCAAACTTGCAGGGTGATATCGGTAATAGTTTCGGAGATATTGGATGCTGGTGAAATATTTCGCACAGCCGCCATGTTGGATTGGCGAGACGTAATAAAATTTGAAGGACCCGGCCGGGGTCGGCCAAAATGGTGCAGCTATGACCTTACCGAGTTTCATTGAAATCGCTCCAGCCGTTTAGAAGTTATTAGGGCGGGACACACGCACGGACAAAAGGTGATCTCATAAGCCTTTTTTTTTTTTTTTTTTTTCTTTTCATAAAATGAAAATAGGCTAAAAATGTGGTGTGTGACAGACATCTCTGAAATTATACAGGGAGTCCTCTTTAAGACTTTGCTTTTCAGGCTGCGGCCTGTGGGAACCCCCCTTTGTGGTCCGCGGGATTCCCAATGTGAGACCATATGGCGAGTGTCGATAGCAGGCGTTGTCGGGTGACACAGCTACAGACGAAAGCAATTACTCAAAGCTCAATGTCCTACAGCAGTTCAGTAATAACCCTACTATTGGACTTGAAAGGTGTATAGTTGTGTTGTAAGGTTTATTATTGTAATGGTCAAGTATACTATAGCCCAGAGAATATTCCTGGGCGAGTGTTATTTGTACAAGAAGAAATAAGTTAAAAGGTGCCTTCGAAAATTCAGGAGACAGTTTCTGGGTTTTACCTTACCAGCAAAGCGTTAGGTACAACTACTCGTTCCTAACTGGCGTAATAGTGGTTCCCTACATAATAAGAAAAAATTGCTCTCGGCACGCCACAAGGCGGAGGTAGATTTCACCGGGCAAACTGGGGGATAGGCTATAATAGGCAAAATATGCTGGTTTTCGTAGAAGGATCAGACCTCATTTATTGCGAGAAAGTATTTTACAATTGGAGCTTAATTAACTTTTTTTTTTTTCTTTCAATGCATATTTTTATGGGGACGGTAACCTCCTTGTCATTTGGGGTCCACTTGTAATATGATAATGCCCCTAAGTTGGGCGACTATTGTAATAAATATATACTAGAAGACCCGTGCTGCTCCGCAGCATTCACTTCAACAATCCTACAGCACTTCTGTCCATATGACATTTGCATGTCTTCATGCTAGTGACCTGAACAGACATTTACGGTACCGTCGCTTTTGGGTAAATGATGAAGTAGACTTATGAGATCAAATGTGTGGGTGTCTGCCTGCCCTCTGTGTGTGTGTTCCACTATTTAGCCTGCGTAAGCTTAAAAGGCGCACGGACATCAGGTTCCAGACGCAATTCTGAAAAGCCGAGGTGAACAGCTAACTCCAAACACATAAGCTATACTATTCTCTGAAGAATTAACTCGACACGACTCGGCAGTTTGATGCTGGCTGAAGCAAGGGTGATAGGTCGCTCGCAAGCTCGTAAACTCACTCTGAAGATAGTAATTTAAATTTCCACTGAATGGAGATTGCTGGAAGAAATGAAAACTTAAAAACACTTACAGTGGTCGATGTGGGAGCTGTCGCGGACTTTCTTGCAGAACTTTTCATGCTGAACAATTCTCAGAGAATATCGATATTTTTAACGGTTTACTCAGTGTAAGCTTAAAAGACACATGGACGTTAGGTTTTTCTTCAACTCAGTTCACTGAAATCGTAAATGCTCGGCTTCTTTTGGTCATAAATAAATGTTTTTCTACCTAATGCTTCTATTTGATTTAATGTTCAATCTCCGTCAATCAATACTTTAATTAAGTGCTACACAGCACTTAAAGTATTGATCGACGGAGATTGAACATTAAATCAAATAGTACTTTGTCAATACGGACCAAAATGACACAAAATATTCCCAAACCTAATTCTTCATCGAGAAATCCTTGACAGAATGGTGAAAACCGCATCAAAATCCATCAAGTTGCTCTCGAGATTACCCGTTACATCCAAGAATTGGGAACTTTGCTTTATACTTCAGCCAGCATCAAACTGCCGAGTCGTGTCGCGTTAATTCTTCAGAGAAGAGTAGAGCTTATGTGTTTGGAGTTAGCTTAAATTTAAGGCTAAAGCGGTACAGTTTGGTGATTTGTCTACTTATGAACAATGGTATAAATTTAAAATAAGAGATGGGACTCATATTTGAATTTAGAGATGTAACTCTTGGTTAACATGTAGAGGTGTGCAAATTACTAGAATGAAATAATTTTAATCAGTCACAAATACTTTTATTCAAAATCATTTTATTGACCAACTTCTTTTGTTGTCCTACTTAGTAGTGTTTCCTCTCCCGTGGAATTACACCTTTTCCCATAAGGAATTGCGTCTGGAAACTTTCAGATTATTGGATTCCGAGGGATATCTGAGCTGGTTCCATTTTCAATTTTTCTTTGACTTTAGAATTAGTCTGGTGATTTCAATGCATAGTTCATGAATCTTTGAATAGTTCAATAGCGTTCATCAGTTAAAAGACCCCAAATCCCTCCGCTCTAAATTCACACGTAAAGTAGAGTGAAGTAATACAAACGAAACGTGTTGCATTTTGCATTTGCAAGGCTCCTCTGTTAGTGAAAATTCTAAAAAATCATTTTAATTTGAGTTCCTTAAATGAAAATATAAATAGGAGTCTTGGTTAAACATTTGAAGTAATTTCATCGCCTTGTAAACATACTTAGTGCATTAAACCGTGAAAAGTGAAAAATGCAATTTTGGAAAACTGACATCGAATTTAATAATTTGCACATCTCTGTCAAGACAGCTATCGCCTCCACCCCTACAGATAGAATAGTAAGTGAAGGCGATTGATGAGCAATGAAAAGATAACTCACACAGAAGGAATTAATATTTATTAAGCTCTAAATTCGATTGAGTATATCTTTGTTATAGAACTGAGGGAATGAAAGAACAGGATGTAGGATAGTAATCGTCGATGTAGGACAATAGCACTTTTTACCATTACCACAGGACAGTTATCGTATTATGGATGCGGACGTCCTTGTATAATTGTTATTTAATCTGTGCCCCGTTTGCTGAGGTCTGTGCTCCTCCGCAACATTCGTTTCAAAATTCTAATAGTATTTCCTTCCATTCGACATTTGCTGTTCGCTTGCCTTTTGGTTCTATTTGAACTTTGACGTCATGAAAGGATTTTGCTCGCGATTGTGCGACATACAGTAAAGTTGTCCGTGGCTAAACACCGGTTGAGGTAAATAAATGCCTACTTGATCTAGTGTTTGACCTTGAGTTTTATTGATAGTTATACAAAAAGCCAAACGTACTGGAAACTGCCTCCTTATGAAGGAAAATGGCATAGAAGTATCTGATGGCGTAAGGTCAAGGCAAGGGAGTAAGACATTGTTTCCAACATTTACACCAGTAATAATTTCCAGGTGTAAGCAATTGTCATGCATCTTCCAAACCAACAGTCTAGTACCGTTCAATAGACCTTGGGTAACATTAATATTTCTCAACAAAATCACAATTGAGCCTTCTTTTAGTCGAAGGATGTGAGGTGGCAATCCACTTATGCCTATGCTGTTTAAAAATTGTATTGGGAATTCTAGAAGTTCACTCCCATTTTCAGTAATTAAATTATTCACACTGATGTAAGTTCTCGATGATCCTGGGATTAGGTCTAAAACTTTGTCATTGATGTCTTTACAATGTTCATTTTTAGGTGCTAAAATCGCTATTTTTGAAAAGCGTGAAATATTTTTCACCATGGGATTAATTCTGAATTTTCTCCATCGACGTGAGGGTATTCACCGTTACCAGTTTGTATCAAGAAGTTTGCAAAGTCACGTTGATCTGTATCCGCTCGCATATTTTTGTTGAGTTTAAAAATTTTGAATAATGGCCACAAAGGAGAGAACTTTACTGACATTTGAACTGATGCTGCTTTAGATGCGTGAGACACAACAGGCAATACCTGCCTAAAATCTCCACCTAAGATGATAATTTTTCTTCCGAAAGGCACGTCGTTATTTATGATGTCCTTGAGCAACCGATTTACACACATCAACGCGTGCTTATTAGCCATAGGGGCTTCATCCCAGATAAGGTTTGCTGAACGAATATAAAAAGCTTCCTTGCTGTTAACTTTTATTCCTGATACAGAATTTTCATGTAAATGTAAAGGTAACTTGAACTGGCTGTGTACAGTGCGCCCCTGACGTAGTAACATTGCTGCAATACCAGTCCATGCAACAGAAACCCCAAATTTGTGCAACTGTGAATCAAGCATTGGTAAAGAATTTTTTTCCCGGTGCCCCCTGGACCGTCAATGAAATATGCATTACTCATCCTTTCATTGCTGTTTTGTACTAATCCCAAAATTTCTGTAATTATAGCCGTTTGGTTTCCATTTGCTTGGTTTATCATCCGACTTAATTGATCCTCATTAAGTTTTGGATAATTCATTGGTAAATTTGTCTGAGGGAAATTATCAATAATAACTGGCAATTCGAGAGAAGTAATGGGAAAACCATGGAGCTTTAATGTATTAGAAATATGTATAAGAGTGAACTGATATGCAATGTTAGGTTCGTGAAACTGCAGATAATCTTCTGATAATGAATTCTTGAAAATGTCCCATAACTATCTTACATTAGAAGGGGTCTGAAAGATACCTATGTAAGAAAACAGTTGTCGTAACTGAGAAGGCATCTGAAATTGAGACGCTTCTGCCAAACAACGCTGCCATTCAGAATCGTCAATCGGCAAACCTCGCTCCTTTGCTGTTTCTTTAAAAGTAGAATAGACAACGGCTTTGTATGTTCGTAGATCCTGGAAGCTGGTAGCACCTATGACTTCAAGCAATAACAGGCGAAAATAATACCTTTATGATTCTGTAGGCGAAACATTATACATTCTGCCTATCTTTTTGAAACATTTTTTTCTTTTTTACCACTGGCAGTTGCTCTTATTCCAGACGTAATGTACTGGTGTTTCAGGATATATATACGGACTTCTGGCTTGCGAATCTTGATTTAACTTGAACCACGCTTGTAATTCCGTGTTGCGCCACTGTGCTTGAAGTAAAATATCAGGAGCGTTATCAATTTTAAAATTGATATTTTGCAAGTTTGGCAAGTGAACTGGTAATTGCACGATAGAATGTGACTGTTCATGCATGTGAAATGAAAATATCCTGAATGCGGCTTCTGTTGGACCAACATATCTAGTATTTAGGAAAGAAGTAATTTCATCGTAGTTCACAGTGACCTTTATACACATAGTTGTGGATTTTAATATATAAGATACTTGTGGATGTATTTAACACTCCGAACACTTGAGCATATTTCAACATTAATATGAGCTTGCAAGGAAAGTAAAAGAAATGGATTGTAGGGAACAATGAATCAACTATCGATTTCAATGTTAATGCCTCGAATTGTTTTTAAATAATCTGTCCATTATTTCTTCTCCTATACGAAGCAAGGATAACCATTGGCATTATCTTTGGTCTCTTCCTGAAACTGTTTAGGGAAATCTTTCTTACATACGCCATCTTTCATACAGATTGAAGAAGGATTCAGAGTTCCGCGAGGACCATGCACCATATGACGCCTTACCAACTCGTATAGCGCTTCATCCTCGAGATCTGGTATTTCGGCTGACACCACACTGTCAATGTCAGAAATTTCTCGAAACTTACAAACTTCCGTTAATGTTAAGAGTAAATGGATGTGCGGGAGACCTCGTCTTTGAAATTCCAGTGTATATAGATATGTTTTTACCGAACATTTCCTTAACTTTAATCAATCGTAGCTATTCCTTTACTTTGCAATGGAAAACTCTCACTTCAATATCAGGCCTATTTATTAGCCGTTTCCCAGAGATGAATGCTGGTAAGTATTTCTGGCCAGCCCGCATTATAGGTGAACGTAATGAATAAATCTGGCTTTCCAAACTTCCTCACTATCGCCATCGCATCCTGATAATTTTGCAATATTTTCCTTGGGCTACCTGTAAAAGAAGATGGCAAAACTACAATACGACCGATTCTGAGATTTTCAGTTTCTGCTCCTACATGCAAGGCGTCTGCTAAACCGGCATATGTATCAACTCGTAATTTTGTTTGTTGATGACGTATATATTTTAACCGGTCACCTTCCATACGACAGTAGTAATCCACGAATAAATATGCATTTTGCAAACTTGAGCAGCGACAACTAACTCAACATGACCTCCATGAACACCATTCATAGACATATACATTTTGTAATCATCGCTCGTATTGATAGCAGTTTCGTACATAACGCTGTTGCCAACAATAGAGGAAGAATAATTATTCCATTTGTCTGTAACATATTCTACAGTTCACTTTCTAACCTGTGTAAATAAACTCTGTTGTGCTCACAATATGCCAATGACCTGAACAGACAATTACCGTCACCTTTAATCTTTATTTCATTTGTAATTGAGTGTCGCCTCTCATTCATCATAATATGATTCATTGTATTGATTGAGCACACAAACTATAAGGACGAAATGATGAAACGAAAAGAAGACAGTTTGTAGCTGGTGAGACCAAGATGGGATACACAATACAAAATGGTGGTTCCAACATTCGACTGTAGCGGCATCTTCGTGAAATTAGTTGTCTTTCCTCTACAGTATGTGTTGTCATTCAAAGAGATGTTGACATGACAGTGTCATTAGCAAAATGACTGCTGATTGTGCATGAGCATTTCAGTCTCAACGTAATCCATTCTTTGAGATGTTTTAATGAAATTATGTGCACAGAATCCCCTTCTGCTTATTGTATGGATACACGCAACATTAGCGCCCAAGTGGAACAGGTAGACGTTAACGATATCATTTATGGATACATGCGACATTAGCGCCCGAGTGGAGCAGGTAGAAGTTAACGATATCATGACTTAATTAGGGAACTCCCTGTTAATATCAAGTTAGATTTATTATTGGGGCGGCGTTGAATATCATGATACAGTGTTAGTCGTCGCCTAGCGACAATATGTCCGTCAAGTCATTCGATTCTCTTTTCATCAGACCTTGAAGGAAGTAATATTCGCAATTATTTTAATACACTAATGATACAATCAAGTAAGGAGGGTATCAATCGACGGTGATTGACGGGCATTACATTTTAAGACAACAAACGTCCTCATAGCGCAAATACTTCCAGAGATATTTCAGTTTTAGTAAAGGGTGAAATTTTTTGAAAACTATTTTAATATATAAGATAGGTCGGTGTCAACCAAGAACAACATGCCCCACTGTTGTGCGATCATTGTAATAAATATAATAATGCCCCTAATTTGGGCTACCATTGTAATAAATGTAATATCGAAGCTTGCCACCTCAGGGTAGCGGGGTGATACACTCGCTAAAAGAATCACACAAAGTACAGTACACAGACTTCACTAATATGCACATTTATTAATAAAAGCAAGCTTCCATTACCTGCAGCTCTCACACAGTATGTGTTAACAAGAACCTTGTTTTTAATATAAACACCGTGCAGTCATATACCGGTACAGGTTCAATACTTTTATTTTTCCATCGTAACCAAGACAACATAACAACACATAAAACAATACCGTATACATGATACCAATACCAAGAAATTAATTACTTTACCCTGACATTCTCCCACCTTGCAATTTTCAGCCCTCAATAAAATTGCAACATTCAATGTACGGCGTTGATCTTATTACAGGAATCTCCTCGATCTTATTACAGGAATCTCCTCGGACACCTCACTGCTCTCCCATTCCGAGTATGATATATCTGCAACATCATGTTCTCTTGTCCCATAGCCACCTCTCAATCACTCGTTCCTCCTCTTCAGACTCTGACATAGAGCACTTTAATGGGATCAAACGTTGAACAGGACGCATGACAACTCCCCTTTTCGTTCGAAGTCTCTTAGGATCATTAGGCAGAGGTGGGGTAGAAATTTTCAGTCGCTCTTTCTTGTAACTTCTGCAAACAAATCATTTTTGTACAGATGATTTCACGACTCGTCTTCCATTCACGATCCAGTACTTCTCTCTAATAATACCCCAACAGTCTGTGGGCCTACATGACACTGCCGAATGTGCGTGTCATGAATAAGTCGCTGCCCAACAGGGTGATCTCCCGGCAATATAGCAGGCCGGCGAAACTCATTGTTGTCCTCCCTCTCTGTTATTCTGGTGTTCACTCGCAAAATGCCATGATTGTCTAAGAATGGCACTATTGAAGCCAGTCTCTGATCCTCGGACCCTTGAAAACTTTCATTCTGGACAAGTTTAATTACTATTCTTTCACTGTCTTCTAATTCTGAACAAGTCAGTTCTCCATTCTGCCTTCTATTATATTTACAATTGAACATAAACCGTCTTATCCACCCGATCAGCCTCACTATTTTGTCAAATCGAGAGAAATACTTGTAAAACCAGTTGGAACTTGAAGGCTCTTCTGCGACCAATAGTCGTGGCAGTCTTTCTTCTTTCAAGCATGATTCATCTTCATTTCTGTTGCTATTATCTGAAGGCCATTCTTCTTTGGGAAGATACATCCATGACAGTCCCTCCCACCATCTCGATGCTATAAGATCTCTTGTTGTACAGCCTCGGGTAGGCAGATCAGCGGGATTGAGTACCCCAGGTACATGCCTCCACGATTCTTTTGCAGTCTGTTGCCTGATTTCTCTAACCCTATTCTCAACAAAAACAGACCAGAGAACTTCTCGCTGTATCCATGCCTCCACGATTCTTTTGCAGTCAGTTGCCTGATTTCTCTAACCCTATTCTCAACAAAAACAGACCAGAGAACTTCTCGCTGTATCCATGTCAACACTGTCGTCGAATCAGTCACAAATAAACTGTTTAAGTGTCAAACTCTTTTCTTATAGATGCCAGCAATCGGGCACTAATTGCAGCTCCCATAAGTTTGAGTCGAGGAATGGTCGGTCGAGGTGATGGAGCCACTCGTGATTTTGCTTGGAGAAGCTCAACATGAACTCCTGTCACTGTCTGCGTGCGTAAAAATACCACTGAAGCATAGGCATCTTGACTCGCATTGCAAAAGGCATGGAGACAACGTTCCTCATATACCTCAGGGAGTCTTCTTGGGATCGTCAGCTGGCCTAATTCTTCTATTTCACAAAGCCATTTTTCAAATTGATTTGGATTTCCTGCGGTAGCCTACCTCCATGTCCCAAGAAACCTTGTTTATTTTCTGCAGTAACAGCTTCGGTGATAACATAACTGGTGCAGAAAATCCAATTGGTCATAAATCCTATGGACGGCAGATAGTATCGACCTCTTGGTTGCTTTTGTAGGTGAAAGCTTCTTCAGGGGTTCACAGTTCAAGCTAAGCGTGTCTTCCTTGCGATTCCACATTATTCCTAGAACGGGTGACATTTTCTCATCATCTTCAAGCACTGGATCACTACTCTCCCAACCTCTAAGCTCAAACTTGTGTTGGGCAAAAAAATCTTGAGCAGTTTTAATAAACAATTCCAGCTCTTTTTTTTTTAGTCACTTGTCACACAATTATCAACATAAAGACCGTCTTTCAGTTGCTCAATAATATTGACAGTCATACTGTTCCACCTTTCCTGATCATTTTTCAAGGCTTGGTCTAAAAGGTGTTCAATCACAGCTGCCAGTAGGAAGGGGCTTGATGTCACTCGTTTGTGTCTATATGTTTTCATTATCTCTTTTCCCCACAGGAATCTCAAAAAATCTCGATCTTCTGGTGCTACCGAAACTTGCAGGAAAGCCTTGTGAATATCAGCAAAAACTCCAATTGACTTCTTTCGAAACTTGTGTAGGAGAGATGGAATAAGTTGGATCAGATTTGGACCCTTTTCCAAACAATTGTTGAGTGATCGGTTGTTACCTCTTCTAGCAGAAGCATCGAACCCTGGTCGAACAGGTGTTGTTCCATAATCCTTGATCACAGGTCGATGAGGCAGATAATGGCCACATATTTCAGTCTGATCACCATTAATCTCCTCTTATCCCTTCAGCTAGCCAGTCTTGAAAGACTTGATCATATTCTTCCAAGTATCCGTTACTATCTAGCTTTCTCCTCGTTATATCAAGGCGCTTCACTGCCATCTCATACGAAGGATCCAAGGGAAGATGATCCTTCAACCATGGCAGTCGAACTTCGTATCTACCATCTTTTTTTATTTCTACGGTTTCAATGAAATTTAATCTAGCTTCCTCTTCAAGTTCGCATCTCTTCTTTTCGGTGATAGGATCTTCTATTCCCAATACGTCAAGTTCCCAGAGGTTGCTAACCTTCTCTATATTCAGCATAATAGGTGTAGTTTTACTCATGCCACACCCCGAGCGTTGGTCTCTACCAAATACTGTCCACCCCAATGTAGTGCGCAACGCTGTTAACTCTCCCACCGTTTTACGATCACTGGAGAGAATTGATCCTAGAAAATCAGCACCAATAAGGATCTCAATATCCTTATCCTTTCCTACATCTAGATGAGACAGTCCCAGTTTCACGACTTGCTCTGTTGTAAGGCCAGGAACCTGACTGAAAATAACAGGCTGGCTAAGAGCAGTCAGTCTCAGCTGACCAGAGTTATCGAGATTATGAAGAACAAGTTCAAATACGCCATGTTCCACCGGAGATCCAGTTCTGCCACCAAACACAGCCTGGCTTAAAGTAACCTTCCTGACTTCCTTGAGACCCAATCTCTCTGCCAGTTCTTCTTTAATGTAAGAATGCTGTGAGGCAGAGTCTAGAAGAGCGCATACAAGCATTATACCCGTGAACAATCTTAACCAAAACTGTTTGTAGATATACACAGGTGGAATTTTATGCAGAAGTTCGTCACTGACCTGGCCCGAGATGAGACCTGGGTCTCCGTTTTAAGATTCCTTTCTGAAAAATCACACATAACTGGTTAATGCTGCCGCTTACATAACTTGCAGGAGAGGAGAGTATGGCATCTTCTTGCAACATGACCCACCCTAAGACATTTGAAGCATGTGCCATTCTTTGACAACCTGGCCTTCCTTTCTTCGAGAGTCATGTACTTTGCTTCCGTGCATCCCGATGAAGGATGTTTCTCTTCACTACAAAAAGCACATGTACCTCCCACTCCTCCAGTTGATACCAAACCCTGAGCAGCAGGAACATCACACAGTTTCAAGGGTTTTGAAATTTGTTTCTTTTCCGCAGTAACGTTACCTATCTTTCTAGTAAGTTGTAAGTACTCTTCATTTTCTACTTCAGATTTCAAAAATGTCAAAAGGTTTCTAAGCTTATCTTGTGACCCATTTTCTTGTATACAATCTCCTCTTCTCTGCCACACACGAATTAATTCATCCGTCAAACAAGACTCTACCAGGGGAAATAATAATGCAGCATAATTGTCGGTAGTCAGGCCCATTGACTCTAGGGACCTAACATTAACCTCAATTCGATCATACAATAATGAAAGGGAAGGTTTCTCTGTCACTAGATTTATTATGTCCCTCACGTAAAGTTCTATCCATAGATCTTTTCGACCATAGTGGGCTTCTAACAACTGCACAGCCTTGCTATAATTCTCGGCAATTGACGTCAGAAAAGTTGGATGGCGCAGCCACGCGGCAGAATGTTGAAGCTGTAACATTGTGACTGGTGAGATTTATTTAGATGGTGAAGCATTGACGTCGTGATGGAAAAAGAAAGAAATTTGTCAAATTCGAGGAGATACTGCTCTGTATACGGTTGCAAATCGTATAAAACTGCTACAAAATATCTTCACTACTTTCCTGTACAAAAAGTTCAGAGAGAAAGATGGGCTTCGGCGCTGTCAATTGGAAAACGTGTTACATGTTACATGACAGTGTGCAGTCTGCATATTTGTGAAGACGACTTCTTTCCACCGGTACTGTTGATTATTGATAGTTATTGTCTCTAATTTGTATTCACATGGATTTAGCTACATCAAAAATACTGATAAACTTATAGCCTATTACTTCTGTGCCGTACAAAGAATGTAATCCGCTCTTCGTAAACTTATTTTAGGGGTTCTTCCGATTGACAATAGCCGAATGGTTAGAAAACTTAAGAAAAATGCTGTTCCTAGCCTTAATTTGCCAGAGAATTTATATTCTTGCCTTTGAACAGCAAGTATGTAGGTCATTGAAGTATGATTTGGCTTAAATTATGTTTTTGGCTATGATCTCCCTACTGTTGAATTTAGTTAATTAAAATGTAAAATCTTAGTTTTAAGTACCGGTTTGGTGACCCATCATCCCAGGCCGGCAACACCTATACTACTCAGGCAGATAGGTCACTTAGCCATAATAATGAAGTTATAGTGATGTTAAGTATACATATGCGGTAATGTAGCAGGAGACCGGATCGGCCTAGGCTATTCTAACTTTAATTAGTTCCCATTTCAGGGTTTTACAGTTTTGAGTGCGAATAGTTGGTTTGAAAGTTGTACAACAGTAAGGAGAGTGTGTTTTGTATAGGTTTTAATTGGTATTATGGTTTGTCGAGCTGAGGAGTGAATTTGGTTTGGCTTATAGTGTAGTTTTTGATCTGTTCCGTTTGCTTATGACAAGTTCAAATGGAGACTCCAGCTTTGTTAAATATCTGTATTTTAAATATTTAATTAAATATATTGATAAAGAGGATGTCTCCATTTTAACTTGCCTGTGGCAAGAGATTAATAAATTAACATTCCTTCCTTTGAACAGCAAGTATGTAGGTCAATATTTGCAATATTGAAGTATGATTTGAGCATCCCAAGTAACGCTTCTTTGAACCCAAAACATTCATGCAAATTCAGGGTTGCTTGATTCAATTTATTATCAGGGAGTCGTCCTTTGTGTTATGTGAGATATATATATTGTGAAATTAATAAAAACATAGATACCGCTAGGCTCCCAAGTACAGGCTTCATATATGTAACAGCAGACAGTAAATTAACTATCTACATGTGGGTAATATGTTTAACTGGTAGTAATTAGGCACTGCATTTAAATTGATTATAAAAATATTTCTATCAATGAAAGGAAATATGTAATATTTTGCCATCATAAATTAGAAGCCATAACAAACGCACACCCAATTACTTTACGTCACTATATCGCCGCCATATTGCAAACAGCTGACCGTAAGCTCCTCCCCCGTTTCGGACGTCAATAGGAGGAAAACCACTCACAAGATCATACGCCCTTGTTCCAGGAGTCATATATTCTTTTAGATAAAGAATCTTTTCTGCAGCATCCAGCTCAACACACTCGTGTATTCGCTTGAATTGGGCCCAAAATGATAACCAATGTTTAATATCTCCTGAGAACTTCATAAGCGACAACTTGGGTAATTTACTAATCACTTTACCCATTTGAGAAACACCAGTTCTTATGGAACGAGTGTCACACGGTATTTCACATTCGTATTTTTCGTACTTACACTTCACCGTTGTCCATTTATCTCGATATGTTTCGACTTCTTCATATTCCTTGTCTTCATCTTCACTGTTGCATTCACGTCCATGCCAAGCTTGATTTTCTCGTCAAGTGGAAACAGTCGATCGGCAATATCTTCGAGTAGTTTAAAACTAGTAAATATATCTTCCTGCTTCACATTTTTCTCCTTATCTTGTTCTGGAACGTGTTATAGGCTCTTGTGAACAAACGACGTAACTGTGCTCTTTCTCTTTGTAAAGCAGTCACTTCAGCCATGCTGATAGATTATGCTAGTCGAAATCAAACAGTTGTTGTGTACCTTAAGTTCTTATTTTACTTTCACTGCACGGAAATCAGTCCTGTCGATCGGTCGCCAAATGTTAACTCTAACCTTATTTTTAATATAAACACCGTGCAGTCATACCAGTACAGGTTCCATACTTTATTTTTCCTTTGTAACCAAGACAACATAACACATAAAACAATACCGTGTACATGATACCAATACCAAGAAATTAATTACTTTACCCTGACAGTATGCACAACTATCTTCATAAAAAAATTACCCCTTACAAAGCTTTTTATTCTTGTGCTCTTTTCTTATTACTCTACTATTTCAGGGTAATATGTCCGCGTGGACAAACCAAATCAAAACACTTGATACTCTTCTTTCATTATTTTTGTTACTGCAATAAGCCTTTCAAAATAAACTTTGCCATTCTTTCTTTTTTTTTAATCCCAACAAGCAGACACCAAAACAACACATCCATCACTCTTCCCAACAACCCTTACTACCTTCACATCTCAACATTCCGATCCTATTCTCCACAAGATAACCTCCATTCAGCATGGCATAAACAATCTATATCCAAACATCACCATAGTAACCTTGCCCTTAGACAAAGCCAATTGTCACCACAGCTCGACCACCTCCCTAAAATCTCTATGCCACAACACACAAGATTCTCTATGGTGCTCCACCAATAGGTGGCCATGGCTGGCAACCTGAAAACTAAAATAATACCAACCAAAAGAACACCAAAGGTGATCTCTGTAACCTAAAGTTCGGTTATACGCTTTTATACTTGTGGACACACTGTCCTTGTGCAAGGTTTGGGACTGATGTGTAACTATCTAACAGTCTGTTACTTCTTCAAGCAAAATTTTGTCTCCCGCAGAGATGTTGGTTCTTCAGTTTAGGGGCTGCGACAACGCGTTCATGTAAACCCGTGTACTTTGCGTGTGTGTAGAATCTGTCTAATATACGGTGTTAATTGTGATCACTGTATTAGTCTGTATTTCAGGTAAGGACTGCAGACTGTCAATTTCAAGTAGTAGTTCCTAATTGTGGTACCAAATACTACCATCAACAACACCTAGCTGTGAACTTGGCAACTTGATGCCACCGCAACCAGCAACTTGCAACGAACGTTGTAACTTCCCCTCGGAAGGAGAGCATACTGAGGGATTTTTAGCGCTCTTAGAAAATCTGACGACTTCAGCCGGCTTTGAACCCACGACCTTGGGCATAGAAGCTCAGTATGCTATCAGTTACTTCACCGAAGCCGCTTTCCACAGAGTCAGATGGAAAACTGAATGTGATCTCGTGCAATGGAGTTGTCATGGCAACCTCTGATCAATTTAGAAGCTTTGTCATGGTAACCTCTGATGGCTCTTGGCATTTTCTTATAATTCCGAAACCATTTTTCTCATCGCTTGGCGTAATGGTAGGTCAATATCAAAAATTCTTTCGGACAAACGTTTTAGGTAATTATTAGGGGAATATTGTCCATTTTGTACGGTTTTGATATTGTGCCTATTAAGAGAGATATGATTAATGTTTCCCAAAAAAACAAAACACTTTTGTTCCCACCCCTTAAGTCAATGGTTGGTGCTATCAAAAAACCTTTTAAACATAAATTTTTGGCACTTATCCGACACATAGTATGAACTTTGAATGGATTTGATATTTCACGTATTAAACTTAGAGAGTTATAGCGATATTTCACTTTTTTTAAGAAAAAAAGCCCCCCATTTTCACCCCCTTCGACCAATTTTGCCCATTAATAGGCCAGTCAAAAGTGACAATAAATACTCAAAACATGATGTATCTCTGATTTTTTTAGTATGTTGTTGGGACCCATTAGGGCTACGTATACCCAAGTTTGCAACTCTCAAAAAGTTGTGGAAAAAATTTTTACACACCAAAAACCGCAAAATATTTGGACTTGTTTCTGATTCTGCTCTATATCTCCTAATCCATGCATTCTTCGTCGAAAGCTATTCTATACATTTGTTAAGAGCATAGAATGTTTGACAAATTCAACCCAACCTGAGCTCTGTAGGTAAATTGGTTACCGAATTATGACACTCTGAAAAGAGCCCAGTTTTTTTTTCTTTTCAAAAATTGAAAATGTTAGATTTACACCTTTTTTGGACCAAAACTGCGTCGAAACCATTGATCCTACGGGTAGAACTTGCAGAATATAATTTGTAGGCCATTTAATTTGCTTTAAATTAAGCGCAGAGCGGGATCTGTAAGCCTCGTAGGTCTCTCTAAATCTCAAACAACCCATATAAGGTAAAATCCCATTTTTCCAGAAATGTTCCATGGCATTTCCTATCCTTAGTTTTTTTGTTTTGGTAATGAAAAAGAAGGCATATAATCATTTAAACAAATGGTGAAATGTATTTTAATATAATAATAATATAATAATATATATAATATGATATAATAAAATAATAATAAAATAAACATAAGAAATCAAAAGTACAGTAACTTAATCAATCAATCAATCAAATTAGACAAACTCGTCGCCTTGTTTTTGATGGCCCTGGGCCATCACTTTCGTTGCTCTCTTCAATAGGTAGGTCTTCCACTATTGGTGGCTAGTCGTCTTCGTCCCCTGTACGTAGGTACTCCAGTATTGGTGGATCGTCAAGGTTGTCTTGAAGCTCGTCGTCGTCCTCTTCAATGTTGATAAGGGCAGCGTTCTGGCAAGTTTCCCCAGGGCAGGTAGCACACATCATAGAGCATCTGAGCTCTGCTTACAGGCAAGTGCAGCCACCTCTGCACCCCTTCTTGCATTTGCAAGAGAGGAGTTTTAGGAGCCCTGCAGGGGCAGGAGCTTGCCAACTGGTAATGGGGATGAGTCCAGCCGAGGTCAATTCCCAACCCCAGTCGGTGACCTCTTTCTCCACCCCCAACCACTTTTGCACCCGGTGGTATGTGCGGTAGTGGTGATACGACGCAGCCTCTGGGGTTGGGAGAAAAACAGGCCAGATCCGCTTTGGTGTTGGCTGCTGTCTTCACAAAAGTACGGAAGCGTACATCGTTGAGGGTGTCTGTCGTTTGGTCTCCTCCATATAGCGCAACAAGGCACTTGTCACCGGCTGCTGCGACTTGTTGGTGTGTGGCATCTATCTGGAGGAAAACTCTTGCTTGGTCCACTAGGACTTGATTTTGTCTGAAGTGGCCCCACATTTTCGTCTTCCCCTGCCAGAAGAGGACAGAGGAGGTGTCACATCCAGTAAATGCATGGATGAAAAGTTCAAATCCAGGTGGTAGCTTCACTTCTCCTTGGTTGAATGAGCTGGTGGAAAATTGGACGCAAACCGCCTCGCCTCTACCACTCTTCTGGAAGTATACGTTCGTTTTAGTGGATCCTAGACCACAGAGGGGCACAAGCAAATCCACATCCTCTCCAAAGATGTTGACTTGGTCATTGGAGATATTTTTTTGCAGAGCAGTCACGACGATATCGCGGTCTGCGTCTTATTTTGAAATTCCTGTCTCAATCCCCTCGAGAGAAAATGTAGAACAGAGATGCTCAATGAGACGAACCTTGAGGGTCTGTGATGATGGTCGATGCGCCAAACACAATTTCCGCTGATGCTGCAGAATACCGTCGTGATCGCTCTGCAAATTTGGTGCTCTTTTGGGCGCCATCCTCAGGATACCCGTCGAAGACTACACACACATTTCTCCCAAAGTGTTTAAGTAGCTTGCTGTGATAGCCCGTGCCGAATCATTCCGATGCCACACGACTTTATGGAGGAGGTATCCTCCTTCGACGACAGCAAATGATTTTGCCTGCACACTGACGTTCTCTGTGGCTTGAGTGAAGCATAAAAAGCTGATTTGTGCCTTTACGCATCCCTTCGTTGGAAATGGAGCGAGCTCATATGTGAAGTGGGCCTTCAACTGTAGGTCTGACTGTTTCATGATACACATGCGCTGGAAGATGGTGAGTGGCTCGACATTGACTCTCTTCTTGTGGCTCTTGATAGAGGTGGTAGGCGTTGCCAAAGAGAGGACTTTTTCTTTCCTAGAGAAACTAACATTCCCAAACGTTTATGTGGGGCCCATCTCCAGTGCCACTGCTGATGGATATGAGTTTATCTATCGATGGGAACGGTGTATGGTTATTGAACCAGGCTTTCAGATTTTACACGTCAGAGGTATCTCGTGCAATTTGCGTAGGTCGCCTATCGACATGCTGTTCACTGTTGTGGAGGAAATATCCCAATACCCTTCTACCTCTTCACATATATTGAGATTTATACCATCCCGCCCGTCCAACGAGAGAGCACACTTGTAGAGATACCTCTGCCATGGGTTAGGCCACCCTGGCTCTTCATTGAACGCATCAATACCTGTTCAATTGTCAAGTCAGTCCACAGACCTAACCAACATTTGTCTAATCTGCGGATGAGCACTTTTCGCATAGAAGAAGTGTTCAGACGAGTGAAAGAACGGGGACCATTTGGCTGATTATTTGCAGGTGAAGGTTCCAATCTCCCATCCTTTCGGCTTCATGAGTAAGGTCATTCGATAGTAGAGTACCCAAAGATTTGCGGTCGAGCCTTCTTCTTCAAGTTTTTCAAGGGCGCTTTTGAATTTGGCAGTTACACTTTGTACATTTTCATTATCTTCTTGCAAACAGTATGAGTGACCTTTCAGTGCCGAGCAAGAGCCTCTCTGTCTCACGGGAGGTCATAGCTGCACTGAAAAAGGAATATGAATTATTAATTAGTTTGAAAAGTATACCATTGAGTTGAACCCAGCTAATTTGTGCATACTGGGGTGATTAGGGCTTTAAACATACCCATGTCAAAAGACAACTATCATAAGGAAATAAGAACCATTAAGCAAATAGCAAAGGAAAACAATTTCCCGCCAAGCAAAATAGACCAAATTATAGCCAAACATAAAAATAAAGATAAAACCATTCCCAAACCGGACAGTAATGAGAAAAAAATTGTGCGCTTCAACTATGTGAAATCAATACGGAACCATGATTGATTGTACGAATTCAACTATGTGAATACGAACACATATAAAATCACTAATCTTTTCAAAAAGCAAGGCATAAAAATAGCATTCTCAACGAATAATACAACCAGGAGGCACCTGCAAATTAGTAATCTAAATAAACAAGACCCGTATTCAAAGTCAGGGGTATATTCTATTACATGCCAAGACACTGGTTGTCAAGCTAATTACATTGAACAGAGTGGAAGGCGAGTAGACACACGTTATAATGAACATAGGAATGCGATAAGATACGGAACACATTCAGCCGTATGCGAACATGTGTGACAGGGGGCACAGCTTTACTAAAATCGAGACTGACCTAAAAATAATTCATCATGAATCGAAAGGCAGAGCTCTCGACATAAAGGAAGCAATCGAGATTCACATAGCCAAACGAAACAATCCCAACAATCTAAATGAACACACTTTTATGGAGAGTTCACCCCTTTTCACTCTACTAAAAAACACACCCTGTCGGAAACAAGACACAACTTAGCGATACAGCCAAGCTAGATAAAAAAGGGGCAAAATAGAGGTGGTTAATAGTTAAATGTTATCTAGATCGGGTGTACTATGTACTTTTTTCTGCAATAAACCTAGGCCGGTATGCGCGGCAGTATTAAAGGTGCCGGGACGTCTTCAATAGACCGGGCAGCCCTTAGTTCGAATGGCTTTTTAGTCCACGGATGGCGAAGACAGTTCCATGGTATTTAATAGTTGTAGATCTTCCTGTATTCAGTAACATACTTACTTATCTAGATTTGGCAACATCACACAAATATACATTGCACTGACCTCAGAAAGCACATAGGAACAAAGGGGGGAGAAAGGGAAAAACCAGTTTCGTCCAGCTAACGCCCGGGTTCAGTCGACCAAAACTGGTGCAAGAGTGAACACGAAACTGCTAGACGTTCCAGCCAGGGAGGCAACCGGATAAGTATCAGCCTGTATTATTACAGTATAACCATAGTTGATTTTTTATAACCATATAATCACCCCAAACAGACTTAACTCAGGATTTTTATCACCATTTTAGCATTTCACCTCACATTAGATATTATACTACATTTAGCATACACTGACAGTTGCATTACCAATACTGCAACTAAATAATTATACATATTGTAAATATTTTTCACCTGTATTCTCAAACATAGATGTTAAAGCCTAAGTGTAATGGATCTGATGATAATCGCTTGACGATCAAAACTGGTCATCCTAGTGTATTTATTAATCTCATGTCATTTATTTCAGGATTAGGGCATAACCCAGCTTTTTTTGGGTACATTCGTGTTGACCGACTGAAAAGCACCAAACCTTTGTTTACTTAAGCAACACTGAAAAATGGCTTCAAACCTCACAATATGTGGTGAGAGAGAGTCATTTTTGGTGTCTGCTAAATCCCAAATTTGGAGAAGATTGGACCATTTTTAGAAAAGTTACGACGTCAAGATTCGAACTAGTCCGGTTGCGAATACTGCTGGTACAATTTATTTTACGAGAGAGAAGAGTTGTCTTTGTGAATTTATTAATAAAAATTATTGATCTTAGTCGGCTAGGGGAAAACTTGCTGTGTTACAGCCAAACCAGTTTTTAATGAAACAGCGAGAGACAGGTCTGTACGTGCAAAGGGAGACATGGAAAGGGAAAACTTTGGCGAGATCGCGGCCGACCTGTACGAGTCATCACGGCTTGGCACGAGCCAGCACGAGGCTATTAGAACGAGTGTTGGAGAGGGTTGTCATGTAACCCGAAGAAACAATCTGATTTCCGAAGGGAATTATTACTTTAATTACAGATATTTGGAGAAGATATCTGCAGAAGTACCAGGTTCGATAGAGGAAATTATTGCACATTTTTCTACGTTTGGTAATTTAAGGAGGAGGTCCTTATTTGGCAGAGATATTTTTCGCCAGATTTGAGCAGGGTTTTTGAGCCCCAAATTTTGTTCAGGATGCCATCGGTGAAAGAGGGGAGATGATTCGTTTTTGAAATGTCTTGAAGTACAGACGTGTTTTTGAGCTCGCCAAGTTATAGTGAGCGTGAAGTCTACATTTTACCGTGATTGGAGGCGATATTCCGGCCAAATTCTTGAGAGCCGAGGAAAGCTAGTAGTGGAATTGAACATTGTTATATTGAAAGCGATCGTCTATTTAAATACACTGACCAGCACGAAAAACGCAACACACAATAAATGATGTGTAATTATCTATTTGATCAAAGTAACCTATTTTTTTAGACGGGGTATGTTATTGGCGTTGCTTTGCGAGTAAACAATGAAGTGTCTATTGTTGATTGCACTAGCCTCAATTTGGTTTTTCCCGCACAACCTGGAAAACAGATCTCTGGATGTGAGCCAATAATGAGTTCCCGCTCTTATAGCGCTTATTGCTGTACTTAGAATTGTTCCCATTTCAATCACATGTGTTCGCAGGTTTTTTCTGTGATTATCGTGATTAGCTTTCTGGAGCAAACCTGCCTTTAAGCCCTGAACAAGCTGCAAAAGCTGTTGCTTTGGTGGAAGATGGTCGCAGCATGCATTACGTTGCAGAAGTGTTGAGGACTACACCATCCACGATTTCCAGAACTGTATGAAGGCACAGGGAACCTGTAGGCTTTGCAAGGAGACCAGGAACAGGCTCGAGAAGAGCAAGATCGGAGAGAGATGACCGCTTCTTACAACTTCAAGTTCTCCACGACCGGCACACCACCGCCATTGAAGCACGAAATCGACTCCACCAAGTTCGAGAGGTCGGTGCTAGTGAGGGAACCATCCGAAGAAGATCAGAAGAAACCAATCTTCAATCCAGAAGATCAGTTACAGGCCCAGAACCCACCAGAGAACATCGAAAAGCTCGACTATGTTTCGCATGGGAACATCATGGCTGGACAGTACAACAATGGGAACAAGTGTTCACCAATGAGTCACGATTTGGCCTTTTCAGAGTGGTTCTGTGATGGTATGGGCAGGAATCCTTATGTTTGCAAGGACGGATTTGGTCTTCGTGGAGAACGGGAGCCTCACCGCACATGGATATGTGGAGGAAATCCTTCTGGAGCATGTTGTGCCTTTCGCTCCATTTATTGGTGATGATTCCACACTAATGCAAGACAATGCATGCCCACATGTTGCGAGGGTTCTTGGATGAAGCAGGGATTCATGCTATGGCTTGGCCTGCTCGAAGTCCTGATATGAATCCTATTGAGCACGTTTGGGACCGACTGGGCAGAAGAGCCCGTCAGTGCTATCCAGAGACCCTACAGGACCTACGGAATGCCCTCCTGGAAGATTGGGAGATGATTCCTCAACAGGACATTACAGCATTAATCAGAAGCATCCCAGAAAGGTTGAATGCCATCATTGGTGCAAGAGGTGGCAATACACGCTTTTGAAGATGCGAACAGAGGTCTCCGAGGTCTGTGAAGTAAAGTGAGAAGTGTATAAAATCAAAACAGAAGTGCATTACCTTTATGAACTTACTCAAATTTTTTACCTTGAAGTGTGCATCTCTGGCTTAATTTGTAAAATTTGTATAATCGTCATTTTTTTTCTATGTTAGACACCTACATGGGACTGTACTACAATATTTCATCATTATATAGTAGACTAGCAGACCCGTGCGAGAAATCTCGCATGTTCATAAACCACACTTTCTCCAATAGGTTTTGCAAATCGAACACTTCGTACAAAACTTGATATTCAAGAAATTAGAATGCAATTTGTCACTGATAATGTCATTTGTGTGCTAAGTGTGCTGTAACACTCACTGGTTATTCGATATTTATGAAATTATACGATTTGAGTACTCATTCCTTTGATTTTGATGTTTCTGAAATCCATGCAAATTGATAAAGGAAAGACCTCATAATGTTAATGACACGAAACGGGCGTCATAGAGACCGAAATGTGAAGTGGACATATATTATGGAGCGTATTTTCATACATTAACAGTATAAGCAAATCGCACACTTCGTACATTTTTTTAAAAGTCTTTTTTTAAATAAATTATTGATATTTATGGAATTAGAGTGCAATTCGTCACTGCCAATGTCTTATTCTCTTTCATTTGAAAGCTCATTTTCACGTTCGGTCGCTTATGAGTGCCGCAGGAGGGATCTATACTACTGAAATAATATATATGATTAGTGTCATAAATTTAAAATAAAGTTAAGTTTTTGTAAGAAATTGAAGTGTTGCTTTTTTCGTGCCGGTCAGTGTAATTCTTCAAATTATTGTGAAACTGTTTCGAACATTATTGTACATTTTTCTGTGGAAAGTGAAATTATTCAGCGACATATTTTTTCAAATCATCAACGATATAAAATATTCTCCAACATCAAAATTTATAAATACAAGGACATTATTGTTGAAATTTTACTTCAACAAAACTTGGAAAAACTAGTCTGCAATACACCATTTTGTAGACAATTGCAAAATCAAGGAAATTACACCAAAATTTATTTTGCAATTTGAAAATGGAACTTCAGAACTACGAGTTGAGGGGGAGAATATTAGAACTGTTTGAGAACGTGGAGATGAAGCGCTATACACTATGATATGGAAAGCTGAATGATTGGACATTGCAAGAATGAAAGGAGTGACTTAGAAATTCCTAAATTTAGTCAACAATAGAATTATTCGAGAGATCTTCAAGCGTCGCGGGAGAACTTTGACGGTGCATGTCTACCCAATGTCTGCAGTACTAGGGAGAACAAAACGTCATATTGAGTCGAGGCAGTCCCGGAATGAGGAGGGGAGGCGGCGACGTGCAACTCATTGCTGTTTCGCTATCCAGAGCAGGCGAATGAAGAGATGGTAACATAAACGCGGGAGCTGGATGAACGAGTCCTATATCCAGCAAACTCTACAGTGCTCCAACTTGGCCTGTCTCGTATCAGAGCTGATCATTACATATCACTCAGCCAAACCTGTTCAGATGGTCAACCCCAACTAGTTGCAATATTAATGTTTCATTGCATGAAACAAACCATAATGGAGTTAATTCGCTAGTTTGGTTCCATACTAAACTCCGTCCAAGCAATCTGCGAAGTGCCAGTGTGAAAACACGTAGTCTGCGCACTGGAGTAACTCGGCTGACTGGCCAATGAGGCGGGATGCCACTGAATAATAAGCGCAGGAGGGAGGCGCGACCTTGGCTTCAACCTACTCTCGCAATGGCTGGGCTGCCAAGCTCCACCCATAGCATTCTCTTTTCACTTCCTCTGTGTGACGTCGTGCGCAAACCTACTTCACAGATTCCGTGGATGAGGTATAGACATGCTGCCATGGCTTTGTCGAACTTGCTCGTTCAGCATGCTGACATGTTTGGTTTATCAGGTGTTTTATGGTTCCACATTTCTGAGGGACACCGGATCTTAGAAGCCAGATACTACTTTTCATTGACCTCGACCTGTTTTATCATCAGTCACCTCAAGAGGAAACATTTAGTTGGTTTTTTTTCAATGCATTCTTTGTCTCTAACAATGAACACTATGAATCAAGAAACTTTTTTATATGCATGATTTGTGTAGTCTCTCTAACTCCCATTCAAGCTGTGTGACTGCTCTACGTATTAGTGTGTGCTAATGTGTTTCTTAATTTGTTTTTTTATATTTAAGGGTTTTTAAATGTATTTATTAGGCTCATACCATTTCTCACTTTGGTTTCATGCACCGCAGATACATTACATCAACGCTATCATCTCATTTGTTACTTTAAGACTATTTTACGTCAAATGTTCGATGTCTTTGATCAGCTGTTTTTAGTGTTTATTATATCCAAGGCCGATGAAGGGAGCCAATGATGTATAGGCCCCGAAACATGTCCCATTAGATCAAATTGTGATCTGATTTCATAAATAAAATATTGATTAGGTGGAAACTCTCTATTTGTTAAAAATACTTAATGGGATGCTAAGTCATCCATCTAAAATCTAAAATACATCACTTAGAGCTCCATGCTGGGTTTTTTATCCAACATTCTCTCTCTCTCTCGATTCAAACCCAATGGTTTGAGCCTTACATTATGATGCAGTTATTAGTGGTAATACAGTTAATATACACTCACCGGCAAATAAAAAAACGTAACATTTGTATTTTTTAATTCTCATAATTTATTGCACTGGACTTATTCTTATGTAAAAATTATGCATAATTAATTGATTTTTAAACATTTGAAAACCACTCCTCATACAAAAACATGCTTCAAATAAAAAATCTGTTTAATTTTCTAGAATAAGAAAAAAGTGAAAATGACTTAAATTTTGAGTAAATTACATAGTCGTTTAAAAATGTTAATACGAGTTCCAAAATTTATCATTCCAGAATTAATCCATTCTTTTGGGGACTGACAAGAACAGAACACTTAAAAACGGGTATTTCCACCCCTAGCACGAATCACCTCGCACAAACTCTCTGCTATACTTGCGATGATTTGTGAAATGCTTTCCTCTGGGATGCGTTCCCACTCCTCATGCAGCATCACCCAAAGTTGCTGGAGAGCCTCAGGAGTACATTGCCGAACATTTCTGGCCAACATATCCCAAACATGTTCAATTGGATTGAGGTCAGGGCTCCTAGCTGGCCAGTCCAGTGCGTAGATTCCAACCACATGCAGGTAGGCCTACTGCTGGACACATCGGGCAGTGTGTGCTTGTGAATTGTTGTGCATCAGGCGAAATTCATCCCTGACAAATGGAGCAAATGGTACGACATGGTTTTCAAGGACTTCCTTGATGTACCGGTCAGCTGTGAGAGTCCCATTCTCAATTAGGTAAAGTTCATTCCTGGCATCCAAACTGGCCCAGGCCATGACAGAACTCCCGTCGAATACAGTCCTGGAGGAAAAAGTTACAGGAGATAACCTTTCTCCAATCCTCCTTCACACTCTTTCTCTTCCGTCAGGCGATCTGAGACCAAATCTCTTCTTGGCTGTGAAGAGAACGGCTTGCACAATACCTAAGTTTTAATTTTAAAAATCAAGTGTTGCTTTTGTTTTTGCCGGTGAGTGTATAACAGCAATCTTAGCAGTAATACAAGTACATCATAAACTTGGTCGTGGACTATGCAGACTGTGGCTAGCGCTTCGCTGCTTGGTCCTTGCCATCTCTACTATTCTCTGTACTCGTTGGCCTCAACACAGCCCAAGCTTAACCCTGACAGTGAAACTTTGGGCCATAAAGTTGAATTCTGATAATTGATTCACTTGAGGTGTGTTTAATTGAAATTTTGCGTGAATTCATTCTAGACCTGAGAAAGTTGCTATACGAGTTTTTCACCAGCTTATGTCTGATCAGAAGGTTAAAATCCACTTTATGTGCCACATACGAATGCAAGTTTTCAATACATTTTAAGGCATTTTCTTGGTTTCTAGGTCACCATGCCCAAAAACAAAGGAAAGCGTGATGATGATTCAACTTCTGATTCAGGTCCTGATGAGGTAAGTTGCACAATTTTAAATTTCTGTGCGAGTACAGATGCTGATCGATGTCTCAAATCCGCCAGATGTGGCCTTTTTTTAGAAAACAAATTCGAATCTTTTTTCTTTAAAAATAAAGTTTTACTGAGAACCTCCAAATGATCCGGATGTTTGGATGAATGACGCACAATTATTTGATGATTTTGTAAAATCTTTTAAGTGTTACACCACTAATTCAAGCAATGCAGACTAGACAATCTTTACATTTGTCTGAGAAGTGGCAATGTTTTTCAAGCTTTAAAAGTAAAAATAAAATGGTAGAGTGACATACCTGGGCAAGTACATGATAGGCTTTATCATTGCAGAGTAGGACATCACTAAAGAAACAAAAATTTCAGTTAAATAATTTTCACTGGCAGTGGAAGAAAAGACCTCTATGAATGTGCTCTGTTTGTAACCCTTCATGGTAGCTTATTTCAGAGACTTCCAAATCATATTTTAATCGTCCTCATGGGCAGGGAAAAGTCATTCATTGGAAGTTTGTCACTCATTCAGATGTTCACTCCTCAGTTACTTTGGAATCCCTGCAATCTTTGAGTGGTCATAAGAAATTCTTTGATTTAAATGACTGGTTCATAGCCATGCAGAGGATGATGTCGATGTCTCTCCAGTGACTGATTTTTCCATATAGATTTTCTAAATGAATGAATAAGACAGCAGAAAAACATAAATCTCTTCAGAAACATTATTATTGTTATTATTATTACGAGCACAAGTACAACTGTCATTACCAAAATAAATGTTACCGGTATTAAGATGATAGTGATTTGATAGTGTTTTGACATGGAAGCCAGAGAAGAATAAACCAAAGTTAATCTTTGAACAACTATGGTCTTTCAAACTAAATAACAAAGAATTTCATTACTTATAGTCAAAGTGACAAAGCCCGCTTCAAGAAAATAATAGACAACAAACAATACGAAATGCCTGCTAAAGAATTAAAAGGAAAAGCTACGATTTCCTTTAACATAATTGTGCATTGGGATCAAATATTTATTTTAAAATAATTGCTCAAGTAATCAGAAGGGGTATGACATTGAAATGATTGTCACTTGACAGTATTGCAATGAAAAGTATGTTCACTCTTGCTCTGCAAAATGGGAGATTCAACAGCGGTAGAGAGAGCTCTTTTCAAAGATTCTTCTGACTTGAAGAATCTTAAAATATACTCTGGTTCATTAAATTAATTACCTAATTTAGGGCATGTGATATCTGTTATGTCTCTGAAAACAACCAATTTAACAATAGCAACCTAATTAGGATTGTTCACTATTCGTTCAAGATTTTCTCAACATAGAATACTGTAGTTATTGACATTTCGGAATCATACAATTGAAATTCAACAAAAAATCTATGTTTTTAGCTCAATAGATGTAATAGATGGAGATACGGGAAAATAAAAAGTCATAGGACTAAAACAGTAGAGCTTTACAACTTGGATTGGCTGCCAAGTTTGGAGGCTGTAGATGTCCATTAAGCGTGGAAATAGCCCAAATCTAAAACTCTGGCTCTGTCTCAGGCAGGGGTTCTTAACCGATGAGTCACGACCTCCTGGGGGGGTTGCAGTATGTGTCTTGGGGGGTCGCGAGATATGGAATAAAAGTTTTAAAAAAAAGTTATTGCTGTAGTTTTTTTAAATTAAAAACAGAATACACTTACATTCTACTAAACGTTTATGTTTTTTTAAATTGTATAAATGAGAATCTTGAGCTTGTTTGGAATTGGCCAATTTTGGAATGTCTGGAATGATTTTTGTAACACACAAAACAATGTCATTTTCCAGTGTCTAACTCTTTCTTGATTTGTTTTTTAAATTCACCATAATGGAGAATCTGTTAAGTGAGTAATATTTCCTTTAGGTTTCCCGGTTCTTTGTAAGGTCTGACAGAAAGGATACATTCACCAACAGGCTCATTTGCTGGATCTACCTCCACGGGAGTTTTGGCTAGATTGCAGTCTACCATTCCAAAACATTTCTGGGCAATCAATTTTGATTCCCAGAAATTCCCTGAGATCTCCAAGATCAGTCATCTTGAATTCTGCCATGAGAGTCTTCTTACATTCCTGCAGAGCTACAGATGAACTAGCTACTACAATATCATCAACATAAAGGAGTAGGATAATAACAAGTGTGTAATGAAAATAGACATTTATCATATTCTGATTGCCTGAAACCATGCTTCTGAATGAAATCGTTGAATCTAGAGTTCCACTCCTTTGGGGCCTGCTTCAATCCGTAGTTGGTTTTGTTCAGCTTGCAAACGGAACCAGAGGTGGAGTTGACTCTTTCTCAAATCGCTCTGGTTGAGTCGTGTAGATTTCTTCTTTGATGCTGCAGTGAAGGAAAGCGTTCTTCACATCAAGTTGTTGATTAAGCAATCCATGATGATTAAATACTGAAAACAATACTCTCACAGTCACTAGGCGGGCCACTGGTGCATACGTCTCAAAATAGTCAAAGCCCCGTTTTTGCGAACAGCCTTTAATGACAAGGCAGGCTTTATGCTTTTCTTATACTTACCAGTTGCATCATGTTTGAAACACCCACCTGTTGTTGATTGCCTTCTTCCCAGGTGGCAACATTGCCGTGTCCAGGTTTTATTTCCATGCAGTGCATTCATCTCTTCTTGAACTGCTTTCCTCCATTCTGTAGCGTCAGGTCTACCTTCAATGTCCTTGACAGATTCAGGAACATCATCTACTACTGCACCTATAGCTAGTTCGCTTCGGGTAACCTCATAATCATCCAGATACTGCGGTCTCTTCCTCAATCGAGTTCCACGCCTCCGTTCTTCTGTAGGTGTGTCATTGGCTTCCAGATCTTTCCCTGATCTTGGCAATCTTCAGGAATTGGATCTTCCATGGTACCTTCTTCCTTTGAAATAGGCTTCTTATTAGTTTCACAGTGTGATGGATCAATATCTATAAACCTTTTCTTTTCACCTGGAGAACTCTCATAAAAATGACATCTTTCCCTTCAATAATTTCTTGTGTGACAGGACACTAAAATCTATAACCATTATGACAGTACCCAACCAAGTCGAGTTTCCTCGATCGACTTTCAAATTTTCCTCCACTAAGTTGTTTGGGAATATGAAGGTAAGCTGGTGAACCAAATACCCTGATCTTGCTGACATCAGGTTTATGCCCATACCAGAGAGTTGCTGGGACATAGTCTGATAAGGCATTAGTAGTGCTCCTGTTGATAAGGTACACTGCTGCGCTTACTGCTTCAGTCCAAAGATTCTTCTGTAGTCCTGAGCTCAACAGCATACATCTTGCTTTGTCCAGAATAGTTCTGTTGAGCCTTTCAGCTACACCGTTTCGCTCAGGTGTGTAGCTTATGATTTATTACAACTGTATTCCTTTCTCTTGAAAGAAAGTCTTCAGCTCGTTTGAGGTGTACACCCCACCTCGGATCACACCTGAAGCGACTTATTTTGCTCTTGAAATGAGCGGTTGTCCTCGCTTCATAGATCATGATGTAGTCCAATGCTTCACTCTCTTTTCTAGAGGATTACAGCTGCAAAATGTATGAAGTTATCCTTTAGAGTTATGTGCCTTTTTCCATTATATGACTCCGGTGTAATTAGGCCGAACAGGTCACTGTGGATTAGTTCCAGTGGCCTCTGTGCTCTTTTTCTTGTTTGGTTGTGTGGCAGCTTGCACATTTTTCCTTTACAGCATATTTCACACACTTCCTTCACCCTAGTTTCTTTCATACCATCCCAGGATTTGCAGTTCCTGAAGCCCTGCCTTACTTGTGTGACCAAATTTTCTATGCCACAAGTCCTTTCTTCCAAGTGTTAGGCATGCAATTTCCTTCCTGGTATGGAGTGTTAGCCTGTACAACTTGTTGATCCGATCTTCAACTGCAATCACATAATTTCCTTTCATTATTAGTGCCTTTCCATCTTCAAAATCCCCCTGTGGGTGGGGGGGTTTAGAATACACCCACGGTATCCCCTGCCTGTCGTAAGAGGCGACTAAAAGGGGGGACCTGGGCTATACTTTCAGGACTCCGCGTTGGTTTGTGAATTGGACCCCCAGTGGGTGGGAGGAAGCGAATACATCCACGGTAATCCCTGCCATTTAAAAGGTGACAAAAAGGATTTCTTGGATCGGTCCCCTATCGAGGGTTTGACAGTCAGCTATAAAAGACATACATCCGTGCGGTATAACTCTCATTAGGTTATATCGCACTTCTTTCCGTTAATGCTTTCAGGGTCTGGCAACCAAAATTACCTTACGTGCGTGCTGTTAGGGGATGGGCCACTTACGCTCGAAGGCCTGTCCGGTCTTGGCCACGCCGACAGGTGGGTGCGCCATGTACCCGTGCAGTAGTATCCGCCTGACTACGCAGGTTCCCGCACAGCCGAATGTCAGAGCTGTAAAATCCAGTATATGGCAAGGGGTACATGCCCATACGGCATTGTAAAACATCGGACCCCCGGGCAATGCCTTCCAAGCTAGGCGGGCCTTGCCCTGGCTGGGTAGCGCCTACTGTGACGGCCCGTGATCGGATGTCGGTGGCATTCGGGGAGGATGATCTGGCCATGGGTTCTAAAAGAAAAATCGCCAAACAGGGTGGTCCTACACCCAAGTCTTTAACATTTGATTCCCTACGGGGATCAACCCCTTGGGAACAATCTGTGCGTGAAAATCTGGGTGCTAACACCCCCAAGTTTCTGGTAGCTACCAGAACAGATGGGGGTGATTTCAAGCTGGTAAAGAGTATTTTGTTTTCTCGCCACATAGAAGGTGTCTATGGTGGGCTTCAGAAAGTACAAAAGATGAGGAACGGTAGCTTGTTGCTCAAGACTAGGACTGGTGAGCAAGTTGAACAACTTCTGAAATGTGACCACTTTGGTGATATCCCTGTCAAAGTGGAAAAGCACACGTCTCTGAATCTGGTCCGAGGAGTCATTTTCCACCGGTACCTGATTCTGAACACTGACGAGGAGCTCAAGGAGGATATGCAGCACCGTCACGTGACTGATGTCCGGCGCATTACGCACAAGGTCAATGGTCAAATCGTGGATACTGGTGCTTTCATTATTTCCTTTGAGCTTTCGGTGTGACGTACGGCATTATATCCCTCCACCAATGAGGTGTTATAAGTGCCAGAAGTTTGGGCACATGTTATCCCGATGCTCGAGCTCTGCAATCTGCGGAACATGCGGTAAGGTACCCCACGAAGCGGAAGAGTGCACCACACCATATCAGTGCACTAATTGCCCTGGATTTCATTCTCCTCGGGACAGGAACTGCCCTGTCTTCCTGAGTGAGAAGAAAATCCAGGAGATCAAAACCCTGGATGGTCTCGCCTACCAGGAGGCCCGCAAGAAGTACCATACCACGATTTCGCCTTCTCCCAATATTGATTATAGAGCTATAATACCAAATTTGGTCCCGGCTACCTCATCTTTTGTCTCAGCTGTGAAATCTTCCAATGTACCACTGCCATCTACATCTCTATCTACACCCCAGAATCGGAAAGAGAGCCCGAAGGTGACTTCAACCCCACCTTCGGCCCCAAAGAAGGCTGTGCGAGCGAAGGCTGCTCCGCCCGCACAGCAGGGGAGGAAGTTGAAGACTTCCTGCCCACCCAAATGGTCGGCGAAAGCCGCGCCGAAACCGGCGGAGGCGGCATTGTCGACCAGGGTCAGGAATTCGTCTCCTGACCCGTCTAAATATCTTAAAGAGGCGGGGAAGCAGGGAGCCCGCACAACGCATTCCCTTTCTCCTCCCATAAAGGGGAAGCCATCCGCCCAACCAGCTGCGGATGCTTCTGCGCCTGGGGACGTTTTGGTCCCCAGATCTGCGCACTCCCCACGGAGATCCACCCGCCGCCGAACTGCGTCTAGGAAATCTTCCGCTGAGTCGATTCACTCCACGACCTCGCCTGAGGACATGAAGATTATGATCGACGTAGTGGATGATGATCCTCCAGAGGTTAAGTTGTAGCTTGCTGCTCCAACTTATTCCCTAGTTTATAAGTTCACACTATGGCACTGTTACAGTGGAATTGTAACAGTTATGACAGTCATTTGACAGAGCTCCGTCAGATCATTGCACAATACGCAGCGAGTATAGTCCGCCTACAGGAAACAAACCTCAGACCTGATCACGAGACTGTTCTGAGAGGTTTCCGACTATACTCTAAAGAACGACAAGACGCCGCCCGGGCTTCCGGGGGCGTTTGTACATTCGTTCGCTCTGTCTGCTATAGTGAAGAGTTTCCACTCGCCACTCCTCTGGAAGCTATTGCAGTTCGCGTGTCCTTGCCTGTTATGACAACTGTTTGTAACGTGTACCTTCCACCGAACCAGCCACTTGATATTAATGATGTCTCTGATCTTGTTGATCAACTTCCAGTCCTTTTCCTAATCGTGGGTGATTCCAACTTGCATCACCCCCAATGGGGATCACCATTTTCCTGCCCCAGAGGAAGGGACGTGGAGGGCTTAATTCAAGGGTTGGATTTATCTCTATTAAATACAGGGGAAGCTACACATTTTAGCTTATCGCACGGCACGTACTCACTCACACATTGACTTGAGTGTGTGTAGCCGTGCGCTGGTCCCCCTATTTGGTTGGTATGTACACGATGACCTCTGTGACAGTGACCATTTCCCGATCGTTCTCACACTTCTGAACCAGAAGCCCATGGAGTTTCCCAGTCATTGGGTACTTAAGCGGGCAAATTGGCCCTCATTTCAAGAACGAGCTGTGTTTGTTGATCTTGGTTGCCGGAGCGTCGATGACGAGGTACAGCACATCACCGATGTGCTTCTTGCTGCCGCCGCCGAGTCCATTCCATCCTTTTCTGGGACTTCTCGCCACAAACTCGTCCCTTGGTGGACAGAGGATATTGCAGCGGCAATAAGACACCGTCGTCGAGCTCATAAGCACTACCGTTGGCGTCCAAGTATGGCCAATTTGGTGGCGTTTAAGAAATTTAGTGCCAAGGCACGGTTTCTTATCCGCCAGAGTAAGAAAGAATCATGGGAACGGTATGTGTCGTCTATCACGGCACATACCCCCTCCTCTCAAGTGTGGACTAAACTACGACGCATTTCGGGCATTCAGACATCTTCTACTGTACCGGGAATTTCCATTGATAATGAATTGGTTACAGATCCTTACTGCGTTGCAAACCATCTCGCATCTTATTTTGCGGATATATCCGGTTCCGATAACTATGATCCTGCCTTCATGGCCCTGAAGCGCGAGGCAGAACGTTTCCAGCTCGGTTTTGGTTCCAGCGCTTCGGAGGAGTAGAACGTGCCCTTTATGGAGTGGGAACTCCGTGGAGCGCTGGCGCTCTGCAGGGACACGTCTCCCGGCCCGGATAATATTCACAACCTGATGCTTAAGCGCCTTAACGATGAGAGCATTCGTTATTTGCTCAAGGTGTTGAATCGTATCTGGTTGGATGGTGTGTTTCCAGCGCAATGGCAGGAAGGTATCATTATACCTATCCTGAAACCCGATAAGGATCCCAATTTGACAGGGAGTTACAGACCTATTTGTCCCACAAACGGTCTGTGCAATCTCTTTGAGAGGATGGTCAATCTGCGCCTGGTGTGGGTCCTGGAGAAACGAGGACTCCTGTCAGAATACCAGTGTGGTTTCAGGGCGTCACGGTGTACCAACGGCCATCTGGTACGCCTGGAAACCGCCATACAGGACGCTTTTCTTCGGAGACAGCACCTAGTCGCTGTTTTCTTTGACCTCTTGGTGTTACGGCATCCTCTCTACCCTGCATCAATGGAAATTCTGAGGTAACATGCTGGTTTTTATTGCGAATTTTCTGTCCCTTCACCTATTCCATGTCCGAATAGGGGACATATTCGCAATATCATATACAGGAAAACGGAGTCCAACAGGGATCGGTGCTTGGCGTAACATTATTTGCGATTGCCATAAACTGTATAGTCGCTGCTGCTGGTCCAGCAGTGGTACCGTCGCTATATGTAGACGACTTCGTTCTACATTATAGTGCGCAAAATATGGCGGTCGCTGAACGACAGCTACAACAAGCTATTCGGAGAGTGGAACGCTGGACACTAGAGCATGGCTTTCGGTTCTCAACCGCTAAGACCTCGGTTGTCCATTTCTGCCGAAAGCGCACTCTCCATCCTGATCCTGAGCTTTATCTGGGCGATGTAGCTTTGCCTGTTGTTGCTACGTACCGGTTCCTTGGGCTCGTTTTCGATCAGAAATTGACGTGGGAACCACACGTGTGGTGTTTAAAAACTGCCTGTGCTAAGAAACTCAACATGTTGCGGTTTCTTAGCGGCACATCGTGGGGGTGAACCGCGCAGTGCTCCTACGTTTTTATAAGGCACTGATTTTATCTAGATTAGATTATGGCAGTGTAGCATATGGTTCGGCCCGTAAGTCAGTGCTTGTTAAACTGGACAGTGTCCACCACGGCGGTGTGCGGCTGGCGATGGGTGCCTTTCGGCCGAGCCCAGTCGTCAGCTTGCTCGCCGAGGCTGGCGTACCTCCTTTACACCTGAGGCGCCATCAAGTACTGCTGACCTATGCTGCAACTATTCGACAGTGCCACTTCATCCAAGCTATCCATGTTTGTTTACCAATCCGAATCGCCGGCTGTATGATGCGCTTCCCCGAGCCACTCGGCCGGCGGGGATTCGCTTGGATGACTTATGCCGTCAGTTCCGATTTCCCTCTGTGTCCTGTATCGTCCGAGTACCTAACAAGCCCCCCCCCCGTGGATGGTCTCTCGCCCTGATAGCATCCTGGATCTGCACACCGGCCCCAAGTCGGACACGGACTCCTCCGTCCATCGGAGGCTGTTCCAGTCCGTGGTATCCGGGATCAGGGCTTCTATTCACAGACAGTTCGAGGGTAAACGAGAAAGTAGGTTGTGCATTTGTGGTTGAGGATCGTCGGTTTCTCTTTTCAGTTCCCGAGGCCCGTGGCGTGTACACAGCGGAGCTCTATGCCATCTTAGAGGCTCTGCGGTACACGTTATCAGACGATCACCAGCACTTTCTTGTGTGTACTGACTCTCTTAGTGCACTGCAATCGATCGATGTGTTTCCTGAAGCACCTGTTGGTCCAGCGTGTGCTCGTCAGTGCGTGTAACGCTGAAACCTGGGTGACCTTTGTGTGGCTTGCTAGCCACATGGGTATTGCGGGAAACGAGCTTGCTGATCAGGCAGCGAGAGAGGCAGTCGTACTGCCCTCGCTACCGTATAAGGTGCCTGCTAGTGATGTGCGTTCTCAGTTGCGGCATTCGATCTTGTCGCATTGGGAGGAAGCGTGGCGTGCCACGCCTCCACCCAACAAACTGAGGGGCATCAAGGAGACAACGAAGGTGTGGAAATCTTCCTTCCGATCTCTTCAGAAGGAAGCTGTGGTACTCTGTCGACTCCGGATTGGCCATGGGATTGCTACGCACTCCCATTTGCTAACGAGAGAAGACCTCCCTGTGTTTACTTGCGGCGCCCACCTAACCGTGGCACACATTCTCTTGGAGTGTGTGGATCTGGCCGATCTGCGAAGGACTCTTAAACTGCCTAACACCCTGTCCCTTATTCTCCGTGATGACTGGCCGGCAGCAGACCTCGTCATCCGGTTCATGAGGGAGAGTGGTTACTTTTTCAAGTTTTAATGTTAGTTAAGACTTTTAATTCAGGCTAAGTCTGTTTTATGTTTTTTATTACGTTCATCTATTTTATTGTTTACTATGCCTTATTTGTTTTATTGTTTTTACCACCCCCTTTTACTATTTTTATTCAAATAATTGTTGGGGCTCACTGTCTGTTTTATAAACACCATTTTTGTTTCATCCAGGACAGTGAGCTGTTTTTATCTTCATCCTTTCATTTCATGCCATTTCATTTCATTAGGGACCGATAACCTCGATGTTAGGCCCCTTAAAACAACAATTATCATCATCAACCATCTTCAAAAATGTTTGTGCATCCACTCATTTCCAGTCTTCTCACAGACAGCAAATTTATTTCCAAATCTGGAATGTTCACAGTATTCCATGTTCCGTCGACCAATGCAAAAAGTTTCAAGTTTCCTTTTTGTGTTGATGTGACTGAGTGCCCTGCTTTTGCCACTTTAACCTTTTCACTGCTAATATTGTGAGAGACTAACAAACCCCTCCATGCTGAATACATTTTTAATAGTATGTTATTCAGATGAAGTTGCCGACGAGATATCTCGGGCGCAGCAAGGATGTGACGTTCTACCACACCCGAGATATCTCGGGCGTAGCAGTGTAAAGGTTAATCTTTACACATGTCTGAAAGAAATCAGATTGATTAATCATGTGCTATGAAGCTCCAGAATCAAGCTACCATACCACATCACTTCCAGCCTTATTCTTTCTTGAGTCTGTTACATCAGATAAAGCTGAGAAACAGAATTCCTCTTCTTCCTCTTGAGTGACATTGGCAGCACCATCCCTGAAAACTTTGTAGGCTGCCGAGGAGTGTTACGTGGGCTGGGACAGTCTCTCCATAAATGACCACTGCCCCCACAGTTGTGGCACTTGTAAGAATGTGAATCTGTTTTCCTCCATTCTTTACTTGTTCTGGTTGAGTAAAGAAAGCAGTTGTTTACTCATTCCTCTGTGGTTTCTGTTTTCCTTGGAGATTCCTTTTAGATTCTTCATCCGAAAGTCTATTTTGGACAAAAGGAAGGGTTAAGTCCTCACCGTTTGCTGACATGGTTCCAATAGAGGTTACAACCATACTATAGTCAGTTGGCATGGTCAATAACAAATGACAAATCACATCTATCTCATCAGTATTTGCTCCAGCAGATTTAAGTTCTCGAATTTGTCTGTCAAACTTCAGAAAGTGATTTTCCAAAGTCTCTGTAGCAGGGTTATGTCGCATTGCAAGCAACGCTTTTCTTGCCTGAAGTTGACAGGCAATTCCTTTCCTTTGAAAAGTGTCTGCTAAAGTTTTCCATACCTTCAAGGTCTGCAATATTCAAATCACTTGTGACGTAATGGGTGTTAGAGATAGCCACCATCTACCACGCACACAGATGGTATAGAAGAGCCTCGTTCTCGACAGAACGGAGGAAAGCTCCCACATGTGCGCAGCATGCGGACTGCCACTCTGAGGGACGCGTGGACCCTTTACTCGTGTCGAGTGTACTCGCATTATGAACTATATGGAGGTCAACTATGAAATGAATACACATGTTTCATGTAATGGTCAAAAACCAAAAGATAAATTTAATATAAAAGAAACAGTCACAGGAATTTCAAAAGGGGAATGTGAGGATCGCATGATATGGAGTATGGAGATGATTTCGGGGCTCAAAATAAAATACAACTTATCAAAGGTTAACACGAGTATAAACATCAATCAAAGAATATAAAAAGGAGAAGATATGGAAATAGAGATGACCTGAGGCACTGACATCGTAGAGGGTTGGAGATCGTTCGGTAATCAACTCAATTTAAAGAAAAGGGGCAGTTAAGTGTATTAATAAATTAACAATAATAAAAAAAATAGTACCGTCATTCCACCACAGGCTAACTACAGGAAAGTAGTTGGAAGAAATATTGTGAGAAACTTATTTTATCATATATCCCATGAACTGTCCAACCAGCCACCCTTAATACGATGTATGTCACTTCATAAATAACAACCCACTATAAGCATGAAACAGCACGAGAAACAAACCATCTTAACAGGGAATATTACAATAACAACCCGAACTTCACTAAAAACATGACATGACGTGACATACCCGGCCTTAAAAGAAATATAGATCAGTTCACCGTTAACCACGAAAATGACAAGACTACAAGGAACTATCCAAAATATAAAACAGAAATTACTTCATAAACTTCCAGAATAGAACTTCTTCTCGAATGAAAGCACGAGATTCAATATTCTATCAAGGGATGAAATGTGGATAGAGATCAGCCTCCGAAAAACATGAAATCCATACAACACATCATCCAATGAAAGACATATCGATACATCTCAATAACTCGGCAAAGTCACACACTGTTTCTTGACTGGATGCAAAACAAAACGCAAACAATCAATTACAATGACCCACTGCTCAGTCAAGACCCATATTAATCAAATAACATTTACCCACCCGCAAATAATGAAGAAAAACACGAGCTTATAATGGAATTTCAAGGGGAATACGTAGTCCTAAATCACTTACCCTAAACACAACATAACACCGATCTATCCATCCATAGATCCAAACAATATAACACCAATCTATCCATCCATAGATCCAAACAATACAACAACATAACACCAATCTATCCATCCATAGATCCACCTACAATAAAAACAACTCCCCAGGGTAACGCCCGAAGTCACTAGGTATTCTCTCTTAAAATTCCATTATCTGGCATATCGAAACGTCAACACACGCGAAGAGAATATACAATACAAATACAGAAAACAAACAAGAACCCTTAAGACATTAAAACCCTTTAAAGCAAGCAACGCGATCCCCCGCTACGCATGTATATTATAAACAGCCAAGGACATAAATAAGTTGAAAGGTTAACCACAAAAATAAATTGTACGATCTCCAACCTAGTTTCTACATTATAGGAAGGGACACGTTAGCACTGAAAGTTGGAGGCATGTTTTAGTAACTAACTTCTTCTTCTTGTATTTTCATGCATGATGATACTTAATAACCAAATATTAATGAGATCAAACTTATCGATTCCGGAGACGTTACGATGTTCATAGACGACAGCTTCAAATACCTATACATGCTCAAACTGATCTCTTCCAAATTAACACGACGAATACAGAGACACAACCGAGAACGGTTCAATTACAACACGACAAATTTCAAACTTCGTTTCGAAACCTATCAAAAGATATAATATTGATTCAGTCATCATTTACGTCTCTCTTCTTTTTATATTAACAATTCCCGACATATGTATTGTTATGGCAAGTTCCTTTGGTCAAGATGACATTCTCTTTGCAGGCGCTTTTCATTTTACGAGAGATCTCCAAAGATTACAAACGTTTGTAAGTAGCATCTGCTATTTTGTCGAAAATTTTAAAAAAATCCTTCGCTTACAGACTAAAACCTGCAAGTTTGCCAAATTTCTAGCTCATCTGGAGATAGGTTAGAATTTGTATACATACGACTGTGTAGATATATGATATGAAGATTTGTACTTACTTCACACATTCTTGACACATTTATGGGATAATCATGAAATTTTCCATGCATGTGGTAGTTGAATGCACCTAAATGCTTGCCAAATTTCTTGATCTTTGCTGCCCTACAAGTTGACCATGGAAAAATGAAAAGAATATGTGAAGAAGTACCAAAAATGACTCAAAATCTATATTTTTACCATAATCTGAGTTGTAATAGATGGAGGTAAGGCAAAATGTTATTGGACCAAAATTGTAGAGCTTTACAACTTGAATTGGTTTGCAAAGTTTGGAGGCTGTAGCTGCCCATCAAGTGTGGCAAAAAAAAACCAACTTAAAAACATGCTGAAGAAAGCAGATATCTGTCCAAATCTGATCCTTTTAGTGCAATCCACTTTTAGATTAGTTTTATTGTTTAGCAGAAATAGACTTCCAAAGTTGTGACCACCAACAGCAGGGATTTTTAATTTTTTATTATTATTATTATTATCATATTAGAAATGGTTCTAGAACCAACGTAGGGGTTAAAATATGGTTTCGTTGGGGACTTTCAGAGGTTAGTTTCTCACATCATTGAGGCTCTCAAAATTGTCTTGTTCCACGATAATTTTGATATTTCGCCTGCTTTCTTCAGCATGTTTTTAAGTTGTTTTTTTTTTTTTGCCACACTAGGTCATTTCCCCCTTATAAGAGAGGTACGGTGTTAAGTTATATAAATGATTGGTGCCTTGCCCGAGTTGGATAGCCCTACTAAATTTTACGTTGATACATCCAGTCGTTCTAGAGTTATAAGCATGTAAACAGACTGTCAAAAAATTTATTTCTGCATGGATTCATCAAAAATAGTCTGAAACCCTGTGTAAATATACATATATATATATATATATATATATATAGAGAGAGAGAGAGTTATTTCTTTTATTATTATTATTCTTACGGTACAATATGAGACTATCAATCTGAAGACTTTGTTTTGTAAAATATGTGATCTAGTGATGGACTTTGAAACTGACTTAATTACGACGTATATAACCGGATCGTTGCTAAGCGCTTTTGTTTCGAAATTTAAACCTTGAGGCACTGAACTTGCCCGGTTTTGTTTTGAGATTCGAGAACCAACATCAAGAAGAGAGATTGTCGTCATTACAGCATAAATGGACCACCATGTCATGAATTTTTCCTTACTTTCAGTTTCCATAATTCAGTTGATCCCTGTTCCTTTAGTATGCCATCCTGACCTGTATCGTTTGAAACCGGTTGAAATTGGTTTAAAATAATGTGTTTACATCTCAATATTCTGCAGCGAGAGAAGTTCTGTAACATCAACAGACCAGACCTTGGATCTGGGTCTGATTACCTACTGCTTCCATGGTTCTCAGCTTAGCAATTTATATATCTGCTCTGGTGTACTGTCACGTTAATGGTGAAATGTTATCCCTGTGATAGCCTTTTCTACGACATCCTTAATCCTTGTTGTATGTGCATCGAAATCGATCTTTATATTGCATGAGGCAAAAACTCCCCCTAGGATCCTGCCTCCCACCAGGGACCCCCGGGTTCAATTCCTGGCTCCGTCAGGGATTTTAGAAACTGACATGAGGGCTGGAACGGGGTGCACTCACCCTTGTGAAAACAATTGAGCAGCTGTCTGACAGTGAGGCAGCGCCTCGGCCGTGGGGACCCGATGCGCTGACCACGCGTTACCCCTTAATTTGCTGGCCAAATGGCTGGGCGGCAGTTGCTTGGTAGGCCTAGGCTCTTCAGGGATGTTGTGCCATGGAGTTTTAAAATAGTTTGGCTCAGTCGATCTAAAATTGCAGTCTCTCCCTCCATGATCATCAGGTCATGATCATATGTTTTTATTTTATTTTATTTTTTTGTCTTTTTTTACGGGTATCAGTTTCTAGATCAGGGGTTTCCAACCTGGGGGGCGTGAGGCTTTATCAAGGGGGGCGTGAAGTGATTTCCGAGTTAAGTTTTTTTAACTCTAATATTACAATTTTGTAAAATAAACTTTTATTTGAATCTCTCCAAGTGATTGTCGCACCAAGGCAATCGTTCAAAAGCACTGGTAATTGCCAACTGTCGGCACAAACCTCTGCGGAGCCGCGAGGTTGGAGGTGAAATAAGGAATTTACTGTGTTGTAAGGAGAAAAATCATGCCAATTGTATCGTCTCGTTGGCATATCTTTGTGATTTCTTTGAAGCTTTGAACAGTTTGAACTTGAAGCTCCAAGGCAATAACTCTAATATTATTCATTCCTGGAAAAATTACAGTTATGGAAATGCCGGAAAATGAACTTGATCGTAATTAACTTAGGTGCAAATTCAGTCACATTCGGATTCCCTGTCACAACTTCTACTTTCCTGATATCTCGTCAGAAGAATGGTCCTGGATGTTAACAAGAAATTTGTTTGCCATTGACATTGAAGCACTGCCAGCACAGCTTCAAGAAGAAGCCATAGATTTGAAGTGTGAATCAAAGCTAAAAATGATTCTAAAATATTAGGACTGGGTGACCTTTCGGTAAACTGTCATGCAGTGTATCCTGTAATAGCCAAATTTGCATAGCGTATCATTGTCCCATTTTCAAAGACATATTTATGCGAGTCAGGATTTTCAACGCTGAGTGTCATAGAAACAAAGCCGCACTGTCGGCTTGATGTTGCAAGTGATCTCCGCTGTGCGCTGTCAAATATCAAACCAAACGTACCGAATCTTACCAAGAGAAAACAGTGTCAACCCTCTCAATGACATTTGTTGACATTTGTTTTAAAAGTGTATTCTTTGTATTGTGCTAAAATGAAGTTGGTATGTAATAGATAGGCCTATTCCATTATGTAGTGTTATTAGGTTAGGTCTATATCCTCCGCGAAAATCGAAGAGGTTATAGAAGCGATAGGGGTGGGGGGATAAACTCCCATGGTTGGGAACCACTCTTCTAGATCATGTTTTACTGTAAAACCCCTTCCCCTGTCAAACCTATCATTTTCATCCTCCATATCAAATGCCCATCACCTTTTGCCCATTTTTTTAAACTTTATTCTTGTATTGACATTTTTATTTCAGTATTTATTATAATTATAACCTTTGGACTTTTGACCATTTGGGAATTGTATTATTTCAGTAATTATAACTTGAGTACCTGGTATTGGTATAACCTTGTTCATTTTTTCGAACCATGGACCTGTCGGTAGGGTCAGGTTGCTGTCACAATTCATCATCAGCTTCTAAAGGCTAAAAGCCTTGTCGTTGCAGCCATTTCTTACAACTTCAGCAGGTCTCTTCATGTGGGTATACGAGTCACATTCTATTTCCTTGACAATGTTCTTGAGATACGATTTTCATGGTCAACCTCTTGTTTTTTTTACCCCCCAAAATGCTTCCTTAAAAAATTACCTGGCCGAGAGTGTCATGTCTGAGTATGTGTCCCGTGAATTTTGCTTTCCTTTTCTTGATGGTGTTCAACAGGCATCGATACTCCTGAATTTGGTTCAGAACAAGCTTATTTGTCTTTCTCTCCATCCAGCTTGTTTGGGTCATTCGTCTCCATTTCAGCTGCCTCAAGTTTTGTTTCTTCTCTTTTCCCAAATGTCCATGTTTCACAACAAACAAAGGTCTTGAGAAATGACTTCCTTATCTTCAAGTTGAGATGCTCATTGAGCAGCAAATTCTTCTTATTTTGAAAAGCTCTCTTCGCCAACACTATTCTTTCCTTGCATCTGTTGTTACAATTAATCACACTTCCCAAATAACAAAATTCTGTTACTTCTTCAATGGCATTATCTTTTAACATTGAAATGAAAATCCACTGCCTGCTTCCAGTCTCCGACCGGATCAGGAATGGAATGAATGAAGCCCCCATCTAGCGGCGAGGATATGAACTGTGCCGGCTACCGAGGCCTGACGCACTCCTCTGGGGCAATGATTAAATGAATGACAGATGAAATGAAATGATAGTGGAGTGTGTTGCTGAAATGAAATTGTGACAGGGAAAACCGGAGTACCCGGAGAAAAAGCTGTCTGCCTCCGTTTTGTCCAGCACAGATCTCACATGGAGTGACCGGGATTTGAACCACGTACCCAGCGGTGAGAGGCCGGCGTGCTGCCGCCTAAGCCACGGAGGCTCCATGTTTTAACATTATATTAGGTAAAATTGGCTGTCGAAATTATTATGTATCAAACATTATTCTGAATAATGCCCCTCTTAATGCAGTCGTACGTGGGGGTTGAAAATGAAACCATGCCTGAGATGGACAGGTGCAATTTCTGATTCCACTCGTGGAGAAAACCGTTCCAACTAAAGATATGGCTGTCTATGCAGTGCTCTGCTGGTCAGTCCTTTATTGGCCATGGTCAGATTCTGATGTATAATATAAATTAAGTAGTTAACTTTGTTGGTTGTTAGCACTCCAACCTCTCATCCATCATGTTTAATACAAAAATCTCCTTGCCTGAGACCTGTAGAGTCTTGACTGCATAGCTCGTTGCCATCTATGAAGCTCTGCTGGTTGCACGAATCGACTTTCTCGTGTATACCGGCTCTTTGAGTTTGTTGCAGTCAATTGCTTGAGTTTCTTTAACACACCTTAGTGTAGCGAATCCATGACCTAGCGAACTTGTGCCACGCTGACCCTCGAATCACCTTTCTGTGGCTACCAAGCCACGTGGGAATTGCGGGGAACGAGTCAGTGGATCATGCTGCAAAACTGACAGTATCGCTACCACGTCAACCAATGGAGGTACCCGCAAGAGATAGTCGCTCTCGATTATGCCGACAAGTACTGGCATTCTGGGAGAGTCAGTGGCTAGCTGATCCAATGCCCAGTAAACTGAGAGCGATCATGGGAACTACTTGTGTTTGGCGAAGCTCTTCTAGTCACAGAGGTGTCCATTTTGTGCAGACTCAGGATAGATTGTGCAAGATCCACCCACTCGTACCTAATGAGAAGCGAATAACCCCACTTTGTACCTGTGGAATTGGTTTTACCGTTGCCCACATTTTAACTAAGTGTTTGGATCTTGCTGATCAATTAATATTGTAGCTTTCAGTCAGTCAACACAAATAGCATTCCAATTACTGGAATATGTAAAAATTAACCTGAAATAAATTACATGTGATTTAGATTTATATACGTGGTACAGTCATTAAGTTCTGAGACTGACCGCATGACGGCGCTGTGGGGCATAATAGCATATAGGAGTTGCTGTGGTATGGTACCATGTCAGTCTCTCGTCCCTGCAAGAGACAGTTAAGTGCATGCACTGGCAGCTGATGTACGGTCGTTGTTCTGACGGTGAGTTGAATGCGTCATTCGGACCTTGACATGTCATAGTTGGAGCAAAGGGCAAATATTAAGTTCTGTCAGAAATTAGGCAAAACCGCTGCCGAAACGTTTGAAATGATGCAGCAGGTGTACCCTGAGGACGCAGTGAGTTGCAGTGTTGTGTTCAGGTGGCACAGACGTTTTGTGCAAGGATGGGACAGTTTGGAAGATGATGTGCTCACTGGTCGACCACAAACAGTTCGAACAGAACGCAAGATCCAGGAAGTTGGTGCATGCTAACCGCTCCCAATCGGAAAACGCTCTCGCGGCAGCAGTAGGGGTCAGCCATGGTAAGTGCCACAAAATTCTGACGGGTGACCTTAACATGTCTCGTGTTACCCAGCACAGTGTGCCACGAATCCTGTCGCAAGACCAACGTGAGGATCACATGACGATTTGTGGTGACCTGATCTGTAGAGCTGGCGATGATCCGACCGGATAATAACGGGACACGAAACAGGGCGTTTCCCTTACAATCCGCAACTGAAACGACAATCACCCACCTGGAATACGCCATCCACACCATGGAAGAAAAAAACACGACTAGACAGGTCAAAAGGCAAGGTGATGCTGGAACTGTTTTTTGATTCAAATGGAATCATTCACATGGAATTCCTACTAGACGGTGCAACGGTAAACAGTACCCGCTACAAGGAGATCCTTGGCCGTTTGCGCGATGCAATTCGCCGTAAGCGACCTGGGCTTTGGCGTACAAAGAATTGGCTGTTGCTACACGCCAACGCCCCCGCACATCGCTCTGTCCTTGTCCAAGAGGAACTTGCAAGGCAACAGGTTATGGTATTGCCACACCCTCCGTACTCGCCTGATCTCGCACCATGCGATTTTTTTCTGTTTCCTCGCCTGAAAGCACTCCTACGCGGGCGCGGATTTTGGTCGTCCGAAGAGGTCATGGCGGCCACAAGAGAAGCCATACATGACCTTTCTGCCAACTATTTTCAGCGATGGTTCCAGCAGCTATACCAACGTTAGCAAAAGTGAAAAACGGCCAACGGCAACTATTTTGTGGGGGGGATGTGGCATCAAGTCTCTGGACTTCATGACTGTACTACGTATGAGGGTCGAGTAATAAGTCGTGGCAACTAGTTTTTATTTCTCGCGAACAGGAGACAACAGGGAAAATCTACGATATGCATTTGGAAATATAGGGCATGTACGTATGCATAGTGCCTGAAGATAAATTCTGACGTCAGGAAATGCTCGTAGGTAAGTGACAGACCACAGGTCATTGGTAAACATAGTTATATTATGGTATAGACAGCAAATACACAAGACTACGTACACAGGACAGGTCTCCACTGGTTACAGACCTTCAAAATAATCACCCAAGGTGTCGACTGTGCGTTGCCAGCGGTGGGGCAGGCGCTAAATACCATTCACTGCGTGTGTATCGCTAACGTGTAACTCCTACCTCCAAAATGCTGTTACGATGTCTTCTTTGTTAGCAAACCGTCGACCACGTAGTGGCTTCTTGACTTTGGGGATTAGATCGTAGTCACATGGGCTCAGATCAGGCGAATAAGGCAGATCTGGAAGAACCTCCCATCCCCACCGTTGTAAGCGACGCTGAACTATGGCTGCTGTGTGAGCCATCGTGTAGGATTATGGCGTTGTCCAAACGATCAGGACGTTAGGTACGCAATACACGGCGCAATTGACAACAACAAGGAATTGTAATACACTGCATTGGCAGTGTGCCCCTCACGCACTGGATGACACACAAGAACACCTTGAACATCGTTTGCCAGGATGACCATAACCTTATTGGGCGACGGATTTTGTCAAACCTTGTGTCTCCGTTGGTGACCCCTACAACGCTATTCACTTGACTGTCTCTTCAGTTCAGGTTCATAAGAACGTGCCCATGTTTAATCGACTGCAATAATGCGATTCAACATGGCTTGTCCTTCCTGCTGAAACCTCTCCAGATTGATGCGACATGTTTCGTAACGAGTCCACTTCTGTACCTCCGTTAAGTGATGTGGCAACCACTTTGCACAGATTTTACGCATCTGTAGGTCCTTGTGTAAAATGCGCCGTATTGTTTCCGCTGGTATTGCTGTATGTTCTTGCAATTCCGCTATAGTCCAGCGCCTGTCCTCCTGTAAACACTGATCGATCACCATTATCCGTACATATTTGTTCATGGACACTGGACGGCCTGGGTGAGGCAAATCGGCAGTTGATACTCTACCCCGTTTGAATGTCTCCACCCACCTCGTCACTGTTCTATCCGGCATGGCATGCACACCTAATGCTTCCCGCAGCTCTGCATGGCATTGGCGTGCGTTTCTGCCTCGGAGAACTGTGATTTTAATATACGATCGTTGCTCCAGCTTGTTGCCTTCCAGTGTATGATGCTCTCACTCACACACTGAACTTGGGGGCATGCTCAGACCCACACTGTTGTTTACATACACCATCTAGTGGCATCCTACGCAAGTACATACCGTACGTTTCCAAATGCATATCGTAGATTTTCCATGTTGTCTCCTGTTTCCGAGAAAAAAATTGTTGCCATGACTTATGACTCGACCTCCATATATTGTTAACAACTCTTAAAGAAGTAGAAGAAGAAAACTATCATTTGTAATTTATGTAAGTTTTTTTTTTCACATATTCCGGTAATTGGAATCATTTTTTTGTTGACCGACAGAAAGCGACAATATTTATTGTTAATAATGGGCTTCAAAGCTATCTTTATTGTGCTGATCCTCAAAGAAACATTGGTTTGCAGATGAATCTCAAACTCGCTCTTTCCTCATCAACGGCGACACAAACGTAAGGCAGAGGCATGCGCCGAAAATAAACATTTTTCACTGCTGACCAATAGCTGATGGTTCTTGACCTCGATCTCTCCATGTGGACTCCAAAGTACGGTCCTGGCGGCCAGTGCGCATGTCACGTAGGTGTAAGGTGTCCAGTGTTTCACATCTGCATGTAGTTCTGCCTAGTCGCGCTGCTTGCTCTCAGTGGCCACGATGGAGAGCTGACAACACTGTGCCTTGCGCTGAGAGAGCCTTGGCTGTCCGCAGACATGGAATGTAAACATATCCCCCTAGCTAGGTTTCAAAGGCGAACCACTCGTTAATGAGGAAAGTGCGAGAACTATATTAGCCGATGGAGTGGTGGCTGCTGATGTCGTCAACCACTTTATAAGTGAGAGTGGGTTACAGCCAACTATCTAAATTTACAAGTATGTATTGACTCAAAAAACTTGTCCTTATTTTGAAATTCAGAATTTTTGTTTTTCCATATATTTTTGTTTATTATAATTAGTTTTTATTTTATTTTTTGCCATATTATTTTAGGCATCCACCTTTCAATTTAAATATATTCCAATTTTGTATAATTTAATCCGTGTTAAGAGGAGCTGATGACCTTGTTTTTCTGCCCCTTAAAACAACTAAACTAACTCTTTGAACAGCAATTGAAAACTGTTGCTGGTCGAAAACCCTTGATGTAGAGCATTGTATTTGGCTGTTGTATGGTATTTCCATTATAGTGCGGGACAAAGCATTGCAAGCCTAAAGGTCACGAGTAGTCGGTGCGGTTTTGTCCTGTACGTTCTCGCATCCAGCACGCGACTGAAGGTACGGTGCAATAGCATGGCCACACCGCGGGGAGGTGAGCAGAGCGGAGGGCCAGTTGACCTTCAGGCCTGCAATGCTGTGTCCCGCACTATAGTAAGCTTGGGGAGTGACTTATTGAGCCTTTCTGGCTTCTTTCCAAAAGAAGTTTTCTTGAGTTTACCTGATTTTTATTTCTTTTTTATTCTAGGCAAATGTTGGTGTATTCCTAGTCCAAACAGTCCTACCTTCCTTCATTCCATTTGGTTGCCATAACTGGCTGGCTCACTCAAGTACAGTTAAAGAATGACAATTGTTTCACATTCTTTTTTTTTTGTCTGAGCTCCCATTTCTCATTAATAAAATGTATTAACTTTTGCTGTATTTTTTTTTTGTGCGAACTATTAGGTGAATCCTCCAAAGAAGAGCAAGCCTACTGCCTCTGCGAAATCTAATGCTCCCAGTAAAGATGATGACGAAGAACCAACTTGGGTGTTGGAAAATAAGCGCTTCGTGAAAGTTCGTGAATTTAGAGGGAAAGTGTTCATCGACATTCGAGAATTTTATGAAGCTGATGGAGAACTTAAACCAAGCAAGAAAGGTAAGGTTGTTGGCTATAGTCGGCAGTTGGCTCTCTCCCCCTCTTCCCATGCTAGGCTTGTCACCTTGCACATGAGTAGCTATGAAGTAAGTCAGCATGCAAACAATTTTATGTGTAGTTTCACAAGAATTAAAATCAGAGCAGTGTCGTGGGACCTACAGATAATACAGAAATCGGACCACAGGGCATACTACCATATCGAAAACAAGTTAATCAATGAATTCCATAGCAGAAAATTTTGCTGAGCATAATACATACATATAAAACATAACTAATAATAATGTAATTACAGTTACATGATGTTCTAATGATTTGGACCCAGAACGGACCCTTGCGCTGTACCAGTTGTGAGTCATTTTGTTCTCTACCTTCCATATCATATAGTAAAGTACGATCTTTCAAATGAGTAGCCCAGATGCAAAGGCCGCGAAATGCACTTTTTGTCGATTTTGAGTTGAGCATACCGTCACGTTCGTCTTTCAACTGGCTACACGATGGAATAAGTTTCAGGGTGCATATCCCGCTCAAAATCGTTGAAAATGGCCAACAAAAATCTCATTCGTTTGCAGAAACCGCTAAATGCATGTTGGCTACGGTTGCAAAGCCAGTTTAATGTTCCACGTGTCCAAAGACCGCTAAGTTCCACATGTATGGCGTCTGCCTTGCCACATGCGGCTGCAAAACACGCTAACTGGTACAAGAACTGCCAATATTCCTCCCACAGAATTTCTTTACAATAGATAATTATTTATTTCGATCGGGAAGGATAGTTTCGTGTTTCAGATTTGAGTTGGCTGCACTATCGAGGAAGTGTACGCAACAATGACATGCTGCCTTGTCGAAATACACCGTTTAAATGCACATTTGATCGACAGGTTGTTTCTTGGTTGTGGGCACTTCATGCCAGAAAAATGAGTGATATTGTTGATTTCAGTGATGCAGTTATTGCATTTGTGGACTGTAATACTATTGTGGATGTTCCAAATACGGAGGGAAGAACAGAGACGTCAGAAGTGCCGGTAGTGGCAGAAATAGTGCAAGTTGAAGTAGGTTAACCCGTTGATATTGGAGTTGAGAACAACTTCTTACGTCTGGTTAGAACATCAACATGCCAAAGGATCAAACCAAATAGCGTCAACACTTCTTCACAAACTGGCCAGCATAAATGTTCAAGGTTCAAAATATTTCGGTTATTCTCTGATGGCTGTGGGGGTCAGAACAAAAACAATAATATGATCAGCATGCTATCTCTCTGGTTACTACTAGCAGCTCCCGCATGTCTAGAGGAAATACAGCTATGGTTCCCAATTGTGGGGTGCTCATTTATCTCACCTGACAGAGTTGTTGGAAATATTGAACGGCAACATCGCAAAGTGAGTCTTTGAAAATCCTTCTGGATACATCATATCAAGCACATTGAGAAATTTGTGACAGTAGTTCGCCTGGAACAAGGTGAATGTCCTGTTAGGGATTAGAAAGCGTATGTGGATGGTACGCTAAAAAATCCGGATAGTGAACATTTCCAATTCCATAAAGTGAAGAAAATAGTGTTCAGAATTGGCAAAACAAAAAAATAACATGTCTGGTCCGAGGGGAGCCGTTCTACAATTTTGAGGTTGGTGAGGGAAAGAGCAGCATGAAAATTGGAACGAATATTAACAAACATCCGGGTCCCTCACCAATTCAAGTAGGTGTTGCACTCAAAGAAACTTAACTACAAGACGTCTGACGGCTTTTAGAGCTGTAATTCGGTGAAAACTGGCCAGTGAATGGCAACCTAAAATTCTTCAGTGAGGTCTTCCAGGTGCAAGAAGCCATTCGCAACAATATCGTCAGACCTCAAGAAGAAGAAGACGAAGAACCAGCAGATTTTGAGCTTATGGACGGTGTCGAGGATGACCTGCCCTAACTTAAGTGCCATTTTTCTTGTTATGTGCACTTTCTTAATTTGTAAATTTTTATGCTGTATAAATGACGTTGCAGGGTGTTTAAGATGTATTTAAAAAAAAACTTTTATCGCTCCCGACGTGGTCTTTTTTTTTTTTTTTTTTTTTTTTTTTCTAAAATATATTTTTCCTAATAAACCAAATTGAAACTAAAATAGTTCTTTATTAAAAATCTCATCCAAATGGCATTCGTAAAAAAAAAATAGCGGGTTTTGCAACCTAAGTTTCGTTAACGACTCTCGTCACGGTTGCAAATGTCGCTAACTGCACAATACGTGTGCAAAAACCGGTAAGTCAATATTTTAATTTGTGTTTTAGGACAGAAGATCCACCCGTAGATTTCACAGATTTTAACTGAATAATGTTTTTATGTTGATTTTCAGGGATAAGAAATATGGTATTAGCTTAATTAGTTTGGTCGTAGCAGTTTTTCATCATTTACTCGGTTTCGTTTATAATGCACTTAGCGGCCTTTGCAAACGGACTACTCAAATAGTCGCTCAGTGTATACATGATAGAGGCCTACTCTGGTATAGGGTCATTCCTTGCCAAACAATCACAAAAAAGTGTAGTTTTCAACCCCATCTTAGTTTTACATGAAATTCGGCAAGAAGTTAAAATACGTGAAGTTGTACACACACGCAAAATTTTACCCCCGAGTGATTTATGATATTCATACAGCAGGGTTGCAAACATGATAAAAATATAAAATTCCTCTGTGCAAGCTCTGCAAAAATGAATCATAACTTTACTTCTAATTGAGGTAGAACCTTCACGTTGGTCTTATTTTGAAGCTAAAGTGACATGGTTTCCATTAAAAATAGTGTAGCAGTTTTGCTAGCCCACACGTTGAGCGACAAGTGTAGCGTTAATTATTGCCCCATGTTGGTAGCGACAAATGTAACGGTTTGGCTGCCCCTCACTGTTGGGTGATAAATGTAACTGTTTACCTTCGCCTAAGCTATGTTGTTTTAATGGGCGCCAAGACCTCAACGCAATGCTGAAATCTAAATTTGTATTTAACAACGTCTAGCTCTGGTAGAACACCTTCAAGAATCTATTCACTCAGATCGTGGTATGATTTGATCATTAACCCAACAAACAATTGTATCAGGAGAAAGAATTGGTCTATATCTAATGCTACCTACTGAAAGCAAAGATTGCATTGTAAAAGAATTGAATTTATTATATAAAACAAGTATAGCAAAATTAATAATAATAATAAGTTTAAAATTTAAATTGGAGCGTTGCGATTTTAATATTACCGATAGAAAATTACGTGAAAACGGAGTCTGATAAATTATTGATTTTACTCTTATTTCCAAGCTATGAAGTTACTGAAATATTGAATATAAAACAAAGAGAAACGAGAGATTGCGTATTTCTGCGTCATTCGCGCTTACCACTGGAAATTACCAATGCATTTCCCTCGTACTGGATGATGCCGTGTGCTTCCCACAGTCTCCTGGACGTCGTCATATCCGTCGATATTTGATGATATACTTGTAGATTTGGTGACTTTATGGTCCTAACAACGGAGCCATACCCTCGTACAACCAAACTGGTTAAGTTTTAAACAGATAGTTCTCCACTCCACGGAACATTGGAGCGACACACACTTGCAACCGAACTAGTCAAGTCTTTCACAGATTGTCCCCCACTCCACGGAACATCGGACGATATATGCCCGTCGGCTCCCCACCTCGGTACCGACTTCCAGCTTACGTGGTCTCCACTGATTGGCTGCTCCCCACGCTCTATTTCCCCTTCTCTGGCTCATTACACACGGCGCGCGGATGATGAAGTCTACTTCCGTTCTAACTATCCGCCTTTTCTTGACGCTGCAACCCCGCTTGCGTAATATTTCTTGACAAGAATCAGCCCGTATCTGAATTTCCAGTGAGTCATGTCTCTCATAATATCCTAACTGACGAAACTCCGTAAAATTCCGTAATCACATAATTTTCTATGATATTGTCGTTCGTAATAATTTGCTTGATAGCGTTTTCTAAGACATAGAAAACCTATCTGTATGCTTATAATTTTTATAAAATGCTCCGAAAATACCTTAATAATAATTAATAATAATAATAAATTAACATGAAAAATTCTCTTGGCTGAACAATTTGCCTCGTAAATAAATATAGAATGGCTTCCTACTGACTTATGCCAGTGGCATAAAAACCCCTCGAAAAACACGTTACAGTAGTTACATTTCAAAAATCTTCGTTGAACAAATGTCTCAAGTGTGCATATTTGTGATGTAATCACTGAATGAAGGTAAAGTTTTCAATGGCATTGCCTTCTTTTTAGTACGTTTTCCAATATTGTCTTTCCATTATTAGATCCTGCAGTCACCACATTGTTGGAAACAACACTGTACTTTGGCAAGGTGCCCACAGGCAGGAAAAGTCAGGAATTTTGTTTATGGTCAGGAAAAAGTGTGAAAAAATGGCTTGAGTCAGGAAAAAATGGCGAAAAGTATTAGAAAGTCATGAATTTTATATTAACCATACAGTATTTTCTGTTTTACAGCCATATTTTGATGTTACTAGTTCAACTAATCTCTGAAGATAAAAAGCAATAACTCAATGGACATTATGGTAAGTTTCCATTTTTACAGTACATCATAGTAAAAACCTCTCTTACCTATTTCCCCCAGGGGCTCACATCTAGTGGGTTGTGGGTTGGCGACCACGGGGCCCCAGCTGAGTCCGGCATTGCTTCCACTTACTTGTGCCGGCTCCTCTCTTTCTTCTTTCCTGTCGACCTCCCTTGGTCAACTCTTGTTCTCTTCCGACCCCGACGGTATTAGGGTATCCGAGGCCTAGGGAGTCTCTTCCTTTCCCGCCTTCATTGGCCCTTGTCTCATCTTTTCTGATTCCCTCCTTCTGCGAGGGGTCAGCCTTCTTTTTCTTTTCCTTTTACCTCCTGCCTTGTGCTCAAGGCCCTTAAGGAGGCAGGGTGTATGTAGCCCCACCACTTCTGGTGCACCGTCGATAATGCTACACCCTCAGGGGGGCTCGGCTGGTGAGTTCGGGCGTTGGCGACCCCGAGGGATTCCTGAGCTGGGTCCGTTTTCCCCTTTTTGTCCCTTCCCTTTGGGGCGGACCTTCTCCTCTCTCCCCTCTCCTCTCCTCTTTTCCTTCTATTTCCTTTTCTCTTTAAGATTCCCGCACTGTTTTTGTTACTCGAATCACCGTGTATCTAAATTCCCTTTTACCATTTTTTTTAAGGCATTTTTGATCTATGTTGCATTTTGTAAGTCTCTTCGATCTAAATTACATCTCGCGATTGTTTTCAACCTCAATTGCATTTTGTAAAGATTGACAATCTAAATTGCTTTTTAGTAAGTCTTTCAATGCAGGCGTCAGGGCATTTTAGTGAGTATTTTGAATTTCAATTGCATTTTGTAAGTATTTTCAACCAAAACCGCATTTCGCACGAATTTTGAATCTAAATTGCATTTTGTTTGGTGGGCATTTTGCACATATTTTGATTCTCAATTGCATTTTGTGGGTATTTTGAATCTAAATTACATTTGTCAAGTATTTTCAATCTAAATTGCTTTTTGTAAGTATTGTCAATCCACATGAGTCGTTTGAATCTACCGTACATTTTGTAAGCATTTTCAATTTCAATTGCATTTTGTAAGTATTTTGAATTTCAATTGCACTTTGTGAATAATTTGGATTGGAACTGGGATATTTCAATCTGAATTGCATTGTGTATTTTCAATTTCAATTGCATTTTGTAAGTATTTTGAACCTCAATTGCATTTTGTACGTATTTTCGATCTCATTTGCATTTTGTAAGTATTTTGAATTTCAGTTGCATTTTGTAAGTATTTCGGCGCTACTTTGCATTTTGTACGTATTTTGAATCTAGCCTACGTTTTGTGGGTCTTTTTCAATCTATTCTTTTTGTGCAACTTTTCGTTCTAAAATCCCTTTTGTAGGACCATATTGTGAGTTGTTTCCATGCGAGTTCCTTTTTGTACGTCTTTTCAGTCTTCGATAATTTTGTTCTGGTTTCCATTTCATTATCATTTTCGCTATCACCCAGATCATTAGGGGCCGATAACCTCGATGTTAGGCCCCTTAAAACAACAATTATCATCATCATCATCTTACCTATTTTGTTGTACATTTTTTTGGCATTGGCGTAGGGATTTGGCAACCCCATCACTAGTTTCTGTTATTAAATAATTTGGTTTAGGTATTATTGCATTATAATTTATTTTATTTTGTATTCTAAATTAATAAAGAGGCGAGCATTGGGCAGCTATGGGGATGGTGGAGGCTGCAAATAAGATATATATATATTATGCTCAATAAACCATTTTTCCAATAATGATTTTTCATTCCAAGGTCACAAGGTATCTATCTGAAAAAGCGTACCTTTAATTTCATTGGCAAAAATATATGATAAACGGTGAAATTCATTCTCTCTTTGGTATACATTTCATTGTGGGATGGCTTTGGCAACACGAGTCAAAAAAATCATGAAGTACAAATAGTCCTCAAAATTCACCAGAAACGATCTTGAATGCACACTCAACTGCCGGCCACATGTGCACCGCACATATCAACACCTTTTAACGACAGACATTCTCCCATCACAAAGTCCACACATTAACAGCAATAAGTGCATATCTGGGCTCATAACCTGTCATAAATAATTAGTAAAAAAAAGGTTTACTAACTACAGTCCAAAACTCCAAATTGATGGGAGAAGAAACAAACACAGACATCCATTGGTCACAACCGGAAGCAGACAGTTATATTCAGAAAAGTACATTTGACTTGTACGGTATCATACAAAAACAAAAGAACAACACTGAGAAATACAAAATAAAAGAAATACACTATGAGAATTTGTGAATGCAAACTCTCTCTTACCTAATCTATACCTGGTGCTTTTCCCATTTTCATCCTCTTTATTGCTTCTTCCACTTGCACTTGGTTACTGACATCAACCCTTCCAGTATACCCTTCCTCCTTACTTGGTGCTGTCACATTCAAGAGGTCCTCAAAGTATCCTTTCCAAAGTGATTTAATCTCTTCTTTTCTCTCAATAATATTGCCATTTTTGTCTTCCATTCTCTCTGGGGTAATCTTCTCATTTTTCCTTTTATTCTTCACTATCGCATACAACAGTTTTCTATTACCTTTACTGTCCTCTTCTATCATCCTTGTCCATTTCTCCATCCACTTCCTCCTTTCCTCTGTTATCACTGTTTTGGCTTCCTTCTTTCTTGCTATATCTTCCTCCCTTGCATCTGCTGTTCTAAGTTGGAACGACATCCGGAAAGCTTTGTTTTTGTTTCCCACTAATTCCTTCACTCTATTGTTCCACCATGGTGTCTCCTTCCATCGTTTCTTATCACTGGTCCTCCCGCATGCCGTTTCTTTTGCTTCCACTAGTGTTGTTTTCAGCCTTTCCAATTCCTCTTCCACAGTTCCTGTTTCCTCTCTGGGAAGCCTGCGCTTTACTATTTCCTGATATTCCGTTTTGGTATCTTCCTCTTTGAGTTTCCAAACTTTTATTTTCCTCTCCTGCCTATCACTCTCCTTTCTAAGTTCATTCTGTAGCTCATAACCACCAGCGGGTGATCACTATCCAAGGCCTCTGATGGGATAACTTTAACGTCCATAACATTTCTCTTCATTTGCGCATCAAAAATTACATAGTCTACTACCGATCTCCTACTCCAGTCCTGTTATACCAGGTTATATTATGGCTCTCTCGTTTTTTGTACCTTGAATTCCCAATGAGGATCCTGTTCCTTTTGCAAAATTCCAGTACCTGTTTCTCCTCCTCATTTCTACTTCCCCATCCTTCTGCTCCCAGAACACTTTCATAATCCTGTCTTTCTGCACCTACATGGGCATTTAGGTCTCCCACAATTATAACCTCTTGACCATTCAGTTGTCTGGTCCTCAAATTCTTCTTTCTCCTGTAAAGGACAGCCTACCTGTAGGGCGTACACTTGCAGAATCTCCATTCTTGTTCCCTTGATATATACTTTAATCTTGATCAACCGATCGTTAATTCCCACTACTTCTTCTTTTAGCCCATCTCTCACAACTACTACTACTACATTTCTCTGCCCCTCATTGTTCCCAATCCAGTTCAATCTGAATCCTCTTCTCAATTCTCTTTTACCCTGTCCTCTCCCTCTTGTCTCTCCTAATCCCAAGAAATCCAGGTTTCTTCTTAGCATCAAGTCGACAATTTCCTCTTCTTTCCCTGTGAGTGTCCTTATATTCAAGGTTCCAATTCGTAGTCCATGTTCATAGCCAAGTCGTCGTCCTTTAGATCTATCATCTCCGAGGCTTGCTTATGTTTTAAAAACACTTGATTTATCCACTACTGGCTTGCTAGGCCTATCATAGCTAGTGAGCTATATAACTGAATAAATTCGGTTACAGTCTTAACCCTATGCGGGTGGATGCGTTTTATGTCCTTACACGGACCGAAAATACAGTAAATGAAAACTCGCTCAGAATTATCGAACACTAGCTACATACATGCATATGTATGTAATATTAAAGGCTTGTCTTGATTATTGGATGTACTCCATCTCAGAAGTGCTTAGTCAACCCCTGGCACTATACAGCCCATGAAGGGCCTAGGCCGACCAAGCGACCGCTGCCCAGTCATTGGGGTGACGCGTGATCAGCACATCAGGTCCCCTCGGCTGTTAATCTTGGTTTTCGTGATCGGGGCGCTGCCTCGCTGTGAGATAGCTACTAAATTGTCCTCACGAGGCTAAGTGCACCCCGTTCGAACCCTCACGTCAGTTTTTTTTTAAATCCCTGGCGGAACCGGGAATCGAACCCGGGGCCTCCGGGTGAGAGGCAGGCGCGCTACCCCAACACCATGTGGCCGGCAGAAGTGCTTAGTATATTATCAAAATTTTTTAGTGCATAAAGGGCATGAGGGATACTACTTGAAGATCTAAAATTGAAGCAATCTCTTGTTTACTGACCCTCTTTTTACTGCACATGTCGCAAAATAACAATATAAATCACAAAAAGCTGTTCTTAGGTATCGCGACGCAAGCTAGACTGAACACGATAATCTCTCACAGCTTGTGAGAAGCTAGCAGGGAGATAACACCACTCAGGGATTCCTTGTTAGGCCAGACCTAAAAGTGTAGTTAACTACCATCTGTTGAGTTTTTAGCGTACCACTTGCGCCGGTATCGGGGATCTCTGCCGATATAATGCATTAAATTCTGCTCAAGGGGAAATCTGTCTTGCGATTTAATATATTAAATTCCGCCCTCTCAGGGTTGGAGTAAAAATCCACATTTTAACTTTTTTTTTTTTTTCTCAATGTCTTCATTTAATTATGCACCTGAGGGTTTATGTGATGTAAGAAATGCTGCTGCAAAAGAGTTAAAGCATCTTTTTGTTGAAGGAAATTTTGAAAAGGAAATTGCAATATTAACAACATGAACTCAAGCCTACCCTCAGCTGAGCTCTCTCATCTGGAATTTACAGTAAATCTGACTGAAATACTAATGTGAGTTTTTTGAAATCTTTCCAGGCATAAGTTTGACTACAACCCAGTGGAGGAAGCTGAAAGATGTCGTTGAAGAAGTGGATGAAGTTGTAAAGAAGAAAGCTTAGAATGTGTTTCGAAGGAAAGAGTGTAGATGAACATGGGTACAGCATTCCTATCTTCGTCATCAAAACTTTGTACTGTATTATCTTACTACCTGTGTAACAATGGCATTTTAAATTATTTGTGTTTCTTTTGTGATTGTTATTACTATTAAAATAAATTTTCTAGTCCCTAGAGGGAAATTACAATTAATTTAGGATAAGCAACATATTAAAATCTTCTAATCGTAAAGAACGAAAGAAAGAAAGCCAAGGCAAAAGTAACTAAACAGTCATTCATCATTCCCCTCAGGGGCTCACATCTAGTGGGACGTGGGTTGGCGACCACGGGACCCCAGCTGAGTCCGGCATTGCTTCCACTTACTTGTGCCTGGCTCCTCTTCGTCTTCTTTCCTGTCGACCTCCCTTGGTCAACTCTTGTTCTCTTCCGACCCCGACGGTATTAGGCTATCCGAGGCCTAGGGAGTCTTTCACTTTCCCGCCTTAACCCTAGAACTGCGGACCTTCTTCCAGGAAGACGGTGTGTTGTTTAATCAAGTGCGACCGTCTCTCTGAAAGACGGTCTGTGAATTCAAATATAGTACTACTGTTAGCCTTCAGATGGCACTAATTTCAAATCATGCTGGTTCCCGATGCTTTTATCTTTCGTGGTGTAAAAGTCTTTGGCAAACAAATGACAGTATGCAAGCTGCAGAAGTGGAAGTATTTCCATGTTGATATTGAAGTTGCATTGAGCAAAATGGCCGCCAACTATGTAGACGATTCAGAAATTGATCACTTGATTTTTGACGATTCGTGTGATAGTATGGACGATGACAGTGATTATTGTGTGGATTCGTATGAATATGAAGATGGTGAAAGTAGTGGCAGTGATACCGGCGAACAGGATGTCACGCAAGTTATGGAAATCCCCATCAATGCAAGCGATGTTTATCATGTTCCGACAGACCCTTTACACATGCCTAATGTTAGCCGTGAAGGGGTAAGTGTGAACTAGACTGATATTCAACCCGAAGAATGTGACTTTCCATGTAAAAATGTACCGTTTATCGTTCATCATCCTGGTCCTGTGAACTTGCCTCCCCGTAATCGCGCGCTGATTATGTACTTCAAAATAGAGAAATGTCATATTTTTGTAAAATAATTTTCTTTTTAGTAAATAACAGGAATTATTTGAAACTGGTTCTTGAATTAGTAATATAAAACTATGAACTTTTCATTTATGATGTCTCTGACGAACATTTAACTCGTCAATATGTGTTTCTAGAGCAGAAAAGTAAATTATTTTTAATTTTTTAATTTTTTATAAAATACTTTTTATGATTAATTCAAACTGACGAGTCTGAATAATTCAACTATATCAATATAATATAGAACAGTCTTTCAGCTTTCTATTGCTGTATGATAAGTCATAGTTATGAACACAGTATGCTTACAGATACCAAATTCCATTAGTGTGTACTTTATGGGAATTTACTGCAGCATTTGACAGATAAACCTGCAGCAGTTCTAGGGTTAATTGGCCCTTGTCTCATCTTTCCTGATACCCTCCTTCTGTGAGGGGTCAGCCTTCTTTTTCTTTTTCCTTTTACCTCCTGCCTTGTGCTCAAGGCCCTTAAGGAGGCAGGGTGTATGTAGCCCCACCTCTTCTGGTGCACCCTAGATAATGCTACACCCTCAGGGGCTCACGGCTGGTGAGTTCGGGAGTTGGCGACCCCGAGGGATTCCTGAGCTGGGTGAGTTTTCCACTTTTGTCCCTTACCTTTGGGACGGACCCTCTCCTCTTTTCCTTATATTTCCTTTTCTCTTTAAGATTCCCGCACTGTTTCTGTTACTTGGTTCGCCGTGTATCTAAATTCCCTTTTAGCGATTTTTTTAAAGGCATTATTGATCTACGTTGCATTTTGTAAGTTTTTTCGATGTAAATTACATCTCGCGATTGTTTTCAACCTCAATTGCATTTTGTAAAGATTGACAATCGAAATTGCTTTTTAGTAAGTCTTTCAATGCAGGGCCTTTTAGTGAGTATTTTGAATTTCAATTGCATTTTGTAAGTATTTTCAACCAACACTGCATTTCGCAGGAATTTTGAATCTAAATTGCATTTTGTTTGGTGGGCATTTTGCACATATTTTGATTCTCAATTGCATTTTGTGGGTATTTTCAATCCACATGAGTCGTTTGAATCTACCGTACATTTTGTAAGCAATTTCAATTGCATTTTGTAAGTATTTTGAATTTCAATTGCACTTTGTGAATAATTTGGATTGGAACTGGGATTTTTCAATCTGAATTGCATTGTGTATTTTCAATTTCAATTGCATTTTGTAAGTATTTTGAACCTCAATTGCATTTTGTACGTAATTTCGATCTCATTTGCATTTTGTAAGTATTTTGAATTTCAGTTGCATTTTGTAAGTATTTCGACGCTACATTGCATTTTGTACGTATTTTGAATCTAGCCTACGTTTTGTGGGTCTTTTTCAATCTATTCTTTTTGTGAATCTGTTCGTTCTAAATTCCCTTTAGTAAGACCATATTGTGAGTTGTTTCCATCTGAGTTTCTCTTTGTACGTATATTCCGTCTCACATAATTTTCGTTCTGGTTTCCATTTCATTCTCATTTTCGCTATCACCCAGATCATTAGGGGCCGATAACCTAGATGTTAGGCCCCTTAAAACAACAATTATCATCATCATCATTCATCATTGTCGTTTGAGACTGTTTTGTCTTTCGGCTTCTCACCTTATTAGAACTCGCCGAATTGGCTTTTTTGCACCTCGATTCTGTATCTTTCACTATACTACTCCCCCTGAAATAATACACAAGCCAGGTACTAAAATTGGGCCACCTGCTACAATTTAGTTCCTATCCATCATCCTATTTTCTTCTATTTCTATTTTGGTAATGCTGATTCTCGTACCATATTCCTTACATTTCTGTTGAGGTTCTAACATGTTGGCTTGTATGCTTTCACTGGCATCGGTCACTACAACTAGGTCATCAGCATAAGTCAGACTGCTTACATGGTTTCCACCTCATTGCATCCAGCCCAGCCAGTTTATGCCCTTCAGCAAATGGTCCATATCTCTACTTAGTATAAAACAAAGTCCCCGATTCTTGGATGTTACGGGTAAACTCGAGAACCACTGGATGGATTTTGATGCGGTTTTCACCATTCTGTAAAGGTTATCTCGAGGATATTCCTGTAGAAAATAATTTATTTGTGATCAAAGGAAGCGCAGCATTAACGATATCAGTGGAAAAGTCTAAAACAAACCTGGCGTCCGAGCCCTTTGTAAGTTTACGCTGGACAAACCGTTAAAAATATCTAAATACTATGAGTGTAAGAATTGTTCAGCATGAAAAGTTCTACAATAAAGTCCACGAGAGCATATGTCTATCTTCAATACATCGCCCACTATAAGTGTTTTTACGTTTTAATTTCTTCCAACCATGTCCATTAAACTACTGAGGCGTCAGTTTACGAGCTAGCTAAGGCGAGTCTTATCATCCCTGTTACAGCCTAGCTAGCGGGTGAACCTGTTGCCCCAGATACAGCCAGCAGCAAACCGTCAAGTCGTGTTAAGACTTCTGAGAAGCGTGGTTGTGTTTGGAGATTCCCTGGAAGTGCAACTCGGGTTTTCTTCATTTTGCCTGTGAATCACAATCGATTTAAGATTGGACGGAAGGGGGATTATATTATATTAAATTATACTAAGTGGCGTATAATCTCTACTTAGTATAAAACAAAGTCCCCGATTCTTGGATGTCGCAGGTTATCTCGAGAACCACTGCATAGATTTTGATGCGGTTTTCGTAAAGGATACCTCGAGGAAGGTTTCTGTAGAAATAATTTATGATCAAAGGAAGCCAAGCAGTAACGATTTCAGAGGAAAAGTCGAGAAAGTATCCTGCCGTCAGTGCGCTTTTTAAGCTTACGCTGGGCAAACCGTTAAAAATATCAATATACAATGAGTGTAAGAATTGTTCAGCATGAAAAGTTCTACAAAAAAGTACACGAGAGCACATCTCTATATTCAATATATCGTCCACTAGAAGTGTTTTTAGATTGGACAGAAGGGGGATTTGTGTTTCATGCACCTCGCCATTCTTAAGTTACGTCTGACAAGAATTTGTTGCACATGCATCTCCATGCATATAGTTAATAGTCAAGTCAGTGATTTTAACCCATCATGCCAAGACGTAAAACGGATATAGATCGTAGTTCATTGACATCGTAGAGAAGCACTTATCACGTAATGCATTCACAACTGTTCCCGGGCGAAGCCGGGCAGGGTTGCTAGTATGAAATAAACAGTAGCAATGAAAGATTACAGCCATGCCTCTCTACTTTAAGATGTTCAAACCAAAAACTGATCCTATCGTGAACTCTCACTGCAGCTTGATTATCAACCTAAATACTTTGCATATTAAGGCTTTCACGGCCCGGATTATTATATAAATAATTCATGCTTTTGGGCTAATGCCGTGTGTATTTTTAATTTAAACCATACGTTTCGGAGAAACCTTGCCTCCTTTTTCAATGGAAAACATTGTTTATTTCCATTGAAAAAGGAGGCAAGGTTTCTCCGAAACGTATGGTTTAAATTAAAAATACACACGGCATTAGCCCAAAAGCATGAATTATTTATATAACCTAAATACTTTTGATTGCCTGTATAGGCCAGGCGACAGTTGGTTCAATAAGGAAATAATTAGTGGAAAGCTGGAAATAGTTTTAATCGCCTTCATCAAAACGGTTTAAAATCGACCAACTTTGACATTTGAACAGTGGATTAGGCCTCCTGGGGACACTGCTTAAAAAAACACACCATTTACTCTACCGCCAGGTGGTGTGGAAAAGAGTGATTTTTATGCCAATACTATGCAATAATAATACTAATGGTAGCAGGGTGTCTACGACCCGGGAAAACCGGGAATTCTCAGGGAATTATGAATTTCTGGAAAAATCAGGGAATTTCTTTGTTAATCAGGGATTTTTCTCAGTTGGCTATATCCCGTAAAAGTGGAAGCAATACTTTCGAATTTCGCGGGAAGTTATCGCTCGCTATTGGTGAGCCAATGAGCAGTGCCTTCTCAAGCTCAACTGAACGCATGATGTGGCAACCTTTCCGTTCGCCTTCTGCGCAGGAGCCAACTACGCCATTTTATTGGGCCTTGAGCATTTTGTTTGTTGCGATCGGTATTGCAAATTTAGCGATTTTTTCGGTAGATGTAGCAACTTTGGCGACAAAATATTTTAAATTTAGTATTGCTTATACTTGCTTCGCTCGGAAACAGTTATGAATGCATTTCGTGACGACCGCTTTTTTTCCCCGATGTCAATAAACTACGACCTAGGCCTGTATCCGTTTTACGTCTCGACATGATGTGTTAAAATCACTGACTGGACTATCCATTAAATTATCATGGAAATATAATTCTTGTCAGACGTAATTTAATTGCGAGGTGCATGCAACACAAATCACCCCCTCCCGTCCAATCTAAAAACACGTATAGTGGGCGAAGTATTGAAGATAGAGATATGCTCTCGCGGACTTGTTTGTAGAACTGCTCATGCTGAACCATTCTTGCACTCGTAGTATATTGATATTTTTAACTGTTTGCCCAGCGTAAGCTTAAAAAGCGAACGGATGCCTGTTTCTTTTCGACCTTATCACTGATATCGCTACTGCATGGCTTCCTTTGAACATAAATAAATTATTTTCTTTTATACTAAGTAGAGATTTAGGGAATATTTAAACTCCCCGTTAGCGATCGAATTTTGACTACTACTGGGTGATAACGGGCTACGTTAATTCACGTAGTTTTGTATTGGTGCGCGGATAACCGGCTACGTAAACTAACGTTTTCTTACAGTGCTTCATTCTTGTGTAATTTTCTCCTCTCCGCCGTTCATTAATCAAAATACTACGTGTTATTTACGAACTAAGGTCTTTTTTCAACGAAATGCAGATAGGTATATTGTCTTGATAATGCTTTCGGTACTGGAAATGAGGTTTTATAACACTCAGTTACCGCGTATATTGTCAAGTGTTAGCATGGCGCGCGCGGAACTGACAGTGCGAGTCTGTTGACGATAATACGAGGCACGTCTAGAAAGTAAGTTCTGTTTGGTAATAAAATTAAATTGTGTACAGATACAGAAAAATTATTTATTGCACAACATTCTACACATCTTAAACTACTTTTCCACATAACTGCCGAACTTTTGCAGGCATTTGTCATAGCCTGGCACAAATTTTTGGATACCTTCTTCATAGAAGTTTGCCGCCGACCCGTAAACGAGAGTGAAGTCTCCCCTGTAAGATATCCTACGGTTTGGCCACCACTGTTAGGCAAATTGAATGCTTACCAGGAGAACTGCGTATGTTTAGGAGTTCTTCTTTACTTCTGTTGCCCGGTCCGCAGTAAGGAATAGAGTAGCGTGCGCCAGGTAACAATGTGTTAGACCTGGGTTGACAATACTGTTCGCGCGGTTTTTCCATCCCGGTATTCTTTGATTATTGTCTGCTCGTACGTTCCTTAGCTAGGCTAGAACTTATGTCCAATTTTATTTTTAATTGTGCCCAGGAAATGTTTTTGCAACACCTTTCAAACTCTACCTTGTATTATCAAGCAGACTTGGTTAAATTATTTTTAACGGCTTCGGTGGCGTAGTTGGTAGCATGCTGAGCTTCTATGCTCAAGATCTCGGATTCAAACCCGACCGAAGTCGTCGGATTTTTAAGAGTGTTAACAATCCCTCAGTATGCCTTCATTCGGAGGGGAAGTAAAGCCGGCGGTCCCATGTCATAGATTTATGGCATGTTAAAGAACCTTCCACTAATTACACCTGTGTGAAGCTAAATTAGGTTAAAATGTAAACAACGCTCAGGTCCCTACGTTCGTCGCCAGGAGCCGACTGAGGTGGCGTCTAGTAGCCAAGTTCTGAACTAGTAGTTGTTGACGGTGGTGTTTGGCGGCAAAAGTAGCAACTACTTGAAAAATTCAAAGTATGCAGTCCTTACTTGAATTAAGAAACAGAAACACACACTAATACAGTCATCACAATTAACATCGGTTATCAGACAGATTCTACACACACCCAAAGTACACGGGGCTACATGACCGCGTTGTCGCAGCCCCTAAACTAAGGAACCAACCAACCTTAATTATTTTAGACTGATAGTAGTGTGTTCTGGCCTGTTGAAACATCATTCATAATGATTTGCTTCATTTAAATGTATTTATAAATTAATAAATAGATTAACTCAGTTACTTCTGTCATGACAAGGTGGACCTAATTGAGAGTGAGAAGTTGGAATATGCCTCCCTTCGTCCCTTGGATATGTGTAAATTACTGTGTAGGCCTATATTCAGACTTATGCTACCGAATATCATCATTCCTGCGACGTAGGATCAGTGATTTCAATGGTAATTAATGGTTTTACAAATTACATATTGGTCTAAGATTATCACACTCATATGATACACACCTTGATGTATGCATTCAACCTCCCGTTGTCCCTTTAATTGGGAGGATTTACCGTAGTGAAAGCAGCATCTGTTTGGCTCCTGGAATTTCCGAGAACAGGAAACAAAAAACTTAATGCTATTTTCCATTTGCTTTCCTGGATTACATTTTGCTTCTTGTTCCTGGAGAGCGCTTAAAACGAGCCCAAAAATAGCGTGTATTTCATCACACTTCCTGTTCCCGGGCGAATGTGTAGCAGTCTTTACTCAGGGAATTCTCTCATTAATCCTGGAAAAATCAGGGAATATTCAGGGAATTCGTTTAAGATGAGTTGGTAGACACCGTGGGTAGGTACTTTGCCACAGCTGTTTACATTGAAAAGCTATTATACTTTTAACAAGTTAACAGCTTGTGCACCTGGAATGCTGACAAATATTTATAACTTGTAGAAACTTTGATATGGCATATCATTTCCATAGCTTTTCCGCAAGAATCAAAAAGGGCTCCACTTTGAATGGTCATAGCATCGTAACGGTTCACATTAGAGACAATAGGTAGAGAGGTAGGAAATTTACTCTAGATTATTTTTATAATAGATATTTTGTTGATAAAGTTGATGGTTTGGGAGTTATTTGCACACAAAAAAAAAATGGTACCTTCTTAGGGCCAGAAGGGCCAACGCCGACTTCGCTCGAGGGGGAAAACTTGGGATTAAGACCGAACGCCAAAATCTGAAAAAAGGTCTTTCGTTTATTGATTTATGTTACAATTTGGACTTTAACGAACATTTTGGTGTATCATTTATATAGAAATTCGTCCTAGAAGTATTTTTAATTATTTTTTAAATTTACATCTACACTGCATGGATTTTCGTTTCATGTTGCACCGATTGGTATAGTCGCTGATATATCAGGAACTTCTCGACCTAGAAGGCTGTGGTTTGGCTCATTTTAAAGTTCCGGAATTGGGCTATACTGTTGCGCGACATGACAGTTTGATGCTGACTGAAACTGGGGTGATAGGCTCTCTCCGAAGTTAGTATTTAAATTTCCAATGATTGGAGATTGTTGGAAGAAATGAAAATGTAAAAGCACTTAATGCTCTAATAACCTTCAATCATGGGAATTCAGGCAGACTTAGGTTCTTGAAGAACTGGGGGTAGAAATAAGAAAGCATACAGCATCTGGATTGAAAGTGCTTGACAGGTTAAGGGTGCAAAAAGCACAATTTGTGGCAAATCTGGCAACAAAAGAAGCAAGAAAGAAGAAAAAAAGGAACAGATTGGTCAGATTATGGTGCTGAATGCTTCTAATTGGTCTAGGAAAACGTATAGGGTAAGTTTAAGATACATTTTTCACTCTTCAACTTTGGAGCTGATTTTCTTGAAACTTAAAAAATCTCAATAAATGTTCCTTTTTCTTCAAAACTATACAATGTATAACCATGAAATTGTGACTAATACCTTGAGAGTTATGCCTCATTGTTCATGATTTTTTTTATTGGAATATATCTTTTCAAGAAAAAATCATTACTCCCACATTTATTGAACCACAGTTCCAATTGTAGATCCCAGCACTTAGTATGAGTTGTGAAATATACTTTAAAAATTTCATGCATTTCATCTTTAGCAGTTTCTGAGATAAAGGAACATAAAGTATACAAAATTAACATTGGCGAGAAAGGACATTCGGTCTCACCTTAAAGCAATTTCCAACTTTCCACTAATTATTTCCTTATTGAGGCCTTTTTTTCCGACCTGTTGCCGGGCCTAGAAGTAGTCTTCCCTAGTTGCCATTATCCCTCAGAATGCTCAGTAACTTACCTATTGTCACTGTATCGTATACTATCTCTAGATCTAAAAAACACAATTGCCTATTCCTCTTGTAGCATTCCTCATTAACTTGGCACAAACTAAAAGCTATCCTGACATTCACATTGTGGTCTAATGCCACACTGGTTTTCATCTAATACCCGAATACCACCTGCATATTTTTGTACGAAATCGGACGTGAAAAATTGGAGTGGGGGTATTAATTGGGCCATCCAATTTTTAAAGATATAAACATGCCATGCGCGAGTATCCGCTATATGGCGCTAGTGCTTGTTCGGGTGTACTCGTTTATTTCCATCTAGTGGCTTGACCAGTCGCACAAGCCTAGCATAAGCGTCAGTTTCGTGAGTTGCGTGATAGCATGGTATCAGTAACGTAAAACAAATGTTCGAAATAGCTAACATGAAATCTAGTCACAGGTCATACACTGCAAAGTACTTGATAAACGTCTGTCGGTATTAGGAACAAATTTTTCGTGTTTCAGGTACTTGCCCCGTAACATTGCAACACTGCGTGACCTTGAACTCGGCGCACACACTGCTGTGCGGCTACAGCGCTGCCTTCGTCCTGTGATCAGCCAGCTGTGATAATGCAAGACTAGTCCACATTACAACTGTACTAAATCAGGGTCGTGGTTGTTATTACACAATGAGGGGAAACTTTTAACAAACATATACTCCGTTTAATTTTTCTTCACCCACACTCATCTGCAAAGAATTTCAACCAATACTCTCCAACAACTAGCTCCAGAAACAATCCACTATCTTCCTAAGAAATATCAATCAGATTAGCATTCCATAAAGCATATCAAAAAAAAGTATATATCCACAGATGTGAAACTCCATTAGGCATGGCCTCCTCCTACCTTACTGGTGAACCATTACAAAGAATCCCTAATCTCAGGCGCTAAGGCCTGCAATGCAATGGCCCAACAGTAAAAGGTGGCCACGCCTCAAACCCTATATATACTCTTATAAAAAATTACCTATAAAATAAACTCTGTAACTGGAATGGTTACAATCGCCCCTCTATGTGATTCGCACGTGAGGATCACATACATAAAGAATACATAAATTAAGAAGTAATACACATCACAAACACACTAAGTAATATCACACACAAAGTAAAACACATTATAAATTGTCATCCTCTTCAGAATAGCCATTAGTACTATCTTCGCCAATAGTGTAAACGTCATCTGTAACAACTGCTGGCTTTCTGTATTTGTTCCACCGACATCTTCCCTTGACTATCTAGTATGAGCATCCCTGAGGCAGCAACTATACTCTGTATTTCAAAAGAATGAACGTGAAGGAAATGGCGGGAGCTTGGAACAGCTGAGCTGTGTTGCCAAGTTTTTATAGTTGATGTAAAACAGCTGATTCGAATAATACACAGGACTACACTTCAGATATTATTTCGGTACTATTATGCACAATATAATGCAAATGTCGTTCCTGAGTCAACGCCGTGGACATTCAAATAGAGAAATACGGTATAAAATAAATAAATAAATAACACACCGAAGCTATGCTACCTTTGTCACCATTATTCAATAAATATGAGAAAGAGGCCAAACACTCGACAGCTATACAAATATAATACAAAATACAAACACAAAGTAATCTGATGATGAATATATCAACACTCACCATGCAATGATTATATCCTCCAAGATGAAACAAGAGTTTGGGTGACGGTCGTGGAAGTTACATAAAGATAGACTCTCCCTGACTTTTCAAATACCAAGGCACAACAGTTGTCATGGTGCTATTGATACGTAACTATTATTATCAAGGAATATTGCTCCTTGATTATTATATTGTATTAGAGTAAGGGATAAATATATAAGACTTTAATAAGTATTTAGTGTGTGTTCTTCAATTATATCAAGTGTGCATTCGACCACCAAGACATAACACGCAGTCTTAAGGTGAAGCTGGCGATGGTTTCTCCTTGCTTCTGCATTACGCTCCGAAATTTGATGCTCTCAGCAAACTTGTTTCGTGTGGCGTCGAAGTGCAAGGCTATAACCTACCTATAATAAAAACAAACTAGCTAACTAAGAACACGATGAAACTAGAAAATAATAATAACAATAATAAAAGAAATAACGAAGTAAAATGGGAACAAAAATATTGTTACGGCTGTGAGTTTGTGTCATCACTCGCCGCATGAGTCACAACTGCCCCAGGGCTGGGCTGTGTCCTGCCTCCTGTATTGCGCGCGCCTTATACAACAGGGCTACTAAGACAAAGGGATAGTCCAGAATATTCGTGACTGGACCAGCGATGGAAACCTCGAGAAGCCGTGAACCCTGGATGGATCTAGAAGCATTTATTGAGTCACCGGCCTGCTATATAAGTGCGACCTGTCTAGCAGTTGTTGTTGTTGTGTTTTACGAGCTAGTGCGAGCGATTATCTTGTGCGACAGAAGTGTGGTGACGAAGTGCTGTGCAAGTTACGAAATCCAGTGACATTGTTTCTCCAGCTTGTGGACAGCGAAATAGCCTGCAGCAAGTGATCGTAAGTAATTGTGGTCGGTGAACATAAAGGAGAGGAGCAGGTAGTTTCTGTCAAGGCCACCGTACTCATTAGGACGGATTAACTTCTGTGATCTGTTGACAAGTGGAAGGGCCAAGAGCGCTCAAGAAAGAGACTTGAGGAAACTGGAGTAAGGCTCCTAATTGCTTGTATTTGCTGATTAGTGTAATTTTCTGGCCACAATAAAGTTAATTATTTCTTTAAGCAGTAATTGGTATTGTGCTTTGTACCCCCACCGTAATCCAGTTAACAAAAGTGCCACTAGGGGGTGGCACGTAACAACTGGTGTCAGAAGCCGGATTACGAACTCAAGCACAACACCTGACGGTCCTGGTTTCAAAACCCGAGCAGGTCAATTTTTTTTAAATTTTCCTGTGAGCGCATGCCCTTAACAAGACAAACAGCTAAAATGGAAGAGCAATTCGCAGCATTGCTAGAAAAGTTAAATGGCATGGAAACCAAGATGGAAGTCGGCCAGAAGAAATTAGCCAAGGACCTGAAGGATGACCTGAAGAAGATGGAAGACGGCCAGAAGAAGATGGAGGACGGCCAGAAGAAGATGGAGGACGGCCTGAAGAAGTTAGCCGAGTACCTAACTGCCAAACTAGAAGACGGCCAGAAGAAGTTATCCGAGGACCTAACTGCCAAACTAGAAGACGGCCAGAATAAGTTAGCAGAGGACCTAACCGCCAAATTTCTGGATGGCCAGAAAAATCTGGAAGTGTGTCTGCTGACGAAATTAGAGGAGAGCCAAAGGAAATTAGAACAGGGCCTACGTGAGGAAGTCGCAGCAGTGGAAAAGAAGTTCGACGCCTTACAAGTGGAAGTTGACGAGCTGCGCCAACGCCCGCTGATGGGGGTGGAGGAGAAATTCAACGCCTTACAAGTGGAAGTTGCCAAGCTGCACCAACGCCCGCTGATGGGGGTTGGTTATGTGAAGAACAGCCCAAGTTCGTTCTCATAAACGGGAGAAAGCATCAGGCAAATGCCTGGACAAAATAACTACTGTGAAAGGAGCTATTAGACTGAATATTTTGGGCTAGGGGAGTGCGGCCTGGTTCTTGATCCTCAACTTTAAGTTTAAATTTAACACTGAACATTTAAGCATTAATATAATGAAAACTTTATTTGTTGTTTGAAACAAGTGATAAATACTATACATTACTGGAAACCCCTTGGGTTTAAAAATTAGTAGGTTGGCACAACTTGGTGCTATTTACAAGAGTTCATTTGAAAGACACACTATTTTTTTTTTTGGAAATAATTGCACTTGCAAGCAATATTAAAACCATTAAAACATAGAAGATAAGTGATAAAAATAGAGAATAAAAGAATGTAACTTATCTTCCGTTGCTATTTATGTTGACTAGAGAGGTTTCAGTGCTGCAGGTCGGCCGTGGCCAGAGCTTGCTGGTTTGGCTGTTGTAGTTTGTAGTTTAAGAACACTATACTTTGTGATTACGATGTCCAGCATCTCGAAATAAAGTATCGGCTTGAAGAAGGTTTCTTCTTTAGAACCAAAGTACACTGAAGAGCGAAAGTAACAAGCAAGCTTTCATCTTGCGTAGCGGTGAGAACTGTAATCTGAGCCTTGCAACAGCTCATCTAGTTGTGACATTGATGCGTAGTAATCTCCAGCGTATCGGTGTGACGTGCTGAGTACACCGTCTTACTGTAGAAGCATACCGTCAGGTATTTGCCCCATGGAACGAAGCTTTGGAAGATACCATGAAGTGGTGCGGTACTGTCGTACTGGATCTGGCGTGCTGGATCAGGCGTACTGGATCTGAATCTTGAAGGGGAGAACCGCTGCTTAAATAGGGCGTAGAACAATCGAGAAATCCCACTGGCTGGCGGCGACTGATTGGCCAAAGCGGAGATGTGACGACAGTCCTTCACGTAGCGGCTAGCGAGGAGCAACACCTTGCAGTAGTGAACTTGTGGCTCGAAGAGTCAACATCTATGAACAGGCTGAGGTATGTGTCTTAGAAATTTTGTTTGTTACGAGTAATCACTCGAGAATTACATTATATATTATAAACATAAATGTGATTAAATACATTAATAGTTCGGTGGTCTCAAAGCATTTGACCGACAAATGCGGCATAAGAAAAAAAAACACATTAAAAACATCACGAAAGTGATCAGGGGTGGAGGAGAAATTCAACGCCTTGCAAGTGGAAGTTGCCGAGCTGTGCCAACGACCGCTGATGGGGGTGGACGAGAAATTCAACGCTCTACGAGAGGAAGTTGCCGAGCTGCGCCAACGCCCGCCCACCGTTACACCGGGAATAGCAGGAACGGGACATAGCAGAGTGACACCCCCAACCTTCGACGGAAAGGTCCCGTGGAGCACCTACTTAGGTCAGTTCGAGGCGGCATGTTCCATAAATAACTGGAACAACACAGAAAAGGCTACAGCTCTCATTGTAGCGCTGAGAGGTGACGCCCTTAACGTCCTTCAGGCCATCCCGACTGGATCCCAGGACTACGCTTCACTGATCGCCCATATGGAGTCCCGATATGGAGATAGCCATCTTCAGCAGGCCTACCAGATGCAGCTCCGGACCCGGGTACAGAAGAACGCGGAAACCCTGCAGGAGTTCGAGATGGACATCGCACGCCTCGTAAGGCTCGCCTATCCAACAGCGCCGGCCGACTTCCTGGAACAGATTGCGACGCAGACCTTCACCGACGGGCTTCGGGACTCGGACACTCAACAGGCGCTGCGACTCGCGCGCAATAAGACCCTGGCAGATGCGCTGAGCCACGCACTTGAGTTCGAGACGGCAAAACAGGCATCCAGAATGCACGCGCGGGTGCGTCAAGTGGACGTCGACGAACCAGTAAAAACCAACGAGACCAAGCCCCTGGCCGACGAATTAATGGAGGCGCTAAGCCGTTTCTTCGATAGTCGCGGTACCACCAGCAAAAACGTAGCCGAAGGACATCCGGAGAGGCAGCCCGGAAGAGGACTACCGACCTGCTGGACCTGCCGTAAGAGAGGCCACCTGAGCAAGGACTGCGGTGATCGCCGCCGCCAAGGGTTTCCGTCGGGACTGTCAGTCGTAGGGAAACCGCGCGGCCCAGGAAAGCAAGTATCAGCCAGCCTAGGGGGGGCAAAGGTTGGCTTGTGGTAGTCGTCAAGTCCCGGCAGTCCAAGTTCGTGTGACGCAGTTACGGAGGGATAATTGCAGCCTGATGGTCGACGGAGTCGTCAACGGAGAGAGCCGGCCCATGCTAATCGACACGGGAGCGTCGAGGATCATCGTCAGCCCCACCGTGATCCCGAAGTGGAGAGTTCAACCCACACAAAGGAACCTCCAGCTAATAACCGCGACCGGAGAGACCGCACCGGTACATGGCGAAGCATCACTGGAGTTCGTCATTGGTCGACGGGCGATAAAGCATCCAGTGCTTGTGGCCGACGTATCAAATGAAGTGATCATTGGACTGGACTTCCTGGACCAGAACAACATCATCTTGGATCTGAGTACCAACACTCTGCACTTTGGAGGTGAGGAACTTGCTTTGCAACCTGCGCACGAGTCCAACACCGCACGACGAGTAAGGCTGAGAGAAGACGTCATCGTTCCCGCCAGGACGGAGGTCAGCGCTGCCGTAATTGTCGACGGAACTGCTGAGGGAGTGGCGGCTGTCATCGAGCCAAAATATGAGGACATCCAGACAAAAGGATTTCTAGTTGCCAAGACTCTCATCAACACGACGTCTCGGCCGTACGTCCGCCTGTCCAACCTGAACGACTACGACATTACGGTTCACCGGGACACCGACCTAGGAGTCTGCGAGCCCGTTACCTGGATTGGCCGCATCACAGATACGACGGACGGACACCTGCAGACGGACAACCGAAGAAGACGCGCCCTGCCAGAAGAACTACAGAAGCTGTACCAAGGATCCCAGGACCATTTAGACGAAGAGCAATCACGCCAACTTCAGGACCTGCTACGCGAATTCTAGGATGTCTTCTCCGTGGGGAGCAAAGACTTCGGCAGGACAAGCTTGGTCCAGCACAGAATCGACGTTGGGGACAGCGCACCGATTAGGGCCCCATTCCGACGTGTCCCGCTCGCCAAGCAAGCCGAAGTCGACCGGATGGTAGAAGAGATGGAGCAAGGGGTGATCGAGCCATCACATAGTCCTTGGAGTTCTCCGGTCGTGCTTGTGAAGAAGGACGGTTCCACCAGGTTGTGCGTGGACTACAGGCGGGTGAACGTCACGAAGAAGGACAGCTACCCTCTACCCCGGATCGACGACACGCTGGACACCATATCAGGGTCAAGATGGTTCTCCACCTTGGATTTGAAGAGTGGCTACTGGCAGGTGGAGGTCCACCCTAAGGACCGCGAGAAAACGGCGTTCTCTGTGGGCAGCGGGCTCTGGCAGTTCACCGTCATGCCATTCGGTATGTGCAACGCCCCTGCGACCTTCGAAAGGCTAATGGAGTCCATTCTGAGGGGACTACACTGGAAGACCTGCCTGGTCTACCTAGACGACGTCATCGTACTGGGGAGAAGCTTCGAGGAGCACTACAGCAACCTGAAGGAGATCTTGTTGAAGCTACGGGCTGCCCAGCTGAAGTTGAGCCCCAAGAAGTGTCAGCTCTTCCAGAAGCGGGTCCAGTACCTTGGGCATATCGTCTCCGAGGAAGGGGTGCGCACCGACCCAGAGAAGACCGCAGCTGTGAGGGAGTGGCCAGTTCCGAAGGACAAGTCCCAACTACGGAGCTTCCTGGGACTCTGCACTTATTACCGTCGCTTCGTGAAAGGATTCGCCGACATCGCCAAACCTTTACATCGACTGACTGAGAAGGACCAACTCTTCACATGGACAGCAGAATGCCACAGTGCCTTCGAACAACTCAAGCAGGCTCTGTGCACCGCGCCTATTCTGGCCTACCCCAGACCTGGAACAAGGTTCATCGTCGATACCGATGCCAGCGACTTTGGCATAGGGGGAATCCTGTCGCAAGTAGTGGACGGCGAGGAGAGAGTAGTGGCCTACTTCAGTAAGGCCTTGTCAAAGCCAGAAAGGAACTACTGCGTCACCAGGAAGGAGCTGCTCGCCATCGTGAAGACCATTGAACACTTCCACAAGTATCTGTACGGGCAAGAATTTCTCATCAGGACCGACCATGCATCCCTGGGGTGGCTCCTAAACTTCAAGCAGCCCGAGGGTCAACTCGCGCGGTGGCTAGAGAGGCTTCAACAGTACAACTTTGAGATTCAGCACAGGAAAGGCCAACTGTATTCTAACGCCGACGCCCTATCACGAAGACCATGCCCTGAAGACTGCACCTTCTGTGCCCGAAGGGAGGAGAACACCGGGATACAGTGCCGAAGGACTACCGTGGAACTTCAAGGGAGCTGGAGCCGCGAGTCTTTCACGCGGGCGCAAGCAGAAGATGATGGCCTGGGACTGATAGCCGATTGGAAGAGGGCCTGTGTCCCCAGACCCGGGTGGAACATTGTGAGTGACTGCAGCCCAAAGTTTAAGTCCTACTGGACGCAGTGGGACTCGCTGATTGTAAGGGATGGCCTCATCTGCCGTACCTGGGAGAGCACCGACGGGAAGACATCTCGGGAACAAGTCGTCGTTCCAAAGGCTATGACGGAGGAAGTCCTGAAGGAAGTTCATGGAGGATCATCTGGTGGACACCTAGGGATAAAGAAGACCCTGGAGAAGCTGAGAGAGCGGTTCTACTGGATCGGATGCCGAACAGACGTGGAGAACCACTGCGCGAGGTGCCACGATTGCGCAGCCAGCAAGGGCCCAGGACGAAGACGACGGGGTCCACTGAAGACCTACAACGTGGGCGGCCCCATGGAGAGAGTGGCCATCGATGTTGCTGGGCCATTCCCGTTAAGCGAGGCAGGGAACCGCTACATATTAGTCGTCAGCGACTACTTTACCAAATGGCCGGAGGCGTATGCGCTCCCTAACCAAGAAGCCGCGACGATTGCAGAGATCCTGGTGAAGGAATTCGTCAGCCGGTACGGAGTACCTCTGGAGCTGCACTCCGACCAAGGGAGGAACTTCGAGTCGCAGGTGTTCCAGAACCTATGCCAGCTGCTGGGAATCCGGAAGACAAGGACAACGCCGCTACACCCTCAGTCCGACGGGATGGTAGAGCGATTCAATCGCACCATCGAGAACCATCTCCGAATAGTCGTTAGCGAGCACCAGAGGGATTGGGACAAACATCTTCCACTATTTCTCCTGGCCTACCGTGCCGCCGTGCATGAAGCCACCGGGTGCACACCAGCACGGGCCATGTTTGGGAGGGAGCTCCGTCTACCTGTCGATCTTGCCTTCGGCCGACCTGGGAGTGATCCGATCCCGGTAAGCCAGTATTGTCAAGAACTGGTCGACCAACTGGAGGACGTGCACGCGTTCGCGAGGAGGAAACTGCGGATCGAGACCGACCGAATGAAGACCCGATACGACCAGCAGACGGATGCCGGAGGATTCCATGAGGACGACCTGGTCTGGCTCTTCAACCCATTACGGAAGAAAGGCCTGTCACCCAAACTGCAGAAGTCCTGGGAGGGCCCGTACCGAGTCGTGAAACGGATCAACGATGTCGTCTACAGGATCCAGCGGAGCCCGAGGGCGAAGATGAAGATCGTGCATCGAGATCGCCTGGCAGCCTACGGAGGGACACAGACGGACCAATGATTGATCGGGACGATCAGCCTTTTTAGGAAGGGGGTGGTGTTACGGCTGTGAGTTTGTCATCACTCGCCGCATGAGTCACAACTGCCCCAGGGCTGGGCTGTGTCCTGCCTCCTGTATTGCGCGCGCCTTATGCAACAGGGCTACTAAGACAAAGGGATAGTCCAGAATATTCGTGACTGGACCAGCGATGGAAACCTCGAGAAGGCGTGAACCCTGGATGGATCTAGAAGCATTTGAGTCACCGGCCTGCTATATAAGTGCGACCTGTCTAGCAGTTGTTGTTGTTGTGTTTTACGAGCTAGTGCGAGTGATTATCTTGTGCGACAGAAGTGTGGTGACGAAGTGCTGTGCGAGTTACGAAATCCAGTGACATTGTTTCTCCAGCTTGTGGACAGCGAAATAGCCTGCAGCAAGTGATCGTAAGTAATTGTGGTCGGTGAACATAAAGGAGAGGAGCAGGTAGTTTCTGTCAAGGCCACCGTACTCATTAGGACGGATTAACTTCTGTGATCTGTTGACAAGTGGAAGGGCCAAGAGCGCTCAAGGAAGAGACTTGAGGAAACTGGAGTAAGGCTCCTAATTGCTTGTATTTGCTGATTAGTGTAATTTTCTGGCCACAATAAAGTTAATTATTTCTTTAAGCAGTAATTGGTGTTGTGCTTTGTACCCCCACCGTAATCCAGTTAACAAAAGTGCCACTAGGGGGTGGCACGTAACCATATTAAAGCTGGATGCTAAAGTAAAAAGTAAACAAAACGATGACAATGGAACTATATACCGTAACTCAGACACAGACAGCAGCTAACAAGCGACTGAATCGTGAGCAATGCTCTGGCAACGTGTCGGCGGAATTGTCAAAATCCAGCCAATAGGAGCCCGTGGCGGCCATTTTACTATCGTTCCCGCCATTTCCTTCACGTTCATTCTTTTGAAATACAGAGTATAAATATTCTGAATCCAACCAATCACCAAGCTGCAATCCACTTTCCAATACTAAGACTTGAAGAACTGGAAAAATGAGTTCATTTGATAAGGGCATACCATCTCCACACTTTTCATCATATTCCTCTCCTTCAGTTTCTTACATTCCTCCTTCCTCGTTCTTTCTTTTCTTTTGTTCTTTTCTTAGTCTTCCTCCTCCTTCTGCTGCCTTCCATCTCGTCTTTTTCCTTTTCCACCATGTCATTCCGCACCTTATACTCCTCATCTTCCATCTCCACTGTTTCTTCTTCACCTTATCTTCTTCTAGTATGTTGTCTTCTTCATGATTCACTCCTGCACTTTCATCCTCATCTTTAGCCTCTTTTTCTCGACTCTGCTGTCCTCCTCATGACCAACCTCATCTGCTTCTCTTTTCTCTTCTTCATGATTCACTCCTGCACTTTCACCCTCATCTTTAGCCGCTATTTCTTGACTGCTGCTGTCCTCCTCATGACCAACCTCATCTGCTTCTCCTTTCTCTTCTACGATGCATATAATCTCCATCCTTTGCTCTTCCAACTTCCCTTTCTCTTCATCCTGCTCCTTCTTTTTTCTCCTCTTTCATTTCTCCTTCATTTCATTTCTCTCCGTTAACATCTTCTACACGCCCCCCCTCTCTGACAATTTTCCTGTTCCTTAATCTCACTTATCTCGTTCACTTCCTCCTCTTTTATCTTATCCTCCACCCTTTTCTTCACCTTGTCTTCTGTCTCATCCTCCTCCTCCACAGCCACACTCACAAATTCTACTATTACACTCAACTTATTGATGCTAGACTCCAGTTTGTTCATACTGGCCTATTGTTTGCTCATATGTTCAGTCACCTCACTCATCTTCATCATCTGCTCCATGAGCACTTTGACCAAACTATTAGTGCTCATATCCCCCATTCGTGCTCCTCGTTGGTGCGACATAATATAACTTTACTAAATCAGGGTCGTGGTTGTTATTGCACAATGAGGGAAACTTTTGACAAACATATACTCCATTTATTTTATCTTCACCCACACTCATCTGCAAAGAATTTCAACCAACACACTCCAACAACTAGCTTCAGAAACAATCCACTATCTTCCTAAGAAATATCTATCAGATTAGCCCTCCATAAGGCATATCAAAAAAAAAACTAAAAAAAGAAAATATACACAAGATGTGAAACTCCATTAGGCATGGCCCCGTCCTACCTTACTGCTGAACCATTACAAAGAATACCTAATCTCCGGCGCTAAGGCTTACAATGCATTGGCCCAACAGTAAAAGGTGGCCATGCCTCGAACCCTATATATACGAGGAGCTCACATTCAAAAGAGACTTTGTCCAAAAATTCAAAAAAATGTGCTTAGTACAGGTTTCACTTTGTGAGATTTATCCTGAGGTCCCAACACCCTGTAAACATTCAAAAGTGACTTTGTCTTGGCTATATTGATCTCTGAAAGTAGACTATTCATTCAAAAAACAACTTTGTCCACTGCAGTATTCATTCAAACAAGACTTTGTGTACTTCAGCCAATCAGAACTCTAGCATCATAAGAATTTACTCCCATCATGCTTTGCGTGAACAGCGAGGTAGTGTATGACCAGTGTGTATGATGATTATTGCTTTCGCTGTTCAATCCAACTTCTGATTAATGTTTCCTCTGTCATATGGGTTATTCACGATTCTTGTGAAACAGTTCTAGTCGGAGATTGTTACAAAGGAAATGTAAAGATAGCATGATGGGAGAAATTAATCAGAAACTTGAGCATAACAATCAGAAGTTAGATCAAGTAAGGTAGCTAAAGTTAATGAGAAGTTAGGTCAAGATTATATAAAGTTGATAGAAAGCCTAGTACAAGTGATAAGTGAGATCAGAGGAGAGATTAAGGGCCAGTTAGAGGAGATTGTAGGTGAAATTAGAAGAGAGGTAGAGGATATTGTAGGTGAAGGTAGAGGAGATTGTAGGTGAAAGCAGAGTAGAAGTTGAGGAGAGACTGGATGTACTTGTTAATAGAGTAGGTGAGATGAAGGATCAGGTAGAGGAGGAAGGAAGGAAGCTTTTAGTTTTACGTGACCATTAACCATGCGATCATGAGCCACGGGACCTCCTTTTTACGTAGAATCCGAACCACAGGGCATGGCATTTAACTTCGAAAATCTCACATGCATTGACCGGGAATCGATCCCGGTCCACCTTGGTGAGAGGCCACCATGCCCCTTAGGTAGATTAGATTGTAGGAGTTAGTTATTGTTGTTTTAAGGGGCGGAACTTCGAGGTCATCTGCCTCAGATTTTAGGAGAAAGTAGAAAAAAGGTTGAAGAGATGAAAGAATAGATCAAAGAGAGAAAAAGAAGGGAACAATGAAACGGAAGTGAGAGAGAAATGGGTGAAATAAACTTAGAAATGTAAGTAGGTGAAAATTGGTTTAGGCGAAAAGATTTGCAATGGTACAAGCGGTTGTTAATGGATACACCTGCAGCAAGTGTTCCTCGTGAGGAAGTATTATGTGACTGGAAGATGATGTGGGATTCCATATATAAAAGAAGATTTTTGTTGTAACGTTTCATAAGAATGGATGTTTTGAATATTAACTAAGTAAATGACATTGCGGTTGAATGTTCGGCTTATTACAATGTTTCGAAATGAGTTAGATGTTTAGGCCTTGTCAAAATATTATGCAGTCAAAGAGGACTATGTCCCATGTTCATGCAAACAAAAAGGATTATGTCTTTTCTGTTCAGTCAATAACAACTATGTCCAGAATTTAGCATGTAAATACTGAATATCTACTGTAGTTTGATTTCATTAGAGTGTCTTGTTACATTTTTATAACCCATATGTGTGTACATAAATGCATAAAATAAGCAATAAGATGTTAATTTGAGAGAAATCGGTTTTTTGGTCATTCCCTAAAGTTGTATTTGAGTGACAAAGTCTCTTTTGAAAGTTAGCAATTAGTTAGTAATTATTACTCTTATAAAAAAGAACTATAAAATAAACTCTGTAAACATGTCCCTCACAACACCGAAAATTCTATATAAATGTAAGAAACATCAATTAGCAAAACCTTTTAAATTGGTGATGAATTTTGCATTACACGTACTTATTTTATAATCTTGTAACTTCGTAGTTGCAAACCGTATCAGGCCAAGTGATGTATAGATAGACGTAATTTATTGCAGAAACACAAGAGAACATCAAGTACAATGCAATCGTCAAACAAACTAACATATGGAAATGTATAATATATATATACACAGTGTTGTGCTCTCAGGGTGTCGACCGGTAACGAAAGTAACGAATTTTACATATGGGTAACTAAAATTTTCTGAAGGCGGATTGAATCATTTAAACTCGCCCCTCTAGGGTCAGAGATTGCGATGGAGCGAGTTTCACGCAAGCGGCGCTGATTGCATAAGCTATATTTCCCCGTGCCCGACCTCGAGGAAATGCATACTGAGGATACCCTGAGTGGTATACATCGTTCAGCGTATATTTTCGGGCATCAAGAAGACTTTTTTAGTTTTGTGTGAAATATTTTTCTGTGTTATTAGGAAACCTGACTTTTCGCGAGACGTTTATTCGCGAAAACTTCTGAAACTAATCAGAAACCTCGCATTTCTGTTATTGACCTCTAAATTATTAATTGATAATTCGTGGTTCTCAATTGAAATAAAACTTGCCCTCTTGTCGTATTATTCGTGCAATCCTCTCATAACAATTCGTAATATTCGATACCGTACCTACTTCGAACGTTCATCCTCCAAAATCGCATCCTCAAGACGGCCGGCTGACCGCACGACTTTCCTGCGGGAATCTCGTCAAACGGACCGAGATCGACGTCAGTTGCGTAAAATCATAAAACCCGTCCCCTATCGTGAACTTGTGACCACGAGGACTGCGGGAATCCTGTCAAAGGTGATTGGGCACCCATCATGAAACCTACTTGCCACTTTTCCCATGACCGTATACTTAAAAGCGTGCGGGGAGCGAGAAGTGCATCAACTCACTTAAAAATGGCAGCCTACGTAGCATCGAAATACTAAATCCTCCTCGTGACCCACCCTGAACTCATGAACTCCCAACTACAGCATAGGGGCAAAGGGAATCACGGCGCCGACCGAACAACATGTTCATAACTACGCGTGAATTTTAACTATGGCCAACCTTGAGCTTGCCTCCGCCATTCTATCAGGACAGATAGACAGACAGGCAGACAATCGTTGATTGCGATACATCGCGATATTTCTCCGCATTCAATGACGAGGACAACTGTATTCTTGTCAAACGGACAGCAAGTGGCGTCGATTGCGTAATAATGCTATATTTTCTTGTGCCCGAACTCAAGGACAATGGAAATCTCGTCGAATGACTAAAAATGACGCTGATGATCTAAATCGCGATTTTTCTCCGTGTTTTATCGTGAAAACTACGGGAAGCTCACCAAACAACTGAGACCAGCGCCGATCGTGTAACATCTCGATATTTCTCCGCATTTGACTGCGAAGACAGAATTCGGTGACGATCGCGTAACATCGCATACATTTCTTCGCGACCTACCACGGGAACGAAGGAAATCTCGCCAAATGGTCAAGAGCTGAGCAACCTCTTGGTACCGTGATAATAAGAACATATTGAGGACAAGACGACATATTAGCTGAAACAATTCATTGGATATTAAATATCTAGTGTATATATATATATATATTTTATTTTATTTTTATAACATCATGTGAATTTCATTTAAAGCGGCTTCGGTGGTGTAGTTGGTAGTATGCTGAACTGCTGTGCCCAATATAGCGGGTTCAAACCCGGCTGAAGTCGTCGGATTTTTTAAAAGCGTTAAAAATCCTTCAGTATGCCTTCCTTCGGAGGGGAAGTAAAGCCAGCGGTCCCATGTCATGGATTTATGGCATGTAAAGGATTCTTCCACAGACAAAATTTGTGTGAAGCTAAATTGTTAGGTTATATTTCGTCGGAACGCTCTATCAAAGTTCCAACGTTCACCACTAGGTATCATTGATATCTTGTAGCAACTTGAAATTGAACGGAACTTGTAGCTCACCCTAAGGGTGTTCGTTGGAAGCAGCTACAGACTCAGACGAGCTGAACATGTCCTCGGACACTCCCGGTACTAAAAGCCATATGATAAATAAAAAACTTCTTTAAAGACAGTTCACCGCGTGATGAGCGCCTATGCTTGTAGACCGCAGACGTAACTTGAATTCAAAGGTAACAAAATTAACTAAAAGGTACCTAAAAAGTAACTAATTTTTACTTCATCCTTACAGTAGACACCCTGAAAAGGTTAAATAGTAACAGTGAACTACACCAAAAGCTAAGTGTGTCTAATTGACCTACAGACTTCAAAGAATTCATCTGTTTTATAAATGTTGTTGTTAGTTAGTAGAGACTTAATCTTTTGTTTGTAGATATTCAAAGGCAAATGCCTAACAATGGCTGGAAGGGAATTGAAAAATTTCAGGGATATATAAATGAATGTCTTCTGAGTTCTACTGAACTTTCATCTGTAAAGCCCTAAGTTGTTCCTATTCCTCGTGCTATAACAATTTGATAGACCCAGCACCTCATACTTGTTGTGGTTTTCTTTGATATATAAGAGGCACTGGAAAATGAACACTGCTGGCAAAGTCATGACACATACAATAACAAATGCTTGCCTACCGTGACTTCGAGGAGGAAGACCACAAATTAACCTCAGAGCTTTTTTCTGCAATCTGAACAATTTCTCCGCATGCGACGTGTGACCCCAAAGTAATGTTCCATAGCCAAATGGCTATGAATTTGTGCAAAGTAGACTACTCTTAATACATTGGTATTGATGCATGATCTAAGTCTTCTCAATAAATTAATCCCATTACAGACATTAGATGCAAAATTCTGTATATGTTTCTCCCATTTTAGTTCGGAATCAATCGTGAAACCAAGGAAATTAATTGTACCCCTGTCGATGTCTCCTCCATGTACGTAATAGAAATCTAAGTCCTGAGTTTTACTGACATTCAAACAAAGAAGATTTGCTGTACACCAGTCTTGGATAGTGTCTGAAATATGAGCACTTCCATGGTCTGGAAGCAGTGCAGATTGTGAACTTATACAAATATTAACATCATCTGCAAAGAGATAGCTATCTACGTTGGGACCAGATAGGTGATAAGGCAGATCGTTAATGTAAATAATGAAAATATTGGACCGAGGATAGAACCCTGGGGAACGCCATGATTGACAGGCAAAAAAGGACTCATTTTCTCCTAATACCACTTTCTGGAATCTGTCGCACAGGTAAGATTGAATAAGGGAAATGGAATCTTCTTCAAAACCATAAAATCGCAGTTTGTCTGGTGGTATCTTATGGGATACAGTGTCAAAGGCTTTAGACAAATCATAGAGTTTAGCCTGTAATGGAGTACGGTCATCTAACTTGTTCAGACAGTTGCTCACAAAAGAGATTGCTGCTTTCACCGTACCTCGCCCGGTTCTGTAACCAAACTGGGAGTTGTTAAACAAGTTATTTTTTTTCAAGATAGGATACAATCTGATCGTTGATTATGGTCTCAAAAACTTTTGAAACTGCAGGGACTATAGTAATTGGCCTGTAGCTGTCAAATATTAAGAGTATCCCCATTCTTATGATCTGGCATGACCCTACCCAATTTAAAGTCGATTGGAAATTCTGATTTCAGGATACATGTATTAAATAAATGTGTCAGAGGCTCTTCAATAAATACTGCAAATGTAGGCCACATTTATTTGTATGTTACAAATCAATAATTCACATATCTACACACTATTTACATACTTAACGAAATAATACAAATCACTGGCGTTTAAAAAACATATCCATTGTTGTTTGCTTAAGACTTCTCCATCCAGGTGAGTACAATATAGCGTCTGAATTTGACAGTGTGTCCATGACTGTTTCGTCAACTGAAAAGCTTGAAATAAAGTTTCGGACAGTTTCCATCGTTTCCAATGCCCTTCCTAAGGTTGAAATGGTTTGTACCACATCTTCCCACTCTCCCTCCTCTTCTTCCTCTTCATTCTTTTTCTTCACATGCTCTTGGAAAATATCGTCGATCGTCGCAGTCTGGTAAATAGCAATGTTGTCGTGACACTGAACATACTGTAGCTGTCGAAGTTTTGAATTTCAGAGTCTTCAACGTTTTGTTTTTTTTCTTCCATTTCTTCGATCCCTAGTGTTTCATTGAAAACCCAAAATCCTGCTTTGCGGAAACAGTTGCTAATTGTGGTTTGCTCCACAGAGTCCCAAAAACCTCTCCAGAAATGCACAGCATCAAGAACAGTGATCTTATTGCATGTACCACTAATGTTGGCCAACCATTTTTGCGCTAACATTTTCCTGTACTTCTTCACGTAATGAATGATTCCTTGATCAAGGGGCTGAAGCAGACTTGTGCAGTTAGCAGGAAGGAAAACCACCTTCACATTCCTTGTGGGAACATTCACAGAGTGTGCAGCACATCGGTCATTTATTAATAAAATTTTATGGTTTTTACTCCCCTTTTTAAATGAAAAAAAAATCATCTAGAGCTCGCAAATAATCTTCAAAAACAGAAGTTGTCATCCAAGCGTTTGCGTTGGCTTTATATTGGCATGGAAAGCTCTTGACATTTTTAAAAGCAACTAGGCTTAATTGCTTTACCGATAACAAGACGAGGCAACTTCTTCGTTCCACTCTTATTGCAACAAAGAAGGATGGTTAACCTTTCCTTGCTCAATTTTCCACCATGGCAAATTTCTCCTTTATACGCCAACGTCTTGTCGGGCAGAAGGCTGAAAAAATACACATTGAATAAGTCTTGGGGCTTGTACTCCTTGAATGAGACGGTGGCGCAACATAGCGGCCAGCAAGAGGGGTAATAATCTCAAACAACTACTTTGTTGGACTTTCGGCCCAATTGCGTGGAAATGTAGGGAAATTATAAAATGTTATTCTAGGCAATGCAGACACCATCACGTGGTTATGAAAGCCGGACGTCGTCGGAAATTGAAAATATCTTGCAGCTGTAAATACATTACTCCACACATTTATTGAGTATTCATAGGCAATGCCTAAACCACCACATAGTTATGAAAAATCTGTAATAGTTTTCTCGAATTCGTCCGCCTCGAATATAATAATAATGTTATTGGTTTTACGTCCCTTTTAACTACACTGGCTTTTAGAGACGCCGGGGTGCCGGAATTTTGCCCCGAAGGGGATCTTTAACGTGCCAGTAAATTTACTGACACGGCTCCCTCGCATTTGCGCACCCTCAAATGCCAGCTGACTGCGCCAGGTTTCGCCTCGAATAGGCTGGCCTTCCATGTATATTTTTTTACCCTAAAGTAAAGAGCCCCTGGCTGCCCTTTAATACAGATCCCGGGCTGGCTTATTCCGGCACAGTATCTAGCTACTTCCGTTTCGAGATACCGGAAGAGAAGAAGAAGAAATGTTTTGTTTAACCTATGAAGTATGATAACTTAATTAATAAATTGTATGTCAAAATTTCAGACTCATTCTAATGCAATATGTGTATGATTTCTCATTGAATACGGCTGTACAGGGTGGTGTCTTTTAGATATATTTAGCGGGTATCTCTGAAACTAATCTAGATAGAGCGAAACAGTGTTACGGAATTCCGTGCCACTTTTTTGTGAAACAAACGATGGTGCTATGAAACTCATCGCGGCCCTCTTGGTTTTCGAACTACCGAGTGATTTTGAAAAGTCTGCATTTTGTGACCCCCCTTGTATTTCGAGCATTTTTTAATTTATTGAAAAGGTGAAAACGGGTCATTATAGAGAATTTTCCTTAGAATTCAATAGACAAAAACATTTAATACAGTAACATCAAAATGGTGAGAGATATCAACAAATAAGGGGTAGAAAAGTTGCTAATCACTGAGATCTTACACCAGTTGATTTACTTTTTTTTTTTCCGATAGGACAGATCGTTTCCGAGATATGAGGATTCAGAAAAAAAAGCATGTAATTCAGAGCCACAAAAATAGAAAACGGTGAGAGATATCAAAACATCATATGGGATAGAAAAGTTGGTGATCACTGAGATCTTACACCTGTAGATTTAACTTTTTTCGATATGATCGACGGTCTCCGAGATATAACGATTCCAAAGAAAAAGGATGAAATGCAGGGCCCCAAAAATAGAAAACTGCGAGAGATATCAAAAAATCATAAGTGGTATAAAAGTTGCTTACAGTGGAGGTCTTACATCTCTACATTTAATATTTTCGATAGGACCGAATTTTTACAAATTATTACATACATTTGGTTTTTTTTTTTTTTTTTTATCAAAAACATTTAACAACATCAAAACGGTGAGAGATATCAAAAAATGATTTGGGGTAGAAAAGTTGCTAATTACTGAGAACTTACACCTGTAGATATAACTTTTTTCGATAGAACCGACAGTCTCCGAGATATAACGATTTGGAAAAGGGATGATATTCAGGGCCCCAAAATTAGAAAACAGTGAGAGATATCAAAACTTCATATGGGATAGAAAAGTTGTTAATCAATGAGATCTTACACCTGTAGATTTAACTTTTTCGATAGGACCGACGGTTTCCGAGATATAACGATTCGAGGAAAAAAAAAGGATGAACTTCAGGGCCCCAACAAAGGAAAACGGTGAGAGATATCTAAAAATCATAAGGGGTATTAAAATTCGCTTACCGCGGAGATCTTGAATCTGTTTGGTTTTTTTCGATTGGACCGACCGTGTCCGAGATATATAACTATTCGAGAAAAAGAGATGAAATTCAGGTCCCCAAAAGTATGTCCGGCCCTGCACCGAATTTAACGCTCAACAATAGGGTTCCTCGCAGGCCCTAACCCTTTCGCCGTACCAAATTTCAGCTCGATATCTTGACAATTGCACCCTGTACTTTGCTAAACCCAAAAACGTCACGCACATACTGTACCCGATTTGGCGTCTGACCACTAAGCTACGGCGCTACGTGAACCGCTTGGGGCCGCAGATATTACGTCCCGGTGGTTTGGTCTTGTGAGTATGACCTGTGGAGGTCAGTGCATCAGTGATGATGTCACAGCTGGAGAAACTTATTAGGCTAGGTCACACTGCCGGAAGTAAGGAGAGGTATCATGTGCGAGCAACCCCCACCTCCCTTACGGCGGGGAGTACAGCGAGGCCGCTTGACAGGTGGTCGCCCGATGAGCTTTGCTCATTCTTATATTGATTCCGTTCATTTCTAGAACATGTTTTTAGTGGGGGGCCTGTATCGTCGTGTGTGATGTATTTTTATGACCGTAAGTGTAACGATTGGCCGAGCTATTAGATGTCAGTTCGTCACTTACAAATCGCCAAGCAAAGTTACGGTTTAACGGCTGTGTGAAAGTGATAGTTTATATTCGTAAGTATTGGTACCTGCACTGAGATACTGGAGACACGTAAGTTGAAAAATCACAAAAACATTACCAGCATAAAGCAGCAAAGAAACACAGTTGGAGGGCTGGATCTCTCTCAGCCTGTGCTACAAGCCTACACATTGAAAAATGAAAATCCACAGCCTGCTTCCAGTCTCCGACCGGGTCAGGCAATGGAATGAATGAAGCCCATATCTAGCGGCGAGGATGTAAACTGTGCCGGCTGCCGAAGCCTGACGCACTCCTCTGGCTCAATGATTAAATTAATGACAAATGAAATGATAGTGGAGAGTGTTGCTGGAATGAAATTTTGACAGGGAAAACCGGAGTACCCGGAGAAAAACCTGTCTGCCTCCGTTTTGTCCAGCACAGATCTCACATGGAGTGACCGGGATTTGAACCACGGACCCAGCGGTGAGAGGCCGGCGTGCTGCCGCCTAAGCCACGGAGGCTCTACAAGCCTACACATTATTCAATGGAAATCAGTTGGGACATCTTTACAACAGAACATTGCACATTTAAGCAAAACTTTAGGCACCATTGGAATTCTATAATGGTTCATTGAACATTGCTTCACGCCGGACTTCTGGAACAATCGTTGCCAACTTACACTGAACATAATCTCACTTCTGAACACTCTAAATCGAATTGGAACAGTGGTGGTGTGTTATCCTAATATAATGGAGCCACATATAAATGGAGTAAGTGTCTTCGTGAGGGAGGAGAGACATACAGTTTCGAATATTTCTAATTACACCATTGCACATTAAACACGCAGAAGACATGATGGAAGCAGTCGTCAGCCGCGCACACGACAACAGGGAACAATTATCAGGGATCTTTACTCTATATTAAACTTGCAGAGGAGGTTTGTTTCTGCTTAACGAAGATGCCAAGAGGTAAAAATGTATCGCCAGCCAACATGAATTGAATCTTCCCATAATGAGTTGCACTCCAGAGCACATGATTTACATATTGACACTTTGGATAATTCCACGGCATGGCTAGAGCATTATCTAATTGTACACATCGGAGTCTAATGAATTTTGTTGGGATTAATAATGATGATAATTGTTTTTAACGATTATTATTATTTTCTCTTGCATAATTGCAATGGCTATTATTTCAATTTTTTCTGCGATTTATTCATGCTTCAGTCTTTTTCGATTTATGGTTTTATCCCAAGGATTTTAAGATCTTGTGCATCAGATGCACAGGTGTTTATTTTGGTCCACATTTTCTTTGGGGATTTGATGTTTAAGCTTTAGGATGACTTTGCAGTCTGCGCGATGTTTTTTTTTTTTTAATTCTAGGACGATCTTTGGGGTCTTATTTGAGGAGTTTTGCCTTGAGCCGTTCACATTTCTATTGTATTATTAGTATTTTGGGTCTGCGTTTCTGTTCAGATTCGACTGTTCGATTTATGCATTCTGGTTGCCACATTTTTTAGTGTGAAGATAGCCTTTATTAAATTTGCCACTTGGATATTATATTTGTGATAAGAATTATTGAAGTTATGTACGGAAATGCTCAGATGATCTGGTTTTGAATGATAGTTTGATGGGCCATGATCTTTTGTGACATGCTGCTCGAGTTATTTAGAGGTCTATTGCCTTAGTGCAATGATTTATCGGCAAATGATATGTTTTTTTATTATGAATTATTTATAATCCCATCATGATATTTAAATATAGTTTGATATCAGCAACAGGTACCATTGATGAGGAAATCACCAACAGGATTTCGGCTGGAGGTACATTTTATAGAGCTGCTCAAGACCTCATATGGAACCAGAAAGTGCCTCGGCAATGTAAACGAGCGATCTATCAGACTTATTGTCTGCCAATTTTGACCTACGGCTGTGAAACTAGGACCATGAGGAAGAAAGATGAGGGAAGGATTCAGGCAGCAGAGATGAGATTTGCCAGAGCCATGGTTTGTAAGACAAGAAAAGACAGAATTCGCAATGAGCATATCGGAGAATTGGTTCAGGTCTACAAACTACAGGATAAAATAACCTTGAAAAGGCTCATGTGGTTTGGCCATATGCGAAGGATGGATGTTACCAGAATTCCAAAACAAATTTATGAACTGCAGTTTCATGACCGAAGACCAAGAGGACGGCCAAGAAGGTGAGAAATGACATCCAACAATTGGGCAGGACTTGGACAGCATTGAAGAAGAGAAGTACAGAGACAGAAATTGGTGGAGGGACCTCATTCGCCGACCCATCTAATAGATGGAACGACGTGGGATATGTATGTATGTATTTAGTCTCTCTTAGAGAATTAATGGCTCATTTTGAGTTAAGCTCATTGCTTTTGTGAGGCAAAAATTAATCTTTCTTTCTCTGTCCTCTTTACTAATTATTTTGATCAGCAATTGCCTGAGGAATGTAACGAAATCGAGTATGGTTGGCACTGATACTTCAATGATCATTTGATGGAGTTTGATTCTGGATTATTTTTGAATCTAGTTGTGGATTTGAGACCACGAAATGATTATAATAATAATGGGTATTTACAACAAGAAATCACTTTCCACTAAAGCCAAACTCCATCACTACCACACAGTCATCCTCCCAGAGGCACTCTATGCGATTGAGACGTCATCGTTAACCATCAACATCAAATACATTGAAAAGATAGAACGACAAATACTGAGAAAAATCTTTGGACCAAAGCTTCAGGACGGTATCTGGATGAGGAAAAGCTCAGACGAACTATTCACGGACTGAACGATTCGCCTCTCTCGCACGTAAAACACGCATGAAATTCTACGGACATATAGCTCGAATGGACAACTCCCGACTGACCAAGAAAATCTTCCTCATAGTCAATGGAAACCGACAAACCAAAGTACGCTGGCTAGCAGACACCCAAAAGGACCTCAGTGAAATCAATATTGACCCACTGACAACGACGCGGACTGCATATAGACAAAAAGTAAATTCGTATAAGTTTCCACCCAAGATCCCTACGGGACAGAATTTGAAACTTAAAGCTGCATGGTCACAAGAAAGAAGACAGGCACATAGCGAAAGGATGAGGAAGTTGGAAGATAAGAACAAGAAGACCAATGTTAACTAATGGTTCTACGTGCTCCTTAGAGGGCCAAACGCATTATATATATCTATATATATAAAGCACAATGTTTGTCTGTCTGTCTGTTATGTATACAAATCTACACCGTTTCACCGATCTGAACCAAAATTTGTATACATACCCTTTGGAACCCTGCGGGTAACCCTGTCAACTTTAAATTTCGGACAGACCACCCCATTCCCTGCATTTAGGCCCTTTTGCACAAATCTACACCGTTTCACCGATCTGCACCTAAATGTGTATACCTACCCTTTGGAACACTGCGAGTAACACTGTCTACTTAAAATTTCGGACAGACCACCCCATTCCCTGCATTTAGGCCCTTTGGTCCAAATCCACACCGTTTCACCGATTTGAACCAAAATTTGTATACTTACCCTTTGGAACCCTGCGAGTAACACTGTCTGCTTGAAATTGCGGACAGACATTTCCATTCCCTGCATTTAGGCCCTTTGTCCCAAATCTAAACCGTTTCACCGATCTCAACAAAAAATTGTATATTTACCCTTCGGAACACTGCGACTAACACTGTCTGCTTTAAATTGCGGAGAGGCTACTCCATCCCCTGCATTTAGGCCCTTTGGCACAAATCTACACCGTTTCATCGATCTGAACCAAAATTTGTATACTTACCCTTTGGAACCCTGCGAGTAACACTGTCCACTTAAAATTTCAGACAGACCACCCCATTTCCTGCATTCAGGCCCTTTGGTCCAAATCTACACCGTTTCACCGATCAGAACCAAAATTCGTATTCTTACCCTTTGGTACCCTGCGAGAAACACTGTCTGCTTGAAATTGCGGACAGACCACTCCATTCCCTGCATTTAGGCCCTTTGGAACAAATCTACACCGTTTCACCGATCAAACCAAAATGTGTATACTTCCCCCTTGAAACCCTGCGAGTAACACTGTCTGCTTGAAATTGCGGACAGACCACTCCATTCCCAGCATTCTAACACTGTCTGCTTTAAATTGCGGAGGGGCTACTCCATCCCCTGCATTTAGGCCCTTTAGCACAAATCTACACCGTTTCATCGATCTGAACCAAAATTTGTATACTTACCCTTTGGAACCCTGCGAGTAACACTGTCCACTTAAAATTTCGGACAGACCACCCCATTTCCTGCATTCAGGCCCTTTGGTCCAAATCTACACAGTTTCACCGATCAGAACCAAAATTCGTATTCTTACCCTTTGGTACCCTGCGAGAAACACTGTCTGCTTGAAATTGCGGACAGACCACTCCATTCCCTGCATTTAGGCCCTTTGGAACAAATCTACACCGTTTCACCGATCAGAACCAAAATGTGTATACTTCCCCTTTGGAACCCTGCGAGTAACACTGTATGCTTGAAATTGCGGACAGATTACTCCATTCCCTGCATTCTAACACTGTCTGCTTTAAATTTCGGAGAGGCTACTCCATCCCCTGCATTTAGGCCCTTTGGCACAAATCTACACCGTTTCATCGATCTGAACCTAAATTTGTATACTTACCCTTTGGAACCGTGCGAGTAACACTGCCCACTTAAAATTTCGGACAGACCACCCCATTTCCTGCATTCAGGCCCTTTGTTCCAAAACTACACCGTTTCACCGATCAGAACCAAAATTCGTATTTTTACCCTTTGGTACCCTGCGAGAAACACTGTCTGCTTGAAATTGCGGACAGACCACTCCATTCCCTGCATATAGGCCCTTTGGCACAAATCTACACCGTTTCATCGATCTGAACCAAAAAGTGCATACTTACCCTTTGGAACCCTGCGAGTAACACTGTCCACTTAAAATTCGGACAGACCACACCATTTCCTGCATTCAGGCCCTTTGGTCCAAATCTACACCGTTTCACCGATCAGAACCAAAATTCGTATTCTTACCCTTTGGTACCCTGCGAGAAACACTGTCTGCTTGAAATTGCGGAAAGAACACTCCATTCCCTGCATATAGGCCCTTTGGAACAAATCTACTCCGTTTTACCGATCTGAACCAAAATTTGTATACTTACCCTTTGGAGCCCTGCGAGTAACACTGTCCACTTAAAATTTCGGACAGACCACCCCATTCCCTGCATTTAGGTCCTTTGGCACAAATCTACACCGTTTCACCGATCAGAACCAACATTCGGATTCTTATCCTTTGGTACCCTGCGAGTAATACTGTCTGCTTGAAATTGCGGACAAACCACTCCATTCCCTGCATTTAGGCCCTTTGGCACAAATCTACACCGTTTCACCGATCAGAACCAAAATCTGTATACTTACCCTTCGGAACCCTGCGTGTAACACTGTCTGCTTGAAATTGCGGAGAGAACACTCCATTCCCTGCATTTAGGCCCTTTGGCCCAAATCTACACCGTTTCACCGATCTCAACCACAATTTGTATATTTACCTTTTGGAACACTGCGACGAACACAGTCTGCTTGGAATTGCGGAGAGGCCACTCCAACCCCTGCATTTAGGCCGTTTGGCACAAATCCACACCGTTTCACTAATCTGACCAAAATTTTCCATACTTTGGAACCCGACAAGTAACACTGTTCACTTTGAATTTCGGACAGACCACACTATTCCCTGCTTTATGGCCCTTTGGCACAAAACTACACCGTTTCACCGATCTCAAATAATTACCCTTTGCAACTCGACGAGTAACACTGTCCACTCGAAATTTCGGACAGACCACTCCATTCCCCGCATTTAGGCCATTAGGCACAAATCTACATCGTTCACCGATCGAAAACAAAACGTGTATACTCACCCTTTGGAACCCGATGAGTAACACTGTCCACTTGGAATTTCAGACAGACCACTCCATTCCCTGTTAGGCCCTTTTGCACATATCTACATCGTTTCACCGATCTGAACCAAAAGTTGTATATTTAACCTTTGGAACCCTGCGAGTAACACTGTCCACTTGAAATTTCGGACAGACCACCCCATTCCCTGCATTTAGGCCCTTTGGTCCAAATCCACACAGTTTCAGCGATCTCAACCAAAATTTGTATATTTACCCTTTGGAACCCTGCGAGTACCACTGACCACTTAAAATTTCGGACAGACCACCCCATTCCCTGCATTTAGGCCCTTTGGTCCAAATCTACACCGTTTCACCGATCAGAACCAAAATTCGTATTCTTACCCTTTGGTGCCCTGCGAGTAACACTGTCTGCTTGAAATTGCGGACAGACCACTCCATTCCCTGCATTTAGACCCTTTGGCCCAAATCTATACCGTTTCACCGATCTCAACCAAAATTTGTATATTTACCCTATGAAACACTGCGACTAACACTGTCTGCTTGAAATTTCGGACAGACCACGCCATTCCCTGCATTTAGGCCCTTTTTGCACAAATCTACACCGTTTCACCGATCTGAACCAAAATGTGTATACTTACCCTTTGGAACCCTGCGAGTAACACTGTCTGCTTGAAATTGCGGACAGACCACTCCATTCCCTGCATTTAGGCCCTTTGGCCCAAATCTACACCGTTCCACCGATCTCAACCAAAATTTGTATGTTTACCCTTTGGAACACTGCGACTAACACTGTCTGCTTGAAATTGCGGCGAGGCCACTCCATCCCTTGCATTTAGGCTGTTTGGCACAAATCTACACCGTTTCACCGATCTGACCCCAATTTTATATACTTACCCGTAGAACCCGACAAGTAACACTGTTCACTTTAAATTTCGGACAGACCACACTATTCCCTGCTTTTTGGCCCTTTGGCAGAAAACTACACCGTTTTACCGATCTCAACCAGATTTTACATAATTACCCTTTGGAACTCGACGAGTAACACTGTCCACCCGAAATTTCGGACATACCACTCCATTCCACGCATTTAGGCCCTTTGGCACAAATCTACATCGTTCACCGATCGAAAACAAAATGTGTATACTTACCCTTTGGAACCCGATGAGTAACACTGTCCACTTTAAAATTTGGACAGGCCACTCCATTCCCTGCATTTTGGCCCTTGGCACAAAACTACACCGTTTCACCGATCTCAACCAGATTTTACATAATTACCGTTTGGAACTCGACGAGTAACACTGTCCACTCGAAATTTCGGACAGACCACTCCATTTCCCGCATTAAGGCCCTTTGGTACAAATCTACATCGTTCACCGATCGAAAACAAAGTGTGTATACTTACCCTTTGGAACCCGATGCGTAACACTGTCCACTTGAAATTTCTGACATACCACTCCATTCCCTGCATGTAGCTCAGGAATTCCTCGGGGTTGCCAGCTTCCTAACTCACCAGTCATGAGCCCTTGAGGGTGTACCAGAAGTGGTGGGTCTACACACACCCTGCCTCTTTGAGGGCCTTGAGCAGAAGACAGGAGATATTATGAAAAGGAAAAGAAGGCAGAACCCTCGAAGAATGAGGGTATCAGGAAAGATGAGACAAAGCCAATTAAGGTGGGAAATTGAAAGACTCCCTAGCCCTCGGATACCCTAATACAGTCTGGGTCGGAAGAGAACAAGAGTTGACCAAGGGAGGCCGACAGGAAAGAGAACTGAAATGAGCCCGGCACCAGGAAGTAGAAGCGATGCCAGACTCAGCTGGGGTTCCGTGGTCGCCAACCCACGTCCCACAAGTTGTGAGACCCTGGGGGGTCAGTTGTGACAATAGCTTGCTGATTCATCGTGAGTGACTTGACAGTACTTTCCAGAGCCCGCCGTGTTATCTCCTGCTGTCTATGCTGATGCCAGCATAGGGCCGTTGCGAAACAGTGAGTGATTCCCGGTCAATCTGTATAGGACGGGGAACCCCGAACGTGTGTCATCATATTTCGTCATCATCTGCGATCATCTCAGGTTCGTGCAGGTTGGACCTATATTCTTTGTCTTTGCCGAGCAGTACGCTCTTTCACTAGACGCATCCAGTACAGGCCTAAGCCAGAAAATAAGGTTGAGACTTTGGAAGACATTGAAGCTAGACACCTGAATTACCTATATCAGTTTTAAAATAACACCATGTTCGTTTAGTAGTCATTTTTTCATTACCTTATTATTATCATCATAAGTGCAAATGACCTAAAAAAAGGTAGATTGTAGTTTTACGTGACCGTGAATCTTGTGATTATGAGCCACGGGACCTCCTTTTTACGTGGAATCCGAACCACAGGACATGGCATTTCACTTCGAAAATCTCACATGCATTGACCGGGAATCGAACCCGGACCGCCTTGGTGAGAGGCATACAGCTAGACCGCTGAGCCACCACGCCCCTTGCAAATGACCTAGATGTTACGCGCATCATACAAATAATCACCGCCGCATAAAGTCTTTCTCGACTGTGATTTTTAAAATATTTATTTTTGGTTGGTTGGTTCTTAAGTTTAGGGGCTGCGACAACGCGGTCATGTAGCCCCGTGTACTTTGGGTGTGTGTAGAATCTGTCTTATAACCGGTGTTAATTGTGATGACTGTATTAGTGTGTGTTATCTGTTTTTTAATTTAAGTACTAACTGCAACTTAGAATTCTTCAAATAGTTCGTACTTTTGCCGCCAATCGCCACCGTCAACGACTACTAGGCCAAGTTCGGAACTTAGCTACTAGACGCCACTGCAGTCGGCTCTTGGCAACGGACGTAGACATCTATGAGCGTTGTTTACCTATCCAATTTAGCTTCACACAGGTGTAATTAGTGGAAGGTTCAATAACATGCCATAAATCTGACATGGGACCGCCGACTTTACTTCCCCTCCGAAGAAAGGCATACTGACGGATTTTTAACGCTCTTAAAATATCCGACGGCTTCGGCCGGGTTTGAACCCGCTATCTTGGGCATAGAAGCTCAGCATGCTACCGAAGCCGCCATATAGTTATTTTTATTACAGTACATTGTGTACATTATACGTTGAAGTGTCAATTCAATACCGGTAGTAGTTTCCCTTATCATCCTCATCATAAGAGCAAATGACTTAGAGTAGATGTTACGCCCATTAGACCATTAATCACCACACACAATAAGTCTTCCTCGCCTGTGAATTTTGAAATATGTATTTCTATTACGGTAGTTTGTAAGTTTGACGTGTCAATTCAACAGTAGTTTTTATTATCATCCTTATCAAAAGGGCAAATGACCTAGATATTACTCCCTCATTGTCTTTGGGGGCAAATGACTTAGATTTTAAGTCCATTATATTTCTAAGGAGACCTTAAAACATTATCATCATTCCACCGGGCGAAGCCGGGTACTACTGCTAGTATATATATATAATGGGTATTAGGGATGATTATTTAATTGATGAAAAGTTTTTGAATAAAATGTACGATTTTGAACAAGATAATTCGATTTTGAATTGACTAAAAGATTTTGGATCGAGCATGAGATATTGAATTAATTAATATTTCGATTTGATTAAAATATTTTTTTTAACTGATTGTGATAATCAGTGGACTGATTTGAACAATTTTTGGAACAGATAGACGAGTTCATATTATATTATTGTCAGTTATAATTGTAAATACGTTTGGATAATTGAATGGACTATTTTGTGTGCAATTACGGTAGTACAATGCCGGTAACAATTAATTAGAAAGCAGTTTCGCATCACAGGGCTCATTAGCTTGATTATTTGATGGTGTGATTTTTAGCCTATTTTCAATTTTAAAAAAAAAAGCTTATGAGATCACCTTTTGTCCGTGTGTGTCCCCCCCCCCCCCCTCCCTAATAAATTCTAAACGGCAAGAGCGATTTCAATGAAACTCTGTAAGTTCGTAGCAATATTCCGGGCGACCTCGACCGTGCCCTTCAAATTTTGTTACGTCTCACCAATCCAACATGGCGGTTGTGCGAAATATTTCACCAGCATTCAATATCTCCGAAACTATTCCCGATATTATCCTGGAATTTATTACGGTGATAAAGGGAACTACTAGAAGTTCACCTATGTGACTATTGAAAAACTGTTAACTACAAAACCAACATGACGGCCAAGCGAATTTGCGACTTTTAAATAGACGTTTCTCGCGATATAAACAACCAAACGCAATAAAACTTGGTACATTATGTGTTTATACACATTGTAATGCACCGACATCGAACTTCGTTCAATTGTTTACATAACCACAAGATGGCGGCTGTGCAAGATATTTCTCCGGCATTCTATATCTCTGAAACTATTAGCGGTATCACCCTGAAATTTTGTACGGAGATAAAGGGCACTACTGGAAGTTCATCTGTAAGACTTTCAAAACCGGTTAACTACAAAACGAACATGGCGGCCAAGCGAATTAGAAAATTTTAAATAGACCTATCTCGCGATTTAATGTTCCAAACACAATGAAATCTGGTACAGGAAATGTTTATACACATTGTAATGCACCGGTATCTAATTTAGTTCAATTGTTTACATAACCTCAAGATGGAGGCTGTGCGAATTTTAAAATTAAGTTTTTATTTCTTGTGTCATATTCATGCGATCGAAGTGAAAGTTTGAATAATGAATCTATGCAATAATTTTCCTTTAATGGTACTCTATGGCCTAAACATTTAACAATCCAACATGGCGACCATCCGAAATATTTAGACGGCTCTGAATATCTACGAATCTATTATAGCAATCAAACTGAATTTTTGATGTTCATAGGGGCTATGAACTTAAGTTCACCTATAGGACTTTAAATAACCTGGTGATCACAAATCCAACATGGCGGCGACGCAAAGTGAGTGTGTGTGTGTATATATATTCACATGGACGTTTCTCGCAATTTAACCATCCGAGTGCAGTGAAACTTGGTACAGTAAATCCTTATACGAATGTTAATCCACTGGCATCTAATTTATTTCAATTGTTTCCATAACCGCAAGATGGCAGCTGTGCGAAATTTTAAAATATCCTTGTTACTTCTTGTGTCCTAATCATGCGATTGAAGTTTGAATGCTACACGTACACAATAATCTTCATGTAACAGTACATAACTCTCAGACCTACATATATAAAATCCAACCTGGCGACCATCTGAAATATTTAGGCGGTTCTCAATATCTACGAATCTATTACAGCAATCAAACTGAAATTTTGTATGTTGATAGTGGCAGTTAACTTAAGTAGGATATATGAAAATAGGCTGTGTAGTTCTTCACGGAACTACTTGTTATTCTTCATATAATTGAAGTTAGGTCGCTCAGGGGTGAGTGTTAATAATTTTTCATGTTGTGTGCGCCGAAAAATCCCTGCAACGACAGAAGAGACTTTTAGTTGACTTTCGTTTTAGTCCTGCGATGTAATTCATTTGTTTTATTGATCCGATTTGGCAAGTTTTAGAAAGACACTACACCATAATTTAGGGATTCTCTAGCCGTCGAGATCATAGGCAGGGTGTGGAATATTTTAATGCAAGCTGAATCCATGAATAAATAAGGATCGTTTTCCTTTATTATCTTAAATTTCTTTTATCTGTGTCATTTCTATTTTCCTTCTTTTAACGCCGGCTTCACCAGGAATGTGTCTTTGTGAACTCTAGTTTGATGGCGCCTTTTTTTTTCATCCCGTAACGGCCCGGAGATACTGTCTCGTGCCACCCGAGCCGTTTTTCTTCATATATTCTTAAACTAGAATTCAGACACATTCGTTTTTTCCTGCTACATTTTTTCTTCACTCCCCTGTTCTTTCTCGGAAATTGTGTGGTGCAATTATTCTCCGGGTCATCGCACATATTTTCCGAGACGGGCACAATACGTACATACATACATTTTTCGGGGGGGGAATTCGACCCCGATTCGATTGGTATAGGTTTGAGCCCTGGGCGACGCATAGTTCCCGAGATCTCAAAAAAACTACCATAGCTATATGAAAGCCTATATGGATCTATATCCGGCTTTCATAACAAGTAGGAGTCCATGTCGCACTACCTGCTTTGGTTGAGACGGTGCGGCGAGTAATAGGAGTAATAATTTCAAACTACAACTTCGTTGGCGGCCTTGCATATCAGACCTTCCCCCCGTGTGGGTGCGGGTTAGAATACACCCACGGTATGCCCTGCCTGTCGTAAAAGGCGACTTAGAGGGGGCCTTATAAAGGTAGATTCTGGTTTGACCTACAGAAATAAACATGCATGCTGTTAGGGGAAGGGCCACCAGCTTGGCCATCTGGCCAGAAAGCCTGGACGGTATGCCCCATCCCTTCAGGTGGGTGCGCCATGTACCCTACAGTAGTATCCGCCTTACAACGAAGGTCCCTGTATGGCCGAATACTGGATCTGCATAAATCACTGTGCATGCCGAGGGGGAAGTGCCTGTTCGAAGCACTGGGACCCCTTGCAATACCTGCTATGCCAGGTATGTATTGCCTTGGCTGGGTGGCGCCCACAGTGATAGCCCCCGTTCGGAGTGGGCAGTATTCGGGGAGGATTTCGTCCGGGATGCCATCTAAGCGCTCACGGACACCTGTACATGGTGGCACCCTCAAAAAGCCGTCTCTATAGTGTCAAAGATTCCGCGTTGACAAGTTTCCTCGCTACCTGGTAGCTACCAGGACAGACGGGGAAGATTTTAAATTGAGGGGAAATTTGGTGACCTGAGTGGAATTTCCAAGCTCCGGAACGGGCAGCTCTTGCTGCATACCGTTAGCCGGCAGCAAACCGAAGCGTTGCTGGAATGCACGCATTTCGGCGAAATTCCTGTTAAGGTCACTAAGCACGAAACGCTGAATGAGGTCCGCGGAGTTATTTTTCACCGCGACCTCATTCATAGCGGTGTTGAACTAATGCGGGATCTGGGGAAGAGAGGCGTCACTAAAATTAGGCGCATCACCCGAAAGATTGGAGAGAAAAGCGTTGATACCGGCGCTTTCATTCTCCATTTTGAAGGTGATGTGGTTCCTAAACAGGTGAAGGTCACGTCATATCATTGTGACGTTCGACAGTACATCCCTCCACCCATGCGCTGTTATCAATGCCAGAAATTCGGGCATGTTTCTGGCAGGTGCACTGCCAAGGCCGTGTGTAGAGAGTGTGGTAAGGGGACACATGAGGGTGGGTGTACTCCTCCCCCGATGTGTCCCAACTGCCAAGGAAGCCACTCTCCACGATCGAAGCAGTGCCCTGAGTTCTTGAAAGAAACAAAGATCCAGGAGATAAGAACACTGGACAGGCTTTCGTATCACGACGCTCGTAAGAGATACCTTGATATGAATGCCCCCGAATTTCGGGTATCGTTCGCAGCTGTTGCGACGCCCCGTATCACCCCTGCCGCTTCGAGTGCAGTACCCTCAAGTTCGACCTATACGAGTATTTTGAAATCTCCCCTCGCTGTACCAGCGAGCACTGTCAGCCCGAAGGAGGTTCCACAACCTTCTTCGGCCACGGTAAAGAAGGCGCCGGTTTTAACACCTAAACCGGCGAATTCGGAGAAGAAGAGGTCGGCGAAAATGTCTTCCCCAGCTAAAGGGGGGAAAGAAGACTTTGCCGACCAGGGCTGGTCCTTCTTCCAGCCCACCTGATACGAAAAATATCGGGGAGAAGAGGGAGACGGTTCGTCGGTCGTCTCTCTCGCCCTCCTGCTGACGGGGCGGCTACTGTCTCTGCTGGCCTTTCCGCTCCCACGACCACCAAGGGAGCGAAGCCTGCTGAAGCCAAGCCCGGCGTATGGAGGAAGTCCCCTATAGGGAGGAAAAAAGATCGGCGGAGGAGAGAGGAACGGTTCAGCGCCGTTTCTCTTCCTCTCCTAAAGACAGGGCTGCTCACGTATCTGCTGGCCATCCCGCTCCCACCACCACCAGTGGAGCGGTGCCAGCAGGAGCTACCTTGTTTTATAAGGACCCGGCGTCTGTGGGGAAGGGACCATCTACTTCCTCAAACACACGTCAACGCCGATCCAGAAAGAAATCTCTTCGGGGCGTGTCGGGGACAGACACCCAATCTTCGGACCGGGAGAAAGTCCCTCGACACCGCTCTCGCTCTTCCCCATGAGCGAGACTCGTGAGGTCCGACGACGACCGTGCGCAACCCAAAAGAGCGCCCGCTCCTTTTTCTTCGTCTTCGGACGGAGATGTGGAGATTGAGATGTGCTCTCCTGCCCCATCATCTCCAACTAGAGATGGGGAAGGGTGGCAAGCAAAAGTAGGAGACCGACTTCTACTTAAGTCCACACCATGGCACTATTACAATGGAACTGTAATAGCTATTCTGTTCATCTCGCTGAGTTACGACAATTAATATCTTCGTTTTCGGCAACCATTGTCTGTCTTTAGGAATCCAGGTTTCGTCCTGGACATGAGACAACAATGCGTCATTTCAAACTCTTCTCTAGAGACCGGGTGGATGGAGCTGTGGCCGCCGGAGGCGTCTGCACTCTCGTCCACTCTGGCCTCTTTAGTGAAGAGGTGCCGTTGCGTACTCAGCTAGAGGCAGTTGCAGTTCGTACTTCGTTGCCAGTAATGGCAACAGTATGTAACGTGTACATCCCGCCTAATTCTCAACCGGATTACAACCTGCTGGTGGATCTAGTCTCTCAGCTCCCCCCTCCTTTTCTCCTTCTGGGAGATGTTAATGCCCACAACACCATCTGGGGCTCCGCTACCACTAGCGGTAAAGTGAGAGATTTTGAGAGGCTGATCAGGCGGCTGGACCTGTGTTTTTTGAACACAGGGGAACCTACGCACTTCTCTATTGCACACGGTACTTACTCAAGTATCGATATTAGCTTGTGCAGTCGTGCGCTGGTTCCCCTGCTACAGTGGGGTGTACACGATGGCCTTTGTAATAGTGACCATTTTCCAATTATCGTTACTCTTCCGAACCAGAGAGCCATCGAGTTGCCAAGTCGATGGCTTCTCCGTCGGGCTGATTGGCCAACTTTCACGGCACGTGCGGTGTTTGCCGAAGATACCTTTGAGAGTGTCGACGACTTACCATTCACATAACGAATGGTATTTTGGCTGCTGCTGAGGAAACAAGACCATCCTCATCCGGCAACTCACGCCGGAAGCTTGTCCCTTGGTGGACAGCCGAGACTGCAGCAGCCATTAAAGATCGTTGACGTGCTTTCAAATGCTATCGGAGGCAAAACACTATGGCCAACCTTATCACCTTCAGACGGATGCGTGCTAGAGCCCGATATCTGATTCGGGGGAGTAAGAAAACGACGAGGGAAAAGTATGTGTCGTCCATGACGGCGCATACTCCTTCATCTCAAGTGTGGACTAAGCTTCGTCGGATCTCCGGACTCCCGACATCACTGTCGATGCCCGGAGTATCCATCAATGGAGACATCATCACGGACCATCTCGCCATTGCCAACAGTATTGGCTCGCACTTCTCCGATGTATCCTGCTCCGGGAGTTAGGATCCTACATTTCTGACTCTGAAGCGGGAGGCAGAGACTCACCCCTTGTCCTTTGCCTCTGCTGATTCGGAGTCCTATAATGTACTGTCCCCGTTTACCTGGATAGTAGGCTGTCAGATATCCGCCCCCTCAATCGGATTGCCAATTATCAATCGCACCGGCACAGTTACATCAATGAAAATGGCACTGACAGATACTATCGAGATAAGAGCACAGAAGTTCACAGGAAATCATTGTGGAACACACCAAAATAGACGGGGGTTCATACTTACCGTTACTTACCTCTTAATTATCTCGGGGTTTGAGTTGACAACAGGATCACTAAAGTCTGTTCACACAATAACCTCCACCATGACATTTAAAAATGAACCAAGACGAAGACGAGAACTTTGAACTGTACAAAAGCTTTATTTCTAATAAAGGGTATGATTTTCCTAACACAACAAAATTAACGTGGCTATCAGTAGCCCAAGTCAATCTGACTACGTCCTCCAGTAGGACTTGCAAAAATTATCATACAACATGATATAAAACATTTTAGCCCTCAAGAGCTCCAAATAACGTAATATTCATAACACTATTGGATTGGAGAAGGACGTCAGGGTGTGACATATATAGAGCATTTGGTTTCCTTTTAATAAACATGAGAATGGTATTTATAGTCGCAAGGCCAGAGTGTGTACGACCTCACTCTCTGAGAACCAGATGTTGGCACAGCTGCGGGCTACCCTCGAACCTGTTGCATACTGGTCAAATGCACTCCCTTCTCACATGCTATGTTACGTAAGAATACAGCTTGTTCTCTCAAACTTTTAAATGTCTATAAGACAACTCACATTATTTACGCAAATCTTTCAAGTACTTTACTCACATCCTATTGGATCATTATATTAATTTCTTAAACTTGTTAACTTCAATCCAAATGTTTAATTAGCTCTTAAATGTTTATAACAAAATCACATAAATTATTTATAACAATTAGAAATTGTTTATAATATTTGTCAAAGACAATAAAAATATTATAAGCACGCCTTTAACATCACTCTCGTTTCACATTATTTTCAAAAATATTTACAGCAATTATTTACAATATTAACATTTAAATTGTTTAAATTATTAATTTAATAAATACATTAGCCACATGTTCATTCGGTTGATAATTTTATAATCCTGTTTAATATAATCGACCAATGAAGGTTAGTTATACATATTAATGTCACAATCTAGTTTAATAAAGGTTTTAATAATGATTTGTGACGGCAACCTTCATTCAAAATCTTATCTCAAATTCTTTCAAAACTCGTGTTAATTATAACAGTAAATCACTTGATTAATTTTCAACGAACTATGACAATCTTACTCCAGCGGAAAATCCTTCGCTAACAAGTTAATGCACAATCTGCATTAAAAATATGCCCAAAATCATCATATATTAATCTATATGGCATTAAAACTTCCACATAACTTACAAAACTTCCACAAATAATTCTTTAACATTAATTCCTGTGGGAACCTCCTTCATATTCAAGGGCATTATATTTCAGCGACTTTCAACACGCGCTGCACTAGCGATTATACATTCATAGCTCCACTTAAAAATTTTATAATCATTAATTGTTTCAAAACTGTTTTTTTTATTTAACCTTCGTGGATTTCATTCATGAACCGAAATGAAGTCAAAACTTGCCAATCACAAACAAATTTAATAGTGAATACGCTTATATACGCCTGTCTGGTCTACCAAAATTTAAGATTAACATCTTTAAAAAAAAATTGTAGTATGAAAATACTATCATCAAATAAAGTGCGACTAAAATGCAAAGTAGTCGAATAGAATCCAATTAGACTGGGGAATGCAAACATCGTTCTATAAATCTCTAATTGAGAAAAACTCCTAACAAAAGTACTTGACTTTAATGCATTCAATAATTCATTATTAAGGTTAATCTTTCACAAAAGTGTCTATGATGCAATGTTCATTCATAACTGACAATAAATGTCTTTGTTGCAATCAATTCAAATAACGACTAGTATTTCCAAGATCGTCGACAACGTAAGAGATTTTAACGCTCTAAAATCATTTAAATGTTCTTCCTTCTTGATGATGACAGAAAATTGGTCAAAGTAATTAAACTGGGGTAGAATTACTTTAATAAACTGACACGCTGTCTGAATTTAAATCTGCCATAAAAATCATTAACTTACAGTCAAATCGTGACTACAAAAATATTAATTACTGAAAAATCTAAATATCAGTCTCAACTGATTCAAAATCGTTTACTATGCCCATGACATAACAATGTCTTAATAAATCGTCGAAAAAGCAAAACTCATCAAGGTGTACTGAGAATAAGAATCTCAACAAGAAAGTAGGGCAAAAAACATGAGGATAAAAATATGGGAAAAATAGTTGCTCAAACATCATTAGTAAACTCAAATACAATAAACGTTCACGACTACCTTATCTGCCGATTGACGTTCCAGAGGAAAATTCCCCAAAGAAGACTGCTGATGGATCCATTTCACCACGTTAAAGCTGAGCTCCATCCTCGAAATAGGAAATAGCACCCTCGGAGAATCGAACTGCTTCCTTCTCCGTGAATCGCTCTGCTCCTCGAAGACGAATAGACATCCTTCCGGCAATAATCTTCTTTGTGAGTCGGGACATCCCTGACCTCTCTTGAAAAATTCCCTGAAGTTCCAGTAGACAATCGCCATGAAGTTTTGTAGAAATTTCCGAAGAAATTATTCATATTCAGAGTATGAAATTGTTTCTATGGCTGTTCGATGGTATTCAGCCTTTAATTACGAAACATGGGTGTAGATGGTATTCACCGCATGTTCGCTTGTGTGGAATAGCAATTAGCGAAGTTCCATGTCGCTATCTTACTCCGTTGAAGTATGTCCCAATTGCAATAAGCCCTTTTAGCCTTCCATCTGCTCTTCGGTTGTAGTGTTAGAAGAACAAACTGCCGTATTCAATTGCTCCATTATACTGTATCGTTCTGTAACCAAGCAATCTGAAGTCTTTCTATTCCACTCGCAGCATCAGCCGTTGCGTTGATTCTGGCTATACAAAAGTGCTTCTCTAGTGGCGAGATAATCACTTTTGTCAGTCGTATAAAACTGCTAATATCTTTTAAACTAATCGGTCGAAATTGTTCAGCTTTTCTCTATAACTGCATGTAGCACTGCACAATACAATTAGCTTATCGGAGACCGCTAACTGTTCGAAGCTAAACTTGTAGAAGCTTTCTAAGGTCCGTTTCAACTTCACCTAGTTTGACTTGGATCTCGTTAATATAGTGGCCTCGCCACGCGTTCTAAAGACGATTCTTTTCACTGCTGTTCACTTCGACGTCTCACTATAATGAATGTATAAGAAAAGAACTTTCACAAATATACTTCGATGATCTGAGAATGAGATCTCAGAATGATCAGAGAACGAAAGAGGCTCCTCTCTTCTGCGCAAGCCCTTTTATTAACTTCACGAGGGGCGTTTCCATCCCTTCCAAAGCGTGGTACTGCGTCATCGCTAAAAGTTCCAACTTCGTTAATACATGACGGATTTTCAAAATTCAAAAACTGAAAATAAATTTCACCAAAATTCCAAATCAATGCTTTTACTGCAAATGGATTTCCACAATTCTGCATTCCAAAAGTAATAAAAATACCATAGTTTCAGCAATCTCCGTCTTCCTTGAAACTATCGTTCATTGGTTCATGCCTCTCCTCCAATAGCATAGTTTCTTCCTCAGCAGAATTCCTCGTTTCCTGCGACTGCGTCGTAAATCTTGGAACATTCTCGACTAAATGCTGACGTCACTGAGAATCTCAGCTCAAGTAGCTTGCTAGCATAGCATTTGCGTCATCCGTGCTTACGTCATGACTACCCACGTCATAACTATGACAGCCATAACTCTAATTATAATTTCAAATATAGCCACCGTGGTCTCTATATAATTCAATTACGGGGGCATTCTCCTCTCACCACGTTTTAAAAACAGTTGCAAATTGTTTTTAAACCCAATGTTACAAGTATCTCAACTCTCTTGAACACGAAATTGAATTATTACTGGCTTACTCTAGGATAGTATCTTTTTAAATTTCCAGCATTGAACTTGCCGTAAACGACATTATTCTCATCATCGTCGAGTTCATAACAGTTGTTTCCATAAGCGTTCGTAATCCTAATCGGCCCCAGGAACACTAATCCAAATTTGGGGTAGATTTTCTTGGTCATATCAGCCTTAACAGGTCTGCGTAATAATACAAGATTTCCAACTTGAAAGGGTGTACCAAAACGTTTTCCAGCTACTCTTTTCAATCGTTTCTCTGCTGCTTTCTGGAGTTGTTCCTTTGCCTTGTCAATCCTCTGCTGTCTTCCTATGTCGGGATCTCTCGGTATGTGGTTGAAAAGATTATCCCACGGCCTTTCTGGGTTTCTTCCTAGATGAAGTCGCATTGGCACTTCTCCTGTGCTCTCCTGCACTGTAGAGTTCAGACATTCCTCAATAAGGGGTACAAATCTCACCCAACCAGAATGATCATTAGGACAGAAAATTCGACAGAATTTCGAAAATTCAGCCATATATCTTTCTGAGGAATTCGATTCAGGGTAACGCACGCTTGAAAATAAGTGCTTAATGCCAAGCCTTTCCATATCCGCTGCAAATTCCACGGACGTAAACTGCGTTCCATGATCTGACAGTAGATATTCCGGTATACCAGCTTTAGGAAATACAGCATTTTCCAGTCTGCTTACAACGTTCCTTGTGTTAGCTTTCTGCATGGGACTCATTGTAACAAATTTAGAGAAAACATCCACGGTCACCAACAGGTATTGGTTACCCTGGTATCCCTTCGGACAGGGGCCAAATATATCCGTCGCCATAAGTTCGTTTGGCTTAGAAGGAATCATCGCCTTCGGTTTTCCCTTTAATAAAGCAGAAGCATACTTTGCTCTTTGACATTTGTCACAGGATCGAATGACCTTGGCAATGCTGGAACGCATGTTAGTCCAGATAAATCTCTCTTTAAGTGTATTAAGAGTTTTATCTAAACCGGCATGTCCAGTTGCATGATGAGCTACCCACACTAAATTGACAACAAGTTTAGGTGGCACGACTATTCGAAGTTTTGTATGCGCAGAGTCAGCATACTTGCATACGATGTCTCCACTCAAGACAAAGTGTCGTGAATTTCTCCGTGTAGCTTCATAGTCAACATCCGTATTGTCCATGTAACCCTTGAGGAACCTGTACATTTTCCTTATTGGAGCGTGTCTCTTCTGTGACACACCGATTCGGGCTAACCTCCTAACGGTTTCTTCATCTTCTTGCTCCAATTGTACATGGTGTATCTGCACATTTTTAATAGGGTTACGTGATAGAGCATCAGCCAGTAAGTTATCTTTCCCAGGCTGGTGGACGATAGTAGCGTTAAACTGTTGGGTGAACAAAGCCCAACGTGTCAATCTATCACTCGACATGTCAGTTTGCAACATAAACTGTAGTGCTTTATGGTCAGTAATAATGATGACCTTATGTCCCAGCAGGATTTTCTTCCAGGCTTGTAAAGCTGTCACAAAAGCTAACGCTTCAAGCTCTGTCGTGAAGTAGTTTTCCTCGTGCTTTTTCAACTTCCGACTAGTGAACGCAATGTAGTGCTTGTTGCCTGCCTCGTCTTTCTGGTATAAGACTGCACTAATGCCTATTCTCGATGCATCAGACTCAATATAGAACACCTTCTCAAAGTCTGGGTACTCCAGTTTCACATTATTTTTGAGCATCTCTTTTGCTTTCTCAAAAGCCTCGTCTGCAGCGGTACTCCATTTCCATCTGTTGTTCTTCTTGAGTAAGTCATACAGAGGAGCCATAATTTCCGAGTATCTTGGACAGTGGCTGCTAATAAATTGGCATGCACCTACAAATTCTCTGACTTGTTTTACCTTAGTTGGCTTTGGAAATCTCGTGATCGCATCTACTTTTTTCATGTTTGGATGATATCCATCTTTATCAATAGTATGCCCCAAATAATTTATCTCTTTCTTCAAGAATTGACATTTTCCAAAATTCACCTTTATATTGGCCTCCCTTAAATTCTCGAACAACTTTCTCAAGTGCACTAAATGTTCTGCGGCGCTGGGTGAAGATACGATTAAATCATCAATGTAGCAGATTACATTTTCTTTCACTTCGTCAGTTAGCTTACTATCAAGTGCTCGAATAAGTGCTGGTCCACTGTTAACCATTCCAAAAGGCATTCTGGCAAAGACCCATGACGTCTGGTCAAATAGGAATCCAGTGTACTGCATACTATCCTCTTCTAATTGAACTTGATAAAATGAAGACGTCAAGTCAAGAACGCTGAAACAAGCTCTCCCTTTGAATTTCCGAAGCAGATCTCTAATCTTGGGTGGTCTGTCATTTTCTGGAAGAATCTTCAAGTTGATGGTCCTGGCATCGAGACAAAGACGTATCTGACCATTACTTTTCTTCACTACTGTGATGGGGTTTATATAAGACGACGCCTGTTTTCTAATAATCCCGTCTACCTCCATTTTTCTGATTAACCCTCGTACTTCTTGATAGTATTTCTCAGGAATGGGGTATATTCTTTTCTGGTAAGGGGTTTCATCTGTCAGCCTTATCTTGTACTTATAATCCTTAATCAATCCAGGCTTTTCATCGAATATATCTTGGAATTCCTTTATCAGATCCTCAAATTCCCCCTGAATTTCTTCAAATCCTTCAGTTTTTCTACTGGGTATTTCTTCTAAATTTTCCACTTCATTAATTATTGTATTCAAAATTTCTTCCCTAAGGTCTATTTCCAGACTGTTTTTCACGTCCTGTTCTTCTATATCTTCTGTGATCATGTACCCATCATTAAAGCTAATACTTCTGTTCTTCATGTCAATAATAGCTCCGACCTTCGATATAAAATCGATTCCAAGCACCATATCAAAATTGATCTTGCTCACCACAATGAAGATCTGTTCATAATTCCTTCCATTGATCTCAAAGTTCAATAACACTTGAATCTTGCATTTCACTGCCTTATCTTGGAATATCCCTCTCACTTTGACGGTAGAAACAGGTAGAACTGTCATGTTCTCTCCTCTTAGCAGACTTTGATAACATTCCTCTGAAATGATGGAAATAATAGCACCAGTATCCATCAGGGCTTTGTACTGCTGTCCATCTATCCGTACAGCAATAATAGGTAAGGCACATGGTCTTTCCTCTCTAACAATACCCCTCTCTTCTAGTAAATCTTCATCGGTAACTTCGTATATCTCATTAATCGTAATCAGGTGTGGTGTGGCAATGTATTTACAGGTTCTCACTGACGTTGAGAAATCGGCGTTTTTTTTTTGTGTTACCGACCTCAAAATTCTGCTGGCTCGTAGAAGGCCCAGGATCGATTACAACATCCTGCCTTTTCTTTTGATTGTCAGCTTCTTTATCCCTTAATTCTTTTAAGTATTGCTGGCTTTCCTTTTCTCTTTGCTGATATTGATCAGGTGTCATAACCTGACCTTGAGTATTCTGATTTCTATTTTGGTTTTGGTTATTCCTATTATAGTTACGGTTATACCCATTATTGTTGTAATATCTGCCTCTTCCATTGTAGTTTCCTCGGTTGTAGTTCCAACCTCTTCTCTGTTGATACGGTCGGTAACCTTGTGATCTGTAATTTCTAAACTGATTATTCCTGTGAGGACCTACATTGTCAGTTTTCTCCTCCTCTGGCTTGTCAGTTTGTTGGACTTGGTCCATATATACCGTATTGATTTGTTTAAATTCCTGCCTTTGACCTTTCTGGACTACGTTAGGCATTGGACTTGTGTAGTCTAACCTTCTCAGTAATTCATCCATGCTGGATAAATCCCTGATGTTGGACGAAATTATAAGTCTCCTCACCTCAACTGGCAGCATACGAGAAATCGCATCTATTAGTTGCTCCGTGGACAATGGGGGTTGCAAAAATCTCAAGCGGGACAACTGACTTGTAAAGAAATCAGCGTACCTCGTTGGAAGAGTACCTGAGTATTTTCTTGAATACACCTCCGCTCTTAACGAATTCTGCGCTTCTATGGACCAAAATCGTTTGATTAATGCCTCTGCAAACTCGTCAAAGTTACTGAATGTGTATCTAAATGCGCAAAACCATTCAAGGGGTCCTCCAATCAGATATCTCTCTACTATCTTCATCTCTCTCTCTCTCTCTGGGAATGTGAGCTTCGATGAAATAATCTTTGAGATTCCTTACATACTCTATAGGTGTCAAACTATCAGTGTTACTGAATTTTTGTGGTTTGTCCTCGAAATTCCTAATGACCGTCACGTTCCTCGGATATGAATCCGGATAGTTTTTCCCACTATCTCGGTAATTCCACTCAGGTTCCATATTCCTCTCGTCATCCTCCTCTCTGAATCTGGATACACGTTCTTCAGGAGTCACGTCTCTTGCTTCTGGCTCTAGGTTATGTCTTCTAGTATAATTCCTATTCAATTCGCAAGCTAAGCCTTCTGTATCCTTGTCGGTGATTTCTGTTAAGACTTTCTTGACTATCTCTTCTTTGTAGTTCTCCATTAAACTAGCCTCTCCTAACTTCAAATTTTTCAGTTTACTCGTCGTTTCATTTACATCCGAGACAACTTTATGAATTTGATCCTCTAATGTATATTTTAAAGTTTGCATATCCTGATCTAGTTGTGTTCTATCGTCAACTTGTTTTTCGGATAGCGAATTTATCCTGACACTTAAATCTTTCCTAATCTGTACTACTTCATTGTTAATTTCTATCTGCGTACTGGCAAGTTTTCTTTCAATCCTTTCCTGAATTTGGGTTACATGTTCCCCACTTGACTTATTCCACTCGTCTTTCCATACCGCTACGTTTGCTGTTAACATTTCGTCTATGTCTACTTCGATATCCTCTTTTAATACTCTATTGTGGTCTAATACCTGGGTTCTCATGACCTCTACATCATACTTCAACTCTGCTAAAGACGTTGTTGTTCTAACTGATTCATCGACTAACCTAGTCGCTAATGCAGTTATATTACGCGTACAAAGAATTTTTGAGTTTTCGATTTCTTCCCTGACTTTATTTACATCAGTTTGGACTTTAGTCATATCTACGAAAACTGTGTTGACCTCTACCTGAATCTTAGTTATGTCACTTTGCACCTCAGTTATATCCGCATGAATGTTATTAATGTCTACCTGAACATTGGATACATCAGTTCTAGCTTTTTGAATTTCTTTTTGGACTTCCTCGACCTTGTCTTGGACAGTCGCTACATCGTTTTTGACAACAACTACTTCGGCTCTAGCACAAGAAATATCCCCTCGGACATTAGCTACATCTAAATTTAACATTGTAAGGTCTTTCTGTACCTTAGATACATCATTTTTAACATCATCAACACTTTTATGCACAATAGACACATCTTTATGGACATTAGACACCTCTGTGCGCATGTCCGTTACAGTATTCTCAATTCCTAGGGTATTAATCTGTAAACGCGACATATTATCCTCCAAATTAGCAGCACTAGTCTGAAGAACCTTCAAACTTTCACCCATGCTAGCTTTCAAATTACTAGCATTCTCCTCCATTCGACTAGTATTCCTAGCTTCCATCTCCTTCATACTACTATTCAAATTAGCAGACATATTACTAGCATTCTCCTCCATTCGACTATTATTCTCCTTCATGCTTTCATTCAGCATCTGTTTCATACTATTGTTCATGCTAGCTTTCAAGTTAGCAGACATCTCCTCTAGCATCAACCTCAAACTTTCATCTGCCATTACAATATTATTCAAAAATGGATTGCTGTAGGGACATACATCAAAAGAGCAAAATAACAACATTTGAGCAACACTTTTCACCATATATAATTTTGATCAATTTTCTGTCTTAAATCTAATTTATAACTACCTTATAATTAACCTTCGAAGATACTTCATGTTGAAACAAACTCAAGCACATGTTCAAATTTCTCTGGCTCATTTTAAAATATCCTAACACATATAATTTACATTTATAATCCAAATACTTTAATTTTATCTTTAATATGACTGAAATGTCATAAGCCGGTCAAATAAAATAAGATTCCAGATTATAGGCGATTTTTCTAAGTTTCCAGCCTATTTAACCTTTCTCAAGTTGTATAAGATCTGATCTTTTCTGAGTGTAATTTTCCTAATACAATACAACATTTAATTCCTATATAATCACACTCTTAACTACTACAATTGGCCTAGACATCTAACAAAGAATCAACCTCTTTATTTGAGTCTAATCGAACCTCACGTTTTAGGTCTGCCACTCTTACTGGCGTTCAACCTGGTAATCCAGTTTTGTTGAATCGAGCCCCAACGTTTTAGGTGCGCCAATCTTTCTATTGTTCAACCTGGTGATCCAGTGTTGTTGAACACGCCCCACGCGTTGACTGCGCCAATCTTTCTGTCCCCGTTTACCTGGATAGTAGGCTGTCAGATATCCGCCCCCTCAATCGGATTGCCAATTATCAATCGCACCGGCACAGTTACATCAATGAAAATGGCACTGACAGATACTATCGAGATAAGAGCACAGAAGTTCACAGGAAATCATTGTGGAACACACCAAAATAGACGGGGGTTCATACTTACCGTTACTTACCTCTTAATTATCTCGGGGTTTGAGTTGACAACAGGATCACTAAAGTCTGTTCACACAATAACCTCCACCATGACATTTAAAAATGAACCAAGACGAAGACGAGAACTTTGAACTGTACAAAAGCTTTATTTCTAATAAAGGGTATGATTTTCCTAACACAACAAAATTAACGTGGCTATCAGTAGCCCAAGTCAATCTGACTACGTCCTCCAGTAGGACTTGCAAAAATTATCATACAACATGATATAAAACATTTTAGCCCTCAAGAGCTCCAAATAACGTAATATTCATAACACTATTGGATTGGAGAAGGACGTCAGGGTGTGACATATATAGAGCATTTGGTTTCCTTTTAATAAACATGAGAATGGTATTTATAGTCGCAAGGCCAGAGTGTGTACGACCTCACTCTCTGAGAACCAGATGTTGGCACAGCTGCGGGCTACCCTCGAACCTGTTGCATACTGGTCAAATGCACTCCCTTCTCACATGCTATGTTACGTAAGAATACAGCTTGTTCTCTCAAACTTTTAAATGTCTATAAGACAACTCACATTATTTACGCAAATCTTTCAAGTACTTTACTCACATCCTATTGGATCATTATATTAATTTCTTAAACTTGTTAACTTCAATCCAAATGTTTAATTAGCTCTTAAATGTTTATAACAAAATCACATAAATTATTTATAACAATTAGAAATTGTTTATAATATTTGTCAAAGACAATAAAAATATTATAAGCACGCCTTTAACATCACTCTCGTTTCACATTATTTTCAAAAATATTTACAGCAATTATTTACAATATTAACATTTAAATTGTTTAAATTATTAATTTAATAAATACATTAGCCACATGTTCATTCGGTTGATAATTTTATAATCCTGTTTAATATAATCGACCAATGAAGGTTAGTTATACATATTAATGTCACAATCTAGTTTAATAAAGGTTTTAATAATGATTTGTGACGGCAACCTTCATTCAAAATCTTATCTCAAATTCTTTCAAAACTCGTGTTAATTATAACAGTAAATCACTTGATTAATTTTCAACGAACTATGACAATCTTACTCCAGCGGAAAATCCTTCGCTAACAAGTTAATGCACAATCTGCATTAAAAATATGCCCAAAATCATCATATATTAATCTATATGGCATTAAAACTTCCACATAACTTACAAAACTTCCACAAATAATTCTTTAACATTAATTCCTGTGGGAACCTCCTTCATATTCAAGGGCATTATATTTCAGCGACTTTCAACACGCGCTGCACTAGCGATTATACATTCATAGCTCCACTTAAAAATTTTATAATCATTAATTGTTTCAAAACTGTTTTTTTTTATTTAACCTTCGTGGATTTCATTCATGAACCGAAATGAAGTCAAAACTTGCCAATCACAAACAAATTTAATAGTGAATACGCTTATATACGCCTGTCTGGTCTATCAAAATTTAAGATTAACATCTTTAAAAAAAATTGTAGTATGAAAATACTATCATCAAATAAAGTGCGACTAAAATGCAAAGTAGTCGAATAGAATCCAATTAGACTGGGGAATGCAAACATCGTTCTATAAATCTCTAATTGAGAAAAACTCCTAACAAAAGTACTTGACTTTAATGCATTCAATAATTCATTATTAAGGTTAATCTTTCACAAAAGTGTCTATGATGCAATGTTCATTCATAACTGACAATAAATGTCTTTGTTGCAATCAATTCAAATAACGACTAGTATTTCCAAGATCGTCGACAACGTAAGAGATTTTAACGCTCTAAAATCATTTAAATGTTCTTCCTTCTTGATGATGACAGAAAATTGGTCAAAGTAATTAAACTGGGGTAGAATTACTTTAATAAACTGACACGCTGTCTGAATTTAAATCTGCCATAAAAATCATTAACTTACAGTCAAATCGTGACTACACAAATATTAATTACTGAAAAATCTAAATATCAGTCTCAACTGATTCAAAATCGTTTACTATGCCCATGACATAACAATGTCTTAATAAATCGTCGAAAAAGGCAAAACTCATCAAGGTGTACTGAGAATAAGAATCTCAACAAGAAAGTAGGGCAAAAAACATGAGGATAAAAATATGGGAAAAATAGTTGCTCAAACATCATTAGTAAACTCAAATACAATAAACGTTCACGACTACCTTATCTGCCGATTGACGTTCCAGAGGAAAATTCCCCAAAGAAGACTGCTGATGGATCCATTTCACCACGTTAAAGCTGAGCTCCATCCTCGAAATAGGAAATAGCACCCTCGGAGAATCGAACTGCTTCCTTCTCCGTGAATCGCTCTGCTCCTCGAAGACGAATAGACATCCTTCCGGCAATAATCTTCTTTGTGAGTCGGGACATCCCTGACCTCTCTTGAAAAATTCCCTGAAGTTCCAGTAGACAATCGCCATGAAGTTTTGTAGAAATTTCCGAAGAAATTATTCATATTCAGAGTATGAAATTGTTTCTATGGCTGTTCGATGGTATTCAGCCTTTAATTACGAAACATGGGTGTAGATGGTATTCACCGCATGTTCGCTTGTGTGGAATAGCAATTAGCGAAGTTCCATGTCGCTATCTTACTCCGTTGAAGTATGTCCCAATTGCAATAAGCCCTTTTAGCCTTCCATCTGCTCTTCGGTTGTAGTGTTAGAAGAACAAACTGCCGTATTCAATTGCTCCATTATACTGTATCGTTCTGTAACCAAGCAATCTGAAGTCTTTCTATTCCACTCGCAGCATCAGCCGTTGCGTTGATTCTGGCTATACAAAAGTGCTTCTCTAGTGGCGAGATAATCACTTTTGTCAGTCGTATAAAACTGCTAATATCTTTTAAACTAATCGGTCGAAATTGTTCAGCTTTTCTCTATAACTGCATGTAGCACTGCACAATACAATTAGCTTATCGGAGACCGCTAACTGTTCGAAGCTAAACTTGTAGAAGCTTTCTAAGGTCCGTTTCAACTTCACCTAGTTTGACTTGGATCTCGTTAATATAGTGGCCTCGCCACGCGTTCTAAAGACGATTCTTTTCACTGCTGTTCACTTCGACGTCTCACTATAATGAATGTATAAGAAAAGAACTTTCACAAATATACTTCGATGATCTGAGAATGAGATCTCAGAATGATCAGAGAACGAAAGAGGCTCCTCTCTTCTGCGCAAGCCCTTTTATTAACTTCACGAGGGGCGTTTCCATCCCTTCCAAAGCGTGGTACTGCGTCATCGCTAAAAGTTCCAACTTCGTTAATACATGACGGATTTTCAAAATTCAAAAACTGAAAATAAATTTCACCAAAATTCCAAATCAATGCTTTTACTGCAAATGGATTTCCACAATTCTGCATTCCAAAAGTAATAAAAATACCATAGTTTCAGCAATCTCCGTCTTCCTTGAAACTATCGTTCATTGGTTCATGCCTCTCCTCCAATAGCATAGTTTCTTCCTCAGCAGAATTCCTCGTTTCCTGCGACTGCGTCGTAAATCTTGGAACATTCTCGACTAAATGCTGACGTCACTGAGAATCTCAGCTCAAGTAGCTTGCTAGCATAGCATTTGCGTCATCCGTGCTTACGTCATGACTACCCACGTCATAACTATGACAGCCATAACTCTAATTATAATTTCAAATATAGCCACCGTGGTCTCTATATAATTCAATTACGGGGGCAGTACCATTCTCTGAATGGGAACTGCGCAGTGCGCTTGCACTGTGCAGGGATACGGCTCCTGGACCGGATAACATACATAATCAAATGTTAAAACATCTGTGCGAATCAAGTATAAAAGAAAAACTGTCGATCCTCTTCAATCGTATATGGATTGAAGGGGAGTTTCCATCTCAATGGCGAGAGGGGATCGTGATACCGATTCCTAAGGCTGGAAAGGATCCCAAGTTTGTAAGCAGTTATAGGCCCATTTGTTTGACAAATGGTCTATGTAAGCTGCTCGTAAAGATGGTGAACCGTCGGCTGGTGTGGTTCTTGGAGGAGCAAGTCTCCTGTCTGAGTACCAATGTGCATTTCGCTCTCATAGGTCCACCACTGACAATCTGGTGCGACTTGAGAGCGCCATACAGGAGGCATTTTTCCGAAAGCAGCACCTAGTCACGATTTTCTTCGACCTCGAGAAAGCCTACGACACCACATGGCGCTACGGGATCCTTTCCACCCTTCACAAGTGGGGACTCCGTGGTAATCTACCGACTTTCATTGCGAATTTCATGTCCGTCCGACTCTTCCGTGTAAGGGTCGGTAGGACATTATTGCAATACTATACTCAAGAAAATGGAGTTTCTCAGGGTTCAGTGCTGAGTGTCACCTTGTTCGCGATTTCCAATAAATGGCATTGTTGCCGCCGCCGGGTCCGCGGTAGTTCCATCGCTGTATGTAGACGATTTAGCTCTGCATTACAGCTCTGGAAGTATGTCAGTCCTGGAACGGCAATTGCAGCTAGCTATCAACCGGGTCGACAGGTGGGCTCACGACCGGGGTTTTCGTTTTTCAGCAGCGAAAACCTCCGTCGTCCATTTTTGTCGGCTCCAGAGGCTACATTTACACCCTGAACTACATCTCAGGGATGCTGCGTTGCCGTTGGTTGGCACTTATCGCTTCCTGGGCCTCCATTTTGATAGCAAATTAACGTGGCAGCCCCATATACGGCAATTAAAAATGACGTGTCTCAGGAAACTGAACATGCACAAGTTTCTTAGTGGCACTATGTGAGGGGCTGACCGTGCGGTGCTGCTACGGTTCTACCAAGCCCTCGTGCTGTCCCGGCTAGACTGTAGTTCTGCGGCATACGGTTCAGCAAGGCCGGAAACCTTGAAAATGCTGGGCAGTATCCACCACAGTGGCGTTAGGCTGGCTACCGGTGCCTTCCGGACCAGCCCGATACCCAGCCTACTCGCTGAATCGGGTGTTCCACCTTTAAATTATAGACGCCAACATATGCTTTCAGCATATGCTGCCAATGTGCGTCAAATGCCGCAACACCCGACCTATCGAGCTCTCTTCGGTACCCAAAACCACAAGGGGAACGCCAACCGGCCTCGTGCCACTCGGCCGGTTGGTATTAGACTTGATAGCTCGTGTACTGGAATAGGAGTGGCTGTAGGTCCCTGTATGACCCGGACATCTAGCGAGGTGCCTCCGTGGCAAGTCCCGCGTCCGGAAATTCTGTTAGATCTGCACCGAGGTCCTCCGGTGATGGATGCCTCCGATTACCGGAGGCATTTCCACGGCATAGTTCACCAATTTCCGGACGCTGGCATTCTCTACACGGATGGTTCGAAGGTGGACGAGAAAGTGGGTTGTGCTTATGTTATTGATGGTGCAAATACAAAGATCTCTTTGCCTGAGGTCTGTAGTGTGTTTACTGCGGAGCTCGTTGCCATCTATGAAGCACTACAGGATGCACGAATCCACTTTCTCGTGTGTACCGACTCTTTGAGTTCGTTGCAGTCAATTGCTACACGTTTCCCGCAACACCCCCTAGTGCAGCGAATCCACGACTTACTAGCCGGGCTGATCCACGCTGACACTCGAATCACCTTTCTGTGGCTTCCAAGCCACATGGGAATTGCTGGAAATGAGTTAGCTGATCAAGCTGCAAAAGAGGCGGTATAACTACCACCTCGACCAATGGGGGTACCTGCTAGAGATATTCGCTCTCAGTTACGCCTACAAGTTCTGGCTTTTTGGGAGAGTCAGTGGCTAGCTGACCCAGTGAACTGAGAGCGATCAAGGGAACAACTCGCGTGTGTCGGAGCTCTTTCCGGTCACGGAGAGAGTCCGTCATTTTGTGTAGGCTAAGGATACGTCATACAAGATCCACCCACTCGTATCTGATGAGAAGGGAAGACCCCCCACTTCGTACCTGTGGAGCCGCTTCACCGTGGCCCACATTTTCACCGAGTGTGTGGATCTTGCTGACTTACGAAGAAACCTTGGTTTGCAGATGACACTCAAACTTATGATGACGCGGTGGCTGCTGATCGCGTTATCCGCTTTATAAGTGAGAGTGGGTTAGGGCCAGCAATCTAATTTTTCTAGTATAAATTGACTCAACGACTTGTTCGTTTTTGAATGATAATGTTTTGATTTTCCGTAATTTTTGTTTATTTTTATAATCTATAATTTTTATTTAATTTTTTGTTTTCGTTTTATTAATTTTTGGTCATTTTAAATTTAGGCGTCCACCTCAAAATTTTAAATTCAATTCCAAATTTGTATTCTTTAATCTGTGTTAAGAGGTGCAGATGACCTCGTAGTTCCGCCCCTTAAAACAACAATAACTAACTAACTTTCGGACCTTCGGTCCGTTTGCGTGGAAATGTAGGAAAATTATAAAATGTTATTGTAGGCTGTAACCGAAATTATTTTGGCTACAATAGCTCACCGTCAGGTTTTCGCCTTGTGCAGTTTGTATTTTTGTTTTCAGGTTGCCATCCATGGCCACTTATAGGTAGACCACCACAGAGAATCTTGTGTGTTGTGCCATAGAGATTCTTGGTCAAGGATCATGTAACTATAAGAGATTCTTCACTTTCGGTTATAGAATTCCGAGAGAGAGCAGGCCCGACGAGAAGGGGGGTGGGGGTCAGTCAGGGCTGGTGCCCCGGTACCCAACTCTCCCGGGGGGGGGGGCGTCCTAGGAGGATGGGCCCTAGCAGGCATTGATTTATTATTGCCCTTATGCGACTTGAATTTCCTACTGGCAATCATTTAGTGAATGCAATGAACTGTCTGTGAACAAAGTTACAAGGATTGAAAAACGTATTCTGTCAAGAGGACAATATTTTCCTTTACAAAGCGCTTGTGGGAAGAACAACTGTCTCAAAGCTGTCAACTAAGGCGATGAGGCTTCGCTATGTATTGTTCTCAGATTCTAAATTTAGCTTTTTCGGCTCAAATAACTTTCTCATTCCTTCACTTATTTCGCCAAGGCCACGAGAGCCTGGGCTGCCCTGGTGTGTTTCGTCAGCTAGCTCAAGAGATTGAAGTTTGGTGCTCACGTCAAGCTTAGATATTTAGAGGTGATAGTGCCTGAAATGAATATATTGTCTAGCTAGACGTATCGTATCTCGTGCAGGCAGGTAAGTAAAATAAATTTTAAAGTAGCGTCCACACAGTAATTCACTTTATAGTTATTGTTGATTTAAGAGGGAGGTTTTTTTTAGCGTATGGCTTTTAGTGCCGGGAGTGTCCGAGGACATGTTCGGCTCGCAAGTTTTGTAGCTGCTTCGAGACGGACACCCAATGGCTGAGCTACAAGTGCCGTTGGGGAGGGAAGTTGGAATGTAAGGACGAGGAGTTGGAAGGTAGCGGCTGTGGCCTATAGTTAGGAACCAACCCCGGCATTTGCCTGGAAGGAAGATGGGAAACCACAGAAGACCATCTTCAAGGTTGCCGGCGGGGGGATTCGAACCTCCTCGCCTCCCGGAAGAGGGAGGTACAGCAAGGTCATAGTTTCCTAGTAATTCACTTTAGCAGTATGTGAAAAATTATCATTGCTGGCTAAATATCTTGCGAAAGGGTGGGATGATTACGTTGTCAAACGTAGATAGAAGAAAAGCATGCGAAATTGTTCATCTTTCCGTATACTGAATTGAGAAAACAATGCTAACATTTGAATAATCTGTATGTTTAGGTGCAGTATAACTATTAATATTACCGGTTCATTCAATACGATCAACAATTTAGGTACTTGGGTTCGTGCGCAAATCATTTCTGATTAAGGGATTTATTGAAAACCTACATTACTATTGGTACACGCGTTGGGGAATGTATCCAAGGCTGAAACTAAGGTAACATTCGAGTATTTTTCTGGACTGAGTGTTGAATTAACCAGGAGAAAAATGACAATTAAGCTAGGTCACTGAATTTTGTTTTCCAACTCCTCTCATGAAACGTCAGTGGTACGGGCAGATGACCTAGCTGTTCCGCCCCAAAAAACAACAATAAGTAACATCAGTGGGGTGCATGGCGATGGAGAAATTAATACAGTATATTGCATGTAGGCAACCGCGTAGATTTTCCTAAGACCAAATATTAGAACTCTGCTTAATTTAGAAGAACATTAAGATGAAGTATTGTCGAATATTAATATAAATACAATTTTGTTTTGAGCTGGTGCAGTGGCTAGTATGATTATTGGACATCTCTACGCCGTTTATTCCAAAGAGCAGCATCGATCTGCAAAGCACTTTTTTTTTCCAGACGCGAAGAGACACATTCCCTTTCGTGATACGCTTTTACTGTACGTCTCAGTACCGTTAAACATAAAATGAGCGGTTCTATTTATCTACGACTTAGAAATGGCTCCGGGTACTGACGAAGCCGCGGCAGGAGTGCAGGATTTTGGCTTCCCGACTGCGGTGCCATTCGTAGTCTTACTCAACTGTTAATTATATGCCTATTTGTCGTTCCAGTTGTTAATTCATTTAGTGGTTTGCGACATTTAACCCGTGCACTTGGTAACTCAGGGGCGCCGAATCCATGGTCGAGGTCTAGCGACCGCTAGACCTGACGAGGGGGTGGGTCTCCCCGTCCCCTTTGGGGGTGGGATCCGTTGGGGGGTTACGGATAGAGGAGGAAAGGAGAAGGAAAAGAGGAAAGGAAAGAAGGGAGAGAGAAGAGAAGGGGAGAACTGTGCGAAATAAGCAGTAAAAACGTAATTATTGGGGTAGGGGTCCGGTTTAACACGGGGGGGGGGTCCCACAGAACGAGAGGGGTGGGTGTCTGCTAGACCTGAAAAAAAAAAGATTCGGCGCCACTGTGGAAACTAGTAGGTCTAGTATCACTGGCGGGTAATGAACCATTGTCGCTCGGTTGGGGATCGTTTGCATCAACTAGTACTGTAGATATAATTCAGTATTTGCTGACGCGTTAATTTTCCGGTTTGTTTCTGAAGGCCTACACGTTATTGAATGAAGTTCACTGTAAAGCAGTAGTTTTCACAATTATTAATGAAGTAAATTACATGATACTCAAACAGGGAACAAAATTGAAAACAAAACAAAAACGTGTGAATTGTGTAGACTGAAGGGGGGCTAGTGGTTGTTGTATAACAAGAGAGGTGTATTGGCAACATTGTTGCAACTATTTGTCGTGGAGAGTAGAAACTTAGACCCTCTTAAAACCACCCAATGCTGGACGAAAAGCAGGGTATACCCTGTGCTGTGGTATGGCCTCTGTGACATGATCAATCGCATGCCGTATTCTTAGTTGCTGACTGGGAAAGCGTTAGCCATCGCGACTATTACTGTAATTATTAGGGTTAAGAGTGGGGTAGGTATCCCTGGACTTGGAATAAGGTACTATCCCGGCATTTGTCTGGAAGGAGTGTGAAAGACCACACTCAGAATAGCCGCTGTCAGCGCCGGGTTTCGAACGTCCGATCTGCAGACTTGCTGTAGGCTCCCATCACGGTTATTGGTGACCTACCCTGCGGGTTCTTACTTGAATGTGCGAGAGCTTTTACTTCAATATCGGAGAGTCTTTTCTATAGCCACTAAATTTCAATGGTCACCAAATTTTTACTCTAAAATATCACAAAATTAATCACCCAAATGGCCTATAACTCTATAATTTGGACCTAATTTTTGCAAAATTTTCCAAAGAAGGGCCCCTGGACCCCACTCTGAGCTTGGTGATATTCCATCCCCCAAATACCCTGTGTGTCCACTCCCCCATAATCTTGACTTAAATCCGCCCCTGATGGTCACCAGTCATCGATAGGTTTGGGGATTTTTAGGAGAACCTGGCTCTAGTTTTGCTTACTGCAACTGCAAAGCAATATTAAATTATAAGAAATCCACTGAGTGCAAATTACAAAATATTGTTCAAATTCACATTTTATTCTTTTGTGAAAACAAATCACTGATCAGCAGTGGCGCACCCAGGATTTTACTTTGGGGGGGGGGGCATCCGGGGGGGTATGGAATACCCCCCAGCTTAGAGGGGGGGTCCGGAAAATTTTAAAAATTAGACGCAGAAAACTGCGTTTTTATCTATCCTGAGACCTGAAAAATTTTATCAAACTTAGCTTCTATTAAAAAGTTAAAACAAGTTTTACTGGGTTAATAGATTACAAATTTATTAATGTTAACCGAACCGCAAAGTCTGCCGTTATAACTATACTTTTCATCAGTTAATTGCTGATCAATAATTACGTAATACAACACTAAAAGCTTCCACCAATCACTACAATACAGGAAGAAATAAGATATTTATTACCAAATCAAATTAAGATAATTTATATTTATACTGAAACAAATATATTGGTAAATAATACAGATTATTTGTAGATAAAACCGAAAGAAAATAAGACTATATTTAAATCTTGATGTCGAGACGGCGAGGTTTTTTCGCAAGTTCGTTTAAAACCTCTTCGCTATTAACTGGTATGTCTTTATGCACATACAATAATGATGTATGGACTTTTAAGTGACGAAAGCAGTTTGAACCGGTTTGAGTGGTAGGGGGCAGAGAATTCAGAGAATCCACATTGCCACGGAGATGAGATTTGAAAAAAAAAACGAAAGAGTAAATAAAATTAGGCTCACGCGGTAACAATCTCGCTCTCTCCACTGCTCTTGTTTATTTTTTTCACGTGTCATGTAATACATTTTTCGTTAATTCTGTACGTTAAATACTTTTCTGGACCACTCCTGAAAACCCTCTGGGGGGGGGGGGCGGTCCCGTTCGCCGCCGCCCCCCCCCCCCATAGGTGCGCCCCTGCTGATCAGCTGCAATCTACTGATAGCACATAATAACTTGACTTACGTATGAGTACTGTATAGCCTACCTGTGGCTAATTATGGACATATATTTTGCTTTGTTTAATGTACAAAGATGTGTGATCGCCGTTCAACCAAACCACTTACCAGTGTTTAGGCTTAGACCCAGGGGCGTGACTCTTCAAGGGAAGCACATTTTAAGAATGTCAACATAAAAACACTATTTATTTTTTCTTCCGAATTTGACCGCCTGTGGACCGCATGGAACCTAAGGCTTTCTGGTTAATCTCCTCTTCTCTTCCCAAAACCTCTTCATTCGTTCACTTCCGATTTTTCGCTCCTCCTCGGATATTACCAGTTTGGCTCTAATTTTAGGTGTTTTCTCCTCGAACATCTTGATGTTGTCAATTCGGTTTCTAAACTATTTTCTGTTGTGGATCACATCCACTGTGAGTCCACTTTCCTTGGCGTCTCTTTTAACCTTCAGCTCTGTAATATACTTGAATATCCTATATGTAAAACGTATTTTAAAATAAGTCTTGACTTTGTGTAAAAATCATGTTTTTATCATGAAAAGAGATTACGTCATATGTCTCAGAGGCCGTAGTACTGCACAGTGCACCCTTTCCACATCTTTTAACACGCAGTTCACTAATCTGAACTTCCTGTTGATTAATGTTTTGTCTGAGGACGTCGTGGTCATCAGTCCTTTCTACTTACTGTGCGTGTAGAACTCTGTCCGACAATCCATATCTGAAGTTAATCATATATGTTTAATTGATTTGGGATTGAATTGAGGAGGGAATGAATGTACGATAGTGCAACTACAGCCTTTGGCTATAGGGTTAAAACGATGAATCATGGAAAATAAGCTTAGAATCACTGACGGTGGAATTCGAACCCACATGTTTCAGAGTTCATGGACAGCTTTTTTCAATGTGAATTTTTCCCCAATTTAAATACTGTAAAAGCGATGAAATTACGGTCCGGTAAATACATTTTCTTTTCAAATTTGTGTTCGACAAACGAGCATATTGCTTTTACGAGTATCACTGAAGTTCTAAAATTATTGATATCTGTTGTGAATGTGTTTCTGTAATTTGTGAATGTATTTCTGTAATTAAATTTTATTTTTGTAAGTTGGCACCCTTGGAGCGTTGATGAGCAAGATGGAACAGGTCTTGAGTAACTGAATGTAATGGCTGGATAGTGATGCTCTTTGGGTACAATAAAAGTGATTGCTCTTGAATTGTAGACATGAGTTGAAGAATTGATTTGTAACAATATCAAAGAGGATCTGCAGAACTTTAAATCTGAACACTGTGCATGCTTACAGTGTTACCTCATCCGGGCAAATTTAGATCCGTCAAACACCAAATCTAAACAATATAGTGAATTTAATGAAAATTATTACCTAGTTTTCGATGGCTTTACTCTGATATTTATTTTTGTTAATTGAAAATAATGCATTGGTGCACGCTTGTCAGGTGAATTTGCAGATAATTTTGCGTGCAATCCTCCAGTTTCACTGTTGTAAATATAACATTCCAGCATTAACTTATACATATTGATAGTAGACTAATTCACGCTCTGCTTGTGATAATAAATATAGCCTGGATTTAGTGGAATACATAACTGAAATATTATTATACAGTAGCCTATTTATTGCAGCCAATGGTCATATCAGGACATTTCAATTGAACGCCCGTAGGCAACCTAACGAGTTCAATTTCAAGTAGTTCCAACTTTGGCTACCAGATACCACCGTAACTGACACCCAGCGGCGAACATTGGAACTTGAGGCGTTTCCAACCAAATAACTTACACATTTTGGCTACACACTACCAATTGAAGTGGTGGTTCCTTTACATACCATAAATCTATGACATGGGCCGCCGGCTTTACTTCCCCTCCGAATAAAGGCATAATGAAGGATTTTAACGCTCTTAAAAATCCGACGACTTCGGCCGAGTGTAAACCCGCGATGTTAGGCATAGCAGTTCAGCATTCTACAATTATTATTATTATTGCTTGCTGTTTTTTATGTTCTTGTAATTGATTTCGTGATGAACATTTTGTGCAAATTTACGAGGATTTAAATTTAGAGAATTTGGTTATAGAGGGGGGGGGGGGGGCTGGGAGAATCCAGCCCCAGGGCCAGTCACCGCACATACGTCTGCAGACAGTAATGATACTTCACCTGATTGGTCAGAAGAAACTCATTGCCTTGATTTGTGATTGGCCACCTAATATACCCGTTCCATGTGTATTTTACTGTTCCTTTCCGCTGCCTGTACATGACAAACATCACGTGACCGTTCGAGTCAAGGATTCGTTGAAATGCCGCCGTCGGACCGCCATTGCGGAGGGAAGTGAAGGCTGAAGTTGAATATTATTTACAATCAAAAGTAAGTAAAAGTTATGCTTTCCAACGTGTATTGAACGCTTATTTTATTCATTAGGGAGTGTGTTTACAATATTTTCTTTCTTTTCAGACGGACGCAGAAGAGCCGAGGTAAGAGTTTAGGGGGCAGATGACATCGTAGTTCAGTCCATTGAAACCCCAATAACCAACTAACTAGAGTTTCAGAGGAGAAGATTTATACGAAACAGCCTGTAAGTTTTATTTATTAATACAATTTGCCGTTATTTTATTTCACTTTTCCAAAGGGATTTTTTTTAATATTCGTTTAATCAAACCTTAATTTTTACCTCATTCCTTGTGTATACAGCGTATGTTATTAAGCCGAGGTAGCGTACTAAAAATGGGCATATGCAAAAATCACCAGTAAAGTGTTTTACTTGTTAAGATACAATATAACATTTGAGAATAGGCGTTGCCCGGGAATTGCCTTGCTGAGAGGCAATTGATCACTGCAGCATCACGCCCCAAATTGTTAGTGTCCGGTTGGCAGTATTGATATCGCGAATTTTCAGTCTGTCAAAACAATAGGCCCATATTCCCAATTATTGAGACATCCTAAATTATAACCTGAAAAAAAGATGATTTTGGTGGTGCATTTCAATTATCAGCCTAAGTCATTTTGTTGGCAACACTCAATAAATAGTTTGATTTGCAGTGCAGGACACAGGAGCCTGACTTGAACAGTTTCAGTTAGATGGTGAATGATAATATATGATTTTCCTACATTTCAGGGTTTCCAGGGGACAATACCTATTGAAATTGCCATTCATTATGACTAATATACTGGACATATGTGCTAAATTACGTAATTATATATGTTTCATTCTCGTTAAATTTAAACTATGGCAGCCATGTTGCTCACTCCAGCTGAGCAACACATGACCAGACATTGATGTTTCGGCAGTGTGCCCAACATGTAAGATATAAAATACACCACCACTAGGCAAAACCCATTCGTCTGGGGCTGGAAACAAGAATCTGGGCACATTAGGCTGCAACCATTGAACTGGACATGTTAGACTGTAACCATTGTCAAAAACCATTAGATTAGACTAAACGAAGGTTAGAATGGTCGCGGGAAGCTTGCGAGGCACGGTTGAAAAAAAAGAACATTGATCTGGACGATAGACCACCTGTACAATTAGTACCGTATTCATGGGGAATAAGGTTGTAATGCTGATTATGGCAGACACAGCTGGAATTTTTACTATATAAGTCATGTTATAATTTGGGATGGCGGGTGGATTATAGATAGTGATGTGCTTGAGCTCGGCTCGAGCTGCTCGAACAGATGACGTCAGAGTTCTAACTTTTGTGCGCGCCGTGACCTATCGGCATGCTCTTTTGAGCCCAGAAACCTCAAGAAGGTTGTGTTCGAGCATTGTGCTAGGCGGTACCGGCTCGTGCTGTGTTTGCTATGCACTGCTGTATAGTTTGTGCATATAACCCCTTCAAACTGTATCTGTAATGTGGAGACAGCCACAATCTGTGTTTGTGCGATGATTCGATGCACATGTCTCCCCAGAATATACAAACTGCCTACAGAAGATATAAAATACACCACCACTAGGCAAAATCCATTCGTCTTCGGCTGGAAGCTAGAATTTGGGCGCATTAGGCTGTAACCATTGTTCTGGACACGTTAGACAGTAACCATTGTCAAAACCCATTGGATTGGACTAAATGAAGGTTAGAATGGTCGTAAGAAGCTAGCTGGGCACGGTTGACAGAACATTCATCTGGACGGAAGACCAACTATACAATATTAGTACCGTATGCATGGGGTTGGCAATACTGTTGTAAGCCTGATAATGGCAGAAACAGCTGGAATTTTTACTATATAAGTCATGTTACAATTTGGGATGGCGGGTGGGTTATAGATAGTGATGTGCTTGAGCTCGGCTCGAGCTGCTCGAACAGATGCGGAAGGATGGCTAGATGTGGAAGGATGTGGCCGTGGGCTGTATTAAGGTACTGCCCTAGCAGGTGCATAGTGTGCAAATGGGAAACCACGGAAAACCATCTGCAGGACTGCCCACAGTTGGATTCGAACCACTAACAGTCGAATACGTTCACACATACAGTACGCGAGCGAAAGGTAGCAAAAAATATTGTCCAGGCCGTCAGTGCACCGCCTACTTCATGAGTGGGGTCGGGTCGCCTAACAGTTTCAAACAGGTTCGATTCCGTATCGAGCTACGTTGCGTAACGTGACAGTGCGAGCCCGCTCGAACTTGAGTATCATTAGCTCCTGCTGGAACAGAAGACGTCAGTTTGAACAAGGACGAGCTTTGCACGAACTTTTGAGTGCACTGCGACCTATCGGCGTGTTCTTATCAGGCCAGAATCAAGAAGGCTGTGTTCGAGCATTGTGCTAGGCGGTACCGGCTCGTCCTGTGTTTGCTGTGCACTGCTGTATAGTTTGTTCATATAACCCCTTCAAACTGTATCTGTACTGTGGAGACAGCCACAATCTGTGTTTGTGCTATGATTCGATGCACATGTCTCCCCAGAATATACAAACTGCCTACAGAACATCATTGGAGTGTACAGAACAAAGGCGACGGGTCACTACACGTTCATCGTACAATGGTGCGGCAACAGAATGTGAATATGCGAAACCAAAGACGTATCAGTGACGGGGGCGGGAATAATCTATATTAATATTGTTATTATTATGTAAAATTTGGTTTACGTCGCACAGACAAAGATAGGTCGTATGGTGACAATGGGACAGAAGAGGGCTAGGCACGGAAGGATGCGGCCGCCTTTAAGGTACAGCCCCAGCATGTGCCTGGTGTGCACGGAAAACCATCTCCAGGGCTGCCGACAGTGGGATTCGAACCTCTAATAGTCTTAATACGTTCACACATAACGTTCGCGAGGAAAAGGTTGCAGAAAACAATGTCTAGGCCGTCAGTGCTCTGCATACTTTATGTGTGAGGTTGGCTAACAGTTCGAACAGGTTCGATACTGTATCGAGCTACGTTGCATATCGATTCGGCACGAGCCCTCTCGAACTTGAGTATCATTCGCCTGTCGCTGGTTACAGAAGTTAAAACCTTTGTCAAAACTCATTGCATTGCCCAAAATGAAGGTAAGAATGGTCGGGTTGGCGGGCCACTGTTGACGACACATTAGACTGTAATCATTGTCAAAACCACTGTTTCTTTCATTTAAACCCCTCACAGAACGCTACCTATACTGCCTATTCAATTAGTACCGTATGGGTACACAAAAGCCTAACCCTCGTCCAGACAGTCTTCTAACCAAGTAGGGGCCAAGGGTCTCTTTCGTCAAGGCAGTCGTCAAAACAAGTATGGTAGTGATGTATGGCTTGTTCTGGTCCAACTTTTACATCAGTAATTTTCGTCCAGGCAGTCATCTAATCTCGCTACGAGTGAGTACGCTGAGGCGCATTATAGGAGTCTGTCAAGAGCTATGAGACCTTGTTGGTGTTCTGAAATTTCGCATCTGTGACACAATCATATTATAGTATGTATGGGATTTATACATAGTTCGGTCATGCATAGGCACTGCAAAAGAAGAGCCAAAATTACTTATTGTAGTACAGGAAAGGGATCGGGTGCATATGCCCCAGGTTCTTTGTGGCTGTATGTAAAGCCTTATTCGACGTTCACTGCTTTCGAACTTAGCAGCAAAACCGGCACCAAACGATAATGTTGGCACTGCTGAAATAACGCAATAACACCCTCGTAGTCTTTTTCCGTAATCAGTTGGCGACTCTCTTATATTCTGCTCTCGCAACATAAATATCTCAGCTCTCCACACCAAAAATATTAGTTTGTTTTGTGTTTGTATCTTCTCATCCTATCTGAGAGAGAGTGTAACTTCCTAGCGCATGCGCATTGTAAAAGCTACAGACTTGGGTCTAAATCCTGCCATTAGCACTGCGAAGGTACCGTATGCGTGGGGTTGGCTGTATTGCATTTGTCCCATAATTCAGTCACAACTGGAATTTTACTATGTAAGTTTTGATCAAAAAAGGGGATGAAGGATGGGTTATAGTCAGTGGAGGAGAAAACATCTATCTCCACAGCATTTCCACTATTATTATTTATTACAAAAGTGTATGGTGTTTGAAGCCATTTTTCAGTGTTGCATTAGTAAATGAAAGTTTGGTGCTTTACAGTCGGTCAACACGATTGTACCCAAATGAGATAGGTTATTCCCTAATACTGAAAAAGAATTAAGGTAAATGCACCAATGGTCGTCATGTTAAGACAGATTTAGTCAAGAAAATATATACACCTTACACATTTTGGTAAATTTAATCAACAAAAGCACTGTACCTAACCTCAAACTCTACTCAAACACTAGGAAACTCTCTATATCGAAAATATTCTTTTTTGAAAATTACATGTTTTTAAAAAAAGTTTTTGCCCTAGTCCTCGGCACTATGTCTTTGGATTTTTCCTATATTTGTCACCCGTTTGCACCAATAGCCGTCACATTGTTAGTTTTCCTTGTCTGCTGTTTATAATGCATTACCATCAATTGTTGCGGAAGACACCGATTTATCGACTTGGAGGCTAACGTTTATGAAAAAACAATACCAGAATTGGGAAAATAAATCCATTTTTTGGTCTGTATTGACAATTGTAATTTGTGTTTAACAAAAAACACAAAACAGTAACTTACCAGTAATAGTTTTTTTAATAAAAAAATGAAATCTTAAAAAAAAAAAAAAAAAGACGGCATCGGGAAGCGGGAATGGTGGGTAGAAGACATACGGGCATGAAAATATCGTAATTCTGCTCTAAACACATTTATTATAAGTTATTTTTGTATTAATTTAAAGTGCAATATTAATGATAATTGAAATTCGAACAATATAACCACAAGAACGTGTATTGATGTAGGCTTCCCCGGTCGGTGTTCAAGCGCGAATGGTCATTTTCCGGGCTGTTATGAGTCGTCACATAAAACGTGAGACCAGACCCTGGTGTAACATAACGTCTGCGTTGAACAATCTCCGAGGGTCTGACAAGATAGATTGTAAGCCGTTTTCCACCAAATAACAGTAGGTTTTAATTTGATGTTCTGTAATATTGCAGCATGGTTTACTGTCAATTTTTGAGGGATTCGTCAAGACAGGCTTGGATTTCTTTTTAGGAAAGATGCACACCTTTTCCTCCCTGGCGGCCCATCTTTGAAAGGAGAGAACCTCTTCAATTCTTTTGTGAAGCGCTGGACGCTATTTTGCAAATTGTCCTTTGTTACCGGGAAACCCGCTTTTCCTAGTGAGATAACCCATTGAATTAACACCCTTTGTTAATAAGGAACTTGGCCCCATCTTCCTCTCTCTGGTTATCCTTTTAATTTTGTCCGAAAGGGCGTTTTCTCGGAACACCATTCCTCTCTGCTACCGTTGTGATACGCATGCCGTCCTCCTCAATGACCTTAGTAGCGGCTTTCATTTGCTGAATATCGTAGGCTAATTGAAAATGTGTGTTTCGAGATATTACTTGAAAGCAAATATTTAGTCTTAGAATATATTTTTCATCTCAACTTGAAAAGAATCCCTTTTAGCTCACCTAAAACCCTAGGCCTAGACCTACTGATGATGATAATAATAATGTTGTTTTACGTCCCCAACTACTGCGGCTTTTAGAGACCCCGGGGTACCGGAATTTTGCCCCGAAGGGTGATCTATAACGTGCCAGTAAATCTTCTGACACGGCTCCCTCGCACTTGTGCACCCTCAAATTCCAGATGACTGCACCAGGATTCGATCCTGCAACAGCAGGCGAGAACATTACCGCTGAGCCAACACACCAGCGTAGGCCTACGACCGTCACAGAGACAGATCTACATAATATCAGCACACTGTAAATGTTTATTGGTTCTAAAACGTTAATGCAAACTTTAACAATATCGTGCACTAGTGTTAGTCACGCATGTGCTCTAAAGATCGTCAGCTATGACGACTATTGGACACTATGATCAAACGACAATTTAATTAATGCCGGACACTTCAGAACTACATTATAAGTATATTGCCGCTGTTAGTTAGATCTTACAAGGAGATATGACAATGTGCCAATTTTCGACACAAATGACGGGCTTTGGTAAAGTGTGTGTTTTTAAATCCAGTGTACGTCACCACCATTTCTAACCAAACTAGGAACGTGAGCACGAAATAGCAAATGGCATTATGCTACAGAAACAATTACCCACTATATCACACACTTGTAACATTTTAAAATGTCGGAATGTAACACGTACGCACATAATTAACTGGCGTGCCTGGTTAGCACATGCGAGAAGCAATATGCCGCGTCAAGACAGCTCAACTCACACAAGATGTTTGACGCTGGGAATCGCCTATTACATCGCTCGCATGATTTCGCAAAGTTGTTCCTTATCGGCAACGAAGGTATGACAAATCTCGTAAGACTTCGTGCGTTGAGAAAGACCCGTTGACATGCTTATTATTGTCACGAGAGTGACGACGACTGGCTCAGTGACGAAAACCGGTACAGTTACCTTACATGAGATTAATAAATTTCGTTTATTACAAAAAGGTACTGGCTGCGTGGCTCAGGGGTAACGTTCTCGCTTGCTGGGCCCTAGGTTGCAATTCGTATCCTGGCACAGTCAGTTAGCATTTGAGGGTGTGCAAACACGAGGGAGCCATGTCAGTAGATTTACTGGCACGTTAAAGATACCCTTCGGGGCAAAATTCCGACATCCCTGCGTTTCTGAAAGCCAGGGTAGTTGAAAGGCACGTAAATCATTAACATTATTATTGTTTTATTACAAAGGGTATTTTGGCTAATTTAAGTAGTTTTGTAGCTCGTTCACCACTCCTGAACTGTTACCTTTAACCATAACAAAGGCTAACTGTTTTTAGGAAACACCACATTCTCACTTCAATCAGGAAGGTATGAACATTTTAACTCTACAGTAATAAACTGACTGTATAACAGGTTGCCATGTTGGATAAGGCTTGAGTCAGGCAATACTGCCAACTTTACCACACTGCCCTGTTGCCGGGTTAGACGAAAATTCCTCTTTGTACTAAAGTTGGGTGGGGTAAAACCATTGGTCGCTACTAGGTTAGACTGTATGGACGATATTTACTGATTGCACAGGGCGGGGCAGAAGATGCGCATGGGTTGCACTGCCTCGTATTGCGTCATTTTCATACCTTTCTAGGGAACGGTTACGATTGAAATTACGGTCCATTATCACTAGTGCAATGGAAATATATGTTAAATTATGTCAATATGGATGTTTACCTCTTGCTGATTAAACAACTACTGCCATGTTCATCAAGCGCGTGAGCTATTTAGTAATTCTTGGTCTAGAGCAGTGGTTCTGAACCCTTAGAAGTGTGCGGACCACTCAGCCTGAAATTGAATCATGTACGGACCACCCCTTCACTCAATACACCTTATCAGTTGTAACTCTTCTCAATAACACCTATTTTAAAGATATTTCAATTCAAAACTCGATAGTCATCGCCGCAAATACATTCGGACGATTCTCGTTCAACATACATCGTTTTCGAAATCCCCATTTATTGGCCACTTTTTTTATACGTGCTGGTGGATCCTTTTCTCCCGCGGACCACCGGTTCAGATCCACTGGTCTAGAGAGACTATTTCCACCCTTCTTCTTCCTCGCCTTTTCCCGTTATGCGGGTCGGCTTTCTTAATCCTGAGGCGCCAGTCATTTCGTTGTAAAGCATCAGCAGCAGATAGGCCCAATACTCTCGTGTCCCTATGGACATTCGTCATCCATGTTGTTTGAGGTCTACCGCTCCCTCTCTTTTGTGTAGCCATGGAAAGGCACTTCTTCGCTACATGATTTTCCGGTCTTCACATAACATGGCCATACCACTTTAGCCTGGACTCTAAAAGTTTCTCAGTTATAGGCGCTACTCATGTTCATTACGGATTTTATCTTTGAGAGTAACTCCACCTGCCCAACGTGACATATGCATTTCAGTGGTATGTAGCTTTTGCTTATGTGCCTTGGTAGTAGCCCATGTTTGGTCTTACGGCAGTTTTATAAACTTTACCCTTCGTTCTTGTGTGTTGCTTTATGATTCTTCATTTTAGAGATGGCTTTTCTAACTTCCGCTTCTGTGTTTTATTAATAGCTCCTTGTGTCATAGGTAGTTCCACTTCTTGTCGCCTGGGACAAAGACAAAGGGGAGCATATGTGACTAACACAGGGCCACCACCTAATAATTATTGGTCTAGGCAAATGTAACTTTTACAAAAACAATTAGTAACGTATGTGTGGGGTTGGCGTTACTGCACTTGTGCATAATTCTCGTTGATAAGGACAGCTGGAATCTTACTCTATTTCATGATATATAAGGGAAATCTAATTTGAATCAGTAGTTTAGTAAATTTTTTCAAGGGTTCTCTTCTCCTCAACTGTTACCAGCTACCCTTGAGATCATAGAAGTTGACTCATACTTCAAGGATGCCATGTAATTCTATGCGTCAGGGCCAAACGACTTGCCTTTCAATATACTCTACCTTCTGTGCCCACCGTTATTACTTTTTTTCTATTGCACTGTGTGTTGACGTCTTGTTATATGCATCAGAACTTTCTGTTATGTTTTTCTCTCTGATTTTATATGATAAAGGCCCAAATACCATTATATCAGGTATTTTGTAAAAGATGACACATCAAACAAGCAAGGAAATTTCAACTATTATTAGGTTGTGTGTTGTACAGAGTGGGGGTCTACAAACCACATAGGTGGACGCTAAAAGTTACAACGTACAAAACATGTGGGACTCAACCTGTGACATCCAGCTCTAACTTCCTTAGCCCTGCCTCCGAGCAATTATATTGGACATGCTAATGCATAAAAAAAACAAAACTGTCTCCACATAAGCTCAGAGGTAGAGTAACGGAAGCCAAATCTGGAAGTTGTTAGTTTGTGTTGTGCTTTCTACCCTCCATCTATATGGTTTGTACACTCTTTGTACAATCAACGACCTAATAGCCATGGTCCTCTATGGTAATTTACAGTGTATTTTCTTACATGTTTAGTGCCTTATAAGTTACATTCCACATGTATTATATTAATAGCTTGATGTTTGTATTCTTACAGATCTGTCCACTAGATCCAGTTGAACAGCAAGTTGCATGGAACAGACCTGGGCGAGAATGCAGTTTCAGTTGTGTGGTTCTTTTTATAGTATGCTGTAATTGTATTTCTTGTACTACATTATGTAAAGCAAAATAAATATTACTTTTTCAATTATCAAACTCCTGGGGTTTAAATTTGATTGTTTCTGCTTCCTTCTCATAATCCATTTGCAAGAGGGTCATGGGATTCAAACAAGAATTCGGAACCTATGCAGGAATGATACGAGTTAGGTCATTCGATAGACTGATTTGGAGGTTATGTAGGATAGGACAATATGCACTGGAATTTGAAGGTTGTCTGTTTGGAAACCTGACTCAATTGATTTTATAGCATTTAGCAGTTAATAGATTAAGTTGTTTTATTTGACCTAACATAAATTCAAAAGGAACTAATAATATCAATATCTATCTACATACAGTATATGCACAGTTCACGCCACGATTTTTGGCCGCTGGGTCCTGATTGCACAGTCATACAGAGGACAGATGGCGAGCCTCGGGCATTTGCAATTGATGCATGAGTTTCTTTCCACGCAACTGAAAACTCGCGTATCAATTTCACATGCGTGAGGCCCGCAGACTGCAATCAGGACTCGCCAGCCAAAAACCGTGGCGTGAACTGTATATTTGCTGCCAGAGTTACATTATGAACGACATATTTCAACTTATTAAATATAATGTTGACTGCCTGTAAAACATTTAATCAAAGATAATTATATTAGGTAATGTTAATTGATCCACAAATGATCTAGCTCTGCAGAATATTTATAAAAATATGTGATATCTTGGGGATTTAGTTTGCAGTATGTTTCTTTTTTTTGTCTGTTTTAAGGAAAAATATTTGTGTGATTTGTTTTTGTGAAGAGCTGAGCAAGAGCAGGGTGGCCGCTTTCTGGAAAACTCAGGGAATTTAAATTGCATAGAATAAACAGGGGAAAAAATTTGGCAGGATGAAAAATAAATGTCTTGGCGTAGGATTAGGCATAATAATAATGCATCGTTGGCAGTATTAATTAATCTTGCATACAAGATTAATTACCGTTAAGATTAAAAATTAAATACCGTAATTTGACCGTTCTGCCATTTCTTCTTTTCGGATGTTCGCCTTTCAGGATATCCAAAGTCAGATAAATTAGCTTTGCGAGAAATAAATATGGCTCGGGTGTTTATACCTTCTTCCATATAAGTTGAGTGTAATAACAACACGCCAGAGCCGCGAAGAAGAGCTCTTCCCTATACGAGCGCACTACCTTCGATTGAAATATTACAGACACTGTATCAATTGTAAGCTGGCTTTAACTTCACGTCGGTAAGAGGTATGAGCTCTTCTCCGAGGCCCTGGCGTGTTCGAGTCTCAACTTAGAATAAGGTATAGTTGTGGTGTAACGTGATTCACTGAACAGATGGCGCAAAATCTGAATTGAGTTTACTTATGTCCCAGGCATCCTTCCTGTACTGTCGACTTGTGTCTGTAAGTCATTTGCAAAGAGTTTTTTTAAATTTTATTTTTAAATAAGCGAAGAGACATACAGGTAAATGGAATGTCTTTGGCTATAATGAGTAATAAAACAAAGACTGCAACGACAATTGTTTACGTAACCTAAAATTCACTCGTCAACAATTTGCACGTTTGTATTTAGTATTTTTTGAAGATCATGGGGGGGATTATAGAAATTCAATCCAGAATAGCTGCAACCGTCAAAGTACCCAGATTTTCAGCCTTGGTTAGAAGAAGTTCCCAAGAACGCAAAACATTCTTTTTGTTACCTGTGCAAAAAACGGATTCCTTTGAGCAACGTGGGCAAGAGAGCAATCACTAGCCACATGACAGAAAATTTCACAAAGCATGGATCACCAACCATGTGACTGCGCTTTTGTCAGATCGAACCATACTTCAGTTTCGTTGTTTTATATACCGTGTCAACAAGACAGCTTGAACAGATTGATAGGAGTAAATCTTGCCCGGTTCATTTTTATACTAAACAGTTCAAGAGCTTGGAAGAATATAAAGATGTGTGGCAGATCATAAAAATCTTCCTCATATTTTCTCATGGTAACACCTTTGTGGAGGTTTGTATTTTTTTCATTTTTTTCCAGTGGAAAACATTTACGACCAAACTCTTATGGCGATGAGAAGAGCATGGGATGGAATTAAGGATGCTGGTGGAGAAGATGCCATAAACATTGATGATGAAATGGTTTGTTACGCTTGTGGGGCTAGGGCTAAGGAAAAGGAAATAGTGTTTGAGTCGGTACAAGAGAGAGAACAAGAAGAGAAAGGATGAAGTGTTGATGGCATTAAATAAAAAATGAAAGAATTTTCTACAAAGAAACATGAGCTGGAAATGAAAATAAAAACATTGAAGAAATTAAAACTTATTCAAAGTCACCTAAATATTTGTGATTAAATATATGTATTATACCTAAATCTTCTCTCTTCTTCATCTATCCCTTTTGCCTCTCGGCGTCGGGTCTGACAGCCACTTTCTGTATTCATTCCTATTCCCTGCGAGTCTCCTGGTTTGCTGCAGAGTCCTTCCCTTCTTCTCTGCCACCTCTCCAACATATTGGATCCATTCTTTCCTTGGACGACCTCTTCTTCGAGTGCCTTCAGGCTTTGCCTCAAACACTTGCTTCGGTTTCCTTTCTTCATCCATCCTTATGATATGTCCATACCATTGTAAAGCTTTCTTCTGGATGGTATTTACTGCCGATTCCACCTTTAATTCTTCTCTAATCGCTATATTTCGTACCCTATCTCTTCTAGTTTTATTCACTATCTTCCGGAGGTATTTCATCTCGGAGGCAGTCACTCTACTTTCATGTTTGTCCAGCATAGTCCATGTCTCAGCTCCATAGGTGAGTGTAGGTAAAAATACTGTCTTATAGATTTGAATCTTGGCTTTCTCCGTGACTTCCTTCTTTCCCACAATACACTGGCTCAACTGATAATATACGTTATTTGCCTTCTTTACCCGAGTATTAACCTCTCCGTCGATTCTTCCATCCTCAGTCAGCATTGTTCCCTGATATGTAAAGCTGTGGACTTGATCCATAGTCCTTCCTTGCCACTCAATCAACATATCTTCCCTATCTTCATCACCTTACTCTTATTTATATTAATGGTGAGTCCTCTGTCTTGTAGGGAAGTTGCCCACTCTGTGACAGCTTGTTGCAGGTCTTGTGAACTATTATTAATAAGTACTATGTCGTCCGCATACACTAGTGACTGAAGGTACATTGGTCTCATTTTCCAGTTTCCAATTTTCATTCGCCTTGTCCTAGCTCTGCATTGACTGAACACTTGATTCATGAATATAATGAAGAGGAGTCGACTCAGGCTGTCACCTTGTTTCACTCCTCTGTCCATCCTGAATTGTCCACTCTCATGTCCATCCAATCTCACTAATCCCTTGACCACCTTATACACACTTTGAATTACTCTGATCAACTTTCTTCCTATCGGTAAAATTTCCAGTGCTTTCCATATTTCCTCTTTAGGTACAGAATCAAACGCAGCTGTAATGTCTAGGAATGCCAGATATGCTTCCTTCCCTCTGTTGTTTATTCTCTCTATAAGGTGTCGAAGACAACTAATCTGATCTTGAGTTTGCCGATGTGGGCGGAATGCTGCTTGTTCTTCTTGTAGCTCTGGCTCCACCTGTCTTCGTAATCTTTTCTCTACAATTCTCGTGTATAGCTTCAATACAACTGATAAGCAAATGGCTCGATAGTTCCGACAATCTGTTGTACTTCCTTTCTTATGGATTGGGATGATGATGTTGTTTGTCCATTCCTCAGGTATCGTTTCTTCCTTCCAGCAAATGTTAAACAAATTTCTTAACCATTCTTTTAATTCATCACTTCCTTTCTTAATCAATTCAGGAGCTATATCATCCGGACCCGATGCTTTACCATTCTTCATCTTGGTTATCGCTTCGTCAATTTCTTACCTACTGATCACTTCTTCTTCTTCTTCTTCTTCATCCTCCATCTCTTCTGATTGTAGTTGTTGCTCTTGCTCTATCTCATCCCTCTCAGTTTCGAACACCTCTGCATAGTAATCTCTCCAAGTTTCCAGTACTTCTTCTACTTTGGTTTTAAGTATGCCGTATTTGTTTTGTAGACTTCTTACTTTCTTCCCATATTTTCCTTTAAGTCCTTTGACAAATGTCCAGAACCTTCTTTTATTTTCATGGAAATTTTTCTCTGTTTCATCTCCAAATTCTTTCCAACTATCCTCTTTCGCTTGCCTGACAATTTGTTTCGATACATTTCTAGCTTCCACATATTTCTCCCAGTCATCCCTCCTCTTGCTTTGTACATATTTCTTCCATGCTTCTTTCTTCTCCTTTACTGCCTCCTGCACCACTTCATTCTACCATCTAGTTCTCTTCTGATAGCTTCCTACTGTCTTCATCCCACATATGTCTTGTGCTGTTTTCTTGATGATGTCTCTTAGTACTTCCCAGACTTGTTCGGCTGAATTCATGTCCGTATTCCCTCTGGCTGCCTGCAGCCTCTGATCCAACTCGTCTCTATATCTCTTCTTCTTTTCTTCATAATTAAGTTGATCTATGTTTAACTTGGAGTACTTTCTGGGTCTCTGTGGCTTTGGTGTCAGGAAGTGCGTAGTCATGACTAATAGGTGATGTTCAGTACTCATCTCCGCACTTCTAAAAACTCGTACGTCATCAATTGCATATCTTGCACTCTCTGTGTATGTAAAATAGTCTATAGCACTCGTTACATCTCGTCCTTCAGCTACGTATGTCATCTGATGACATTTCTTATGGGGAAAGAAAGTGTTTCCAATAAGTAAAAGATTATCTACGCAAAATTCAATCATTCTGTCTCCATTACGATTCTTAACTGCTTCTGCCGCATATTTGCCAACACATCCATATCCTTCCTCAAACTCATTACCTATCCGTGCATTCCAATCTCCCATGACAACGACATGTTTATTCCCATCCTGAGCTCTGTTAATTGTTGTCTGCAAGGCTTGGTAGAAGTCATCTTTCTCTGCTTCACCTCTGTCTTCTGTGGGTGCATGTATCTGGATGATCGAGATGTCCTCTTGTAAGCTGAGGTCCATTCTGATTATCCTGGAATTTACTGCTTCCCAGTACCTTACTTGGTTGTTGAATGTAGGACTTAGTATGACTCCCACTCCCTCTTTGGCTCTTTGATCTCTATCCACACCGGAATACCACAAGGTATATCCTTTTTCCATTGCCATTTGTCCACTACCCTTCTTCTTTGTTTCACTAATCCCCAGCAGAGGAATTTTATACACACATCAAAAAAAGTTTTGCATCACCTCGGTTCCCAGATCTCCGGCATATAGACGTTGACTGTGTATATTGTATCAAAGATACAGTCCCTTTGACTGTTCATAGATGTCACTAAAACTGCTCAAAGATGTAAACAACCATGCATGAGCAGGGCCTATTAGACGGAGGGGGTACGACAGCCGATCAGTTCCAGTCATTCCACCAGGACGAAGGTACGCTGCTCATGTTGTCTGTAGTTCTACCATGCCTAGAAGGTCAATACCGCAGTTCGATCGCGTCCGCATTGTTACTTTGTGTCAAGAAGGGCTCTCAACAAGGGAAGTTTCCAGGCGTCTCAGAGTGAACCAAAGCGATGTTGTTCGGACATGGAGGAGGTACAGAGATACAGGAACTGTCGATGACAGGCCTCGCTCAGGCCGCCCAAGGGCTACTACTGTAGTGGATGACCGCTACTTACGGATTGCCGCTCGGAGGAACCCTGACAGCAATGCCACCATGTTGAATAATGCGTTTCGTTCAGCCACAGGACGTCGTGTTTCAACTCAAACTGTGCGCAATAGGCTGCATGATGCGCAACTTCACTCCCGACGTCCATGGCGAGGTCCAGCTTTGCAACCCCGACACCATGCAGCGCGGTACAGATGGGCCCAACAACATGCTGAATGGACCCCACGGAATTGGCATCACGTTCTCTTCACCGATGAGTGTCGCATATGCCTTCAACCAGACAATCGTCGGAGACGTGTTTGGAGGCACCCTGGTCAGGCTGAACGTCTTAGACACACTGTCCAGCGAGTGCAGCAAGGTGGTGGTTCCCTGATGTTTTGGGGTGGCATTATGTGGGGCCGACGTACGCCACTGGTGGTCATGGAAGGCTCCGAAACGGCTTTACGATACCTGAATGACATCCTCCGACCCATAGTGCACCCATATCGGCAGAATATTGGAGGGGCATTTGTCTTCATGGACGACAATTCTCGACCTCATCGTGCACATCTTGTGAATGCGTTCCTTCAAGATAACGACATCGCTCGACTACAGTGGCCAGCATGTTCGCCAGACATGAACCCTATCGAACATGCCTGGGATATGTTGAAAAGGGCTGTTTATGGACGTCTTGACCCACCAACCACTCTGAGATATTTACGCCGAATTGTCGTTGAGGAGTGGGACAATGTGGACCAACAGTGTCTTGATGAACTTGTGGATAGTATGCCACGACGAATACAGGCATGCATCAATGCAAGAGGACGTGCTACTGGGTATTAGAGGTAGTGGTGTGTACTGCAATCTGGACCACAAATGCTGAAAGTCTAGCTGTATGATGGTACAACATGCAATGTGTGGGTCTCATGAGCAATAAAACGAGCTGAAATGTTGTTTGTGTTGATCTCTATTCCCTTTGTATTTAAAGGTTCCGGAACTCTTGGAACCGAGGTGATGCAAAACTTTTTTTGATGTGTGTATTTCTGCATTTCATTTATTATTTCTACTTCCTTTCCTGTCAGAGAAGTTAGATTCCATGTAGCCCATTTCATTGTCCTTTTCTCGCAGGGTCGTATCATTTTTATCCGTTCGGTTCTTCCGTTTGTTCTCTGAATTTGAAAAGCTTCACCCGCCGTGGGTAATCACCCCTACGCGAGCTAGCACAGTGAAGGGGCTGCCTCCTCACAGCATCTGTGCCTGCTGGACTTTTCTGTCAGGGTTGTTCCCCCTTATCTGAACATATCCCGTTTTAAGGCGCCGGAAACTCGCCCTCACCCCTCCCTTACGGGCTGGGATTTGCTGGTTGCATTGCTAGGCAGAGCCTACCAACTAGGGCGTTTCTCAGTATTTACCAGAGACACCTACTCAGCATTGGTGTCCCCACCGAGGCCCAATAACCAGCCATTCACCCTCCTCCTTTCTCAACCGGGCTTGGGACCGGCTATGGCGGAGTTTTTTACCTAAATAATTGTGATTATTTTGAAATGTGCTCGATGAAACATGTAAGGTATTTAATTTGTGATAGATATACATTGACGTAAGAGACTATGTGTTATGTATTTTACGTTCTATAATAAATAAAAGTATTTACCGTCCATACATTTTGTTTTATTTTTTGAAAATAAACATAAATGGCATCCTTATAAAAGTACATGTGTTAATAAAAGGTTAAATTTAACACGGGAAAATAATTTTAGGTAACCAGCGGTCACCCTGATGTGGCACAGCCCATTTTCAATTTTAGCAGTGCTACCAACTAATGTGTAAAGTCACCAAGCCTTCAACAGAAGCAATAATGTGCACTCTGCAGTTCAAATTTTGTATTGGCTTTTCAATATTAGGTAGCAAACATAACTGCAGGTTGACCACCATGACAAGTTCCCATCGATTTCAATTTATACTACTTTCTTTGTCATGTAAGCGGCCAACGCAGTGAATACGGGACCATATTGAAATTGATTTCAGTTTTCATTTAAATGTAAAAGGGTTACCATAAGACCTCTTTATCCCTGGACGCTTACAATTTTTAGGTAATAGAAAGGGCAGATTTTCTATTCGGAGGATTTAATATCCTGGTTTTCCACAAACAGCCCTTTGTGTGTTAGGTCGTCAGCCCGAAGGCTGGTTGGATCCTCAAAAGCACCGCCGTTATGTTATGTGAGTAGATACCCACAAAAACCCAAGGCAGTGCTATATTGAGGCGTTCTAGGCAAGAAGAGGAGTGAGGTAGTTTGCCATTGCTTTCCTCACTGAGTCAGAACAGTAGTCCTAACCCTATGAGTAGAACCTTTCACAGCACTCACAGGCTCTGACTGTGCCCTGAATGCCATTACTAAGCACCACCCATACCTCAGTAGCTTCCATATAATCACAGCCATGAGTGAGACTGAGACATCGGTGAAAAGCCACCTTTTACTCTAGCCTGTGCCAAATGTGTCGTCCAGTTCCATAACTCGTTATGTCCATTTACCAAAATTTTACAGGAGACACGAAAAACTCGTATCTTCTCTCCTATGAGAGATTTTTTACCGAATTTTCGTTCTAGTTATACATTAAGCCGTACAGATTTAGGCTGTCTCACTCTACAAAATGTGTACATGGAGGTTTCTGTTAAAAATGCATAATTGTGTTGGACATAACGAGTTATGGAACTGGAAAATGGACATAACGAGTTTTGGAACAGGTTTTTAGGATGGAAGTTTTTAATTTTGGTTTTAATAAGATGCAAATATTGCTTTCTGTAAGGAAATGTTTTATTGTTACAATGAAATAAATGTTCATTCGGATACAATCATAAAAACGAAAAATTTAACTTGTTTTCTTTAAGTCTCAAAATCTTACAATATCAAAATGTCCTGACTGTCCATAGCAATTTCCCCAACATATTCATGAAAATGAGCAATGTAACTTGTTTTCTAAAGTCTCAACATTTTACACTCCCAAAATGTCCTCACTCTCCATAGCAATTTCCCCGACATCATCCTCCTCTTCCTGTCGAAGTGTATCACCTTGATCGACAAGAGCTTGCTGATCGGCACAAAGTTGAGAATAAAACTTAAGGGTTGGATCCATCTTCCAATCTGACCCGAAGTGGGTTTGTAGCAGTGATTTTACATCATTCAATTTTTGAGGCTTGATGAGGACACCTTTGGCTATGAGATTGGGTGTGGTTTCGGTCCAGGACTTGCCCTTTCGACAGATACTTCGGGAACTCCCCAAATTCATGTTGTAGGCTACTTCACCTCGTACTTTTATGGTTTTGTTAGACTCTTTGGTGATAATTATTCGTTTGCTGGGCTGGAACTTGAAGTGCCACTTACCTATTGGCTTGGCAGTCCCTGGGATGGCAGGGATCTCACCTTTCTTAGGAGCACCCATTGCAGCAGTTTTCCAATCATATACGTTTACATCGGTCCCAACTTTAAACACGGTCCCAATTGAGTCAAACAGGGCTTCATATTCTTCTGGAATTAAAATTGAAGCTTTGGTCTTAACTTCTTTCTCAATACGTCCGAATATTCGGTCTGGTGGAATGTAGGAGTGGCCTACTATTGGAAACAAAAGGATGACTTTCTTTACACTATCTGGAGCATTTTGTGCAAGCCAAATACAAATCATTCCAACCATGGTTGAATTTTTATTTTGTCCACCACAACCATCAGAAACTAGCTTAACGGTAGTTACTTCCTTCAAGTCAGTGTTACACAAACGGTGGTAAACTGAAGACACAATTTGGCAAGAACCTTTGGGAAATTCATGCTCGAGCCATACATAGCAAAACGTGTTATCTTTGGTTTGACTTGCAGTTGATAGACCTTCACAAACAGTAAAATTATAGTAATACAACTGTCTTAAGTAGTAGGATGACTGATCTGGTAGTTTTGGTAATATCAGATTCTTCTGACAGTCAAAACTAATAACTTTGACACCTTCTATCTCGGTTCGAAGATTATCGTAATAGGCCTTGGCCTTTGCCTTGTGAACTGTTAGTTCTGCTTGCACCGTTTGTTTTTCCTCTCCGGTAGGCAGACGTTTTAATTTTTCTTGATGCATTAGGCAAAAGGAACAAACGTCAGTTGCCGGGGACCCAAATCCAATATTGAAGTTGTTATCAAAAATGTTTCGGAAAAATTCATACTTAACTTTCAAATCCTCAGTAGCTTTTTCATTGTACATGCGATATAGTTTTGTTATTGACAGCTCACTTGGTAGATAGTACCTATGAACATTTCTGTACCTACAATAATGTTTCCCAAGCGGAGGAATTGATAGAATGAAGGATTTGACAGCATCTCGCCTACTTTGAAAGTGGCCTGATCTTGTGTCACCTCCCCGTTTTTCCACAGGTGTGGTTCCTGATTCAAAAAACTTTCTGCATACATTTTGAACACGATCCCGACTAACACCAAGGATATTAATAAAGGTCTTCTTACATATCTGCAACCTCGTTACAACTCCATCTCGTTGCTTATTGCAGAAATACTTGATGGTCACATTTTTCTGTTGCATATTTACTCGTGATCTGCTGCGGTGTGGAGTTTCAACTGTTACATATTTCAAAATGTATTCATTCTGAACCTGGCGGTTTTGTGTTGAATAAAAATGTTGGTTCATTCGTCGGATGTCTTGCATTCCTAGTTCACTACATTTAAAAACTCCCCCTACATGACCACATGTAGGCATGGATGGTGGACCTTTTGAAGAATACCTGAAAGAGAAACCCCATTATTAGATTTATGAAGTAAATTAATACATTCTTTAATAATAAGGCTCATAAATTGTCTAGGCTATAGCACTAACCTCATTTTCTTGGCTACAACTTTTGTCCATGCTTCCTGGTTTTTCTTTCTTTTCCTTGATTGACCTGGTCGTGCCGGAGTAATAACGTCACCCTCAACAATCCCTTCGTCATTCCCCATGTTTAAATTAGCCTTAAAACACTTTCAAACACTGTATAACAGAGAAAAATTAAACGTTCACAGCTGAAAACTAACACACAAGCAGAATGCCAGGTTATGGCTTTACTACAGTCCCCTTTCAAAACAAAACAAGTGTACCAACCTCCATAAAGTTCCCTAACCTCATTTGTTCAGTTGTAGAAACGGAACAACACCTTAATACCCGAAATATGTTGGCAAAACCAGCTGAATTAATTTGTCGGACATAACGATGTATGGAACTGTAACACTTGCCAAGTGTGGGAAATGAGTTGGACATGACGAGTTTTGTTTCTGTGCTCTGGTAATGGACATAACGGGTTATGGAACAGTTTCTGCTGTGGACATGACGAGTTTTGGAACAGTACTCCATTTTCAATGCTCAATTTAAGCGTGAAATAGCGACTTACGGAACAGTTTGGCATATTGAAGACATGCATATGAATGCCCTCTACAAAATGGCGCAATAAAAAGGAATTTCATTTTTTTGGACATAACGTGTTATGGAACTGGGCGACACAAATGACAAATGCAAATATACTGTATTCATCAAGAGATGGCAAACAGGAACGTTGAAAATAATCGTATGTCACAATATATTCGCCAGATGTCCGCACATCGCACTGCAATGGGAATGCAAACATGATGGATTTTTTTTTTTTTTGCGTAAGGCTTTTAGTGCCGGGAGTGTCCGAGGACATGTTCGGCTCGCCAGTTTTGTAGCTGCTTCGAGACGGACACCCGATGGGTGAGCTACAAGTACCGTTGGGGAGGGAAGGAGGGAAGTTGGAATGTAAGGACGAGGAGTTGGAAGGTAGCGGCTGTGGCCTATAGTTAGGGACCAACCCCGGTATTTGCCTGGAAGGAAGATGGGAAACCACAGAAGACCATCTTCAAGGTTGCCGGCGGGGGGATTCGAACCTCCTCGCCTCCCGGATGTGAGCGACTGCCATCAGTCATGCCGTAACCACCACGGCTAACTCACCCGGTATGATGGCAATAATATAGTTTTATGAAAGTAATTATGTGCACTCTGGAGTTTTATTCTTGTACTGATCTACCATAGTGATGACAATCTATTGGTGCGAAATAAATCCTTTGCTCCTTTAGATATATTTCTTAAGTTGTTGATTCATTGTAGGGACTTGGGTGTTTCTGATAACCTGTATGATGGCTGTTCTAGAGTGTGAATTTTTAATTGAGTCTAGGATTTTGGTAGGAGCCTGCTGTGGCCTTAATTTGGGTACAATCCCAGAAATTCGTGACTGCATTTCGAATCACGGTGCTGACAGCAGCCATCCTGAGTATGGTTTTATCTAGTCTTGTTTCTTTAATCCCGGTGACTCCTGGCAATTAACTTCATGTGTGTTTTATTTTTGTTAACCCCTCATAAAACCCAAATTATACTGTAATTTGATAATGGTTGTCATATAAAGGGGGGAGACAGTGACTTTATCTGCCCTTCCTAAAATATAATCTCTACTTAGTATAAAAGAAAGTCCCCCATTTTTTTTATTTGTCTGGTAATCTCCAGAACCACTGGACGGATTTTGATGCGGTTTTCACCATTCTGTAAAGGATATCTGGTGGAAGGTTTCTGTAGAAAATTATTTATTTATGATCGAAGGAAGCCAAGCAGTAACGATTTCAGTGAAAATGTCCAAAAAATACCTGGCGTCCGTGTGCTTTTTAAGCTTACGCTGAGCAAACCGTTAAAAATATCAATATACTATGAGTGTATGAATTGTCCAGCATGGAAAGTTCTACAAAAAAAATATGGTAGAGCTAATCTCTATCAATACATCACCCACTGTGAGTGTTCTTACTTTTTCATTTCTTCCAACAATCTCCATTCAATTTCTGACGTGACAATTTACGAACTAGCTAGGGGCGAGCCTATCACCCTAGTTACAGCCTAATTAGCGGGCGAGCCTATTACCCCAGATACAGCCAGCAGCAAACTGTCGAGTTGTGTTGTATTAAGAGTGGTTGTGTTTGGAGCTTCCCTGGAAGTGCAACTTGGCTTTTCTTCAATTTGCCTGTGAACTTTTCGCTCCGCAAAATACACAGTCAAGTTTAGATTTGATGGAAGGGGGATTTGAGTTTCATGCACCTCGCCATTCTTAAATTACGTCTGACAAGAATTCGTTGCACTTGCATCTCCATGATAATATAATTAATAGTCCAGTCAGTGATTGTAAACCATCATGCCGAGACGTAAAACGGATATAGGTTCATTGACATAAAAAAGCGCTTATCACGTAATGCATCCATAACTGTTCCCGGGCGAAGCCGGGGCGGGTTGTTAGTTTATTACCTAATTGATTAGTCTCCCAGGTCCGAAGTAATTCAGCTACCAACCCTTTGATAAAAGGAATAATAATAAATTATTAAATCGAAGGATATTACGGAAGATTTTAGGCAACAGATGGGTTGGTGGGCGGGTATGATTGATATTCAGTGAACAACTATACACATAGATAGAACCAATAATGTCGTCTATCAAAAGGAAATAATTGCTGTTCTATGGGCACATCTTCCGTATGATTGATGACCGACTAAGAAAATCTAGAATTTCGAAGACAACTAAATGGAGATGGTTCCAAGAATGTGAGAAAGACCTGATGCAAATTAGTGTTCCAGAAGGAAAAAAAAACTACGACAGATTTGAGTCGACAAATTGATAAAATCTATCAGGATTCTTAAGTGCAATCTAAGGCCAGAAGACTGAGACGGCCTTCACCAGAAACACAATAAAGGCATTGATCGTTGGACTCGTGAAATATTGGGAGGATGTCAAGTCTGGTAGAACAAGATCTAGTCAAAAATTAAATTCAGTGTTAAAATGCTGGCCATAGCAGCTCAATTCTAATGTAATAAAAAATATGATCCACCCATTATAATTCCGGTTTCTACAGGTTCAGAAGAATTTCTGAGACGATGTTCTGATGCCCTTCTTGAAGACAAACTCATCAGAAGAGTTACTGAGAGATGAACTGAAAGAAGAAAATGACCAAAGATTTGGAAGGAAGTGGCCGTTGCCAATTAGAAGGTATTATTCCGGTGTTCGCCTCGAGTTAAAAATGGAAAACCAGGCAAAGTCATTTCAAGGGTAAATTTCCAGCACACTCGTCTATCGAGTTCCGAGATAGTCTGACCCTGTGGCATAACTAGCGTGGTCGATAATAATATGACGTTTAACATTCCTTTGGGGCGCGATGGTGCAGTGGTCAAGCTGTTTGTCTCTCACCAAGGTGGAGCGGGTTCGATTACCGGTCAATGCATGTGAGATTTTCGAAGTAAAATGGACGTCCCGTGGCTCATGATCACAAGATTAACAGTCACGTAAAACTACAATTTTCCTTACTTTTTTAACAATCCTTAAAATTGAGGTGGTTGTAGGTAACAAAAGTTTTTTTTTAAATTATCGTGGCAGTAAATCTACAACTACGGACTCTTTTATTTGAGCATCCTGACTGCCAGAATTTGATTCTTAACCTCGGAGGTGAGAGCTTAACCGGCAGAGACCTATAGGTACGGTACCCTAAATACATATACCGGTATAAGATATTCCCCTAAACTAACGGACTAACCAGAACTCGAGTGGGCTACATGTGACTGGGATTTAATTATTTGTGTCTAATATGCATTGTTGTTGTTTTTTTTTTTAGCGTATGGCTTTTAGTGCCGGGAGTGTCCGAGGACATGTTCGGCTCGCCAGTTTTGTAGCTGCTTCGAGACGGACACCCAATGGGTGAGCTACAAGTACCGTTGGGGAGGAAAGTTGGAAGGGAAGGGCGAGGAGTTGGAAGGTAGCGGCTGTGGCCTATAGTGAGGGACCAACCCCGGCATTTGCCTGGAAGGAAGATGGGAAACCACAGAAGACCATCTTCAAGGTTGCCGGCGGGGGGATTCGAACCTCCTCGCCTCCCGGATGTGAGCGACTGCCATTAGTCATGCCGTAACCACCACGGCTAACTCACCCGGTATATGTATTGTGTAATCTGCCTTGCCAATACATAGGCCTACGCTGTGTCTTGGAATCATCAAATGTCGTACGACACAGAATGCCGTGGAATTTTGCTACCCTTCAAAAATCCGATTTTCTCGACCGGAAATCGAACTCGGTAGCATGAGGCGGACCCTCTACCACTGAGCCCCGAGAAAAATAATCTCTTCTCTACTTTTAAAATAAAACAAAGTCCCCGATTCTTGGATGTTCCGGGTAATCTCGAGAACCACTGGATGGATTTTGATGCGGTTTTCACCATTCAGTAAGGATATATCGAGGATGATATCTGTAGAAAATAATGTATTCATGATCAAAGGAAACCAAGCAGTAACGATTTCAGTGAAAAAGTCGAAAAAAGAACCTGGCGTCTGTGCGCTTATTGAGCTTACGCTGGGCAAACCATTAAAATATCGATTAGTATGAGTGTAAGAATTGTTCAGCATGAAATGTTGTACAAAAACGTCCGCGACAGCATATCTCTATCTTCAATACATCGCCCACTATAAGTGAATTTACGGTTTCATTTCTTCCAACAATCTCCATTCAATTACTAGCTTTGAGACAGTTAACGTGGATGGCGAGCTGGCCTATCACCTCAGACACTGTCAAGCCGTGTCGAGTCAAGACTTCAGAGAAGGGTGGATGTGTTTTGAGTTTCTCTGGAAGTGCAACTCGGCGTTTCTCTACTTCGCCTGTGAACTTTTCGTTCCCCAGAATACACAGTCAAGTTTAGATTGGACGGAAGGGGGATTTGTGATTCATGCACCTACCCATTCTTAAATTATGTCACACAAGAATTCGATGCACTTGCTATCTCCATGATAATATAATTAATAGTCCAGTCAGTGATTTTAAAACCCATCATGCCGAGACGGAAAAAGGATATAGGTCGCAGTTCATTGAAATCGAAAAAATACGCTTATAACGTAACGATGAAACTGAGCAACAAATAATTTCTCGATTGTCACGAGAGAGAGAGAGAAAGAATTCACAAAGACAAAGGGAGTCATCCCGAAAGTTCCTATGACACAGGGAAGACATGTTCATCGTTTGTGGTCCGATGAAGAGAGTTCTGCTATGAATTATGATTCGTCCATAAATTATATAAATGATGCTTCAGTTTCCAAGCGAAACCGGACCCGGGTTGCTAGTTTGAAATAAAACAAAGTCCCCGATTCTTGGATGTTCCGGGTAATCTCGAGAACCACTGGATGGATTTCGATGCGGTTTTCACCATTCTGTAAAGGATTTCTCGAGGAAGGTTTTTATAGAAAAACATTCATTCATTACCAAAGGAAGCCGAGTAACGATTTCAGTGATTCAAGTCGAAGAAAAGACCTGTCGTCCGCGCGCCTTTTAAGCTTACGTTGGGTAAACCGCTAAAAATATCTGTATACTATGATTGTAAGAATTGTTCAGCAAGAAAAGTTTTACAAAAAAAAAAGTGCTGGACAGCATATCTCTATCTTCAATACATCGCCCACTAACTAACCAAAACTAACCCCGTGGCACTACAGCCCATGAAGGGCATAGGCCTACCAAGCGGCCGCTGCCCTGCCATTGGTCTGCAGATACTGGGGTGACACGTAGTCAGCGCATCGGGTCCCCTCGACCGTAATCATGGTTTTCGTGGCCGGGGCGCCAGCTCACTCTCAGACAGCTACTCAATTGTCCTCTCGAGGCTGAATGCACCCCGTTCCTGCCCTCACGTCAGTTTCTAAAATCCCTGACGGAGCCGGGAATCGAACCCGGGGCCTCCGGGTGAGAGGCAGGCGCGCTACCCCTACACCACGGGGCCGACACATCACCCACTATAAGTGTCTTTATCACCTCAGTGTTGCAGCTTTCGTTCCGCAGAGTACAGTCAAGTTTGGATTGAACGGAAGGAGGATTTGTATTTCATGAACCTCGCATTCTTAAATTATGTCTGACAAGAAATCGTAGCACATGCTATCTAATGATAATATAATTAATTAATAATGCCGAGACGGAAAAGAGATATAGCCTAGGTCGTAGGCTATTTCATTGAAATCGAAGAAAGAAAAACGACTTTTAAGCTTACGCTGGGTAAAGCGTTAAAGATACCGGGCGAAGTCGGGGTGGATTGCTAGTAATAATATATTTAAAGTCAAGAGTTTAGTGCTTTTCAGTCGGTCAACACGAATGTACCCAAAATAGATGGGTTATGCCCTAATCCTGAAATAAATTACATGAGATTAATAAAACACTAGGATGACCAGTTTCGATCGTCAAGCGATCATCATCAGATCCATTACACTTAGGCTACAAAATCTATGTTTGAAATACAGGTGAAAATATTTACAATATGTACAATTATTTAGTTGCAGTATTGGTACTGCAACTGTCAGTGTATGCTAAATGCAGTATATATGTTAGGTGAAATGCTAAATGGTGCTAGTTATCCGGAGATTGTACTTTAGAGAGATTATATGGTTGTAAACTATGGTTAAACTATAAAATTTTAGGCTAACTACTTATCTGATTGTCTTCCGTACTACAGCTACTCGCAGTTTTCGTGCTCACTGGAACTCACTGTGCGGTCGACTGTGGTGGTTATATTAACGACTGGTTTTTCCCTGCCTTCTCCCCCCTGTCCCTACGTGCTGTGGGGAGTGATAGCGATGTGTTTATGTGAGGTGTTGCCAACCTAGATAAGATATTTTCATCTGTATTTCAAACATAGATTTTGTAGCCTAAGTGTAATGGATCTGATGATGATCGCTTGACGATCGAAACTGGTCATCCTAGTGTTTTATTAATCTCATGTAATTTATTTCAGGATTAGGGCATAACCCATCTATTTTGGGTACATTCGTGTTGACCGACTGAAAAGCACTAAACTCTTGTTTACTAAGGCAACACTGAAAATATGGCTTCAAACACCACAATATTTAAAGTCGCTAATCCTCCCTGCTCGACTCACCCACGGAGCCCTGACGCATCTCAAATGCGAAGTGGGGCTTTGCCTTTTCAGTGACCCCCTTCAGTGTAATCTAAATATAGTGTAAGGCACTGATAAACAGATATGAAATCACTCTGCGATGTATCCTTCCTCTACCGTCACAAGGACGGTGCCTGGTAGCTAAACATACTTAGTCAGCAGATACAACTGGGGATGGTGACAGGTGACCACTAACTTGGGTCTAATTAAAGAAGGAATTTTGGAAGGAAATCGTCTGTAAATTTGTTGAAAGGACTCGTCCCGGCGTTTGCCTGGGGGTGAAAATGGGAAACCACGAAAACCATTTTCAGGGCGGTCGTGTTGGAATTCAATGCCACGCTTTAGCGCTCTCGGCCAACGTAGTAGGTCAATAATAATATTAGCAATAACAACACAATTTTGGGATTGGATAAGAATTGACACTCATACAGGGAAGGCGGCCGAAAACCTTGTATTGAATTTACAGGTAGTGCAGCATTTGGATATTATACACATCAAAAAAGTTTTGCATAGGCTATACTTACCACATCCAACAGCGGTGGTACAAGACTTCCTCCAGGAGTCCACGATTGCACGAATGGAATGGCCTGCGATGTCGCCGGACATGAACTGTATCGAACAGGTCTGGGATATGCTGAAGCGTGCTATTGCTCAGCGTCCACGCCTTCCCATAACCCACCAAGAGAGCATCGAGGCCGACGTCAAAGAGTGGGATCGCCTGCCTCAAGAGGACCTGGACAACTTGATCTGTGGTATCGGTATGCCACGGCGAGTAAGAGCTCTGCTGGACGCCCGTGGTGGCCATGTTCCTTATTGAAACGTCACAGGATGGCAAGATTACAACAGATATCAGTAGCTTACCTGTTTAACGGGCCGGCCAAATGTCTTCCAGTGAGTAATTTTCTTTTCACACATGAATAAAGTCTGCAGGATTTGTCAGAATGCCGTCTCTTTTGTGACAACCTCGCCCACAATCCCACATACGCTCTGCATCATGGCAAACAAGTGTTATGTAAAACTCTTTTGATGTGTAGGCCTATATTTAGCAGGACTGTCGAGAGCGAACATGGGCCCTAGGACAAGGAAGTGCGGGCCTGTCTATCTTTGTTCCTTTCTTGACATGCTTTAAGTATCAAGTTAGCATTCCCATTTTCAAGCTCCCCCTCCCCCACAAAAAATATATCTGTGGAGTTTTATTTAGGCCTACAGTACTTTGTAGTTGTTGATAATCAGGCTGCAGTGAGAGTTGATGGTTGGTTTAAGGTTGTTACAGGAGTGAGGTGAGGCTGTAATATTTCACCATTACTGTTTATTTTATATTGGACCATTTGCTGAAGGCATGAACTGTATGGGTGGAATTCAATTAGGTGGAAACCAGGTAAGCAGTCTGGCCTATGCTGATGGCCTGGTTGTAATGACAGACTCCGTCGAAAGCTTACAGGCCAACGTGTTAGAACTTACAACAGAATTGTAGGGAATGTGGTATGAAAATCAGCATTCCAAAGAAAAAGGAAGCTTGTAGTTGAACATGACCGTTAATCTCGCGATATGTGCCACGGGACCTCCTTTTCTCGTGTAATCCGAACCACAGGACATGGCATTTAATTTCGAAAATCCCACATGCATTCTAAAGATGAAGGTTATGTCGCTAGGGAAGAAACGCAAGAAAATAAAATGACAGGTAGGAGGTTCTAATTTGGAGCAGGTGGATCATTTTAAGTACTGTACTTGAGCTGTAGTCGCCTCCGTAGCGTAGCGGTCAGCATGATTAGCTGCCGCCCCGGAGGTCCTGGATTCGATTCCCGGCTCTGCCACGAAATTTGAAAAGTGGTATGAGGACTGGAACGGGGTCTACTCAGCCTCGGGTGGCCCAAATGAGTAGAGGGGGTTCGATTCCCCCTCAGCCATCCTCGAAGTGGTTTTCCGCGGTTTCCCACTTCGTCTTCGGACAAATGTCGGGATGATACCTACCGTAAGGCCATGGCCGCCTCCTTCCCACTTCCTTGCCAAACCCTCCCACTCTTTCCATCCCTTCATCAGGCCCCTGTTCGCTTTGCAAGCGAGGCCGCCTGGGCGTCGTGCTGGTCACATACCCCAGTTGTATCCCACACCCATAGTGTCAAGCTCCAGGTATAGATGGGATCCCTCGCTTAGTCCGTGGGAAAAGCCGATCCTGGAGGATAAAATGATAGCGAAGCGAAAAAAACTTAAGATGTGCATTCTCTCAGAATAACAGAGTCAGGTGTAGAAAAGCTAATGAAGTGAGCTTTCAGTTACGACGAAACTCTCCCTACATCGCTCAGAATTGAGATCGACCTTGCGTTATGGAAGTGAGAGTTCGGTAGACACAGGATTACATAGGCTAAGCTAGAGGTAATGGATGAGGGTAGCACGAATGATTGTTGGGACACATGGATTTGAGCAATGGCTGGAGGGTACTCGAACAGTGCTCACAGTGCATTTCTGAGAATTCGAGCTGTCAGCTCCTATTCATAAGACATTGCCCCACTTTGTGGGGCTGGGGAGTTCTGTCGACCGACTAATGCACGCAGTGTTTGCCACACTATTGTCAGCGTGCCAATTTGAGAAATATTTTTGTTCAGGCTAGTAGGCCTACAGTTGATATACAGTACCTTACCTGGAAGTAATGATTAAGCCTCCGTGGCTTAGACGGCAGCACGCCGGCCTCTCACCGCTGGGTCCGTGGTTCAAATCCCGGTCACTCCATGTGAGATTTGTGCTGGACAAACGGAGGCAGACAGGTTTTTCTCCGGGTACTGCGGTTATCACTGTCAACAATTCCATTCCAGCAACACTTTCCACTATAATTTCATTTCATCTGTCATTCATTTAATCATTGCCCCAGGGGAATGCGACAGGCTTCGGCAGCCGGCACAGTTCATAATACCCTCGCCACTAGATTGGGGCTTCATTCATTCCATTCCCTGACCTGGTCGGTCGACTGAAAGCAAGCTGTAGATTTTCATTTTTCACCAGGGAGCAATGGTATAGCTGACCAGCACAGTTATAACGTGGGCACTGTAATGAAGGCTAAGTTATAAGGTGCGTTCAAAAAGTAACGAGCCGGAGGCTGGAATGCGCAAACCGGTGACGACATCGGCTAATCGTGGCGTTTGTAACGAGGTGTGGTTCCGGCCAGAGCGTGGAGGGTCACAGCCCGTCGCTAGAGGGCACGCGTGCACGTCACGTGACGATACAAAGCGAGCAGCAGCATGCATCAATCGTCCAACGCTGCCATTGCAAACAGTGACATGGAGGCGTCAAACGAAGAGCAAGGAGGTGTTGTTCGGTTTCTGACAGCGGAAGGAGTAGGGGGAACGGACATTAATCGCCGAATATCACAAGTGTACGGTGAACACTGCATGTCCCTTACAAGGGTCAAGGCGTGGCACAAGCGCTTCAGGGAAAGACGGGTGTCGTTAGCCGATGATGCCCGGTCTGGGGCACCCCCCTACACTACCGATGACAACGTCCAGCTGGTTGATGCACTAATTACCCAGGACCGCCGAGTGACAGTGAATGCCATAGCCGTGGTCGGATTGAGCGTCGGAAGTGTGCACACCATCATGAAGGAACGACTGCACTTGCGCAAAGTGTGTGCCCAATGGGTGCCCCACAGTCTTCAACCACACCAGGAAGCATGTCGAATGGCCCACTGTCTTGGTCATCTGCAGCGCTATGCGAGGGAAGGGAATGGGTTCCTGGCACGAGTGGTGGCTGAAGATGAGTCATGGTGTCATCACTTCGAACCAGAATTGAAACGACAAAGCCTCCAGTGGAAGCATCCAGGGTCACCACCACCCAAAAAAAGGCAAGGCCATCCACACGAGTGCAGGAAAGGTAATGCTGACGTTCTTCTTTGGCCAAGGTGGCCCCATTCTGATACACTTCATGCCGCACGGGACAACAGTGAATGCCCAGCGTTACTCGCAAACCTTGACCACCCTTCGCCAAGCGATCAAAACAAAACGACCAGGCAATCTCACCCGTGGGTCATTCTGCTCCACGACAATGCACGACCTCATACGGCCAACACCGTCGCGGCACTCCTGCAGAAATTCAAATGGGAGGTTCTCGGCTATCCGCCATACAGTCCAGACCTCTCTCCCTGTGATTACGCCATGTTTGGTCCCCTGAAAAGGGCTCTGCGGGGCCAACGATTCACCTCGGACGCCGACGTCCAGCTGTACGTGCTGAACTGGTTCACATCGCAGCCCAGGGAATTTTATGAGATAGCCATTCACCGCCTCGTGTCACAGTGGGACAAGTGCCTCAACAGCCAGGGCCAATACTTCTAACATACAGGTACTGGTTTCTGTAACTATGCCTCCAGCTCGTTGCTTTTTGAACGCACCTTATAGTTATTAATACGCTAGATGAAGCTGTTTGTATGAGTTGACTCACATGGTGGGGTAATGTGAAGAGAATGGGAGAGGAGATATTACATTGAGTTCGGCTGTAGAGGGTAAGAGAAGGAGAAGCAGACCTAGGAGGCGATGTTTAGATTCCGTTTTGAACGATTTCAAAGTGAGAGACGTAGAAGCAGAGGCGACCGTAGTGCTAACTGCTAATAGAGAATCATGGTGGCTACTTGTTCCAAAATAGAGACTTACAGACTAGATTGGGCGCTAAAGGTCACAGTAAGTTATATTTTTTTCTTTTGTACGTTTTAATTATGTACAATATGTATTTTAAATGTAATTTTCGTTGCTCCTGACCGAAAAAGTTATTCTCATCATAAGAACAAATCGAAGGCCTTTCACAATCGTATGAATTATGCGATGGTTATTTAGACGTTCTGAGCTCTATAGAGACTGCTGCTTTTCTGGTTGCGAAGATAGGCTATTATCATAATGTTTATTTACTAAATACATTTTATGTTCTTCTTGTAAAATTTTGAGCACCTCATGGCGCAGTGGCTAGCATTGTTGGCGGCTGTCCCCTCCGAGGTACCGGGTTCGATCCCCGGCTCTGCCAAGAATTTAAAAGTCTTGGTATGGTCTGGTGCGGGGTCTCGTGATGCAAAATGGGAACCTGCCGGATGCTATGGCAGAAGGAGGAGTGGAAAGGAACTGGCCACCCTACCACACGCAAACTCCGGCTCGGGATGCCTGGTTAGTGATCCCTTGACTTAGTCAAGGGCTCTAATTCAGGTCGCCTACGTCCCTGGAGGGGATATGGCACTCTTTTTTTCTTTTTATTGTAATATTTTGCAGTCCGTTCACAAGATTCGGATACATATAATATATCCCTATAAGAAAATTTCATATTTCTTTGGATATCCAATTTTTTTGACTCCCAGTGAGTTCTTCTCGTCAGGCCAAAAACACCTAGCCTACATCCTATTGAAGTCCATTGTCTGTGGCATTACGTTTTGCCATGGGACTGAAAGCATAGCGAAATGCTCGAAGTTCTTTTATACTGTATTGTTGTTGTTTCGTTTGGCAGGCTGAATGGCGCAGCAGTAACGTTCTCGCCTGCTGGTCGAGAACGATCGATTCCTGGTGCAGTCTGTTGGTATTTTCCGGTGCGCAAATGTGAGGGAGCCGTGTCAGTATTTACTGGCAGGTTCAAGATCTCATACGGGGTGAAATTTGGCACCCCGTCCTCTCTAAAAGCCTCAGTTGCTAAAGGGACGTAAAACCAATAGCATTATATTATGTTGTTTCGTTTAGGAGTTTGGATATCGTGGCCATTTATCCCTTGATATTTGGATGTGTGTAGAATTAGCTTGAAAGCCTGTGTTACTGAGATGTCTATAGTATTCCATGTACTTGTAGCTGAGACTAGTATTTGGAAGGAGGTGACCGTGGCCATACCGGCATTTGCCTGGAGTGGAAATGGGGAACTTATTAAAATTTCCTCCAGGAAGGTGGAAGAGTGAACTAAACCTACCGTACCTTTTTTGAGTTTTGTCTCACAAGGCTGAGTGAACATTGTTCTAATCTTCAGACTAACTTTCTTGACAGATCAGAGAATCGAACCCTGGATGTTAGAACCTGAGTCTCAACATGAACCCTGAGAAGGATCATTATTTTTCAACAGGATGGACAGAATCAGGACCCCTGAAGCAGTCGTCAACTACTGTCCCTATGGGGAGAGATCTCTAGGTCGCCCCATGAAACTGCATATCTTTTGTATAGACCGTAACAGTTCTTCTAGGACTAGGCTATTACATGAAAGGATGATGATGATTATTTATTTAACAGACGGATCCGAAAGAGCGTTGCTGTTGTTGATTCATTTAGGGTCTTTGCGACATCGTGGTCATGTAGTCCCAAGTACTTGGGTGTGTGTTGAATTTGTCTGATAACCTGTGTTATTGTGATGGCTGTATTAGTGTGTGTAGTTTTAATTCAGATGAGGATTGGGAAGGAGACGGCCGTGGCCTTAATTTAGGAACGATCCCGGCATTCGCCTGGAGTAGAAGTGGGAAACCACGGAAAACCACTTCCAGGATGGCTGAGGTAGGAATCGAGGACTCACGAGGCAGGGTGTACCCCGTCCAGCCATCAGAATTAAATTTCTTGGCAGAGCCGGAAATCGAACCCGGGCCTCCGCGGTGACAGCCTTGCTAGCCACTAGGCTACGAAGCGGACGAAGCAGAAGGAGTTCTACGACTGATCTCAAAGTTTCCTTTTATAATTATTTATAATTTTCGGGGTAGCAAGGATACATGTTATTAGCCTAAAAATGTAAAAGTAGGTTCATGATATCAGTCCAGGACATACAGTAAATAAAAGGTAATAAGGTAATATCAACTTTGCGGTCATCATCGAGTAACTTCATACCTCCAAAACAATTCATCGTAACTGGTATCTACTGATTGTGAAAAGGAAGGAAGCTTGTGGTTTAACGTGACCGTTAATATCGAGATCATGAGCCACGGGACCTCCTTTTTACGTGGAATCCGAAACACAGGACATGGCATTTCACTTCGAAAATCTCACATGCATTGACCGGGAATCGAACCCGGACCGCCTTGGTGAGAGGCATACAGGTAGACCGCTGAGCCACCACGCCCCCCTTACTGATTGTGAACATGTTCAAGATAATAATGTTAATGTTATTGGTTTTACGTCCCTTTTAACTACTGCGGCTTTTCGAGACGCCGGAATTTTGCCCCGAAGAGGATCTTAAACGTTCCAGTAAATTTACTGACACGGCTCCCTCGCATGTGCGCACCCTCAAATGCCAGCTGACGGCGCCAGGATTCGATCCTGCAACCTTGGGCACAGCAAACAAGAACGTTACCGCTGAGCCACACAGCCAGCCGAACATTTTGATGAGAATGCCACTTTAATTACCAGGGTGATTCGAATTTATCCAAAAACCAACTCTGGCAATAAACAAAGCGGCATATCCATTTAATTTCATAGTGCTGACATAATTTGCCTCACAGCAAGGTACATAACGCTTCCTAGGCGTCTTGAAATATTGTAATGAAGTATTAGTGAAGAGTTTTATTGTTAAAATCATTGATTCTACTTACTACGTAACACAAAAAACAACAAAGTCACTTCTTCAACTTTCAGCACTTCGCCCCGTAGTGGCTAGCACTCTTGGCTGTCATCGCGGAATCCTGGGTTCGATTCCCGGCTCTGTCAAGAAATTTAATTCTGAGGGCTGGAACGAGGTACACTGAGAAGAGATGGGTTGGATTTCCACGTCAGCTATCCTGGAAGTGGTTTTCTACTGGTTCATAAATTAAGGCCACGGCCAATCCTCATTGATTTACTAATACAGCCATCACAATAACACTGGTTATCAGACAAATTCTACACACACGCAAGTAGCCTATATGGGGCTGCATGACCACGATGTCGCAAAGCCCTAAATGGAACAACAACTTTCAGCAGGTCTGATCTACTACGAGAAATTTCACCGGTGTTGGAAGAGTAAGCAACAGACTGATTTAAAGTTATGTCCTATTACTGTATTCATCAACAAAAGCTAGCACGTGAGCTTAGCGTGTTTTTCACATCTTACGGCCTCCCCACAGTGTTGCCAATTCTACCAACAGCACGGCTTCTACATCTGTTAATCGGCGGATCAGGGCGAGTGTGAGGTAAGAGGGAAGGCATGTACACTCCGCATCAAGCGCTGTTGACACTAAGAGATTGTGTGTTGTTCTGCTGCTAATAATACCAATTCTACTGTAGTTACATACTACTTTTCCGTTAAGGGTATGAATCCCTTGAAACTATTCCCATATCACAAATTTGAAATACCCAACTGACCAATCGCAATGCTCGTGCCACAATGATCTATTGACATACAGTGGACACTGTACTGCTCGGGTCTAAGCTCTGTGAACTTGCGGGGTGAAGGGCAGAGGCAGAGGAGAGTCAGGCGAGAATTGAGAAGCCTGCCAACAGGCCGCCATGTTACCTGATATTCCCGTCTATTCCAATATTGCTAACATAGGGTCTTTGCTGTAACCAGTGTGGCGTTGCGAATGAGTGAGTAAGTCACCGACCAATGTATTTGGATATGTTACTAAGCACGGACCGGGAAACCTAATCACTCGACACCATCACTTCTCATAGTGCGCGATCCACATTCCTCTCAGCTTGGACCCGAGCAGTACCGATATCTCTAGGAACACAGATTGCATCACATAGCTGACAGCTTGTAGTTCATCCATCTACCGCCGGCAAGGATTCGTCAGACAGGTATTTTCATAATTGAGGAGTTCAGATGCAAAAGGGACATTATCCACTTTTTGTGAAATTAGAGTTATTGATACTGCTATCTTGTGGAATTAAATATTCATCTTTTAGTAGTAGCATTTTAAGTCAAAACGGACATTATCCTGGTTAAGTTACACATTGAATATTGCGTCTTTCTGCATAAGGGACATTATCCACCAATAAGAGACATGAATACGGAGTCACATGATGCTCCTCTTCTAAATATTTGAAAGTTTCTGTTAGATTCAGTTTTCAAATGCAAATTTTGTAATTGTTATAATAAAACTTATCTTTGAAATGCATATTATCCAATCCAACATTTCCAATCAAAAGGTAACTTACATTATCCATTTGATAATACTTTTTTTTTGTTAGCTTCTTATGATTTTTGTGACTGGAAATTGCAGACTTAAACTTTATTAAGAACCAAGTTCCAAATGGTTCCGCCTCGTCAATACTGTTTATTAAAATTTCGTGATACAATCACCTGTCTTTTAACACATGGTACATGTTTCGACGTCTAACACTTACTGACGTCTTCGTCAGCCTATTTTATTTGGGCAGCACTTAAAACATTCCCTTTATATACTGGATGTAGTTAAAAATTGTACATGAAAACACACATAGATGACTAAAAGTATACACTGTAACACATTAAAAAGTTGTTAAAACATTTTCTTATGTTAAAAGCTCAATAAAATCCTCAGCCGGGCTTGGCAGTCTTTCTTGGTTTATTTCTAATGTTAGCTTCAAAAGCCCAAGCAAGGGGTGACCATTCCCAACTGGAAAGAAATGAAACTATGTATGAGAGAATGAAGTGGTAGATAAAATAAAACTTTAAACACCCTAAATGTTATGTAAAGACTTGCGATGTAATGCGGCAATGAGCTAACAGAGCCGTGCTGAGTCGGACGGAGATTTTGTCGTCAAATGTTAATGAGTTAGTGAACAGAAATCAATAATCGCATAACTATATGAGTAATTTTACGTTATTTTCTATTCCTGTAATTTTTAGAAAAAGTGGATAATGTCCTTTTTGCCTCATTCCCAATCAAAAGGGACATTATCCATTTTATAATACACTTTTGTTAACTTCTAATGACTTCTGTAACTGAAAATTGCTGGCTTAACCTTTGTCATCAAATGTTAATGAGTTAGTGAACAGAAATCAAGAATTGCACAACTATATGAATGACTATACGTGTTTCCCTCTTCCTGTAATATTTTAAAAAAGTGGATAATGTCCCTTTTGCATCTGAAGGCCTCAATTTATTTTAAGAAAGCTACAAGACTGCCGGTTATATTCTCACCTCCGAGGTTAAAGAATCAGATTCTGGAAGTCAGGATGCTCAAATAAAAGAGACCGTAGTAGTATATTTACTGCCACGATAAAAGAACTTTCGTTAGCTACAACCACCTCAGTTTTACGTAATGTTAAAAAATAAGGTAGGTTGTAGATTTTCGTGACCTTTAATCTCGCGCTCATAAGCCACGGGACCTCTATTTTACGTGGAATCCGAACCACAGGACAGGATATTTCACTTCGAAAATCTCACATGCATTGACCGGGAATCGAACCAGTTCCGCCTTGGTGAGAGGCACCATCACGCCCCACAGGAATGTTAAACCCCATATCATTATCGACCACGCTAGATATGCGCAAGGCCACAGGGTCAGACTACCTCTAATTTAAGTGTACATACAGTATTGATATTATTAATGGTTTGCCCAACGTAAGCTTAAAAAGCGCACGGACGGCAGGTTTTTTTTTTTTTTCACTGAAATCGTTACTGCTTGGCTTCCTTTGATCATAAATAAGTAATTTTCTACAGAAACCTTCCACCAGATATCCTTTACAGAATGGTGAAAACCGCATCAAAATCCATCCAGTGGTTCTGGAGATTACCAGACACATCAACAAGATGTTCAGTAAAGAACATATAGCCTACTTTCTCCTAAATGCATGGGTACTGTGGAGGTTTGTCCTTTTCAAGGAGTATAATTAGATGTTGGTTGTAGTACCTTGTTAAAATACAACGTGCTATAGGGCCTACGGAATATGAGGTGCCCGTTGCTAGTGCTACCTCTGGAAAAAAAAATCAATTCGGTTTCACCGTGTTTGAATTGATATGGGGAATCGATTTGCACACATGCATGGCCGCTATCTGCAAACTATTGGACTGATGGCCTTGTAGTTCAGTCAAAAGATGCTTCCCACAAAAAGGTATGTTGCAAATTTTTGTAGAGATCAAATGATTAGGTTGGTCGTAATTCGATTTAAGCTTTTAACATTTGGGTGGCCGACATTCCGTTTCCGTCAAGATGGCGGTGATATGAAACATGACACTGAGGTGCCCTATGCTAGTGCTACCTCTGTACCAAATTTCACTGAATTCGGGTTTACTGTTTTTGAATTGATAGGGGGAGTCGATTTGCACACATACAGGGCCGCCATATGCAAACTATCGGACTGATGACCTTGTAGCTTGGTCAAAGAACGCTTCTCACATAAAGGTATGTTGTTGAAAAATTTGGTAGAGATCAGATGAAAGGTTGGTCGTAATTTGATTTAAGCTTGTTACATTTGGGTGGCCACCATTACGTTTCCGTCAAGATGGCGGCGATATAAAACATGACAGTGAGGTGCCCTTTGCTAGTGCTACCTCTGTATCAAATTTCGTTCAATTCGGTTTCACCGTATTTGAAGAAACAGGGGGAATCGATTTGCACACGTACATGGCCGCCATCCGCAAACTATTAGGCTGATGACCTTGTAGTTTGGTCAAAAGATTCTTTATACATAAAGGTATAATGTTGCAAAAGTTGGTAGAGATCAGATGATTAGGTTGGCCGTAATTTGATTTAAGCTTTTAACATTTGCGTGGCCGCCGTTACGTTTTCGTCAAGATGGGGTGATATAAAACATGACACCGGAGTGCCCTTTGCTATTGCTACCTCTGTACTAAATTTCGTTCAATTCGGTTTCACCGTGTTTGAATTGATAAGTTGAGTCGATTTGCACACACACACACACATGGCCGCCATCTGCAAACTATTGGGCTGATGACCTTATAGTTTAGTCAAAAGACGCTCTCCATATGTGTATATAATTTTGCCAAATTTGGTAGAGATCGGATGATCAGGTTAGTCATAATCTGATTTAAGCTTTGAACATTTGGCTGGCCGCCATTACGTTTCCGTTGAGATGGCGGCGATATAAAACATGACACTGAGGTGTCCTTTGCTAGTGCTACCTCTGTACCAAATTTAGTCCAATTCGGTTTCACCGTGTTCGAATTGATAGGGGGGACAGACATTCCGAGTACACACACACAATTTTTGGCCCTGTGTAGATCTCATAAGTCTAATTTCATTTTTTTGCAAAAATCGAAATTAGGCAAAAAAATGGGGGACTTAGTTTTATACTAAGTAGAGATTATCTCTTAGGAAGGGCAGATAACGTCGCTGTTCTTCCCCTTTATATGACAACCATTATCAAATTACAGTATAATTTGGGTTTTGTGAGGGGTTAACGAAAATAAAACACACATGAGGTTAATTGCCGGTGAGGGATTGAAGAAAGAAGACTAGAGAAAACCATAATCAGGATGGCTGCTGTCAGCGCCGTGATTCGAAATGCAGTCACGAATTTCTGGGATGGTACCGAAATTAAGGCCACAGCAGGCTCCTATCAAATTCCTAACCTGAATTAAAAATTCACACTCTAGAACAGCCATCATACAGGTTATCAGAAACACCCCAAGTCTCTACAATGAATCAACAACTCAAGAAATATATCTAAAGGAGGTAAGGATATATTTCGCATCAATCGATTGTCATCACTATGGTAGATCAGTACAAGAATAAAACTCCAGAGTGTACATGATTACTTTCATAAAACTTTATTATTGCCATCATGTTTGCATTCCCATTCAAGGTTGTTACAATACCAAGATTTGCATTTTCCCTGACTTAAGATCCCATTCCCCTGACCACCAATACTTTATTCTGATCACCGTATGAACATATTTTAAAAATAAAAGCCGTCTAATTGATCAAACGATTGTTACTGATTTACATCTTCCAAATCCCACGACATACGCTGATTATTTTCTTATATACACATCCATGCTAACCTTTCTTCGTTTTTTTTTCCAGCTACTGTATTACACGAGATTTGTAAGCTATTTCCTACAAAAAAGAGTTTCTTTTCAGAGATTGTAAAGAAAAGGCTTAAAGAAAGAACTTTAAGAATTGGCCCGTTTCAGATGTCGTGAGCACTTCAGAAGGCATGGAAAAATACTGGCTTCATCTGACTTTTTTTTAATAAATTAATCGGTTATACTAAAAAAAATTAACATGGACAATTAACAAAAAAAGAAATAAATAAAACAATGGATTCAAGGAACTTCCTTTGTCAGTACACTCAGTTCACATTGAAACTTCTTACATTCAAAAAGTTATTGCAATTGGTATAACTAATGACATAAAAACTATGACCTAATAGTCAAATAATATTATAGGTAAATAATGTACATGTCACTGATTCTTTCAAAATTATTGCTGATGTAACAAAGAAATTAAAATTTAAAAAGGTCCCTGACTTTGCAGAAAATTTCCCAGACTTCCCTGACCAGATTCCTTCCTGACCTGTAACAGTCCTGCCATTGCAGTGCGATGTGCTGACATCTGGCAAATATATTGTGACATACGATTATTTTCAAAGTTTTAAAGGGCTGTTTGTGGAAAACCAGGATGATAAATTCTCCGAAAAGAATATCAGCCCTTTCCATTACCTAAAAATTGTAAGTGTCCAGGAATAAATACGTCTTATGGTAACCCTTTTACATTTAAATGAAAACTGAAATCAATTTCAATATGGTCTCGTATACACTGTGTTGGCCGCTTACATGACAAAGAAAGTAGTATAAATTGAAATCGATGGGAACTTGTCATGGTGGTCAACCTGCAGTTATGTTGGCTACCTAATATTGAAAAGCCAATACAAAATTTGAACTGCAGAGAGCACATTATCGCTTCTGTTGAAGGCTTGGTGACTTTACACATTAGTCGGTAGCACTGCTAAAATTGAAAATTGGACCACCTCAGGGTGACCGCTGGTTACCTAAAATTATTTTCCAGTGTTAAATTTAACCTTTTATTAACACATATACTTTTATAAGTATACTATTTATGTTTATTTTCAAAATATAAAACAAAATGTATGTACGGTAAATACTTTTATTTATTATAGAACGTAAAATACATAACACACAGTCTCTTACGACAATGTATATCTTTCACAAATTAAATACCTTACATGTTTCATTGATCACATTTCGAAATAATCACAATTATTTAGATATAATATTTAATCACAGATATTTAGGCGACTTGGAATACGTTTGAAGTTCTTATTTCTTCAAAGTTTTTATTTTCATTTCCAGCTCGTGTTGCTTTGTGAACAATTCTTCCTTTTCTTTATTAATGCCATTAACACTTTATCCTTTCTCTTCTTCTCTCTCTCGTACTGACTCAACTGCTCTATTTCCGTTTCTCGTAGTTTTTGTTCTTCGATAGCGATTTTTTCCTTAGCCCTAGCCCCACAAGCGTTATGAACCATTCCATCATCAATGTTAATGGCATCTTATCCACCTGAATCCTGAATTCCATCCCATGCTCTTCTCAATGCTATGAGAGTTTGGTCGTAAATGTTTTCCACTGGAAAAAATTGAAAAAAATACAAACCTCCACAAAGGTGTTACCATGAGAAAATATGAGGATGATTTTTATGATCTGCCACACATCTTTATATTCTTCCAAGCTCTTGAACTGTTTAGTATAAAAATGAACCGGGCAAGATTTACTCCTATCAAACTGTTCAAGCTGTCTTGTTGACACGGTATATAAAACAACGAAACTGAAGTATGGTTCGATCTGACAAAAGCGCAGTCACATGGTTGGTGATCCATGCTTTGTGAAATTTTCTGTCATGTGGCTAGTGATTGCTCTCTTGCCCACGTTGCTCAAAGGAATCCGTTTTTTGCACAGGTAACAAAAAGAATGTTTTGCGTTCTTGGGAACTTCTTCTAACCAAGGCTGAAAATCTGGGTACTTTGACGGTTGCAGCTATTCTGGATTGAATTTCTATAATCCCCCCCCATGATCTTCAAAAAATACTAAATACAAATGTGTAAATTGTTGACGAGTGAATTTTAGGATACATAAACAATTGTCGTTGCAGTCTTTGTTTTATTACTCATTATAGCCAAAGAAATTCCATTTACCTGTATGTCTCTTCGCTTATTTAAAAATAAAATTTAAAAAAAACTCTTTGCAAATGACTTACAGACACAAGTCGACAGTACAGGAAGGATGCCTGGGACATAAGTAAACTCAATTCAGATTTTGCGCCATCTGTTCAGTGAATCAAGTTACACCACAAATATACCTTATTCTATATAAGTTGCGAGTCAAATGACAACACGCCAGGTCCTCGGAGAAGAGCTCATACTTCTTACCGACATGAAGTTAAAGCCAGTTTACAATTGATACAGTGTCTGTAATATTTCAATCGAAGGTAGTGGGCTCGTATAGGGAAGAGCTCTTCTTCGCGGCTCTGGCGTATTGTTATTACACTCAACTTATATGGAAGAAGGTATAAACACCCGAGCCATATTTCTTTCACGCTAAGCTACTTTTTCTGACTTTGGATATCTTGAAAGGCGAACATCCGAAAAGAAGAAATAGCAGAACGGTCAAATTACGGTATTTAATCTTAACGGTAATTAATCTTGTATGGAAGATTAATTAATACTGCCAACGATGCATTATTATTAGGCCTAATCCTATGTCCAGACATTTTTATTTCATTGTGCCAAATTTTTTCCCTGTTTATTCTATGCAATTTAAATTCCCCGAGTTTTCCAGAAAGCGGCCACCCTGCACTTGCTCAGCTCTTTACAAAAACAAATGATACAAATATTTTCCCTTAAAACAAAAGAAAAAAACACATATCATAAACCAAATCCCCGAGATATCACATATTTTTATAAATATTCTGCAGAGCTAGATCATTTGTGGAATTTTAACATTAATATAATTACCTTTGATTAAATGTTGAAATATGTCGTTCATTATGAAACACAGGCAGAAAATATACAGTTCACGCCACGGTTTTTGGCTGGCGAGTCCTGATTGCACAGTCCGCTGGCCTCACGCATGTGTAATTGATACGCGAGTTTTCAGTTGCGTGGAAAGAAACTCTTGCATCAATTGCAACTGCCCGAGGCTCGCCACCTGTCCTCTGTATGACTGTGCAATCAGGACTCGCTGGCCAAAATCCGTGGCGTGAACTGTGCATATATGTAGATAGATTTCGATATTATTAGTTCCTTTTGTATTGATGTTAGTTCAAATAAAACAACTTGATCTATTATCTATTAAATGCTATAAAATCAACTGAAACAGGTTTCCAAACAGACAACCTTCAAATTCCAGTGCACATACCTTACTCCCCCCTTTCTTCATTGTCCTATCGTACATAACCTCCAAATCAGTCTATGGAATGACCTAACTCGTATGATTCCTGCATAGGTTCCATATTCTTGTTTGAATCCCATGACCCTCTTGCAAATGGATTATGAGAAGGAAGGAGAAACAATCAAATTTAAACCCCAGGAGGTTGGTAATTGAAAAAGTAATATTTATTTTGCATTACACAATGTAGTACAAGAAATACAATTACTGCATATTATAAAAAGAACCACAAAACTGGAACTGCATTCTCGCCCTGGTCTGTTCCATGCAACTTGCTGTTCAACTGAATCTAGTGGACAGATCTGTAAGAATACAAACATGAAGCTATTAATATAATAAATGTGGAATGAAACTATGCTTATCAAGAAAATATACTGTAAATGGCCATTGCTCGGAGGGAGAGCAAAGGCAGTTAGGGCTGGATGTCACAGGTTGTGTCCCACATGTTTTGTACGTTCTAACTTTTAGCGTCCATCTAAGTGGTTTGTAGGCAAACTCTCAGTACAACACACAACCTAATAATAGTAGAAATTTCCTTGCTCGTTTGATGTGTCATATTTTACAAAATACCTGATATAATGGTATTTGGGCCTTTATCATACAAAATCAGAGAGAAAAACATAACAGAAAGTTCTGATGCACATAACAAGACTTCAACACACAGTGCAATAGAAAAAAAGTAATAACGGTGGGCACAGAAGGTAGAGTATATTGAAAGGCAAGTCGTTTGGCCCTGACGCATAGAATTACATGGCATCCTTGAAGTATGAGTCAACTTCTATGATCTCAAGGGTAGCTGGTAACAGTTGAGGAGAAGAGAACCCTTGAAAAAATTTACTAAACTACTGATTCAAATTAGATTTCCCTTATATATCATGAAATAGAGTAAGATTCCAGCTGTCCTTATCAACGAGAATTATGCACAAGTGCAGTAACGCCAACCCCACACATACGTTACTAATTGTTTTTGTAAAAGTTACATTTGCCTAGACCAATAATTATTAGGTGGTGGCCCTGTGTTAGTCACATATGCTCCCCTTTGTCTTTGTCCCAGGCGACAAGAAGTGGAACTACCTATGACACAAGGAGCTATGAAAACACAGAAGTGGAAGTTAGAAAAGCCATCTCTAAAATGAAGAATCATAAAGCAACACACAAGAACGAAGGGTAAAGTTTATAAAACTGCCGTAAGACCAAACATGGGCTACTACCAAGGCACATGAGCAAAAGCTACACACCACTGAAATGCATATGTCACGTTGGGCAGGTAGAGTTACTCTCAAAGATAAAATCCGTAATGAACATGTGCGAGGCAGTTTCAAAGTAGCGCCTATAACTGAGAAACTTTTAGAGTCCAGGCAAAGGTGGTGTGACCATGTTATTCGAAGACCGGAAAATCATGTAGTGAAGAAGTGCCTTTCCATGGCTACACAAAAGAGAGGGAGCGGCAGACGTCAAACAACATGGATGACGAATGTCCAAAGGGACATGAGAGTATTGCTGCTGATGTTTTACAACGAAATTATGGCGCCTCAGGAATAAGAAAGCCGATCCAGCTTAACAGGAAAAGGCGAAGAGGAAGAAGGAGAAGAGTGGAAGTAGTCTCTCTAGACCAATAATTACTAGATAGCGTGGCTCGCAAGCACATGACCGACTTCATGTGGTGTTGTATTTTATATCTTACATGTCGGCAACACAATGTGTCCACCCAAGAAATGTTGAATCAAGCTCACGCACTTGATGAACATGGCAGTAGTCGTTCAATGAGCAAGAGGTAAACACACATATTTACGTAATTTAACATATATTTCCATCGCACTTGTGATAATGGACCGTAATTTAAATCGTAACCGTTCCCTAGAAAGGTATGAAAATGACGCAATATGAGGCAGTGCAACCCATGCGCATCTTCTGCCCCGCCCTCTGCAATCAATAAATTTCGTCCATACAGTCGTCTAACCTAGTAGCGACCAATGGCTTTACCCCACCCAACTTTAGTACAAAGAGCAATTTTCGTCGAACCCGGCCACAGGGCAGTGTGGTAAAGTTGGCAGTATTGCCTACTCAAGCCTTATCCAACATGGCAACCTGTTATATCGTCAGTTTATTACTGGAAAGTTAAAATGTTCATACCTTCCTGATTGAAGTGTGAATGTGGTGTTTCCTAAAAGCAGACAACTTTTTTTATGGTTAATGGTAACAGTTCATGAGTGGTGAACGAGCTACAAAACTACTTAAATTAGCCCAAATACCTTTTGTAATAAAAATAATAATAATGTTAATTATTTTACGTCCCTTTTAACTATGACTTTTGGAGACGCCGGGGTGCCCGAATTTCGCCCCGAAGGGGATCTTTTACGTGCCAGTAAATCTACAGACACGACTCCCTCGCATTTGCGCACCCACAAATTCCAACTGACTGCGCCAGGATACGAATTGCAACCTTGGGCCCAGCAAGCAAGAACGTTACCCCTGAGCCACGCAGCCAGTTTCTTTCCGTAATATTTTTTTAAATGAATCTCATGTAAGGTAACTGTACCGGTTTTCGTCACTGAGCCAGTCGTCGTCACTCTCGCATATAAGTATAAAAAATAAGCTTGTCAACGGGTCTTTATCAATGCACGCGATGTAATAGGTGATTCCCAGCGCCAAACATCTCGTGGGAATTGAGCGGTCTTGACGCGGCGTATTGCTTCTTGCACGTGCTAAGCAGGTACGCGAGTTAATTATGTGCATACGTGTTACATTCTGACATTTTAAAATGTTACAAGTGTGTAATATAGTTGGTAATTGTTCCTGTAACATATGCGATTTGCTATTTCGTGCTCACGTTCCTAGTTTGGTTAGAAATGCCGGTGACGAACACTGGATTTAAAAACACGCACTTTACCAATGCTCGTCATTTGTGACGAAAACTGGCACATTGTCATATCTCCTTGTAAGACCTAACTAACAGTGGCAATATACTTATAGTTCTGAAACACCCTGCATTAATTAAATTGTTGTTTGATCATCGTGTCCAATAGTCATCATAGCTGACGAACACTAGTGCACGATATTGTTCAAGTTTGCGTTAACATTTCAGAACCAATAAACATTTACAGTGTGCTGTTATTATGTAGCACTGTCTCTTTGACAGCCGTAGACATACGCTGGCTGCGTGGCTCAGTGGTTACGATCTCGCCTGCTGTTGCAGGATCGAATCCTGGCGCAGTCATCTGGAATTTGAGGGTGCGCAAATGCGAGAGAGCCGTGTCAGAAGACTTATTGGCACGTTATAGATCCCCCTTCGGGGCAAAAATCCAGCACCCCGGGGTCTCTAAAAGCCGCAGTAGTTAAAAGGGACGTAAAAAAACATTATTATCAGTAGGTCTAGGCCTAGCGTTTTCAGGTGAGCTAAAGGGGATTCTTGTTAAGTTGAGATGAAAAATATATTCTAAGACTAAATCTTTGCTTTCCAGTAATATCTCGAAACGCACATTTCTCAATTAGCCTACGATATTCAGTAAATGGAAGCTGATATGAAGGTCGTTGAGAAGGATGGCATGAGAATTACAATGGCCGCGGAGAGGAATGGTGTTCTGAGAAAACGCCCTCTCGGACAAAATTAAAAGAAAAACTAGAGAGAGAGGAAGATGGGGCCAAGTTCCTTTTTAACAAAGGGTGTTAGAGCTCGAGCCAGCCGGGAAGGCGGTGCGCAGAACACAACGCTAACAATGTCATGCCTCACTTCCATCCCACCAATCACAGTCAGTCTGTCTTGAGCATCTGAACTAGTGTGTTGTTAGGAAAGCTAAGTGTAACGCAGCGTGAAAGAAAAAAGAAGGAAGATTGTAGTTTTACGTGACCGTGAATCTTGTGATTACGAGCCACGGGGCCTCCTTTTTACGTGAAATCCGAACCGCAGGACATGGCATTTCACTTCGAAAATCTCACATGCATTGACCGGGAATCGAACCCGGACCGCCTTGGTGAGAGTTACAGCTGGACCGCTGAGCCACCATGCCCCTGCAGCGTGAAAGAGACAGGCTCGTTGAGGTAAGCGACGGTGTAGTCATACCGCAGGAACTAATGGCAGCAGCCTGCGGTGTGGGAACTCTTGACATGATGGACCTGTTGCAACAGTGGAAATGTATTTCTTTCTCTCTCTGCGCAAATCCCACAGAGCCGGCCGCCTTCCGGGCTGACGCGAGCTCTAGTTCAATGGGAAAATCGGGGTTCCCGGTAAAAAACAAAAGGACAATTTGCAAAATAGCGTCCAGTGCCTCACAAAAGAATTGGAGAGGGACTCTCTTTCAAAGATGGGCGGCCAGGGAGGAAATGATGTGAATCTTTCCTAAAAAGAAATCCAAGCCTGTCTTTACGAATCCCTCAAAATTTGACAGTAAACCGTGCTGCAATATTACAGAACATCAAATTAAAACCTACTGTTATTCGGTGGAAAACGGCTTACAGTCTATCTTGTCAGACCCTCGGCGATTGTTCAATGCAGACGTTATGTTATGCCATGGTCTGGTCTCACGTTTTATGTGACTACGCCTCCCATCCCCCGGTAAAAAAGATCACGGCATAACTGTCCGGAAAATGACCATTCACGCCTGAACACCGGTCGGGGAAGCCCACATCAATCCATGTTCTTGTGGTTATATTGTTCGCATTTCAATTATTATTAATATTGCACTTTAAGTTAATACAAAAATAACTTCTAATAAATGTGTTTAGAGCAGAATTACGATATTTTCATGCCCGTATGTCTTCTACCCACCATTCCCGCTTCAGTCTTTATTTTTCTTTTAATATATAATTTTTTAAATTAAAAAACATAATTATTGTTATTGTTTTATTCATAAATGTTAGCCTCCAAGTCGATAAATAGGTGTCATAAGCAACAATTGACAGAAATGCATTATAAACAGCAGACAAGGAAAACTAACACTGCGACGGCTATTGGTGCAAACGGGTGACGAATATAGGAAATATCCAAATACATCGTGCCAAGGACTAGGGCAAAAACACACTTTAAAAAAAGGTAATTTTCCAAAAAAGAATATTTTTGATTTTGAGAGTTTCCTAGTGTTTGAGGTTAGGTACAGTGCTTTTGTTTATTAAATTTACCAAAATGTATAAGGTGTATACCGTATATTTTCTTGACTAAATCTGTGCATTTACGGTATGTGTGAACGTATTAGACTGTTAGTGGTTCGAATCCAACTGTGGGCAGTCCTGCAGATGGTTTTCTGTGGTTTCCCATTTGCACACTATGCACCTGCTAGGGCTGTACCTTAATACAGGCCACGGTCACATCCTTCCGCATCTAGCCATCTTCTGCCCCATTGTCACCATACGACCGATATCTGTCGGAGCGACTTACAGTAATCAAATTGTACCTAGGCTAATAATAATTTTAATAAGATTATTTCCCACCCCCCATCTCTGATACACCTTTGGCTTCTGGGAAGGATGTAATACGTCGAGGATAGTAGCAAACATAAGTTCCTGCAACGGAAGAAATTAATCACTAATAGCCTATACACATACTCTTGCCGCATCATTGTACGAAGAACGTGTTGTGACCCGTCAACTTTATTCTGTGAACTCGAACGAAGTTCAGTATGCAGTTTGTATAATCTGAGGAGATGTGTGCATCGAATCATCGCACAAACACAGATTGTGGCTGTCTCCACATTACAGATACAGTTTGAAGGGGTTATATGGTCAAACTATACAGCAGTGCATTGCAAACACAGCACGAGCCGGTACCGCCAGGCACAATGCTCGAACACAACCTTCTTGAGGTTTCTGGGCTCGTAAGAGCATGCCGATAGGTCACGGCGCGCACAAAAGTTAGAACTCTGACGTCATCTGTTCGAGCAGCTCGAGCCGAGCTCAAGCACATCACTATCTATAACCCAACCGCCATCCCAAATTATAACATGACTTATATAGTAAAAATTCCAGCTGTTTCTGCCATTATCAGCGTTACAACAGTATTGCCAACCCCATGCATACGGTACTAATTGTATAGTTGGTCTTCCGTCCAGATGAATGTTCTGTCAACCGTGCCCAGCTAGCTTCTTGCGACCATTCTAACCTTCGTTTAGTCCAATCCGATGATTTTTGACAATGGTTACAGTCTAACGTGTCCAGAACAATGGTTACAGCCTAATGCGCCCAGATTCTAGCTTCCAGCCACAGACGAATGGGTTTTGCCTAGTGGTGGTGTATTTTATATCTTCTGTAGGCAGTTTGTATATTCTGGGGAGACATGTGCATCGAATCATCGCACAAACACAGATTGTGGCTGTCTCCACATTACAGATACAGTTTGAAGGGGTTATATGCACAAACTATACAGCAGTGCATAGCAAACACAGCACGAGCCGGTACCGCCTAGCACAATGCTCGAACACAACCTTCTTGAGGTTTCTGGGCTCAAAAGAGCATGCCGATAGGTCACGGCGCGCACAAAAGTTAGAACTCTGACGTCATCTGTTCGAGCAGCTCGAGCCGAGCTCAAGCACATCACTATCTATAACCCACCCGCCACCCCAAATTATAACATGACTTATATAGTAAAAATTCCAGCTGTGTCTGCCAGAATCAGCGTTACAACCGTATTGCCAACCCCATGAATACGGTACTAATTGTATAGGTGGTCTTTCGTCCAGATCAATGTTCTTTTTTTTCAACCGTGCCCCGCAAGCTTCCCGCGGCTGAGGCTATGTACTGCTCCGGCAAGTCTGGCAACATAAAAAGTAAAAGCCATATGAATGTAGCCTTTTTTACACGTAATTGAACAGTATGCTCTGCGATGAGTTATTAATTATTGATGAAAATGATAGAAACATAATTGCGCCTTTCGCTAGGCGCTGAAATATACATCCAGATAGGAAAATAATAGGCTACATTTCGATATATCAACGTTGGCAATAGATTTGTCACGAAGGACACAGTTATGCCGTTGTAGAGCTTAATTCACCTTTAGGCAAATTAAACATTGCTCTCCTACTCTACAGAATTGTTGGGATATTTGATGAATATCTGTCCAAATGCACACACTATATTGCCATAACCTCACTTTTTGCCTAGCATGCCGGCTGCCACCCACCCCTCCCCGTAGCCCTAAACCACAAATTTTATTGCAATGCAAAGGAGAATGGGTAAGAAAACAAACAAGAGATGAAATGCACACATTTATTCTCTATATATTATTTTTATTCGAGAGTAGTCCATATTCCCCACTAGTTTTACACATGATCAACACCAGGAAGATGAAAATTGCCGTATTGTTCTTACTATCATAATTCTTACATCCCGGTGCTTGGCAATTATTCCTCCCTTGCAGTGGCATGATTGACTCTCAATTCAATTCAAATAAATAATCAAAATACCGAACAAATCAAAAACCAACAACATCACGAGGAAAATCAATCAAAACATACTATTCCCGCCTCTGCCAGTCGGTTTGATGTGAGTGTTCATGAGTGCCAACTACAGAACCTTAGTGCTAAAATTAATTCTTTATTGGTTGGCAGAACATCCAGAGCAGAGCTTTACCGCGACCCACGCGCTCCCTATGATCTGTCATCCCCCTGTTCTTGGTGGTGGTCTGGCTATTGTTGGTAGGTGGCTTTGCTAATGGCAAGGTTTGCTTTCACTTGACTAGGTTTCTATGGTGATATTGATTTTAGGATGCCGTGCGGAATGGAGGCTTGCTTTTGTGAAGGTGTGATGTTGGGAGTTGTGTTGTGCTCTCTGGTCTGGAGATTGGTGTTGGGGGGTTGAGAATTGTGTGATGTTTGTTTTGAGGGTCTGGTAGTTGGTTTTGGGAGAGAGGAGTGATGGTTGTGGTGGGTGCTCTGCGAGAGATGCAGGTAAAGGGAACCTTCTTATATGTTTGACAAAAAGGTACGGTATTGATAGTTTTTGATGGTCAGAGAACGTCCAGAAAAGAAGAATTTGTAAGTAGTAAAGAATAAAAATTGTGGTGGACACTCTGCAAGAGATGCAGGTGATGGAAACCTGCTTATATGTTTTGGCAAAGTGGGATTATTAGTTTTGATTGCCAGAGATTAACCTGAAAAGAAGAATTATTATTAATAAATAGTGTATTTTGTAAAGTCGGTGGACTGTTCTTTGAGGATTCATTTTAGCTAGTATATAGCCCCTAATACCCTGAGGTGGCTAGCTCGGATTATCAGTATTAGATTTATTACAATGACGTACCAACGTGTGCTTCGATGAAGTACCAATAATAACGATAACGACTTTAAATACCAGCGATATCAGCTTTATTACAATGACGCACTAACGTGTGGTTAGATGAAGGACGTACCAACAAGGAAGAAGATATGTTTATCGATTTAAATATCAATATAATAAATAGAAAAGTTTCAAGGCAATGCTGACCCCATCACGTGGTTATGAAAGCCGGACGGCTTCGTCGTAAATGGAAAATATCTTACAGCTGTAAATACATTACTCTACACAATTTTTGAGAATTAATAGGCAATGCTTAAACCATCACGTAGTTATGATATACTGTATCTGTAATAGTTTTCTTGCACTCGTCCGCCTCGAATAGGCTGGCCTACCCTGTATATTTTTTTTTTTACCCTAAAGTAAAGAGCCCCTGGCTGCCCTTTGCTACAGGCCCCGCGCTGGCTTATTCCGGCACTGTATCTAGCTTTTTCCGTTTCGAGATACCGAAAAAGAAGAAGAAGAAAGGTGTATTTACCCTATGACTTAGGATAACCTTTATTAATAAATTGTATGTCAAAATTTGAGGCTCATTCTAATACGTGTATGATTTTTCATTTAATACGGCTGTACAGGGTAGCACCTTATCGATGTATTTAGCGGGTAAGTTATCTCAGAAACGAATCAAGATAGAGCAAAATGGTTTTCGCAATTCCGTGCCACTTTTTTGTGAAACAAACCGATGAAGCAATCAAAATCATAGCGGCCCTCTTGGTTTTCGAACTCCAGGGTGATTGTGAAAAGTCTGCATTTTGGAACCATCCTTGTATTTCGAGCATTTTTTTTAACGTATTGAAAAGGTGAAAACTGGTTATTATAGAGAATTTTCCGTAGAATTCAATTAGACCATCAGTTGAATTTTTACACATTATTATACATTTGGGCCCCAATTTTTTTTCCAAAAACCAAAAACATTTAATTACATCAAAATGGTGAGAGATATCTAAATATGATAAAGGGGTAGAAAAGTTGCTAATTACTGAGATCTTACACCTGTCGATTTAAGTTTTTTCGATAGGACCGACGGTTTCCGAAATATAACGATTCGAAAAAAAGGATGAAATTCAGGACCCCATAAATAGAAAACGGTGAGAGATATCAAAAAATCATAAGGGGTAAAATAGTTGCTAATCACTGAGATCTTACTCCAGCAGATTTAAATTTTATCGATAGGACAAACCGTTTCCGAGATATGACGATTCGAAAAAAAAAGGATGAAATTCAGGGCCCCAAAAATAGGAAACGATGAGAGATATCAAAACATCATATCTGATAGAAAAGTTGCTAATTAATAAGATCTTAAACCTGTAGATTTAACTTTTTCGATAGGACTGACGGTTTCCGAGATATAACGATTCGAAAAAAAAAGGATGAACTTCAGGGCCCCCAACAAAAGAAAACGGTGAGAGATATCTAAAAATCATCAGGGGGGGGGGGGGAGTTGCTTACCGCGGAGATCTTACATCTGTATATTTAACTTTTTCCGATAGGACCGACCGTGTCCGAGATATAACTATTCGAAGAAAAAAAAGGATCCTAACAATAGGATTCCTCACAGGCCCTAACCCTTTCGCAGTACCAAATTTCAGCTCGATTTCTTGAAAATTGCGACCTGTACTTTGCTAAACGCAAAAACGTCACGCACTTACGAACATACAGACTTTTTTCGAAAAAAATCTAAATCTGGCTTTCATAACAAGGACAGTAGCGTTTCATTTGTCCACGTTTCAATTGTGCCACTGTCAACAGCTGCTGCTTCACCCTGCACGCACTTGTAAATAAGACCCTGCCTCATCCTGAAGAGCTCGATCAGTGCGTTTGACGCCGCTGCTATTCCCATCTGGTTTGCGAGGTAATTCGCTTTCTCGCGAATTATGTTTCCATCCACTGGAATGTTTGCTGCACGGGCTTGGTTGAACCATTGCTGGAGCATTGTTTCCAGTTTTGAAAACTTTCCTTCGTGCACAAGTTTTCTCTTTCCATTCCTATTCTCTTTGTACGCTACTATGTTGTCTCGATTACTAACAATAGTGTTTATCATTGAAGGAGCAAATTTTAACTTTCGTGCCAGTTCCACGCACTTAAGGTGAGGATTTCTGTCTACTTTTTCAAGAATTTTCATTTTGTCATCACTAGTTAATGATTTTAACTACTTTCTTATCCATTGTTTCAATACGACGCTACAAAATTATCACTAGGTTTCACAACTTCTTCGGTAGTGTAATGCGTATTTGCGTGAATGCAGTAGCGTACTCGCTTACATAAACATTCGATATGTAATGCTAGTTCATACTTCTCAGAACTGAATACACAAATCCATAAATAGGCACAAATGGGTGGGTGTTTACGATCTTGACAAGCAAAGTTTGTCGTAGCCACTAAGAGCAAGCAGCGAGACTGGACAGAACTATGTGCAACATTGGACACTGATACCTGTGGGAGACACAAACTAGCCGTGCCAGGGTAGGACTTTAGAGCCCACGTGGGGTGATAGAGGAAGCATTAAATTGGTCAACAACCGTCAGCTATTGGTCAGTAGCGAAGAATGCTTATTGTCGGCGCGTGCTGACTTACGTTTGAATCGCCCCTGGTTAATCAGGAAAGTGAGGCAACTATACCTGCAGGGTGTTGGGCGATGCGGGAAATATACGGGAATTTTAGTTACCCGGAAAAATACGGGAAATCTTGAAAAGTCTCATAATGCCTGGACTTCTTAGCCGCCAAACGCTCGGTAGAGTCCTCCCACCCAGCCTTCTATTTCGCCTGCAGACCGCACTGCCACTCGCAATTTTCGCCACCGATAGAGCGCTAAGCGGGATGAGAACCCAGCCAACGTCAAATGCATGCTTTGCCTGGCCGACCGCCGGCCATACCCTCTCCGTGCGCGCCACGCTCTTTGCTGACAGTGACATACAGGAATCAGTCCGCATTGTTATTAATAGATGAGACCAGTTGTTTTTCCGACATGGGGTTCTCGACAAGAGCAGCCCTTAAAGAAGCTAACAGCTCAAGATCTCAGAAAATTCCATACGCGGATGTGCTGCTATTTCGCACCAACTGCCGAAAATTGTACATTCGTATCCTATGGCCATAACGAATAGAATATAGTTTGATCTCTTCTCCCTCAATAGCATGTAATGAATACGGATCGGGTTAGCACTCGCCGCTACGCAGCGCTACAGTCGACTTGAGATTGTTGATTTCCACATATGTTTATGTGTTTATGTGCGATATATTAAGTATTTAATCGGTCGGAGTGTTTTGGTGGTGTTCTGTGCAAACGTTTATTGATATACAAGTGCTTACACTATCACTTCATAGTATTAATACCTGCAATGCTATTGTAGGAAGCATTAACTGAAATGAATTTAATTTCTTGTCGTGTGTTGACGTTGTCTTCGTGTGTTAATTTTATTGTTATTTAATGTAAGTAAACAGCAGTTTAGCCCTTACATATTCACGAGTGCTTAATGTGAGTAGTGAAGATGCCTGGCTCTTTTGTACCAGGATGCAGATCTAGCTATGGGGACTGTAAAGAGGTCAGACGGTTTTTCAAACCTCCTAAAGATAAGGAACGTTTTATCAAGTGCAACGGGCCATACCAGGGAAGGATAGGGAACTTACTGAAAAGTCCTACATCTGTGATGCTCACTTTTCAGAAGATTTAATTGTTAAATTTGACAAATTTGTGATAGAAGGGAAGGAAGTAGTACTTCTCCCAAGAACCAACTGGCGATTGAAATGTTCCACATATATTTCCTAATTTGCCTAAGTATTTGTCCAGTATGGTGTAAATAAAAATGCTCTTGATGCCATTAAAGACTACTTCTGTAAAGAGAGGGATGTGAATAAAAAGACAATGAGTTAAAAAAAACATATATGTACCGTAATGCTGAAGGAGGCGTGATCAGTTTTAGGCAATAGCCTACTCTAAGAAGGGGTCAAGACTATGTCTTCTATGTCTGTTTAATGTTAAGTTCTTATGAAATGATGGTAGTTTACTGATTTTGGTGTTTGTGGACTGAAATTTATGGTTATTATTGAATTTTATAATAATCTACGGTAAAGTTGAAAGTTGCGTTCATACGGCTTATTTTTTGCTGTGTTGCAAGTCTGTTAAGGGAATGTAAAATGTGTAACAATGTGAAGAAAAGAGGTTAATTTTTCCGTTCTTTTTTTAATTTACCGATAGCTGGCAAAACGAATTGCATTTTGAACTTGCTCTCTGTCTTCGCTTATAGTCGAAACTGGACTATTACAGGAGACGACTTATTAAATTATAATTGGGCACAGTAAAGTAAGTGGAGATGTCGAACTTATTAGCGCCTATGAGGATATCTTGCGGTGTTTTAACATGTAAACATGTCGCAAGGTTTTAAAAGTCTCGTAAGCGCCAATGCTAACTTACATCACAGATCGGAGCCAGCGCTGCGCAGCGGCGGACCAGGCGTACTAGGCCAGTGATATCACTTCTTATTCTATTCGTTATGCTATGGCTGAAAAAATCAAAGAGAGGTCACCTCTTGCATACAAGATGACACGTGCTATTTCCTGCCTAGACCCTGTAGGGGTCGCTGAGACTCCTAAGTCGGCAGAAGTTAGGATCGTCATTGCCCTGAAAATTCTTTGTAATCATAAGAATTTGCTTTCTGGTGCAATGGCTGACCGCATCAAGAACAGCTACTACGCATTTTTGGGACTGCCCTCCGTCACAGCACGTTTGAAGCAGTTCGACGGAAAAGAGCCACGGATCGACTTGCTGTTGTCTGAATTAGTTGCTTCAGCACCTTCCTCAGTTCCTGCCAAAAACGATCTCACAAGCTTCGTTAAAATTATACTGATTTTGTATCACAGCAATGCAGCTCTAGATAGAAGTTTCTCCCTGAACAAGGAGTGCATGATCGTCAATCACAAAGAAGCAAGTCTGATTGGCATGCTTAGTGTTCAGGACGCTGTGATGGCAGCTGGTGGAGTAGAAAAGATAACCGTGAGCAAGAGTCCATACTGCACGAAACTCCTACGCTGTGTTAAAGGAAGCAAAACAGGTGCGAAGCCAGGAGGAAAAGGAGGCGACGGCTAAGGTGGCAGTCGAAAGAAAAGCCACGATAAATCTCCAGGAATTGGCAAAAAAAAAGAAGATATTGGACGACGCCCGTTCTGAAGCAGAGAATATTGAAGAGCAGATGAGTTCCCTAGCGAAGCTTAATAAATCCTTGATTATTGTTTGTGGTGTAATTAGAACACCATTGGATCGACCAATTAAAAGTCTCCATTTTCAGAATGAATTCTGAGTGAGTTCAGAATCAGTAAAGGTTGTGCGTTAAAGTACATGGGATAGTGAATATGAAAAAAGGAAAGACAAAAAGAGACAAAGTAGCTTTAACATATATTTGTGAAGGCTGGCAGGGAGAAAATCCTGTCGTACCTTTGAATGAGAATGATATGGGGAGTTGCCAAGATGCAACAGAATAACTTGTAAAATAAATGCGATGGCAGACACAGAATGCGTGAACTGCATGCACGTTTTACTGAGAAGTTGAGATGGCAGAAACAGGAAGGCAAGTAAGCCTATAACCTGAACTTGAACCATAAAATAAGTAGTGCACAAGAAAAGTGCAATGGCAGATGCAGGTCTGACAAAGTATAAAATACATAATACATCTTTGTACTTAACTGTATAAGGTAGTGCAGGCGACAATCCACATATGCGTAGAACAATGAAGACATAGGTTATGTCCAGTTCGTGACTGCGTGCACAAAAGTACTTGACGATATTACCGACGTCTTGTAGAACACTTGTTGCATAGTAAAGCTGACCATAGCTATCGCAAAGATGAAGTGATGATATTCACTTAGTAAGAAATTTGCTTTGGAATAGATTTCCGTAACACACAAAGATGTATAATTGACATCTTGATGTTCGTGTCGCAGGAACACGTTGACGTGTGATCCAAGTTGGATCATTGGAGAAATGTCTTTGACGACATGGCGAAGGTTATGTTTAACACTTCTTGACGCAGAATTTACAGATGAGAAGTTTTTCCAAGTTTGAAGTTTATCGTCCGGTGTTCAAGACGGGTGGCTAGCATAACGCTAACGAAGAAATCACATCGAAGATGGGTCTGCCGGCAGCTTAAATAGCAGACAGAACAAGCTTCTCGAAAAATCGATGGTCAGGCATTAGAGAGGCCAAACCACGTTAGCAGGAAGAAGCACGGTGAGTGGCTGGAGAGAGGCTACGTCATGGAGACGGCCAATGAGAGCGTAGCTTACTGAGACCAGCAGGACAGGCCGTAATGCCACGAGGTATGAGTATAATGACCTATGGACACTTGGAAAAATGTCTTAAAGGCGAGATATATATTGTAACACAACAGGTGAGTACGTACATTATTTTGAATATGATTGAATTAAACAAGAATGTGAAATAAAGAATTAATTGTCACGAGCACATGGTGACGAAAAATGAGGTAAGAAATAAAATTCTGGTCTGACTTTTGGCATAACCAAAACCTACAAAATTAACAAGTTAATCATTCGCAAATGCGAACATACTGCCAGAGGGGCGACAAGAAAAAACAAGAAGGAAAACACAAGAAACAGGACTAGAGTGGCAAAGGAGCAACAGAAGAAATCGGACGAGCACACCGCCCAAAAGGAGTAATTAATGTCACCACCCTAACTCTGTTGTCACGACTGGTGTAGCACCTAACTACTCTTCCGGTGTGCCAAAAAAAGAGGACTGGATTCTCTAAGGAGAATCAAATCTCCCACCTTGAGGTTTGGTTGAGCGAGCTATCACTTCCCTCTCCTCTGAAGTAAGTTCAAATACTCCAGCCTCCACCGTTTCCAAAATCTATCCCTAAGAGCTTCGACACTCTACCAGAGAATGGTCAAAGAAATATCGAGCTTGCGGTCGATGAGAGGTGGCGGGCCATTTAAGGAGCTACCTATTAAGAAATGACCAGTGGTTAAAGGAAGCAAATCCGAGGAGTCGTTAGACACAGGGGACGGGAGTTGACAGTGCCTTCGACAAGAATAACAATAGAATTGAATTCTTCGGACGATAGGATAGACTTTCCTATAGTTCTTTTGAGATGGATTTTAGTCAATTTGACACAAGCTTCCCATCTCCTACCATGATGAGGAGCGTATGGGGGACGAATTGCCATTTAAAGCCTTTTAAATGAACGTAGTTAGAAAGTTGCTCGTTGGCAGAACGAGAGCAGAGTGCCTTTTGCCATTGTTGAGAAGCACCAAGAAAGTTTCTGGCGTTGTCAGAGAAAACCTCAAAGGGAATTACTCTTCGAGCAACAAAGCGAGAAAAAGCAGAAAGAAAGTATGAAGTGGATGCATTGGTGACCAATTCGAGATGAATAGCACCAGTAACCATGCAGACAAAAATTGCTATGTAAAGCTTGGCAAGAATTTTGCGTTTAGCTTTTAGACTATTTGTTTGACATAGGAACGGATCAGCGTAATCAATACCAGTTAGAAGAAACTGTCTGCTGGGAGTGGAACGGAACGAAGTAAGGTCAGTCATAAGTTGCTGAGGAAACTTAGGTTTGGCCTTACAGCAAAGAATACACTTTCTAACAACGGAGATGACCTCGTGCAAGCCATTAATGGGCCAGTAATGCTCACGAAGTAAACACAAGAGAGTGCGTGTACCAACATGTAAGTGCTGATAGTGAAATTGGCGTATGATCAATTTAGTAACGTGATGCTTTGAAGGAAGAATATTGGGTGTTTCTTATCTTCAGGATAACCAGAAAAAATAACCGACCACCTACACTTAACAATCCGTTATCATGAAGAAAGGGGCATAGAGCGAATATTCTATTCCGCTTTTTAAGGGGTAGACCCTTAGATAGAGAATTAATTTCATCAGAAAAAAATTCTTGTTGCGTGATCAATAAGATTGTGGTAGTAGCAGACTGTAATTCAACAGCAGAAAGAAATGCTTGAGGAAACAATGGTTTCTCTAACACAAATAATTTCCAACGAAGCAAGTAGGCTACAACACGAACTAGCTTTTGAAAAGAAGAATATCTTTCAAGCAATGAAGGGGTAACCGTGGTTACAAGAGAAGAGGCAACTTTACTAGTTTCAGGAACATTCGTTAAAGCAGAAGAAAATAGGGCTGGCCAAAAGGAAGGTTCTTGCAACAACCAAGTTGGACCATGCCAGAAAAGACTAGATTTAGCTAGCTGGTGTGGAAGGCATCCACGATAAATTATGTCTGCTGGGTTCTCCTTACCCGAGACATGTTTCCATTGAGAAGATGCGGATAGAGTTTGGATTTTTTCCACCCTATTGGTGACAAAAGATTGCCAATGCGTGGGGGCTAGAGATCCAAGCTAAAGTGATGGCGGAGTCAGTCCAGTAGTAGATATGACTGAAATGACAGTTGAGATTGGAGACAAGCTTTTGAGATAATTTGGCTACAAGTAGGGCAGCGCATAACTCTAAGCGAGGCAATGATACCGTTTGACTTGGTACAAATTAAATTAGAGAATGAAGAAGGAGTGTTACGACTGACCACATAAGCGCAACATCCTAAAGCTTTCACGGAGCTATCTGCAAACAGATGCAACTCTAGATTAACAGAGAATGAAGTAGGGATAAGCACCCTGGGGATGTCTATGACAGACAGATCAAGAAGACGAGTGCGGAAGGAAAGCCATCTTTCCAAGAGAGAAGGAGGGATAGGATCGTCCCAATCCGTTTTGAGAGACCAAAGTTCCTGCATAAACATCTTAGCTTTGACTATGATCGGAGCTAGAAATTGAAGGGGATCATAGATTTTGGCGATCTCTGAAAGAACTTGTCGCTTAGTTTGAGGAATAATAGGAGACAAGCTGACTTGATAGAAAAATGAATCTGATACGGGATACCAGTGAAGTCCTAAAACTTTGGTGGAATCAGCGGTATGTAAGAGCTCGACTGGTGTATCAGTGTTACCACTGGATATGAGCTTAGATAGTACTTCTTGAGAATTAGAATTCCATTTGTGAATTAAGAAACCTACTCCATGAAGCAACGCTTGGAGATCACGTGAGTGCTCAAGTGCTTCTGAAGGGGAGCTAAAGGAATGAAGAAAATCATCCACATAAAAAGACTTTTTGAGAAGATTTGAGGTATTAGAGGAAAAGAGGTTAGAGTCTTGGTCAGCGAGATGCTTTAAAGTGCGGATGGCCAAGAAAGCAGATGGCTTTAGACCATATGTGACAGTTTTTAATTTGAAGATCTTAATGGGTTTGGAAGGGCTATCACGCCAAGAATTTGTTGCAAATTTTGCTGTTCAGAATTGATCAAGATTTGCCCATACATTTGTTTAATATCGGCGATTACACCAACAGGGAACAAGCGAAAGTTTAACAGAACGGAGGAAAGATCAAACTAAATGGCGAGACCGGTAAGTAGGGTATCGTTTAATGAAATACCATTAGAATCTGGAGCGGAACCATTGAAAACGACTCGAATGTTTTCTCTTGTGGAAGGGTTCTTCCAAACAGGGTGATGATTCAAATAAACACTATCTTCAGAGATCTTTTGTTTATGAAGGACTTCCATGTGACCGGAGGCTTCGTAGTCTTCCATAAAGTCAATGTATTGAGCTTTGGCTGAAGAATCTTGTTTCAACTGATTTTCCACAGCAAACAAAGCCTTAAGAGCGCGAGGATGTGAATCCTTTAAAACTGGGGGAGAAGAAACACGAGGCATAGTAACAACAAATTTACCATCTGGGTTGCGCGTGGTAATGGAGAGATAAAGCTGTTCGCAAAATTCATCTGCAGTGGAAGGAGTGGAATCGATAGACTCAATTTTCCAAAACTTTTCCAAATTATTGTCCAACTCAACGTGAGCTAAGTGACAAAGATGAAGACTGCACATTGGCAAGAGGGATATGACCCGTGACCAACCAACCAAATCTGGTGTGGTGGGCGTAGATGCTATATTAATTCTAGAGGGAAGCAGATTTTGCCAAAAGACATTAGCACATAGCAAAATGTCAACCGGAGCACTCTGATGAAAGTAAGGATCAGCTAATTTCAGATCAGAGGGGAAATGCCAAGTATCAATAGAAAACGAATGACTAGGAGTCGGAGCTCCAATAACAGGGATTGACAAACAATTTAAACTAAAACTCAGCAATTCTTCTAGGTTTGTGCCGTGTCTTGTGTGGGGTTTCGCCTAGGACACCAAGCTGGCTCATCGGCGGGCTCTTGGTGTCCCCGCCCCGACCGACCGTGAAAACCAATATTCCATCTTTTTGGAAGCCTTCATAGGGAGGTTAAGGCTGCTTGAGCTTTTAGTTCTCGCAGTCAAGTGGTGCAGTTGCACCTAATATAAAGGAAGGTGGCGCGCAGTTCGTCACTCCTGTGGGGGTCCGGGTGGGGACACCAAGAGCCCGCCGATGAGCCAGCTTGGTGTCCTAGACAAAACCCCACACAAGACACGACGCAAACCTAGAAGAATTGCTGAGTTTTAATTCACCGGCCGTGAAAGCCAATATACCAATTTAAACTAAGTTTAGTGCCAGATTGCACCGAATCCTTAACATTGAGCTTTACGAACTGTAAGGAAATAGACTTACTGTTATTGATACCAGATATTTCTATCGAAGTGGTATTAGGCTTTAAGTTTAATTTCTTAACCAAAGAAGAGGTTATGAAATCGTGTGTGGCAGCATTGCCGAGAAGAGCTCATACAGAATGCCATTTGCCCTTAGAGTCTTGGACCTGAAGTCTCACCGTTGATAACAAAACCTGAGTACTTCGCCAAGAATTAGCAGTCTGACTATACGATTGAGCGCTAGAGTAATTATGAATGCCAGAGGTAAGATACGACTTACTACTGGATGCCACGTTGGATTGAGAAGTCGTAGAAACAACGCTTTCCAAAGGCTTATTTTGGGGATGCTTAAATTTGGGTTTTTCAAACCGGTGTAACGAGGAATGGTGGCGCAGTTTGCAGTGTGTGCAGACACCTTTAGACGAACAGTTTGAAACTGCATGTTTGGTAGACAAACAATTATAACAACATTTGTGCTCGGCAACAGCTTTCCTACGTTCATCGACAGACATGGCTTTGAAAAAAGAACGAGTGTATAGCGGATGCAAATTGTTGCAGAGAAAGCAGGTTTGTACAATACTCTGAACTGTAAGTACCTGAGAGCGAACAGATTTCTTATTAGAAGAAGTCTTACTGATTGCACCTTTGCTCGGACTAGAGAGTTCGGCTTGTTGTGCAACAGCGGAAAGTATTTGACAACTGTTTTTGATAAACGTGACTAAAGTTTGAAATGTGGGATCAGGATAATCTATTAACTCTGATTCCCATGCCTTTAAAGTTTGAGAATCGAACTTGGAAGTAGTGAGACATATCAGAAACAAGTCCCAATGCTTGACTGGTTGCTTCAAGTGCTCGAGAGCTCGAACATGAAGCTCGACAGTATCACCTAACTGACGTATAGGAGAAAAATTGTCTGGACGACAGGAAGGGAGGTTAAATAGAGCAGTAATATGCCTGCGGATACGAAGCTTGGGGTTACCATAACGTTGTTGCAGCAAATTGAAAGCAACAGAATAATTGTCAGACGTGAGTGGAAGTGCGTCTATCAGCTTAAGCGGGGGGCCTTGCAATGTAGATTTCAAATAATGAAACTTCTGAATATCAGGCATTGAAGAATCATTATGCACTAAAGAAACGTACAGTTCCTCGAAGGAATCCCATTCCTTCTCGTTGCCAGAAAAGGTTGGCAAGGAAATCCTGGGTAGGATTGGTTTAGACTGAGTGAGAGGTTGGTCCCTATGCTTCTCAGTTAAGGTTTTGATTAAGTTCTCGGCTTCAGCTGTCCTCCACCTCACCTCGATCCTGTTCACGACTTGAGTCGAGAAGCTCAAGCTCGATTTGCAAAGTGTCATAAGACGTGAAATTAGATTGATATGTTTTGAACTTTTCGTTAATAATGCCTAAATTGTGATCATCAAGGCTTTTTCCGTTAAGTAAGAACGAAACCTAGATAATTTCTTCCCTAAGAGGGCACGAGTGCCTAATAGCTTTTCAACTTTGGCCATGGTGGAGACCGAAGTACTCACCCCAACCTCCAGAGAACTTGCTGGTGGCAAGGAGACGTCAGGCTTGACAGGAGAGGGCAGCGGTTTCTCGTCAGGGTCCTGCACCTTTTCCTCTTTCATGGACTCCGTAATAGCTGTGAAAAGTCAGACACAGTATTAGACCAAGTTTTATTATGAAACAACGTGCTCTCCAAGATATGAGTTAAGTTTAAGCAAAGTGAAGCTAGTCCCATGGGTTTATGGCTCCAAAAGATATCGTGTAATTAGAACACCATTGGATCGACCAATTAAAAGTCTCCATTTTCAGAAAGAATTCTGAGTGAGTTCAGAATCAGTAAAGGTTGAGCGTTAAAGCACATGGGATAGTGAATATGAAAAAAGCAAAGACAAAAAGAGAGCAAGTAGCTTTAACATATATACAGTATATATTCAATATAACATATTCAAACAAGTTAACAGTTTTCTTTACAAAATTATAATTGCGCCATGCAATCAACATACAGACAAGGTTAATGCTTTAAACAGAACTAAATTAAATTGATCTTCTGATTGAAAAGAAAAATGTAATTTATAAAGATTTGTGAAGGCTGACAGGGAGAAAATCCTGTCGTACCATTGAAAGAGAATGATTTGGGGAGTTGCCAAGATGCAACAGAATAACTAGTAAAATAAATGCGATGGCAGACACAGAATGCGTGAACTGCATGCAAGATTTACTGAGAAGTTGAGATGGCAGAAACAGGTAGACAAGTAGGCCTATAACCTGAACTTGAACCATAAAATAAGTAGTGCACAAAAAAGTGCAATGGCAGATGCAGGTCTGACAAAGGATGAAATATATAATACATCTTAGTACTTAACTTTATAAGGTAGTGCAGGTGACAAGCCACATTTGCGTAGAACAAAGAAGGCATAGGTTATGTCCAGTTCGTGACTGCGTGCACAAAAGTACTTGACGATATTACCGACTTCTTGTAGAACACTTGTTGCATAGTAAGGCTGACCTTAGCTATCGCAAAGATGAAGTGATAATATTCACTTAATATAAAATTCGCTTTGGAATAGATTTCCGTAGCACACAAAGATGTATAATTGACATCTTGATGTTCGTGTCGCAGGAACACGTTGACGTGTATCCAAGTTGGATCATTGGAGAAATGTCTTTGACGACATGGCGAAGGTTATGTTTAACACTTCTTGACGCAGAATTTACAGATGAGAAGTTTTTCCAAGTTTGAAGTTTATCGTCCGGTGTTCCAGACGGGTGGCTAGCATAACGCTAACGAAGAAATCACATCGATGATGGGACTGCCGGCAGCTTACATAGCAGACAGAACAAGCTTCTCGAAAAATCGATGGTCAGGCATTAGAGAGGCCAAACCACGTTAGCAGGAAGAAGCGCGGTGAGTGGCTGGAGAGAGGCTACGTCATGGAGACGGCCAATGATAGCGTAGCTTACTGAGACCAGCAGGACAGGCCGTAATGCCACGAGGTATGAGTTTAATGACCTATGAACACTTGGAAAAATGTCATAAAGGCAAGATATATATTGTAACACAACAGGTGAGTTCCGGGCATTGAAGCCATTCTAAGAAAAGGGCGCAACAGGGTTGCAGACTCTCTCTGTTGCTAAGCAGACTGATAACGATTGTGTTAGTCATACACTTACTGGTTTAGCAAACGGACGTATACAGTAGAACTGTGAAAGAAAAATCCTTTTGTTTTCGGTAAGTACCTATTAATAATTATTTTAATAATGTAATGCTAATGAACCTTAAATTTGTAGTTATTGATAAGGTAATTAATGTTTCTTTGTATTTATTTGTTTGCAGATAACCGGTATACCTTACATGTCTGAGAGAGAAGAAACCATTGCACTTTTGAGCCCACTAGAAGGAAACAGCAAGAAGCCAGTACAAGTCAATGTGAGATTTTTAAAACTAACTTGTTTCATTATTGTTTGATATTTTTTATTTTATTTTATGAAATGCATGCATTACCCTGAATTTAGGTATTTATAGCGGTTTATTTTATTTATTTTTAGAAAATTGGAAAATAAATCCTTACTGCCGTAGCAGTCGGTTAAAACCCGATACGCACTAAAGTGCAACTATTGCCAAATAGTGAACTATTTAAAACTCAGGTATGCCTAACATAAAATGCTATTCCATTTGACCACTACTGAAAACTCCCAGACAAAAAATTCATTACCAGTACATGACTGGGAAAATGATTTCTTTCTTGATTAATGGCTTTGTGTTGGAAAACGGTACAACACCATATTGGTTGTTGACCGGGAAAAGTACAAGGCCATATTGGATTTTCTACAAACAAAAATTTAAATTTAATTTATGGGTGGTTCCCAATGGACTCAACGAATATCGACAGGGTTGAACATGATAATCTGAACAAACTGACATGACATTCATTTTTGTTTATATATTTGTTAAAGGGGTTGTAAATGACTGCAGCTTTATAAAAAAGAAAATAAGTACATGGGTTACTGTTAGTGCCGACATACTGTTCATTATTAAATATTTTTGATTGTGTTTTTTTCATTTAATGTCAATTAACGTTAAAGTTTTATTTACAAGTATTGATTGATTGAGTGATGGGTTATTTTGTTTGTTTTTAGGTGTGGTCATGCGCCATTAACGTAGTGAACATACAGTGAAGAAGCATACGTTGTGCTTTAAAATACTCTGTGCTCTTGTGCAACGTTAATAACTTGCAATAAAAATAGTTTTATTATATCACATGGCGTTAGTACCAAATACAACAAATGAGCAAATTGGTTTACCACGTGGGTTAAATTTAAAATCAGAAAACGATCGTTGGTTAACATTTGAATCCTGTCCTGCAGGCTTTTTGTCGGCACCTAAACTTGCTGGAACTGGTTTCTATTAATTGAACCGAGAAGATGTTGTGTGCTGTGTGTTTTGTCGTATTGAACTTTCACATTGGGAAGAAGGGGATGATCCCTTTAGAGACCATTTGCGATGGTCTCCTTGTTGTCCTTACATGCTAGGAAAACAAGTGGGTAACATACCAGTGTATCCATTTTACCGAACCACAAGGCCATTGGACACTACTTACGTTGCTGAATCACAAATAAATAATAAAAATGATGTATTACCAGCCAACGGTAATGTCGATATATGTGGTCCATATGCCATAGACAGTGTTGAATTGGCATGTACTTTTGAAAAATTGGGAGTTTGCAAGTCTAAAGCGCTAGCACCCCCAGAGTACTGGTCTGTTGAAAACGTTTAGAATCTTATAAAAATGTTTGGCCATTTATATTAAAACACCTTACCAAACAGCTAAGTGAAGCTGGATTTTTTTATACTGGTGAGGGGGATAAAACAATATGTTTTCATTGGCAAATGACTGATGACCCTTTTGTGGAACACGCTCGTTGGTTACCTAACTGTAGTTACATGATGTTGCTTAAAGGTCAGGAATTTGTGAACAGTATTCGTAAAGAAAACGTAATTGCAGCACAACACATAAAAGTACCTTTAGAGCTAGAACACGCGGAGAAAATACATGATGCTGAAAAGAAGACTTATCTCACGAACAAATACAAGAGTGTGACCAACAATTATGTAAAATTTGTTATCAAGATGAACTAGGTGTTGTATTTTTGCCTTGTGGACACATGATAGCACTTAACACTTGTGCTATATGCAGAAAAGTAGTATCTGCTACAGTTAGGGCATTTCTTGCATAAATAGTATAATTTATTAGCAATGCATAGTGCAAAATACATAATTGCACAATATTATTGCAAGCTGTTTTAGAGTTTTGAAAGTTTTGAATGCAGTGGGACAAGCATGTGGCTTAGAGACAAAGAAGCTCAGCGAATTGCCAACGCATATTCCATTCCGCATTATCAAGATTCGTAAATTATGATCGTATACTTTGTGTATGTGAAAACTTTGAGACATTTCTGCCTACACGGTTTAATGGTATGTCGGAGAGTGTTTTTGATGATGTGAATAATGCTGTACAACCTGTACACTTAATTTATGAAGGTTTAAAAAACAATAGGTGCATGGTTCGTTTTAATTAAATTAAACAATTAAAAAATTGAAATAATAATGGAAAATTTAAGTGTTGACAATAGACTGAAAGAATAATATGTGTATAGAATAATAATGTTTTAGTTTTCAGTATTCCTTTAAAATATTATGATGAAACTAAAAAACGTATATAAAGTTTGTAAATAAATGTTAATAAAGGTACAATGCTGTTTTATTTTGTACAAAAGTAGAGTATTAAACATTGCAGAGTATACATGATTATGACAATCAATGCACAATTAATACACGTCTTTGCCTTTACGATAGTGTGCTATAGCTTTAAAAACAAAGCTTGTTGTAGATCTTTTTACACGGTGAACAATAGGCATGAAAATGTCATTGTCTTGTTTTTTTATCATTATCACTATCATAATCATAAGCAGCATGATCTATATCACTATTATTAATCATCATTATCATCCTCAACATTATTCTGAACATCACTAAAACCAGTCAAATCTTGCTGTTCCTCTTCCTGTTCCTCTTCCTCTACAGTGTCCTCGTGTAGAGTCTGCGTGGCTTTTGATAAGTTTGTTAAGTTTTTTTTTTGAACGTTGAACTATCTTGAGCAGCAATATTGTTTTCTTGCACTCGCTTTTTAGCATTCTTATGATTTTTGTAAACAGCAAGAGTGGTTCGTTTCGAGCACTACATTGATGATCACTGACACTTAAAACCACACTATTTTTACTTTTTAGGTCACCGCGACATTGTTTTGAACGTTGTTTTGAACAACGCCAAATAACAGTTCCATTTTTATTGGTTCGTTTAACAATATATGAATATCCTTTATAGTATGCATAAGGCTTACATACCTAGTCACTGATACTTCCATGTCTACTGTCAAGCATAGACTAAGCTCTAGTAAAGACAGCTTGGCAATAAGAACAATAGTTTAATGTGGGAGCATATATAAGGGCAAATGTGGAGGGAAAAGTGGGAGCAAATGTGTAAGCAAAAAGTGGTAGCAAAAAGTGAGACAAAAAAAGAAGTGGGGTGACATTATTATCATAATAGCGCTTCGGTGGTGAGATCATGAACTATGCATATTTGAGTGCTAATCTGTGGAATCCATGGAGGAGGATTTAGCGGTAGAGGAAGTGGCTTATCTTAGAAAAGGGAAGAAGATGATATATATCACAGCATAGATATCAATACAGTAAGGACACATCAGGCCTTTACCATGTATTTTTTTCGTCATGGTTTTGAATCGGCCGGTTCCGGAAGCACCGCACGCACGCACGCATGGCGGCGACGGTTCACCATGTATCCGCGAGAGTGCAGTCTACCCTTATTCATTGAGTGCGGCCTGTCGAATTTGTCTGAAGAAAGCATTGTTTGTAATTATTAAAATCAACTCAGAAATATAATTTTGCATTTTAACCAATGGCAGAAATGTGGGAAACCAACATCTGTGCGGTAATTTTTTGCGCAGCTCTTGTCACACTGGACATAACAGCATTCCGGTTTCCTCGTGCATTGGAGCGGTAAATACAAATATCACACGTTTCATCGAATAATTCTGGTTTTAATACCCATGAGATGCCAGTCCCTCAAACTCCTATCCATTAATTCACAAATTCCTCATTCCTAATCCAGATATAATGACTGGATAAAGGCCTGTAATCAGGAGGATTTACTGGCATACGTGGCAAATCTACACGTCAATATATAGGGTATGTAGCCTTTATTTCTCAAAGGAAGTGTTTTAAACCACAAGGAGGGCAGTGCTAGGCTGAGATTAGGTAATAATGCCCAACAAACATTAAATCTCCACCCTAGAGAAGCTATTGTCTCCTTTAAAGTGACCGTTTTCTAACCCCACTTAGACTCGGAGGCAAATGGTTTCCTGACTGAAGTTAATTGATATGTTTTATTAAATGTAATTTGTTAAGATGCAGCCCTTTACAGTGAATTAAGTGCTTTAATTACAAGCTACAATGCAAATCAGATTTAACATTTGCTCCCTCACCTATGGGACTTTGTGCTATTCCTGAAGAGTTCTGGAGAAGTTTGGATTGTCGTGTACCCAAAGCTACAATCCCATGATTGTTGAAAATGACTGAAGGTACTCCAGTCCCTCAGAATTGTAAATAGTGTTGCTTTCAGAGACAAACTATTGAGGTTAGCAACCCCCTCACTACGCTCGGCATGGCATTAAGGCTGTGTGACTTAAAAACCAGGGCTGTTAACCTTGGTGTTCCTACCTCATAGACATATCACAATGCCCTTAATTTTATTTAATTCTGTGAGACCACTAAAAGTTTGCCCGTCCATGTAAATGATAAGCCCACCCAATTTCTTCTCAAGTGATACCTCCCTCTGATTCCACACACGCCCAAATACACGGGGATATATGACCACGATGTCTCAGCCCTTAAAATAAGCAACAACAACTGTATCTTCGATACACAATAATCAAATTCCTGGATACTTCTATACTTTCAGCAACGATCCTAGGGATGATTTTTCTTCACTATGTCACATGCAGAACATGGTGCCACTAAAGCAATACCGTATTGGTCCATGTTATTTGCAAATGAATACATAATAATCATACAAGAGTGGAGCCTTGCATAAGTGAGGAGATGTAACACCAAACTCTGGGTGTCAATAAGCCGTACACTATCACTCGGGAATTGAGAAATTGGGTGGGCATATTGTGTGATAACCTGTGTTACTGTGGTGGCTGTATGTGTATTTGTAAATTGGGGATAGGATTGGGAAGGAGGTGGCTGTGTCCTTAAGTTAACAACCATCCCAGCATTTGCCTTGAGTAGGGAAACCACTTCCAGAATGGCCGAGGTGGGAATCGAACCCTCCTCTTCTCAGTTTTGCCTCACGAGGCTGACTGTACCCCATTCCAGCCCTAAGGCCAGAATCAAAATTTCTTGGCAAGCCGGGAGTCAAACCCAGACCTACGGGCGTGACAGCCAAGAAAGCTATCTGCTGCACCACGAGGTGGTCTCGCGAAAATGTAATGCATTGGTCATAAATATAGGCTATATAAATCTACATGAAAATAGCCTACTGCCTATCCAAACATTTTCATAAATTTGAGTTTCATATACCATTTTAAAGCTCAATGGTTTTAAAATTTACAGTTATCTTAAGTCATAGCAACAGATTTCAATGTTTACATTAAGCCACATTGTTCAAACCTGTTCAGGGATGTCGGAAATTCCTCAGATAATGTCAAGTTGCACCTCACATCCTATTCTATTGTTGGGTAAGGACTTGATCCTCATCATTGCAGAAATAATCTGTTTAATACTAGCTGTAAACATGGCCAAGGTTTCATGTGATACAAGCTAAAGGTGTAGAATTTGGTATAAATGTTTATCACAAGTATCCAGTACCAGTACCTCTATGTCAATGTTACATAGGCATTGTGCTTGCTACACTTGTCATAGTATGTGGTACGGTATAAATTTCATAATGTGCATCAATTTTAATTTCTACCCTTGATTATTCATATTTATGTGGGAGTCAGGAATCGTATGGATTGTGAAGTGATGCTAGGAAAAGTTGTCTCCTTTCTTTTTAAGGATGTGTGAAAGACTGAGTGGTGTGTCTTTATAATGACATACTAAAATTGTAATGGCTGATGAAGGATGTAATTAATATCCAGAACATGTCCTACTATTTGCACATTATTTATTCATTTAAGGGTTGATTATGCAGAAAGATTTACAGAAGATTACAATTCAAGAAATATTATACTCAACAGAGTTAATTAGAGATGAATGAAACTGGGCAAGGTACTGGAAAAGCCTGTGACCTATTAAAAGGAAAGGTCCCAGCAGATTTCCCCTATATTGTTCAACCAGCCACATCTGGTTACGACCACTATATTCTTCCTGAAGTAACTCCACAGAGAGAATGAAAAGTGTCAAGAACAAACTTCTGCTTGCAATCGCACATTTTTTCTGCATTACAGCATTACTTACTTGTTTACATGGTTTATGTAGAAACAACTCGTACAAATATTAGAGTGAATTCTTCTAGGTATTATGCCATGTCTGTGCCCCATCATATCCATAGTACCGTACCTAGAAGAATTTGCAGTAATTTATTTTCTGGCCATGAAAGCCTAAACATTCCAACTCAAACAGGCATATTTTTCTGCAAATGTTTGGGTATTCTGATATATTTTCATGGAAACATTTGACTTTTTTTTAAGAAACATTATTTTTTCCTGTTTTCAATTTTCAGAGGTAAAGCTCACCAATTTTGTGACTATATCCTGAAGTGGCTTGGCCTAGAAGCCTACAGTATATAAAACAGTGGCGGCCGGTAATAAGGTTGCAGTATTGCACAACGACCAGATTAATTCATGAAAAACAATTATTTCCGTAATAATATTTTTAGTATAAAAATTGTATGTTTCCTTCTATATGTATAGGAATTCATAATTCTGTTCTTTAATAATTCAGGAAATCTTATAGTAAGTTACTGTGAACTGACTGAGAACGCGAGGCGCACCAGCCGTCTAGGAGCGCTCGTCCGTTTGGTCGTTGCCAAGCCCAAGCACCGACCAGATCTCAATAGTGAAGGGTATGGCAGAGATGCTAGACCGGGTAAGCCCTATCCCAACAGTTAACACGGCTGGTCGTTGCCCGCTGACTGCAACCAGGAGCTGAGGCGCAGGCGCGGCCGGAGACATCCGAGATGCTTCGTCAATGTTGCGCGTGAACTTGTGACACGCGCAGTTCTCGCCCTCTTATATAACTTACGTTGTTTTGTTCTCGTGAAGGTTTTCATTTAGACTAACTTATATTCCAATTTTAATCCGATGAAATTGTGATGTCTCTGAACTGCGGCATTCGTTATGAATGGGGTACATCCATTTTACCGCGCAATTGAATACAGTTTCCTCTGATATCAAGCAGTCTTTTACCCTATCACATCATGGGTGCCCGCAGGAGGTGTGGGGAGGGGGTGGGGTGGGGCAAGGAGGGGCCATGTCCCCACCCCCTGAAATCCCGAGAATATTTCGATTGTTTATTGTCAAACCAGTTTATTTCATAAAGTGAAGTTACTGATGGTTAACTGATTTAGATGTAGTGATAATTCCACAGTTTTATTTAACTTAGTAATTTGGGATTATTTGAGAATATTTTCAGTTATTTAAAAAATCGCCAAACTGGATTAACAATACCATTTTAATGAACTGTTTGATTTTTATTTTTGTCGATAGGCCTACATGGTGATACAACTACGTTTTGCCTGTTTAAAAAATTAACATTATGACGATGATTCACATATAAAAGCGAACTCCTATGGACAAAAACTCTGAACTAAAAAAAAAATCCTCCCATTTATGCCATAAAGACTAGGCCTATGTACTGAACGGTTTAAGAGCAGCCAAATAAAGAATGTCACTAAGCAAGTAAGAAATTAAACGAAAATTGTGGGGGCGGGGGTAAGTCTCATTATTACCTAGTGACATGTAGGCAACAAAATAAAAAATCATACATTCCCCCTCCCCCACCCCCTCTAGAAAAAATCCTGCGGGTACCCTTGAACCACCTTAATGAAAATAGTGCAACATCCAGAACAATTATCCGCCAGCCGCTACTGATATAAAATATGGTAGCGAGTGTTTAATCATAAAGAGGTTTTCTCAATAGTGATTTTTAATGCTCTGGCATTGTCATTGAGGAGCAAATTTAACTTCCTAAATACTGTAACATTTAAGTTGGTCTAACACGAAATAAATTTAATAATACTATACCTGCAAGGTTTTAGCTACCTACTAAGAAAAGTAATGTGCAATTTTTGAGTGGAGCTACCTAGGCAAATCTTTACACCAAAAACCAACATATTGTTTATCGCTACCTTTTAGTAGAGAAACAAGAATTCATGTCAGATAATCTGCAGCTTCTGTGACTGATAGCTATATTTTTGTCTTGTTGTCAACAAATGTGATAAGCAGTTCATTAATTCAATATTTCAAAAACTGACTCTCTCTATCAGAAATCAAATCAGTGATCTGAGATCATGGCGATATCAGGAATGTTTGTTTATTGCATTACAACAAAGGATTTGGAAGTAATCTCATAAAGCAATAACTTCTAAATCAAAATAACTTACAATTTTATTGTTGGACAGCCAAAGGACTTATCATAATCCTCCATGGTTTTAGACAGGTGCAACGATCCATTAGTTCTGGGTTATCCCATCCAGTTAGAAAATGGAGGGATTGGGGTTTGAGACCTAAGGATGTTGTACAACATTAACTGCAAATCACATCACCACACTGAAGACCTGGTTTGTGAATAAGTTGGTTCATGTCCATTCACCTGTCATTTCAAGTTAGCTTCCTTGTTTCTCATCTCAAAATGCTGACCATTGACCACAGTCACTTCCCCATTCCTTTCTTAGCCTCTTCTACTTTCCATCAACGTTGAGGCTGCATGGATGATCCTTTTCTCTAGAATGAAAGGGCTCCATGACACTGTCAATTAGTATGAAAAAGACTTTGGGAGTGAAGTAAGGGGATAAAAGAAATATTCATATCCAAGAAATAAAAATAGCCAAACATATAATCCCATTGTTTCCACAGCTACTGCCATGGTCTAGAAGTAAGCATAGCTGCCTTCTAACTGGTTGGCCCAGTTTTGAATCCTGGTTTTGCCAAGGAGAATTTAAATTTTGGCCTGTAGTCATGTGTACTTGGATGTGTGTATCATTTGTCTCATAAACTGCCTTATTGTGATGGCTGTATTAGTGTGTGCATTTATAATTTTAGGTGAGGATAGGGAAGGAGACGACTATGGTCTATGGCCTTACGTTAGGGTAGCCTACCTTCTCGGCATTTACCTGCAGTAGAAGTGGGAAACCGAGGAAAACCACTTACAAGATGGCCGATATTGGAATCAAAATCACCTCTTCTCAGTTTTGTCTCTCAAAGCCGAGTGTACCCCGTTCCAGCCCTCAGACCAGAATGCTAGTTGCTACACCACGAGGTGATCTAAGTGAAAAGGGATGGATTCTAATCCACCTCTTGGTCATAATAGAAGTGAATTTCTATGGTTTCTAATTCCCCTTCCCCCCTCCCAGAATGCTCCATGCACCAAACATTCCATCTTCAAATTATTTTGCATACCCAATTAAATTGAGTAATATAGCTCGGGTGGTGTTGGGGTAGCGCGCCTGCCTCGCACCAGGAGACCTCGGGTTCGATTCCAGGCTCCGTCAGGGATTTCAGAAACCGGCGTGAGGGCTGGAACTGGGTGTACACAGCCTCGCAAGGACAATTGAATAGCTGTCTGACAATGAGGCAGCGCCACGCTCATGGAGACCAAGATTAACGGCCGAGGGGACCCGAGGCGCTCACCACGCGTCACCACATAATCTGCAGGCCAAATGGCTGGGTGGCGATCGCTTGGTGGGCCTAGGCCCTTCATGGACTGTAGTGCCACGGGGTTTGTTTGTTTCGTTTTAATGGTAGTTCGGAGACTACGGTTTCAATAGTCTTCTTAGAATGTACAGTATATGGGTGTTAACTTTAAAAATACCCGCACGAGTCTCTCTGGAGGACTCACACATTATTACTGTTACGTAAACATATCTTGCATAAGAATCATGACCCTACTAATAATATAGTTCATCGTATCTTGGTGAGAAAAATACTGTACCTGTATGTGCATTTGCTCAAAGAACTTTTTCTTTTCTGAATTTTTATTACATACATATTATTTTTGTTTGTTTTATTACTAGGCGTCCACCTATAAATTTTAATTCAACTAAAATTTGTATTATTTTGTGTTAAGAGGGACAGATGACCTTGCTGTTCCGCCCCTTAAACAACAATAACTATCCATACTATGTGTGAGGCACAACTGAGAAGAGGAGGGTTTGATTCCCACCTCAGCCATCTTGGAAGTGGTCTTCCGAGATTTCCCACTTCTACTGCAGGCAAATGCTGTGATGGTTCCTAAGTTAAAGCCAATGCCGCCCCCTTACCAATCCTCACCGGAATTGCAAATACACATACTAAGACAGGCATCACAATAACACAGGTTATCAGTCAAAATTCCACACTCGCCCAAGTACACGGGGCTAAATGACCACGATGTCCAGGCCCCTGAAATGAAACAACAGATTGCAGTCGATGTACAGAAGTTGTCTAACATGGTGGCCAGATTGCTCCGTAGTGCCTCTTGGTCTATTGGAATGGCTGTAACATCCGGTGCATTATCATACCATAGCCAAACTGTTCCTCTATTGGAGCACGAAGATTGGAATTCTCTGCCGTCACTGTCTCATGAAGCCATAGCCAGGTGGCTATGCTAATGCTTGTTGTTTCATGTAGGAGGTTGTACATCATGGTCATCAGCCCTGTGTACTTGGGCGTGAGAAGAAACCCATACAACAGGAGCATACGAGCGTGGCAACGGGTGGGTGAGAGATTTCACAAGCTCTTCACCCAGGAACGCCTCCAACAGCAAGGAAATTCAGTCATGTTCTGTGGCGGGATCATGTTTGGTCGACGTACACCTCTAATTCCTATCCACGGTAACATGACCGGTCTGATATACAGAGACAACATCCTCAAACCTGTCGTTACAGGATTCGCTGTCACAATGGGCGAGGGCTTTACACTAGTGGACGATAATGCCCATCGAGCTAGGGTGGTCAATCAGTTCCTTCAGATGCAAGGCATACGGAGAATGGAGTGGCCTGCATATTCTGCGGACATGAACAGTATCGAACATGCATGGGAAAAGATTAAGAGTGCAGTTTCGCACTGTCCCAATCCTCTAACTATCAAACAAACAAACATTCAGCAACTGATTGAAGCTGCTTTCCAAGAGTGGGATAATCTGACCCAAACCAGGTTGGTTCCTTGGTTATCAGTACGGTATGCCTCTTTTTCGGCAAGCATGCCTTAGGGCTCGTGGTGGCCATACATGGTATTGATATGCCCCAACATGAAAAAGATTGCCACTTTTGTTATGCTTTTAGTGTTTGTCTCTTTTGCACAGCATATTGTGTGCTCTTTTTCTTTGTATGTCATTACATACTACCTTACCAGGGAATTGTTACCACAAGACGTGGAGCGGGGCTGTTGTGTATACATTACGTCAGCTCGCCTCGTTATGGCTGCCGCGAGCGGTTGCTGGGCAAGAGGGGGGAACGCATGCACAGTCGTACAATGAGAACACACCGCACAGCGCACGGCCCAGCACGAATCATGCACACAAATGACATGCGATGAGGTTTCGCTGGCAACAACTGCACGACTATCGCAGGCGTGTGGCTGGGCGGAGCGCATTAGTTCCGATTTCCGCCACCGGTAACAATTCGCTGGTAGGATAGTACACATAGCAAAACACTAAATCGCAATATGCAAAACCTTTTTTTGAGTACTGTTCAAGTTACCAACACTGCTAGTCACCACAACACTCTAGGGGCAGATGATCTCAAAGTTCCGCCCCTTAAACAACAATTACATTACATTCACCACAACACTGATTATCAAATACCATGCACACACAAGTACACGGGTCATAGACCAAAGAGGTCCTAATTGGAACTATAATAATATATACAGTACCGGTATGTCAAAAAATATGGTTATATAAATGACTCCAGATTATAGCTTACCATGAGGCATACATACTTTGAACCGGCCTTGGTGGCCGAGAGCGCTAATGTGCTACCTCGTGCCTCGCTGGCATCGGGAGAGCGTGAGTTCGAATCCCACCTCTACCGTCCTGAAAATGGTTTTCGTGGTTTACCATTTTCACTACCAGGCAAATGCCGGGACGGTTCCTTTTAATAAATCCACGGCCAATTTCCCTGCTATATCCCTTCCCTGACCCGTCCTGAAAAGAAAAGTACATGGCCATTGGCTGCATTAATAAAATTATGCATACAGTACTTTGAAACTTTAGTGTTTAAAATAAGACTGCTGTTACGACTTGAAACTGAATCCCAGCACTCTGCGCAGAGTGTGAACTGATTACATCACGATAGCCCTTTGTTAACTCTTGACGTAGGCCTAGTTACTAAATCTATGGCATATAGTTAGGCCCCCTAATGACCAGTATTAATTCCACTATGATGTACATGTCGCTTACAGGTACCAACTGGAAAGATCTGCCCCAGGCCTCTCCAAAAGCCACGCAGCATTATGACCCTAACAGTTCTCTCATCCAGGTGTAAAAACCATCCATCGCATGGAAAACTCATCCTACATTATCTCCATTTCTGCAGAATGTGAAGAATAAGGAGTTGACATACCACTGACAAGTAAAAAGTGCGGTGCGGATAGATGGCAACTTATTAGTCGTGACGAGGTTAAAGTTAGGTCTGATTGGTGTTAAGCTATGGTTAGAGCAAGTTTAGGACTGAGCGTTTTACTTGATTGATTGGCGACACCATTGCACATAGTGTTATTTACCAGTTATATTACTTTATTACATTCACTAGCGACAGAAAGCAAAGCAAACTTGTAGCTTCGCGTGGCTCTCGTGATCATAAGCCACATAACCTTTCTTTTTTATATTTGGAATTTGAACCACTGGATGCAACTCTGAAATTCTAACATGCATTAACCAAGAATCAAAACCCAGTCCAAAACTATAATATGATGACTTTAGGATCTCCGAATGAAGATCTGGGTGTGACCTTGGCTTCTAGGATAAAAGAAGCAGGCCTCTGTACGAAGGGTGGTTGGCCGGTTTACTTACTGTAAGCACTGAGCTTGTATTTCAGCTTTACTTTACTTATTTTAGGCCATCTGTAGGCTAAACAAAACAATCTACCAGTAAATGTATAGTCTATTTGTTGAATCTGAAAGATACTTGTTGCTCCTATAATAGCCACACAAAGACGTGGAACTAATAAAGGTACAGTACCGGTAATGAAAAGAGATTCCTTAGCACATGACTTACAGTACCGGTATTGAATTCTTCTTGGAACACAAGATAATGAACGGAAGTGTGAGCAGGCTAAGAAATGAGGAGTAAGAAGTAGCCTAGGCATATCATGAAATGTGAAAATAACACTGCATAATAAGGCTGTCCCCACCCATCAACATGACTTTCTTATTGACTAAATAAATTCCCGGGTATTTACGTTAGGAAGCTAAGAACATTAAAAATTAATACTTATTTACAGTTACTGTAGTAAACTTGAATTGCATTATCTCAGACTACAAAAGTTTAAGAATCAAAATCCACATTTCCCCCACACTTTTCAATATATCGTGTGTTAATTTAATCATTAAAAACATATCATAACCTTTCATCGTTACGATGCAATCACAATGCGACACCACAGGACTGGAGGAATGTGGTGGTAAACATTAAATTCCACACTTCTTAGAATTAAAACACAGTAGTATTAACACTTTCTATTTTCTTGTTATTTATTTTCTTAAAATATCAGATTATAAAGAGAGCTAGTGTGTTGAAATAGAGTTAAATAAATTACATAAAATATACATTCATCAATCAGCTGTTTATCATGTGTTTGTCCATAAGTGGTGCTACCTAGCGGCTTACAGGTGTATTGGTGCTCCCCCTTATCAATTGTTTTTTTGAAAATCCGTTCTTCCGGTTTTGCTGAAGTGTCCATACTGTATTGGTATCTATACTGTGATATATATGAACACTGGATGTGAGAGGATATTAAAAAATCATTATTGTAGGTTTGGAGATTATGATAGGTGTATGTGCTTGTATAAGTGAACTGGAAGATTTTGTTACTCTAAATGAACGTGTCTGGATTGTTTATCATTGCTGGTCCCGTAATACTTCTAGTAGAGAAGATTGCTTTTAATAATGAAAGATTTTAGAAATCATATCCTTTTACTGGAGCAAAACAAATATATTATATATGATATTCATATTTCTCCTCAAACCGTAAGTAACATCCCTGTAATTGATTGTATATTGCAGTAGATATCTAAACTTCCTTTCCTCACTGATGGTATCTTGGTTGGTATTCAGAAATACCCTACCCCTTGAGATTGTAGAGGACTTGTGTTTCTATTTCATTGAACAAGAGATTGATTACTCACAGATTTAATTTGTATATGAGTTGGCGCCCACCCGGATTTTTCTTCTTATCCAAAAAACTTTTTCAGGTGTTACTTTAATGGTGGGATTGGTTGTTGGTTCTTATATTTACCCTTTCAGTAATAATTTTAACATTCCTTTTAATAATAACAACTTAGGGGAAACATTAGTAAAAAACATTACATTTGGCACCTTAACGTGGGACTCGAGAACCAGGATACATCAGTGTGGGAGTAGGAGAGTGTGACTTGTGCAAGTGTTATCTGAGGGATAGGTTATTGTGTACGTATTTACATGGAGGATGAACGAATGAGAATGGAGTGAGTTGTAGCAGGATGGAGATGAATGGAGAAAATGTGGTGGTGTGCATGTTGGAGAGTGATGGGAATGAGACTGGCAGTAGTGTGATGGAAGGAGAGATGACTGATGTACTAGTACAGGATGTTGTAAGGCCAGTACAGGATGTGTTAATGCCGGTGCAGGATATCCTAAATATGTTAAGGGAAATGAATGAAAAATTTGATAAGAATAATCAGGAGATGTTAAGGCAAATGGATAAAAATATGATAAGAATAATCAGGAGATGTTAAGGCGAATGAATGAAAAATTTGATAATAATCAGGAGATGATAAAACAAATGAATGAAAAAATTGATAAGAATAATCAGGAGTTGAGTAAGAAATTGGATAAAGTAATGCATGTTAATGAGGAGCTAGATAGGAAGTATGGATTGTTACAGCATAGTATTGAGGGGGTAAAACAGGAAATTAGAGGTGAGGTAAGGAGTATGGTGGAGGAAATGGCGGAAGCAATTATAAAGGAAGTAGATCAGAAAATGATGAAAATGGAAACGAAAGTACCAGAGAAATTAAATGATATGACTAGAGAAGCAGATAATAAATTGGAAAGGGTACAGGATTATATTCTAGAGAAAATTGAGAAGGTTGAAAAGGTGACTGGTGAGAGGATATTAGATATGGAAGTGAGATTAAAGTCTCAAATAAAACATGATAATGGTCAAGTTAGAGTGGGTTTATTAGGAGTGAATAATCTGAAAGAACTAGAGTTACCGAAATTTAACAATAAACAGGGTTGCCCTATGGAATTTATCGAAATTGTAGAGAATAGATTTAAAGATAAACTTAATGAAGGAAGTATAGAGTGGAGTCAAGTTTTAGAACTATTAGATCAAGCTTTTGTAGGTGAAACTCGGAACTGGTTCCTAGTATATAGGAATTCATTGGATAGTTATAGTAGTTTTAGGAATAAATTTTTGATAAATATTGGAACGAATCAATACAAGCACAATTAAGAGAAAGAGTGATATTTATTTGGACAATACGATAGTAGAGATGGTATGAATATGACTGAATATTTTCTGAGCCAAGTGTTAATTTGTAAATATTTAGATGGGATGGCTAAGGATGATGATGTAGTAAGGCTGTTGCTTAGGCATTTTCCTTATAGAGTAAAGGAGGCGTCATGTATGCAAAAAGTTACTAATATATCGGAATTAGAGAACTTATTGGGGAGTTTCGATGCATTGGGGGGAAGAAGTGAGATTCAAGCAAGTGGTTATGGGAGCCGCATAAATCAGGACCAGAGAGGTCGAGATAATTATAATTATAGGGATAATAATCAACAACTAAATTCCTCTAATAATCAAGCGAATCATAGACAAGGTAATCCTTATCAAAATCATAATAATAGAAATAATAGATGGCGGAATGATGATAGTAATTATCAAAGGAATAATCCCCGTAATAGACAAGAACATGTAGAGGATAGAAGAGAGGAGAGGAGACAAGAGAGTAACAATGATAGGAGTCGAAATGTGGAAACAGTGGATGAGTCTAGGGGAAATTTAAACTAGAATCAGACGGTAATGACAGGTCAGATTATCAGTCTGATATTATATCCGCTAATACTATATTGTCCGGAACTTATGACCTAGATATAAAGAGTGATCTCTTAGAAGATTTAGTAGAGGAAAAGGTACAATCCGCAAAGGTTATTGGGATTTCCATTGTGGAATTGAATGTGTTGGGGGCGCAGGTTGATGTTTTGTTAGATAGTGATGGTGAGAGTGGTAGGGTAAAGTGTACAAGGGTGGCTGTGGTAAACCCTGGTACAAGTATTAAGGAGAAGGATAGTCTGGAAGGTGTTCTAAGTTTACGTTTTCAACTTAGGGAGGAGATGAGGAGAGATCATAAGGGGAAGATTAGATTAATTGGCCAGTGGGGTAGAGGAATAAAGAACGATAATCAGGAGATAAGTAGGAATGTTTGCCAGAAATTAGATGAGAAGGAGCAGCAGGTAGAGTTTATTGATAGAGCAGTAGAAGAGGAGAAGAAACCACAGTTAGAGGTGATGTTAGGTGAAATTGGAGTAGATGAACGGCAGGTAGAGGAAATTGTAGGTGAAATTAGAATAGAAGTTGAGGAAAGGCTGGAAATAGATGATGGTAGAATAGATGTGCAGCAATTAAGGGAATTGGTAGGTGATAGTAGCTTAGATGAGAATGACCAGCAGTTAAAGGAGATGTTACGTGAATGTAGAGTAGAGGATGAGGAAAGGCTGGAAGTAGGAAATAGTAGATTTGATGTGTGTAACCAGATGATCAGGGGTGGAAATCTGCAGGGAGATCCCAGTAGAATGGGAACACAGGAGGTGGAAGTAAGGAATTATAAGAGTAGAGATGATGATGATAATTGTTGTTTTAAGGGGCCTAACATCGAGGTTATCGGCCCCTAATGAAATGGAATGACGTGAAATGAAAGGATGTAGATAAAAACAACTCACTGCCATGGATGAAGCGAAAATGGTGTTTATAAAACAGACAGTGAGCCTCAAAAATTATGCCTTATTTGAATAAAAAGAATAAAAGGCGGATGGTATAAAAGGATAAAACAAATAAGGCATAGAGAACAATACAATACATAACACAATAAAAAACATAAAACAGATTTAACCACAATTAAAAGTCGTAACTACACCTTAAAACTTAAAAAAGTAACCACTCTCCCTCATGAACCGGATGACGAGGTCAGCTGACGGCTCGTCATCACGGAGAATAAGGGAGAGGGTATTAGGCAGTTTAAGAGTCCTGCGCAGATCGGCCAGATCCACACACTCCAAGAGAAGGTGTGCCACGGTTAGGTGGGCGCCGCAAGTACACACAGGAGGATCTTCTCTCTTTAGCAAGTGGGAGTGCGTAGCAATCCCATGGCCGATCCGGAGTCGACAGAGTACCACAGCTTCCTTCCGGAGAGATCGGAAGGAAGATTTCCACACCTTCGTTGTCTCCTTGATGCCTCTCAGTTTGTTGGGTGGAGGCGTGGCACGCCATGCCTCCTCCCAATGCGACAGGATCGTATGCCGCAACTGAGAGCGCACATCACTAGCAGGCACCTTATACGGTAGCAAGGTTAGTGCGACTGCCTCTCTCGCCGCCTGATCAGCAAGCTCGTTTCCCGCAATACCCATGTGGCTAGGAAGCCACACAAAGGTCACCCCGGTTCCAGCGTTACGCGAACTGACGAGCAGGTCGTGCACACGCTGGACCAACGGGTGCTCCGGGAAACACACATCGATCGCCTGCAGCGCACTCAGAGAGTCAGTACACAAAAGAAAGTGCTGGTGATCGTCTGATAACGTGTACCGCAGAGCCTCTAAGATGGCATAGAGCTCCGCAGTGTACACGCTACACGCCTCGGGAAGTGAAAAGAGAAACCGACGATCCTCAACCACAAATGCACAGCCTACTTTCTCGTTTACCCTCGAACCGTCCGTGAATACAAGCCCTGATCCCGGATACCGTGTCACCACGGACTGGAACAACCTCCGATGGACGGAGGAGTCCGTGTCCGACTTGGGGCCGGTGTGCAGATCCAGGATGATATCAGGGCGAGAGACCATCCACGGAGGGGCCTTGCTAGGTACTCGGACGATACAGGAGACAGAAGGAAATCGGAACTGACGGTATAAGTCATCCAAGCGAATCCCCGCCGGCCGAGTGGCTCGGGCGAGCACATCATACAGCCGGCGATTCGGATTGGAAAACAAACATGGATAGCTTGGATGAAGTGGCATCTGTCGAATAGTTGCAGCATAGGTCAGCAGTACTTGTTGGCGCCTCAGGTGTAAAGGAGGTACGCCAGCCTCGGCGAGCAAGCTGACGACTGGGCTTGTCCGAAAGGCACCCGTCGCCAGCCTCACACCGCCGTGGTGGACACTGTCCAGTTTAACAAGCACTGACTTACGGGCCGAACCATATGCTACACTGCCATAATCTAACCTAGATAAAATCAGTGACTTATAAAAGCGCAGGAGCACCACGCGGTCCGCCCCCCATGATGTGCCGCTAAGAAACCGCAACATGTTGAGTTTCTTAGCGCAGGCAGTTTTCAAACACCGCACGTGTGGTTCCCTCGTCAATTTCTGATCGAAAAGAAGCCCAAGGAACCGGTACGCAGCAACAACAGGCAAAGCTACATTGCCCAGATAAAGCTCAGGATCTGGATGGAGGGTGCGCTTTCGGCAGAAATGGACAACCGAGGACTTAGCGGTTGAGAATCGAAAGCCATGCTCCAGTGTCCAGCGTTCCACTCTCCGAATAGCTTGTTGTAGCTGTCGTTCAGCGACCGCCATATTTTGCGCACTATAATGTAGAGCAAAGTCGTCTACATATAGCGACGGTACCACTGCTGGACCTGCAGCAGCGACTATACCGTTTATGGCAATCGCAAATAATGTTACGCTAAGCACCGATCCCTGTGGGACTCCGTTTTCCTGTATATGATATTGCGAATATGTCCCCCCTATTCGGACACGGAACAGGCGAAGGGACAGAAAATTCGCAATAAAAACCGGCAAGTTACCTCGGAATTTCCATTGATGCAGGGTAGAGAGGATGCCGTAACGCCAAGTGGTGTCATAGGCCTTCTCGAGGTCAAAGAAAACAGTGACTAGGTGCTGTCTCCGGAGAAAAGCGTCCTGTATGGCAGTCTCCAGGCGTACCAGATGGTCGTTGGTACACCGTGACGCCCTGAAACCACACTGGTATTCAGACAGGAGTCCCCGTTTCTCCAGGACCCACACCAGGCACCGATTGACCATCCTCTCAAAGAGCTTGCACAAACCGTTTGTGAGACAAATAGGTCTGTAACTCCCTGACAATTTGGGATCCTTATCGGGCTTCAGGATAGGTATAATGATACCTTCCTGCCATTGCGCTGGAAACACACCTTCCAACCAGATACGATTAAACACCCTGAGCAAATAGCGAATGCTCTCATCGTTAAGGTGTTTAAGCATCTGGTTGTGAATATTATCCGGGCCAGGAGACGTGTCCCTGCAGAGCGCCAGCGCTCCGCGGAGTTCCCACTCCGTAAAGGGCACGTTGTACTCCTCCGAAGCGCGGGAAGCAAAACTAAGATGGAAACGTTCCGCTTCGCGCTTCAGGGCCACGAAGGCAGGGTCATAGTTATCGGAACCGGATATATCCGCAAAATACGAGGCGAGATGGTTTGCAACGCGATAAGGATCTGTAACCAGTTCATTAGCAATGGAAATTCCCGGTACAGTAGAAGATGTCTGAATTCCCGAAATGCGTCGCAGTTTAGTCCACACTTGAGAGGAGGGGGTATGTGCCGTAATAGAAGACACATACCGTTCCCAGGATTGTTTCTTACTCTGGCGAATAAGAATCCGTGCCTTGGCACGGAATTTCTTAAACGCCACCAAATTGGCCATGGTTGGACGCCGACGGTAGTGCTTATGAGCTCGACGACGGTCTCTTATTGCCGCTGCAATATCCTCTGTCCACCAAGGGACGAGTTTGCGACGAGGAGTCCCAGAAAAGGATGGAATGGACTCCTCGGCGGCAGCAAGAAGCACATCGGTGATGTGCTGTACCTCGTCATCGACGCTCCGGCAACCAAGATCAACGAAAACAGCTCGTTCTTGAAACGAGGGCCAATTTGCCCGCTTAAGAACCCAACGACTGGGGAACTCAACGGGCGTCTGGTTCAGAAGGGTAAGAACGATCGGGAAATGGTCACTGTCACAGAGGTCATCGTGTACATACCAGCCAAATAAGGGGACCAGCGCACGGCTACACACACTCAAGTCAATGTGTGAGTACGTGCCGTGCGCTAAGCTAAAATGTGTAGCTTCCCCTGTATTTAATAGACATAAATCCAACCCTTGAATTAAGCCTTCCACGTCCCTTCCTCTGGGGCAGGAAGATGGTGATCCCCATTGGGGGTGATGAGAGTTGAAATCACCCACGAGTAGGAAAGGGACTGGAAGTTGATCAACAAGATCTAAGACGTCATTAATATCAAGGGGTTGGTTCGGTGGAAGGTACACGTTACAAACAGTTGTCATAGCAGGCAAGGACACGCGAACTGCAATAGCTTCCAGAGGAGTGGCGAGTGGAAACTCCTCACTATAGCAGTCAGAGCGAACGAAGGTACAAACGCCCCCGGAAGCCCGGGCGGCGTCTTGTCGCTCTTTAGAGTATAGTCGGAAACCTCTCAGAACAGTCTCGTGATCAGGTCTGAGGTTTGTTTCCTGTAGGCAGACTATACTCGCCGCGTATTGGGCAATAAGCTGACGGAGCTCTGTCAAATGCCTGTCATAACTGTTACAATTCCACTGTAACAGTGCCATTGTGTGAACTTAGGGAATAAGTTGGAGCAGCAAGCTACTCCAACTTTGACTCTGGAGAATCTACAGTCACTACGTCGACTATAATCTCCATGTCCTCAGGCGAGTTCATGGAGTGAATCGACTCGGTAGATGATTTCCTGGACGCAGTTCGGCGGCGGGGGGATCTCCGTGGGGAGCGCGAAGATCTGGGGGCCGAAACGTCCCCAGACGCAGAAGCATCCGCAGGTGTTGGCGCGGATGGCTTCCCCTTTTTTGGAGAAAGGGAATGCGTAGTGCGGGGTCCCTTCTTACCCGCCCCCGGCTCTTTAAGGTATATAGACGGGTCAGGAGCCGAAGTCCTGACCCTGGTCGACGATGCCGCCTCCGCCGGCTTCGGCGCGGTTTTCGCCGACCGTTTGGATGGGGAGGAAGACTTCGACTTCCTCCCGAGTGGGGAGGAAGTCTTCAACTTCCTCCCCTGCTGTGCGGGCGGAGCAGCCTTCGCTCGCACAGCCTTCGTGCTGGCCGAAGGTGGAGTTGAAGTCACCTTCGGGCTTTCCGTTATAATGTTAGGAGCTGGTTTTGGAACAGGAAACTCAGTTGCAGGTTTCACAGCTGGAACAAAAGATGAGGTAGCCGGGACCAAATTTGGTATTATGGCTCTATAATCAATCGTTGGAGAAGGCGAAGTCGTGGTACGGTACTTCTTGCGGGCCTCCTGGTAGGTCAGACCATCCAGGGTTTTGATCTCCTGGATTTTCTTCTCACTCAGGAAGACAGGGCAGTTCCTGTCCCGAGGAGAATGAAATCCAGGGCAATTAGTGCACTGATAAGGTGTTGTGCACTCTTCCGCTTCGTGTGGTACCTTACCGCATGTTCCGCAGATTGCGGGGCTCGAGCATCGGGATAACATGTGCCCGAACTTCTGGCATTTATAACACCTCATTGGGGGAGGGATATAAGGCCGTACGTCACAACGGTAACTTGTAACCTTGACTTTCTCCGGGAGCACCGAAAGCTCAAAGGAAATAATGAAAGCACCAGTATCCACGATTTGACCATTGACCTTGCGCGTAATGCGCCGGACATCAGTCACGTGACGGTGCCGCATATCCTCCTTGAGCTCCTCGTCAGTGTTCAGAATCAGGTCCCAGTGGAAAATAACTCCTCGGACCAGATTCAGGGACGTGTGCTTTTCCACTTTGACGGGAATGTCGCCAAAGTGGTCACATTGCAAAAGTTGTTCAACTTGCTCTCCAGTCCTAGTCTTGAGCAACACGCTACCGTTCCTCATCTTTTGTACTTTCTCAAGCTCACCATAGACACCTTCTATGTGGCGAGAAAACAAAATACTCTTTACCAGCTTGAAATCACCCCCATCTGTTCTGGTAGCTACCAGAAACTTGGGGGTGTTAGTACCCAGATTTTCACGCACAGATTGTTCCCAGGGGGTTGATCCCCGTAGGGAATCAAATGTTAAAGACTTGGGTGTAGGACCACCCTGTTTGGGTGTACGTCCACCCTGGTTGGGGATTTTTCTTTTAGAACCCATGGCCAGATCATCCTCCCCGAATGTCACCGACATCCGATCACGGGCCGTCACAGTAGGCGCTACCCAGCCAGGGCAAGGCCCGCCTAGCTTGGAAGGCATTGCCCGGGGGTCCGATGTTTTACAATGCCGTATCGGCATGTACCCCTTGGCATATACTGGATTTTACAGCTCAGACATTCGGCTGTGCGGGGACCTGCGTAGTCAGGCGGATACTACTGAACGGGTACATGGCACACCCACCTGTCGGCGCGGCCAAGACCGGAACAGGCTTTTGAGCGTAGTCGCTAGCGTAAGTGGCCCATCCCCTAACAGCACGCACATATAGAAATTTTGGTTGCCAGACCCTGAAAGCAGTGACGGAAAGAAGTGCGATATAACCTAATGAGAGTTATACCGCACGGGTGTATGTCTTTTAGAGCTGACTGTCAAACCCTCGAAAGGGGACCGTTCCGAGAAGCCCTTTTAGTCGCCTTTTACGACTGGTAGGGAGTACCGTGGATGTATTCGCTTCCTCCCACCCACTGGGGGTCCAATTCACAAAACAACGCGGAGTCCTTAAAGTATAGCCAAGGTCGCCCCTTTTAGTCGCCTCTTACGACAGGCAGGGGATACCGTGGGTGTATTCTAAACCCCCCACCCACAGGGGGGAATATAAGAGTAGAAAAAAGGAAGGGTCCTTGTGCATAATTTTCTCGAAGATGAGGGGAAAATTATGTATGGTACATATAATGTACACTCATTACGGAAGTTTGTTGTTTAAAGGAAGTATAGGTACATCTATGCCTGGCATTTAGAGATAGGTATTTTGAATGCAGAGTTTATGATTTAGTTAATTATATTCATGTATATTCTTATGTGTGTAAGAAGTGTGTATGTGATGGACGTATATTTGGAATTAAATGTGTAGGGGGCGTGTTACGCGACTTCGTTATTATTATGATTCATGTTTTGAGGCATATTATGTCTATCTTGTGATCTATCTTAGGATATATATTTGCACAGGGTACATTTGTTGGTTTGCTGAAATGTACATATCTTTTGGTGAGAATGTTATTTAATTTTCTTTCTTATCTTTAGTCAATCCATTAATTCTGTTTTTTAAATATCTTTTGACCATAATTTACCTTAGTTTTTGCATCTGTTAATATGATTTCTAAGTTTTCGTATTCATGAAGTCTAAATATGGTAATTATATGGAGATATGAAGACTGGTTATGATAGACCCTACATAATGATGCAGTAACCACAGTAACTCGTGCAGTTTTAGTTAATGGAATATACTTGAATGGCAACTGGACAAAGTAAAACAACTCGAGAGACACAAGATCTGAGCAGTTTCATACGTCATGCAATGATGTGACAAATATGGATATGGTGCATACAACAGATAGCTATATGTATGGTAACTTCCTTGACTACCAAGCAATTCAGCTGACTACCAGGGAGATAAATTCCTCATGTTGATTCTCTTGCCACGAGGTTCTGGAGATAGCAGAGAACTGGATGAACTCTCTCAGACTGTGAACCTCACTGCTGTTCAAAATGGACTGAGGCGAACAAAAGTTGATGTGACTCTCCCCAAGTTCAAGATGTAACAGACTATTCACATGAATGAAGATATGCAAAAGATGAATATGCTGCCAAGGATCTTCACAGCACCCTTGTCGACAAAAATGGAAAAATCCTGGTGAAGGGTCTTCATGAAGATGTTGCTCCAATTATTGAAGATGTAAATGGTTTTTGACTTGGTATCTAACGTACTTATGGATATTTGGGTTAAATGTGTATCAGAAATCCCTCCAAAATGACTTTGTTGTCAAGATTTCTGGGGGAGAATGTGACATTTTTATCATAGTAGCGCTTCGGTGGTGAGATCATGAACTATGCATATTTGAGTGCTAATCTGTGGAATCCATGGAGGAGGATCTAGCGGTAGAGGAAGTGGCTTATCTTAGAAAAGGGAAGAAGATGATATATATGAACACTGGATGTGAGAGGATATTAAAAAAATCATTATTGTAGGTTTGGAGATTACGATAGGTGTATGTGCTTGTATAAGTGAACTGGAAGATTTTGTTACACTAAATGAACGTGTCTGGATTGTTTATCATTGCTGGTCCCGTAATGCTTCTAGTAGAGAAGATTGCTTTTAATAAAGAAAGATTTTAGAAATCATATCCTTTTACTGGAGCAAAACAAATATATTATATATGATATTCATATTTCTCCTCAAACCGTAAGTAACATCCCTGTAATTGACTGTATATTGCAGTAGATATCTAAACTTGCTTTCCTCACTGATGGTATCTTGGTTGGTATTCAGAAATACCCAACCCCTTGAGATTATAGAGGACTTGTGTTTCTATTTCATTGAACAAGAGATTGATTACTCATAGATTTAATTTGTATATGAGATGGCGCCCACCCGGATTTTTCTTCTTATCCATAAAACTTTTTCAGGTGTTACTTTAATGGTGGGATTGGTTGTTGGTTCTTATATTTACCCTTTCAGTAATAATTTTAACATTCCTTTTATTAACAACAACTTAGGGGAACCATTAGTAAAAAACATTACAGTGGGAGCAAAAAGTGGAAGCAAAGAAAAGTGGGGGCAAATATCAAAGAAAAAAGTGGAAGCGAATATGAGAGCACAATTAATAAACTTAGTTATAACCTAACCGAACTTAAACTAACTTCACCTAACCTAACCTAACTTCACCTAACCTGACTTAACTTAACCTAACCTAAGTTCAGCTAACCTAACCTAACCTAACTTGAAAGTGGGAGCAAATGTGGTAGCAAAATGTGTGAGCAAATGTGTGAGCCAAAAAAAAAAAATTGGGCGTAAATGTGGAAAGCAAAAAAAAAAAGTGGGAGCAAATGTGAAAGCAAAAAGTGGCAGCAATTGTGGGAGCACAAATAATAAACATAGTTATAACCTAACCTAACCTAACCTAACTTCACATAACCTAACCTAACTACAACTAACCTAACCTAACTTAACCTAACTTCACCTAACCTAACCTAACCTAACTTGAAAGTGGGAGCAAATGTGGAAGCAAAAAAGTGGGAGCAAAAAGTGGGAGCAAAAAAAAAACGTGTAAGCAAAAAAGGTGGGAGCAAAAAGTGGGAGCAAATGTGTGAGAAAAACGTGGGAGAAAAGAAAATGGGATAGTGTGAGCAAAATGTTGGAGCAAAAAAAGTGAGCGCAAAAAGTGGGAGCAAATGTGTGAGCAAAATGTGGGAGCAAAAAAAGTGAGAGCAAAAAGTGGGAGCAAATATGAGAACAAATAGAGGGAGCAAATAGTGGGAGCAACCATGACTGGTTGTTGAGACTTTCATATCAACCAATGCACATGAATTAAATTTTATTAGAGTAATCTGGGTAATAATAATAATACTAATAATAAAAGTTTAAAAAATTGAAGTGTATAGATATTTTTCAAGGTGGAATTTCCAAAGTACTGTCAAGAATAATAATTACATGAAACAGATTCAGAGAATTCTAGGGTAATTTAAGTTTAATCATTAATAATAATAATAATATCGTATGGCCTCGGGTGCCTGGTGCAAGCTTTGTTAATTGACACCCAGAGGGTAGCTTGCATGTCGAATTTCGTCGTTTCTTTGAACGCTATGAAAGTCAAGGAGGTTAGATATCTAAACGCCTTGACACTACAGCGCTTTCAAGTAGAGAATGGAGGAACTTTGTGTTGGCGGAAAATCCCGAGATTAATTTTGCCATTGAACACGGCCTACTGAGTTCAAATGGGTTCTTTAACATGCCAACAACGTATGACATGAGTATCGTGATTTTTGTCGCCTTCAAAAATCACTTACCATGGCCAGGGTCGAACCTGCATTCTTGGGGTTGGTAGTCCGACACTATAACCATTGGGTAGGAGTGAGATAGAGCTAGCTAACTTAACCTCAGCTCACCTAATTTAACCTAACTTCACCTAAACTAATGTTATGAAAGTTGTGATTTGCTTTGAGACTGGCTATGACGTCACAGATGAATGGCGGTGGGAGGCTGGCAAAAAAGGAAAATATTTTTCTTTAATATAAAGTTATATAAGGAGACCATCGCAAATGGTCTCTAAAGGGATCATCCCCTTCTTCCCAGTGTGAAAGTTCAATACGACAAAACACACAGAGCACAACATCTCGGTTCAAGTAATAGAAACCAGCTCCGGCAAGTTTATGTGCCGACAAAAAGCCTACAGAACCGGATTCAAATGTTAACCAACGATGGTGTTCTGATTTTAAATTTAACCCACGTGGTAAACCGACTTGCTCACTTGTTGTATTTGGTACTAACGGCATGTGTTATAATAAAACTTTTTTTATTGCAAGTTATTAACGTTGCACAAGAGCACAGAGTATTTTAAAGCACAATGTATGCTTCTTCACTATCTGTTCACCGACAGTAGTGGCTGCGCGGGCTATAGCGCAGCGTTAGGTCAAGGGGCCAAGCTCTCTGCTGACTCGGTAGACGCGTGGGTTCGAGCCCCACCGTCGGCTATCCTTATAATGGTTTTCCGTGGTTTCCCATTTTCAACACCAGGCAAATGCTGAGACAGTACCTTCTGACAGGCCACGGCCGCTTCCTTCCACATCCTTGCCCAGTTCCATTAATCTTCATCCATTCCATCTCTCATCCCGACGCGCAGGTCGCCCACGGGCGTCGACTAGAAAGACCTGCACTCGTCCTCTCAGGAGGCTACAAGACAAAAAAAAACTTTCTGTTCACTACGTTAATGGCGCATGACCACACCTAAAAACAAACAAAATAACCCATCATTCAATCAATCAATCAATCAATACTTGTAAATAAAACTTTAACGTTAATTGACATAAAATGAAAAAAAAAACACAATCAAAAATATTTAATAATAAACTGTATGTCGGCACTAACAGTAACCCATGAACTTATTTTCTTTTTTATAAAGCTGCAGTCCTTTACACTCCCCTTTAACCAATATATAAACAAAAATGAATGTCATGTCAGTTTGTTCAGATTATCATGTTCAAACCTGTTGATATTCGTTGAGTCCATAGGGAACCACCCATAAATTAAATTTTTGTTTTTAGAAAATCCAATATGGCCTTGTACTTTTCCCGGTCAACAACCAATATGGTGTTGTACCGATTGCCAATACGTAGCCATTAATCAAGAAAGCAATCATTGTCCCAGTCATGTACAGGTAATGAATTTTTTGTCTAGGAGTTTTCAGTAGTGGTTAAATGGAATAGCATTTTATGTTAGGCTTACCTTAGTTTTAAATAGTTCACTCTTTGGCAATGGTTGCACTCTAGTGCGTCTCGGGTTTTCAGCGACTGCTACGGTGGTAAGGATTTTCTTTCCAAGTTTCTAAAAATAAAATAAACCGCTATAAATACCTAAATTCAGGTTAATACATGCATTTCATAAAATAAAATAAAAAATATCAAACCAAAATGAAACAATTTAGTTTAAAAAATCTCACCTTGACTTGTACTGGCTTCTTGCTGTTTCTTTCTAGTGGGCTCAAAAGTGCAATGGTTTCTTCTCTCTCAGACATGTAAGGTATGCCGGTACTTAACGAAAACAAACCGATTTTTCTTTCTCAGCTCTACTGTATACGTCCGTTTGCTAAAGCAGTAAGTGTATGACTAACACAATCGTTATCAGTCTGCTTAGCTACAGAGAGAGTCTGCATTTTCTCAACGTTTTGATCTTGAATGGTTCTCTGTCTCTCTCTCGCGCACGTGTTCCCACGCCTTGTCACATTCCTTGAGCTTAAGATGCATGTACCTTATACTAGTTTCATAATTTTAATAAAGAACCAAAATGGCTGCCTCTTATACATCTCTAGTACGGCTGTCTAGGAACCAACATGGCGGTCTCTGCTTAAACGTCACACCTGCTAGCCACCACGAGGCAAGTAACCTGACACTGCACTTCCTGCCTGCGTGCACATTCCTGCCTTATCAGCAGCAGCAACAGCTCTCTCAGGGCCTCTGGCTAGGTACAGTATTCAGTCTCCAGCGAGCAGGACTATGTGTGTTAGCAATCAAGACGTGTGTGTTAAACATTTTACTGTAATAATAATAATAATCATTAGCAAGCGGCCATCCTCAATACATGACCATGTTAACCACATACTTTCACCACATCCAAGAATCACTTGGTCATATACTACAACCGTCTGCTGTGTCAGAGAGCGGTCTCGCTCATCACCGTTGACTAAAACGTTAAAGATCCCTTTCAGGGTAAAAAACATCTAGCACACATTTTCAAATATTTGCCTCCATCCGTCATAGGAAATATTACAAAACCAACCGTAATAAGCTGCCCCGCCATCCCGTCAAAATAGCAATTCATTTCTTCCGGGCACGGTCACCATGGTCGGCAACAGGCTTGTTCAAACAACACGCCCAGCGGAATCGTTTCTCTGTCAACCACCACTTTTCATTTACAATTTAAAATTATTTCAAATAATAATATTTTGTTTTGTTTCATCGTTAGGGGCCCCTTTGTCAACAATTATTATCCTTTGTTATGTTACTCATTAGCGTTTACTAACATGTTTAAAGATCTTCTTTGAGGGATTTCGAAATATTCGTCATAGGAAATATCTGAAAAAAGCGACCCCTCGTCCCATCGTTTTTCTCCCCCTCGAAATAGCCATTTCCTGTATTCACCATGGCTAGTGATAGCCTCGTTGTAACACATGCCCAGCGCTACCGGCTCTCTGCCTACAAACACTCTTTATTTTAAAAATTGTAAAAAGTTTTAAAATGCATAGTTTTTGTCCTAGAGACTTAAAATGTATTGTGGAGGTAGAGGGGGTAGGGACCTTTCATTTATGTCAAAAAATTGTTTTTGTAGAATTCCTAGTTTCCAAAATATAAGAATTTCAAAATTGGACTGTTTAAAAAATACCTAAAAATAAAAAAGTTTTATAAAAAAATAAAGGTCATAGAGATCATTCGTTTGAACCATGGCACAACGTTCTATCAAGTTTGGTTTTCAAACTATCACCTACTTTCAAAAACAATATTTTTTTTGTTTTTTGAAAAATAGTGCAAGTCATTCAGAGCAAAGCGCCCGTCAGTTCGAGTCCAACGACACCTGATTTGTTAAAATCTGACCATGCGTTCGCGAATTATCGCCAATCTTCGCGAGAAAGTAGGCTATCATTTCTTTTTTGTCCTACACACTTGAAACTAGCTTTCCGCCTAGAGGGCATAGGTACCTTTCATTAACGTCAAACAAACCTTTTTTTTCTTCCAAAATTCACCGTTTCCAAAATAGCGCCAATGTCAAAAACAAAAATTTTCAAAAAAAATAAGTACCAACCCACATTCTTAGCAAAGAGGACGTCACCCCAACGCCAACAATACCTCGTTCGTTAAAATCCGACCATGCGTTCGGGAGATATCGCCAATGTTTATATGAAAGTAGGGGAGGGAGCAGAACCCCCCGTACCCCGATACTACAAGTTTTTATCCTAAGGAATTGAAATTTATTTTTGGGGTAGAGGGGGTAGGGACCTTTCTTTTATGTCAAACAAACGTTTTTGTAAAATTCCTAGTTTCCAAAATATAAAAATTCAAAATTGGACTGTTTTCAAAAACACATAAAAATAAAAAAGTTTTATTATAAAAATAAAGGTCATAAAGACCATCCGTTTGAACCTTGGCACAACGTTCTATCATGTTTGGTTTTGAAACTATCTCCTACTTCCAAAAACAAAAATTTTCAAATTAAAAATGTATATATAACGAGTGGTCCATTGCAAAGCGCTCGTCAGCTCGAGTCAAACGATATGTCGCATGCCAAAATCGGACCATGAGCTCGCGAGAAATCCACTAATTTAACATGGACACCCCGCGACGCCAAGCGTCGAGTGCAATAGAATTCCTAGCTCTCCCCTACTGTTACTTTTTTGTCGTACTGGTTTGAAATTTATTTTGGTGGTAGAGGGCGTCAGGGTCATTCATTTAAGTCAAATAAACATTTTTGTAGAATTCATAGTTTTCGAAATATAGGAATTTCAAAATTGGACTGTTTTCAAAAAAACATAAAAAATAAAAAAAATCATTATAAAAAATAAATATCTTAGAGACCGTTCGATTAAGCCATTGAACAACCTTCTATCATGTTTGGTTTTCAAACTATCACCCACTTTCGAAAACTTTTTTGTAATATAACGAGTGGTCCATAGCAAAGGAGGCGTCACTTCAAGTCCTACGACACCTCATTCGTGAAACTCCGACCATGGGTTCGCGAGAAAAGTCTATTTAAATGTTTCAACTTTGCGCGGCGGCAGTGTTTGTTTGTTGTGCACTGCGGCGTCAAGAGAAGCAGAACCCCCCCCCCCCCTGCCCCCTAGTGGCAAGTTTTATATACTGGGGTAGATTATTGTATAATTTAACTCCTGTGTGTTAAGTCCTTTTTTGATATATGCTTGTGTGTGTGTGAAATATGAATGTTTTGATTTTGTCTTGTGTCATGCCTATGAACATCATTGTTTGTTTTAAGAAAAACATCTTTATTTATTTATTTATTAAATTCTTTAAAAAAAAAAACATAATACTTTCAAAGATATATACGCAGGGCAATGTGAGAATGTTTAAATCTTTAAACAGAGGTCTACATGATTCTCTAGTGTTTACATTTGCCATAATTCTAATCGCCCTCTTTTGTATCCTAAACGTGCTTAGTACATCTGGTGACATAATCCAAAATATGACCCCATATCTTAAGTATGAATGAAAATAAGCAAAATAAGTATTTCTTAATGTGTGCATGCTAGTGCAGGTTTTCAATATACGTAACGCAATGCACATCGAGTTCAGTTTAGTATTCCGACATTGTATATGTTTATTCCATTTCAAGTCATGTTGTATCCATAGTCCTAAAACCTTTGTTTCTGATTTATTTTCTATTTGATGACCATTTAATGTTATATTGGGCTTCGCAGGTTCCTATTCTGTATAGTGTGGAAATTTAGAGATACTGTTTTTTTTTATAGTTTATTATGAGGCGATTATCTTGTGACCATTTGGTTAACTCTTCTGTAACGGAGTCAGCAGACTACTGTAAGACCTGTTTAGTTTAGAGTAGAGGGGCCAAAACCGATCCCTGGGGTACTCCAAATTTAATAACTCCCTCATTGGACAATGTTTCATTAAGTAATTTGGTTCCATCATCCTTGTGTCTCAAGCTTACTATTTGTTTACGCCTTGTTAAGTAAGACTCTATCCATTTATTAACTAGACCTCTAATACCATATTGATTTAGTTTTGTAAGGAGGATTTTATGGTCAACAACATCAAATGCTTTCAATAAATCCAAGAATAGGCCAGTTACATGTTCCTTATTGTCAATTAATTTCAGTATACTATTATTACATTCATAAATTGCTTTCTGTGTAGATTTTTCCGTTCTGAATCCATGTTGTGAGTTTGATAGTATTTAATTTTTTTCTATAAAACTTATCAGTCTCTTATACATGATTTTTTTTCACAATTTTGGCAATACCAGTTGGTAAGGTAATAGGACGATAGTTATCTAATTCATATTTTGAACCGTTTTTGTGCACTGTAATTACTTTTGATAACTTCAAAATATCCGGGTAAGTTCCTGAGAGAATTGAACTGTTTATTAAGTGCGTAAGTGGTTTTATTATATTTTCTGCACATTTCTTTAAAATTGCATCAGGGATGCCATCAATGCCAGCAAAGAATTTATTTTTTAGCTCTTTTATAACTACTCTTACCTCTTCACTTGCGACATGATTTATAAATAAAGAATCACTACGTATATATATTTTATTAGAATTTAGTGTATTTGCCTGTGATTTATTTAATAATTTTTGTGGAATTTCCAGAAAATAGTCATTAAAAGTTTTTGCTCTTTCCTCTGGATTATTAATCGATTTATTATTCCTGGTCAGTGTAATGTCCCTTTGTATTTTAGCAGATTTTCCAGTTTCTTTCTTTCTTTCTTTCTTTCTTTCTTTCTTTATCACGGACCACATAGCCCTGATTTTATTAGATGATTGGGAAATTAAATTATCATTATGCATTTTCTTTGCTAGTCTTATTACCTTATTTAATATGCTAGTGTATTTTTGTAATATAAATTGAATTCAGGTGTTGTGTGGTATTGTGTATATAATTTGTGTATAAATTTCTTTCTTTGACATGAATTTATAACCCCTGTTGTTATCCAATTGCTAGTTTTGTTATTTTGAATAGTTATTTGTTTAAAGGGGAATGCTGTTTCAAAACAGTGTTTTAGGGTACTTTTAAATGTATTAAATTTATCATTTACATTTTCTAGTTTATAAATTTCTGACCATGTTTCCTTATTTAATAAGTCATTGAAATATGTAACATTTGTTTCAGTGAATGACCTGCACTTTGATTTTATTCATTTATCGTTATTATTGATTGTTTCGGGTACTTCAAAACTCAGTATTTGTCCATGGTGGTCACTAAAACCCGGACAATAGACTTCTAGTGAATTGTGATATTTATCTGTATTTATAAAAATTTGATCACGAGTGGTTTTACTAAATTTTGTTATTCTTGTTGGGGTATTTACTGTAGGTTTCAGTCCATAGGAAATTAGTAACTGTGCTACTAATTCACAATTTCAAACACATTTTAAGAAATCCACAGTTACATCCCCACAAATTATTATATCGAAATTTATTTTGCTCATGTTATTGAGTAACAATTCTAATTTATCTATAAATAAACGAAACTTCCTTGACGAAGAACGGTATATACATACAATTATTAATTTAAACTGCTGTATTTTCACGGCAGAGAATTCAAAATCCTGTTATAATTAGATAATCATAAGCTGTTAACTGTTCATGATCTAAATTATTTCTTAAGAAGATACAAGTACCACCATGGCTAATATTAGATCTAGAGTATTTACTAGCTAGTATAATCCCTGGGAATTGAATTAATTCGAGTTATTCCTCTTTCAGCCAATGTTCTGAAATACAGAGTGCTGAGATGTTTTTAAGTTCATTTTTAAGCATTAGATTTATGTAATCAATTTTATTATAGAGAGACTGAATATTCTGGTGGTAAATTTTAAATTTGTTACTTTTGCAAGCTTGTGTTGGTGATTTATTTACATTATTATTATTATCATAATTGTTGTTATTATTGTTGCTAGACAAATCCGAAATACCATCGTTGCACTCAGTTGAATTTGACATCAAAAGATATTCATCTGAATGCCAAACCTCACCTTTGGCTTCTTTTACCAGTTTCCCTGCTTCCACTCTAATTATATCACTGTTGAACTATTCTTGCCATTTGAATTTACAATTTTGCAGATTTCATCACTAAGATACTCTTTTCCTAACCTATTTAAGTGTAGGCCATGCCGAGTGTGGAACTTCCTGTCTAATTTACTTACATCTATAATTTGGACATTTGGAAAACTCTTACAAATTTTATGAATTTTTCCATTTGTACATTTACACATGATTTGGGAATTAAGTCATATCTCTGCGGAATGTTTACAAAATGACATTTGTGTTATGCATGGATGGCAATGCACCCTTTAAATATTTGATTACCTTTTAACTCTCGTTTCTATAGACGTTGTTTGCTCCAGCGAAGATAACTGCGTAGTCCTTTGAAGTTAGGGACGCACACTCTCCTACCATCCCGTTTGTGACCGCTGAAATTGGAGCTCCTGGTTTTACTCCAATTCGCTTGCTGCTACATCTCGCCCGTGATTATCCGAAAATATCCGCATCTTCCTGGTTTCTCTCTTTATCACATTCTTCTTTTCTTCTTGAAGAAAGTCATCATTTTCTTCGACGAGTGCTCCAAATGAATTTGTGACGGGAATTTCAGTTACATGTACTCCATTTTTAGGCCTTGGCTTACCGGTATTCAATCTTACACTACCAGCAACCACTGTCGACCAAGTTTCCATGCTTTCTTCTCTGTTTCCTTTTAATTTATTCAACTCTTCCAATAACTTAGCAATATCTTTCTTTAGCAGCTTTATAATTTCATCTTTTGAGGACAGTTCGTTTCTCAGGTTATGCCATTCTCATGACGGTACCGGTAGGCCTACATTACGACAATTGGTTTCACTTTTCTCCTCACTCAATTTTACCTGAGATCTTGTGATGATTTTATTTGCATTTTTTACTTTTATTTTGCACGACGAGCATAAATCCGTAACGGTTACACTACCTTACGAGACACGAACACTGTTTACTGACGACATACTAGACATCTAAGTTAGCCTAGATGTTTTCACCAAATTACACTAAATTAATTTTAATTATTATTACCTAAATGAATTAATCAAATTACCTACCAATAAAGAAGAATGTGAAATACATATACCTTCCAATCGGGTGAAATCTCGTAAAAGCACCACTGCTCTACTTGGTTCAAACAGTGATTGAAGAAGTCACCGAATCTTTGGATACACGATCCCACACGTTAGTTTAAGTGTATTAAATTATCAATAAGAATTTCTAAATACTATCAATATTCCGTATTTCACTTGACCGAAGGAAAGTAACTTTATAGATTTTAAACCTCTGTTATAATATTTTACCCCTTTTATCAAATATTTACACTAGCTGCTATTTCACTACACTTTCACTTTGACGCCATCTTGAAATGTTTTGACTGCCCCTAACTGTTGGGTGATAAATGTAACTGTTTACCTTTGCCTAAGCTATGTTGTTTTAATGGGCGCCAAGACCTCAACGCAATGCTGAAATCTAAATTTGTATTTAACAACAAATATAATAGGAGACTATCAGAATGGTTTCCGTAAAAACAGATCAACAACAGACAATATATTTTGTATTAAGACAATCAATGAAGAAGTTTGGGAATATAACAAAAACGTCCATTACCTATTTATTGACTTCCAAAAGGCCTATGACTCAGTCCACAGAGAAACGGTGTGGGAAATTATGGCAGAGTACGGAATCCCACAGAAACTTATCAGCCTGGTCAAAATGTGTATGGAGGAGACAGTGAGCAAAGTGACACACTGTGGATCCGTATCAGACGGTTTTGAAAACAGAACAGGACTAAAACAAGGTGATGCGCTCTCCCCACTTCTCTTCAACATCGTTCTGGAAAAAGTAATTCGGGAAACCAAAGAAGCTGCAACTGGAGACCTAGCAGATAACAAACACAACATCCTGGCATATGCAGATGACATTGTATTAATAGGAAATAATGGAGGAGAAATTGAAGCTTTATTCAGGAAATTAAATGAAACTGCTGCAAAAATAGGTCTAAAGATTAATGAAGAGAAGACAGAATACATGATCATACAGAGAGAAAACATGACTACAGACCAACGCAACAACCTTCATATAGGCAATTTTACCTTTAAGAACACGCCAAACTTCAAATACCTTGGGGTAAATATAAATGACTGCAATAGAAGACAAGTTGAACACCAAATTAGATTGCGGAATGCAAACAAAGTTTACTTTTCCCTGCATAAATTACTTTCCTCCAAACTTTTGACCAGGAAAACAAAACTAAAACTATACAACACGATCATCAGGCCGGTACTGCTATACGGAGCCGAAACATGGAGTGTGACCAAAAGGGAGGAACGCCAACTTACAGTCTTCGAAAACAAGATATATATAAAAATTTTCGGCCCCATCTTTGACCAGGAAACACAAAGATGGGTTCTCAGATCAAATCATGAGCTGTACAAGTTGGCCAATCAACCCAGAGTAGTGGACGTCATGAAAGCGAAACGGCTGCAATGGGCGGGGCATGTTATCAGAATGGACGCTGCCAGAATAGTTCGCCAGGTGTATGAGAAGAAGATCGAAGGCTCGAGACCCCCTGGAAGACCTAGGAGTAGATGGCAAGATGAGGTGACCGCTGACTGCAGACAAATGGGTATTACTGTATGGGAGAATACTGCGCTGGATAGGAGGAAATGGAGGCAGATAGTGAGAGCGGCACGGGATCGTCACGTCCCAGAAAAGCCAACGGAGTGAGTGAGTGAGTGAGCTCTGGTAGAACACCTTCAAGAATCTATTCACTCAGATCGTGGTATGATTTGATCATTAACCCAACAAACAATTGTATCAGGAGAAGGAATTGGTCTATATCTAATGCTACCTACTGAAAGCAAGGATTGCATTGTAAAAGAAATGAATTTATTATATAAAACAAGTATAGCAAAATTAATAATAATAATAAGTATAAAATTTAAATTGGAGCGTTGTGATGTGAATATTACCGATAGAAAATTACGTGAAAACGGAGTCTGATAAATTATTGATTTTACTCTTATTCCCAAGCTATGAAGTTACTGAAATATGAAATATAAAACAAAGAGAAACGAGAGATTGCGTATTTCGGCGTCATTCGCCCTTACCACTGGAAATGGCCGAAGCCTTTCCCTCGTACTGGATGATGCTGTGAGCTTCCCACAGTCTCCTGGACGTCTCCATCTCCGTCGATATTTGATGATATTCTGGTAGATTAGATAATTCTATGGTCCGTACATCGGACCCAAACACTCGTACAACCACACTGGTTAGGTTTTACAAAAGTTAGTCCTCCACTCCACGGAACATTGGAGCGACTCCCGCGTACAACCGTACTCGTTAACTTCTATACAGATAGTCCCCCACTCCACGGAACATCGGAGCGACCCCCGTTGAACCATACTCGGCAAGTTCTACACAGATTGTCCTCGTTCCACGGCGCGCCGAACGATATATGCAGCCGCCGCATCCCCACTCTTCAGCCGACTTCTAGCTTACGTGGTCTCCACTGATTGGCTGCACCCCACGCGCTATATTCCCCTCCTCTGGCTCATTACACTCGGCGGGAGGGTTCCGTTCCAACTATCCGCCTTTTCTTGACGCTGCAACCCCGCTTGCGTAATACTTCCCGACAAGATTAAGCGTGTACTTGAATTCCCAGTGAGTCACGTCTCTCGATATACCCTAACTGACGAAACTCCGTTAAATTCCGTAATCACATAACTTTCTATATTGTCGTTCGTAATAATTTGCTTGATAGCGTTTTCTAAGACTTAGAAAACCTATCTGTATGCTTATAATTTTTATAAAAGGCTCCGAAAATATCTTAATAATAATTATAATAAATTAATAATAATAATAAATTAACATGAAAAATTCTCTTGGCTGAACAATTTGCCGCGTAAATAAATATAGAATGGCTTCCTACTGACTTATGCCAGTTGCATAAAAACCCCTCGAAAGACACGTTACAATCTTGCTGCAGCATATCGTCAAGGCCAAATTCCGGTGGTGACGAGTGTAAAATACTTAGGAATTTAAATTGATAGGAAAATGCAAGGGGAGAGACATACACAATACCTTAAGAGTCACCTTGCCAGCAGAATCAATGTTCTCAAATCACTCACTCGGCGCAATTGGGGAGCAGACCAGGAATTAATTTTAATAGTATACCGTAACATCATTCGTTCTGTGCTGGATTACAATTCCTTTTATTTTGATTTAATGTCAAGTACTAGGCTCCTACGTTTAGATCGAATACAGTTTACTGCTTTGCGTATCATATTAGGCGCGCTTATATCAACTCCCACAGGAGCCCTTTTAGTTGAAACAGGAGAAATGTCGTTACATTATCGGCGTAGATACCTTGCGTGTATGTACCTGCTGCGTAAAATGATGATAGCAGTATCACCTATCGTTCCTAAATTACAATTATTGGAGGAATATTATACTCGTCGATTATTGCCCACAGCTTCTGTTCCGGATTTGCTGACCGCATATTCCATTCTTAAACAGTACCGCCATAATATATTAAAAGTTATTCGTTTGCATATATATATATACTAGCAGGTACCCGCGGCTTCGCCTGCGATCAAGACAATGGGGACGATGCATTATTGCTGATAATTGGTCTATTCTATTACAGCAATCGCGGCTATAGGTGTGTCCATTCTAATTCTGAATATTCTGATGCATACAGTATATTGATATGATCAGCAAAGTGGGAATTTTATCGAGTTGTGAACGTCTGCAGGGTTCGTTGTTACATTATGTTAACACATCTTAAAATTACGTTCATGGTTTTGCCATCTTCTGCTGAGACATAACGATTTTGTTGTCCGGATGCTCGCGAGCACGCCACATACAGTTGGCCATGGGAAACATTGTTTTGTCTAAATGTACACGTGCTACTGTTAAGTGTGTGTCATTGCGCTTTGTTAAAGAAATTGCGAATATTGTTTGAAGAGGGAACTGCACTCTTGCACAATGGAATGGCAAATCTATCGGAATATGGGGAATTAAATGTATTCTTACTTAAGCTATTCTGGATGTAATTTGGCCATACTAATTGATGATTTGAACGTAAACATATCCCTATTAATAGACCTATAGTTAAATATCGCTCACCTTGGCCGCTGATGTACATTATGCAGTCTCTTCCAGTGTTACATCCCAGGTATTGAAATTCTCCAACGACCCTTTTGCCCCACATGCCTCTCTAAGTAATTAAAATTCCTGATTGTTGTGGTTTGAGTCTTCAGTTTTTTAACTAGTTTGATGCAGCCTTCCATGTATCCCTCTCCTGAGCTAATCGTTTCATTTCTACATAGCTACCACACCCTACATCCGAGGCAATCTGTTTAACCCTGGTTTACCCCTACAGTTCTAGTCTGCGACCCTCCCATCCATAGTAAGCTTGCTATTCCTGGGTGTCATAATATGTGTCCTACCCTCCTATCTCTTCTCATCATTAGCAGTCGCCAGAAACATCTCTCCTCTCCCACTCGTCTTAATACTTCTTCATTTGTTACCCTAACTACCCATCTGATCATCATTCTCCCTTATCACCACATTTCAAAAGCTTCAATTCTCCTCTTTTCTGCTGCACCATTAGTCCATTAGTACAACTCAGCAACTTTTCTAGGTTTAAGCCGTGCCTTGTGCGGGGATTCAATAGCCGTGAAAGACAAAACAACAACTTTATTGAAATAAGTTTGCCCAATTCCTCAGTAAGAGTAATTAAGAAACAATAATAATTAACGTGACAGCCGGTAGAATACGACACATTCGACTGTGAATCAACGTTGCAGATCATGGTTAAAAACGAAAAAAAAAAAACAAATCAAAATTGGCAAACAAAAATATTCAGTTAAGAAAAAACAATTTTATAAAGAAAATGAAAGCATACCGTGCAAAATAGAAAGTATCTTAACATTGTAAATTCGAGTAAACTTCTGAAAGCTCGCTTACAACAACCAGCCGAAAGAGTATAAAATTAGACTCAAAATCACGATCGTATCCGAGCCCCAAAAGCAACCTCTATATAAAAATATCTCATTTTACGCGTATCAATGCGAGGAGCAACGTTCGTGGTTAGAGGTGGGAACCGAACCCAGCGTTTTAAGGCCCAAAAACGAACGGTTTTCGAGATATTGCCAGAAAACTATCCCCGGTCTGCGAAATTTCAGCGGTTGCCATAGTAACGTTGATCTGTTTCTCAGAGGGAACACAGTTATTGGGAATATCTCCGAAACCGTTCATTTTAGGAACTTAAAAAGTGTGTTTCGGGGTCCCTACAGGACCTCCGAGTATTGTTTCTCGTATGTGGCGGCTTAAAATGAGCTAAATCCGAACATTTTACCGACTGTCCTTGCTCAGTGCCAAAGGGACGAAAAAAGTCACTTACAAATTGAATTTTCAAAACCCGTTTCTTATTGGGCCTCTACATACTCGGATCAACCAACATGCAAAATTTCAGCTTTCTAGGTCAAGTGGTTTGAGCCCTGCGTCGATGAGTCAATTTTGGATTGTCAATGCCAAAGGGCCGATAAAAGTCACTTACAAATGGAATTTTCAAAAACCGTTTCTTAGTGAGCCTCTACATACTCAGATCAACCAACATGCAAAATTTCAGCTTCCTAGGTCTAGTGGTTTGAGCCCTGCGGTGATGAGTCAGTTTTGGATTATATATAAGAGATGAGACTTTCCGAGTCGATTTGATCGTAGAAATATGGATTATAGCTCTTTTTGCGCGTATCAATGTGAGGAGCAATGTTCATGGTTTCCCACTTCGAACCGAACCCAGCGTTTTAAGGCCCTAAAACGAACGGTTTTCGAGATATTGCCAGAAAACTATCCCCGGTCTGCGAAATTTCAGCGGTTGCCATAGTAACGTTGATCTGTTTCTCAGAGGGAACACAGTTATTTGGGAATATCTCCGAAACCGTTCATTTTAGGAACTTAAAAAGTGTGTTTCGGGGTCCCTACAGGACCTCCGAGTATTGTTTCTCGTATGTGGCGGCTTAAAATGAGCTAAATCCGAACATTTTACCGACTGTCCTTGCTCAGTGCCAAAGGGCCGAAAAAAGTCACTTACAAATTGAATTTTCAAAAACCGTTTCTTATTGGGCCTCTACATACTCGGATCAACCAACATGCAAAATTTCAGCTTTCTACGTCTAGTGGTTTGAGCCCTGCGTCGATGAGTCAATTTTGGATTGTCAATGCCAAAGGGTCGAAAAAAGTCACTTACAAATGGAATTTTCAAAAACCGTTTCTTAGTGAGCCTCTACATACTCGGATCAACGAACATGCAAAATTTCAGCTTCCTAGGTCTAGTGGTTTGAGCCCTGCGGTGATGAGTCAGTTTTGGATTATATATAAGAGATGAGACTTTCCGAGTCGATTTGATCGTAGAAATATGGATTATAGCTCTTTTTGCGCGTATCAATGTGAGGAGCAATGTTCGTGGTTTCCACTTCCAAGAAGTGGGAACCGAACCCAGCGTTTTAAGGCCCTAAAACGAACGGTTTTCGAGATATTGCCAGAAAACTATCCCCGGTCTGCGAAATTTCAGCGGTTGCCATAGTAACGTTGATCTGTTTCTCAGAGGGAACACAGTTATTTGGGAATATCTCCGAAACCGTTCATTTAGGAAATTAAAAAGTGTGTTTCGGGGTCCTTACAGGACCCCTGAGTATTGTTTCTCGTATGTGGCGGCTTAAAATGAGCTAAAAATGAGCTGAGAATAAGTTAAAGTGTTGTTGCTCCATGTTGGGACGAACGATTTGAAGAAGAGGGCTACAGCTGATTACATCATGGGGGAGCTCTACGAACTAGGCAGAAAAGCTAAAAGCAAGTTTAGAAATGCAAAAATTATAATGAGTGGCATTGTTCGGCGGGGAGATGTTCCGTTAAGGCGAGTTAAGACTGTAAATGACCGCATGGACTGGGTATGTGCACAACTGGGATTAGTGTACGTAGAAGCTGACTGCTGGATTGGTGGCCGTGACTTCGCCCGAGACGGGCTGCATCTAAATCGACGGGGCGCTTACAACCTAGGGAGCCTACATGACAGGGTCATCGGTTCGTGCCGGCTTTTGTGAGGAGGAGCAGGTCCAGAGGTTGCCAGCCGATGGGAACAGAAGGAGCTACTTCAAGATATTTGCTTCGGAGGTAAGACTCTAAGATTACTGCAGGTTAATTGTCAGAGTTTAGGAAATAAATTAATTGAATTTTGGAATCTTGTAGAGACGTATTCTCCGGACATTGTCATTGCAACTGAATCTTGGTTATATGAGGACATACATAGTAGCGAAATAATTCAAGGGACCTACGAAATGTACAGAAGGGATCGGGGGAAACGAGGTGGTGGGCTATTTATTTGTGTGCGCAAAAATATAGCTAGTTTCTTAAAGTGGGCTGATATGGATCATGAAATGTTATGTGTACAAATTTCAGATAAAGGAAATAAATTCCCTCTTCAGGTGATAGGGGCGTATAGAGCACCGAAAGATAACTTTTCTCTCCTCGAAACACTGTATGATAAAACTTGTACGGGTAACGCTATGAAAAAGAGCATAATAATTGCTGGAGATTTAAACCTCCCCAAAGTAGACTGGTCTGGTGAGTCAACTAGCTGTGGTCAAGCTCAGAGCGCTGCAAATAAATTCTTAAGGGAGGGGGGATTTTCCCAAGTAGTTGACTTCCCAACTAGAGACAATAATACCTTAGATGTTTATCTCGTAAGGCCTGTAGAGCTGTATATTAACTGTCTGAAAGTACCAGGAATTAGTGACCATTCTGGGGTTGAATTAAATATTAGATATGGTGACGTTGCAAAATTAGACTCTGATGTAGCAAAAAAGATCATATTCCAGTATCGCAGGGCGGATCAGGGCAAGTTTCAGGGGTATTTGAATGAGCTATTTGTAGGATGGGCATCGGAAGGAAATCACATTAATATCCTGTGGACTAACTTTTTGAAAATTTTAAATAGCGCTGTTGATAAATTCGTCCCATTTAAATTGCTGAAACAAAACCCAGACCCTGAGTATTACACACGAGAAATTAGGAGACTAAAAAGGAAAATTAGGAAATTATACAATAAAAGACATGATAGTGACAAGTATATGTTTAAATTTAAGTCCTTATCAAGAGAACTCGTCTTAAAAAAGAGGGCTGCTCATGACAGTTATATGCAAGGTTTACTTGGTTCGGGAGGGGGTGGGTGGATTTTTTTTTTACAGTTATGTTAGGAGAAGAAAGGGAAATTCAAATAATTTGTCGATGATAATGTCCGGTGACGGTAAATTAATTACTGAGAAACAGGCCATTGCTAATGAATTAAATGTCTTTTACGGTAGTGTGTTCAATAAATCCAATAGCTGTGTGTTGGACCTTAACGACGAATCAGGGGCCCCTCTGTTCCAAATAAACCAGTCAGCAATTGTAAAGCTAATACAAAAACTGCGTTTCAATGTATCAAAGGGTCCTGATAATATTGTTAGTGAAGTACTTAAATTAGGAGGTAGGGCCGTGGCACGATACTTGGAGGTGATATTTAATGTGTCCATAAACAATGCGCAAATCCCAGATGACTGGAAAAGAGCTACGGTAGTCCCAATATTTAAGGGAGGGAGCAGACTTGAATTGGGCAACTACAGGCCGGTTAGCCTTACGTCCATCGTTTGTAAGCAGATGGAGCATCTCATTTGCGACTACTTGAGGGAACAGTGGGAAACATTATCATGGTTTAATGATAGGCAGCATGGATTTCGGAAAGGTTACTCATGCGAGAGTCAGATGCTATCACTTTTTCAAGACATTAGCGAATCGTTAGACCATGGAGTTTCAGTCGACGCCGTGGTTATAGATTTTGCGAAGGCATTTGATGTCGTGCCGCATGACATGCTACTCCATAAATTAGCTTCGACGAAGATTGATAGAAGAGTAATTTTATGGATACAAGAATTTTTGACGGGTCGTTCCCAGAAAGTGAAAGTCGAAGGCATATTCTCGGATGAAATTACCGTAACGTCGGGTATCCCTCAGGGCAGCGTAATCGGAACTTTGTTGTTTTTGGCGTTTATAAATGACTTACCAAATGGAATTCGCAGTGACTGTCGATTGTTTGCGGATGATTGTGTAATATATCGAAAGATACATGACTCACAAGACAATGCAGTGCTGCAAGAGGACCTGAACCTGGTCTATAAGTGGGCGATTGTAAATAAAATGAAAATAAACACAAGAAAATGTAGTCTCTTAAAAATAGGGAAAGTGCGAAGGCAGGATTTTCAATATAACATTGGCTCGGAAATACTTGTAGAAGAAGATTCTTGCAAATATTTGGGCGTTCACGTAAGGAATGATATGAAATGGAGTAGTCATGTAGGATGTGTAGTTTCAAAAGCTTACAAATCCCTGCACTTTGTAATGAGGGTATTAAAAGGAAGTAGTACCTCTGCTAAAGAATTAGGCTATTTGTCACTTGTAAGACCTATTCTGGAATATGCCTCGGCGGTTTGGGATCCATATCAAGTAGGGCTCATCAATGAGTTGGAAATGGTACAAAGAAAGGCCGCTAGATTTGTGCTCAGTGACTTTAATCCCAGGAGCAGTGTGAGCCGTATGTTAAAGAAACTTGGGTGGGAATCACTGGAGGCTAGGAGGATGAAATCTAGACTCTGCGCTATGTACAACACGTATACAAATCAACCAGCATGGGGTGAGCATAGCAAACGATTGGGAAAGCCCACTTACATGGGTAGGAGCGATCATCCTTTCAAAGTTAAGGGCCGACCACAGCGAACAAATTATGCTAAATATTCTTTTGTAAACCGTGCCATTGATAACTGGAACTCTCTACCTGCCGCAGTCTTAGAGCCTTTTCCCAAACATATAGGTGTGTTTAAGAAAAGACTGACTATTTGTGTAAATACTCCAGTTTAATTGTTGTATAATTGTTATTGAATTGTTATGTATAATTAAGTATTGTTATGTATAATTATGTATTTGTTATGTATATCCAATTTGCCACCGGGGGACACACCCCCCATTGCAAATAAATGAATGAATGAATGAATGAAAATCCGAACATTTTACCGACTGTCCTTGCTCAGTGCCAAAGGGCCGAAAAAAGTTACTTACGAATTGAATTTTCAAAAACCGTTTCTTATTGGGCCTCTACATACTCGGATCAACCAACATGAAAAATTTCAGCTTTCTAGGTCTAGTGGTTTGACCCCTGCATCGATGAGTCAATTTTGGATTGTCAATGCCAAAGGGCCGAAAAAAGTCACTTACAAATGGAATTTTCAAAAACCGTTTCTTAGTGAGCCTCTACATACTCGGATCAACCAACATGCAAAATTTCAGCTTCCTAGGTCTAGTGGTTTGAGCCCTGAGGTGATGAGTCAGTTTTGGATTATATATAAGAGATGAGACTTTCCGAGTCGATTTGATCGTAGAAATATGGATTATAGCTCTTTTTGCGCGTATCAATGTGAGGAGCAATGTTCGTGGTTTCCCACTTCGAACCGAACCCAGCGTTTTAAGGCCCTAAAACGAACGGTTTTCGAGATATTGCCAGAAAACTATCCCCGGTCTGCGAAATTTCAGCGGTTGCCATAATAACGTTGATCTGTTTCTCAGAGGGAACACAGATATTTGGGAATATCTCCGAAACCGTTCATTTAGGAACTTAAAAAGTGTGTGTTCGGGGTCCCTACAGGACCTCCGAGTATTGTTTCTCGTATGTGGCGGCTTAAAATGAGCTAAATCCGAACATTTTACCGACTGTCCTTGCTCAGTGCCAAAGGGCCGAAAAAAGTCACTTACAAACTGAATTTTCAAAAACCGTTTCTTATTGGGCCTCTACATACTCGGATCAACCAACATGCAAAATTTCAGCTTTCTAGGTCAAGTGGTTTGAGCCCTGCGTCGATGAGTCAATTTTGGATTGTCAATGCCAAAGGGCCGAAAAAAGTCACTTACAAATGGAATTTTCAAAAACCGTTTCTTAGTGAGCCTCTACATACTCGGATCAACCAACATGCAAAATTTCAGCTTCCTAGGTCTAGTGGTTTGAGCCCTGCGGTGATGAGTCAGTTTTGGATTATATATAAGAGATGAGACTTTCCGAGTCGATTTGATCGTAGAAATATGGATTATAGCTCTTTTTGCGCGTATCAATGTGAGGAGCAATGTTCGTGGTTTCCTACTTCGAACCGAACCCAGCGTTTTAAGGCCCTAAAACGAACGGTTTTCGAGATATTGCCAGAAAACTATCCCCGGTCTGCGAAATTTCAGCGGATGCCATAGTAACGTTGATCTGTTTCTCAGAGGGAACACAGTTATTTGGGAATATCTCCGAAACCGTTCATTTTAGGAACTTAAAAAGTGTGTTTCGGGGTCCCTACAGGACCTCCGAGTATTGTTTCTCGTATGTGGCGGCTTAAAATGAGCTAAATCCGAACATTTTACCGACTGTCCTTGCTCAGTGCCAAAGGGCCGAAAAAAGTCACTTACAAATTGAATTTTCAAAAACCGTTTCTTATTGGGCCTCTACATACTCGGATCAACCAACATGCAAAATTTCAGCTTTCTAGGTCTAGTGGTTTGAGCCCTGCGTCGATGAGTCAATTTTGGATTGTCAATACCAAAGGGCCGAAAAAAGTCACTTACAAATGGAATTTTCAAAAACCGTTTCTTAGTGAGCCTCTACATACTCGGATCAACCAACATGCAAAATTTCAGCTTCCTAGGTCTAGTGGTTTGAGCCCTGCGGTGATGAGTCAGTTTTGGATTATATATAAGAGATGAGACTTTCCGAGTCGATTTGATCGTAGAAATATGGATTATAGCTCTTTTTGCGCGTATCAATGTGAGGAGCAATGTTCGTGGTTTCCCACTTCGAACCGAACCTAGGGTTTTAAGGCCCTAAAACGAACGGTTTTCGAGATATTGCCAGAAAACTATCCCCGGTCTGGGAAATTTCAGCTGTTGCCATAGTAACGTTGATCTGTTTCTCAGAGGGAACACAGTTATTTGGGAATATCTCCGAAACCGTTCATTTAGGAACTTAAAAAGTGTGTTTCGGGGTCCTTACAGGACCTCCGAGTATTGTTTCTCGTATGTGGCGGCTTAAAATGAGCTAAATCAGAACATTTTACCGACTGTCCTTGCTCAGTGCCAAAGGGCCGAAAAAAGTCACTTACAAATTGAATTTTCAAAAACCGTTTCTTATTGGGCCTCTACATACTCGGATCAACCAACATGCAAAATTTCAGCTTTCTAGGTCTAGTGGTTTGAGCCCTCCGTCGATGAGTCAATTTTGGATTGTCAATGCCAAAGGGCCGAAAAAAGTCACTTACAAATGGAATTTTCAAAAACCGTTTCTTAGTGAGCCTCTACATACTCGGATCAACCAACATGCAAAATTTCAGCTTCCTAGGTCTAGTGGTTTGAGCCCTGCGGTGATGAGTCAGTTTTGGATTATATATAAGAGATGAGACTTTCCGAGTCGATTTGATCGTAGAAATATGGATTATAGCTCTTTTTTCGCGTATCAATGTGAGGAGCAATGTTCGTGGTTTCCCACTTCGAACCGAACCCAGCGTTTTAAGGCCCTAAAACGAACGGTTTTCGAGATATTGCCAGAAAACTATCCCCGGTCTGCGAAATTTCAGCGGTTGCCATAGTAACGTTGATCTGTTTCTCAGAGGGAACACAGTTATTTGGGAATATCTCCGAAACCGTTCATTTAGGAACTTAAAAAGTGTGTTTCGGGGTCCTTACAGGACCTCCGAGTATTGTTTCTCGTATGTGGCGGCTTAAAATGAGCTAAATCCGAACATTTTACCGACTGTCCTTGCTCAGTGCCAAAGGGCCGAAAAAAGTCACTTACAAATTGAATTTTCAAAAACCGTTTCTTATTGGGCCTCTGCATACTCGGATCAACCAACATGCAAAATTTCATCTTTCTAGGTCTAGTGGTTTGAGCCCTCCGTCGATGAGTCAATTTTGGATTGTCAATGCCAAAGGGCCGAAAAAAGTCACTTACAAATGGAATTTTCAAAAACCGTTTCTTAGTGAGCCTCTACATACTCGGATCAACCAACATGCAAAATTTCAGCTTCCTAGGTCTAGTGGTTTGAGCCCTGCGGTGATGAGTCAGTTTTGGATTATATATAAGAGATGAGACTTTCCGAGTCGATTTGATCGTAGAAATATGGATTATAGCTCTTTTTGCGCGTATCAATGTGAGGAGCAATGTTCGTGGTTTCCCACTTCGAACCGAACCCAGCGTTTTAAGGCCCTAAAACGAACGGTTTTCGAGATATTGCCAGAAAACTATCCCCGGTCTGCGAAATTTCAGCGGTTGCCATAATAACGTTGATCTGTTTCTCAGAGGGAACACAGTTATTTGGGAATATCTCCGAAACCGTTCATTTAGGAACTTAAAAGTGTGTTTCGGGGTCCTTACAGGACCTCCGAGTATTGTTTCTCGTATGTGGCGGCTTAAAATGAGCTAAATACGAACATTTTACCGACTGTCCTTGCTCAGTGCCAAAGGGCCGAAAAACGTCACTTACAAATTGAATTTTCAAAAACCGTTTCTTATTGGGCCTCTGCATACTCGGATCAACCAACATGCAAAATTTCAGCTTTCTAGGTCTAGTGGTTTGAGCCCTCCGTCGATGAGTCAATTTTGGATTGTCAATGCCAAAGGGCCGAAAAAAGTCACTTACAAATGGAATTTTCAAAAACCGTTTCTTAGTGAGCCTCTACATACTCGGATCAACCAACATGCAAAATTTCAGCTTCCTAGGTCTAGTGGTTTGAGCCCTGCGGTGATGAGTCAGTTTTGGATTATATATAAGAGATGAGACTTTCCGAGTCGATTTGATCGTAGAAATATGGATTATAGCTCTTTTTGCGCGTATCAATGTGAGGAGCAATGTTCGTGGTTTCCCACTTCGAACCGAACCCAGCGTTTTAAGGCCCTAAAACGAACGGTTTTCGAGATATTGCCAGAAAACTATCCCCGGTCTGCGAAATTTCAGCGGATGCCATAGTAACGTTGATCTGTTTCTCAGAGGGAACACAGTTATTTGGGAATATCTCCGAAACCGTTCATTTTAGGAACTTAAAAAGTGTGTTTCGGGGTCCCTACAGGACCTCCGAGTATTGTTTCTCGTATGTGGCGGCTTAAAATGAGCTAAATCCGAACATTTTACCGACTGTCCTTGCTCAGTGCCAAAGGGCCGAAAAAAGTCACTTACAAACTGAATTTTCAAAAACCGTTTCTTATTGGGCCTCTACATACTCGGATCAACCAACATGCAAAATTTCAGCTTTCTAGGTCAAGTGGTTTGAGCCCTGCGTCGATGAGTCAATTTTGGATTGTCAATGCCAAAGGGCCGAAAAAAGTCACTTACAAATGGAATTTTCAAAAACCGTTTCTTAGTGAGCCTCTACATACTCGGATCAACCAACATGCAAAATTTCAGCTTCCTAGGTCTAGTGGTTTGAGCCCTGCGGTGATGAGTCAGTTTTGGATTATATATAAGAGATGAGACTTTCCGAGTCGATTTGATCGTAGAAATATGGATTATAGCTCTTTTTGCGCGTATCAATGTGAGGAGCAATGTTCGTGGTTTCCTACTTCGAACCGAACCCAGCGTTTTAAGGCCCTAAAACGAACGGTTTTCGAGATATAGCCAGAAAACTATCCCCGGTCTGCGAAATTTCAGCGGATGCCATAGTAACGTTGATCTGTTTCTCAGAGGGAACACAGTTATTTGGGAATATCTCCGAAACCGTTCATTTTAGGAACTTAAAAAGTGTGTTTCGGGGTCCCTACAGGACCTCCGAGTATTGTTTCTCGTATGTGGCGGCTTAAAATGAGCTAAATCCGAACATTTTACCGACTGTCCTTGCTCAGTGCCAAAGGGCCGAAAAAAGTTACTTACGAATTGAATTTTCAAAAACCGTTTCTTATTGGGCCTCTACATACTCGGATCAACCAACATGAAAAATTTCAGCTTTCTAGGTCTAGTGGTTTGACCCCTGCGTCGATGAGTCAATTTTGGATTGTCAATGCCAAAGGGCCGAAAATAGTCACTTACAAATGGAATTTTCAAAAACCGTTTCTTAGTGAGCCTCTACATACTCGCATCAACCAACATGCAAAATTTCAGCTTCCTAGGTCTAGTGGTTTGAGCCCTGCGGAGATGAGTCAGTTTTGGATTATATATAAGAGATGAGACCTTCCGAGTCGATTTGATCGTAGAAATATGGATTATAGCCCTTTTTGCGCGTATCAATGTGAGGAGCAATGTTCGTGGTTTCCCACTTCGAACCGAACCCAGCGTTTTAAGGCCCTAAAACGAACGGTTTTCGAGATATTGCCAGAAAACTATCCCCGGTCTGCGAAATTTCAGCGGTTGCCATAGTAACGTTGATCTGTTTCTCAGAGGGAACACAGTTATTTGGGAATATCTCCGAAACCGTTCATTTTAGGAACTTAAAAAGTGTGTTTCGGGGTCCTTACAGGACCTCCGAGTATTGTTTCTTGTATGTGGCGGCTTAAAATGAGCTAAATCCGAACATTTTACCGACTGTCCTTGCTCAGTGCCAAAGGGCCGAAAAAAGTCACTTACAAATTGAATTTTCAAAAACCGTTTCTTATTGGGCCTCTACATACTCGGATCAACCAACATGCAAAATTTCAGCTTTCTAGGTCTAGTGGTTTGAGCCCTGCGTCGATGAGTCAATTTTGGATTGTCAATACCAAAGGGCCGAAAAAAGTCACTTACAAATGGAATTTTCAAAAACCGTTTCTTAGTGAGCCTCTACATACTCGGATCAACCAACATGCAAAATTTCAGCTTCCTAGGTCTAGTGGTTTGAGCCCTGCGGTGATGAGTCAGTTTTGGATTATATATAAGAGATGAGACTTTCCGAGTCGATTTGATCGTAGAAATATGGATTATAGCTCTTTTTGCGCGTATCAATGTGAGGAGCAATGTTCGTGGTTTCCCACTTCGAACCGAACCTAGCGTTTTAAGGCCCTAAAACGAACGGTTTTCGAGATATTGCCAGAAAACTATCCCCGGTCTGCGAAATTTCAGCTGTTGCCATAGTAACGTTGATCTGTTTCTCAGAGGGAACACAGTTATTTGGGAATATCTCCGAAACCGTTCATTTAGGAACTTAAAAAGTGTGTTTCGGGGTCCTTACAGGACCTCCGAGTATTGTTTCTCGTATGTGGCGGCTTAAAATGAGCTAAATCAGAACATTTTACCGACTGTCCTTGCTCAGTGCCAAAGGGCCGAAAAAAGTCACTTACAAATTGAATTTTCAAAAACCGTTTCTTATCGGGCCTCTACATACTCGGATCAACCAACATGCAAAATTTCAGCTTTCTAGGTCTAGTGGTTTGAGCCCTCCGTCGATGAGTCAATTTTGGATTGTCAATGCCAAAGGGCCGAAAAAAGTCACTTACAAATGGAATTTTCAAAAACCGTTTCTTAGTGAGCCTCTACATACTCGGATCAACCAACATGCAAAATTTCAGCTTCCTAGGTCTAGTGGTTTGAGCCCTGCGGTGATGAGTCAGTTTTGGATTATATATAAGAGATGAGACTTTCCGAGTCGATTTGATCGTAGAAATATGGATTATAGCTCTTTTTGCGCGTATCAATGTGAGGAGCAATGTTCGTGGTTTCCCACTTCGAACCGAACCCAGCGTTTTAAGGCCCTAAAACGAACGGTTTTCGAGATATTGCCAGAAAACTATCCCCGGTCTGCGAAATTTCAGCGGTTGCCATAGTAACGTTGATCTGTTTCTCAGAGGGAACACAGTTATTTGGGAATATCTCCGAAACCGTTCATTTAGGAACTTAAAAAGTGTGTTTCGGGGTCCTTACAGGACCTCCGAGTATTGTTTCTCGTATGTGGCGGCTTAAAATGAGCTAAATCCGAACATTTTACCGGCTGTCCTTGCTCAGTGCCAAAGGGCCGAAAAAAGTCACTTACAAATTGAATTTTCAAAAACCGTTTCTTATTGGGCCTCTGCATACTCGGATCAACCAACATGCAAAATTTCAGCTTTCTAGGTCTAGTGGTTTGAGCCCTCCGTCGATGAGTCAATTTTGGATTGTCAATGCCAAAGGGCCGAAAAAAGTCACTTACAAATGGAATTTTCAAAAACCGTTTCTTAGTGAGCCTCTACATACTCGGATCAACCAACATGCAAAATTTCAGCTTCCTAGGTCTAGTGGTTTGAGCCCTGCGGTGATGAGTCAGTTTTGGATTATATATAAGAGATGAGACTTTCCGAGTCGATTTGATCGTAGAAATATGGATTATAGCTCTTTTTGCGCGTATCAATGTGAGGAGCAATGTTCGTGGTTTCCCACTTCGAACCGAACCCAGCGTTTTAAGGCCCTAAAACGAACGGTTTTCGAGATATTGCCAGAAAACTATCCCCGGTCTGCGAAATTTCAGCGGTTGCCATAATAACGTTGATCTGTTTCTCAGAGGGAACACAGTTATTTGGGAATATCTCCGAAACCGTTCATTTAGGAACTTAAAAAGTGTGTTTCGGGGTCCTTACAGGACCTCCGAGTATTGTTTCTCGTATGTGGCGGCTTAAAATGAGCTAAATCCGAACATTTTACCGACTGTCCTTGCTCAGTGCCAAAGGGCCGAAAAAAGTCACTTACAAATTGAATTTTCAAAAACCGTTTCTTATTGGGCCTCTGCATACTCGGATCAACCAACATGCAAAATTTCAGCTTTCTAGGTCTAGTGGTTTGAGCCCTCCGTCGATGAGTCAATTTTGGATTGTCAATGCCAAAGGGCCGAAAAAAGTCACTTACAAATGGAATTTTCAAAAACCGTTTCTTAGTGAGCCTCTACATACTCGGATCAACCAACATGCAAAATTTCAGCTTCCTAGGTCTAGTGGTTTGAGCCCTGCGGTGATGAGTCAGTTTTGGATTATATATAAGAGATGAGACTTTCCGAGTCGATTTGATCGTAGAAATATGGATTATAGCTCTTTTTGCGCGTATCAATGTGAGGAGCAATGTTCGTGGTTTCCCACTTCGAACCGAACCCAGCGTTTTAAGGCCCTAAAACGAACGGTTTTCGAGATATTGCCAGAAAACTATCCCCGGTCTGCGAAATTTCAGCGGTTGCCATAATAACGTTGATCTGTTTCTCAGAGGGAACACAGTTATTTGGGAATATCTCCGAAACCGTTCATTTAGGAACTTAAAAGTGTGTTTCGGGGTCCTTACAGGACCTCCGAGTATTGTTTCTCGTATGTGGCGGCTTAAAATGAGCTAAATCCGAACATTTTACCGACTGTCCTTGCTCAGTGCCAAAGGGCCGAAAAAAGTCACTTACAAATTGAATTTTCAAAAACCGTTTCTTATTGGGCCTCTGCATACTCGGATCAACCAACATGCAAAATTTCAGCTTTCTAGGTCTAGTGGTTTGAGCCCTCCGTCGATGAGTCAATTTTGGATTGTCAATGCCAAAGGGCCGAAAAAAGTCACTTACAAATGGAATTTTCAAAAACCGTTTCTTAGTGAGCCTCTACATACTCGGATCAACCAACATGCAAAATTTCAGCTTCCTAGGTCTAGTGGTTTGAGCCCTGCGGTGATGAGTCAGTTTTGGATTATATATAAGAGATGAGACTTTCCGAGTCGATTTGATCGTAGAAATATGGATTATAGCTCTTTTTGCGCGTATCAATGTGAGGAGCAATGTTCGTGGTTTCCCACTTCGAACCGAACCTAGCGTTTTAAGGCCCTAAAACGAACGGTTTTCGAGATATTGCCAGAAAACTATCCCCGGTCTGCGAAATTTCAGCTGTTGCCATAGTAACGTTGATCTGTTTCTCAGAGGGAACACAGTTATTTGGGAATATCTCCGAAACCGTTCATTTAGGAACTTAAAAAGTGTGTTTCGGGGTCCTTACAGGACCTCCGAGTATTGTTTCTCGTATGTGGCGGCTTAAAATGAGCTAAATCAGAACATTTTACCGACTGTCCTTGCTCAGTGCCAAAGGGCCGAAAAAAGTCACTTACAAATTGAATTTTCAAAAACCGTTTCTTATTGGGCCTCTACATACTCGGATCAACCAACATGCAAAATTTCAGCTTTCTAGGTCTAGTGGTTTGAGCCCTCCGTCGATGAGTCAATTTTGGATTGTCAATGCCAAAGGGCCGAAAAAAGTCACTTACAAATGGAATTTTCAAAAACCGTTTCTTAGTGAGCCTCTACATACTCGGATCAACCAACATGCAAAATTTCAGCTTCCTAGGTCTAGTGGTTTGAGCCCTGCGGTGATGAGTCAGTTTTGGATTATATATAAGAGATGAGACTTTCCGAGTCGATTTGATCGTAGAAATATGGATTATAGCTCTTTTTGCGCGTATCAATGTGAGGAGCAATGTTCGTGGTTTCCCACTTCGAACCGAACCCAGCGTTTTAAGGCCCTAAAACGAACGGTTTTCGAGATATTGCCAGAAAACTATCCCCGGTCTGCGAAATTTCAGCGGTTGCCATAGTAACGTTGATCTGTTTCTCAGAGGGAACACAGTTATTTGGGAATATCTCCGAAACCGTTCATTTAGGAACTTAAAAAGTGTGTTTCGGGGTCCTTACAGGACCTCCGAGTATTGTTTCTCGTATGTGGCGGCTTAAAATGAGCTAAATCCGAACATTTTACCGGCTGTCCTTGCTCAGTGCCAAAGGGCCGAAAAAAGTCACTTACAAATTGAATTTTCAAAAACCGTTTCTTATTGGGCCTCTGCATACTCGGATCAACCAACATGCAAAATTTCAGCTTTCTAGGTCTAGTGGTTTGAGCCCTCCGTCGATGAGTCAATTTTGGATTGTCAATGCCAAAGGGCCGAAAAAAGTCACTTACAAATGGAATTTTCAAAAACCGTTTCTTAGTGAGCCTCTACATACTCGGATCAACCAACATGCAAAATTTCAGCTTCCTAGGTCTAGTGGTTTGAGCCCTGCGGTGATGAGTCAGTTTTGGATTATATATAAGAGATGAGACTTTCCGAGTCGATTTGATCGTAGAAATATGGATTATAGCTCTTTTTGCGCGTATCAATGTGAGGAGCAATGTTCGTGGTTTCCCACTTCGAACCGAACCTAGCGTTTTAAGGCCCTAAAACGAACGGTTTTCGAGATATTGCCAGAAAACTATCCCCGGTCTGCGAAATTTCAGCTGTTGCCATAGTAACGTTGATCTGTTTCTCAGAGGGAACACAGTTATTTGGGAATATCTCCGAAACCGTTCATTTAGGAACTTAAAAAGTGTGTTTCGGGGTCCTTACAGGACCTCCGAGTATTGTTTCTCGTATGTGGCGGCTTAAAATGAGCTAAATCAGAACATTTTACCGACTGTCCTTGCTCAGTGCCAAAGGGCCGAAAAAAGTCACTTACAAATTGAATTTTCAAAAACCGTTTCTTATCGGGCCTCTACATACTCGGATCAACCAACATGCAAAATTTCAGCTTTCTAGGTCTAGTGGTTTGAGCCCTCCGTCGATGAGTCAATTTTGGATTGTCAATGCCAAAGGGCCGAAAAAAGTCACTTACAAATGGAATTTTCAAAAACCGTTTCTTAGTGAGCCTCTACATACTCGGATCAACCAACATGCAAAATTTCAGCTTCCTAGGTCTAGTGGTTTGAGCCCTGCGGTGATGAGTCAGTTTTGGATTATATATAAGAGATGAGACTTTCCGAGTCGATTTGATCGTAGAAATATGGATTATAGCTCTTTTTGCGCGTATCAATGTGAGGAGCAATGTTCGTGGTTTCCCACTTCGAACCGAACCCAGCGTTTTAAGGCCCTAAAACGAACGGTTTTCGAGATATTGCCAGAAAACTATCCCCGGTCTGCGAAATTTCAGCGGTTGCCATAGTAACGTTGATCTGTTTCTCAGAGGGAACACAGTTATTTGGGAATATCTCCGAAACCGTTCATTTAGGAACTTAAAAAGTGTGTTTCGGGGTCCTTACAGGACCTCCGAGTATTGTTTCTCGTATGTGGCGGCTTAAAATGAGCTAAATCCGAACATTTTACCGGCTGTCCTTGCTCAGTGCCAAAGGGCCGAAAAAAGTCACTTACAAATTGAATTTTCAAAAACCGTTTCTTATTGGGCCTCTGCATACTCGGATCAACCAACATGCAAAATTTCAGCTTTCTAGGTCTAGTGGTTTGAGCCCTCCGTCGATGAGTCAATTTTGGATTGTCAATGCCAAAGGGCCGAAAAAAGTCACTTACAAATGGAATTTTCAAAAACCGTTTCTTAGTGAGCCTCTACATACTCGGATCAACCAACATGCAAAATTTCAGCTTCCTAGGTCTAGTGGTTTGAGCCCTGCGGTGATGAGTCAGTTTTGGATTATATATAAGAGATGAGACTTTCCGAGTCGATTTGATCGTAGAAATATGGATTATAGCTCTTTTTGCGCGTATCAATGTGAGGAGCAATGTTCGTGGTTTCCCACTTCGAACCGAACCCAGCGTTTTAAGGCCCTAAAACGAACGGTTTTCGAGATATTGCCAGAAAACTATCCCCGGTCTGCGAAATTTCAGCGGTTGCCATAATAACGTTGATCTGTTTCTCAGAGGGAACACAGTTATTTGGGAATATCTCCGAAACCGTTCATTTAGGAACTTAAAAAGTGTGTTTCGGGGTCCTTACAGGACCTCCGAGTATTGTTTCTCGTATGTGGCGGCTTAAAATGAGCTAAATCCGAACATTTTACCGACTGTCCTTGCTCAGTGCCAAAGGGCCGAAAAAAGTCACTTACAAATTGAATTTTCAAAAACCGTTTCTTATTGGGCCTCTGCATACTCGGATCAACCAACATGCAAAATTTCAGCTTTCTAGGTCTAGTGGTTTGAGCCCTCCGTCGATGAGTCAATTTTGGATTGTCAATGCCAAAGGGCCGAAAAAAGTCACTTACAAATGGAATTTTCAAAAACCGTTTCTTAGTGAGCCTCTACATACTCGGATCAACCAACATGCAAAATTTCAGCTTCCTAGGTCTAGTGGTTTGAGCCCTGCGGTGATGAGTCAGTTTTGGATTATATATAAGAGATGAGACTTTCCGAGTCGATTTGATCGTAGAAATATGGATTATAGCTCTTTTTGCGCGTATCAATGTGAGGAGCAATGTTCGTGGTTTCCCACTTCGAACCGAACCCAGCGTTTTAAGGCCCTAAAACGAACGGTTTTCGAGATATTGCCAGAAAACTATCCCCGGTCTGCGAAATTTCAGCGGTTGCCATAATAACGTTGATCTGTTTCTCAGAGGGAACACAGTTATTTGGGAATATCTCCGAAACCGTTCATTTAGGAACTTAAAAGTGTGTTTCGGGGTCCTTACAGGACCTCCGAGTATTGTTTCTCGTATGTGGCGGCTTAAAATGAGCTAAATCCGAACATTTTACCGACTGTCCTTGCTCAGTGCCAAAGGGCCGAAAAAAGTCACTTACAAATTGAATTTTCAAAAACCGTTTCTTATTGGGCCTCTGCATACTCGGATCAACCAACATGCAAAATTTCAGCTTTCTAGGTCTAGTGGTTTGAGCCCTCCGTCGATGAGTCAATTTTGGATTGTCAATGCCAAAGGGCCGAAAAAAGTCACTTACAAATGGAATTTTCAAAAACCGTTTCTTAGTGAGCCTCTACATACTCGGATCAACCAACATGCAAAATTTCAGCTTCCTAGGTCTAGTGGTTTGAGCCCTGCGGTGATGAGTCAGTTTTGGATTATATATAAGAGATGAGACTTTCCGAGTCGATTTGATCGTAGAAATATGGATTATAGCTCTTTTTGCGCGTATCAATGTGAGGAGCAATGTTCGTGGTTTCCCACTTCGAACCGAACCTAGCGTTTTAAGGCCCTAAAACGAACGGTTTTCGAGATATTGCCAGAAAACTATCCCCGGTCTGCGAAATTTCAGCTGTTGCCATAGTAACGTTGATCTGTTTCTCAGAGGGAACACAGTTATTTGGGAATATCTCCGAAACCGTTCATTTAGGAACTTAAAAAGTGTGTTTCGGGGTCCTTACAGGACCTCCGAGTATTGTTTCTCGTATGTGGCGGCTTAAAATGAGCTAAATCAGAACATTTTACCGACTGTCCTTGCTCAGTGCCAAAGGGCCGAAAAAAGTCACTTACAAATTGAATTTTCAAAAACCGTTTCTTATTGGGCCTCTACATACTCGGATCAACCAACATGCAAAATTTCAGCTTTCTAGGTCTAGTGGTTTGAGCCCTCCGTCGATGAGTCAATTTTGGATTGTCAATGCCAAAGGGCCGAAAAAAGTCACTTACAAATGGAATTTTCAAAAACCGTTTCTTAGTGAGCCTCTACATACTCGGATCAACCAACATGCAAAATTTCAGCTTCCTAGGTCTAGTGGTTTGAGCCCTGCGGTGATGAGTCAGTTTTGGATTATATATAAGAGATGAGACTTTCCGAGTCGATTTGATCGTAGAAATATGGATTATAGCTCTTTTTGCGCGTATCAATGTGAGGAGCAATGTTCGTGGTTTCCCACTTCGAACCGAACCCAGCGTTTTAAGGCCCTAAAACGAACGGTTTTCGAGATATTGCCAGAAAACTATCCCCGGTCTGCGAAATTTCAGCGGTTGCCATAGTAACGTTGATCTGTTTCTCAGAGGGAACACAGTTATTTGGGAATATCTCCGAAACCGTTCATTTAGGAACTTAAAAAGTGTGTTTCGGGGTCCTTACAGGACCTCCGAGTATTGTTTCTCGTATGTGGCGGCTTAAAATGAGCTAAATCCGAACATTTTACCGGCTGTCCTTGCTCAGTGCCAAAGGGCCGAAAAAAGTCACTTACAAATTGAATTTTCAAAAACCGTTTCTTATTGGGCCTCTGCATACTCGGATCAACCAACATGCAAAATTTCAGCTTTCTAGGTCTAGTGGTTTGAGCCCTCCGTCGATGAGTCAATTTTGGATTGTCAATGCCAAAGGGCCGAAAAAAGTCACTTACAAATGGAATTTTCAAAAACCGTTTCTTAGTGAGCCTCTACATACTCGGATCAACCAACATGCAAAATTTCAGCTTCCTAGGTCTAGTGGTTTGAGCCCTGCGGTGATGAGTCAGTTTTGGATTATATATAAGAGATGAGACTTTCCGAGTCGATTTGATCGTAGAAATATGGATTATAGCTCTTTTTGCGCGTATCAATGTGAGGAGCAATGTTCGTGGTTTCCCACTTCGAACCGAACCCAGCGTTTTAAGGCCCTAAAACGAACGGTTTTCGAGATATTGCCAGAAAACTATCCCCGGTCTGCGAAATTTCAGCGGTTGCCATAGTAACGTTGATCTGTTTCTCAGAGGGAACACAGTTATTTGGGAATATCTCCGAAACCGTTCATTTAGGAACTTAAAAAGTGTGTTTCGGGGTCCTTACAGGACCTCCGAGTATTGTTTCTCGTATGTGGCGGCTTAAAATGAGCTAAATCCGAACATTTTACCGACTGTCCTTGCTCAGTGCCAAAGGGCCGAAAAAAGTCACTTACAAATTGAATTTTCAAAAACCGTTTCTTATTGGGCCTCTGCATACTCGGATCAACCAACATGCAAAATTTCATCTTTCTAGGTCTAGTGGTTTGAGCCCTCCGTCGATGAGTCAATTTTGGATTGTCAATGCCAAAGGGCCGAAAAAAGTCACTTACAAATGGAATTTTCAAAAACCGTTTCTTAGTGAGCCTCTACATACTCGGATCAACCAACATGCAAAATTTCAGCTTCCTAGGTCTAGTGGTTTGAGCCCTGCGGTGATGAGTCAGTTTTGGATTATATATAAGAGATGAGACTTTCCGAGTCGATTTGATCGTAGAAATATGGATTATAGCTCTTTTTGCGCGTATCAATGTGAGGAGCAATGTTCGTGGTTTCCCACTTCGAACCGAACCCAGCGTTTTAAGGCCCTAAAACGAACGGTTTTCGAGATATTGCCAGAAAACTATCCCCGGTCTGCGAAATTTCAGCGGTTGCCATAATAACGTTGATCTGTTTCTCAGAGGGAACACAGTTATTTGGGAATATCTCCGAAACCGTTCATTTAGGAACTTAAAAGTGTGTTTCGGGGTCCTTACAGGACCTCCGAGTATTGTTTCTCGTATGTGGCGGCTTAAAATGAGCTAAATCCGAACATTTTACCGACTGTCCTTGCTCAGTGCCAAAGGGCCGAAAAAAGTCACTTACAAATTGAATTTTCAAAAACCGTTTCTTATTGGGCCTCTGCATACTCGGATCAACCAACATGCAAAATTTCAGCTTTCTAGGTCTAGTGGTTTGAGCCCTCCGTCGATGAGTCAATTTTGGATTGTCAATGCCAAAGGGCCGAAAAAAGTCACTTACAAATGGAATTTTCAAAAACCGTTTCTTAGTGAGCCTCTACATACTCGGATCAACCAACATGCAAAATTTCAGCTTCCTAGGTCTAGTGGTTTGAGCCCTGCGGTGATGAGTCAGTTTTGGATTATATATAAGAGATGAGACTTTCCGAGTCGATTTGATCGTAGAAATATGGATTATAGCTCTTTTTGCGCGTATCAATGTGAGGAGCAATGTTCGTGGTTTCCCACTTCGAACCGAACCCAGCGTTTTAAGGCCCTAAAACGAACGGTTTTCGAGATATTGCCAGAAAACTATCCCCGGTCTGCGAAATTTCAGCGGTTGCCATAGTAACGTTGATCTGTTTCTCAGAGGGAACACAGTTATTTGGGAATATCTCCGAAACCGTTCATTTTAGGAACTTAAAAAGTGTGTTTCGGGGTCCTTACAGGACCTCCGAGTATTGTTTCTCGTATGTGGCGGCTTAAAATGAGCTAAATCCGAACATTTTACCGGCTGTCCTTGCTCAGTGCCAAAGGGCAGAAAAAAGTCACTTACAAATTGAATTTTCAAAAACCGTTTCTTATTGGGCCTCTACATACTCGGATCAACCAACATGCAAAATTTCATCTTTCTAGGTCTAGTGGTTTGAGCCCTCCGTCGATGAGTCAATTTTGGATTGTCAATGCCAAAGGGCCGAAAAAAGTCACTTACAAATTGAATTTTCAAAAACCGTTTCGTAGTGAGCCTCTACATACTCGGATCAACCAACATGCAAAATTTCAGCTTCCTAGGTCTAGTGGTTTGAGCCCTGCGGTGATGAGTCAGTTTTGGATTATATATAAGAGATAATATTCCGTATTCCGCAGCTCATTTTCAACCGAATATTCTCCAGCATTCCTTACCCCAAGTATATCAGTCTTTTCAACATAACCCAGTAATAATTCCTCGTATTTTTCACGAGATAACGAGCCATTTGGTATCTTGCTTTATTTTTTATACCGATGAGTCTAAAATGGTTAACCCATCCCGTGTGGGAGCAGCTTTCTTCTCTCTGGATTTACATATATCATGTCAGTATACTTTACCCTCCGTCACGATATTTACCGCCGAAATTTTTGCAATCCGCCAGACGTGTTTTTATATTAAACAATATGGTATTCGTCATTCTCTAATCACGGCCGACTGAATACGAGCTGCGCTCTATACCGGCCTTGACATTCCCAGTCAGAACCCATGTATAACATGTAATTGGAAAGTTTCTACTCGTTGCCGGTAGGGCGCACTCCCCTCCCATTATAGGCGCGATAAGGAATCAGCTGTACAGTACGTATATTAAATGTGTAATCTCAAGAACCACTGGATGGATTTTTGATGCTGCTTTCACCATTCTGTAAAGGTGATCTCGAGGAAGATTTGTGTAGAAAATAATTTATTTATGAACAAAGGGAGCCAAGCAGTAACGATTTCAGTGAAAAGGTCGAAAAAATAGCCTGGCGTCCGTGCGCTTTTTAAGCTTACGCAGGGCGAACCGTTAAAAATATCATTATATTATGAGTGTAAGAATTGTTCAGCGTGAGAAATTCTACAAAAAAGTCCGCGAGAGCATATCTCTATCTTCGATACATCGCCCACTATAAGTGTTTTTAGTTTGGACGGGAGGGGCATTTGGCTTGCACCTCGCCATACTTAAATTACGTCTGACAGGAATTCCTTGCCCATTCATAACTGTTCCCGGGCGAAGCCGGGGCGGGTTGCTAGTGACACTATATAATTATTATCATTATAATTTCCGCATTATCAAAATTAAAATTATATCATAAAATAAAATAGCGTGCTAATAAATCTAAGAGAAATTAGACATACCTTGCACCTTCTTCGGGTACAAGGACACTACTCTCATTAAAAGGAAAGAGAGGATCAAAATTACAGCCGGGAACAAGTAGCAGCTAATCGTGTGTTGTGTTTTGTGCTAAGAGATATTTCGACAAATTATCAGATACCGTGTGCCTTCTTTTTCACGAAGCAGCTGCCAGGACGGGACTTACATAAACTCCTGCTGGACGTTATTCTCGAGGTTGAACAATGCGGTTTCATAATTATAATAACTGTCTCTGATAATCACAAAACTAACACTACAATGATGAGGCATTTAGGGGGAGGGAATTTGCAACCAATGGTCAATCACCCATACGATGAGTCTAGGAATGTATTCCCTAGTTATGATCATTGTCACATTCTAAAAAAAAAAAAAAAAAACGCAGTTTCTGTAACGAGAGATGACTGATGGTACTGGAATAATTTCAGGGAAATACTTGTCATTACTATACACAATGCAAAAGGGTGAGATCGTCAAACCGGTCAGACACCTCACTAAAAAACACATCGAACCCACTAAATTTGAAAAAATGAATGTTCGGCGGGCCAAGGAAGTGTTCTCGTCAGAAGTTATTGGTGCCATTAGTACACTGAAAGAAAATATAGGCATGCACCCGGAAGCGTACACATTCATGGACGCAGAAGCAACCATTTTTTTTTTGAAAAACGTTAATAAATGGTTCGCTATGCATGACGTAAGCATCACATATCATCATATTCAGTCTAGAAATCCAGATAAAGGGCATTTTTTCTCATTAAATGTCAGTCGCCTAAACTGGCTAGAGGAATATATTCTTTCTTACCTTGAAACTTTGAAAGCTGCTAGTAACGCTGCTAGAAAGGACTTCCTGAGTTCTGAGACTTACGAAGCTACCTATTCAATTAATCACGGATTCAGCTGTCCAGTGCATAAGGTATCTTCTAAAAATGGGTAGAGGAAAGTCGCCAAATATGGGGAGGTTTTTTTATAGGGCTCACATTAGACATAAGAAGGAACGGAATAATTTTGGTTTTATCACCAATGTAAACCTCAGGCGATATACTATGTATATTACAAATATGGGCACGTTTGATGTTGTAATACCCTCTGATATTATTGTTAACTTTAAAAGTGCACTTTCCCCGTATTAGGCAACCGGGTTTCGTAATATGGGGAGGTGAGAAACCTCACGGTTTTTATTTACAATAGGTACACTGAATAGTATACCCTACTAATTAAAGCATTAATTCTGACATTTTTTTTCGTGTGGCCTCCTGAGAGGCCGAGTGCAGGTCTTTCTAGTCGACGCCCGTGGGCGACTTGCGCGTCAGGATGAGAGATGGAATGGATGAAGATGAATGAAACTGGGCAAGGATGTGGAAGGAAGCGGCCGTGGCCTGTTAGAAGGTACCGTCCCAGCATTTGCCTGGTGTTGAAAAATTGGAAACCACGGAAAATCATTTCAAGGACGGTCGACGGTGGGGCTCGAACACACGCGTCTACCGAGTCAGCAGAGAGCTTGGCCCCATGGCCTAACGCTGCGCTTTAGCCAGCGTAGCCACTACTGTCGGTAATTCTGACAATGTAATGAAATCATGAACACAAATAGTACAAAAAATACAAAAATGAATATTTTAAGTAAATAACAGTCCTAGTTTCCTGTTGCCGAACTTCCAAACCGTTCAGCAGAAAAATGCATAAACTTTAATGAAAACCGAGTGATTCTGATCGAATTCAACTGTAACGAGGTGCAAGGTATGTCTAATTTCTCTTAGATTTATTAGCACGCTATTTTATTTTGTGATATAATTTGCATTTTGATATTGTGGGAATTATAATGATAATATAATAGTGTCACTAGCAACCCGCCCCGGCTTCGCCCGGGAACAGTTATGAATGTGCAAGGAATTCCTGTCAGACGTAATTTAAGAATGGCGAGGTGCAAGCCAAATCCCCCTCCCGTCCAAACTAAAAACACTTATAGTGGGCGATGTATCGAAGATAGAGATATGCTCACGCGGACTTTTTTGTACAATTTTTCATGCTGAACAATTCTTACGCTCATAGTATATTGATATTTTTAACGGTTTGTCCAGCGTAAGCTTAAAAAGCGCACGGACGTCAAGTTCTTTCTTGGACCTATTCACTGAAATCTAAAATCGTTACTGCTTGGCTCCCTTTGATCATAAATAAATTATTTTCTACAGAAATCTTCCTCGATATTACCTGTACAGAATGGCGAAAGCCGCATCAAAATACATCCAGTGGTTCTCGAGATTACCCGTGATATCCAAGAATCGGGGACTTTGTTTTACACTAAGTAGAGATAAGTCTTAGTCGTGAAATGCTTGGTGAACAGCGCTGTGTGAGCAGTTGAGTAACTAACAAGATTTCATGAAAAAGGTCTCATTGTCTAGGCCGGTATGAGCGCATTCAGTCGGCCGTGCTCTAATAGGGATGTATAGAACTAGCACCGATAGAGCGCACTGCTGTTGTACTGGGTAAGCGCAAGGCGCTCTTCATTTGTCTCCTGTGTTTTCATGCCGCTAATATCCACGAATTCAAGTCGTTTAAATTGCTATTTTCGTGACTATGCCGAGCTATTGCAGTGTTCCTCTTTGCAAAAATCAAGGAAGCCCGTTATCGTTTCACCAATTTTAACAAAATAAAGAAATGATGAAGAAATGGTTACCGGTACATGCTATTAGAAGGAAACATTTCGGTGAAGAAAATCTGACCGAAAATATTAAAGTGTGTTCCCATCATTTTCAACTCGATGACTTTACGAAAACTGTGTTGGGCAAGTGTGATTTACAAAGGGAAATAATTCCTACCTATAAACTGATTAGACATTTCGATAACAACCACTGAATTTATGCGTTTGTATTTGAAGGCGAGAGAGCAAGATTAAAACCGGGCACTGTTCCATCGCTTTTTCCGTGGGCCACGAACACAACAAAAATAAGGAAGAGGCCACACACAAGAAAATTGCCGGATTACCACGATAAGCCTACAATATCGAAATCTGCAGAAATTACATCCATTGAAGTGCTGCACAGGAAGAAATCGTCAATATACAGGAAGAAGTGAATGTAACATATTTTGTAACTCCCATTTTCAAAGGCATCAATACTCGGACAAATACTTCCAGAATACATTTCACAACATTAACAGTCACAAACGTATTATGGTTGGTTTCTTGAAATCAGAATTAATCGTCAACTTCCATCTGCCCGACGGAGAAAGTGGTACCGGTAGTGACTGACTTCTACATTCTTGAGTCATAAGTTAGTCAGATGAATGGAAACAGTTCGTGGCCCTAAAGCAGGGATTCTCAAACTTTTCAAATATTGTACTCCTAAGTCGTTACGAAGGGGTACGGGAACGAATCGTATTGAGAAATTGACAAAATTACATAACACGTTGCGATGAATTTTGAGGTATACAATACCGGTATTAACTTTCTTTGATAATGTTTACACCTTAAAACATAACAGTTTCATGTAAGCTATCAACCAAAAAAAGACATGAATCTTAGTCTATAAGCAAGGGGAGCAAGTGCATAGGCTATTTAAATCTCTATTAATGATTTAAGTCTATAGGGATATATTTATCAATATAGGCCTACAATACTCAAGAATTCTGACTCCTATTCATTATTAGAATAATAAAGCGTGTTAGAATTTTGTTATTACCGTTGTAGCCTATGAATTCTTCCTTCCTCCCGCTAGTTTTAGCACCTCTAGTCCGTAGCTCATTTTGCAGCTGTTGAACGCTTAAACGCTGAAAATCGTCCATAATATATTAGAGGATATACCTATAACATTAATTAATATAGTCTTGGAGTAATATTAGAGAATATATAATTTATTTTAGCTTAGAAAACTCGGTCACAATCTATACATTCCTCGCAGCTGACTGGGAGAAACATAGGACGATCGCCTTGCGCTTACCCAGTACTACACGGGCGCTATCTGGCGCGAACTTTCTCAGGCTACATCCCTAATCGTACAATCACTTCAAAATATTCTTGAGGCCGATAATTGGTTTTTATGTCAGTTAGTGCATCAATTGTACACTTTACAAACTGAGGGTTTTGATGTCAGTATCACGTGGATACCCGGCCGTTCACATCATCATCATCTTCATTTCCCCTTTTCCAGTTGACTCTGGGTGGGGGCAAATATGGTTCCTCTCCACTTTGTCCAGTTGTTCCACCATTCCTCTTCCGACACAGTGTTCCAATCCAGGTTCCGTTTTCTGATACTATTCTCCACCGAGTCCATCCAACGCATTCTTGGTCTTCCTCGTCCTCTCTTCCCTGTCATCCGTCGTTCCAGTGCTCGTCTTGGTAGCCCTACTCCATTCATTCGTTTGACATGTCCAAACCATCTCAATATGTTTTTCTCCAGTTTGTCATTTAGTTTCTGTACTCCCAGTTCTTTCCATATATCTTCATTTCTCACTCTGTCCCTCCTAGTTTTCTGGGCCATACTTCTCAGGAATCTCATCTCAGCTGCTTGTACTCTGCTCTCATCCCTCTTAGTCATTGTCCAAGTTTCTGCTGCATATGTCATTATAGGAACATAATATGCTTTGTACGTAACTTCTTTAGCCTTAATTGGTATATCCATGTTCCATACTAGTCCCCGTACCCAGTGGCGTAGCCAAGAGGGGGGGGGGGGGTAGAACCCCCCCATTGGAAAATCGGCAGGTTGTGATTTGTGTCTGTGGTGATGTACTGTTGTCGCCTTTCAGCCCGCGTCCCCATTTGAGGCTACACACGTCTTCATGACAACGTATAACCACAGTCTACCTTCATCGCGAAGCTTGGCTCATATTTTTCTACCGCCAGACAATAATGCTCTCATGCAGCCAGCATGAATGTGCCGACTGCGCTATGTTGGTGTATGTTATTGTTGCTGGATTTACTGTATGTGAGCATTGTGTAAAGGTTATGTCTTTCATTTAACATGTGCTTTACAAGAGGAGATATGCAGTTGTATAAACAAATCTAATATTAGAAGCAATATTTCAGTGTTGCTAAGTAACCTATATGATCGCTTTTCAGTCGGTCAACACGAGTGTACGGTACCCAATTAGATTAGTTTGGCAGTGACAATTTATTTCCTAATGCCTGAAATAAAAATACATGAATCGTTTATACATTTAATAAAACACTTCTCACATCAAGGGGAAGGGGTTGTATGAGAAGCGTTTTATTAAATGTATAAATAATTATTGTATTATTAACGTTTTATTGCGCACAAATTGTGCAAAATTATAAATAATTAAGTAGTGCAGAATTATAGAGTTTGTTTGTGGTTCACTTTGTACAGAACTCTGTGATTGGCTTTCCACGTCTTTCACAATAAAGGACATGGTATCGGCTACAGACTTGGACACATCTGTCGCACACGCAGTTGGCGTTGGGTTCATGGTAGTGTTTTGTTTTGCACATTTTATGATGATATCCATGCACTGCCAATGAGTTGACAAAGTGCCGGAGGTCTTGGTTTGTTTCAGTCCAGAATTTATTTGTCATAGCCTCGGTAGATTAGAAATCCATCGGGATCTCTCATCTCTTATTTTCCCTTTCTTGTAGGCATTTTTCTCAGCTCTCTGTGTATGGAAGTTGGAGCTTAGACCTCAGATCTTGCATTAGGAAAATTTCCTTTGTCAGCTCATACACCAGTCTGATGTCATACATTGCCTTTGTGGCTGCCGTAGCTCTCGATTTTACATGTAGTCTGAAGGATTTAATGGTCGTCTGGAGTGTTACGCCGAGATACTTGAAGGTGCTAACTGTGTTTATATTATGAATTACACAGGGAAATTAATTGTTACTCCTCGCCCAATCTAATTGGGTGTATTCGTGTTGACCGACTGGGAAGTCAGATTGTTCAAATAGCAAGACTACACCCGAGTTTCCAAAGGACCCTAAAAGGTAAGATTTGATCTATGGATTTTAGGCTAGTATTATAAAGCTTTTCAAGGGGAGCGTGATGGTGCAGTGTCTTAGCTGCTCGTCAATCACACGGACGGCCGGAGTTCCAATCTCACAAGGGAAGTCTTCGCGCTACTACACTCCGATCGGGATGAAACTAAAGAGACGAATAGCTGAGGAAATGTACCAAACAGGACAGGAAACCGCATCGGCTCAAAATAATATTCAATACCATTTTTATTGTATGAAACGTCCGCACATCGGGCGCGCGCTAGTAAGAGCGCGGCACAAGGAACGAAGCAGACACCGTAAACGAGTGGTTGACTAGACTGTCTGCTTTGTCATGTGAATGGGGCTCCAGACAGACCGTTTGACACATCGGCTACTTAAGCAGAGTGATAGGTAACTTTGAACATGCAGCTGACAATTTGTATACCCACTGTAATATTAACCAAGTTTGATACTACAATCATAAGGTATTGTTACAGAAACCATGTCTGCCTGTGAGGACATAAAAAACATCAACCCATGGAACGTTGTTCTGTGCCCGCACAATTGTTTTGCAGAGTGCGAAAAGACACCCTCTACGGTTACAGCTGCAGAGGTGGATTTGGCCTGTGAATTGTACCGTAAGTAGGCTACATCCAAGAATACGTTTAAAACATGTACTTTATTGGTTATTAATTCGGTCCGTGTTTTGGGGGATAATTTGACGTCTTCGTTACAGGTCTCTTGGCAAACCGTATAGATGACCCAAGTTTTTCGGTTAAAAAAGAAGATAGCTTGGTTATGCTTGACCCAGACAACGATGCAGAATACGACATGGAGCACGATGAACCTGCGGGAGACAATAGTGATGTAAGTGTGCAGTATAAGAAAGCCGCTATTGACTTTTGGCGTAATCGAGGAGGTAAACAACGGAAGTTCCAAACTGTGCATCGCCGCTATAAGAAGTTGAAGTGTCGTAATGACCTTTACACATGGGAGAAACGTGTTGAGCACGGAGGTACGAAAAAAGAAAAACTGAAATTAATTTTCGATGCAACCGCTAAACAGTTTCAATGCGTCAGAGAGGGAAAGGTTGTTCATGACAGTGATATCCGGAAATGGGCTCTTGCGGCAGCACGGCGAGTAGGTGATGAAACCTTTCGTGCATCGAAAGTTTGGCTCTCCCATTTTAAAAGATCTTGCCGTATTGTGCCAAGAAAAGTGACAAAATTCGTGTCACATAATTATACAACAAATCATGCTGACCTACTTGCAAGTGCGACAACCTTTGTTGGAGATGTCGCGGAAGCCATTGAAACCTACAGTCCAATGTGTGTCTTTAATACTGACCAAAGTGGGTTCAACATGGAATTTCGCTCTGGACGAACACTTCACAGCAAAGGAGACAAGCATATATTTGCTGAAGAACAATCCCTAAATTCGTTAACGCATAGTTACACCGTCCAACCAATAATCTCCGCAGATGGTCGTCTGCTTCCCGTTCTACTTGTGGTATTACAGGAAAAGAACGGAGTCTTTGGACCAAGAGTTAAGGACACCTTGTTTACTGCACCTAATTTATATGTACTTGCTTCCAAGTCGGGTAAATTAACTCAACATTTATTTCAAGAGTGGCTCCGAAATGTGTATTTTCCGTTAGTCCCCGATTTTAGTTTACTGGTTTTAGATTCATGGACTGGACAAACAGAAGGTGCTATACTAGCAGCCAAACCAAATGACAAGGACATTGATGTCAAGATTTTACCAAAAGGAACCACAGGTATAATTCAACCCCTGGATGTATTTGGATCTCGAATATAGAAGAATTTCATTCGAACTTTTTACGATAGTGTGCTGTAACATGGTCTAGAGTTCAATATTCACCTACGTAACAACATCTTGAAAGTTCAGTCTTTTACACACAACCAATTGTCATCCCCACGCTTTCAAAGCATGTGGACATATAGCTGGTTTAAGGCTGGCTTTGTAGATGAACGACCGTCCAACTTTCCGAACCCAGTTGTTTTTTGTTTTAAAAGTCCTTCCCTGGATATTTGTGGCCAGTGTACAAATACTGCCATACTCACGTGTAGCTGGTGTGAAACAAATATATGTATTGACCACCTTGTTCATGACATTCACCTTTGTGATACGTACATTGATTGAAACAAACAAGACATGATAAACAAGTGATACTCGTTAATTTTGTAAAGTACTGTACAGTACTTATTATTAGGTATCGGTTGCATTTCATCTCTGTAATTGTATATAATAATACATAGGTAATATATCTCGGATAATGAACAAATTACGGTAGCAACCCTGCTACTATGTCATCCATTGTGTTTATCATAGGTAACACGTCCTGCATATTACTAAAAAAAACAACAGTACATCGACATTGAAGGCCCACGCGCTTGTATCATTCCGTCTCGCCTGGAAACAGCGAGCATGTGCCAGACCTGTTACAGCCTCACTGGCTTGCTGCTCACCATTCTCGGTTAGGCACGCGTATCATTGTCATAACTTTAACGTTATAAATATGACATAGCATATTAATTTGAGCCGATGCGGTTTCCTGTCCCGTGTTGTACATTTCCTCAGCTATTAAGTCTCCTGAATTTCAACCCGATCGGAGTGTAGTAGCGCGAAGACTTCCCTTGTCAGTGACAGTGGCGTGGAATTTTCACCTGAAAAATTACGTGGCGTCAGGAAGGGCATCCGGCCTTAAATTCCCGGCCAAAACCAAAACGAGTCTGATTGGCTCGGGCGACCCCAATTAATAGGAATACGCAGTAGAAAGTATTATAAAGCTTTTCAATCAAACAACGGAACTAGGTCTTTAACTGGTTATAAATCAATAATAATGTTATTGGTTTTGGATCCCTTTTAATTACGGTGGCTTTTAGAGACACCGGGGTGCCGGAATTTTGCCCTGAAGGGGATGTTTAACGTGCCAGTAGATCTACAGACACGGTTCCCTCGCATTTATGCACCCTTAAATGCCAGCTGACTGCGCCAGGATTAGATCCTGCAACCTTGGGGCAGCAGGCGAGAACGTTACCGCTAAGCCACAGAGCCAGTTGGTTATAAATCAGAAGCATGTCTCGGTAGGATATCTATGCATGGATTTGGTGGCGTAGTCGGTAGCATGCTGAACTGCTACGCCCAAGTTCGCGGGTTCTAACCCAGTCGAAGTCATCGGGCCCATGTCATAGATTTATGTCACGTAAAAGGACTTACAACTACAATTGGTAGTGTGTAGCCAAAATTTGTAGGCTATTGAGTTAGGCACGCTCTATCAGGTTCAAACGTACGCCGTTGGGTTTCAGTGACAGTAGCGTCTGGTAGCTTAAGTTGGAACTACTTGACATTGAAATTGGGGAACCTTCGGGCGTTCATGTGAAATGCCCTGCTATGGCCATTGGCTGCAAATCAAATATAAGTATCTATGCATTTTGAAAATTAAAACATACGGTAGGCTAAGTAAACATAAAAGATGTCATCTCAAACGCATGCCGACATTTTAATTTTCAGATGTAGAAAATGGCTTTTTAATAGTCAGAGAGCTGATTTAATGAATAAAAATTTTGTACAATAATATAAACTTATTATCGAATCCTTTGGAAGCAAGCCACTTTATGTCGTCAGGATAATGCTCACAAACTTAGATGTGGTACACTGTTTGTTAATTCTCTTATGAAATACCTGGTCTCCCACATGGCTGCTGTGAAGGTACGATACACAATTGATATTGCCGATATTTTGTAAAATTGGCATTGTATTATTTTGTCAAATTCAGGAATGAAAGGTTTCAACCCCAAAAGAAAAATACGAAGTACCTACAATTGAGCCATTTAAGACCTTACACTTTTCGTTTCACAAATCACACTGGTATTTTTACTAATTAATTATAATGTTACTCAATTTTACGGAATAACTAGCTTTTGATACGGTTAAGAATTTGATATTATATTATATCCATACTATCAACCCGCCCCGGCTTCGCCTGGTATCTTAAAGGGGTCACTCAGCGTAAGCTTAAAAGGCGCACGGACAGTAGGTCTTAGACGCAATTCAGAAAAGCCGAGGGGAACAGCGAAATTCCAAACACTTATAGTCTACTCTTCTCTGAATTCTTAACTCGACACGACTCGACAGTTAATGCTGGCTCGCTCGTTAACTCGCTCCGAAGCTAGTAATTTAAATTTCCACTGAATGGAGATTGTTGGAAGAAATTAAAACGTAAAATCACTTATAGTAGGCGATGTATTAAAGATAAGGATGTCCTGTCGGGGACTTCTTTGTAGCTTAAAGCTTTGTAAGCTTTAAAGACGCAAGGACGGCAGATTTTCCTTTGACACGATTCACTGAAATCGTTACTGCTCGGCTTCCTTTGGTCATAAATGAATGTTTTCCTACAGAAACCATCCTCGGGAAATTCTTTACTGAATGGTGAAAACCGCATCAATATCCATTCAGTGGATTTAGAGATTACCCGTTACATCCAGGAATCGTGGACTCGGTTTTATGTAGAGATGCCAGCGACTATCATTAAAACAAATACATGAATGTATAACTAGTATGGACTATGAATTCTACGTAAGACTCATTAAATACGTCATACAACTGTACCTACGGATACTTATAGAGGACTGAACAAATAAAAACAGAGCATTCTTTTTATGTTTCTATGAATTAAAAGTGTACAGTATATCAACATTGTGGCTTTTTTCCGTAGTAGTTGGTGATTTAACGTGACTTATGTTCACAATGGAAATAATCACTCAGGTGAGTTAAAATTCAAAAAACCCTTGCAAAAGTTAAATCAACTGTCCCGCGAATAACGTGCTCAAAGCAGTTGCCAGCTTGCTGGCCGCCGCGAGCGCTAGTGTCGCTTCACCTACAAAGAGGATGCAATTTCGTAGTGCAGCGAGCTTCGTGACTGTATTTTAGACTGTGGTAATACAACTCCGTCCTCCAGGGTTGCCAATCTAACTTTTCCCCCGCGAAATAACTTATAACTTATTTCAAACTGAGGCTATTGCCAAATAATTTTGAATCCCACACAGCGGGACAATATTAGCTTTTTTTATTTTCTTGGCGGGAGATAAGTTGTATGTAAATTAATCTAGTTTTTATTAAAAATAACGCGATTTAATAAAGACTTAGAAAATTCTATGGGTACATTAACACTAATTTTGGGATCATTATTAACATCTTGAGCATGAGATAACCGTCAGCCGAGTTGCTTCATATTACGTAAATATATGTCCAGCAATTCCCCGAATTACGGTTATCTCCCAGTTACGAATGAGTGAAATTTGTCGCCTGAGTAGTATAAGCAATTAAAACTTTTTCCGGCTGCATGTCGCATTTCTAAGGTAAGAAGGACCTTGGTATGTGACAAAAATCTTCTAAAATGATACTTTAGGCATTCAGGGCTAATTGCAATATAAAGCACAGGATCTTGTTGGAAAAACTGAATAAACATATAAATGAGTACCGGTATTGAATTACTCATAAATCAATATCATACATCGTGAGAGGACATGACCTCGTTTGCTGAGACCTCTGTAAATAATCTCTCTTGTTGAGAGATACGCAGTCTTCATGTTGGTAGCACAGATATACAGTATTCGAGTTTATTTTGTTCCTGTCAGGGGAACAGGAATGTTCTAGATTTACCATTGAAGTGAGCCATTTAGTAAAAAATTAACTTAATTTTTTAAAGAACTGATTTGTTTTTGTCTTTTGAGCATATTGTATTACTCGAAAAATTCGGGATCAAAATACATGAAACTTTTTTGTGTAATAATATCTCATAGAGAAATGGAAATACTCGTAGAGTTGTTGTTAATTCATTTGATGTGCTTGAGACACCTTGGTCATCAGCCCCGTGTAGTTGGGAGTGTGTTGAAGCTGTCTGGCAACGTGCATTGCTGTGATGATTATAGTTGTGTGTGTAAATGTATCTGGGACAGGGATGGAGTAGAGGCTCCGGGACTTGAGCAAGGCACTATTCCGGCAAATTCCTGTAGGGAGTGTGGCAAAAACCGGAGAAAACCCACACCAATGATAACCGCTGTCAGCACCGGGATTCAAACCTACGATATCCGTACTTTCCACAGCTGCCCTCGCGAACATGGTGCACGTTTGACGAGCGCGGCTACGCCGCGGGACGAAATGCTTGTAGAATTTGGCTTGAGTACCCATAACCCCCCATTGGTCGATCCTGGCTACGCTACTGCCCGTGCCTGTTGGTAGAAAGCACTCCCGAGTTGTATTCTTCTGCTAATTTCCAAATCTAGTCTTCCATCTTCAATCAGTTCACTTCCCAAGTATTTGAAGTGTTTCCTTATCTCCTACTTTGATTACTCCTTTTCCTTATATCTACTCATCACCACTGTTTTACTCTTCTCTACATTTATCTTTAATCCCCATTGCTCAATCTTTTCATTTATTACACCTAAATGTTCTTGTACGTCCATCTCATCCTCGCCCCAGATCACAACGTCTTCTGCAAACAACATTACCTTCATCTTTGCCCTACTATATTCTTCCATCGCTGCCTTCATGAAGTCATCCATCACAATTACGAACAATAATGGTGACAACACACTTCCTTGCTTCAGTCCAGTGTCAATTTTAAACCATTCTGATGTCCCGACTCTAGTCTTCACACTACTGTAGCACTCCATGCACATTCCTTTTATCATGTCTCTCAGTTCCTTGGCTATCCCCCTATTTGTTAAGCTTTCTCAAACTTTTGTTCTAGGGATGCTATCATAGGCCTTTTCTAGATCAATAAAAGCCATTACCATATCCTTCCCATATTCCCAACTTTTTTCAATGTTCTGTCTCAGAATGAAAATGGATGCCATTCACATATTGAGGGTAATGAAATCGCTGATAAACTCGCTAAAGATGCTGCCGATGGTAACGGCAAGGCTTAACATATAGCTATACCCAATTCTGATTTGCGTTCTATAATTCGTTCGAAGATACAGCATGACTAGCTAGTCACGTGGACGAATTATGCGAAACTGAAGGCCAAACATTATTTTTGGATACAACCGACTCTTTTACACCATGGTTCCAGGGTGGTAAATACACACGACGACACATCATTCGTCTCCGCTTTAATCATGCATTAACGCCGGTGTATTTATTCCGTACAAAACGACGTGATGATGCCTTGTGTTCGTGTTTGCAGATGGAGGGTTCTTTAAATCATATTCTCTTTCAATGTCCTCAATATGACTTTCAACGTACCATAATGTTGCGCGATTTACATTCATTAGTGTATGCACTGCCTTTAAATGTTGCCACATTAGTCCATAATCCTACAATTCCACCGGTTAGTAGCATAGTATCGTTTTTCGACAACATTGATTTAAGGCTTTGAATGTGTAGTTCTTTCACCTGGTCCATAATTGTAACCCGGTCACGTGCGTCTATGTGCAGTAAGTCACCAAGGTGGGTCACTTCGGTGTGAAGAGTCTAATACCACTTGTGTCCCAGTCTATTTTCATATGTTTTTCCCCATATTTATGTCTCCTAGTTACATCATACCTTGTTTGGCATAACCATTGAACTGTAGTTACTACTGGAATGCCGACTGTATGGGAGCAAAGTGCGGTTTTTGGTGCGACTAGTTACGCCTGGTAGTGCACGTCAAGGAGGAGAGTTTGACGTATACGAACGCAAGGATGATGTACGTACGTACGTAAGACGAGATACAAGTAAAAGAGGTACTTTTGACATTTAGGCGAACGGTAAACTAAACGGAACTTACGCCGAAATACATATTTCAAAATATCATAGTAATTTGATACTTAAAATGGCTAGGAATATACGCCAACATAAAATATTATATTGTAGCCTGATTGTTCATAATTTTTATCCTTAGATCAAAGGCAGCATACACAATAACTATAGGCCTACTGGCAAAAAATACAAGCCGTACGAAAATAAGGTTAGACAGGGAATGACTACGAATAAAGAACAAAAGATATGGTAGGACTAATTTGTATTCAACATTTTTATTAACTCAAAGGCAGCATTCAAATGTGTGTGAATATGCATAAAGCCTACAAATAAACAATCAAATAGATGCTTAGTGAACAAAAATACATACTTTATTTATACAAAACAACCACATGTTCAATATTCTTCAAGTCAATGGGTCATGTTGCGCAGCGGTCAAGCTATTCGCCTCTCACCAAGGTGGACCAGGTTCGATTACCGGTCAATGCATGTGAGATTTTCAAAGTGAAATGCCATGTCCTGTGGTTCGGATTCCACGTAAAATGGAGGTCCCTTGGCTCATTATCACAAGATTAACGGTCACGTAAAACTACAAGCTTCTTTTTCTTCAAAGCAGGTCGAAACTTAGACCTCACATAAGTCATACAGCAAACGAACAGGGTCCTGCAGGGAAGACCCCTTAAGCCCAATTCTTTTTATCGTCTCCAAGACTGATATGATAAAATTATACTGGCAAATGTGAAATTGTATGCCTATGCTGATGAAAAAATAACAGTAAATATTAGGCCTAGGTTTATAAACTTCAAGTTGTAGGCTATTTGTCGTTGAATAACTCTCGGTCTTTTCTTGGGTGGCTGAAGTAGATGCTGTGGGAAATTGAAAATTGCAGGTACCGCATCATCTTTAAGCAGTGGTTTGTTTCTATTTGAATGAAACAAGTAGCATGATTTATAAAAGTGTTCACAGCTATAACCCATTTCGTTTCCATGGAAATCTGTAATATAAGCTAGGCCTAGGTTATAATTCTGTGACTGATAACTTATAACCTATAATAGGGCCTACGTGTATTGGTCATAATGCTATTTAGGCCTATTTTGTCAAAATTTGATGTAAAACGTATCCACAAACGCAGAATAGGCTACTTCATTACAAATGTCAATTCGAAAATAAAGTAGACCGTAAACCTACCGTATTATTGGAAATTACCATTCATATAACGTTGCACAGAGGTACGTACGATCAAATATATGAAAAGAATCACAACATATCAGCTGACTTGCATTCTAGAGTTCAACGGTATGCCAGTTTTTGGTGCGACTAGTTACGCCTGGTATTGCGCGTCAGGGAGCAGTTTTCAGCGAGGGTTACCATGGGAGGAGTTGCTCCAGTAGTACCTACAGTTCAATGCAAAAAGCCCTTAGATCATAAATACAATAGATGGCTGATGACGTCACATTTGTGAAACCAACATCTCAATCAGCTGACTAAAGGGAACTGCCGGGAACTGCGGATAGTTTGGAGCACTGAACTACTACACGTGACGATAGAATTGGGCTATTCTGTTCTATTCATTACCGTACTAAGCCAGAATGGTGTATTACTGTGCAGCGTATGGATGTAAGGAGACGTTTAGGAAAAGATCGGGCATTTCTTTCCTAAATTAATTCATTGTAAAATAACCCTAAAATTCTTGACTTCACTACTTCCATTTCTTTACGTTTCCTCTTAACTCCGAGACATGAAAGAAAAATAATTTAATCTGTAAATTTATTACAAATTATTAAAATTTACTCTATCCCTTACTCCACTGAACAGGCCTATGAAGCAAAATTAGGACCATCACAACATCAAATAGCCTTCCTTTTCAATCATGATCAGTGTCAAATTGCGGGTTATGCTACTGATGTGATGATGTAGTCTTCGATAATAAATACGCTGAGGTAATATTTGTCATCTTATTAAACGTATGGACAGTGCGTTTGGTTGAGGAAATTTTCAGATCCTTCTAGGATACACTGCAGCCCTAAATTAGTCAATTCGTAGGATTTCAAAGTTCTGGATTATTACTGCGAAGGTTTCTATGATTCGTGGAAAATGGAATTTAAAAGGAAACAGTTCATTGCTTGTAATGATTTCTGTTGTAGCAAATGTAATGCATAGTTGTTAAAAAGCAACGCTTACTAAATCAATAGACTTCCTTATTTCCATTTGCCTATGTTTTGTTCACCTTCATAAAATACTGAAGTGGAAAGTAACGCTGAATAAGAGCTAATCGTACGATAAAATTTTGTAAAGTAATGCACCGGTACTGAAATTAGCCAAAATACATTTTCTAATGATGACAAATAAATTAGGAAATGATGTAGTAATAGATTGAACTTGGTTGGAGCTCTCGGACGTACAATTAAAAATGACCAGCTACACAAACACAATTCTCTTCAAAAATCAGTAGGCCTAATTCAGAATTGGATTTGTTATTAATTATTTACAAGAGGGGATCCCGGATGTATGAGTATTACGGAACACGGCAGCCACTTTTTACACAAACACAATTCTGTTCAAAAATCAGTAGGCCTAATTCAGAGTTGGATTTGTTATTAAGTATTTATAAGAGGGGATCCTGGAAGTATGAATATTACGGAACACGACAGCCACTTTTTACACTAACACAATTCTGTTCAAAAATCAGTAGGCCTAATTCAAAATTGGACTTGTTATTAATTATTTACAAGAGGGGATTCTGGATGTATGAGTATTACGGAACACGACAGCCACTTTTAACACCAAATATGTTACATTCTTAACTTTTGCTACCTTCCGGTACGTAAAGAAACATGCGATGCTTTTCCCAATGTCGTATAAATTACGAACATGTGTGTTTAAACCCTCATTAAAAATCATTTCCCCACCAACTCCTATCACCTTCCATTACAAGTTCCTCTGTTTTCCCTTTAGTCAGCTGATCCCGATGTTGGTTTCACGTCACAGTACAGGCACAGTGTGGCAATGCGCACTCTATTGTATTTATGCTCGAAGAAAAAGCCAGAAGCAGCTTGTTGTTGTTTGAGTTGCGTTGCTGGACACAGAAGCCTCTTCGCCCAATAACATCCGGCTGGGAATAGAGTACAGTAGCCATCGCAGTAAAATGCCGCAGAAAATGGGTCCGTATGTTTAAAAACCACTAATCTCTTGGACTTCGTTTGTCACATTGAAACTGATGTCCACATTATCCTCTTCACTATCGGAGCTGATCTTCAGCACTGATGTCGAAATTTATATAGTTATCGCACACGCCAAATATGAGGAATAAAGAAAAACAAGAGCTATATATATATATGGGTGACCAAAAGCCAAAAAGCCACACCCAGGAGCATCAGAACAATAACTGGAAGGACCCCCCAGGAGCCCACCTATGATTTTACAATTGAAATGGAAGGTGGTCCAAATATGACATAATGGCATCCACCAATGGAACTGTATGACTATGTACAAGTGACGCGTTATTTAAAGGCAAGGGATAATCAAGTCGCCTCAATTTCTCCAACATAATTTCCCGCTGCGGATTGAAGGTTTCACATTGAAACAATATGTGATGCAATGTACTTCGTGCCCTACCACACACGCCTATCATTGTCCCTGAGATGCATGTGCTCCAAAGCTACTGGTGTAAGAGCGTGCTGGAAACGCATTCGAATTATGGTAATAATATGACGCCGCGAATATTTTCAGACCCGGAACCAAGACGCTGTAATTACGGATGGTTTTATTAAGAAATAATGTTTTGCTTTACATTTTGCTATCTCGGTCCATTCATTTTGCCAATCAATGACGACTCGCTGATGAATTATCGGTACTATATCCGGATACGGTATCCCGATATTATAAACAATTCTCTGACCGCATGCCGCATTCTTTGCCAGAGATCTACTGTTTCGTTTCCCGCTATATGAGAATGCCCAGGAATCCACATGATGACCACATCTTGTCATGTGAGTGTGAATGTATGGAAATACATGTATGGAAACGATGGGCATGCATCGGATTGGTAGGCAAGCAAGATGGCGTCACAGTGAAAGTGTAGTGAAATAGCAGCTAGTGTAAATATTTGATAAAAGTGGTAAAATATTATAACAGAGGCTTAAAATCTATAAAGTTACTTTCCTTAGATCAAGTGTAATACGGAATATTGATAGTATTTAGAAATTCTTGTTGATAATTTAATAAACTTAAACTAAGTTGTGGGAACGTGTATCCAAAGATTCGGTGACTTCTTCAATCACTGTTTGAACCAAGTAGAGCAGTGGTGCTTTTACGAGACTTCACCCGATTGGAAGATATACGTATTTCACATTCTTCTTTATTGGTAGGTTATTAGATTAATTCTATTAGGTAGTAATAATTAAATTAAATTTAGTGTAATTTGGTGTAAACATCTAGGCTCACTTAGATCTCTAGTATGACGACAGTCAACAGTGTTAGTATCTCGTCAGGTTGTGTAACCGTAACGGATTTATGCTCGTCGTGCAAAATAAAAGTAAAAAATGCAAATAAAATCATCACAAGATCTCAGGTAAAATTGAATGAGGAGAAAAGTGAAACCGATTGTCGTAATGTAGGCCTACCGCTACCGTCATGCGAATGTCATAACCTGAGAAACGAACTGTCCTCAAAAGACGAAATTATAAAGCTGCTAAAGGAAGATATTGCTAAGTTAATGGAAGAGTTGAATAAATTAAAAGGAAACAGAGGGGAAAGCAAGGAAACTTGGTCGACAGTGATTGCTGGTAAGGTAAGATTGAATAAGCCTAGGCCTATAAATGGAGTACATGTAACTGAAATTCCCGTCTCAAATTCATTTGGAGTGCTTGTCGAAGAAAATGATGACTTTCCTCAAGAAGAAAAGAAGAAAGTGATAAAGAGAAAATCCAGGAAGATGCGGATATTTGCGGATAGCCACGGGCGAGATGTAGCAGCAAGCGTTTTGGAGAGAAGCCGAGAAATGGAGGTCACTTCGACAGTGAAGCCAGGAGCTCAGATTGCAGAAGTCACGAACGGGATGATAGGAGAGTGTGCGTCCCTTACTGCAAAGGACTACGCAGTGATCATCGCTGGAGCAAACGACGTCTATAGAAATGAGAGTAAAAAGGTAATCAAAGATTTAAAGGGTACATTGCCATCCATGCAAAAAACAAATGTCATTATTGTAAACATTCCGCAGAGACACGATTTAATTCCCAAGTCATGTGTAAATATAGAAATAGAGGCTACAAATGGAAAAATTCATAAAATTTGTAAGAGTTTTCCAAATGTCCAAATTGTAGATGTAAGTAAATTAGACAGGAAGTTCCACACTCGGCATGGCCTACACTTAAATAGATTAGGAAAAGAGTATCTTAGTGATGAAATCTGCAAAATTGTAAATTCAAATGGTAAGAATAATTCGACAGTAATATCATTAGAGTGGAAGCAGGGAAACTGGTAGAAGAAGCCAAACGTGAGGTTTGGCATTCACATCTTTTGAAGTCAAATTTAACGGAGTGCAACAATGGTATTTCGGATTTGTCTAGCAACAATAATAATAACAATTATGATAATAATAATGTAAATAAATCACCAACACAAGCTTGCAAAAGTAACAAATTTAAAATTTACCACCAGAATGTCCAGTCTCTTTATAATAAAATTGATTACATAAATCTAATGCTTAAAAATGAACTTAAAGACATCTCAGCACTATGTATTTCAGAACATTGGCTGAAAGAGGAACAACTTGAATTAATTCAATTCCCAGGGTTTATACAAGCTAGTAAATACTCTAGATCTAATATTAGCCATGGTGGTACTTGCATCTTCTTAAGAAATAATTTAGATCATGAACAGATAACAGCTTATGATTATCTAATTATGGAACAGGATTTTGAATTCTCTGCCGTAAAAATTCAGCAGTTTAAGTTAATAATTGTATGCGTATACCGTTCTCCGTCAGGAAAGTTTCCTCTATTTATAGATAAACTAGAATTGTTACTCAATAACATGAGCAAAGTAAATTTCGATATAATAATTTGTGGGGATGTAAATGTGGATTTCTTAAAACTTGATAGAAATTGTGAATTATTAAACCAGTTACTAATTTCCTATGGACTGAAACCTACAGTAAATACACCAACAAGAATAACAAAATTTAGTAAAACCACTCCTGATCAAATTTTTATAAATACAGATAAATATCACCATTCAATAGAAGTCTATTGTCCGGGTTTTAGTGACCACCATGGACAAATACTGAGTTTTGAAGTATCCGAAGTAATCAATAATAATGATAATGGAGTAAAATCAAAGTGCAGGTCATTCACTGAAGCAAATGTTACATATTTCAATGACTTATTAAATAAGGAAACATGGTCAGAAATTTATGAACTAGAAAATGTAAATGATAAATTTAATGCATTTAACAGTACCCTAAAACACTATTTTGAAATAGCATTCCCCTTTAAACGAAGAACTGTTCAAAATAACAAAACTAGCAATTGGATAACAACAGGGATTATAAATTCATGTCAAAGAAAGAAATTTCTACACAAATTATATAAACAATACCACACAACATCTGAATTCAATTTATACTACAAAAAATACACTAGCATATTAAATAAGGTAATAAGACTAGCAAAGAAAATGCATAATGATAATTTTATTTCCCAATCATCTAATAAAAACAGGGCTATGTGGTCCGTAATAAAGAAAGAAACTGGAAAATATGCTAAAATACAAAGGAACATTACACTGACCAGAAATAATAAAGTGATTAATAATCCAGAGGAAATAGCAAACACTTTTAATGACTATTTTCTGGAAATTCCGCAAAAATTATTAAATAAATCACAGGTAAATACACTAAATTCTAATAATAAAATAAATATATGCAGTGATTCTTTATTTATAAATCATGTCACAAGTGAAGAGGTAAGAATAGTTATAAAAGAGCTAAAAAATAAATTCTGTGCTGGCATTGATGGCATCCCTGATGCAATTTTAAAGAAATGTGCCGAAAATATAATAAATCCACTTACGCACTTAATAAACAGTTCAATTCTCTCAGGAACTTACCCGGATATTTTGAAGTTATCAAAAGTAATTCCAGTGCACAAAAACGGTTCAAAAGATGAATTAGATAACTATCGTCCTATTACCTTACCAACTGGTATTGCAAAAATTGTGGAAAAAATTATGTATAAGAGACTGATAAGTTTCATAGAAAAAAATAAAATATTATCAAACTCACAACATGGATTTAGAACGGAAAAATCTACACAGACAGCAATTTACGAATGTAGTAATAGTATACTGAAATTAATTGACAATAAGGAACATGTAACTGGCCTATTCTTGGATTTATCGAAAGCATTTGATGTAGTTGACCATAAAATCCTCCTTACCAAACTAAATCAATATGGTGTTAGAGGTCTAGCTAATAAATGGATAGAGTCTTACTTAACAAGGCGTAAACAAATAGTAAGCTTGAGACACAAGGATGATGGAACCAAATTACTTAATGAAACATTGTCCAATGAGGGAATTATTGAATTTGGAGTACCCCAGGGATCGGTTTTGGGCCCACTACTCTTTCTTCTATATATCAATGATATAACACAGAACGTTCATTCACATAAGGAAATTTTGTTTGCGGACGATACAACACTCGTAATAAAAGGTGAAACTAAACAGGTCATACAGCAGTCTGCTGACTCCGTTACAGGAGAGTTAACCAAATGGTCACAAGATAATCGCCTCATAATAAACTATAAAAAGACAGTATGTCTAAATTTCCACACTATACAGAATAGGAATCCTGCGATGCCCAATATAACATTAAATGGTCATCAAATAGAAAATAAATCAGAAACAAAGTTTTTAGGACTATGGATACAACAAGACTTGAAATGGAATAAACATATACAATATCTGAATACTAAACTGAACTCGATGTGCTTTGCGTTACGTATTTTGAAAACCTGCACTAGCATGCACACATTAAGAAATACTTATTTTGCTTATTTCCATTCATACTTAAGATATGGGATCATATTTTGGGGTATGTCGCCAGATGTACTAAGCATGTTTAGGATACAAAAGAGAGCGATTAGAATTATGGCAAATGTAAACTCGAGAGAATCATGTAGACCTCTGTTTAAAGATTTAAACATTCTCCCACTGCCCTGCATATATATCTTTGAAAGTATTATGTTTTTTAAAAAGAATTTAATGAATAAAGATGTTTTTCTTAAAACAAACAATGATGTTCATAGGCATAACACAAGACAAAATCAAAACATTCATATTTCACACACACACACAAGCATATATCAAAAAGGAACTTTTCACACTGGAGTTAAATTATACAATAAACTACCCCAGTATATAAAACTGGCCCCAAAAATAAAAACCTTTGATAGAATGTTGAAAGCTTATCTGCAGTGCCATTGTTTTTACTCAGTAGTTGAATATTTTAGCGTATAGGAGTGATGGAATCTATAACTATATTTTACTTTTTTAATTTAATTTTAATACCTAGCTGTATGTTGTTGTATTTATAGAATTAAGTTTTCATATTATGATAATAGAGTGAGGTGTAAATAGTTGTGCAATAAGATTGTATCTATTAAGATTTGCTATTATAATAAGTTATAAATAGTTATAATCTTAGTAATATATACCTGTTAGTTCTTTTATTTTATGCATGTAAATTCTGACGTGTCCTATATCAAAAATGTATTGAATGCATGTATTTGATCAAATGGAATTAATAAAAATCTATCTATCTATCTATAGTGACAAGCCTGGCGTATAGCAAAGAGTTCAGCTGTAAAGATTGTAAGATGAGGGGGGAGGCAATAAGTGCGACTAACCTGTAAGTCAGGAGAGTAAAAAGCCGACCCCCACGCGATCCGGTTGAACCATCTTTGAACCATCCGTATAAAAAATCGTATAATTGGAAAACAAATCCTGAATATCTCGAAATGCACGAGAAATGATATTCGGATGATGCTTGAACATTTGAAATAGCAATGGAAAGGAATTATGCAGAATCTTAGGTTGGGTATGCAAACCCCTGTATGGGATTGTATATGGAAGTGCTAAACGGGTTTGTAACACATCCTTCCTGAAGGGTTATAAAATCTCATAAGCCATGACAAGTGCAGGTTTATGTGAGCGATCTAAACGATTTTGTGCGTAATATTCCGTCAGAAGTTGTAATTTAGAGATAATCGGAGACGCCACTAACGACAATTTGTAGTCTAAATATTTGCCCGCTATAAATGTGCGTCGATGTGATAAAGGTAACTCACCGGTTTCCACCAACAATGCACTCGAGGGGGTGGAGGCCAAAGCCCAAAGAATTATGCGGATGGCTTTATATTGTAGTCTATCCAACATTAACAAGCTACTGTTCGCCATTACATCGTAAAAAACTGCCGTAATCTAATTGTGAACGAATAATGTTCTTGTACACTGGCAATAATAATGCGGGGTCCGCTCCCCAACGACGCCGTGTCAAAGCTCTAAGAACCTGTAACAGTTTTTCGATTTTAACTTCAAGATATTGTACCTGCCGTGTCCACCGGAATTTATCGTCAATATAAATGCCTAAATATTTGATATTGCGCACAACATCTATGGTACCCTGTCGAAATAAAATAGGGGTCTGATCGTACCGCCGTTCATGCGTGATAATTATAGCAGAGTTCATACCCGGAGATGTTTCCAAGCCATGGTTTAATAGCCATTCATGGGCTAGTGTTAAAGCAAGATATAAATCTGTTCGACATTGATGTAAAGTGTCACGGGAACAATAAATCATAAAATCATCCGCATATAGTATGATAAGGGCATAAGGCAAAAACACCGCTTCTAATTGTTGAGTATAAATGGAAGACAGAAACCCACTAAGTATGTCCCCTTGCGGCAAGCCCTGAGACGTCTGACGGTGGTCCAGCATCCCCTCGGGGGTACGTAATATGAGACGCCGATGAGTTAAAAAATTGTGAACAATACAAAGAAATGGAGAGGGGAACTGAAGCTCCTGCAGTTTCCGTTGTAAAATCATGGGATCTACGGCATCGTACGCCCCCTTAATATCCAGACAAACAGCAACGGTATGATGTTCGCGTCCTTTAGCTAATAAGACATCAGTTAAGAAAATAGAAAGAGCATCTACAGTACTGCTACGTTTACGAAATGCGAATTGATACATAGAGAATAAGTTGTAATATTCCATACACCATTGCAAACGTTGCAATAATACTTTTTGAAATATCTTCCTAACACAGGAGCCTAAATTGATCCCACCATAATTCTGAGGGTCACGTGCGTCCTTCGAAATTTTTAAGATAGGAAGGACCTCAAAGATATTCCACTCAGTGGGAAACGTGCCAAACCGTAAAACTTCATTATATACAGAAATAAGCATCTCCAGTGCCTTATCGGGAAGAGAGGCAACCATCTGATATGTTATGAAATCCACACCCGGACTAGTCGATTTCGTACCTCGTAGGGCAGATTGAATTTCCACGTGCGTTATAGGTTGCAGTAAAACATTGAAATGGTCTGAAGCTGTAAAAGACGGAAGCGGGCCCTTATTGATAACTGTATCTGGCGTGAGATTTATATAAAATTCTTGAAAACCCTTCCGGCTAAGTCCTGTAGACGGCCCCATATAACGCGTATTGGACAAACTTTTGATGGTAGACTATAACTTAGTTAAAGAGGTTGTGGCATTTAATGAGCTGATATGATTCTTCCATGCATCGCGTCTCTTTTCATTAAATGCTCGTTGGATCGTGGCTGTGACGCGCTTATACAAGATATAATTGTCAAGTGTACCATGTTTCCGATATTTTCGTAAACACGCCTTCCGTCTTTTTACTAGTAAGGCGCACTCTGCATCCCACCACTGTATAGTCCCAGGGCGTTGAAACCTACTATACGGAATTGGACACTTCGGGTGATAACAATCCAAATATTGCTGAATAAGGTGTTACAAAAGAGTATTTCTGACGTGGGAGGGGTGGAAAGCGGCCCAGATTATCCTGTATGAATGTCTGAAAGAAGTCTAAATCAAAGTATTTTAAGGAACGAGTTATTTTAGTGCCCCGGTGTATCGATGGTGCTACCCCAGTGCGATCATAAAAAATTAAAATAGGGAAGTGATCACTCTGATGCGTGTCCCCGATCGTGCTCCAATCTAATTTATGCGATGAGTCCGGGGTAGTGAGAGTTAAATCTACCACACTTTTTTGGACTTCCCGGGGGTGTCAATCGCGTAGGAGAACCGTCATTTAACACATTTAAGGAAAATGTGGAAATCGCATGAGCAATATGTCTACCTTTGGCATTGGTTCGTTCACTGCCCCAGAGTCCATGGTGTGCATTAAAATCTCCTAGAATCAAATGTTTAGATCTTTGAGACACATATTTAAAATACATGTGCCACTGTTGTTGCGTGCCCTGAACACGTGGTGGGCAATAGCTATGACTGACCTATATATCTCCCACCCGAAAAAATTGATGATAACAAAAATGGAATTGATAAGGCAAGGACACCGGAGTTATTTGTAAATCCGTTTTACAGAGGGTTATTAAGCCTCCATATCCCGGACCATCTTCTCGAAAGACCGTATAATTGGGAATTTGAAAACGATAATGTGGGTATAGCCACGTTTCTTGGATAAATACGATCTCAGTGTGATATGTCGATATTAAATGAAGCAATTCATGCTTCTTATTTACCACACTCCGACAGTTCCATTGTAGCAGCCACATCCTTCACCTATGAACGACATGAGATGAAGAAAGAGACTAAACGAATACAACCCAAAAAAGAAAAGGAAAGAAACTATTGACAAACTGCACCAGTGCCCCTTGGTAGTGGTTTTTCGAGGGGTGGAAGTAGTGGCAGTATTTTATCTAATAACTTTTTAACACAGTGCGCCCACTGTGCATTGTGGCCTAAAAGATCCATGAGTTCTGTAAATTCGTCGAGGATGATTCGAGTAGGAGCAGAATTATCGGGCCCCGAATCGGGTTCCAGGCGCCCGACACCGGATGTGCCCGGTTCGCTGGGCTTCTCAAGTTGTGATATCCGTTCCACGGTTGGGGTTTTTATCAGTTGCAGATATACCGACCTATCATATCCCAAGGGTGTAATCAATTTCGGAGCCGGATGTACCAAGTCAGTAAATTTACGCTTGCGCGGAGGATCAGATCGTTGCCCACTAAACGATGCTGCCAATGGGGGGAATTGTTGGGGGAGTGCTCAAGGGTGAAAAGGGGGTACTTGTATGGCACTTCACAATTTCATTGTATGATTTGATCTCAGTACACATCAGCCTCTTGATCTCCATTTGCTGCTGATGCACCTCACAGCGCACCGCCCCTGCCATATGATTTCCTTGACAATTAACGCACTTGAATATCACTTCTTTACAGTCACTCGTTAAATGCTCCTGCACACATTGTCCACATCTAGGGCCCCGAGCCCGACAGTGAAGTTGCACATGCCCGTACCTCTGTCACTTCTGACATCGAAGAGGTGAAAAAAATGTACAAGCTTACTTCTAAAAGAACATTGAAGATGCTGACATGAGTCGGCAAGTTTTGAGTTTCGAAATTTTTTTTCACGGTGCCCGTTGCTATTTTTTCCGATTTTCCATCTAAGATTTTAGTACGAAAAAAAACGTTGTAAGCGAACGATAGGTACGGGAGAGTCAATGAAACGCATTAGTTCCTCCTGCGTAAAGGAGGTATCTACCCCTCGAATGAGTCCAACTCGTTGTATGCTTGACGATGGAATAAAGGCCATTAGATTTCTATCCTTTAATACAGGATGTTCCAAAAATGAATTGGCATCTCGAAGTGACTTAAATTGAATTTGAACCTGATTGCGCCCTTTTCGTTGGATTTCTTGAATTCCTGGGATTTTACGTTCCTAAAACAAACGTCTCAAAGCCATTGGATGCAGATGTCCAATCGCTTGATGCTCAACGCTTTGAACGAGGACTACTGTATATACGGTCCCGTATGATTTGGGGAGTAGCGATAGTCACTGGGAGGGGTACGAGGTTGTACAGGGGTTTGGACCACAGTAGTAGCCCGAACTTCCGACGTTGTAGTGTTCTCATATTCATCCACAATATTCATTGATTCGATGTTGGCGTAACCATCAATAATAACCGCAGACGAAATATCCAGTGGGAGGCCTATATGACCTCCGCCACTCTTCTCCGACATTGCGGCGAAGAATTTCCGAATGTATAGTACTTACATAAATCGTAACCAAGCACAAGGAAATAAAGACGAAAAAACACACTTAAATATGGATAGCAAATCGCACACTACACCACTCACCGCACACACAAACACCAGACTAATTACAGCGACGGATATGTTACTGCGTTCACAGCGGACGAGCGACTGCCCAGAAGCAGCTTGAAATCCAAGGAATATAGATATGTTCCACCAACAACCAATAAGAACCCAGCAGCCCCTAGCCAATCAAACAGTGGATCATCTCTGTACCAATACACAGTAGCAATTGGGTAAAGAGTTTACTGTGCCCACTATCGTCCCGAGATGAAGAAGAAAAAGAGTACGATCCATCTTATATATGATACTCCATGGCCTACATCAGTCGCTCGTCCGCTGTGAACGCAGTAACATATCCGTCGCTTTCGTCTGGTGTTTGTGTGTGCGGTGAGCGGTGTGGTGTGCGATTTGCTATCAATATTTAAGTGTGTTGTTTCGTCTTTATTTCCTTGTGCTTGGTGACGTTTTATGTAAGTACTATACATTCGGAAATTCTTCGCCGCAATGTCGGAGAAGAGTGGGGGAGGTCAAATAGGCCTCCCACCGGATAATTCATCGACGGTTATTATTGATGGTTACGCCAACATTGAAGCAATGAATATTGTGGAAGAACATGAGAACACTACAATGTCGGAAGTTCGGGCTACTCCTGTGGTCCAAACCCCTGTACAACCTCGTACCCCTCCCAGTGACTATCGCTACTTTTCAAATCATACGGGACCGTATATAGTTTTCGTTCAAGGCGTTAAGCCTCAAGCGATTGGACATTTGCATCCCATGGCTTTGGGACGTTTATGAACGTAAAATCCCAGGAATTCAAGAAATCCAACGAAAAGGGCGCAATCGGGTTCAAATTCAATTTAAGTCACTTCGAGATGCCAATTCATTTTTGGAACATCCGGTGTTAAAGGATAGAAATCTAATGGCCTTTATTCCATCGTCAAGCATACAACGAGTGGGACTCATTCGGGGGGTAGATACCTCTTTTACGCAGGAGGAACTAATCCGTTTCATTGACTCTCCCGTACCTATCGTTCGCTTACAACGTTTTTTTCGTACTAAAACCGTAGATGGGAAATCGGAAAAAATAGCAACGGGCACCGTGATTTTTTTTTTCGAAACTCAAAACTTGCCGACTCATGTCAGCATCTTCAATGTTCTTTTAGAAGTAAGTTTGTACATTTTTTCACCTCTTCGATGTCAGAAGTGCCAGAGGTACGGGCATGTGCAACTTCACTATCGGGCTCGGGGCCCTAGATGTGGACAATGTGCGCAGGAGCATTTAATGAGTGACTGCAAAGAAGTGATTTTCAAGTGCGTTAATTGTCAAGGCAATCATATGGCAGGGGCGGTGCGCTGTGAGGTGCATCAGCAGCAAATGGAGATAAAGAGGCTGATGTGTACTGAAAACAAATCATACAATGAAATTGTGAAGCGCCAGACAAGTACCCCTTTTCACCATTTAGCACTCCCTCAACAATTTCCCCCTTTGGCAGCTTCATCTAGTGGGCAACGATCTGATCCTCCGCGCAAGCGTAAATTTACAGAGTTGGTACATCCGGCTCCGAAATTGATTACACCCGTGGGATATGACAGGTCGGCATATCTGCAACTGATAAAAACCCCAACCGTGGAACGGATATCACAACTTGAGAAGCCCAGCGAACCGGGCACATCCGGTGTCCGGCGACTGGAGCCCGATTCGGGGCCCGATAAGTCTGCTCCTACTCAAGTCATCCTCGACGAATTTACAGAACTCATGGATCTTTTAGGCCACAATGCACAGTGGGCGCACTGTGTTAAAAAGTTATTAGATAAAATACTGCCATTACTTCCACCCCTCGAAAAACCACTACCACGGGGCACTGGTGCAGTTTGTCAATAGTTTCTTTCCTTTTCTTTTTTGGGTTGTATTCGTTTAGTCTCTTTCTGCATCTCATGTCGTTCATAGGTGAAGGATGTGGCTGCTGCAATGGAACTGTCGGAGTGTGGTAAATAAGAAGCATGAATTGCTTCATTTAATATCGACATATCACACTGAGATCGTATTTATCCAAGAAACGTGGCTATACCCACATTATCGTTTTCAAATTCCCAATTATACGGTCTTTCGTGAAGATGGTCCGGGATACGGAGGCTTAATAACCCTCTGTAAAACGGATTTACAAATAACTCCGCTGTCTTTGCCTTATCAACTCCCTTTTTGTTATCATCAATTTTTTCGGGTGGGGGATATATATATGTGAGTCATATCTATTGCCCACCACGTGTTCAGGGCACGCAACAACAGTGGCACATGTATTTTAAATATGTGGCACAAAGATCTAAGCATGTTATTCTAGGAGATTTTAATGCACACCATGGACTCTGGGGCAGTGAACGAATTAATGCTAAAGGTAGACATATTGCTCATGCGATTTCCACATTTTCCTTAAATGTGTTAAACGACGGTTCTCCTACGCGATTGACACCCCCAGGCAGTCCAAAAAGTGTGGTAGATTTAACTCTCACTACCCCGGACTTGTCGCATAAATTAGATTGGAGCACGATCGGGGACACGCATCAGAGCGATCACTTCCCTATTTTATTTTTTTATGATCACACTGGGGTAGCACCATCGATACACCGGGGCACTAAAATAACTCGTTCCTTAAAATACTTTGATTTCGACCTCTTTCAGACATTCATTCAGGATAATCTGGGCCGCATTCCACCCCTCCCACGTCAGAAATACTCTCTTTTGTATCACCTTGTTCAGCAATATTTAGATTGTTATCACCCGAAGCGTCCAATTCCGTATAGTAGGTTCCAACGCCCTGGGACTATACAGTGGTGGGATGCAGAGTGCGCCTTGCTAGTAAAAAGACGGAAGGCGTGTTTACGAAAATATCGGAAACATGGTACACATGACAATTATATCTTGTATAAGCGCGTCACAGCCACGATCCAACGAGTATTTAATGAAAAGAGACGCGACGCATGGAAGAATCACATCAGCTCATTAAATGCTACAACCTCTTTAACCAAGTTATGGTCTACCATCAAAAGTTTGTCCAATACTCGTTATATGGGGCCGCCTACAGGCCTTAGCCGGCAGGGTTTTCAAGACTTTTATATACATCTCACGCCAGATACAGTTATCAATACGGACCCGTTTCCGTCTTATACAGCTTCATATCATTTCAATGTTTTACTGCAACCTATAACGCACGTGGAAATTCAATCTGCCCTGCGAGGTACGAAATCGACAAGTCCTGGTGTAGATTCCATAACATATCAGATGGTTGCCTATCTCCCTGACAAGGCAATGGAGATGCTTATTTCTGTATATAATGAAGTATTACGTTTTGGCACGTTTCCCACTGAGTGGAATATCTTTGAGGTCCTGCCTATCTTAAAAATCTCGAAGGACACACGTGACCCTCAGAATTATCGTGGGATCAATTTAGGCTCCTGTGTGAGGAAGATATTTCAAAAAGTATTATTGCAACGTTTGCAATGGTGTATGGAATATTACAACTTATTCTCTAAGTATCAATTCGCATTTCGTAAACGTAGCAGTACTGTAGATGCTATTTCGATTTTCTTAACTGATGTGTTATTAGCTAAAGGACGCAAACATCATACTATTGCTGTTTGTCTGGATATTAAGGGGGCGTACGATGCCGTAGATCCCATGATTTTACAACGGAAACTGCAGGAGCTTCAGTTCCCCTCTCCATTTCTTTGTATTGTTCACAATTTTTTAACTCATCGGCGTCTCATATTACGTACCCCCGAGGGGATGCTGGACCACCGTCAGACGTCTCAGGGCTTGCCGCAAGGGGACATACTTAGTGGTTTTCTGTTTTCCATTTATACTCAACAATTAGAAGCGGTGATTTTGCCTTATGCCCGTATCATACAATATGCGGATGATTTTATGATTTATTGTTCCCGTGACACTTTACATCAATGTCGAACAGATTTATATCTTGCATTAACTCTAGCCCATGAATGGATAAGTAATCATGGCTTGGAAACATCTCCGGGTAAGAACTCTGCTATAATTTTCACGCATCAACGGCGGTACGATCAGACCCCTATTTTATTTCGACAAGGTACCATAGATGTTGTGCGCAATATCAAATATTTAGGCATTTATATTGACGATAAACTCCGGTGGACACGGCAGGTACAATATCTTGAAGTTAAAATCGAAAAACGGTTACAGGTCCTTCGTGCTTTGACAAGGCGTCGTTGGGGTGCGGACCCCGCTTTATTATTGACAGTGTACAAGAACATTATTCGTTCAAAATTAGATTACGGCAGTTTCTTTTACGATCTAATGGCGAACAGTCGCTTGTTAATGTTAGATAGACTACAATATAAAGCCATCCGCATATTTCTAGGGGCTTTGGCCTCCACCCCCACGAGTGCATTGTTGGTGGAAGCCGGTGAGTTACCCTTATCACAACGACGCACATTTATAGCGGGTAAATATTTAGCCTACAAATTGTCGTTAGTGGCGTCTCCGATTATCTCTAAATTACAACTTCTGACGGAATATTACGCACGAAATCGTTTAGATCGCTCACATAAACCGGCACTTGTCTTGGCTTATGAGATTTTACAACCCTTCAGGAAGGATGTGTTACAAACCCGTTTAGCACTTCCATATACAATCCCATACAGGGGTTTGCATACCCAACCTAAGATTCTGCATAATTCCTTTCCATTGCTATTTCAAATGTTCAAGCATCATCCGAATATCATTTCTAGTGCATTTCGAGAGATTCAGGATTTGTATTCCAATTATACGATTTTTTATACGGATTGTTCAAAAATGGTTCGACCGGACCGCGTGGGGTCGGCTTTTTACTCTCCTGACTTACAGGTCAGTCGCACTTATTGCCTCCCCCCTCATCTTACAATCTTTACAGCTGAACTCTTTGCTATACGCCAGGCTTGTCACTATATTCATGCCCAGCGTTTACGTCACGTGCTAATACGCACGGATTCTTTGAGTGTTATTAATGCCTTACCTCATTTTCTGCACTGGAATAATTGGTACCTTTACCAAATAGTGCAATATTTCCATACATTCACACTCACAGGACAAGACGTGGTTATCATGTGGATTCCTGGGCATTGTCATATAGCGGGAAACGAAACAGTCGATCACTGGGCAAAGAATGCGGCATGCAGTCAGGGAACAGTTTATAATATCGGGATACCGTATCCGGATATTGGCAACTCAAACTAACACTTGGGGCGCTGCGGTCGGTCTGAATAAGTAGGGTTTAAAATACTCAATAACACGCGTTTGATATGGAACACTTTTTATTTTTCGGTTATAATCAGTAAATATGGTCTCTAAAGTAATGACAGTGTTATTTTTAATTGTATATATGTATAACTGTGCGATACACGTGATCTAATTTGTGTGTTCCACTGGATTTTTTGGTGTCATTTGCATATTATCAAGCATCAGTTCTTATGGGTGATGTAGATCAGCTGATTCAAATTTACACAGGGCTACACTTTGGACATTATTTCGGTACTATTATGCGCAATATAATGTAAATGTCGATCCTGAGTCAACGCCGAGGACATTCAAATAGAGAAATACGGTACATAAACAAATAAATAACACACCGAAGCTGTGCTACTTTTATCATTCCGAGACTAGCATCCACGCAAACCAGACGCCACTGTTCCAAGCTCCGACTTATATCGTGAATTGATGTCAAACTGATGATCAGCCAGCCTTTCCGCCAAGCCTACACCTCGTAATCGCTAAGTTCTTCGATATTCGAGCTATTCCACTACGAGTCATATAGGCCTAATTTGCCTCCCCGTGGGCACTGTAGAATGAGTGATTCCGCTACCATTCAAATATTCAACACCAAACCCACCTTTTAACCATCCAAATCAAGCAATTCCTGTCGCCCCCCGAGTTTTAATACAAGTTAAACTCATCCCTTCTCCCTACCAAGCAGCCAATAATTAATTATTTAATTAATTATTCAAGTAACTTCAATCTTACCAGCGCGCCCAGCGTAACAGCTGTTTTTAAACTGAATAACCTTCGCTGGCTTTACGTCGCAGGTCTTCTGTCTGTCTACCTCGACAAGTGTTAGATCCTTCCCGGGGTGGAAAGGTATTATTAGGTATCATCACATTTCGGCTATTGCTATTTGCATCTTTTGGAAAGTGATGAAAACGTATGTCCGCAGCCCTCTTATTCATCGACTTACAGCCGTAAACTGAGCAATACACTTTGCTTTTACTCATTTTTCACTCTATCCACGAGTAAAACTTATTACTTATGTATAAAGACACGAACAATTTACCACGATCTGTTTACCAATACAAGAAACCATATACAAACAGTCACCACGTGACAAATGTACCCTACTTGGTAAGTTTCTTATTTTTACCGCTAGATGTCATATCAGATAGCTGGAGTTGCCAATAGGCTGTTTGCCAAATAGCCCAAGTGTACACTCTTGCACACTCTCACTCGGAAGTGACGTCAGCGAGTGGTATTCCAAATACGATCGAGTGCAAGTGTACGAGCCGAGTGCGAGTGTACATAGCGACAATTTTGAAGGTGCAGACTCGGTTCGTTCACTCGGCGCAGGCTCTGTGATGTCGCCATTTTGACAGAACATCTGTATTCTCACTTGACATGATCAATTGTGAATTTCAGACGATACAAGGAGGGATACTTATATTTAATTGTAAGTAATTATCTTTTACAATAGCGGCGATTGTTTTTTAACATACTTGCAATGTGATATTTGTATGTTAGTAGTGTTCCATAACCTGCGAGGTTAACCAAACTTTCCATGGCCTTTCAAACATTTACTCATAATGTTTTCCTTTTTATTTTCTAGTGTCGATGACGGAGTATTACGTGAAAAGAAAAACTGAAACTTATTTTTCAAAACGGATTTCGTTTCTCATGGGTGTGATGTGATTTGGCAAATTTGAACAGTCATATAAAATTGCAAGATAGGTAAGAATATGTGATTTCTGAATAATAAATAAACTGGGTTAGGAGATAAGTTTTCTTTTATAGCACGGACCAATTAATTACTGTATTTATGCTAGCTGCAATTAACGTCTGGCAATTGGATGCAACATGTGGAGGTTTATCCAGATTGCCACTACTGCAGATAGTTAAGTTATTGTAGTTTTAGGGGGCGGAACTACGAGGTCATCTGCCCCTACTCCTGCAGATAAGTTCGATATTCCTCCCCACAAAATAACAGTTGGTTACTCCTGCGAGTGAGTGAGTCTTGTTATAAGTGTCTGTATCTAGTTGAATGAGGAATTCCATGTAGGCCTAGGCCTACCGGTACTTCAATCTCTACAAACTGCCTCCACATTCTACTTGTGATGGAGAAACATATTTGTCACCTCCATCTGTTTTCCTTGCTGTAAGATCTTTTCAGTAGCTTAATATTATGGTAGCGCTGAATGAAGATAGAACGAGCGATAACATTCTCTATAATACATGAATTAGCCAAAATAACTTATGAAGCGATGAAAAATAAATCAGGGAACGATGTTTTAATAGACGTTTCCTCCTCGGCCGTCTGTGACCCACCCAACCATCCTAAATAGGATCACGACTTATATAACCAAAATTACAGCTGTGGCCGCCATTAGTCCAAATCAATCATCAGTTGCGGTCATGAGTATTAGAGTCCCTTCGATAGCCCCACTGATCCGCTGGTCTGTCATCAAAACAATACTGCCAACCTCGCCCTTACGGTACTATGTAACACAAAGAAACGCCCAGTTCAGTCTCTAGTGCGCATCATTCGTGCCCAGCCCCCAGTTCACCGCTCTAATTAGGTTAGTGTGTGCAATATTTCGCTTCTATAATGATTATTTTTTTCCACGGTTGAAATGAGTGTTTTTATCTGCTCTGTAATTACTATGCAGTAGGCCTATATCGCTCCGCTTTAATAAATATGTGTATTTTTTTTTGCACAACTGTGGTTTTGACAATGGTTACAACCTAACGCGCCCAGTTCAATGGGTTTGTGTCAACCGTGCCCCGCTAGCTAGGCGCGGCCAAGGCCACACCTACACCTGACCTTCTAACCATCGTTTTGTCCAATCCAATGGTTAGGCTACAGCCTAACGCTCACAGACCAATGGTTTTGTGTCGACCGTGCCCCGCTAGCGGCCAAGGCTACACCTGACCTTCTAACCTTTGTTTTGTCCAATCCAATGGTTTTTGACAATGGTTACAGCCTAACGCGCCCAGTTCAATGGGTTTGTGTCAACTGTGCCCCGCTAGCAAGGCGCGGCCAAGGCCACACCTACACCTGACCTTCTAACCATCGTTTTGTCCAATCCAATGGTTAGGCTACAGCCTAACGCTCACAGACCAATGGTTTTGTGTCGACCGTGCCCCGCTAGCGGCCAAGGCTACACCTGACCTTCTAACCTTTGTTTTGTCCAATCCAATGGTTTTTGACAATGGTTACAGCCTAACGCGCACAGACCAATGGTTTTGTGTCAATCATGCCCCGCTAGCTGCGCGTGGCCAAGGCCACATCTACACCTGGCCTTCGTTTTGTCCAATCCATTGGTTTATGACAATGGTGACAGCCTAACGCGCACAGACCAATGGTTTTGTGTCAGCCGTGCCCAGCTAGCTGCGCACGGCCAGGCCACACCTGTACGTAACCATTCTAACCTTCGTTTTGTCCAATTCAATGGTTCTTGAAAATGGTTACGGCCTAACGCCTCCCGATGTTGTTTTTTTAATTTTTTTATCAACAGTGATTTTGTAATCACATGTGGGCAACAATGTGCCCGTCTCGGTGCATGCCGCTAGAGTGAGTCTTGATGACAGTTGAACGAGATGCAAGCGCTGTCCAAACATGGCAGCCGTCTTTAAAATAGCAATAAATAACATCACATATTTACGAACTTTAGCACATATATGAGGTTCAGTAGTGACCAGGGTTGCTAATTTAAATACGTAATATCACTCTGATGATGAAACGAGAGCACAAGGTATGAAAAAGTCACATTCACATTACGAGGATGAACATGTCACCAGAGCATAAAGTGCCGGAAGCAGAGTTGCTTATCACAGTTATCTCATTAACTTCAAGAATAACAGCATTAAGCAGTCTTCCAAATCACACTGCGTTTGAACATCAAAAATATGTCCTGGCGGTGTTTTAAACCTCTCTGGCCTGAAGTCATCATATCGAGCTACAGTCCAGTGGCTGCCTTCCGTAACTCTTTCCTCGTGTCGGGAACAAGAATTTGGAATAATTGCCCTCGTGACGTTAGAAATTGTACATACGGTGACTACGCCCCTGCAGTTTGGATTTGGTCACCACAATTATTGTAGTTGTGATAAGAATAGAATAGAATTCCCTCTGTTCCAAATTTATTGTTTATATTCGTAATTTTTGCCCATAGCTGCCAACAACCCATTTTTTGAACTCGGTGATTGAACATGCGCATGCTTGTAAGGTGCAGTGTAATTGTCCATGGCAAATATTGTGCGCTTATTTGCAATGTAGATGTAAAACTCTTACATGCAAACCACAACTATTTTGCAATTGCGATCGCAACTTGTGCTAACTCCCTCGTTAGAAGAGGTGGGTTCGATTCCCTCCTCATACATCCTGGAAGTGGTTTTCTGTGGTTTCCCAATTCGACTCCATGCAAATGCTGGGATGGTTCCTAACTTAAACCATGGCCACCCTCTTCCCAATCCTCACCTGAATTACAAATACACACACTACTACAGCCTTCAGACTTTTCTTGTACATAGGCCTACACACAAAAGTACACGGGGCTAAATGACCACAATGTCCAAGCTCCTCCAATGAAGCAACAATATGGTATGACTACTCTGTATGCCAGTGTTCCAAACTTTTGTTGAAGTGCATGTATAACAATTTTTCCTTATGTTATGACTGCATAATTTTGAAATGTTTTTAAGGACCTAATTTGGCTAATCTCTGTCTTTACATTGGCAGGTGAGGAATTTGTCAAGGAAGCTTATAATAAGCCCCATTATATTGACAACATTTACATTCTCTCCCCTCCATCCAGCAACCCTGTCGATGTCATCTGCATCCAGGACAGGATTTATACCAAGACTGAAGAAATGGGAGACCTCCCTTGTGGAATTGTTGCAATATACATATGAAGAAAACAAAAATGTATAATATGAAGAGTCAATAAAATAGAGAAATGAAATGTAATTTCAAAATCATATCTGTACAGTTTACATTAATTTAAATATGTTCCAACCTTTTATTCCTGAAAGTATTTATAAACAGTAAAAATTGCAACATTGGTACAACATGTGGTACATCACAATTTTGCATAATAGGCCTGTTTTCATTCAACAGGATGTGCTGCCTGATTTAGGCGCATGGCGCAGAGGTAATGTTTTCGCCTGCTGTTCCTAAGGTTGCAGGATTGAATCCTGGCTCAGTCAGTTGGTGCATAAATGAGAGGGAGTCGTATCACAGATTTTTTGGCATGTTAAAGATACCCTTTTGGGTGGAAATTCTGGCACCCTGGCATCTCTAAAAACTGCAGTAGTTAAAGGAACGTAAAACCAATAACATTATTATTATTTGATTAAGGATGTTCCAAGAATGTAGCATGACTGTCCCACTATACTACTGTAGAACTCTTTTTTTTTTTTTTTTTTTTTTTACAAAACGCTAAGAATAGTTTTCAGTGCTGAGGAGTGGAAGTATTATTTTGTTAGAAGCTACCTAATGATTGATGTAAGTTACTCTATGCCTTTTGAAAAAAATACTTTTTCTGAACCTGTTTGGATTACATTGTTCTTCTAGGACAATGGCAATAACAGAAAGGCATTCCTGTGCGTATGCGAGTCAGTGTCTCAATGCATCTCTCATATGCATGTCACATGCACTGATTTGTCAACTAGTCAGAATGCAGTTAATCTGAAATGAGCAAAAAAAAAAACAATATACCATGCTAGAATTTGAATGCATGCTGCTCGATTTGAAATAGACTCTAAAACCTGCTTTTTCTAGGATGAATTGAAAGCTAGCATGGCACTTGGACAACACACCAGAGTGACTTAGCTGCCTTTGTTTGTGTATGTTTGTCATAACTAATAATTAAGTTATTCACTAGCTGTGAAAATACTCCCTATATAAAGCAGGCTTAACGTGGGCACAGTGTTCACTGGTTCAGGAAACTCTTAGAAAAATAGCAGAAAGAAGGCAAAAATACAATAAAAGTACTAATTTTAAAATTTTATTTATGACTAGTTAGTCTTTCCATTTCTTGCCATTACTTGTGTGCACAACGGAATCCATGGCTTCCGTAGTATAGTACCACACTTAACGGAGTCAACACGATGCAGGAGTTATACCACACGTCCTATTCATCTTCTTTTGACGAGCTGGGAAACATTTACCGCAGGTAAGAATACAGACTCTTGGTTTTGGAAGCTGTACCATAACAGGGTGGTTGCTAATGATTCTCAAGCTAGTAGTTTTAACGTGGCCTGAAAAGTTATGATTGTTCAGGTATGTGGTGCAGCCTATAAGGCCCCATGTCTAGCCTACTATATGCAAGAGGCCTGTGTCTGTTTATATACTGACATTTTGAAGAACCCTACCAGGGGATAATTCTAGCACCCTGGGATCTCAAACCGTTGCAATTATAGAAAACGTTAAACCAATACTATCAAATTTCACAATTTTGAGCCACAGCATCTCTTTTTTTATGTCGACCATGCATTAATCGGGAATTGAACCTGGTTCTCCAAGATTATGTACCAGGATCGTTATTGTGTCCTTACCAATATCTTCTGATAGGGATTTCAGCACACCTCTACTACACAAGGAAATGGGAGTGGGATGAGATTCAGAATTCATGGAATGCTCCCCAATGAAAGAGATTGAAAGCTTAACTCCCAGTTTATTCAGTAGGTAGCCTAGGCCTAAGTAAGTAATAAATTTTACGCCACTAACAAGTGATTGAGCACTATCTCATTGGACTAAATGGAAGTAAAATGCTAAAGAAATAAATGTAGGATTTATTCTTAAGCAATACACTGCAGTAGCAGGTAGGCCTATCAGGGAAGAAATGCTGCAAATTATATTATCATTCATCAGACATGGACGCCTTTACATCCCACGGCTACTCATTAGCTTACTTTTCTCACATACTTAAGTTGCCAGAGCCAAATACACGATGCACCCCTTCTTATTCGCGATAATCAGATCGCAACGAATGTAAACATGAGACGGTCAGCTGTTCGTGCCGCCAGCGATCATACTTCGCGCGCCGCGCCCAGGGAGAGCGAGTGCAGATACGTTCCAAATTACCGAGTGTTTACACTTCGAGTGTGGACAGAGTGATCGAGTGCAAGTGTACATGAGAGTGTGGAGTGCGAGTGTAGAGTGTTCATCATTTGGCAAACAGCCTGAGTACCGATAATTCATCAGCGAGTCGTTAGTGCTTGGCAAAATGAATGGACCGAGATAGCAAAATGTAAAGCAAAAAATTTCTTCTTAATAAAACCATCTGTAACTACGGAGCCTTGGTTCCGGGTCGGAAAATATTCGCGGCGTCATATTATTACCATCATTCGAATGCGGTTCCAGCACGCTCTTACACCAGTAGCTTTGGAGCGCATGCATCTCAGGGTCTATGATAGGTGTGTATGTGGTAGGGCACGAGGTACATTACATCACATATTGTTTCAGTGTGAAACCTTCAATCTGCAGAGAGACATTATGTTGGAGAAATTGAGGCGACTTGATTATCCTTTGCCTTTAAACATCGCGTCACTTGTACATAGTCTTACAGTTCCATCGGTGGATGCCATTATGTCATATTTGGATCACCTTCCATTTCAATTGTAAAATCATAGGTGGGCTCCTAGGGGATCCTCCTCGTTATTTGTTCTGGTGCTCCTGGGTGTGGTTTTTAGGCTTGTGGTCCCCCATATATATATATATATATATATATATATATATATATATATATATATATATATACGTATAGATCTTGTTTTCGTTATTCCTCCTATTTGGCGTGTGCGATAACTATATAGCTTTAGACATCAGTGCTAAAGATCAGCTCCGATAGTGAAGAGGATAATGTGGACATCAGTTTCTCAATGTGACAAACGAAGTCCAAGAGATTAGTGGTTTTTGAACATATGGACCAATTTGCTGCGGCATTTTACTGCGATGGCTACTGTTTTGTCTATTCCCAGCCGGATGCTATTGGACGAAGAGGCTTATGTGTCCAGCAACGCAACCCAAACAACAATCCATGGCCTGTGTTGGCTATACTGGGGTACTGCAGCAATTGTCAATATCAAAACATTCTGTATAGGTTATGTGCAATAATAATATTACATCAATTTGTAAGAATAATGAGCGGCGGTTTGGCACTGAGTAAAAGTACAGTTTACGTCTCTAATTTGCCATACTCGCTTACGAATAATGATTTACACAAGATATTTGAGAAGCATGGTAAAGTGGTTAAGTAAGTAATGGTGGTAAACTAGCAGAGCAGAGGGAAAATTTTAAGAAGAGTGTTTTATCACTCCATTCTTTCTTTACTGTTCAGGGTAGTGTCGCTAAACTTAGGTATAATAAAATACTAGTGGAAATTTGTTGTTTTAAGGGGTGGAACAGTGAGGTTATCTGTCCGTTTGTTATCTAAAACCAAAAGCTACCTCTGAGGTATCATTTTAAAAGATGAAAGAATGAAAGGCTGCTTACATTCTCTGAATTATACCATTTGGCTCGAAGTGTGCATGTGGAGTCGACGTCAGTACAGTACAGCTCAGTCGCGGCCTTCGTAAAGTGGAGGCTATGCATTACACATTGTGTTGTGAGACTGAACGGCATGTCTCCCGATGCCTCGCTCACACTTTAAGTCGAACCAGACCGCCGAACATCCTGAAACCAACACAATTATTGAATCACAGGATATGGCAGAGAAATTCAATGGAAGAGTTATACAATCTGTAGTACGAATAAAGAACTCTGATGGCTGTCAAAACCAGCACGTGGGGAATTGCCGCATTGCCACTGTGACAGGTTATTTAATTTGTTCCTTTTGTATGTGCAAATCAAGTACCACTGAACTGATTTTTATGTGGATATCATTCTTGCATATAGGACCTTTTGAGGAAGGATTTTGTGCATTAAATACCCATGAATGAATGAACAAATTTACTTTAATCGGTACATGGGTTAATACTAATGACAGTAACTAGTCACAGCACAGTAGGACACTGCGTTAAACCACATACTCGCTGCTGTCCCTGAATGCATTGCAACACCGCTTACTGTTCTTCTGGTAATTCACTGATAGATCACCGTTCTTGATTGGTATTACAGAGTATAAATGCTGAAAATGCAAAGCAAGACTTCCACCTTTTTCGTCTCAATTTCTAGGAAAGAACTGCCGTTACACTGACAAAATACAAAAGTTTTAAAATCAACGAATAGGAAGATAAATGCACTGAAAGTTTTGAAGCCATTCTTTCCGTGTTGCCTATACAAGCTGTCAGTTGTAACTCTTAAGTCGGTCAACACGAATTTGCCTTTTGACTGGGCAATAAGTAAATAACACTCTCGGAAAAAATGTACATGCAGTAGTTATGATCACTATTATAATGGGTCGAATTTTAGGATTATAGTGATCATAACTACATGTAAATTTATTCCATGAGTGCTATTTACTTATGTTGGATTGTCAGCCCGAAGTCTATTTACTTATATAGCCTATTTAAAGAAATCACAGTTGAGGAAGACTTGTGGTGATAATTAGTAAAAGAAAAGGAATAAGTGAAATAAAAGATGCTGCCCATGCATCATTGGTAGTTGGAAAAGTGGGGAGCAATAGTATCGTCTTTTGCTGCATAGCGTTGTTGGAAAATGATCAGAGTACTTCTGAAAACTTCGGCTGTCCCAAGCTTCTGAGGGAGCAATAGTGTCATTTTTCGCCACAGCACTGTAGGAAAATGATCGGAGTACGTCGAAAAAAATTTCAAAGCACCAACACTATTGCAGCTGATGACCTCAATGTTCTGCCCCCAGTCCGGGTTCGATTCCCGGTCAATGCATGTGAGATTTTCGAAGTGAAATGCCATGTCCTGTGGTTCGGATTCCACGTAAAAAGGAGGTCCCGTGGCTCATGATCTCGAGATTAACGGTCACGTTAAAACTACAAGCTTTGTTCTGCCCCAACACCATCGCACTTATGCAGAGGCCTAATATTTAGTTAACAGATGTGGCCTTCAGTTATGCATGATGATAATTGTTTTAAGGGGCCTAAGAAATCTGTTTTTTCTAATCACTCCCTGTGACTGTAATTTGTAAGCAGTGCAAGATGTAATTATTTTTGCAATTCTGCACCAGAACATGGGTAGGGGTGGCGTGATGTAGCTCACATTGCCAGCCAGCAATAGACTCATTTAAATATTCTTACAGATTCACCTCAATTCCCAGCATCTCTGGACCCCTAGTACAACACCAAAATACTTCCGACACTGTTGATTCTAGGGTCTTAAAATGTAATTATTGGGTCCCTTTGTCTGTTATATTATACAGATCTACACTGTTTCACCGAACTGAACCAAATTTAACATTCAGAGTTTTGTTTTTTGCGAGGCTTAAAATGTGCCTTATTTATACAAATCTACACAGTTTCACCAAACTGAACCTAATTTTATGTCTCGAGTTTTGTTTCTTGCTTTGCGAGGCTTAAAATGAGCTTAGATTGGTCCATCTACAACAAATTCGATATTTCGTTTATGTGCTAAACAACCTAAATCTAGGAAATGGAGTGGGCTGTCCAAATTTCAAGTAGACAGTGTTACCTGCAGGGTTCCAAAAGATACATACATAAAATTTGGTTCAGTTCGGTGAAACAGTGTTGACTTGTGCTAAAGGGCCTCCAATCTGGGGATTGGAGAGGGATGTCCAAATTTCAAGTAGACAGTGTTACCCACAGGTTTCCAAAAGGTAAGAACATAGAATTTGGTTCAATTTGGTGAAAGGGTGTAGATTTGTATAAATAACAGACAGACAAACCAACATTTAGCTTTATATAGACGTGCCAATGCAAAACATTACTATGAGAATGCCTACTGACTGAGCATTGGACATAAAATGTCAGAGGTGAATTACCGGTATTACATGGAATTCAAGGCCAGAAATTCCAGGGAATCGTCATCGTATTGCCTGCGATATACAGGTGTTTCACATCTATAGTATGCTCTGTGTCAAAGAAAAATACTTGCTACTGATCAGAATGCTATATGCTAGGCACAGGCTGCTGAAGAGTTGCCATGTCATTGACCACTACTGCTCCATAGCCAGTGCGAATGAAATACACAGACATCTCCATTGGGCAGAATGATTATAAGAAATTTAATTCTCATCATTGCAGTTATGATAATCCAGTTCTTGGAATTTATTGATAACCCACAGCAGTTAATAATTCACAGTATGATAGGTTGACACAAGCCAACATCATAGATGTATCATTGCCAAGAGAGAATTATAGTGTCACCCTATAGCTCAGTGGTCACATAACTGGCATACAAAGTGAGAGGTTGTGGGTTTGAGTCCTGCTGGGGTCAGACATTTTAACTCTAACTTTCATCCACAAGACTTGCACTATCAGTGGCGTAGTTGGTAGCATGCTGAGCTTCTATGCCCAAGATCGCGGGTTCAAACCCGGCCGAAGTCGTCGGATTTTTTAAGAGCGTAAAAAATCCCTCAGTATGCCTTCCTTCGGAGGGGAAGTAAAGCCGGTGGTCCCATGTCATAGATTTATGGCATGTTAAAGAACCTTCCACTAATTATACCGGTGTGAAGCTAAATGATAAATAGGTTAAACATTTGACAAACACTGTTAGGTTCCGACGTTCGTCACCAGGAGCTGACTGCGATGGCCTCTGGTAACCAAAGTTCTGAACTAGTAGTCATTGATGGTGGCGTTTGGCAGCAAAAGTAGGAACTACTTGAAAAAATTCATTGTCTGCAGTCCTTACTTGAATTGAAAACAGATAACACACAGTAATACAGTCATCACAATTGACACCGGTTATCAGACAGATTCTACACACACCCAAAGTACACGGGGCCACATGACCACTTTGTTGCAGCCCCTAAACTGAGGAACCAACCAACCTTCATTTTGAACATATGATTGCAGTAAGGTAAATCATATTGAAAGTTCACCAACATATTAAGGTTGTAATACATATTGCTCGCCGGCCCCGTGGTGTAGGGGTAGCGCGCCTGCCTCTCACCCGGAGGCACCGGGTTCGATCCCCGGCTCCGTCAGGGATTTAAAAAAAAACTGACGTGAGGGTTGGAACGGGGTGCACTCAGCCTCGTGAGGACAATTGAGTAGCTGTCTGACAGTGAGACAGCGCCCCGATCACGAAAACCAAGATTAACGGCCGAGGGGACCCGACGCGCTGATCACGCGTCACCCCAATATCTGCAGGCCAAATGGCTGGGCAGCGGTCGCTTGGTCGGCCTTAGCCGGTCATGGGCTGTATAGTGCCAGGGGTTGACTTGACTTTGTTAATACATATCGCTCATTTGCTGCAACAGTGACATAACTCAAAATATGGTTTGTTGGAAACTGCATTTAACTTAAAGGCATTTACTAAACTGTGGATCAATTAAATAGTGTCAAGATTTTGATGCCATATTGAATTGGGGATTGATTGATTGGGGATTGATTACTTCAGATGAGTTTAACAGACACCAAGAAGTATCAGTGTCTTGATGTAATTGCAATATTTTCAGAAACTGGCACAACAAAGTATGTAGTCCCACGTTGTCAAGATTAACGATAGAGTAGTGTCTATTTAGTAAGTCGATAAAGAATATTTTCCAGCATTACATTGAGGTAAAAACTATACACAGATTTCTAGTTATGCCACTCTTGCAGCAAATAAGCAGTACATCTCTATAAATAAGGTAAGCTTTCTGTCTGAACATTTTGAATGTTTGGCTAAAACTTTGTATTTATCCCGGATGGAGTGTATAGTAACCAAATATATCCTCAGTTTGATTTTTGTCTGTTTGTTATGGGGTTGGCATCAATACTACTGGAGTAAATTGCATGAAGATTCGTTTCTAAAAAACTAGGCTACAAATTATTCATATAATACAAAGGGGTGAGCTAGATTAACAGAAACATCAAATCCTGAAGTAAGCCAATTGTGTTTTGTCTTTAATTGAAAGCCCATTCAATTTCTATGATATAGTATATTCATTACATCATCGCTATTCAGAGTGGTTCCACACTAAGCAGGGTGTACAGCAAGGCAGCGCTCTATCACCACTTTTATTCATTACTGTAATGGATGAAATAATGAAGAGAGTTAAGAGACTCAATAAGACCTCTGAGTTTAAAGCTTTAGCGTTTGCAGATGATGATGTAATAAGGAGTGAAAATGAGGCTGAAATACAACAGAAGCTGAATGATTGGAATGCTATATTCAAGCAATTTGGTCTGAATATAAGCAAGTCCAAAATGGCAGTGATGCCCGTTAGTCGACAAAACATCTGTACTAACATCACTCTGAATGGTACAAAATTAGAACAAATACATCAGTTCTGTTACCTTGGCAGTGTAGTGTCCACAGATAACCAACCATCTGCAGAAATCACTAGTAGAGTTCAACATGGAGCAAATTTTTATCATCTCGTGAGAGGGCTTCTTTGGGATAAGCAAGTTCCTTTAAGATAAAAACTAATACTCTACAAGAGCGTCTTTGTACCTGTTACTACATATAGCTTAGAAGCCTGTACCCAATCCAAGAAAAATACCAGCAAACTACAGGCAGTGGAGATTAAGTTTTTAAGAACTAGGATTCAGAAGACAAGGAGGGACAAAATAAAAAATGATATGCCATCTTATTCAAGTAGAATAACCTCTTAATGAGATCTCTGTTGAAGCCAGGCTGAAATGGTTCGGTCATCTCAAAAGAATGGACACACAAAGAACAGCTAGAATATGGTTTGAGAAAGAACTGAAAGGCAAGAGACCAAGAGGTCGACCGAGGAAGAGATGGATCGACCAGGTTAGAATGATCTTGCAGGGAGAGGTCTGGATGTGAAGCGGATCATGGAGGAGAAAACATTCTTGGAAAGAACTAAAAGGAGAGCGCTCATTCACCACACCCTGGAAACTGGAGCTGGTTCATGATGATGATGATTACATCATCTTTCCTCATCATGCTAAGGCACATACCATAATACAAGTAAAAATAAATTAGATTGGAGCAGGCTCCAAGGCTAAAAGCCAATACATTTTTCTAAAATGCTTATTTTTTGAATTATTTGTGTGATTAATATTAATACATGCAATTTGTTTCAGGAATAGTCTGTTATATTACGGTAGTTACACCACGTAATCTAATTGGGCAAAAATGTGTTGACCAACTGAAAAGTTGAATTGATAGTTTGTTCTACACTGACAAAATGGCTTCAATACTTCACATAATAAAATTGTAGAAATATGTACAATATAATACAGGTAAATAGATGAACTTTTTGCTGACACTATAGTTGTTTTCATAAGTTGATTGGGATATAATTCTTTTATTGCTACTGTAAAATTCAAGAACTATAACCTGTTAAAATGCATTTTGTTGAGCTGAGAGGAACTTTTCTTCATTGCTTAATTATGTTCCCAGGGTGACAGTGGTGAAAGATAAGAAGAACAGAAGGAGCAAAGGTGTTGCATTTGTGCTGTTTTTTAAGAGGGAAGATGCCCTTGCCTGTTCCAGGTCTGTTAATGGACAGGAGGTTAGTACACTTACAAGTATTGCTATACATTAGGGATCCTAAACTATGAAGCCAAAAATACCGGAGACATTTCCATTCTTCCTTTGGATTTATCAATCGATTTAACAATTTTCCACGCCATAATGCCAATAGCAGAATTGAAGAAAATTTGTCCCACCATTTTTAAAACAAAAAGTTCTGTCCATTCTTAGAAACAGTTAAGTTATACAATTCAGGGATATAATTCAGGAAATTGATGATAATGTTAGTTATTTTAAGGGGTGTTGAGTTTTCTCATCTGTCCGATTCACAAAATCATGTGTGGTCATGAAACCCTCTTCAGGAAATTCATCAAGCTCATTTTTGCCGTTAAGTTACTATTATGTAAACTACAAGCAAACATTCTTTTTAAACTTTATTAATCAAGGACAAACTACAGTGTGAAGCTTTTCAAGTTCAGCGCTCTTGAATACAGAAATATATCAAAATGTTTTCCATGCTCGATTAGTGCATGAAGTTCAAATTCAGTCTACAACTGAAATATAGGCCTAATTTTCAAATTTATTGGGACGAAGGAATATAAACAGGGACTCTTCTAGGAAAACAGAGACGAATGGGATCCATATTGTACATCCATTATGAAGGGAAACCAGGAACTGAGACATGTCGTGACGAGACTTGCCATCCACGGTTTTCATCACAGAGTGTGTGCAACGAAATCGTACCATAACCCAAGCGAAGCTGTGTATGTGAGCTGTGTAACCAGAAATGTGACAGGTACCACCTATCAAAGTGCTCCAAAAGAACATCATCATTGACTGAGTACAGTAAGATGTAAATTCTCTTCTTTTGGCCTTTCGGCTGCAATAAATTCTTATTGTACATCCATTCTTGATTGGTAGAGTTCCAGGAATAAATCAATTGGGAGTGAGGTAATTATATTTGGGATTTCATTTCCCTTTGAACTGTAGAGGCTTATCGAGTGATGGGGGTGATAGTCTTTCTAATATATAAAGAAGTTCTTTTGACAAATTATGTGATTATCTGTCTTTTCTTTTACTAACCATTTTGCATGCCACCTTCATTATAATGGATAATATAGGTTGAATTGTACTGTACTTTAAAAACAAATTCAAATTAGCTTCTCCTTTTGGGATACACAGATTATTTAGATCATTGCAGTAGAGAAAACCAGTGGCGGCTCAGGAATGAATCGGATGGTGACGCGCCGATATACGCGAAAAAAATCAAAAAGCAACTTGTCGTTATACTGACAGGGCCGGCCCTGGATTGGGGTGTGTGGAGTTGCACCCCGATTGGGAAATTAGCAATGAATTAGGTTTCGGGCACACAGTGGAATGTAAATAGGACGATATGGAAGAGACCAAATGTTAATGACTAGCGTTGATACATTTATTTGATTATTATAAACATTTAGATAAATAGTAACAAATGTTTCATTAAAAAGATAACTTAAAGGAGGCAATTCAAAATGCCTGTTTCACCAGGAAACTCAAAATCAACTTGCAAGTAACATTGACTAGGAAAAAATGAATTGCTTAAGTTGATTACTTAAAGGAAGCCTAATAGCAGGCAACTCGATAAATAATTTCATAGGAAAAAATCCATGACAAAAAAGTTAGAAATTTTAAAGGTTTGGCCTTGAATTATGTTAAATAAGTTTGATTTGTTACCTGTGGTTGGATACTTGACACAGAGTATCTTCCATAAAATAATCCTGCGGAAAACCCGCTGACAATAGCAGAAAGCGATGTTGGTTGCCCGGGCGGGGCAAGTTAGTTCAGCGTGATTCCAAGGTCCGAGTGTAGACCATGAATTGGCTAGCCCGCGTAGTGCGGGTCATGAAGTCCAGAAAAGTTATTCTCCAAGAAGCTGTGATATGGCTTCCAAAGGAGATGGAGAGTAATTCCTCCGGCAAAATGTAACCAGCAGTGCCAGGCCTCTTGGGAATGACGTGGTTAGCAGGTTACGAACAGTTACGATTTCGTCATGCAGAGTTGTAGAGAGTTTGAGTGTCGAAGCTGCCGCCTAGGCTGTGTTTCTATCTCCCAAAATTTTAATAATGGCACCCCGCCGTGTTTGTTAAGCCGCCATTTTGGTCGCCGGCACGGCCTTGGGTGGGGGCTTAACGAAGAGGAGTGAATCAAAACTTTCTAACATTTTTCTGAGCATGGTCTCCAAATCAAGACGTCCCTGATTGGCTGAGCACTTATTGGGTCCTTCCGGCCACACAGCCACAATCAATTCCACCATTAACCTCAACTTAACATAACCTAAGTTACTTAAATTACAAATATTAATGTTGGTGAAGGGTGGGTGACTTGTGAATTAGATAAGCCATTTTTAGTGTTGCCTTCTATAGATTTGTGGGTGGCATTGTTTTTTTTTTTTTTTTCAATCTCGTTATCTTGTAGACATTAAGATAAATAGTTCTATTTCGGGGGCCTATCACTCAGTAGCTGTTTATCACAACAGTAGCCAACTATTACTAATAGCTGTACTTTATTAAGATTTTTCTGCATCTTCGCGAAATAGTGGCGGTGGTTTGAGATTATTTTTGACTACCATTATGGGGTTTTAATAGTTTTTCATAAAGCATTTTTGTTGTCTTGTAGGTATGATTGATTTGACATGTTGTAACGTGTTTTTCGAGGGGTTTTCATGCCACTGGCATAAGTCAGTAGGAAGCCATTCTATATTTATTTACGCGGCAAATTGTTCAGCCAAGAGAATTTTTCATGTTAATTTATTATTATTATTAATTTATTATAATTATTATTAAGGTATTTTTCGGAGCATTTTATAAAAATTATAAGCATACAGATAGGTTTTCTATGTTATAGAAAACTCTATCAAGCAAATTATTACGATCAACATTAGCGTAGAAAATTATGTGATTACGGAATTTTACGGAGTTTCGTCAGTTAGGGTATATTGAGAGAGATGAGTCACTGGAAATTCAGCTACAGGCTTAATCTTGTCGAGTAGTATGACGCAAGGCTGGGTCGCATCGTCAAGAAAAGGCGGATGTATGGAACGGCAAACGACTTCACCCTCCCGCCGAGTGTAATAAGCCAGAAGAGGGGAGTAGCGCGTGAGGGGTCAGCCAATCAGTGGAGACCACGTAAGCTGGAAGTCGGCACTGGAGTGGGAGGCCGTCTAGTGCATATATCGTTTGGCGTGCCGTGGGGCGAGGACAATCTGTGTAGAACTTGCCGAGTATGGTTGCACGCGTGAGTCGCTCCGATGTTCCGTGGAGTGGAGGACTATCGTTATAAAATTTAACCAGTATGGTTGCACGAGTGAGTGGCTCCGATGTTCAGTGGAGTTAGCGACTATCTTTGTGAAACTTAACCATTGTGGTTGTACGTGTTGGTTCCGATGTTCGGACCATAAATCTTCATATCTACAAATATATCATCAACAACGAAGAAGATGACGACGTCCAGGAGGCTATGGGAAGCTCACTTCAACATCCAGTACGAGGGAAATGCTACGGCAATTTCCAGTGGTAAGTGCGAATGACACATAACTACGCAATCTCTCGTCTTTCTTTGTTTCATATTCAGTAATTCAGTAAATTCATAGCTTGGGAATAAGAGTAAAATCAGTAATTTATCCGACTACGTTTTCACGTCATTTTCTAGCGGTAATATTTAAATCGCAACGCTCCAATTTAAATTCAAAATTATTATTATTATTATTAATTTTGCTATACTTGTTTTTTATACAATAAATTCATTTCTTTTAACCATGCAATCTTTGTTTTCAGTAGGTAGCATTAGATATAGACCAATTCCTTCTCCTGATACAATTGTTTGTTGGGTTAATGATCCAATCATACCACGATCTGAGAGTAAAGATTCTTGAAGGTGTTCTACCAGAGCTAGGTGTTGTTAAATACAAATTTAGATTTCAACATAGCGTTGAGGTCTTGGCGCCCATTAAAACAACATATCTTAGTAGAAAACAGTATATTTGTCACGCAACAGTGAGGGCTATAAAACCCATTACAATGTTAGGCCTGCATGTACAGTTTTTTTTTTCTGGTTTTGGGAATAATGCTCATTACTATTAAGTGCAACCGTGTTGACCGACTGAAAGACATTGAATATTTCGTTTACTAAGGCAACACTGAAATATGGGTTCCAACATGATATGGACTTGGAATTTATGTTCGCTTAACAAAATAATGATACATCAACAAGTCATCCTTGTAATCTCTGCAAATAATAAAAATATTTCCCATCCAATATAGGCCTATTCATATTGAACGGTAGAAAGTTATCAACCTTTATTAAGGAAACACTGAAAAATGTTCATTTTGATCTAGCCTACTTACTGGGAGTCATCAGCATCAATGTCCCTAGAGGTTCAGTTTTTTTAAATTCTCCCTTTCCTATGGTCAAATAACACATGAATGTTCCCTATTTTTCTTAAGGGGATTCAATGGTCTTATGCTGAACTAATTAAGAATAGGGCATGTACCCCAACCCCTTAAAATATGAAGTTGTCAGGATAAAAACATGTCCATAGCCATCAGGAACTTGAGAACACTGAGATCAGGAGAATGTTGCTCGACCATGGATGCAAGACCAGAAAGTCTTAAAGAGGAGTGTTTCATTTAGAGGCTTGGAACATCATGATCAAGACCGCTGTACGTGGGTATGTGCTCAATCTGTTTGAAAACCCGTTGACAGATCATGAGTTACGTCATGAGTTAATCTGTGGCTGGGATCCACTCCGTCCTATGCTAAGCTGTGAGTACTGGCACCATTAGTGTTCTGTAACTACTGTATCAATTTCTGAAAGTTGTGTCATAGGCCTATGCATAGACAAGTCGCTGAGAATGTTCTCTGAATGGTGAATACCAGTAGGCTAGCCTACTTAGCTGCCTCCTTCACTAGCATTTCCAGGCACCTGGTTAGTTGGTAAAATGAAATAGAAAAATCACTTGAGTGGTTCAAGGTGTCCTTGATTGTCCTCGTGGGACAGTGCACCCCATTCCAGATCTTAGTTCAGAATTAGTTTCCTTGACAGAGTTGGAGAAACAGTCACAATACCTATGGTACTACTAGACCTAGTACGGTCATCATCGGCTTTAACTCGAATCCGAGTATAAATCTTCTTCCTTCAGTCTAGTTTGTGGATGTGCTTACGGTGATTAAAGAGTCCAATCCTGGCATGGAACAAGCGACCACACAAGTCACATAGTATTGCTGGAGGAGGACGTGGTTGGGCTGCTCGAAGTTTCCTAGCTTGACGCTTGGCCTCTTCATTTATGCGTCGATCCCTTTCAAACGTCTTTACAGTATCCGAGATGGTACGGCGCCAAGTTGAGCGCTTCAGCCAGCATGTCCCAGGTTTGTGAATCAAGACCTGTCAATTTCAGGGTCTGCTTAAATTGGTCCTTGTAGCACCTCTTAGGAGCACCATGAGGTCTGGTGCCATAGCATAACTCACCATATAGCATTTGACGAGGTAATCTCACATCATCCATCCGATGGACATGACCAATCCATCTAAATTGGTGACCTATTATGGATGATTCTATGCTGTTGATTTGAGCCTTTTCCAGAACAGCAATATAGGTAATGAGGTCTTCCCATTTAATCCTCAGGATTGATCGAAGTTTTTGTAGGTGGAAACGCTCAAGCTTCCTGAGATCACGTCGGTAAAGGGTCCATGTTTCACAGTCATACAACAATGTAGAAATGACTACTGCTTTGTATACCATAAGCTTTGTACTCGTGGACAGATCTTGATTCATGAAGACCCGGTGCGCTAATTGTCCATATGCAGCATGGACTGCGCCAATTCTCTTATCCACATCCTGCTCACAGGTACAGCTAACAGAAATGGTATTGCCCAGGTACGAGAAGTGGTCTACCTGTTCTAATGGCAAATTTGAGATGGAGATATTGAACTGAGGAAGAGGTGTGCCTGGTGAAGATTGTGCCAAGACTTTAGTCTTATTGACATTAAGGTAAGACCAAAGCGATCACATGCACTTTTGTAACAATTAACTGACTCTTGCAGCTCTTCTGGTGTGAGAGTTGGCGACGCAGCATCATCTGCATACAACATGTTAGTAACCTTAGTAACCTGAGTTTTCCTCAAGGAGCGGAGACGAGTTAGGTTGAAAAGCCCTCCATCAAAACGATACTTGACCTCCACACCTGGGATGTTTGTGGGTGAATCATAAAGCATTGCAGCCAAGTACATCGCGAAAAGCGTTGGAGCCAGTACACATCCTTGTTTCAGTCCATGGGTAATAGGAAATTCATCGGACATCTCATTCTGATGGCAAACCTGACCTGTCATGCCATCATGGAGAGCCTTGATTAGATCTACAAATCGCTGAGGGCAACCAAACCGCTTCAGCACCGCCCACATGGCTGGTCTTGGAACCGAATCAAATGCCTTTTCCAAGTCATAAAAGACTAAGAAGAGTGGATTCTGTTGTTCTCTACATTTTTCTTGTAGCTGTCTCACACAGAAAATCAAGTCAATTGTGCTTCTGGAAGCTCTAAATCCACATTGTGACTCTGGGAGGATCTTCTCAGAGATAACCTTGAGGCAGTTAAGTAGAATTCTTGCAAGAATCTTCCCCACAATTTGATAGCAGTGATATACCACGGTTGATGGAAGCAATGTGAGACCAACCACTAGGTAGCTTATGTCCCATTAGTTGGGAGTGTTAGGGAATGGGAGATTGGTTCAACATGTCGGCCTATGTTGTATATTTCATTAATGTATGGGATCGAAAAGTGTATCATAGGAACATTAAAGGAAGCCATAATATATTACCAGTTGGTCAATTGGATACAACAATTCGATGAAACATTCTGTTAATAATAATTAGCAAGTGTCGTAGGCAACCAGAGAAGCGACACAAGAAAAAACACCTGAGTCTTCCAGGCAGTTGTCATCAACTGTATTTCACATAGAGAAGAATAACTAAAATAGTTCCTCATGAAAAAATAACTGGTCAATGGCTTGAAAGACAGTAGTAAGGACTTACATGCTGTCAGTAAAAGTGCAGTTAAGAAAGATGTCTGGAATATTTAAATCAGTAGTTGATAGCCAGGATTTTTAAAATTACCGTAGGTAATTGCACCATAATATGATTAGTAGCCTATGTGCAAGATTTTAAATGGTAGGTTTTTTTGTGAACCAAAAAAACAGCTCTTAACATGGATTATGTTCAGGTTAGGCCTACAAGTTATTGGGAGGGAGGTTGATGCTGCATACCAATTGCACATAAAATGAGCTTCTGATTAGAGCTCTGTGGGAATGTTTAAATGGATTGATGATACAGGGTTTATCAAGCCACTTTCTATGCATCTTTTAAAACATTTGAGTAATTTATAAGTTACTGTCATCATTGCTAATGCTGTAATCTGTCATGTTTATTTATGCAGCATGAGGAATTAGGAAACATTGGTAGGATTGGTATATTGAGTGGAGATATAAGCTTAGTAGGATAAAATGCAACTGGAAACCTAAGATGTATTTTTATTTCTCAACTTTATTTTCTGTAGAATTCAACACAGCCTACCACCAGGGAAAAAATATCTTGTTGGTGATGTTTAATGAGAGCAAATCTTGAAACACTGTGATTTAAGTGGTTGGTATCAAAAGTTGTATAGGAAAAATGAAAATGTGAAGTCATGCCCAAGTTTATGAAGCCTTGCCAGACTCAGCTGAATGTATCTTCGATGCAAATCAAGTCTCAATAGTTAAAACTTTAGGACGACCTTTGACATGAGCACTATAATATGCCTACATTTAGAATCGACATAGCCTGCAGTAGGTCTTATGCTACCCACCTGGGCATGTTAAAAAAAAAACTCAGCCTGCAGGTTAATAAGGTAGAATATTACTATAAATATATCTCAAGCAAATCCAAGAAGTTACCAGACTGAGAAACTACATATCAATATTAAAAAAAAAGTCCTCTCGGCACGCCGGAAGGCGGAGGTAGATTTCACCGGACAAACTTGGGGATAGTCGAAAATAGGCAGAATATGCAGGTTTTCGTAGAAGGATCAGACCACATTTATTGCGTGAAAGTATTTTATAATTGGAGATTAATTAACTTTGTTTTTCGTCATTTTATGCATATTTTAAACATTCTATTGTCTTATGATGACGGTAACCTTCTTGTCATTTGGAGTCCATTTTTATACTTGTGGTCACACTGTCCTTATGCAAAGTTTCGACACTGATGTGTAACTATGTAACGGTCTGTTACTTCTTCACGCAAAATTATATCTCCCGCAGAGATGTTGGTTGGTTCCTCAGTTTAGGGGCTGCGACAACGTGGTCATGTAACCCCGTGTACTTTGGGTGAGTGTAGAATCTGTCTGATAAACGGTGTGAATTGTGATAGCTGTATTAGTCTGTAATTCAGGTAAGGAATGCAGACGCTCAATTTCAAGCAGTAGTTCCTAATGTTGCTACCAGATACTACCGTCAACGACACCTAGCTGTGAACTTGGCTACTAGATGCCACCGCAATCAGCAACTCGCAACGAACGTTGGAACTTCCCCTCCAAAGGAAAGCATACTGAGGGATTTTTAGCGCTCTTAGAAAATCTGACGACTTTGGCCTGCTTTGAACCCGCGACCTTGGGCATAGGAGTTCAGCATGCTACCAGTTAAGTCACCGAAGCCGCATCACACTTAGTCAGATGGAAATCTGAATCTGATCTTGCGCAAGTGCGTTGTCATGGCAACGTCTGATGGCTCATCCCTCATCAATTTAGTAGTGTTGCCATGTCAACCACTGATAGCTCTTGGCATTTTCTTACAATTCCGAAATCATTTTTCTCATCCCTTGGCGTAATGGTGGCTCATATCAAAAATTCTTTCAGACAAAAGTTTTAGGTAATTATTAGGGGAATATTGTCCATTTTGTACGGTTTTGATATTGTGCCTATTAACAGAGATATGATTAATGTTTCCCGAAAAAACCACTTTTTCCCACCCCTTTGGTCAATGGTTGGTGCTATCAAAAAAACGTTTCAAACATAAATTTCTGAACTTTATCCGACACCTAGTATGAACTTTGAACGGATTCGATATTTCACATATTAAGAGAGTTATAGCAATATTTCATTTTTTCGAAAAAAAAGTCCCCCATTTTCATCCCCTTCGACCGATTTAGCCCAGTAACGAACTCGTCCGAGATTTTATGGGTATACATATTCGGTAAAAAATTCAAAGTGATTGGTGCAAAATTACGGCAGTTATCGTGTCCACAAGAAACTGATATACATATATATACATATATTACATAAATTATATATAAACTTTTGAACTGACGGTGGTTTTGGGGTCTGGGGGATGTGAAACGCGAAGATATGTCGAAATTTTCCGGAAATCGAAACATGGTACCCATTGCAATAGTTAGCTTTCTAATGAAATCTACCTAAAATACTGCCGTCAACGACACCTAGCTGTGAACTTGGCTACTAGATGCCACCTCAATCAGCAACTCGCAACGAATGTTGGAACTTCCCCTCAGAATGAAAGCAAACTCAAGTTTTTTAGCGCTCTTAGTAAATCCGACGACTTCAGCCGGGTTTGAACCCGCGACCTTGGGCATAGAAGTTCAGCATGCTACCAGTTCCGATACCGAAGTCGCTTCCCACTGACATATGAAAACTGAATGTGATCTCGTGCAGTGGCGTTGTCATAGCAACTGCTGATGGTCATCCCTTATCAATTAAAAGTAAAGTTGTCATGGCAACCTCTCTTGGCACTTGGCATTTTCTTATAATTTAAATCATTTTGTTCACCCCGTGGCGTAATGGTGGGTCATATCAAAAATTCTTTCAGAAAAAAGTTTTAGGTAATTATTGGAGGAATATTGTCCATTTTGTGCGGTTTTGATATTGTGCCTATTAACAGAGATATGATTAATGTTTCCCGAAAAACCCACTTTTTCCCACCCCTTTGGTCAATGGTTGGTGCTATCAAAAAACTTATTTGACATAAATTTTTGGCACTTATCCGACACATATTATGAACTTTGAAGGGATTCGATATTTCATGTATTAAGAGAGTTATAGCGATATTTCACTTTTTCGAAAAAAGCCCCCCATTTTTACCCCCTTTGACCGATTTTGCCCATTAACGAACTCGACCGAGATTTTATAGGGATACATATTATGTAAAAAATTCAAAGTGATTGGTGCAAAATTACGGCAGTTATCGTGTCCACAAGAAACTGATATATATATATATACATATATACATAAATTATATATAAACTTTTGAACTGACGGTGGTTTTGGGGTCTGGGGGATGTGAAACGTGAAGATACGTCGAAATTTTCCGGAAGTCGAAACATGGGACCCATTGCAATAGTTAGCTTTCTAAAGAAATCTACCTAAAAAAAAGGGTGGCGGTGCAAACTGCACTTTTAATCCTTGTTTCATTAGTTAAACCAATATATTAGTACATAAATCCAGTAAGGACTTCACATTACAAACGGCCACTTAAATTATATGCCTTAGGCTTAACCTACAAATTACATGTCATGAAATTGGTAAATATATTCAGACAGCAACATCAATACGCAATGGTCAATAATGTAGTTTTATAGTGCACAAAAGGTTATTGTACTGAATGTATTTCGAACTGATGAATGAAACTGCTGGAAACGACAGCCAATTGATTTACATCCAAAGTAGTAGAAACTTTAAGTTAATCAGCAAGAGTGTTGATTTGTACTTTTATTTTCACAAATTTTGATGAACAGGGTCATGCTGCAATTTAAATATAAACATACATACAATTCCTCATCAATAAATGATTTGCAAAAAGATGGTATATTGGCTTTCACGGCCAGTGAATTAAAACTCAGCAATTCTTCTAGGTTTGTGCCGTGTTTTGTGTGGGGTTTCGCCTAGGACACCAAGCTGGCTCATCAGCTGGCTCTTGGTGTCCCCGCCCGGACCCCCACTGGAGTAGCGAACTGCGCACCACCTCCCTTTATATAAGGTGCACACAAAACATGGCACAAACCTAGAAGAATTGCTGAGTTTTAATTCACTGGCTGTGAAAGCCAATATGCCATCTTTTTGGAAGCCTTCATAGTGAGGTTGAGGCTGCTTGGGCTTTTAGTTCTCGCAGTCAAGAGGTGCAGTTTTAAATGATTTGCACTTCATACTGTCATGAACTGGAATAGATTTTTAGCAATTTAATTGATGTAGAAATCTATTCCTCTCGCCGCCATGTTGGTGATAATTGTAAACAAACCAGCGGGCAGCCAATGGCTGGTAATAATTGCCAGCCAATAACAAGCCAGGATGACGCGGATCATAATTCGCGTTTCACTCTCATTGCGTTTTAATTTGAGGTGACGAATCAGCTGTTCGTTAAAGTTACGGGGTGCCATTATTAAAATTTTGGGAAATAGAAACACACCCCTAGATGAAGGTTGTTGACTCCGGACTGCCCAGCCCGGCAAAGTCCAAACAGGGAGGCATACCACGTAGATAGCCTTAGGCCAAACAGTGTTGGTAAACAGTGTGCTGACCTAGGATGCAGCAGTGAAGTGGTTAGACAGACACAGTGGAGTGGGGATGAAGGCAATATATAGTTGAAATGACTGTCATAGTGAGCCGAACATTCCAGATAGCAGGGGGGGATGTCAACAGCCAATCAGCGCATAGTTCCAGACACAATGCGAGGGTTATCGCTGAGGCAAGCACAGTACTTGCGAGAAAGTGTGACAGGGCAATGCGTCTAGATAAACACACTTCAGAAAAAGGTGAGTAAAGACAAGAATAATAAAGAACATCAATTCAATTGAAACATAAGTTAACTAAGCAATTAATAAACAGAACACCGCGTTCATACTGCAATTACAACGAGGTAGAATAACGGGGCAGGAAGATTGAACATATATTTCAAACCGAACGGGAAACAACTTACAAAACTATTCGCAAAAGCGAACAGGCCCCATGGTATTGAGTTTTCTTTCAGAGCAACCACAATTTTCTTAATGTTTATTCCTAACTCCTAAATGCCGTGAATTCCTTAAATGTTCAATTAAAGACTCGTGTTTCCGAAATGTACGAGTGACATTATTTAAGTCTCTAACCTCATTGTTGTTCCACACTCCTGCTTTTATTCCAATCAATGAGCATGGCCGACAATATAATTTTTGTGTGTAACTACTGTCACATGACCACATACGTTCATCATACCATCGAGATTTGAATTTTCTAACGAGAACTTTTGAATTGATGTTGTTTTTATCACCACATGATTTTTCCAATAAAGTAATGACTTAGGCCTACTTTCATTAAGTACCGGTAAATCCCTCTTGTCTTCATCTTTCCAACGTGAAAATGGAGTTTTCCAATAAACTGCACACTATAGTGTGACCTTTATGCATTTGTGATGGCATAAATTTCACATGTTATTTCGATATAATTTTGTTCATGTTGAAACTGGAAGAAGGAAAGCGTTGCTTGCAGACCAGAGTAGTAACAAAGAGGCTACTCGTACGTGCTTATTTGGAAACTTTCACCGCGCGCTGACAATAGAGAGGAACGCAAGGATCAACATCTGGAGACCAGACATCGAGGAGCAAGGAAAATAGGTCGTTCAACTCGGTAGGGAGAGGCCAAAGTTTTAACGACGAATCTACCAGATAAGCTCCGCCCACTTGAAAGAAATTAGAACAGCAATTAAAAGTCAGGAACGCAAGTTATATCATCATGAAGAGGAAGAACTCAGCCTTTCAAAAGTATTTTTGAAATTTAAATTATGCCAATGTGTGATCCCGTCCTGAAGTAAAAGCAAAATGAGGGGTGGATTTGAAACAACCAATCACAGCCGAGGACGCGAGACGCGGTCAAATCCCGCGGAAATTCATGAACAATGAGCCAATTCTCGGAGCTAATTATCTGAGAATCTAACGATCCGATTTTGAAATAATGAGCACTGAGACATTGATAACAAGCGCATTTAAATGAGCTACTTTGCATATCTGGGCGGATGATTTTATAGAATTGAATTTTGGAGGCCCCCCACACTTGCGCACTTCTTCGTGAAACATATAGATAATAGCTGGACCTGTAGTGAAATCAGTCAACTTTGGGCATTGCAGGAGGCGTGAGCCCTTGCCCAAGACGGTCAGGAATTGCTGGAATTTTATAAGTCCAACCAGTCGACTTAACACAGTTAACAATCATAATTATTCGCAAGTGCGAAGCTGAGCAGTGTTACGCGAAGTGCGTACTGTAATCAGTGAAAAACGGGAAATAAGTTATTAGATAGCCATCCGTGCTATAAACGATGTCAGTGAGGCAGGAAGTTATGAACTGACGGCCGATTTGAGTAGGTTGACACAATAACTTAGAAGTTAGGAGCTCCATACACGAACCGTGCATTGTTTTTTAAAAGCAAAGTCACAGTGGGCCTTTGTTTTGGTGATTTAACCGTGTGTAAAATCATCCTCCTTCTTCAAGATGACGCTGAAGAGTCGGAAGAGTGAACTCCTGGAACTGAACGACATCATGGCATATGTGAGATAAGTAGAATCAGCATGGGGCTTGCACACTTAAAGCTACCCATCCTGGGAATAGGATAAATTTGCTCCATTATAAGCAATTATAATAAAATAGGTAATTTTCGGGAACAGCAGGCAATTTTGTGCAAGTTTGTATATATTTTGATGATTTTATTTTGTGTTTTTTTAGAAGATAGGATTTTGACATGGTCATCAAATTTTGTGTTATTTTTGTTTCTTTAAGGGTTTCACTAATGTTGTTTCGAATGCACAATAAAGGGATAAGGGGTGTGAGTGTTTGAGCATGACCTGCAAAGTTAAAAACCAGGTATGGGGGAAAATAGCCTGACATTGAGACAGACCAGTGGTGATGCAGCCCTATTATGCTCAACTCGTAAGTAAGGTACTGATGACCAAACCAAAGGTAAGAAGGTAATGGCTAGGTGACAGTCTAAATTTCAGAGGAGAGTGAGAATGACCCTGGGTTGAGTTGAAATAAGCGGAGGTTTCAGTTCCCGCAGTCTACGATGATATAAGATGGTAAGTTAATAAAAAAAGCGGAGGTTTCAGTTCCTGCAGTCTACGATGAGATAAAATGGTAATAATCGGTAAATAATGATTGAATTCAATGTGTGATGAGACTACGTGATGGCTCCGTCAGAAAGGAAATTGTACAACTCATGCCCAGGGCGATCAAGTAGGGAAGCAGGTATACAGGACTTTGGCCGACTGTCTGGATCTTGGGTGGTGAGGCGAAGGTCGTTGCCCACCAGGCGGGCTTGTTGTGAAAATGAGAACGGCTGTGTGATGTCTGGTAGACCACGTGTTGGGTGGTATTGTTTATCTTTGTAGAGGGAAGGAGGTTGGACTTCCCGGGGTTCTTTTGTTTCCCTGCCGCTTCAGAAGCGATGTAAAGTAATATTATTGTCATTTTTAGTGCATTCAGTGTAATTAATGAGTATTTAATTCACGGGGCTCAGGCCACCGCGTTGTTTGTTCATTTGATGACTCATGTTTTTTACTTGTATTTGATTATCTCAGCTTGGCAGAGCTATGGCTCTGAGTTGAGTTAAATGTTTTGTAAGATAAAAAGTGATACACGCATTACCTGCGACCGAAAAAAAACAACCTATGCCTTCATTTTCGGACTCTTGAGAGAAAGAAAATGATTGTAGGAGAGAGCTTGTCCGAAACCCTAAACCCACTATAATTGTAAAATATGAGTGCGCAATTGTTTGATAGAATGACTGGACTTTTTAAGCCACAGTTTGAATTAAGTCTGTTGACATATTGGAACTTGGAGCAGTGGACTGCTATTAGACTTTTCTTTCCTGATTTCAGCCAGTGTGATTAGATATTTTATTTTTGAGCAGATCTTTAGAATCTTTAGTTTGTGTTTATAAAGTAATATTAAGGGAGGTGTTGTTTTTGTTGTCAGTGGACGGGAGTAAGAGGGAAGATGTGCTTTTCCTGAATAAATTATTTTGCATTAGGATTCCTCTGGCATATTGATTTTAGTTGTAAGCTTCCTGTGATCCTTCATAAAAATCCCCAGAATGTATAATTAAGTAGAGCCCCCGACCAGTCCATTACCCCGAAGATAGAGTCAGCATCCTGGAAGATCTTCAAGGGTACATATGAATTTTGGTGATAACATAGTAGTTTTTCGAGTTCATATTAGTTTTTGTTGGTTCTGGGGTCACAGTGGAGGGAAATGCCAGAGAGCAGCTAGCCGGAGCTTACTGAAGTATACATGTTTTTCGGTGCAAGGTCTTTCATGGCGGCCCGTGTCGGTCGTTGATCATGATTATGAGCACTCAGCTCGTGGTAACAAACCTTGGTAACATGTAGATGGAGGTAGGCGGTCCCTTTTTCATGGCGCCGCAAGTTGGGCTCAAATTAATGCTAATTTAAAGGGGAAATAGAAGCACTGAGTTTGTACAAATAAATAATCGAGAACACTTATTTTATTTGAATATTTTTGGTAGAAGCAGTGTTTTCGTGGCGCCCTTACAAATTGATTTGATTAGCAACAAACTCCGAAAGTATTTTTGTAGGACGGCAGGACCATAAGAAGCCATGTCAGTAGTTTATTGACAAGACGGGGAAATTAACGTTAAAAGCAGAAGGGTAAACCGAAAATTTATTCACGAAAGCAGACATCACTTAGACAGCTCTTCAAGCAAATAAAAGTAATTAATGGGAATAACGTAGATTGGGATCAGAGTGACATTTTATAATTGTAGAAGATGGGGGAGCGTAGGCTGCATGCCCCAATTTCTCAAACAAGTGTTTTAATATTTGTGGCTATGGCTATGGTGGAACAGATTCGAGAGATTGTTGAGAGCTCGGTGGCGAGAACAATGGAGCAGTTTGAACAATTCAAGAGGGAACGTAATGAACAGAGCAACATAAACAATGCACGCATAACGGAACATATTGCCGAGCAGAGCAACATAAAGAATGTACGCATAGCGGAACAAATCGCGAGCAAAGTAGAATAAACAATGCATTATTAGTGGAGCAGAGTACAGTAAATAATACACGGTTAACAGAGCAGATTGCGGAACAAAGTAGGCTGAACAATGGAACACTGAAAGACGAACTGACAGGCAAATTAACAGAACAATTAGCTAAAATCACACTTGATACAACCGCACAGCTAGAACAGATGGAAGTTAATCTTAGACAGTCGAGCCTTTAGTGAAGAGAAGACGGCATCTAAACTCGAGCAGTTGGAAGAGGCATGTAACGCAAATACGGAAGGAATTAAGTTGGAGCAATTGGCAATACAGGCGACCGTAAAAGGGGTGGATGACGTGGTCAAATCCACACAGAAGCAGTTACACAGCTTAGGGGAAGAAATCACAGAAATCAGAACAGAGATAGACAAGGCAGCTTTAACCCACACTGAACGGTGGAGCATTCAGGAAAATGAGAATGACGCAATTAAATAAAGTATCCGCGAAAGTAATGTATTGATAGGAGACAGGCTCGATCAACTAGTAAGCGATAAGAAGGATGGGGAGAGAAAGGAAAAAGAAAGGTACGAAGCAATAAGAGCAGAAATAAACAAGACATGTGTAAAATTGGAATTGACGGGAAAGAGGATAGAAAGAAACTAATAGAGCAAGTGGAGGAGAGCCAAAAGAGGATAAAGGAGGTCGAACTACAATTACTGGGGAAAATAGACGGGCAGGAACGGAAGATTATTAAGACGGAAATACGCTCTCTAGAACAACAAGACATGCTTCTCGAGCTGAAAGCTAGCAATAGTACGAAGGCAACTAACGGGATGGCTAGTAATCGTAACGCGAGCCAGATGCAGCCCTGGGCTAGTAACAGCAGGTAGCGAAAGTAATGACGGATTCCATACGCTTAGGGGACACGCCTAGACTCCACAGCAACCAGCTAATAATAATAACCCAGCTACTCAGTATGTCCAGATAATTAGAATGCAGGAGGATCGCCCGCGTAAATTTAATAATGACGGTTCGCAGACACCAAAAGCTTACTTGAAAGATTTGGAACACTACCTGTGACAGATAATAACATACCTGAGGCCAAGAAACTTAGAGTGACAGAGAAACTACTTGCAGATAGCGTTTTGACGAGGTTCAGGAGTTTTCGCTACACTTTTGAAGATATGGACAGTTTCAAGCAGGCATTCCTACGCCGTTACTGGAGCCAATCGATACAGCACAGTCTGAGAATGGAATTGTACAGCTGGAAGTATCATGCTTCCCAGCCCACACGCTACTCTGAGTATTTTTCGGCTCAGCTCCTTAGACTGAAAGATATGGATATTTTGCCGCCGGAATCAGAACTGGTGATGACCATTGGTAAGCAGCTTCCATTACCAGTACAACCGTTCTTGATTGCCGCAAACGTCACGAGTGCACTGCAAGCAGAGGAGGTTCTCCGTCAGCTGGATGAGACTTCGTTAAATACTCAGAATAGGCACGTCAGAGCGAGTGACAGCGCAGCGCTTGTACACCAGGCTGAGCTTGTCAACACTAGGGAACAGAGCACCAATACGAATGCCAGCCCAAAGAGCGGGAACAACAATGAGAGGTCGGACATGCCGAGAGAAGAACAGGAGATTCGAACCGAGGAATGAGAGGAACTGGCAACCACGACAATACAGGAGAGATGACTGGAGGGGTCGTGGTCGCGAAGGTCCATATAACTACCGCAGATACGACAGACAGGAGAATAGAACGTGGAATCGAGGACAAGATGCGAACCAGGGATACACGGAGGACAGTCGACGGGAATGGCAAAGCAGACACGAGGCATCCCAACAATACTTAAACGAATTGCATAGCAGCCAAGAAACGGAGAAGGATCGTTGGCGAAGGACGATGGATAATCGTGAAAATCCAGACATGGAGGTGATCGGAGCTGAGAGCGAATTGGCACGGCAACACCGAGGAAGTCAAAACGACAAGAGACAGACGGGGACCATTAGTAAAAAAAAAACAACTTACTAGCGGACGGTGAAGATAGCCTAAATTTCACGCCAGATAAAATGCAGTGGTTGATAGCGAACATCGAAGAATGGGTCGCAACTCCTGATGATTTTACGGGTGAAATTATCCAGCCAGAACAACAATGTCTAAGAAAACTACCAGTCATTATTGCAAGAATAGGAGGTCTGAGAGTACGAAGCCTCGTCGACACCGGTGCGCAACTGTGTCTAGGATCAGAAGCACTAATCAAAGCCTTAAGCGAAAAACAGAGAATACCCACAATTCCAGTACCACAGGTTAAAATAAGAGGAGTCATTCCTGAAAAGATAGCAATATGTAAATTTCAAGTACAATTATTGGATTTAGAGATATTAGGACACACTTTTTCCCATGTATTCATGGTTATGAACACAATGAATGTAAACCTTATCCTTGGGGCGGACTTTATATACGAGCACCAAGCAGTAATCGATCTACGCAACAATGTAATTAAATTCAGGAATATGGAAGGATTATCAGCAGTGGATTTGAACATGAATAATGACAGCTTAGACAGAGATGCTAACATTTGGACGCTGGAGACGATTCAGGAAGAAGAGGAGGAGAGTCGAGCAGAGGAAGAGGATTCGAACACAGGACTCCTGGAGAACGAGCGAGACCTGGAAAACGAGATGTTGTCCATGACTGTAAAAGAAGATGACAGCAGAGACGAGTTCGAAGTACTTCTGAAAGAAAAATTAAGGGAAGCTAAATTAAATGAGGAAGAAAGAAATTGCTTGGCCCAAATATTATGTAAACATTCAGCAGCATTCAATACACAGCCGGGATAAATATTAAACTTTAAATACGCCATGCAGGTAGACGACTGGACTCCATTTAAAAGTCGACTCTACCCAATTCCAGAAAAACATCATGCAGCGGTCAAGAAGATCATAGATGAGATGCTAAAAGGGGGCATAACCCGGAAGACCCCGACTCCTTATTTGAACGCCATATTAGCGGTGGCCAAACCCAATGGTTCCGTGAGACTATGTCTCGACGCACGTACAATCAATTCCCGACTGATTGACAAGACAGACCGTGCACCTTTAATTAAGGAAGTATTAAAGAAGTTCCACAAGAAAAAGATATATTCATCGGTAGATCTTGCCAATAGCTACTGGCATATCGAATTAGAAGAGAAATCGCAGCTGTTAAACGGATTTCTATTCGATAATCAGAGTTTCACCTGGTGTCGTCTCCCGTTCGGCATTAAGACGGCCGGGCCGGATCTGCATTAATCCGTGCATTGGACCTCAATTTGACAGAGGAGGTCAAAAACATGGCTGTCAGATATGTGGATGACATCTTGTTAGCGTCAGAAACTATTGAAGAGCACATGCAAAATTTAAGCAAATTGTTGGAGAACCTCGAAAGGGCAAATTTCAAGATCAATCTAAAAAAATCACACTTTTTTCAGCACGAAATTTTATATCTGGGGCATATTGTTGATGGAGAAGGTGTGAGACCCAATCCGGTGAAAATTGAAGCCATTAAAAGTTTCCCCATCCAACCAGAGTCAAGCATGTGAGAATGTTTCAGAGAGCGACAAACTTTTTCCATGAAAACTGTCCAGGATACACGGAAGTGGTAGCGCCGTTACAAGATATGTTGAAAAAGAATAACCGCTGGTTTTGGAACGAGGATTGCGAGAAAGCATTTGTAGCTACAAAAGAATTACTGGCAAATAGCATAAAACTGGGTTACCCAGACTTTTCGAAGAGATTCATTATCCAAGCAGATAAATCTATGGTGGGCATCGGGGCGATGCTATTCCAAGAAGACGCAGATACAATCACAGGCCGCTCATACTTAGCATTTATCAGCAGGAAATTAAGAAAACACGAGAAAAGCTAAACCGTCTCAGAACTGGATCTCGTGGCCTTCATACACGCACTCCAGCAGTGGCGTAAAATCATCTATGAGTTTCCCATCACGATCCGCACTGACCATAAGGCGTTGACCTTTCTATTTAAGATTACCATGGTAAGCGAACGCATTAACAGGTGGGCCATCTATGCACAGCAGTTTGACCTACACATCGAACATGTATCTGGAAAATTAAATGTAATCCCGGACATCCTGAGCCGAAATCCAGAAGAGAAGGTGCAGAAGGACGAGATGTTGGTGCATCACATTGAGCTGACACGCAAAGACCAAGACTTCCTACAAGAACTGAAGGGGTTACCGCAAGAACAACAGAAGGAACCATGGATGATACAGATGATTAAATTCCTTAAAGGAGACTTAACACCCGGTACGCCTGCATACCGAGGAGTTGAAGCGCAAGCGAGAGATTACACCTACTTTAATAACATGCTTCATAAATTCATCGATGAAGATCATGTTAAGCTACGGATATTGTTGCCAGCATCTTTACAGAGGAAATTAGTGTGGCATACTCATTACACACTCGGTCACGTCGGTTTAGACCAGACTGAAGCGACCATCGGTGAGGCATTCACTTGGCCATGGATGAGAACCACGATTCGTGACGTCCTGAAAACATGCGACGTTTGCCAGCGCGCAAAACCAAATAACTTCCTCATGAGTCAATACCCAAAACCACTCTTGCCACAAAAACCACTAGACCTCATTGCTATGGATTGCATGGGGCCCCTGCCGAAAGGACGTAGAGGAGTGCGACATGTCCTTGTGTGTGTCGACGTCTTCTCAAAGTTTGTTGTCATATGTGCAATTCAAAAGACAACATCAAAACAGGTTATGAGTCGATTTAAAACCGTGTTATACCTACGATGGGAAAGCCAGAATTTATACTTTCCGACCATGGGAGCTATTTCACCTCAGCAGAATTTAAATGTGGATTAAATGAATTAGGCATCAAGCATGTGCTATCAAGCGTGAGACACCCTGAAAGTAATCCAAGCGAGAGAGGTTTGAAGGATATTTCCAAACATATCCGCATGTTCGAAGCCTCCGTGGCTTAGGCGGCAGCACGCCGGCCTCTCACCGCTGGGTCCGTGGTTCAAATCCCGGTCACTCCATGTGAGATCTGTGCTGGACAAAACGGAGGCAGACAGGTTTTTCTCTGGGTACTCCGGTTTTCCCTGTCAAAATTTCATTCCAGCAACACTCTCCACTATCATTTCATTTCATCTGTCATTCATTTAATCATTGCCCCAGTGGAGTGCGTCAGGCCTCGGCAGCCGGCACAGTTCATATCCTCGCCGCTAGTTGGGGGCTTCATTCATTCCATTCCTGACCCGGTCGGAGACTGGAAGCAGGCTGTGGATTTTCATTTTCATCCGCATGTTCATACCGACTGAACACCATCGTTGGGCTGACACATTGAAGAACATAGAAATTTGTATCAACATGACACGTCATGAGTCTACTGGACAAATTCCATACACGTTACATTTGAACCAGCAACCACCGAGATCAAGGACAACAGTTCTAGATTGCCCAATGGATCCGCAGCCAGCACCACAGCTGAGAATCGAACACACGGTCAGATACATGCGAGAGCAAGCTGACAGGAGGCTAAGAAGACTCAGAGGGAAACGCTTTCATAGAGAATTAAACGTCGGTGAACTAGTAATATTGAAGAGACCACCTATCTCGATCCTGCTAACAAGGTGTTCCATAAATGGTGCTTCCCGTACATTGGTCCTTACCGCATCACCAGAAACTTGGGAAATAATGCATATAAAATACAGGAGGTGAACGGCAGAAACACGTCAGTAGTAAACAGTTCTAATCTAAAGGTGTATCATGAAAGGGAGCCATTTGATCAGCCACGAATTACCGCTGGTGTGAACATCGTGGAAATCCGATAAGAGAAAATCAAGTGCACGTGGGACGAGGAAGCAGACAGTTGAAAACAGATCTGGTGTTTACAGACACTCACAATGGAGCGGCTGAGACTAGGGAGTTGAAGGGCAAGACTAGCAGACAATGGATACCTGAGGTAGGCTGTCAGAACACTGATCCTTCCAAGAATGTGGGAAGGGGAGACAGGGAATCCCAGCGCGCGACCAGCCGGGGCGAGAAAAGTGAACAAAATAAGAAGTGACAGCAGAACCTTACCGTATCCGTGAGGCGGATTGGGTTGGAGAAAAAAATCTTAAGTGCCATATCGATTTTTTTCCAGTGCTTGAGGATAATGTGACCTTTATGCATTTGTGATGGTATAAATTTCACATTTATTTAGATATAATTTTGTTCATGTTGAACCTGGAAGAAGGAAAGCATTGCTTGCAGACCAGAGTAGTAATAAAGAGGCTACTAGTAAGTGCTTATTTGGAAACTTTCACCGCGCACTGACAATAGAGAGGAACGCAAGGATCAACATCTGGGGACCAGACATCGAGGAACAAGGAGAATAGGTCGTTCAACTCGGTAGGGAGAATCCAGAGTTTTAACGACGAATCTACCGGATAAGCTCTGCCCACTTGAAAGAAATTAGAACAGCAATTAAAAGTCAGGAACGCAAGTTATATCATCATGAAGAGGACGATCTCGGCCTCACAAAAGTATTTTTGAAATTTAAATTATGCCAATGTGTGATCCCGTCCTGAAGTAAAAGCAAAACGAGGGGTGGATTTGAAACAACCAATCGCAGCCGAGGACGCGAGCCACGGTCAAATCCCGCGGAAATTGATGAACAATGAGCCAATTCACGGAGCTATTTATCTGAGAATCTAACGATCCGATTTTGAAATAATAAGGAGCACTGAGACATTAAAAACAAGCGCATTTAAATGAGCTACTTTGCATATCTGGGCGGATGATATTATAGATTTAAATTTTGGAGGCCCCCCACACTTGCGGACTTCTTCGCGAAACATATAAATAATAGCTGGACCTGTAGTGAAATCAGTCAACTTTGGGCATTGCAGGTGGCGTGAGCCCTTGCCCAAGACGGTCAGGAATTGCTGGAATTCTACAAGTCCAACCAGTCGACTTTACGCAGTTAACAATCATAATTATTCGCAAGTGCGAAGCGGAACAGTGTTACGCGAAGTGCGTACTGTAATCAGTGAAAAACGGGAAATAAGTTATAGATAGCCATCCGTGCTATAAACGATGTCAGTGAGGCAGGAAGTTATGAACTGTCGGCCGATTTGAGTAGGTTGACACAATAACTTAGAAGTTAGGAGCTCCATACACGAACCGTGCATTGTTGTTTAAAAGCAAAGTCACAGTGGGCCTTTGTTTTGGTGATTTAACTGTGTGTAAAATCATCCTCCTTCTTCAAGATGACGCTGAAGAGTCGGAAGAGTGAACTCCTGGAACTGAACGACATCATGGCATATGTGAGATAAGTAGAATCAGCATGGGGCTTGCACACTTAAAGCTACCCATCCTGGGAATAGGATAAGTTTTCTCCATTATAAGCAATTATAATAAAATAGGTAATTTTCGGGAACAGCAGGCAATTTTGTGCAAGTTTGTATATATTTTGATGATTTTATTTTGTGTTTTTTTAGAAGATAGGATTTTGACATGGTCATCAAATTTTGTGTTATTTTTGTTTCTTTAAGGGTTTCATTAATGTTGTTTCGAATGCACAATAAAGGGATAAGGGGTGTGAGTGTTTGAGCATGACCTGCAAAGTTAAAAACCAGGTATGGGGGAAAATAGCCTGACATTGAGATAGACCAGTGGTGATGCAGCCATATTATGCTCAACTCGTAAGTAAGGTACTGATGACCAAACCAAAGGTAAGAAGGTAATGGCTAGGTGACAGTCTAAATTTCAGAGGAGAGTGAGAATGACCCTGGATTGATTTGAAATAAGCGGAGGTTTCAGTTCCCGCAGTCTACGATGATATAAGATGGTAAGCTAATAAAAAAGCGGAGGTTTCAGTTCCCGCAGTCTACGATGATATAAGATGGTAAGTTAATAAAAAGCGGAGATTTCAGTTCCCACAGTCTACGATGAGATAAAATGGTAATAATCGGTAAGTAATGATTGAATTAAAACTAGCAATTCTTCTAGGTTTTTGCCGTGTCTTGTGTGGGGTTTCGCCTAGGACACCAAGCTGGCTCATCGGCGGGCTCTTGGTGTCCCCGCCCGGACCCCCACTGGAGTGACGAACTGCGCGCCACCTCCGTTTATATTAGGTGCAACTGCACCACTTGACTGCGAGAACTAATAGCTCAAGCAGCCTCTACCTCCCTATGAAGGTTTCCAAAAAGATGGTATATTGGCTTTCACGGCCGGTGAATTAAAACTCAGCAATTCTTCTAGGTTTGTGCCGTGTCTTGTGTGGGATTTCGCCTAGGACACCAAGCTGGATCATCTGCGGGCTCTTGGTGTCCCCGCCCGGACCCCCACTGGAGTGACGAACTGCGTGCCACCTCCCTTTATATTAGGTGCAACTGCACCACTTGACTGCGAGAACTAAAAGCTCAGGCAGCCTCTACCTCCCTATGAAGGTTTCCAAAAAGATGGTATATTGGCTTTCACGGCCAGTGAATTAAAACTCAGCAATTCTTCTAGGTTTGTGCCGTGTCTTGTGTGGGGTTTCGCCTAGGACACCAAGCTGGCTCATCGGCGGGCTCTTGGTGTCCCCGCCCCGACCCCCACTGGAGTGACGAACTGCGCGCCACCTCCCTTTATATTAGGTGCAACTGCACCACTTGACTGCGAGAACTAAAAGCTCAAGCAGCCTCTAACTCCCTATGAAGGTTTCCAAAAAGATGGTATATTGGCTTTCACGGCCGGTGAATTAAAACTCAGCAATTCTTCTAGGTTTAATTCACCGGCCGTGAAAGCCAATATACCATCTTTTTGGAAACCTTCATAGGGAGGTAGAGGCTGCTTGAGCTTTTAGTTCTCGCAGTCAAGTGGTGCAGTTGCACCTAATATAAAGGGAGGTTGTGTACAGTTCGTCACTCCAGTGGGGGTTCGGGCGGGGACACCAAGAGCCCGCCGATTAGCCAGCTTGGTGGCCTAGGCGAAACCCCACACAAGACACGGCACAAACCTAGAAGAATTGCTGAGTTTTAATTCACCGGCCGTGAAAGCCAATATACCAATGATTGAATTCATTGTGTGATGAGAGTACGTGATGGCTCCGTCAGAAAGGAAATTGTACAACTCACGGCCAGGGCGGTCAAGTAGGGAAGCAGGTATACAGGACTTTGGCCGAATGTCTGGATCTTGGGGGGTGAGGCAAAGGTCGTTGCCCACCAGGCGGGTTTGTTGTGAAAATGAGAACGGCTGTGCGATGTCAGGTAGACCACGTGTTGAGTGGTATTGTTTATCTTTGTAGAGGGAAGGAGGTTGCACTTCCTGGGGTTCTTTTGTTTCCCTGCCGCTTCAGAAGCGATGTAAAGTAATATTATTGTCATTTTTAGTGCATTCAGTGTAATTAATGAGTATTTAATTCACGGGGCGCAGGCCACCGCGTTGTTTGTTCATTTGATGACTCATGTTTTTTTTTTTTACTTGTATTTGATTATCTTAGCTTGGCAGAGCTATGGCTCTGAGTTGAGTTAAATGTTTTGTAAGATAAAAAGTGATACACGCATTGCCTGCGACCGAAAAAAAATAAACCTATGCCTTCATTTTCGGACTCTTGAGAGGAAGAAAATGATTGTAGGAGAGAGCTTGTCCGAAACCCTAAACCCACTATAATTGTAAAATATGAGTTTGATAGAATGGCTGGACTTTTTAGGCCACAGTTTGAATTAAGTCTGTTGACATATTGGAACTTGGAGCAGTGGACTGCTATTAGACTTTTCTTTCCGGATTTCAGCCAGTGTGATTAGATATTTTATTTTTGAGCAGATCTTTAGAATCTTTAGTTTGTGTTTATAAAGTAATATTAAGGGAGTTGTTGTTTTTGCTTGTGGACGGGAGTAAGAGGGAAGATGTGATTTTCCTGAATAAATTATTTTGCATTAGGATTCCTGTGGCATATTGATTTTAGTTGTAAGCTTCCTGTGATCCTTCATAAAAATCCCCAGGATGTATAATTAAGTAGAGCCTCCGAACAGTACATTACCTCGAAGATAGAGTCATCATCCTGGAAGACCTTAAAGGGTACAATAGTAAAGCCAACATTACTTCCGACTTGACGTTTCAGTGTTACCCTAGAGTTATCTAACGGTCAGAAGAAAAATCACTTTAACTAGCCAATCACAGGCAGTTATTCAAATCAATATATCACGACAAATCGAGTTTCGTTCGTGATGTCGCAATTTAGCGAACTTAACTCTAGCCTAGTTCTGAAAGATTATGTCGGAAGTAATGATGGCTTTGCTATAAGTCTCGTAGGTTTCATTATTGCTAATTGTCATTACACTAACAAACAAATGTATAACATATTACACACGCAACACGTCGCTATCTAATATACGAACTGCACGTGCAGCGAGCACAGTAGCTGTTATAGTTATAGCTTGAAATGAGAGTAATGAGGATGAGCAATCACTGGTGAAAGGCGACTCACTTGCTGGCTGAATTTGCATCACGGAACTCCTGTTACAATAATTAACGCTGACTTCTGTTCCCCCTTCGGCCTTACTCCAATACCAAGGCTGGGACGTTCTTGTCAGCACATTCCTGTCGCATCAGGCTAGTTGAGCAACACGGCAGTAGATTCACCACTGCGCCACCGTGCCGTTTGAAGGTCTATGTTCATGCCTTAATGGAAAACATCTAATGCAGTAAAAAACATGTTCAAAAACCTAATGAATGTCAAAATATTTATTTTTAAATCATTACTTATTTTGTAAAAAAGCAGGTGACACGGCAATTCAAACGCTTCAATGGAGAACCACCACAGGAGAAAACAATTCATAGATCGTTGATTGACCCAAATCATCTTCCCTTCAAGGTTGCACTGCCTTGACCTTTGTGTGTTGTAATTGTTCAGTGAATTTTACCTATATGACTTAATCTGCCGATAATTATATGAAAGTATAAGTAAGTTTTAAGTTTTAGTTAACTGGCAGGACCTTTCATTTTATGATGGATAACTGGCTCTGTGAATATGGAAAGAAAATGATAAATAAGCAGGTGATACAGAGGTTGAAGTAAATAGTGATACACATGTTTTTGATGGTACAGGGGCTAGTGATGTAATGAAATAAACTAATATTTTGCAGAATTTTGGATTGGTGTGTATGATGAACTTAGGATTGCTTAATTTTTACAAATGGGTTTTGGTAGCTCTGAATTGAAGATTGTTAATTTGTAGCTCTTCATTCAGTCAACACGATTGTGCCCAATGAATGGGCGGGTACAAGATATAAATATGTAACGACACTCCTGAAAAAAATTACATGTCTTAATTAGATTATCACAGATAATGGGGCAGTTTAGGATCACGCATTTCGACCCTCAAGTGGCCGTCATCTGATCCTGATCACTGTGTAGCGATTAAAGTTTACACTTAATAATTAATTAATTAATTTAATGTAAGTTGCTGTTGTTATCAGTCTTTTGACTGGTTTGATGCAGCGCTCCATGCCTCCCTGTCCTGAGCTAATCGTTTCATCTCTACATAGCTACCACACCCTACGTCTGAGGCAATCTGTTTAACCTTGGTCTACCCCTACAATACTTGTCCTCGACCCTTCCTTCCATAACTAAGCTTGCTATTCTTGGGTGTCTTAGTATGTGTCCTACCAACCTATCTCTTCTTTTCATTAGCAGTCACCAGAAACATGTGTCCTCTCCCACTAGTCTTAATACCTCTTCGTTTGTAACCCTATCTACCCATCTGATCTTCATCATTCTCCTATAACAACACATTTCAAACGCTTCAATTCACCTCTTTTCTGCTGCACCAATAGTCCAAGTTTCACTTCTATAGAGTGGCACGCTCCTGACAAAGGCCTTCAAAAATGACTTCCTAACACCTAAATCTATATTCGATGTCAACAGATTCCTTTTCTGTAGAAATGCTTTCCTTGCCTGAGCTAACCTACTTTTTATATCCTCTTTGCACCATCCATCACTGGTTATTTTGCTTCCTAAGTAACAGAAGTCGCCTACTTCCTTTAGTTTTTCACCTGCCAATTTGATGTCCATAGAGGAGAGGTTCCCATTAGGAATTTTTCTCGCACCCCCTAAAGCGATCGTTATATAAGCACAGACCCCCTGCTCCAAAATCTTTTAAGTCATGACTTAAAATATTGTAATTCTTAATGCGAACCTTTGCCTTGGAGTACTGTGCTCAATATTTTGTATGTTAATATTAATATATTTAATCCTATTACATCATATATTTTTTAAAGTCGTAAAGGTAGGCTGTGCTACAGACCTAAAAATAACAATGCAGTGGTTGAAAAGGAACAAATCCTATTTATTATCATTTTGTTAAGAGCACTAATGTGTAAAACGGGCCGACGTTCAATAAGACGAACGTAACCTATTCTTTCCCACAATTATTTTTAGAGTTCGGGTTGCAATTTCACAATGTTCACCCTGAAATCAGGCCCCATATCTAGTCTATTTCTGTATTTGCTCTTCATTACACACATTGTGGAAAAATCTTGTTCGCACAAGTTGTTGTGAACGGAAGAATAATTTTTATTGCCTTATCGCTGATTCCCATGTAGTACTTTTGAGCTGTCATCCAGCAGTCTGCTAGCTTTCTTTCATTAAAAGTTTCTTCATTTCACCACTTGAGGTCAATTCAACGAGTTGGTGTTGCTCCTCCTCTGATAGTAGCTGAGTACTATTAATTTTTAGATTGGTGCTGAATGGGTCTCGAATCCAGCAGCGCCATCGGGCTCAGGAAAATATTCCCGAAAAGTAGTTGCAAGACTACGAAGATGTTTGGTTATATATTCTTTACCTCGCAAGGCAAATCTTCATTAGATGACTGCAGATACGTTTTTAGTGTGGGGAAATTGGCATATGAGCCATTTCGGACCCTTGCTGCCCAAATATTACACTTTTCTACAATCACACTGATCTTGTCTTCAACTCTGAAGACATCAACGTGGTCACCTGGCAAACTCAAATTCAAAACATTTAAGTGATCAAACACGTTAGCCAAGTAAGCAGTTCTGCAAATTAAAGAAATGTCATTGAGCAAATCCTCATGTATCGCCCCAAGAAGAAAGATCCGTACCCCATCCTTCAGCTCTAAAAACCTCGTTAAGATCCTGCCCCTTGAAAGCCATCGCACTTCAGTATGAATGCGAAGCTCTTCATGCTCGCAACCCATGTCTTTCAAGAGCAGTGCTAATAACCTGCATTTTAAGGAGCTGGTTTTGATATTATTTATTATTTTCACCACTTCATTAAGGGTGCTCTGCAACAGTTCAGGGAGTCTTTAGGTTACTAATGCTACCCGGTGGATAAAAACAGTGTCCAATGTGTACAGCAATGAAGTAAAAAGGTAGCTCCAGATTTGTGTCCACTTCATATCTGGAGCTACCTTTTTCACTTCAGCTTGAAGGCCCTTCCGGCATCCAGACAGAGCTTTCGTGCCATCTGTAGACAGACCCACACATTTCTTCCAGGCGATATCATGTTTATTACAATAATCGTTCAGAGTTCCAAAAATATCGTCTGCTGTTGTGTGTACTAGTTCACAGGAAAAAAGAAAATCTTCATATATTTCGTCATGACATAAAAGAAACAAACAAAAACCAACATTAAAAGAACACCATTATCGCCTTTCTTGATATGTCAGTACTCTCATCCAACTGCAGAGCAAACATGTCACACATGTGGAGCCTTGCTAACAACGTCTCTTCAATATTGCTTGACATATCTGTAATACGCATTTGCACAGTATTGTTAGATAGCTGGACGGTACTTACAAGCTTTGCGGCAACATCGCCTAGCATTATCTTGCAAAAATAATTGCTGAAGGTAGAATGAGCTCTTCAGCAAGATTGTATGTTTTTTGTCACATTTTGCGACAAGCTGAGGTACTATGTAGGCTGCAAGCGTTGAATTTTCATTCACATTGGCACCAGAACTTTTGGTAATTACTTTCTGGCATGATTTCAGTTCAGCTAACTTTACTTTGAAGAATTCAAAGGATTTACCTTTGTGTTCTGAGTGTTTGGTATTTACTGTAGATGCCTCCGGAGGTTTGCAGGTTTCATACTCTCGTTGGCAAGGGTTTAAAAGCGTATCACGCATTGAGGCCTAGGACAATACGTTAAGCCAATTTCCAAATATTTTATGTCGCATTTCCTACTTTTTGCAGTAGGCTTACTCTTTGAACGGCTAGGCTCAAGAGAGGCAGCATTCACTTCTATATTTATTACCACAGATTCCTCTTCGTCACTATCTGTAGCAGTGGGCCTACTACGTATAAAGATCCAGTCTTCAGCCAACGATCCATATTCATGGACTTTTAACAATTAGAACAATTAAAGGTTTTAACTTTGAAAACTCTTGTAAATATGTAAATAAATTAACACAAAAAGTGATAAAAATGTCCAGCATAACTCAACACATTGCTAGCGTTTCGCCCCAGCATACCAATAGGGCTCTTCAGTTGGTAAAGGCACACCTACCAAGACGCGTAGCAGGCACACACTGAGAAGGCCATGCAAGACGCCTCGCCACATATGTAGCCACGTCACGAGCATGCCAGTGCTCCACGGGAGTCAAAACTCCACTCCAATAACAATAAACCTTGCTTTGGCATTGAATATAATCAAATGTTCTCGAAAGAGAAACAAAATGAGTATTGTCCGTTGAGCCATTTTAATTATCACAAAAAGTGATAAAAATGTCCAGCATAACTCAACACATCGCTAGCGTTTCACCCCAGCGTACCAATAGGGCTCTTCAGTTAGTAAAGGCACACCTACCAAGACGCGTAGCAGGCATACACTGAGAAGGCCATGCAAGACGCCTCGCCACATATGTAGCCACGTCACGAGCATGCCAGTGCTCCATGGGAGTCAAACCTTCACTCCAATAACAATAAACCTTGCTTTGGCATTGAATATAATCAAATGTTCTCGAAAGAGAAGCAAAATGAGTATTGTCCGTTGAGCCATTATAATTAACACAAAAAGTTATAAAAATGTCCAGCATAACTCAACACATTGCTAGCGTTTTGCCCCAGCGTACCAACACAGAGAAACAGGAGCAGAACGCTCTCTAGCGGGAAACGTGAAAAGCTCAAATTACGCTGCGCCACATATGAGTGTGCCACTTATGCTATGGGTGGCAACACATAATTATTATTATTTTTATGGAACTCTTTGTACTTACTCCGTTTTCCATTTTCATTATTGCGTTACTTCTAGACGACACTCCCGCGGATATCTGGCAAACCGTCACGGACCATCTAATGGGAACCTGTGCCATGAGGATTCTGATTAATTTCGGCTGCATTCCAATATTTTTGTTTTACATTTATTAATTTTCATCATGAATTCTTTCCTCTAGACGGAGTCCATACCATTCAAAAACTCATACAAATCCTCAGGCGTGTCGGCCAAGATGAGTATGTCATTGGCAAATCTCCGAGTTGAAATTATTTCTCCTTGAATCTTCACTCCCACTTTAAATTTTTCTACAATTTCCTTCATTGCTTGTTCAATGTAAAGATTGAAAAGTATGGGTGATAAGTTGCAGCCTTGCCTTACACCTTTCTGAATACCAACTTCTCTCTCATGTCCTTCAGCTCGAATGACTGCCGTCTGGTTTCTGTATAGATTGTAGATCACCCTCCTATCCCTGTACTTTATTCCAATCGTTTTCAAAATGTCAAACAATTTAGTCCAATCAACGTTATCAAAAGCCTTTTCTAAGTCTACAAATGCCATGAACGTTCTCTTATCTTTCCTTATTCTACCTTCCAAAATCAGCCTAAGACTTAGTACAGCTTTCCTTGTTCCTACATTTCTCCTGAAACCAAACTGGTCTTCACCCAACTCCGTTTCTATCTGGCTTTCCATCCTCTTGTAAACTATTCTTGACAGGATCTTTGAAGCATGAGTAATCAAGCTGATTGTACGGTAATCTTCACATCTGTCAGCTCCCACTTTCTTCGGTATAGGGATGATAACATTCTTCTTGAAATCAGAGGGTACCTCACCTGTCTCATAAATTCTACACACCAAGTGAAATAACATGATGAGACCTTCATCTCCTATGCAGCGTAGCAATTCAATCGGTATATCATCTATGCCTGGTGCTTTGTTCCTGCTTAAGTCTTCCAATGCTCTATCAAATTCTGATCTCAATATTAAATCTCCTTTTGCATCCTCATCAATTTCCTCCTCCCTTTCCATTACATGATTCTCAATCTCCTTTCCCTTATACAAACACTCGATGTAAGCTTTCCATCTCTCAACCTTTTCTTCCCTATCTGTTAGAGGCTTTCCATTTGTGTCCTTAATATTACAGCACTTAGTCTTCTTTTCCCCAAAAGTATTCTTAATCCTCCGATAAGCTGTGTCTACTTTTCCTAATTTCAGACAATTTTCTATACCTGCACATTTTTCTTTCAACCATTCCTCTTTCGCTTCCTTGCACTTCTTGTTAACTTCATTTCTCAGACGTCTGTATTCTGCTTTCCCCTTTTCATCTCTTAGATTCTTGTGTTTCCGCCTTTCATCCATCAATTCTAGTATATCCTGAGTGATCCACGGTTTTCTACCTATTCTTTCTTTCCTACCAATGTTTTCTTCTGCGGATTTTGTTATTTCATTTTTCAAAAGTGCCCATTCGTTTGCAATTGAAGTTTGTTTAGGGTTTTTCAATAGTCCTTCCTTTATATTCTTTTTGAATCTTTCGTTTACATCCTTCTCTTTCAGTCTGTCTATTGCCCACCTTTTTGGCTTTTCTTCAACTTTAATCTGCATTTCATAACAACCAGTTTGTGGTCAGAGTTTATGTCAGTACCGGGATATGTTTTACAATACAAAATCTGGTTTCGAAATCTCTGTTTGACCATAATGAAGTCGATTTGATAACGCCCTGTATCTCCTGGTCTCATCCATGTGTATATTCTTCTATTGTGTGTTAGCTGTGACCAACTCATGCTCGGTTCAGAATTCCATAAGCCTGCTTCTTCGATCATTCCTTTCACCTAATCCGAAATCCCCTACTATCTTCCCTTCTCTTCCTTTTCCTACCACAACATTCCAATCTCCCATTACTATAACATTTTCATCACCCTTTATATACCTCAGAATTTCATCTATTTCTTCGTCGACCTTTTCAACATCTTCATCATCAGCTCGACTGGTAGGCATATAGACTTGTACCACTGTGGTGCATGTAGGTTTTGTATTGATATTTGCTACAATAATCCGTTCACTATATTGCTCATAATATTCCACCCGTTGTCCAAGTTTCCTACTCAATATGAGACCAACCCCTGCTTGCCCATTGTTTGATTTAGTGCTAATGACCCTATAGTCTCCTGACCAAAAGTCTTCCTGCCAGCGCATTTCATTAATCCCAACCAAATCCAACCTCAACGTATCCGTTTCCATTTCCCTTTCTAAGTTTTCTAACCTTCCACTTCCCAGCAGACTTTTAACACTCCGATCCGTAGAATGTCAGATTTCCTCTTTGTCACTTCTGTGATGTTAACCCCCTCTCAAGTAGTCCCCACCCGGAGATCTGAACGGGGGACTAGTTTACCTCCGGATTGGAATTTCACAACGGAGTAGGTAACGTAGCTCGGACGCTTATCTCATCAGTTGGTGAGTGACAGGCCAAGTGGTAAGTCAACACTGTGAAACTTCACAAGTCGAGTAAGTACAGTGCATGTAGTAATTTGATAGTGCATGCTAGCTTCATGTTTGTTTGTTGACTTACAACTATATTGTTTTTTATTTGTACACATGTGTATATTCATTTTAACATTTTCATTACGTAATTCATAAAATAAACCGTCATGGCAAAAACGGGATTCACCGTTGAAATAATACAACCAAGATGAACTACTTCAATTCTGTAGTAGCAACTTAAATTAAATAAATTAATTAATTATTTAGTGTGAATTTTAACCGCTACACAGTGATCAGGACCTGATGATGGCCACTTGAGGGTCGAAATGCGTAATTCTAACCTGCCCCATTATCTGTTATAATCTAATTGATACATGTAATATTTTCCGGGAGTGTGTTACATATATATACTGTATCTTGTACCCCACCCATTCATTGGGCACAATCGTATTGACCGACTAAAGAGCTACAAATTAACAATTTTGTATGGGCAACACTGAAAAAGTATGGCTTCAAATCTATACATTTCTGAATTGAAGATATATGTACATGATTTATTTTTTAGTGTAGCTTTTTCTTTAAGGTGTAAGAGTTGAAATTGGGACTGCTGATGGTACTTGAGCCTGAATACTCTAATTTCTGGGAAGGTGCATTAACTGTTTGTACCACAATGGTCTGCAACCATCAGAAGTTCTAATGTAATGGCCAAAGCTATGAAGCACTTTGCAGGCAATTCTATGACTACTATTATGACACATCAGAGTCATGCAGCTTATGATTCTTAGTAGTGAAAATCTTTAGGTTGATCGCAGATCAAAGACATGCGAAACAAAGCAAATTTGATTTGTAGGGATGAGACTTATCACCCAAGCCCTTCAAGTTTATTGCAGGAAATGAACTAATAGAAATGGAGGCGTACTGTCTGCCTGGGGTAGATTGCGAACTGGTGTGTCATAAATTAAACTTTATATCGATAATTTAAAGGAAATGGATGGTAAACACTCTGAACAGAGAAAGGTCTGATAATAGTATAAAGTGACATAATTGAGACAGAATGCAGCTAATGTGCAAGTTTTAATTTTAAAAATCAAGTGTTGCGTTGTTTTTTTTTCCGGTGAGTGTACTTTGTGTAAGATTGTTATTCAATCCGTCAGCATGATAATAGAAGCCCAATTATGTTGGGTGGGCATTATTAATATAAAATATATACAAAAAATGAATATTTGAACAAGCACTTGAAATGGGTTCCTATCAATGTGTTGATCGATTGAAAACAATCTCAAACAAAGTATTGTTAATAACTCGTTCAGTTGAAATTCTGATGATATTTTTGTTACAGATGTTTGGGAGGAGCTTGAAAGCCAGTCTGGCAATTGACAATGGGCGCAGTACCGAGTTTATTAGACGCAAAAATTACCCTGATAAGTCACGATGTTATGAGTGTGGAGAGGAAGGCCATCTTAGCTATAGGTGTCCAAGTAATGCTCTAGGAGAACGGGACCCACCTCCTAAGAAGAAAAAGAAAAAAAAATCCCTTTCCAAAGAAGATGGGAGACAATACCAGGTATGAAAAGATCCCTTCCTTTTCTGTGGGGACAGGTAACCTCGATGTTCCACTCCTTATATATCATGGCGAAAGCTGATAATATTGAACAACATATTTTTCATTATCTTTAAATGAATTGTCTAAGCCAGTGGTCTCAGGTTTGTTGGATCCACAGGGAGCTGTACAACTACTTTTTTCTGCGATTATATTAGACATCCCCTTGGGGGTGCCTGACAACCCGTACAGGGTGCGTCCCCAGGTGGCGATTAGGGGTCCACTGTAATGTGGTCAGATTCAAACACCCCTGAAAAGGAACCCACTGACCAACAGGCAGCCCAATTTCTGGGGTTTAACAATGCTCGGAGACTCTCTCTCCAGGGGTAATAAATATGGAGGGCCCTAGCTCAGGGTAAAGAGTTAAGTCCACAGTGGCATCTACTGTGGAGAAGATGATAGTCTTCGGTGCTGTGCAGATGGTGGAAGTGGCAGCCTAGTGCTCGGGAGTAATAGAGTAAGTGCTAGGCCCAACGTTGAAGCGGGCGGAGGTGGAACCTGTTCCCATTTAGGTTCCCAACGATCGTGGAGGCAGAAGAGGTCATGCCAGTCGGACTGGCTGTGAAGGCGTAGCTCAACCTTTCTTGAGCTCGTGATTCTGGTGTCTGAATCACATGTCTCATGCTGCATGTGCTGTGGTGAATGGCTTCAGAATCATAGTGTTAGGGTCGCTTCCTAGCAAGATGTGATCCACCTTAAACAAAATCACGCTAATGACAATTTCTCCTGCCATTTCCTTTAGAAGTACAACAGTGATGGACGGTGGTAGCAGGTTTTGGGTGAAACTGGGAGCTACATTACTCTGAGTTATGTGTAGAATTTTAAATTCTTGTTCTATATTCGTAATTGATGTTTGCTTTCATGCATGTGTTCACACATAGCTGAATCTCTTTTGTGTTTTCTTGTGTTAATATGATCTCCATATCTTATATTCATGTTTCTACCAGATTGTCCTATATATGCTGTTTCACATGAGTTGCATTTTAATTGGTATATTCCTGCTTTTGGAATTGTTCTTGTTTGTTTGATTTTTGAGATTGAAAATGTTGTTGTTGTTTGTATTGAATATTTTTAGTGCCATTTAGATTCTGGAAAATATTGGTTAAACAATGTTATTGTTGTATATAAATACTAGCAACCCGACCCGGCTTCGCCCGGGAACAGTTATGAATGCAGTAAGTGATAAGCGCTTTTTTATTCCAATGTCAATGAACAACGACCAATGTCCGCTTTACGTCTCGGCATGATGGGTTAAAACCACTGACTGGACTATTAATTATGTTATCATGGAGATGCATGTGCAACAAATTCTTGTCAGACGTAATTTAAGAATGGCGAGGTGCATGAAACACAAATCCCCCTTCCGTCCAATCATAACTGAATGGAGATTGTTGGAAGAAATGAAAACGTAAAAACCCTTACAGTAGGCGATGTATTGAAGATAGAGACAGAGGTGCCAACTATTACGGATTGTCCGTAATTATTACGGATTTCAGCTCACGTTTACGGCATTACGGTCGAAGGGGAAATTGTTACGGAAAAGTGACATCACGAAAAAAATACATATCTATGAAGAAAAAAAAAGAAAAGAAAGAAATGCTACAGGGTGTCTACCGGTAACGAAAAGTAACGAAAGTAACGAAAAACTAGCTAATTTTAGAAACGGGTAACTAAAGTAAAAGTAGCTAATTTTTATGTCTGCATAGTTGGAGGTAACGAAAATTCGCCGAGGTCGGTTTAAATGGTCTAAACTCGCGCCACTTGGCTCACATATTGCGATGGAGCCGATTGCGTATGCTATATTTCCCCGTGCCCGACCTCAAGGAAATGCATACTGAGGATGCCTTGAGTGATATACATCAGTCCAACGTATAATTTCGGTATCGAGAAGAGTTTTTAGTTTTGTGTGAACTATTTTTATGTATTATTAGGAATCCTGACTTTCCGCGAGACGTTTATTCGCGAAAACTACCTCTCATTTCTGTTATTGACCTCTAAATTTGGAGACTATCTCAAATTGAAGTCCAGAAATAACGTGAAATAACCTAATGTCGCAATCTTGCGAAATGATACAGTTTCGAAAAAAGAATCCCGAAAATGCTTCGAAATACATTTATTTTAAAAATCTATCCGTCTCAAAAATTTGCGACATCCAGTATGGTTATTTCGAAATTCCGTTATGTAGACTGATTAAAGTAGACTTTTTCTTCGAACTTTGGTTCCATCGGATAATTTAACCGATTATCTCGAAAACTTGTATAATTCGTGATTCGAATTCGAAAGAAAATGTGCCCTCGTGTCGTATTATTCATGCAATCCTATCAGAATAATTCTTAATATTCGATACCTACTTCGAACGTTCATCCTCCGACCTGACATGCTCAAGACGGCCGGCTGACTGCACGGCTTGCCTGCGGGAATCTCGCCAAACTGACCGAGATCGATGCCAGTTGCGTAAAATCATAAAACACGTGCCCATTCGCGAAATAGTGACCACGAGAACTGCGGGAATCCTGTCAAAGGTGATTGGGCACCCATCACGAAACTTACTCGCCATTTTTCCCATGACTGTATACTCAAAAGCGTACGGGGAGCAAGAAGTGCGTCAACCCTTTTAGAAATGACAGTCTACGTAGCATCGCGATACTCATATCTCCTCGTGATCCACCGTGAACTCCCAACCACAGCATAGGGACAGCGGGAATCATGGCGCCGACCATACTTCATGTAGATAGCTGCTCGTGAATTTTAACCATGCACAACCTCTAACTTGCCTCCGCCATTCTGCCAGGCGACAATCGTTGAACGGCCGGGTGCGGCGCCGATTGCATATTATCGCGTTCTCAGTGACCAACCGCGTGGACATCGTGATTCTCGTATAACGACCGAAAGCGGCAGCGATTGCAATACAACGCGATATTTCTCCGCATTCGATGACTAGAAAAACTGGACTCTTGAGCAAGTGGCGCCGATTGCGTAATTATGCTATAATTGCAAGGACAATGGAAATCTCGTCGATCGGAAAAAGTGCCACCAATTATGTAAATAGCGATTTTTCTCCGTGTTCTATCGTGAAAACTACGGGAATCTCGTCAAACGGCTGAGGCCAGCGCCGATCGTGTAACATTTCAATATTTTTCTTTTTCTTAGAATGAAGGTTTCCTATTCATCTCTTGATTATTTTGTTCAAAGATTCCCAAGTTTGGTCAAGGAAAGTGAACATGACAAACTTGAAGAGGAATTTGCTGTTTATCAGTGTGGTACTTCCCTGAATATATTTTACAAGGACCTAGAATTGATGTAAACTGGGACAAAATTGCTGAGCTTGAAAACGGAAGTGGATAGTTCAAGTATAAAACTTTAAGTAATGTGGTATTTGCAATATTACTTGTACCTCACAGTAACTCACCCACAGAGAGAATTTTCAGTGTTAGGAAATATCAGACAGAATTCAGACCTACATTAAGCACATCTACACTGGAATCGCTTATGATTCGGAAGGCGAAAATGTCATCGTAGGGGGAAGTATGTTACAAGAAAACTTCCACGGAAAACCAGTTACTGGGTGCAAAATAAGCTACAAGGAATTTTAGGTAGATTTCATTAGAAAGCTAACTATTGCAATGGGTCCCATGTTTCGACTTCCGGAAAATTTCGACATATCTTCGCGTTTCACATCCCCCAGACCCCAAAACCACCGTCAGTTCAAAAGTTTATATATAATTTATGTATATATATATATATGTATATATATATGTATATATATATGTATATCAGTTTCTTGTGGACACGATAACTGCCGTAATTTTGCACCAATTACTTCGAATTTTTTACCGAAGATGTATACCTATAAAATCTCGGTCGAGTTCGTTACTGGGCTAAATCGGTCGAAGGGGGTGAAAATGGGGGGCTTTTTTCGAAAAAGTGAAATTTCGCTATAACTCTCTTAATACGTGCAATATCGAATCCATTCAAAGTTCATAATATGTGTCGGATAAGTGCCAAAAATTTATGTCAAATAAGATTTTTGATAGCACCAACCATTGACCAAAGGGGTGGAAAAAAGTGGGTTTTTCGGGAAACATTAATCATATCTCTCTTAATAGGCACAATATCAAAACCGTACAAAATGGACAATATTCCCCTAATAATTACCTAAAACTTTTGTCTGAAAGAATTTTTGATATGACCCACCATTACGCCAAGGGACGAGAAAAATGATTTCGGAATTATAAGAAAATGCCAAGAGCTATCAGTGGTTGCCATGGCAACACTACTAAATTGATGAGGCATGAACCATCAGACGTTGCCATGACAACGCACTTGCACGAGATCAGATTCAGTATTTCCATCTGATTAAGTGGTTGGTTGGTTGGTTCTTAAGTTTAGGGGCTGCGACAACGCGGTCATGTAGCCCCGTGTACTTTGGGTGTGTGTAGAATCTGTCTGATAAGCGGTGTTAATTGTGATGACTGTATTAGTGTGTGTTATCTGTTTGTTAATTTAAGTACTGCAACTAACAATTTTTCAGATAGTTCCTACTTTTGCCGCCAAGCGCCACTGTCAACGACTACGAGGCCAAGTTCAGAACTGAGCTACTAGACGCCGCCGCAGTCGGCTCTTGGCAACGAACATAGAAACCTAAGAGCGTTGTATACATTCTTAACCTATCCAATTTAGCTTCACACAGGTGCAATTAGTGGAAGGATCTTTAACATGCCATAAATCTATGACATGGGACCGCCGGCTTTACTTCCCCTCCGAAGGAAGGCATACTGAGGGATATTTAACGCTCTTAAAAAATCCGACGGCTTCGGCCGGGTTTGAACCCGGTATCTTGGGCATAGAAGCTCAGCATGTTACCGACTACGCCACCAAAGCCGCCTGATAAAGTGGGAAGCGGCTTCGGTGACGTAACTGGTAGCATGCTGAATGTCTATGCCCAATGTCGCGGTTTCAAAGCCGGCCGAAGTCGTCGGATTTTCTAAGAGCACTAGAATCCCTCAGTATGCTTTCCTTTGGAGGGGAAGTTCCAACGTTCGTTGCGAGTTGATGGTTGGGGTGGCATCTAGTAGCCAAGTTCACAGCTAGGTGTCGTTGACGGTTGTACCTGGTAGCAACATTAGGAACTACTGCTTGAAATTGACCGTCTGCAGTACTTACATGAATTAAGACTAATACAGCCATTACAATTCACACCGTGTATCAGACAGATTCTACACTCACCCAAAGTACACGGGGTTAGATGACCGCGTTGTCGCAGCCCCTAAACTGAGGAACCAACCAGAGGTAGATTTCGTTAGAAAGCTAACTATTGCAATGGGTACCATGTTTCGACTTCCGGAAAATTTCGACATATCTTCGCGTTTCACATCCCCAGGCCCCAAAACCACCGTCAGTTCAAAAGTTATATATAATTTATGTATGTATATGTATATCAGTTTATTGTGGACACGATAACTGCCGTAATTTTTCACCAATCACTTTTTACCGAATATGTATACCTATAAAATTCGGTCGAGTTCTTTACTGGGCTAAATCGGTAGAAGGGGGTGAAAATGGGGAGCTTTTTTTTTGAAAAAGTGAAATATTGCTATAACTCTCTTAATATATGAAATATCGAATCCGTTCAACGTTCATACCATGTGTCGGATAAAGCCCAAAAATGTATGTTTGAAGAGTTTTTTTTATAGCACCAACCATTGACCAAAGGGGTGGGAAAAAGTGGGTTTTTCGGGAAACATTAATCATATCTCTCTTAATAGGCACAATATCAAAACCGTACAAAATGGACAATATTCCCATAATAATTACCTAAAACTTTTGTCTGAAAGAATTTTTGATATAACCCACCATTATGCCAAGGGATGAGAAAAATAATTTCGGAATTATAAGAAAATGCCAAGACCTATCAGTGGTTGCCATGGCAACACTACTAAATTGATGAGGGATGAGCCATCAGACGTTGCCAAGATAACGCACTTGCACGAGATCAGATTCAGATTTCCATCTAAGTGTGAAGCGGCTTCGGTGACGTAACTGGTAGCATGCTGAATGTTTATGCCCAAGGTCGCGAGTTCAAAGCCGGCCGAAGTCGTCGGATTTTCTAAGAGCGCCAAAAATCCCTCAGTATGCTTTCCTTTGGAGGGGAAGTTCCAACGTTCGTTGCGAGTTGCTGGTTGCGGTGGCATCTAGTAGCCAAGTTCACAGCTAGGTGTCGTTGACGGTAGTACCTGGTAGCAACATTAGTAACTACTGCTTGAAATTGACCGTCTGCAGTCCTTACCTGAATTACAGACTAATACAGCCATCCCAAAGTACACGGGGTTACATGACCGCGTTGTCGCAGCCCCTAAACTGAGGAACCAACCAAAATCTCTGCGGTAGATATAATTTTGCGTGAAGAAGTAACAGACCGTTACATAGTTGCACATCAGTGTCGAAACCTAGCATAAGGACAGTGTGACCACAAGTATAAAAATGGACCCCAAATGACAAGAAGGTTACCGTTCCCATAAGACAATAAAATGTTTAAAATAAGCATAAAATGACGAAAAACAAAGTTAATTAAGCTCCAATTATAAAATACCTTCTCGCATTAAATGAGGTCTGATCCTTCTACGAAAATCTGCATATTCTGCCTATTTTCGCCTATCCCCAAGTTTGTCCGGTGAAATCTACCTCCGCCTTCCGGCGTGCCGAGAGGACTTTTTTATCACAGAACTAGCAGGTACTGTGCATATTTTATTGTGTAATATGATATTCTTTACAGTAGGTTGCTTCCGGATAGGGCAAAGGTGGTGTCATAATCGAGAATGCAGGAGCAATCTTTGGATTTGACGTGAAAATTTTTCAGTGGGTGGGGGGCAATATAAGGGATTACTGATAACCCACTTCAAAGGTTGGCACCTCTGTAGAGATATGCTCTCCCGGGCTTTTTGTAGAACTTTTCATGCTGAACAATTCTTTCACTCATATTATATAGATGTTTTTAACGGTTTGCCCAGCGTAAGCTTAAAAAGCGCACGGACACCAGTTTGTTTTCGACCAGTTAGTGCTTGACTTCCTTAGGTCATAAATGCATTATTTTCTACAGACACCTTCCTCGAGATATCCTTTACAGAATGGTGAATACCACATCAAAATCCATTCAGTGGTTCTCGAGATTACCCGTGACATCCAAGAATCGGGGACTTTGTTTTATACTAAGTAGAAATTATACGCCAATCAGTATAATTTTATATAATATAATGCCCCCTCCGTCCAATCTTAAATTGACTGTTCACAGGCGAAATGAGAGTTGCACTTCCAGGGAATGGCGAGGTGAATGAAACTGAAATCCCCCTGTGTTTCACAGGCGAAATGAAGAAAACCCGAGTTGCACTTCCAGGGAAACTCCAAACACAACTACCCTTCTCAGAAATCTTAACTCAACACGACTCAACGGTTTGCTGCTGGCTGTATCTGGGGCAGTAGGTTTGCCCGCTAGCTAGGCTGTAACAGGGAAGATAGACTCACCCTTAGCTAGCTCGTAAATTGTCGCCTCAGTAGTTGAATGGACATGGTTGGAAGAAATTAAAACGTAAAAACACTTATAGTGGGCAATGTATTGAAGATAGACATATGCTCTCTTGGACTTTTTTGTAGAACTTTTCATGCTGAACAATTCTTACACTCATAGTATTTAGATATTTTTAACGGTTTGCCCAGCGTAAGCTTACAAAGCGCTCGGTCGCTAGAGTTTTTTTCTACTTTTCCACTGAAATCGTTACTGCTCGGCTTTCTTTGATCATAAATAAATTATTTTCTAGAGAAATCATCCTCGAGATATTCTTTACAGAATGGTAAAAACCGTATCAAAATCCATCCAGTGGTTCTCGAATGTACCCGTAACATCCAAGAATCGGGGACTTTGTTTTATACTAAGTAGAGATGACATTTTGATTTTCTATTTCAAAACAAAACAAAAAAAACTATTTTAATTTTAGTTAATGTTGTTTGTGGTTAGTTTTTAATTTTCCTGATTATTTTGTTCACATTATTGTCAATTATATCCATTTAATTTTTAGGCCGATAACCTAGATGTTAGGCCCCTTAAAACAACAACAACCATTTAATTTATCTATTTTGTGTATGGTTTCTATTTGTTTTTTATATTTATTAGGGGTTAATGGTGTATTTATCACTTTATATATTAAACTGTAGAAAGTGGGTTTTATTTATGTGATCCTGGGTGTGTTGAATCATTTTCTATTATAATGGCTGTCAGAGTAGGTTTCCTATATGTGTCGTACATAAAATGGTCATTTTCCCTCCTAATGGTTTTGTCCAAATAATTAAGAGATGTTTTGACTTCTGTTTCCAGATTAAAATTGAATGTTGGGGTCGATGATTTTTGCTTTTAGTTCATTTTTGTTTATTATTATTATTAATCTTGATTAGTCACATTGGGCCACTTGAGTCGTTCCACAATCACTTCTTCTTTGCAGGTAGTAAGTATTGCTTGGTTCTTGCGCTCTTTCCAGTACTTTTTCATTCTTTCAGATCGGGATTTTCTCAACTCGTCTGAAATCTCCATAGGCTTTCTATGTGTCATTTCTGCAGAAAATGTGTGAGTTTGAAGAATGGTGTCAATTTTATTTTTCTCCTCGGCATCTGTTATCTTGATTCCTACTGCTTTGAGATGTTGTTGGATTTCTTGGATCCATTTTCTTCCAGTTTTCTTTCCTAGATTTCTCATCACTAGTTGGCGTACAATTCTGTTCTCTGGAAGCCGTAAGATGTGGAAAAAATATTAAATTCTTTTCTTCTTCATTGTGCTGGTGATTGGATCAATCTCATGATAGACAGTTTCATTTGGGAGAATCCTCCAGACTCCTTCAACCTGATACTTATTATTTATTCACGTTCTAATGATCCAACCAACAGTCATATTCAAACAACAATACTCCACTACTAGCCGTTACCCATTATTTGAAGCCTCTTCCTCATTCCACTGCAGACCAAGGAAAGGAGCGGAACCCTTGATAATGCCGGACGCAGTTTCCGGTGAAACGTCGGGAGATATCCTGTCTGGACCACGGCCTACAAGCCCGAAAAACTTGTGTATTCAATTATGAACGCCGGCCGTGAAAGCCTAAGCTGTTATATTCTTCTTTTTGTTTTGAGGAGATGATCAGTTCTTGGTTCATTTTTAATTTGGAACAGTGTTTGTTTAATATATCTGCCACAATATTCTATTCATTGGATTTTATTGATGTTTTGTGTGTTTTCTTTTGTGTATGGTGATTGCACATGCTTCAACAAGCGGGAACTCTGAGAACTAAGAGCGCTTACACTTGTTACCCCCAGCCCAAAAACATATCCATTTTGTGTATGGTTTCTATTTGTTTTTTATATTTATTAGGGGTTAATGGTGTAAATGGTATAAACCAGGTAAACAACATCGAATCCAACATTCAATTTCACTCTGGAAACAGAAGACAATAAATCTCTTAATTACTTAGAAATAACCTTTAAGGTAAACATATCCTTGCTAGAGTATCAGTGCAACAACTTAGTTTAATAAAAAAGAAAAGCAATGTTTTTTCCCATGTGTTAAGGGGTATGTTTCTTTCATAACTATTATACTTTCTGGAAACTTTTTTGTTTTTCCATTTTTTTTCTCTCTAATTTTCCTGTTGTAGGCTATCATATGCCTAGTGACAACTATATAACACCAAATAGAAGTTTCCATATTGATACAAGAAATTCAGATGAAAAAAAATAAAAAATCTTACACTTACCTTTAAGACGTATGAAAATTCTTGGTTATTAGAAGGCTTTCTCTACGAATGAATTAATTTTCGATTGATTTTCCATGTCCATCATACATTTATAGTAGCACTACTTAATAATAATTTATTTTATTCATTTCAAAGACCAATCTACATTATTTTATATATAACTTATTTGATTAATTTTCCCTGTAATAACCTTTTCTTGTTTCTACATTATTTCTATGCTTTTTTAAAAATTGTATATAGGATATGTCATGTTTTATTTTCTTACATACCTACATTTTCATTTGAGACTGTTTTACCTTTCAGCATCCAGTCTAGTCTGCAATCCTGTGTTTGCAAACAAGTCACCTTCATGATCCCCTATTAGCAGTTAGCACTGCAGCCTACTCAGCTTCTACACCTCTTACTTTGAAATCATTCAGCATTGAATCTAACCATCACCTCCTAGGCTTACCTCTGCTTCTCTTACCCTCTACAGCCAATCTCATTAAACTCGTAGTGTAACCCTATGAGGTTACATGTTCTTTTGTTCATAGCTAGAGATTTTCACATCTGTGGACATAGTATCTATGTATAATTTTAGTTTGTTATTCTTATCTCTTTGATTTTTTATTCCATGCAGATTATTCTATGCTAAGATGTTAGATGAGTTGAGTTTTGAATTCCATGAGGGATGATTATTGAGATTTTCATGCCGTGCTAAAAAGATAGGATTATTATCGAATTCTTTCCTCTGTCCTTATACAGGGTGTTACAAAAAGGTACGGCCAAACTTTCAGGAAACATTCCTCACATACGAAGAAATAAAATATGTTATGTGGACATGTGTCCGGAAACGCCTAATTTCCATGTTAGAGCTCATTTTAGTTTCGTTAGTATGTACTGTACTTCCTCGATTCACCGCCAGTTGGCCCATTTGAAGGAAGGTAATGTTGACGTAATGTTAGAGCTCATTTTAGTTTCGTTAGTATGTACTGTACTTCCTCGATTCACCGCCAGTTGGCCCATTTGAAGGAAGGTAATGTTGACGTCAGTGCTTGTGTTGACATGCGACTCATTGCTCTACAGTACGAGCATCAAGCACAAAAGTACGTAGCATCAACTGGTTAGTGTTCATCACGAACGTGGTTTTGCAGTCAGTGCAATGTTTACAAATGCGGAGTTGGCAGATGCCCATTTGATGTATGGATTAGCACGAGGAAATAGCCGTGGCGCGGTACGTTTGTATCGAGACAGATTTCCAGAACGAAGGTGTCCCGACAGGAAGACGTTCGAAGCAATTTATCGGCGTCTTAGGGAGCACGGAACATTCCAGCCTATGACTCGCGACTCGGGAAGACCTAGAACGACGAGGACACCTGCAATGGACGAGGCAATTCTTCGTGCAGTTGACGATAACCCTCATGTCAGCGTCAGAGAAGTTGCTGCTGTACAAGGTAACGTTGACCACGTCACTGTATGGAGAGTGCTACGGGAGAACCTGTTGTTCCCGTACCATGTACAGCGTGTGCAGGCACTATCAGCAGCTGATTGGCCTCCACGGGTACACTTCTGCGAATGGTTCATCCAACAATGTGTCAATCCTCATTTCAGTGCAAATGTTCTCTTTACGGATGAGGCGTCATTCCAACGTGATCAAATTGTAAATTTTCACAATCAACATGTGTGGGCTGACGGGAATCCGCACGCAATTGTGCAATCACGTCATCAACACAGATTTTCTGTGAACGTTTGGGCAGGAATTGTTGGTGATGTCTTGATTGGGCCCCATGTTCTTCCACCTACGCTCAATGGAGCACGTTATCATGATTTCATACGGGATACTCTACCTGTGCTGCTAGAACATGTGCCTTTACAAGTACGACACAACATGTGGTTCATGCACGATGGAGCTCCTGCACATTTCAGTCGAAGTGTTCGTACGCTTCCCAACAACAGATTCGGTGACCGATGGATTGGTAGAGGCGGACCAATTCCATGGCCTCCACGCTCTCCTGACCTCAACCCTCTTGACTTTCATTTATGGGGGCATTTGAAAGCTCTTGTCTACGCAACCCCGGTACCAAATGTAGAGACTCTTCGTGCTCGTATTGTGGACGGCTGTGATACAATACGCCATTCTCCAGGGCTGCATCAGCGCATCAGGGATTCTATGCGACGGAGGGTGGATGCATGTATCCTCGCTAACGGAGGACATTTTGAACATTTCCTGTAACAAAGTGTTTGAAGTCACGCTGGTACGTTCTGTTGCTGTGTGTTTCCATTCCATGATTAATGTGATTTGAAGAGAAGTAATAAAATGAGCTCTAACATGGAAATTAAACGTTTCCGGACACATGTCCACATATCATATTTTCTTTCTTTGTGTGTGAGGAATGTTTCCAGCAAGTTTGGCCGTACCTTTTTGTAACACCCTGTATAAAGCGATATCTTAAGTTGATTGAGATATTCATGGATGGAAGATAATAAATGATATGGAAATTAAATGATACAAGTTGGCTCTCCCTTATGGTAATAATTACCACCACGGCCCTGATAACCACAAAAAGCAGTAAGTAAAGTTACAATTGGCAACCCAACGTCGGGCACGAATAAGGGAAAGTAGAAAAAGAAATGGAGGAGGATATGATTCGGGATATGCTACTAATGCTGCTTAGCAAGTTCACAGAGATGGAAGAGTCTATATATAAGACATTAAAGGAGACTACTAGTTCATTAAAGGAGTCGGTTAGTTCAGATATTAATGAATTAAAGGAGTCTGTGAAGCAGTGGAATGAATCTGTAAGTACGGAAATAGGATCAGCAAGAGAGTCTTTAAGCACGGAAATAGGATCAGTGAAAGAGTGTATGAGTAAGGAAATAGGAGAAGTTAGGCAGGATAGCCTTAAGGAGGAACAGGTGACATTGATAGAGAGTAATGAGAAGCTCAAGGAAGAGGGAGAACGAGGTGAAGAACAAGGTTATACGGAGGAAGTGAATGAGCTCTGTGTGATTAAGGAGCAGGGAAATTATCCGAGATGTGGGGGGGGCATGAGAAAGCAGGTGATATGGAAGAAACTGAAGGAGAGGAGGCAGGTGAAAGAAAGGAAACGACAGAAGAGAAAGGAGAAACGGATAAGGAAGTAGGTGAAACAGAAGGGCTTGAGAAAGCAGGTGATATGGCAGAAACTGAAGAAGAGAAAGAAGAAGAGAAAGAAGAATCGGATAAAGTTGGTCATGAGGAGGACAGTGGCAGTCAAGAAAAAGAGGCTAAAGATGAAGGTAAAAGTGCAAGAGAAGGTCATGGAGAAGACAACATACTGGAAGAAGATAAGGTGAAGAAGAAAGTGGAGAACAAAGTGGAAGAAGAGAAAGGAATTGTTGAATAGTATGAGACAGACGAAAAGAAGAAAAAGAAAGGAAAATATGATGATACTGAATCAGAGGACACAGACCAAAGGAAGAAGAAGAAGAGGAGGAAGAAGAAGAAGAGGAGGAAGAAGAAGAAGAAGAAAGGAAAATATGATATTAAATCAGAGGAGACAGACCAAGAGAAGAAAAAGAAAGGAAAATATGATGATACTGAATCAGAGGAGACAGACCAAAAGAAGAAGAAAGGAAAATATGATACTGAATCAGAGGAGACAGACCAAAGGAAGAAGAGAAAGAGAGGTTTGGAAGACAGGAGACGGGGAGGCAGGAGGAATCGTAGAAGACGACGAGGCGGAAAGCGTAGAAGACGCAAGAGTTGCAGATGACGGCGCAGGCGTGGAGGCAGAGGAGAGGCAGGAGAAGATATAGAAGAAATGGAAGCACGTCTTAAAATAGTAAAAGTGCAGAAAGAAGATGTTATGTAAGAGAGCGTGCAGTTTATTCTCAATGTATTGTGGGAGACTGGTATTCATCCCAATGAAGGCAACGGAATATCCTGGTTCCAAGTGAAAGGGGTGCTGACATGTCGTGGACCTTAGCTACAAGATTCCTAAGAGACTATATGCAGTTATATGGTAACGTCACAGATGAAGGTTATGAGTTAGAAGAATAGGCTACATTTGCAAGTTACAATGGTGCAAAAGATTGGAGCAAATGGGAGGCTATACAAGTGCTTCAGCTTCAGCAGTTATTAATGTTGATGACGTATACACCGCCAGTCTTAAGAAGAAGGAAGTTTGGGATTAAGAACAGTGGTTATACTGAGTTGTTCTCTTTGTGTTTGTATAATAGTATAATTATGTTTGTTAATTAGATTTAAGAATTATAAAGATGTACTGCGCTTACTTTATAATTCTGGGGGGCAATTGTAACACTATGAGGTTACATGTTCTTTTGTTCATAGCTAGAGATTTTCACATCTGTGGACATAGTATCTATGTATAATTTTAGTTTGTTTTTCTTATCTCTTTGATTTTTTATTCCATGCAGATTATTCTATGCTAAGATGTTAGATGAGTTGAGTTTTGAATTCCATGAGGGATGATTATTGAGATGTTCATGCCGTGCTAAAGAGATAGGATTATTATCGAATTCTTTCCTCTGTTCTTATATAAAGCGATATCTTAAGTTGATTGAGATGTTCATGGATGGAAGATAATAAATGATATGGAAATTAAATGATACAAGTTGGCTCTCCCTTACGGTAATAATTACCACCACGGCCCTGATAACCACAAAAAGCAGTAAGTAAAGTTACAGTAGGTTATCTCTCCCTCCCCCATTCTCTTCACAGATGGCGCAGTGGTCCATCTCCCATGACAGTGGACCGGGTTCGATTCCCGGTCAATGTATGTGAAATTTTCAAAGTGAAATGCCATGTCCTGTGGTTAAGATTCCACATAAAAAGGAGGTCGTGGCTCATGATCACGAGATTAACGGTCACATAAAACTACAAATTTCCTTCCATTCTCTTCACATAACCCCACCATCTGAGTTGGCTTGTACGAAGAGTTTCATCTAGCATGTTCATTTCTAACTTAGCCTTTATCTCTTCATTACGAGTACCTTCCTGCCATTGCTCCCATCTATTTGTCCCCGAAATCATTCGTCCTACCCTCATATCAGTTACCTCTAGCTTAAGTGTCAGATATCCTGAATCTACCCAGCTCTCACTTCTATACAGAAAGGGCAGTCTAAATTCTGAGCGATTTATGGAGAGTTTCGTTGTTCTTTCTAGCAGAATACTGTAGATCGCAAGTGAGAACTCGCTGCATTGGCTTTTCTACATCTCAAATCTATTTCCTTCCCCATATTACCATCCTGAGAAAATACACAGCCCAAGTATTTAAAATGTTCCACCTGCTCCAATTTAGTTCCTCCTACCTGGCATTGTATTAACTTGCATTTCTTTCCTACTGACATAACATTCGTCTTTGAAATGTTGAGCTTCATACCATACTCCTCCCCTCATTTGTTCTCCTAACATGTTGGCTATTGCTTCCACTTACTTGTGCCGGGCTCCTCTCCGTCTTCCTTCCTGTCGACCCTTGGTCAACTCTTGTTCTTTTCCGACCCCGACGGTATTAGGGTATCCGAGGCGTAGGGAGTCTTTCACTTTCCCAACTTAATTGGCCCTTGTCTCATCTTTCCTGATCCCTCCATCCTCGAGGGGTCAAACCTCTTGTTTTCTTTTCATTAAATTTCCTTTTCTCTTTAAGTTTCCCGAACTGTTTTTGTTAATTGGCCCCCCGTGTATCTAAATTCCCTAGCCCTTTTTTTTTTGCATCAACATCATTTTGTAGGTATTTTCAATCTACGTTGCATTTTGTACGTTTTTTCGATCTAAATTACATTTTGCAAGTGTTTTCAACCTCAGTTGCATTTTGTAAGGATTGACAATCTAACTTGCTTTTTGGTAAGTCTTTCAATATCCGGGTCGGGACTTTTGTGAGTATTTTGAATTTCAATTGCATTTTGTATTTTCAACCTAAGCCGCTTTTTGCAAGTATTTTCAATCTAAATTGCATTTTGTATCATCGGCATTTTGCAAGTATTTTGAATCTGAATTGCATTTTGGGGTATTTTGAATCTAAATTACACTTTGTAAGAATTTTCAATCTAAATTGCATTTTGTAAGTATTGTCTATCCAAATGAGTCGTTTGAAACTACCGGGCTTTTTGTAAACATTTTCAATTTCAATTGCCTTTTGTAAGCATTTTGAATTTCAATTGCACTTTGTGAATATTTTGGATTGGAAATGGGAACTTTCAATCTGAATTGCATTGTGTATTTTCAATTTCAATTGCATTTTGTAAGTATTTTGAACCTCAATTGCATTTTGTATGTATTTTCAATCTCATTTGCATTTTGTAAGATATTTTGAATTTCACTTGCATTTTGTAAGTTTTTTGACTGTACATTGCATTTTTTGGACGTATTTTGAACTTAATCTATTCCTTTTGTGAGTATTTTTGTTCTAAATTCCTTTTTGTAAGTATTATGACTCCATTTTGTGAGTAGTTTCAATCTGAGTTCCCTTGTGTAAGTATTTTCCTTCTCACTTAATTTTCGTTCTGGTTTTCACTTCATTGACATTTTTACTATCACCCAGTCCATTAAGGGCCGATAACCTCGATGTTAGGCCCCTTAAAACAACAATTATCATCATCATCATTGCAAGCTTTTGACTGAGTCCACCATTACAACCAGGCCATCGGCATAGACCAGACCGCTATTCTGGTTTCCACTTAATTGAATCCCACCCAGCCAGTTTATGTCCTTCAGCAAATGGTCCATACATAATAAACAGTTGTGGTGAGAGGTTACAACCTTGCCTGGCTCCTGTAATAACCCTGAACCAAGAACTCATCCTACCATCAACTCTCACTGCAGCCTGATTATCAACATAAATACTAGGGCATTCGATAAGTAATGGCAACACTGTTGTCAATCAGTGATCCTAGTGGTGACCATTGTAATCTTGTAGTATATTGTTGAGCAATCTTTGATGTATAAATCTGTAATATTGAAAGTCACGAAATAGCTGATATTTGTGAATACATTAACTGTTTCTCACATTCTGTAAGTAATACTGCCCTAAAAAGATGTTCAGTAAATATGAACAAAGGTGCTTCATAAAAATCCAAGTTGCAAGAGAAAAAAGTGCTTCTCAATGCTTTGCAGCATTGCAAGAAGCTTGCGGAAGAGAATTCCTACCTTAATGAACTATTGCAAGATTGGTGGAAGGCTTCCGCCAAGGAAGAGAAGAATGTCAACACAGAGCACATGCTGGTAGACCCGTTGCTGCAACTGACAATCTTCATGTTCAGGCTGTAAGGGCATTATTGGAAAAAGACAGGTGCTGGACATGTGTGGAGATTTCCAAGGAACTTGGTATTGCAGCAGCATCTGTCAATCACATTTTAAGAAAAAAGCTGAAGATGCGAAACTTTTGTGCCCAATGGGTTCTGCACACTCTAACCGAAATTGGAAAGTGGCAGCGAATGGAGACAGCAAGAATGCATTTGGAACAATATGAACATGAAGGTGAGGGAGGCCTTTCTTCATCGCATTATCACAATGGATGAGACATGGGTACATTCGTATACACCTGAGCTGAAACAATAATCAAGCGAATGGCAATATACAGAATGATGTTGAGCATTGCAGGATCCTTTGAAACTGATGATTATTGTGTGTTATGATTATGAAGGCATAATCTTGGTACATACTGTACCTCTTGATATAAAAGTAATAACAGACTAATACTTGCGTTACTTGGAACATTATTTGGGCCCAGCATGACGTAAACGACCTCAGGCCATTGGGAGTCCTATTGTGTTACATGACAATGCTCATTGCCATGTAGCTGCAACAGTGAGGAATTCGTTTACAAGGTCGAACTGGGAAGTAGGCCCTACTCGAATATCCACCAAATTCACCTGACATGAGCCCTTGTGATTACGACTTATTCTCAAAGATCAAAGAACCTCTATGAGGCGTTCGATTTCAATCAAGAGTTGACATCGAGAGAACTCTATATCGATCAGTGAGAGAAAAGCAGACTATTCAGCATATGGTTCAGAAATGTCCCCTCAGAGCCTTCCCTGGTGATCCAACAGAGTTCCTGGTGATGATGGAGGTATCAATAGACTATATTCGTGGTCTGGACATTAATTTGTAATTTTCCAATCATTTTTATATTTTAGTGATGTTTGTAGCCATATGCTAAATAAATAAATAAATCAATCCAAAAATGGTGCTGCAGATGGAGTGCGTTGTCTTCCAAGGATTTGGCGATGTATTGTTGACATGGCAGGAAAATGAAGTTCGTAATGTCAAAATTAACCAAATAATATTCTTTGTGATGTTTTAGCAATGTTGTCATTACTTATCGAATGCCCTAGTAGTTTTGATAGCCTGTAGAAGCCTTCCCTCCATACCATGACCCCTCAGGATGCTAAGCATCGTCTCCCTGGGTACACTATCATATGCCTTCTCTAGATCTACAAAACACAAGCATAACTGTCTATTCCTCTCATAGCATTTCTCAATAATTTGGCGCATACTAAAAATTTGATCTTGACATCCTCATTGTGGTCTGAAGCACACTGGTTTTCAACCATGTTACTCTTGGCCAATGATCAAACTCTCCTTTCTACAATACCCGAGTACTCTTTGCCCGGGACACTTTTCAAAGAAATGTGTATCCTCTGGGTATCCTCTTCTCCTCCATTCGTTTTACATGTCCATACCATCTAAGTCTAGATTTCTCTATACCATCCTGTAATGGTTCCTCCTTCATTAATTCTCTGGTCCTCTCATTTCTTATTCTGTCCATCTTTGTAGTTCCAATACTGCTTCTCAAGAACCTCATCTCACTGGCCTGTATTTTGCTCTTCTCCCTTCCTTTCATAACCCAGGTCTCCGAGGCATACGTCAGGATAGGGACCTAGTACGTCCGATATATGATCTTTTTGCTGTTCTGAGGGACATTCTTGCTCCATAACATGCTTCTCACATTCCTCCGGAATGCTTCTGCCTGTCTCCGCCGCTCATTTATTTCTCTATTGTTTCTTCCATTATTTGTATCAGGCTTCCCAGATACTTGAAACACTCCACTTTCTTCAGCTGTTCCCCACCAATTGTTATTCCCGTTGTGGTTCTTTCCTTCTTCCTTGTTGTGATCACCATCTCACTCTTATTTATGCTAAATTTCATCCCATTGCCTTGTATTATTCCTTCCCACACGTCCAACTGCTCCTGTACTTCCTCCTCCTTGTTTCACCAAATCATGAAATCATCTGCAAACACCATTGCTTTCATCTTTCCTTCCCCAATTACTTGCGCCACTCGGGTCATTATGTCATCCATCACCACAATGAAAAGTAACGGTGACAGTGCACTTCCTTGTTTCAGGCCGTTTCTCTGTTCCAACCAGTCTGATCTCTCTCCTCCCACTTTCATACAGCTCACGCTTCCCTTGTACATCTCCTTTATCTTCTGTATAGTCCATTTTTCTACTCCTCTGTCCTCCAGGGACTTCCATACTTTGTTTTTGCATACACTGTCATATGCTTTCTCAATGTCCAGGAGGTCCATCAGTAAATCTGTTCCATACTCATAGTGCTGTTCTTGTAACTGCCTTACAGCAAAAATCAAATCCACTGTGGACCTTCCTGCTCTGAAGCCATGTTGTTCTTCCCTCATCCCTCCTTCTATCCTTGTCCTAATTCTCCTTTCCAAAACTTTCTCGAAGATCTTTGCACAATGACTCATCAGTGTTATTCCCCGATAGTTTCTGCATTCTGTTCTACTACCTTTCTTGAAGATCGGGACAATTATTCCCTTTTTCCAGTCCTCTGGGGTCTTCCTTTCCTTCCATGCTGTCTTCATCACTCGGTACAACCATTGTATCCCCACCTCTCCTGCTGCTCTCACCATCTCCACACTCAACTCATCCATACCCGGTGCCTTCCCTCTTTTCATGTCTGGCTGCGTGGCTCAGGGGTAACGTTCTCGCTTGCTGAGCCCAAGGTTGCAGGTTCGAAACCTGGCGCAGTCAGCTGGCATTTGAGGGTGCGCAAATGCGAGGGAGCCGTGTCAGTAGATTTACTGGCACGTTAAAGATCCCCTTCGGGGCAAAATTCCGGCATCCCGGCGTCTCTAAAAGCCAGTGTAGTTAAAAGGGACGTAAAACCAATAACATTATTAACCTCTTTTCATCTTCCACTTCTTTCCATGTTAAGTCCTTTTCTGTTTGCAGTCCATCTTCCTCTTCCTCGATTTCTTCCTCCTCGCCGTGGTTTCCATTTGGTTTCAGAAGTTCTTCAAAATATTCTTTCCACATTTTCTTCAGTTCTTCCCTATTTTCTATCCCTTGTCCCCTTTTGTTCACCGTTCTAACATAATCCGTAGGATCCTTCCACCTCTTATTCTTTACCATCCCATACGGGACCTTTTTTGTGCCTTCACTATCCTCCTTCATCATCTTTGTCCACTCTTCCATCCACTTTCTTCTCTCCTCAGCCACTACTTTCTTTGCCTCCTTCTTTCTTTCCTGGTACTCTTCCCTTGTCTCTACCGTCCTATTTTGATACCACCTCCTAAAGGCTCTTTTCTTTTCCCTTACTATATCTTTTGTCTTCTCATTCCACCATGGCGTTTCCTTCCACCTCTTCTTACTACTTGTCCTCCCACATACTGCTTCTGCTGCACCTACTAGTGTCTTCTTAAATCTAGCCCATTCATCTTGCACCCCTCTTTCTTTATCTGTTGGAATTCCTTCCTTTACCATTTTGAGGTACTCGACCCTTCTATCTCCTTCTTTTAGTTTCCATATCCTTATACGTCTTTCCTGGCTCTCAGTCCCTTTCTTCTCCTTAGTCCCTCTCAGGTTCATTACCAGCAATCTATGGTCGCTATCCAAGTTCTCCGATGGTATAACCTTAATGTCCGTGATGTTCTTATTTAATTCTTTCTCATACAGTATATAGTCGACCACCGACTTCCTGGTCAAGTCATCACTGTACCATGTGATAGTGTGGCTCTCTCTTTTCTTGAACCAGGAGTTCCCAACTAGCAGGCTGTTCCGTTGACAGAAGTCCAACAATCTCTTTCCTTTCTAATTTCTTCTGCCCCAACCCTCTGGGTCAAGCACACTCTCATACCCTTGTCTTTCTCTTCCTACATGGGCATTCAGATCCCCCATAACAATCATATTCCTTCCTCCCAGCTGCTTCTGCATTTCCTCTTCAAACTCCTCCTTCTCTTCAGAGGCACAGCCTACTTGTGGAGCATACACTTGCACTATTTCTACAGTCTCTCCCCTCAGTGCTACTTTCACTTTCATCATCCTATCACTTATTCTCTTCACTTCTTCTTTTAAACCATCTCATACTACTACTCCCACTCCATTCCTCTTTCCCTCTTCAGTACAGTCTATAAGCCTTTTCTCAGTTCTCTCCTTCCTTCCCCTCTCCACTTTGTTTCTGCCAATCCCAATAAATCCAACTTCCTTCTTTCCATCATATCCACCATCTCCTCCACCTTGACCATCAGTGTTCTTATGTCTAAAGTTCCAAATCTTAGTCCATGAACACAGCTAGGTCGTCGTCCATTGTATCCGTCTTGTCCGAGGCCTGTTCCCTTCTTGAAAGCAAAAGTCTTATCCACTACTGGCTTGCTGGGCCTAACTTAGCCTCACCGGAGCCCCGTTAGCCGTCACTTTTCAGGGTTCCTGTAGGACCTTCACAGCTACCGTAACGGTCCCGGGGCACACGAAGTCCCCACTGTACTTCACCCCTACAGGCAATCCCCTACTTTGTGCCGTTGCCCATCTCCCACGACGTGGACGAGGGGTACCTTTCCTAAAAGCCATGTCAATTCGATTATCCTATGCAACTATTTCAGCCCTGTTTTCCCACTATACCATTTCGGGCTTAATTTCATCCACACTGCCACTTGTCAATATTGTATTTATTTACCACCCTCTCTACTTACTCAACCGTGATCATGTTCTCGTCCTCATTCTCCTCCTGCATAACCTCAAAATCTGCCACTTTGCCAGATAAGTCTCCATTAACATTTAGCAAGTTTTCTAAGTATTCCTACCATCTTCCCAGTGCTTCCTTGGTATCTTCAGGGTGAGCTAAAAGAGTACGAACTGGCTGCATGGTGTTTTGCCTTTCCGCGTCCTCGGCGTTCATTGCCCTCAGCCGATATCATAGAGAGGTGCGGATGAAACCATACAGTTTTGAAACTACTTTTAAAGGCTTTACTTACCAACTTTATGAAAGGAGATGCTGAAACTGGCCACCGTCGTTGCCCATACATTTTTGGCACCTCTTTAGGAAACTATCCATCACTCGCCGCAGCTCACGTTTAGAAATTCCCGCAATTTCCTGACTGATATTTTGTTTTTATTCTTCCAGGATGTGTACGTTTGTCTTGTACACTTTATGCTTTAAGTTACCCCAGAGATAGAAATCGCAGGGGGTTAGGTCGGGGTACTGAGGGAGCTACAATTCTCTACTAATAATTCTGTCCGGAAATACACTTTCAATTGTTCTCTTCGAAATATTGGCTGTATGAGCTGTTGCAGAGTCTTGTTGAAAAAAGCCAAATTCACGCTCCCTGTCTGTTAATTCTCTAAAAAAGGCTCAGTGGTAACGTTCTCGCTTGCTGGGCCCTAGGTTGCAGGTTCGTATCATGGCGCAGTCAGCTGGCATTAGAGGGTGCACAAATGCGAGGGAGCCGTGTCAGTAGATTTACTGGCACGTTAAAGATCCCCTTCGGGGCAAAATTCCGGCACCCCGGCGTCTCTAAAAGCCACAGTAGTTTAAAGGGACCCTTACTTAGCTCTCAGACCCCGGAAAACACAAGCTGCAGGAAAAATCGATATGTCAGCCTGGGAGGAACATTTTACACTTATTCTGAACCAGAATGGATCCACAACAGCTTATCATAAGAAAGAAATCGACCCTGACGGCTTCAATATATGCTCGTTCACGACAGAGGAGGTTCGAAATGCTGTGTCTGCTTTGAAAAACGGAAAAGCACCCGGACCGGACGGTATCTTTAATGAGCATATCAAGACAGCAGTTACGGTATTACTCCCAGCTATTACAGACCTAATGAACCTATGCTTACAATCAGGAGACATACCATTGTCATGGAAAACTTCTACAATAAAGGTACTACACAAAGGAAAAGGAGATGTGTGTGACCCCAACTCATACAGAGGGATTGCCCTAGAAAGCAATTTATTAAAGATACTTACAAAGCTCATGACGAACAGACTTACTGAAGAAATCGACGTTAAAATACCAGAAGAGCAATTTGGTTTTAGACGAGGGAGAAACACGCTTCAGGCAATTAGAAATCTAAAAGATGACATAGAGAATACCCTTAGAACACCTCAAGGAAAATTCCATGCAGTATTTATTGATTTCTCGAAAGCCTTCGACAATCTAAGCAGGACCATCATCTCCACGAAACTAAATTCGATATCGACAGAAAATAAAGCACTCACAATTCTGGTTCATAACATGTTAAGGAGCAATAATATAAAAATCTCCGACAACGTAACCATTTCCAGACAGATCATACAAACGAACGGCGTACTTCAGGGAGATCCCCTCAGTCCCCTGCTGTTCAATGTCGCCACGCACGATATTGTTCATGCAGTCAGAGAAGTTTCAAAGGAAACGAAGATATACCTTTACGCCGACGACATGGTTTTGGGGTCGCAGAACATCAGGGACCTCCAAATTGCAACCCATGCTCTGGAGAAATGGGCAGATAAGAATGAATTGCAAGTTAATGCAGAGAAGACCGAGCATATGATTTTCAGGAAGGGTGGACGTGTTTCCCAAGAACAGAGAATATTTTTCAAAAGTAAACCACTGAAGACTGTCAATAGCTTTAAATATCTGGGTGTAACGTTACAAACGACAATGAACTCGTTCAAAATCCACGTAAAACAAAGAGCGACAGCAGCTACCAAGGCTATATTTGACGTCAAAGCCATTACAAGACTTTCCTTGAGATCCGCCATTGCACTCTTCGATGCAAAAATTGTCCCAATCCTCACGTATGGCATAGAGATAATTTGGGACAAGTTAAGCATAGGAGACCTCCGAACATTGGAACAGGTAAAGGCTAGATACTTGAAGGCTGTCCTTGGAGTATCCAAATACACGCGATCGAGATTAGTGTATGTGCTCTCTCGGGAACCCTTCTTGATGGAGGATTTTAGATTCAAGTTCGCTTTGCCTACTACGACCTGCTGGAAGAGGGTTCTAGCAGAAAGAACGTTGAAAAGAAGTGAAATCTGGGAAGAATTCTACTCGACCGAGGCTATGATCAACAGAGCATGGATGGAACCGAACCAGGACTTGCGGCACTTTGTGACCTCTTTGGCTGTGCACGGTTTCCACCATAGAATGTGCAAGACAAAGACATTCCATGATCCGGACCCGGCCTGTGTCTGTGAGCGGTGTGATGGAATCTGTGAACGTTATCACGTTCTTCATTGCAGAAATAGAGGGAAACCCATCATAGATCACTGCATAGGCTGAAGTGCATCTTTCCTTGCATGTTATTTGTAATTTTGCACAACTTGTGCGCAATAAAACGTTATTATTAAAGGGACGTAAAACCAATAACATTGTTATTATTATTATAATTCTCTAAAAAAAAAGCGGTAAAAGTGTATTCACGTCTGTATGGGTGTCAACTGTTGATTCATAGTGTCGATTATTCAGGTCCATATTGACGTAACTATAACTTTGAAAGAATAATAAAATTTCTGTCTTACAATACTATTTATTACTAATTACTTACAGGGACATGTTTCTAGGGCTAACACTCCCCTTTCATCAGCCTGTCCAACAAAACTTCAAAGGAAAACTTTCCTTGTACAAGCACATACAAATCACATGAAGAATAATGAAAATGGAGAACATTTTCTTTCAAAGTCAACTGTTGACTCGAAAAAAAAAATGGCCCTATAACTCTTTCTTCGCTAATGGCGCACCATACACCAATTTTTTCGTCATGAAGGTGTATTTCATGAACAATATTAGGTTTCTCGCTGCTCCAAGCCTCGTCCATGAAAAATATTAAATGTGGGTCTATTTCGCCATTGTATTGAGAGTCCACTCACAAAATGTGTGCCTAATTACACAATCACCCGGTTTAAGAGCATGTGCCACAGTTATTTTATATGGTTTTAACTTCAGCAATTTAGTAGCTCTTCGCACAGAGCCATAAGAAGTGCCTACCTGTTGTGAAAGACACCTAAGCGATTTTTTGGGGGAATTCTCCAAACAATGATCGATGTCGTCTAATGTTTCTTCGGTAAGAACCGTACGCCACCTTTTAGATTTCTTAGCCTGAACACTTCCTTTGGCCTGAAATTTATTGTTAAGTTCATGGATTGTTGTACGGCCTGGAACTTTTACACCTGGAAATCGTTTTGCAAATCTCACTTTCACTCGGTGAGCTAAATGAGTGAACACATATGAATCAAAATAAATACATGCTGTGCAGTAGAAAACATATACTGAGCCTAATACACTTTATGACTAAGTACAGACACACTAATAAATCACACTGGTAATAAGTGAACCACATCATATAACCATCAACGCAATACTGAACGTCACACTGCAAAGCAAAACACGTCAACAGCGTGACCTTGCCTACCGCAGCTGTGCGATGTCATGTCTCCATGAGCGCAGTGGAAAAACACAGCGCAGCCGGTCCGGAGTTTATTGGCTCTTCCTGTACAATGTGTTTCCCTGAATTTTCCAGAACACTGCTCATTTATCTTTTACCTCAATTCCTAAGATTCTTTATGACACTCTAATTCTGTGGGGCAAGGGAAATTGGCACAAGTTGAAAAATTAAATTTTACGAGACATTGATAAATCTGTCCCAACGAACAAATTATTGACATTTTAAAAATCATCAGTTTCTCCTTTGTAATTGCCAAATCACTTGTGCCTCTCTTCTCAAGTTGGATATGATGCAAGTCACTTTCCCCCGCCACTACAGAATTTATCCCCAAATTCCTCCCATGATTTCCTTTCGGTATCTACTTATATTTGTTTGGTTCTTGGTATGGATCGGTCGATTTAAGACCTCTTGAATCGGACAGAACTCAAGAAAATGCCTTGAGCCAAAATTATGTTGTGTTACAAAGAGGGTTTCAGAACAGTACGGTTAGAAAGTTTAATGAGCAGAACAAGTTGCTTAGTTGCATTAAATTTATTAATAAATGAGATCATGCATAAATATGAATCCAACAAAAGGGCCAAGCCCAATAAACATATTTCAATAAAGGTTAACATATGAATCTAAACTCAGTATTTTATTAACAATTAAATTTAACATACATTTGTAACAAGGAGGAACAAAGTTCCAAACAACATTAACAAACACAGCATCAACTGGTACATGCAATCAATTTGCAATGTGAAAAAAATTAAAATCTAGCACTTGGAGAGGGGGGGGGGGGGGGGGGGGGGGGCGCTCGGCTCAATCCCAAAATGTTTGAAAGAAAGCAAAGTGAAGTAAATGGTAGATACTTTGGTTGAATAACCCAAAGAATACCAACTGGGATTGAATCCAAAATAGAAGAATAGAGGGTGATTGAGGGCCCTGTCTCAACTCTTCAACTCAAAAATGTAACTTTAACCTAAGTAATGGTAAGTTTGAAATGTCTTTATTGTGTTCGAGGACCAAATCTCGAAACTCCAATAAATCCAAAGTAAATCCCAGTGATACTTCTATATAAAAGTTGATTGATGGCAAAAACCAGTCGATATGTGAACAGGAATTAAAAAAAGGAAATAATTGCTACGTGTACACATTAGAGGTTAGACCATCGAATGCAAACAAGAGAGCATTGATTTAACAACAAGTGAATGGCAAGAAAGCGCCTTTCAACGACCAAGTAATCGGTTGAATTATTCATGCAACTTCATAAGGCAAACTGAAAGCCTTAAAAAATAGGAAAAAACTAAGCAGAATTAGAAGGCTGAAAAGCCTGTAGCAAAAGTATGTGCGGCCTGCGAACAGAGCCCAGTAAAAAGAGTTCAATGGAACATTTTTACTTATCTTTGAAACACAAGCAGTAAACTGCTGAAAAACAGTGAGACCTAGCCGGTCATTAACAACATTACCTCTCCAGGAGGAGCAGTTTTAAATTTAGGGAAGCTTAGCTAAAATACATGCTGCCTAGAAGAAACACACTTTAGCACAATTTAAGCATGGTCAAAGAAATGACTACACTTGTAGAACTTCAAAGAAACTAAGGCCTAAAGGAAGATCAGCCTAGGCTTGTAGAGGTGATGGATTTGTTAGAGTCCCATGACGTAGTAAGTTCTGATTAGACAGCAAGCTTGTGTCCAAATGAGGACAAGTTCGAAAATTTCAAATATGTAGATGAAGAAAGGCATGTTCAATTGACGATAGCTTCGACATGATGACAGCAAGTGTCCTGTAGACGGGAAGTGTCTAAGTTGACAAGGTGTGTGCACAAGGTCCAAACTACCGGTGTTTATATAGGAGCTCGGACGAGAAGTATCTGGAAACTTTGATGAATCGGGAGATGTGATTGGTCGGCTGGATACAGCAACCAATGAGAAGCTTTGAAATAGAAACGAAACTTATGGCAACAACATGGCTGTGATTTGAATCGGTACACTAATAAAGATCGGAAGAAATATTTTAACTGTAACAGGCCTAAAGAAAATGTCTTAAAACCAAGCAGGCGTAAATACAGAACAAGTAAGTGAAAAATATCGTAATCATTTAACAAAATGGTCAATCCAGACCCAAACAAAAACACGTGTGCACATGTCAAATTAGATAGGTTAAACAACAGCTGACATTTTAATTTTTTTTTCTCTCGAAAAATTACAACAAGCTAAACTGAATAAATTACCGGCTTTAGTAGCCTTCGCAAATGCGAATAGTTCTGTTCCTTTCCACTACATATAGCTCTCTGTGTGCCGGATTCCTTGTTTGGAGTCATTTTTTGTAAGCCTTGAATTTTACTTTTACTAGCAGACTTCACTATGTCATTCCACCAGGATGTGTGCTTTTTCCTGTCGTAACACTCTGTTGTCCCAAGACATACCTTTGCTACCTCTAGTACTGTCCCGTGGCTTATGATCTTGCGATTAGCGGTCACGTAAAACTACAATCTTCCTTCTTCTTTTTCTAGTACTACATCCCTGTATTCTGATCACTCCATTTCAATGTCCTGCAATTCTTTACCATCTACTCTTTGGAATTTCTCATCTATCATTTTTATATATTTCTGTTTTAAGTTCGTTATCCTGGAGAATTTCAACCTTAATCCGGCTGCAAACAGCCCTCACTTTCTGTACTTAAGGTCTAACTTTGCTCCCATGTGTATCTGTGAATCTCCTTATGCTTTGAGAATGAGTTCGCTATTGATAACCCCATGCTAGCACAGAAGTCCAATTAACATTTCCCATCCAAAGTAGATCAGTTTGTGGTCTGTTTCATAAAAAAAGCCCCTGAATACCCTACAATTCTTATCTATTTACTAAATCAAAAGTCAGTAATGCTTCGAGAATGAGTTCGCTATGGATAACCCCATGCTAGCACAGAAGTCCAATAAACATTTCATATTGGTGTTCGCTCCCCTATCCTCATCCCACTTACCCATTTTTACCTTCTCATACCGGAGGTGTTCCAACAGTAATATGTGATCTTTTCATGTTGTTAACTATGGAGGCTAGAAAATGAACAAAGAACAATTATTATAAACTAGCGGACCCGTGCGCCCTATGTGTACCGACTACCTGCCCGGCCCTATTGCTGTGCGGGCTGTACGCGATGCCTGGGGCTATCGTCTTGCTTATTTGTTTAAAAGCACTTTATAAACAAATAAATATATGTCCGTTGACTTTTTAAGAAATGCAAGATTTTTCCTTTACTATTGAGGTGATTTGGAAGATTTTGCTACAAACCACACCTTCTAAATCTCTCTGGTTTAAGAGCTTGAGTTATATGAAACATACACCTTAGCATATTATATAATAAGATACTTTACATCTTGACTTGTATTTCAGGCATTTCCATTCATTGAAATAGAATTCACAAAGTGATCGTTTGTCACAAAAGACAATGTGTTACCCATAAGTACTGTATGTGTTAACATGTTTTTCATTCGGTGATAATGTGCTATATAATGTACATGCACGCACAAGATGTCCATCTCTTCTATTATGTAACCTCGGCAATAGGTGATAAGAGATCTGTCGTCAGGTTTCTCTTAAGTGTCAATTCATTGACGAGTTCCTAATCACAAAATTATAATATCTGTGCAATGTAAGGTCCTGTGAAGTTATTTAAAAAGGTTCTTGTTTATTGTATATTGCTATCAGCTTAAGACCACAACAGTGAATACAGGTTATAATAAGCAATATTGCTTTTACTATTTATTAGGAAGGCTTATAATTAATCCCGTTCTTTAAGTTTTTTATTTTTTATAAGATAGAATTGGTTTTCTTTGGTTCGCCTATGTTATTTACAGGAGGCCATGACCAGAATTGCATATATTGCAAGAATGTATCAGTCGTCAGTTGTTGATACACAATCACAAATGGAACTTACCAAGTTGGAGATTAGGTTCCTTCTAAAGCACCCCTGAACAGGCTCAATGTAGAGTGGATGTCCGTCATCAGCTTATCGGTAACCCCATGGATGATAGATTTATCAGGAGAATTGTCACATGTGATGAAAAATGGGGCTATTACCACACCGCTGATGCCTCAAAACAGTGGCTCAGTCCCTGTCAACCTGCCAAAGTCATTGTTACAAAGGATTGGTTCGGCCCCAAAGCGATGAAGTGTGTCTGGTGGAATATTGAAGGAGTGATTCAGTGGGAGTTTGTTCCGAAGGGGCATGCAGTCAATGTGGATCTTTATTCCCAACAACTGGAACGAGTTCATGAAATTTTGAGATGGAGATACCCAGCATTAGTTAACCAAAATAGAGTTCTCTTGCAGAAGGACAATGCAAGACTTCATACTGCACGAACAACCATGGCAAAAGTTAAGGAATCGGGCTGCTACCACATCCAGCATACAGCCCTAATCTTGCCCCTTCAGATTACCATTTCTTTCGATCCATGGACCATTTCTTGCGTGGAAGAAATTTCAAAAGATTTGAAGCTGTGGAAGTGGGTCTGGCCGAATTCTTTGGATCAAAACCCAGAGACTGGTACCGTCGCAGGATAAGAAACCTCGCTGAGAGATGGCTCAAGACCATAGAATCTGATGGTCTCAACTTGGAAGAATAGTTTAATTTCCTGTCAGAACATTTTCCAAATTTCTTTAAAAAACATTACTTATATGAGACATTCCGTGTGTTTACCAAAGTCTGTTTCGTCCAGCTGCCCCACGAACCCTGCTTGTAATACCATGATTATCCCTTGACATGTACTGACGATTCTATGAATTCATACACTTCCTTCTACTTTTTCGATTTTGAAAGCTTCCTTAATCTGATTGAAAAAGAGCCAAAAAAGTATACCTTTCTCCTACCTTAGTTTAGAAGCGCTGTGCTCTTCCAGTCCGCCATTCTCTCATACTCTTCACTAGTTGCTCATGTGACAAGCAGTGACCATAGTCGCTGAAAGTTTTGTGAAACAGAAATTAAAGACGCACGTCACAGTCTGCCTCGGAGCAACCAGACTGGTCATGGGTCGTGTTGTTTCTAAAGCCTACCTGGCGTTCTCAGATTCTTTTTATCATAATTAAACAGTTTTAAGTGCAAGAGATTTTATTATAGCCTACATGCTTCCATCATGGATTACAAAGAATAATACTCTTCCAAAGAATACATACAAAGAGTACTAACAAAAAAACAAACAAAGGATAGCTGTTGCATCAAGGAACATACTTACAAATGATATCCCGATATCCAACATACTCCCACCTTCGAGTCAAGACTAAATTCTCAACGACTCGAACTAAAACAACAATTCAGAACACAGTACATGAATAACAATATTAACAAAAAATAACAATCAGTCAATCAAATCACAATCACTTTTGGAATCTAGCTGGCAGCTGTACTTTCCGTCCACATCTAGTTTGCACAAGTCCAACTACCTCCTCACTATCTTCCACACTCTTTTGGACAGTTGTCTCAGTTCCAGCACTCTTGACAAGTTCATTGCCTGTTTGAATCTCCCCTGCACAGATTTCCAAAGGATATAGTCTTTGAACTGGTCGAAAGAGGACCCCTGAAGCCGTCTTCAATTTCACCAAGCGAACTTCTCCGTCGCGTCCTGGAATAAGCTGTTCCACCACAGCTAAAGGCCAATCGATTCGCTTCTGGTTGTCGGCTCCAACAAGAACAACTTCTCCCAGTAACAACTTGCGACTCTTCTTTTGAGCAGCTAAGGCCAACTGACCTAGATACTCATTCCTAAATCGTTGTCGAAAGCTGTCTCTTAACCTCTGACGATTTCTGCTCCTTCTGTTAAGGTTGTCAGAATCCATCACATCACAGTCTGGTACCCCCATTTCTTTGGTATCTAACAGAAACATATTAGGTGTGATAGGGGTTAAGTCGGTACTATCGTCTGACACATATGTCAGCGGTCTAGAGTTCATCACAACTTCGCAGTCACATACGACTGTCTCCAACTCCTCATAGGTCAGTGAAGCTTTACCAAGAGTTTTCCTTAACAGTTGCTTCAGGAGCCTTATCAGGCGCTCCCACCATCCTCCCCACCATGCTGCTGTTGGAGGATTGAATCGCCAGTCAATCTGATGAACAGTGCTATATTTTGAAATCTTGTCCCAGTCTAGCTGACTGAAGGCATTGTTTGTCCCAACAAAATTTCCACCATTGTCTGTATATACAATTGAAGGTCTACCCCGCCGAGCCACAAATCTTCTGAAAGTTCGTAGAAATGAATCCATGGACAACGAAGAGGTCAACTCCAGGTGAACTGCGCGGTAAACTGCACACGTATATAGACATATCCATACTTTGTGATTGTCTCTTAAATACAAAGGCCCTGCTAAATCGATACCTGTGGTCTTGAAAGCAACTGCATCCCGCACTCGTGGTTCAGGCAGAGCTGGTGTATTTGCGGATATACCTCTCGCCTCATACCTCCGACAGATAATGCAATTAGTCAAAATGGCTCGAATAGCTTTCCTTCCCTTTAGAATCCAGAATTTTTCCCTGAAATGGCTTAGGAGACCTTGCACTCCTACATGGCAAGATTTGACATGTGCTCCGAGCACTAGCTTCTCAACTACAGGATGTTTGGAAGGTAACACTGCTGGCATCCTGAAGTACTCCAAATCACTTCTTTCGGTGATCCTAGTCTTCAATCGAATGACTCCATCGACATCCATAAAGGGGCACAACGTAGAAAGTTTCTCATCTGTGACTCCCCTAAAAGTCTCCCTTTGCACCAATCGTATGAGATACTTCTCTGCTACGTTGAATTCCTTCTGTTGTAGCTCACTTTGACCCGCTACACATTTCTTTCTACATGAATTACTGAACCGCATTATCCAACCAATGACCCTTACAACTTTCTCATAATCATTGGAGAAATTGTAGAACTGACCCACATCGCTCTCGTTGCATAGAAGTGCCGAGGTAATAGCTTTCCTACTTTCCAGTCTTACCATTTCTTCATCTGGTTCTGGTGCTTTTGAAGGCCACTCTCCCTGTGGCAGCTTCAGCCATGGTGGCCCCTCCCACCATTTAGACTCCAGTAATTGTTCAGCAGAGCATCCACGACTAGGAAGATCAGCAGGATTCATATTGCCTGGTACATGCCTCCAAGCTTCCTTCGCTGTCAGACGCTTGATCTCTTGAACCCTGTTCCATACAAAGACTCCCCAATGATCTTCCCGCTGTATCCATGTGAGGACAGTAGTCGAGTCAGTCCAGAAGAAGAAATCTGAATGTAGTTCTTCAAATTCTTTCTTCAAAGATGCCATTAACCTAGCTCCAATGGTTGCAGCTAACAATTCTAGCCTTGGAATAGTCATTCCTTTGAGCGGTGACACTCTAGACTTTGCCTGTATCAGCTGTACATGTACACAATAATTGTATTCCAAGCGTAAGAACACTGTCGCGGCATATGCAAGCTTACTGGCATCACAAAAGGTATGAACCGAGCACCTTATTACACTATCGCTAACTCCCATGACACAGCGTGGTATCTTCACATCTTCAAGTGCAGGAAGTTCTTGTAACCATAATAAGAATGCATTTCTCACACTATCTGGAACTTCTTCATCCCATCCCCCTTTCATGGCCCAACACTGCTGTAACAAAAGCTTTGGACATAGCGAAACAGGGCACGTGAAGCCAATAGGATCAAACACTCTCTGTGCTATTGACAATATAGTTCTTCGAGTGATGGCCTTAATGTCCATAGGCTTGTAGCCACTCACAGCTAGAGTATCGAATTTTCTGTCCCAAATAAGGCCTAGAACAGGAGTAGCTGTCTTATTTTCTAGGTTAGAATCTGAATATTCCCAACCTCTCAAGTCAAATTTAGCTTCTGCCAGTATGCTTATTGCTTCTTCTTGAAAACGGTGCAAGTCCTCAGTAGATTGTAAACTGGTTACACAGTTATCCACGTAAAAACTCTTTTTTAGCTTCTCGATGATAGCTATGGAATACCTCCCATTTCCCATACGTTCAAGACGTTTCAAATGTAAATTGATCACTGCACCTAACAAGAACGGGCTGCTAGTCACTCCAAACACAACACGTGTATGGCGGAATATTTTCAACTCTCCCTCAATGTCAACCCACAAAAACCTGAGGAAGTCCCGGTCCTCTTCACATAAGCTGATTTGCAAGAATGCTTTCTTGATGTCTGCTATTACTCCAATTTGGTGGAGCCTAAAACGAAGAAGTAATGTAGGTATAATTTCAATTAGATTAATGCCCTTCTCTAAACACTGGTTCAGCGATGGAGAGCCACGCTCTCTAGACGAAGCATCGAAAACAGGTCGAACTCGCGTTGTACTGTTTTCTTTAAAAATGGGTCGATGAGGTAAATAGTGGCCTTCATCCCACTGTGACACAGGTACTTCTTCAATGATTCCTTCTTGTGTCCAGTCCTTCAGAACTTCATCATATATTTCTTTGGAATCACTTTCTTTCAGCTTCTTGATGGTGTGTTCCATTCTTCTTTTCCCCAAATTGAAATTTCTTGGAACTGGTGGGTGTCCTTCAATCCATGGCAACCTCACTTCATAGCGTCCCTCTTCATTTGTCCTAACAGTATCCATAAAGTAATCATGTGTTGCCTGTTCCCTCTCTTCTCTATTCTTCCTTTCACCTGGATCTTGGATACCGAGTGCATCCAGCTCCCAAAGTTTGCTTACAGATTCGGTATGAACAAGCATTGAAAGTGCTGTCATAGAATTGGAAGATTTGGGCCCATTTATCTTTCCTGTGACAATCCATCCCAGATAAGTCTCAATTGCAACAAGCCCACATTGTAAAATCTCCCTTCTGCCAGTGAGAAGTTTTCCATATATATCTGCTCCCACCAAAACTTCAACTGGTTTATCTTCATCGAAGAGCTGTATACCTTTTTCAGTAGTTTCAGTCAACCATGGCCCAGGCTCAATGACAGGGATGCGAGAACAAATGTTTTCTTCATCCAGTGCTTCGAAATTACAAGCATAGGTCCCCTTGAGACTTTTTAACCTAACCTTGTAACAAAGATGTGGTTTTGGATTAGACACCTTACCCCCAAACAAACCATGGATCAGTGTCTCTTCACCGATGGGCTCATATCCCATACACTGAGCAGTGTCCTTCCTAATATAGGAACGTTGCGAGCCTGGGTCCATGAGGACACGGACTTGTTTTTCTTGCTCTCCTCTAATGGTCACCATGAGTGTTTGTAAAAATACCTGACTACAGTTCACATTTGATAGAGAATTCTCAACCGTTCCCCCTTCTTTTGGAGTTTGCTGCCTGTGACTTCTCGGACACATAACTGGGACATGCTTACCCTCACAAATAATACATTTTAACAGTGTTTTACATTTTATACTAATGTGACCAATCTTAAGACAAGAAAAGCAACAGTTCCTTCTTTTTAAAATGTTCCTCTTGTCATCCAGCTCCATTTTCTGGGCCTTAAAACAAGCATCGCTTGAGTGATTACCTTCACAAAAAATGCACACTTTTTGGTTTGGCTTAAAATTGACAAGGCCAGCTGCAGTTGGAACATTAGTACCGGTGTTATGATGGTTTGATTCTGCTCCTAATGTCTTCATGCTACCCTTGGAGTGGTTTCCTATCTTGAAGCCTTGGACTGCCATACAAATTCGCTCCTCATTTTCAACATCGCATTTCAAGAAATTCATGAGGCTATCAAGTCTGGTTTTACCATCAGTTTGAGCCGAACTGGTGTTGTAGCTTCTCTGCCAAGCTCTCAAAACTTCTTCAGTGAGACATGACTCAACAAGTGGAAATAGCATTGCAGCATATTTATCTGTAGCTACTCCTAAAGTTTCCAAAGCCCTTAACTGTGTCTCGATTTTATCATATAGGGAGGAAAGACTGACTTGATTATGCTTCGAATTCATCGCTAGAGTCAGTTTGAGCAATTCCCTGACATAGAATTCTACCCAAATGTCTTCGCGACCAAACCTAGCTTTCAAGCATTCAATAGCCTTGCTATAGTTACTGCCTGAGGGGGGAAAACTTTCCACCACTTCCCTAGCTCTAGTGCTTGGCTCCATAGCTTGTAACAAATACTGAAATTTGTCAGAATCATCTATGTCAGAATCGTCATTAATTTTCTTAAATTGACCCCAAAAGGTTAACCAGTCCTTGATTTCCCCTCCAAATTTATTTAACTCAAGAACAGGTAGTTTAAATTTTCTCTTGGTTATGTTTGACATAGTCATACTATCATCAACAGGGTTTAGGCTTCTTTGCAAGTAAATACTTATTCTTTTGTACTTGCCTGAGTATTCATCAGCGGTCTGTACCTCTGTATCCAAATCCTGCGATTTGGTAGCCGTATTTTGCAGTAGCAAATCCAAAATTTCTGCATCCAAACGCGCCATCTCCTCGAATTTCTCGCGTAGTAATTCCAGATCCGCCATAACCTCCACATCATCTTGCTTTTCTGTGTTCACTCTTGAGTTTCTTCTTTCTTCCAAGTTGTTATACACGCGAGTAAATGCCGCCCGCACTACCGTACGTTTCTTTTTCAATGTATCCATGACCAATTGACTATGTGTTCACAAACTGGATAAAACACTTCCCGATATATGTTGCTCTAATATGCAACCCACAATTTAACAAAATAGTCCTGTCACGGTCGCCATATGTTGTTTCTAAAGCCTACCTGGCGTTCTCAGATTCTTTTTATCATAATTAAACAGTTTTAAGTGCAAGAGATTTTATTATAGCCTACATGCTTCCATCATGGATTACAAAGAATAATACTCTTCCAATGAATACATACAAAGAGTACTAACAAAAAAAACAAAGGATAGCTGTTGCATCAAGGAACATACTTACAAATGATATCCCGATATCCAACAGGTCGGTTTGTGAAATAGGTGCCAGGTACCCTCTGCTTAACTACAAATTCAAGTATGGTGCCTGTATGGAAAACAGGTATCGTCAAAAATGCTATTTAATCTTCATGCGTTCGCGCCAACGTGTGTCACACCGGCGTCCGCGCGGGCTGTCAGTTGACCGCCCACGTTTCTTCACGATTATCATAAAGTTTCTTGTACTTTTCATGAAGGATTGAATGAAATGAAAACAATGGATTTCTGATACGACTCGGCAAACACATTTATGATCAAAATTCTTTATTTAAACAATATATAGTTAGACATCATACCAATATAGATTTTAGCTTCAAAAAAAATTTCGTCAACCATTATCTCTCAAAAGTATTACTTTTCCAATTAAACTAGAAAATACATAAGTATAATTGGCACTTGAAGAGGTAACTCGGACACTTGAAGAAGTAAATTTGTAGCATGAGCTTCATAAAAGCCCGGATTGTAGTCCGGGTCATTATGAACGTCAGCATCGATGAGTGCTTCTTCCGCTTCCTCTTCATCTCCGTCATCTCTCTCGATTTCCGCCAGAATCTGAGCTATCTGATCATCTGTTATATATAGACGGTCCTTACACAAATAAATGAATAACGGTAAAAAAATGTTGACACGGCCGAGAAGGAAGAACAACAAAACTGATAAAATGAAGCCATAAACTTCACGCATACACAATATCTGGAGGACTGGAAAATATATAAACTGTAGCAATCGTGCAGAAAAAAAATATAATGTTACTTACATTGTGCATTGATGTGGTGAAAAATCTTCTTCTGCTTTTGCCTGACAACCGCTGTGACGAAATAAATTCCCCTCGGCGTTCGCGGGACTGTCACCAGACCGCCCGACACTGGGTCTCTGAGTTCATAACTGTACTGAGTGACATGAGGGGGCTGAGTCAATCAAACCTGTGCCGGAACAGGCGGTCAAGAGTGTAACTAAGGAATACATGCCTGTCTCACCTCACCCAAAGCTCACTAGGGGGTGCATCATTCGAAATTCCAAAAAAGGCGGTCACTTGACCACCCGCGCGAACGCTTGAAGGTTAAGGTCAAATGGGTGGTTACGGATAGTAAAGTAGATTTTTTAAATATTTTTTTGTATAATGATTTGCAGCTGCTTTGCACTCCCTCACACATTTCATTTTAAACTTGAGATTATGTTTCCTGCATTCTGCATTTTGTTATTATTATGGAACAACTTAAAAACCTTGGGCAATTTTCGGAGTGTACCATCTTTGTTGCAAGTTTAGTTTAGTGGATATTGTTTCAACTGAAAGAAATGTGTTATGAAGTTATAACTATGATCAGTTGACTGAAGTATTTGGATGATTGCCTATGAATTTGGTGTGTATTTATTGAAAAGTAGTGTTTTACACACATTTTATTGTGTAACGGAATTTATTCGGTTACAGTAGCTCACCCTCGGGTTTTCTGCCTTGTGCAGTTAGTTTGGGGTATTTTATTCGTATCTTATTATATTGGGTTAACATGGGGTTGCAGAGGTGATTTTTATTGTGCCTGTGTGTTTTTGTGGACGGATTCATCTTTGGATGGTCCGGACAACCTAGGATCACTGTTTATTAATTATCGGTTTTTGGATATTTGATATTATAAAATACGGGGTTTTGCGATTTATTACGTTTTGGGAATAAGGATATAAGACTGTATTAAGTAGAAGCATTATTTCATTTTGGTTTGGGGTTAATTGCTTTATTTCGACCTAGTAATGTTAAATGTTAGATTCGTGGCTGTACTTTAAAGGTACAATGAATTGATATTTTCGAGTGCTGGATATGTGACATACCCGGAAAAGACAGTCAGTAATTCAGCTTGTGTGGAATTACCTAGGCTATTTATGGCATGAACTCCCATGAACTTCGCGTGAAGAAACTATTGTGTGACGTCAGTGTGGATTTTGACTGTCTGATGTTTATGTGTTGACGCGGATGTTCCGCTAGGAGCGGGCCACGCACAAGTTAGTTCCGGCAGAAACGTTGGGGTTATGTAGCCCTGCGCTAGTGCATATAATGGCGTGTCTGGCATTCAGAGCTCGTCTTATTGCTTTATCGGCAGAACACTGATCTACTAACGCCCAGGGTCGTTTTACGTGACATGGTTTCCGTAACGAACAGTTAGAGATCGTCTTCTTGCTATTACTGTGAAAGTCCGTTTGTCCACTTGCAATTAGTGTCGTTATTACTCGATCATGGTATCGTAATACGAACGAGCAGTGACTAATGTTTAGCTATCCACTGAGCTCTTACGGGCTATTGGAGGCTACGTACATTTCATGGGTCCATCCATACCATGGGCTGTTGGTTAATAACTTACCACGCCTAAAGGATAATTCAGTCGTAAACATTTCATCGAAGTCATGCGAGAATGGAGACGTGAACGTGAATGAACCAGTCTTAACGTGTGTAGATATTTTGTGTACGGACGGTACAGTGTATATACGTAGGTGGCTGTTAAGCCTGGCTTGATATGGCTGTAAGTGCTTTCTTGCTCTCAGAGCCTAAATTCAGTGGCAAGGTACTGTATAAAGTTTTAGCACGAGTGTATGAAGGGTATTTTGTGTTGTATATTGTGTATATATGTGTATAGTACAGCCAATAGATTATCTCTTTAAAATTCATGTGTGTTTATATTCCTGTCTTGCATGAACCTGGTACATCAGCAAACGCATGCCAAATGCCCTACGCCTGGGATATGGAGTTTCATAGTCGGGGCAACAGTTATGTATTTATTTCTATGTTATTCAGGAAGACCCATATGGTCAACCTTGGCGCCCATTCAAAGTCGGGAAGTAACGTTAAAATCACTTGTGGCCTGTATTTAAAGGCAGTAAATTCTGTAGGTTTGTGGTAAATGAGGGTAGTTAAAGTTAAATCAACTCCAGCGAGGAGGTGAGAGTGTATCAGTAGCAGCCCAACGTGAGGCCTTAGACAGTCTGATGTGTACCAGGACACAGGAATTAAACTGTAGGCATATTTTCACAAATTCACATATTTCAATTAGGGATGGCTACGTTAGAGCCAGGATGTAATTCTGCTTTGTTGGGGGACGGTGTTGGTGAGCAGCAAAACCAGACGGGTTCCGATAGGCAATTTGTTACAGGGATGGGGGAAAACAGTAGAATCATGGGAGATTTATTAGGGCAGGGGGGAGATGAATTAAACATGGGATTAGGATGTCAGAGCACAAGCTCTGAAGGTAGTAGTAGTTCAGAGGTGAAGGATGGCGATACCTCTGTGGCAGTGAGTGGTGATGATTCAGGTTCGATGAGAGCCATGTTGGAGAAGCTCCTGTTTCTTAGTAACAGTTCCGAGGAGAGGATAACCAGTCAGATGGCCTCCCAGTTGAAGGAAATGTCAGCAAAGATAGATGAGGTCAAAGAGCAGGTGACTATCCTAGACAGCAGTGTTACTCGCCAGTTTAGTGAAGTCAGAGTAGAAATCACTAATCTGGAAATTAAGCTAGGTGGTCGGATTGCTGCTCAGGAACAAAGGTTAGAATCTGAGTTAGAGAAGCTAGGTGCCAAGCAAGAGAAGTTGGCAAAGGAGGTTTCAAGCCAGGCACTGAAGACTAGCGAGAAATTTTCCAGAGCAGATAGGAAGTTGGAAGAGCAGAGAGTGGAGATAATAAGCATCGTAGAAGAGAAAATTGAGGTAGTTACGAAGGAAAGTATCAGGAAAGTAGAAGAGGTTAGGGATAAGCAGGCTATAGTAGAGCAGAAGCTAGTAGCCAATAGTGGTGAGTTTGTTTTATTAGGGAAGAAGGTTGATGAGAATATCAGTGTGTTCAGAGAAAGAGTGACTAGGATAGAGGAAGAAACTGAACGTGAAGTGAAGAAGTTGAAGGCAGGTAGGGGTCATCCGATTCAGTTTTTAGGGCACTGTAGCCAGAGTCGAGATTACGAGGTTCCTAAGTTCAATGGTAGGACGTTCAATCCTATGGAATTTGTGAAGTTAGTCGAAAAGAAGTTTGCAAAGGGGTTAGATGAAGGATACTTAGAATGGGATTGGGTGGAAGAACTGATTTCAGCTGCATTTGTTGGGGAAGCTAGGTCTTGGTACCAGGTATTCAGGGAAGGGTTCAGTGGCTTACAGGATTTCAGGGAGAAGTTTAGGGATAAGTTCTGGGATGATAATATCAAGGGGAGGGAAAGAGACAGGATTTTATTTGGAAAATTTCAAGGAAACGAAGGGGTCACTTTGACCGAGTATTTCTTGAACCATGACCTTATTGGCCAAAATTTAGAGCTAGGCGGTAGTGAAGAGGATCTTGTAAGGAAATTAGCACGTCACTTTTCAGATGACATTAGGACTGCAGTATGCATGCAGAATATAGTCTCAATTAAGGGCATGGAAAAGTTGCTTGGGAGGTTCGATGCTTTGAGAAAGACAGGTAGGCAACGTCAGGGAAATATGGGTAACCAGAGGGAAGGAAATTTCAATGGGGGCAATCAAAGAGAAGGAAATTATAATCAAGGGAGATAGAGGAACTGGAATCAAGGTAGAGGAGACAAGGACGGAAGGCAGGAGGATAGTGCGAGAGGAAGAAATAGGACTGAGAATCAGGGGTACAGGGAAAACAATCAATTAGGGAACGGGCCACGTGAGGTAGAGCAGGGAAATAGGGGGCGTGGTAATGAAAGGCAAGTTGAGAGGAACAATAGGCCAGGAGGTTTAAACTCCGACGGGACTCACTAAATAGGGCAGGAGGAGAGTCCTTGCATAGCATTCCTGCTCACGCTATGGAGGTAAAATATAACTTGGATGTCAAAGAGGACTTATTGGAGGAGGAATTAGGTGTAGAAAAGGAGGGAAGCGAGCACATGTTTGTCCATCCTGTCATCAAGGTAGAGATTTGGGGCCAGGAAGTCGAGGCGTTACTAGATTCAGGCAGTATGTGCAGTTGTGTGAGTAGGGAGTTCTACGATGAAGTGAAATTGAAGGAGATACACATGGAACATATCCCAATTTCAAATGTGCACATTGTGTTAGCTGTAGGTACCAAGTCGCAGAGGATTAGGACTCAGGTTTGTGCACCCATTAGGATCGACGGGTGGAGTAAAAATCATGTGCTGTTAGTTGTGCCTAATTTAGTGCACAAAGTCATCTTAGGATCGGTTTGGCTAGGGGACCTGAACTGTAAGTTAGATTACAGCAAGGCGCAAGTGATGTTCAAGTGGGGTGAGCAACAGGATTGGGTTAGGTTAGATTATCAGGTTGATGGTAGAGATTCTGTTAGTGTCGCTGGATGCATTCAGGTCAGTAAGGAGGTTTCTGAGGAGGAAGAGTTAGGTGTCAGCATGGTGTCCAGTCCTTTTCCTGTGTGTAATTTGGTCATGAGAGATGATCGTGAGTTGAGTGACGTTGGTCACACTGTTGGCGAGTTTGAGGCGGTTGTGAAAGACACCTTGTTGGACGAGGGTCAGAAGTCTGAGTTGCTTGACGTTCTGAGGGAACACAGGGAGGTGTTCTCGGAGAAACCTGGATGTACTCATGTGTACGAGCATAGTTTCGACATCACAGATAGGTCGAGCTTTAGCGGTCCTAGGTAGGTACCCGATAGCTCACTCTCACATGAAGGCAGTTGGTGAGGTGATAGATCAAATGCTTAATGACGGCATAATCGAGAACAGCAATAGTCAATACGTAAATCCTTTGGTGGTGGTAACCAAGAAGGATGGTTCCATCAGGCTGTGCTTGGATGCGAGACAGGCCAATAAGAGGATTGCACCAGACCATCAGCGTCCTGAATTCACTGAAGATCTAGTGCAAAGATTCAGGGGTAGGAAGTTTTTGTCCACTATAGATCTGAGTTCTTCGTTTTGGCAGATACCGCTACGCAAGGAGGACAGGCCTTTCACTGCTTTTTGTTATAAGAATAGTTTTTATCAGTTTCGGAGGGTGCCTTTCGGTATGAGGACTTCGAGTCAGGGGTTAATTAAGGGGCTTAACATTGCACTTGGACCTGAAACAAGGGAATACACTACAGCTTACATTGACGATCTTGTGATTGCCTCTCTCACATTCAGGGAACACTTGCAACACCTTAGTACAGTTTTTGGGAAGCTCATTCATGCAGGTTTCACACTTAAACTTAAGAAATCCACTTTCTGCGCGCAACAGATTACATTTCTAGGTCACACTATTTCACCACAAGGGGTTAGACCAGAACAATCGAGATTAGACACTATTGGGAACACAAAGGCACCACGCAATGCTAAGCAGCTTAGGTCTTTTCTGGGGGTTTGTGGGTATTTTAGGAGATTTGTATTGAGGTATTCATACCTTACTTGGGCTTTCAGGGATTTGTTACAGAAAGGGGCTAAATGGGTTTGGGGAAAGGAAATGGATGAGGCTTTCATCAAATTAAAGGAAGGGTTTAGAGAGGTTGTTACTCTGAGTTATCCGAGTCCTGATAGGGAGTACATTGTAATGACTGACGCCAGTGACGTGGGGATTGCTGGTGCGTTATGGCAGCATGATGATGATGGTCACCTGGGTATTGTGTCGCTTGCTAGTAGAGGTCTGAATCCCGCGGAAAAGAGATACACTACTAGTGAGAAAGAACTGCTAGCTATTGTATATGCGCTGGGGAAGTTCCGGACGTATGTACTTGGCTATCGGTTCAAAATCTACACTGACCATAATGCGTTGACATTCATTTTATCATGTAGGATCACCTCAAATAGGATTTCTAGATGGATATTGGCAATTCAGGAGTATTCTTTTGACATATTTCATGTAAAAGGCTCGGAGAATATACTTGCTGATTTTGTCAGTCGCCATCCAGAAATCGCAGGGGTAGATAGTGTAGGGGACATTCTGGTGTGTGCTGCCAAGACTAGTGATAGGTCTGAAGAGGGTGCACGTGTGAGGAAGATACGTGAGGAACAGAGAAGGGACAAGCAGCTAGGAAGTATTGTTGAAGAGCTGGAGGCTCGTGGTGATGATGACATTGTGGTCAGGGGCACCAAGCAGTTCAAATGGGTGAACCGCATGGTAGCCATGAAGTGTCATGGGGACGTGTGGTGTGTGTGTGTTCCTCGTGTGTTGGTGGAAGACATCACTTGGTACACTCACAAGGAGCTTGGGCACTTTGGTGCGGAGAAGGTTCTGGCCGCTCTGAAGCGACACTTCTATTGGAAGGATATGCAGCGCATGGTAAGGAAGATTCTAGCTACGTGTGAGCTTTGCCAAAAATGTAAACATCCTACACGCTACTTGGAGGGACCTAGGCAGGCTGTGTTGGCACAGGGGCCGGGGGATCTGGTCTGTGTCGACCTCTATGGTCCTCAGGTGAGCTCTAGGTTCGGGTTCCAGTACGTGTTTGTGGTGGTGGATGCATTTTCGAAGTACACACATCAAAAAAAGTTTTGCATCACCTCGGTTCCAAGAGTTCCGGAACCGTTAAATACAAAGGGAATAGAGATCAACACAAACAACATTTCAGCTCGTTTTATTGCTCATGAGACCCACACATTGCATGTTGTACCATCATACAGCTAGACTTTCAGCATTTGTGGTCCAGATTGCAGTACACACCACTACCTCTAATACCCAGTAGCACGTCCTCTTGCATTGATGCATGCCTGTATTCGCCGTGGCATACTATCCACAAGTTCATCAAGACACTGTTGGTCCAAATTGTCCCACTCCTCAACGACAATTCGGCGTAAATCTCTCAGAGTGGTTGGTGGGTCAAGACGTCCATAAACAGCCCTTTTCAACATATCCCAGGCATGTTCGATAGGGTTCATGTCTGGCGAACATGCTGGCCACTGTAGTCGTGCGATGTCGTTATCTTGAAGGAACGCATTCACAAGATGTGCACGATGAGGTCGAGAATTGTCGTCCATGAAGACAAATGCCTCTCCAATATTCTGCCGATATGGTTGCACTATGGGTCGGAGGATGTCATTCAGGTATCGTAAAGCCGTTTCGGAGCCTTCCATGACCACCAGTGGCGTACGTCGGCCCCACATAATGCCACCCCAAAACATCAGGGAACCACCACCTTGCTGCACTCGCTGGACAGTGTGTCTAAGACGTTCAGCCTGACCAGGGTGCCTCCAAACACGTCTCCGACGATTGTCTGGTTGAAGGCATATGCGACACTCATCGGTGAAGAGAACGTGATGCCAATTCCGTGGGGTCCATTCAGCATGTTGTTGGGCCCATCTGTACCGCGCTGCATGGTGTCGGGGTTGCAAAGCTGGACCTCGCCATGGACGTCGGGAGTGAAGTTGCGCATCATGCAGCCTATTGCGCACAGTTTGAGTTGAAACACGACGTCCTGTGGCTGAACGAAACGCATTATTCAACATGGTGGCATTGCTGTCAGGGTTCCTCCGAGCGGCAATCCGTAAGTAGCGGTCATCCACTACAGTAGTAGCCCTTGGGCGGCCTGAGCGAGGCCTGTCATCGACAGTTCCTGTATCTCTGTACCTCCTCCATGTCCGAACAACATCGCTTTGGTTCACTCTGAGACGCCTGGAAACTTCCCTTGTTGAGAGCCCTTCTTGACACAAAGTAACAATGCGGACGCGATCGAACTGCGGTATTGACCTTCTAGGCATGGTAGAACTACAGACAACATGAGCAGAGTACCTTCGTCCTGGTGGAATGACTGGAACTGATCGGCTGTCGTACCCCCTCCGTCTAATAGGCCCTGCTCATGCATGGTTGTTTACATCTTTGAGCAGTTTTAGTGACATCTATGAACAGTCAAAGGGACTGTATCTTGGATACAATATACACAGTCAACGTCTATATGCCGGAGATCTGGGAACCGAGGTGATGCAAAACTTTTTTTGATGTGTGTATGTCAGGCTTTACCCTCTGAGGAAAGCTACCGCCAGAGCTTGTGTGAACTGCATGGTACTGAAGTATATACCGGAGTTTGGAAGACCACTCCGGATACTCTCTGACCACGGGACCCAATTCACAGCAAAAATATGGAGTACTAAGCTTAGTGAAGTTGGCACCCAGTGTGTATATTCCTCTATTAGGTATCCGCAAGGGAATATGTCGGAGAGAATTATGCGGGAACTGGGTCGCATGTTCAGGACCTATGTGAGCGACAGTCATAATTCATGGTTTTCAGTGCTTGGGGATATTGAGCGATGGATCAATGTCATCAAACACGATAGCACGGGGCTCACTCCCATAGAAGTCCAGCTGGGAAGGAAGCCTACCAGTGAACTAGCTACGATTTTGGGTTTGTCTACAGGGGAAGCTGTACCCAGGGATTTAACAATAAAGCTAGTAAAGGATAATTTAATAGCGGCAGGAAAGAAACGTTTAAAATAGCAGAGAAGGGAGGGGGATAAGTTAAAGGTAGGTGACCTGGTGTTGTTGCGAGTGCCACATCTCTCATCGGCAGAGCAGAAGTGCATGCAGAAGTTCTTCCAACTGTATTCCGGTCCATTTGTTATAGACCGCAGGGTAGGTGCATGTGCCTACAGGTTGATTACCAACGATGACAAGGTCCTAGGTACATATAATATTGCTAACCTCAAGCTATATGTCACCTAGAGATCTTGCTCACGATGACAAGACAAGAGTTCTAGTGTATTTGTGTGAGGGACAAGGATAAATCTATAGCCTTGTAGTTTAGAGATTGATCCTTGTGGGGGCGTCTGTAACGGAATTTATTCGGTTACAGTAGCTCACCCTCGGGTTTTCTGCCTTGTGCAGTTAGTTTGGGGTATTTTATTCGTATCTTATTATATTGGGTTAACGTGGGGTTGCAGAGGTGATTTTTATTGTGCCTGTGTGTTTTTGTGGACGGATTCATCTTTGGATGGTCCGGACAACCTAGGATCACTGTTTATTAATTATCGGTTTTTGGATATTTGATATTATAAAATACGGGGTTTTGCGATTTATTACGTTTTGGGAATAAGGATATAAGACTGTATTAAGTAGAAGCATTATTTCATTTTGGTTTGGGGTTAATTGCTTTATTTCGACCTAGTAATGTTAAATGTTAGATTCGTGGCTGTACTATAAAGGTACAATGAATTGATATTTTCGAGTGCTGGATATGTGACATACCCGGAAAAGACAGTCAGTAATTCAGCTTGTGGAATTACCTAGGCTATTTATGGCATGAACTCCCATGAACTTCGCGTGAAGAAACTATTGTGTGACGTCAGTGTGGATTTTGACTGTCTGATGTTTATGTGTTGACGCGGATGTTCCGCTAGGAGCGGGCCACGCACAAGTTAGTTCCGGCAGAAACGTTGGGGTTATGTAGCCCTGCGCCAGTGCATATAATGGCGTGTCTGGCATTCAGAGCTCGTCTTATTGCTTTATCGGCAGAACACTGATCTACTAACGCCCAGGGTCGTTTTACGTGACATGGTTTCCGTAACGAACAGTTAGAGATCGTCTTCTTGCTATTACTGTGAAAGTCCGTTTGTCCACTTGCAATTAGTGTCGTTATTACTCGATCATGGTATCGTAATACGAACGAGCAGTGACTAATGTTTAGCTATCCACTGAGCTCTTACGGGCTATTGGAGGCTACGTACATTTCATGGGTCCATCCATACCATGGGCTGTTGGTAATAACTTACCACGCCTAAAGGATAATTCAGTCGTAAACATTTCATCGAAGTCATGCGAGAATGGAGACGTGAACGTGAATGAACCAGTCTTAACGTGTGTAGATATTTTGTGTACGGACGGTACAGTGTATATACGTAGGTGGCTGTTATGCCTGGCTTGATATGGCTGTAAGTGCTTTCTTGCTCTCAGAGCCTAAATTCAGTGGCAAGGTACTGTATAAAGTTTTAGCACGAGTGTATGAAGGGTATTTTGTGTTGTATATTGTGTATATATGTGTATAGTACAGCCAATAGATTATCTCTTTAAAATTCATGTGTGTTTATATTCCTGTCTTGCATGAACCTGGTACATCAGCAAACGCATGCCAAATGCCCTACGCCTGGGATATGGAGTTTCATAGTCGGGGCAACAGTTATGTATTTATTTCTATGTTATTCAGGAAGACCCATATGGTCAACCTTGGCGCCCATTCAAAGTCGGGAAGTAACGTTAATATCACTTGTGGCCTGTATTTAAAGGCAGTAAATTCTGTAGGTTTGTGGTAAATGAGGGTAGTTAAAGTTAAATCAACTCCAGCGAGGAGGTGAGAGTGTTTCAATTGAAGATTGAGAACAGTCTGGGATGATTTTGGACAATGCTTAGAAATTATCAAAACAAAATGGTGCTACTTCAAGGAATAATTATGACTCGAAACTATTTATAGATATTATATAAAAAAGAGTCTGTTTGTGTCCAAATGCACTTCATACGCTTTGAAACTTTGGACAGTGATTTTAAAAACGTGTGCATCTGAAATCGCCCCAATGGATGGTTGAAATTGGGCATTCCTTCTTATTTTCTCTGGTTCACACAGGTTAATTTATAAATTTGTTTTTAAGGGATTGGATGTACACCGGTACCCCATTATTTTGATAATTCTTTGTGAGTTATGACTCCCTTTCAAACAATTCAGATTTGTTATACCATTAGTGTGACATTTTTAGGGTTTGTATCTAATAAATAAATTTTAATAAGTCCAAAAATCAGTCCGATTTTATTTTACTTGAGTACTGTTTTTGAGCATAGCCAAGCCATTTCTCCAGTAAATTAAAACCTTTTTTTTTGTCAATTTCTTTTTTTCTAGTATCAAGACATGTTGTAGTCTATATAAAAGAAGAACATATTCTACTAGGTTAGCTTTACTATTGCCTAATTACTTTCTTCCTATGCCTGTTCCAGGATGATGAAGTATATTATTCGGATGAAGAATGTATCTATTCAGAAGTAAAAATGAGAGTACCGGTACCAGATTGCATAACTAAGGAGGGATCAGATGGTAGTGATGATGCTGATGACATGGAAACTCTAAGTGCAGCCATAAGGATGGAGGTAAATACTGACATTATAATTAAGTAAGATATACAGTTTCCTTCTAAATCACTTCTGTGAACTTGGGTAATGATTCTTGAAACAAACAAAAAAAGAACCCTGGCAACGTAGGAACAGCTAGTTCCTATGAATAAAAGGCAAATCTTACTCTTCACCATATCTCCAAAATATCGGACATTGAAGTAGGCAATTTTGCATGAAGGTTCTTTTAAGATCATAAGACTGGATTTTAGAATACAGTGTATTCCCGATAATTCGTGTGCAGATAATTCTCGTGTCTCGAAGAGTATTTTTATTAAGTAGTAATTCTTACAGCAACTAATCATCATGCTAAGTTAAATAATCTCCCTGTTGTTTAAATGATTTATAACACGATACAATGTGTGGAGACAAAATCGTTGAGATTTGAGAAGGCTGAACTGCGTTTCTCTGCAATGTACCAGTAGGCCTACTTCCCAAGATGCAGAAGACAGTGACATACCCGGTAAAGACGATTATGATTTCAAACATGAAAGAGAGGAGGTTATTGTACGGAATTTGACTGGTGAGGAAAACGGAGATCCAGATGATATTGAGTTCGGGAGTGATGCAACGGAAATCCTGAATGTTTCTCACAGTCAAGCTAGTGTCTCTATAGACACACTTATCTCTATATAGAAAATATAGATGAAATTTTGTTCTCAAATAGTGTTTTCTTCGGAAATGTACAGTCCAATATTAGAAAAAATTAACGATCTGAGAAACAAAAAGTGATGAGCTTATTTGTTAGGTATTAATATTAGCCTCCGTAGCGTAGCGGTCAGCATGGTTAGTTGCCGCCCCAGAGGTTCTGGGTTCGATTCCCGGCTCTGCCACGAAATTTGAAAAGTGGTATGAGGACTGGAACGGGGTCTACTTAGCCTCGGGTTGTCCAAATGAGTAGAGGGGGTTCGATTCCCACCTCAGCCATCCTCGAAGTGGTTTTCCGTGGTTTCCCACTTCGTCTTCGGGCAAATGCCGGGATGGTACCTACTGTAAGGCCACGGCCGCCTCCTTCCCTCTTCCTCGCCTGTCCATCCCAATCTTCCATCCCTTCCCATCCCTCATGAGGCCCCTGTTCGCTTTGCAGGTGAGTCCGCCTGGGCGAAGTGCTGATCACACCTCCCCAGTTGTATCCATCCCGACCAGATGTTCCAGGCTCCAGGACACTGCCCATAGAGGCGGTAGTGGTGAGTTCCCTCGCTGAGTCCGTGGGAACCACCAACCTAGAGGGTAAATTGACTAAATAAAATAAATTAATATTAGCATAGTCCACACACCTCTATTACATTGTCTTGTAAGACACACTACGCTAAAGTGCTATAATTATTTTTGTGCCTGTTCATAAAATACATTTCATTATTTTAGCCAACAGTTTTGTTTTAACTGTGGTTAACAAAAATAACTGCTGATAATTCGCGGAAGTTCGTGCATTGATTACTGCACTGTATTCCATTTTTAAGATGTGAAAATGCTTTTCCGAAACTGCTTGATTATAAACGTGAAACTTGACACAAGTTCTCATTTGAGGATTTTTTTAATTTTTTTTAATTTTAGGGTTGAACATTTCCTTAAAGGACTGCATGTCTCTGAAATGGCGATATTGAGATATGTGAATTTCAAGAAAAATAATCTTATAAAGAAAGTAAAAGTTTAACTGATCTTTCGAAAAACCTGGCTAAGCAGCTCAGGGAGAGAGGGTGCATCTTTGGAGTTAAGCTGTGTTTTATGAATCTGTTGCATTGAGAACATTCTTTTTGGCAAAATATCACCCAGACATATTCGATGATTTTACACAAGTCATTTTCTTTTATCGTGACAAGATATTTTATATTGTACGGAGGTCGAGTCATAAGTCATGGCAACTTTTTTCTCTCTTGCGAACAGGAGACAACACAGAAAATCTACGATATGCATTTGGAAACGTGCTATATTAAAATCGCAGTTCTCCGCAGCAGAAATGCACGCCGATGCCATGCAGAGTTGCGGGAAGCATTAGGTGTGCATGCCATGCCCTATAGAACAATGGTTAGGTGGGTGGAGACGTTCAAATGGGGTGAGTATCAACTGCCGATTTGCCCTGCCCAGGCCGTCCAGTGTCCATGGACAAAGATGTACGGATAATGGTGATCGTTCAGTGTGTTCTGGACAGGTGCTGGACTATAGCGGAATTGCAAGAACATACAGCAATACCAGCGGCAACAATACGGCGCAATTTACAAAAGGACCTACAGATGCGTAAAATTTGTGCAAAGTGGGTGCCACATCACTTAACGGAGGTACAGAAGTGGTCTCGTTACGAAACATGTCGCATCAATCTGGAGTGGTTTCAGCAGGAAGGACAAGCCATGTTGAATCGCATTATTGCAGTCGATGAAACATGAGCTTGTGCCTATGAACCATGACTGAAGGGGCAGTCAAGTGAATGACATCGTCAGGGGCCACCACGGAGACACAAGGTTCGACAAAATCCGTCGTCCAATAAGGTTATAGTCATCCTGGCGTACGATGTTCAAGGTGTTCTTGTGTGTCATCCAGTGCGTGAGGAGCACACTGTCAATGCAGTGTATTACAATTTCTTTTCACTTTGTCACGAACCTGGAAGTAAAATGGATAAGGGGCACCTGCTACATTGCAACAAACTTGATGTGACTGATAGAACTTCTGGAAACCTCACACAACTCTATTGGAACGCAAGAAAGCTGATGGATTGGAATCCGGGCTAGCCATAGGAAACAACAACAACTTCTTTTTGTTGTACCAATTGCGCCGTGCAGTGCGAACCAAACGCGCTGATCGTTTGGACGCTGCCATAATCCGACACGATAACTCGACAGCTCACACAGCAGCCATCGTTCAGCGTCGCTTACAACGGTGGGAATGGGAGGTTCTTCCACACCCACCTTATTCGCCTGATCTGAGCCCATGTGACTATGATCTAATCCCCAAAGTCAAGAAGCCACTACATGGACGACTGTTTGCTAACAAAGAATACATCGTAACAGCATTTTGGAGGGAGGTGTTACACTTTAGCGATACACATGCAGCGAATGGTATTCAGCACCTGCCCCACCACTGGCAACAGACAGTAGACACTTTGGGTGATTATTTCGAAGGTCTGTAACCAGTGGAGACCTGTCCTTTGTACGTAGTCTTGTGTATTTGCTGTCTATACCATAATAAAACAATGTTTACCAATGGCCTGTGTTCTGTCACTTACTTACGAGCATCTCCTGACGTCAGAATTTATCTTCAGGCACTATGCATACGTACGTGCCCTATATTTCCAAATGTATATCGTAGAATTTCCGTGTTGTCTTCTGTTCGCGAGAAAAAAAATAGTTGCCATGACTTATGGCTCGACCCTCGTATAAATGAAAGTACAGATTTGATTTAGATAAAGTAACTTCTAATCTATTTAAGTTTTGTGTAATAATCTTGGAATTTAAGATGATTTCTTATATTCCTTTAATATCACAAAAATGTTGATATGACTTTTTTTACACTTGTTTTGTCAGTTTGGTCATATAAACCACCTTGTGGTGTAGCGGCTAGCATTCTTGACTGTCGCCCCAGAGGTTTGGGTTCAACTCCTGGGTATGCCAAGAAATTTTAATTGTGGTGTGAGGGTTTGAACGGGATACACTCAGCCTCGTGAGGCAAAACTGAGAAGAGAAAGGTTCGATTTCCACCTCAGCCATCCTGGAAGTGTTTTATTCCAGGCATATGTTGGGATGGCTCCTAACTTAAGATCATGGCCACCTCATTCCCAATCCTATCCCCAATTTACAAATACACACACTAATGCAGTCATCACATTAACGCGTCTCTAAAAGCCAGAGTAGTTAAAAGGGACGTAAAACCAATATCATTATTATTATTATTCACCACATTGAGACAGGTTATCACACAAATTCAGCACACACCCAAGTACACGGGGCTATATGACCATGATGTCACAGTCCCTAAAATCATGAAATATGTTTTTTGAAAGCTTAATGTTACAATGTCATACTTTTCACGATCAACTAATACAGTGGAATCTCGTTAGCACGTTCTAGGTTACCACGTTTTCCCATTTAACGAGATGATTTTCTCAAGTCCCAATCCCACTAAATACATGTTGATATATCCCCTTAATACGTTATCTAATGCCGCTTACGACGATCAAATTTCCGTTGTACTATTTGTAAGCGAACGGGATTTTATTCTTATTTCATTATAAAATTCGGCATCTGGAAAACACGACGCGACATTGCTTCATATTCTCTGATAGTTATTGACAGTGTGGATGAGTTTATTGGGTTTGACGGCGTAGAAGTGGCTTGAGCTATGACACAACACAGGTGACGTGTCTCTCTCCCGCTGCCCTTTTTCTCCTGGCGTGAGTCAGAGATAGGCTTCTTTCTTCTAACAAGGTCACGACAGGTTAAAGCTAGCGGAATGTGCTGATGAAGCTGGCCGTTCGTGGTTCATAGCCGCAGGCATAAAAACGAGATTACTTTCTCCTGACAAGATCACGCCAGATTAGGCCTATAAGCTCGCGGAATGTGCTAAGTGACGAAGCTTGCCGATAGCCGGCAGTCGACTTACCTTGGGCTGTTACAGGTTGGCGTGTGTGATCTCCGGCCGTATTCCCACACTCTTGCTGCGGTAGACGTGAGCTCTGAGCTTATTGGGGGTTTATAAAGCTACTGTGTACTGTATGTCATATTGTATAGTTTACAGGTTCAGTAAACAAAAAAAATAGACGTAAAAGTCTTTATTTCCTTACTGATGCTAAATTAACTGGAGTAACCGGAAACTTCATAAGGAGATGGCGATTGTGTTTGGAAGCGGATGGGGAACATTTTCAGCATCTACTGTGAAACATGGCAAGTAAAACTGCATGGTAGGCTACTGATTTTAAGCACCGTATTCTGCCGTAGGCCTACATATGCGGTCGCCGGCAACTGAGCCGTCACTGGCGGAGCGCGAGAATGTCCTTGCTAAGCAAATATAAAGACCCTGTATTATACTGTAGTGTAGAGGTACAGTAATTCATTTTTAAGTTATTTATTCCCTGTGTAATTCAGCAAAGTCTAAATTTATTTTGAACCGCCCTTTCAATACAATTAAAATCTTGTTTTACAGATACATATTTCGGGATGTGGACATCCCTTCTTCAGTCTGCATGAGTGACTTAAAAGTACATTTTCACATTATTAAAAGAATCGATAAAAACATGAAGAAAAACATACAATCTTATATACATTCTACTGTGCTAAATCCTTCCAGAAAATTCTAACGTTTGCATACATGCATAAAAAATGGTGGTACATTAAAAAACACTGGATTACATTAGTATGGGTGGCACTGAAATGGCCTTTGTTGAAAACATGCACTGTTATTTTTTTTCTGTTAGGAACACTAAGGTCCTTAACCTTAATATTAAAAGTGGGGAACATTATTTATAGTTAAAATTCTTGATTGATGTATGTTGGATAAACTCTATTTTCTATGAGTGGGGCTTGTTGTTAAACATATGTAGTATATCCATTCATTGTAAATGCTGATTTCCAAGAAAAAACGTCTCTGATTTGACGTGTTTCATATTTGTACTGGCCCATTTCATTAATACAATAGGTTGGATAGTAGAAATTGCTGTCCAATTGCGTAAAGTCGATATTTAGTGTATGGATGATGAATTTATAGGCTAGTCCTGAGAAATTGAAGAAAAAACTATTAAAGGATTGTTATTTCCCGAGAAAAATGCAGGAGACAGGAAAAAGAAGAAAAACATCTGTGGGCTACCGGTGTGCATTGATTCATGTAAGTGAAAAAACTTACGCGTGGAATAATGATTCAGTGGCATCTGATCAGCTGATTCACTGGTAAGAGCAGAAGGGGTGTGGAAGCTATATGGAAAAAGGAAGAAAAGAAAAAGATTCTAATAATGAAACCTTCATATAAGTGCCGAGAAAATGGGGGGTTAGTAACGTAAAAAGGTATAGTGGACAATCGAATGCGCTCCCTTACCTTGCGTGTATATGTGACTCGGTTGCGAAAGCCTCAATGAATAGTGCTGGTCCGAGCTGAGAGCTCTCCTGTGTCGCACGTGGGGAGGAGCGTGGCGAGGAGAGGGAAGGGGAACTGTCAAGGGTAAAAGTTGGTCTGGGTAAGATGAGTGACGTACTTTGAGGGCAGGGAAAGGGGTATGACAGTAGTGTGCTACCGTATTGGTAGTAGTTATTTATGTTGATCTTGTTTATTGTTGTGTGCTATATGGGTGACTGTTCTTTGGGGAGTGTTATCTATTATTATATATTGAGTCTATTAGGGTGTCAAATAAGATGTTGGAGTTGAAATTTATTTAGTTTAGGTTGCGTGAAGGGTTAAATCTTTGCGCTCTATTGATTTCTAATTGCTCTAAAATGTTCATGAGGGATCCTTTCTTTTCTTGATGTAATATTTTCAAGTCATTTTCTATGGTAGTGAATTTGTGTCCGGTTTCTGCCATGTGATTCCCCATGGTTGAAAATTTGTTGTGTTTGACAGCATTGACATGCTCCAAAAATCTGATGCTGAACCCTCTCCCCGTTTGTCCCACGTAATCGGCTTCACAATGATTACCATTAAGTTTATAAACTCCTGAATTATTGTATTTATTAGTTTTGTTGATATTTTTGGAATTAAAGAATTTTTTGTGGTTGGTGTTGTTTGTTCGAAATGCTGTTCTAATTTTGCATTTTTTGAGGGTGCTTGTGATGTTATAAGTGGATTGGTTCGTGAACGTAAAAACTGCATAAGTGGAAGGTTCCTTTTCCTCTTTTGTTGATTTCATTGTGGGTTTGTTCTTAATTTTATTGATTATATTGTTTACGTATCTCCTATTGAAGCCGTTGGCTTCTGCTATTTGATAAATTATGGACATTTCATTCTGAAAATCTTTTTCGGTTAAGTGGAGTGCTCAAGGCCCTGTTGATGAAGCATGCGATTGGTGCTTTTTTGTGAGAAGCTGGGTGGTTTGAATCTTCCTGATGATGGTGTTGGATTGTGTTGGCTTCCTATATATTTTATAACTGAGGCGATCTCTATCTTTGAAGACTAATAAATCTAAGTAACTTATGGAGTTGTTAATTTCGTTCTCTGATGTGAATTTGATGTTGCTGTTGAGTTGATTTAGATGGGGTAAAAATTGTTCGATGTTTATTTTAGATTAGTCCAGGATTACAAATACATCATCTACGTGCCTTCCCCAAAAGAAAACCCCTTCTTTTTTGTTGTTGGTGATATGTTCATGTTCTAGGTTGTCCATAAATATGTTGGCTATAGTACCTGATAAGGGGGAGCCCTTTGCTAGGTTTTCTTTTTGTCTGTATATTTTTTCATTGAACTTAAATTGATTGTTGTTCAGAATGAATGTTAAAATGTTTATGAACTCTGAAGTCGCAACCTGTGATAGGTCACTATTGTTCTTTAGATTGCTTTCTATGATTTTGATAGTGGCTGCTATTGGTATGCTTGTGTACATGTCCTTTATGTCTATAGTATTCAAGGAGTGGGTTTCCGCGATGTTTAGTTTACTGGTTATCTCACAGAAATGTATGGAATTTTTGAATGAAACATTAGCTCTAAGTTTATAATGGGAGTTGAGGAATTTATGGGCGAACTGGGCTAGTTTATATCTCGGGCTGTTTCTATACAGTAATTCACTATTGGTCTAATGGGTGTATTTTCTTTATGTATTTTAGGCAACGATCTTAGAGTTGGGAGTCCTGGGTTCATGTTAACTAATTTGCTCTTTTGTTTTTCATCTAAAATGAAAACTGTGTTTTTTAGGAGATTTTTGAGTTTTCTTTGTAAGGTTAGGGTTGGATTTTTATGGCTTAATTTAAAATTGTAGTTTGTGAGGAAATCTGCTGTTTTGTTTATGTAGTCATTTTTGTTGATGATGACTGTGGTATTGCCTTTATCAGCCTTTGTTATGATCAATTCGTTCTGTTCTATTTTTGCTTTCAAATCCTTGAAATCTTGTTGGTGATGAGTTTTAACTCTGTGTTTGTTTTTCTGTTTGACTATAATGTTCTTGATTTTCTTGTTTATTTCATGTCGGGCACCATTTTGTTGGTCAAGGGGCACAAATTCGAATATGCTATGCAACGATTACGTGATGCAATTTAATAAACCTATTTTAGTGTTTGAAAAGTGGGGTGCGAAGGTTATGCAAGGAAATATGGTTCTTTATAGAACTGATCCTCATCAACTCAATTCCTGATGTAACCAAATGCTGCAGGCTACTCAGTGTGATAGAAAAGTGGGAACGGCTGATTTTCTTTTCCATTCCCATTGACCACATTTGGTAGCAGATAACTATTAAAACCATTTATAGAAGGCTGATAAATCTACTCATAAACAATGAGTATGCCTGGTGGTTCTAAAACTTCTTCCTGATTTTGAGCAGATTTACATAATTTTATTGCTGAAATAATATGATGATTTGGAAACCTTTGTTCTAGGACTTTTTGTTTTTGCTAATGAAAACAAATTTTTAACTGTAGCTTGAATCTTACCTCGTTTGTTTATTGACCAGCTTTTTTATGGTCAGTAAACTGAACAATTTTGTAACATGTTTAATTTTGTGTCTGCTGTTGACTTGCAGCAAGAACGAGCTGAACTTGAACAGTACCGGATGAAAGTCGCCATGGGCAACTATGAAGATTCAGCATCAGATATCCGTCCAAAAAAAAGGATACGGCCCAACAGCTATTTCAGTGATGAAGAAGAAGTTAGTGACTAAACTGAAGGGTAATAGGATATTCAGGAAGAGAAACTTATGTGCAGGGAACAAATTTATGCCAAACATTTAGGACCATTCATATATTTACTTTATTCTCATTTGCTATACAATTTGTGCATCCCTAATAAATTGATCGAAGTATCTTAACTCAAAATTTTTGCAAATAAGTGAATGTGACAGATCTTGGATTCATGGTTCTATAGAGGAACAGTTTGCATAAGAACAAGAAAAGCTGTAGATCTAGAAGGGAATGTGAGCATTATCAATCATTTGATATGCAGTTTATCTGGCAATTATTTTAAAATGAAATAGCACAAGAGTTTTGTAAATAGTAACATAAAGGGCAAGATGACATCACTGTTGTGGAGGCAAGACAATATTAAACCTAAATGGAATGGTGTGACTTTATATGAACATTTATATGAGAGACACACACACACAGACAATGGAAGTATTATATGGAATGGCTATGCCATTGGAAACACATATAGACAATGAAAGTGATGTTTTGAATGAAGTTCACAAACATTAACAAAAAATGTTGTAAATCGAAGAGACATTCAAAAACTAAATTATATCAACCCGTATCAACAAAAATAACTTTCAGGTACACTACTCATGCCATCTCCATCCTATCGTGAGGATGCAGTCGACTTATCAGATGCTCTGCACTTGCACTGTGTATCACCATTCTAACTACAACAGAAGAAAAACATGGGGAGGTGTAGGTAGTATGTATGTCTGTTGAGAGTTTCATGTGGACAGTCTATCATGGCTCAAAACTACAACACTGCAAGCAATTATCGAGTTTCGAAGGCACAGCTGACAACGAATTGCTTCCATACTTTCGTCCCAACTGGCTAATTTCATCTCACTTCCCTGTTTCCACCATGCGGGTTGATTTGCTGGTCTTACCAACACGCTTGAAGCTACGTTAAAGGAGATCTTCCCAAAGAAGTAATTGAACCATCAGTACTGCATCCCTTGTCCAATACAGGTTCTGCAATTTTAAGGATTAATGTTTATCTGAAAAAAAAAAAAAAAAAAATTAAATGTATGTAAGCAGCATGAAATTGTATGAATACTACATGGCAATATTGCATCATAATTCAAAACCAGTGTAACAGGTTCTTTTCTATGTGCTGAGACTCGAAGAGGTTGGATTACTATTAATTATTACTAGAGGTAAAAGGTAGGTTTGGATGATGTCCAGAATGAATGCAGATAAGTTGTTTCTCCATCAAAGCATTGTAATGAGCAGTTCAACCTCATTGCTCAACCAATGGCCGATTCTCATATTAGCTTTGTAATCTTGACATCATTCAAGTGAAGTGAATTTCAATCTACACCTGATACTAGCACCAAAATAGATTCTAGAAGGCTTTGAAGCCATTTTTCAGTGTTGCCTTATTAACAACTGACTGATAACTTTCAGTCAGTCAACACAAATTTGTGCATTTTTGCAGGTTGAGTCTCATATTTCCCACATAAATTTGTGTCGACCGAATTAAATTATCTTTCAATTATCCTTCTCCCATATCTATAACATCCTTGCTTTAGTTACTCTTTGTTGTTTTCATCAGAGTTTTATCCCTTCGTCCTGAATGCGCCCGTGTATTTCCCGGCTAACTCCTACCATCTTCCTGATGGGAATGTAGTATCTAACTAAAAAAACAACATGGTAATATGTCAGGCAAGACAAGATTAGAAGGCCTAATTCTGTAGCAAAGAGGATATAATAAATGTGTATTCCCTGGAGTCACATTCTAGTGTTAAGTTTGTAAGCATGGCTGTACTTTCAGATGCCGATGTTAAAACTGGGTCGGGTTAAAGCTATTTCAGAGATTCTGGAAGCTCATATGGTAGTTATTTTACTTAAGTTTGAATGATCATTTATGTTACAGTGAGGTGGAAGCTGTAAATCACCACTCGACAAATGCTGGTAGAATATAAGAACCAGCAAATGTTGATTCGTTACTGGCTTTTACTCTACTAGGCAATTATGTCGGCGACAATGCATCCGTTCACAATCTACCTCCTGGTTCTACAGAACTAACATATTTTGAAAGTATGGTAAATGGCAATGAACCACATACATAAGCATTGCGAATTACACTAAACTCTATGCCAAGTACAAGCAGCCTCAAATAGGGAAGGCTATCATTGAGTGGGTTGACAACACCTGATGAAGTCATTGTTATTTAGGGATACTTGTATATATAGGGGTCTATCCACTTTTAGAAAATTGATATTGCAACTTTTCAGTCGGTTAACACTATAATACCAATTACTGGGAAATGTGAAATCAATCTGAAAAAAATTACATGTGATTAAAAAAATATTTGCTACAGATTACCAGAAGAGGGAGAAAATGATGACATGTTTACCTACAAGCACAATGGGATTGTGCCATAATTTGACAGCCTTGTATAATATGTACCTTTCACCAGTGAGAATTAAGATGCCTTCCCCATTAATTTAGTAGTTAGATCAAGGTCGTGCGTGACAAGGCGCCACACATTTAATTTAATTTTCTTTATTTGTCAGGTTAGGATTCAGTGATTTGTATGTGAGAGGGGGAAATGATATAAAATGAGTAAAACTGAAGAGGAATTTCACTGCATTAATGTTTCATTTTGTTTTGAAAGAAATTGCAGCTAGTAGTGAACCATACTTCCAATTTACAGAACCAAAGCTGCCTAAATATCAAGTCCTACCATAAGAAAACGGAAGTATCCAAAATGAAGAGCATTTGGACATACTCTGGCTAATGGCAATCATTGCAAAGAAAGGCATGCTTTGGTGCTGCCCTCTGGTCAAAACATGGCTACAAGCTGCCATTATTCCTACCAGAAAGTTTTGATACCCAAACGTGAGCATTTCAAACTAAACTGCCATACACAAATCTCCAAATATTTTGGAAGGCAGCTTTGATTCTGCAAGATACATTAAAATAAAGTTTTGTATCACCTCTGCTAACTGTCTCTGCCGAACCCATGCTAACTGAAAAGCTGTCCTTTAAGTTGTTTGTAAACATACTGCCAGCTGTCTATAGACCAGTGGTTCTTAACCGGTACTGCGAGTGCCTCGGGAGTGGTCCGCGGGAGAAAAGGGTCCACCAGCACGTATGAAAAAGTGGCCAATAAATGGGGATTCAAAAACGATGTGCGTTGAACGAGAATCGTCCGATTGAATTGGCGGCGATGGCGATCAGGGTTTGAATTGAAATATCTTTAAAATAAGTGTTATTGAGGAAGGGTTACAACTGATAAGGTGTATTGGGTGGAGGTGGTCCGTACATGATTCAATTTCACGCTGAGTGGTCCGCAGACTTCTACGGGTTCAGAACCACTGCTATAGACCAACCAATAGATAGAATGTCACACTAAATTAAAGGCAGCATTTTGGTGGAAGTTGTAGCACCAGTAATTATTTATTGATTTATTGTCTTTTGTGTGGCGAAGTTAGGGCTCTCAGCCCTCTCTTAACTTATACTTATGTTGTGAACAATGTAATTATCATGGAGGATTATGGCACTGTCCAACAGTACCAGACGTTTTCTCCAAATTTTACGATACAGAGGTACATCAAGAATGATCTGGAGTATGACAGCTGTGCAGTTTACTTATATCCATCTTGGAGCATGGCTTCTAACATATAAACTTTTGTGAGTGCTGTCAACTAGCCACCAATGCACACAGATGCAATCTGGCAGTGGCATTCTGCACCGTGTAGAACAGGTTTTCAATCGTGTTTACTGAACTAACCAGATATTGGGCATTTTGGAAGATACAACATACAGTATTTGTGACATTAAATGACACAAAAGAACCAACACATTAATATTATAGTCATCTACTTGCTTTGAGAAAACCTTCTCCAATGACTAACTTTATGAAAGTTATGTTTCAAGTTGTAAGTCGCGATAAGACCAACGAGTTAAAGGGAATAAGATTTTATTTTTAGAGTTGACTAGTATATGTTCTGGTCCAGTCTGTTTGCCACTGTTCATATAGCTTGTATTTGGAGTAAGATAATGTCTGTACTGTATATGGAATAGAAGTTAATGGGGAAAACCAGGAAAGACGTATAAGGATATGGAAACTGAAAGAAGGAGATAGAAGGGTCCAGTACCCAAAATGGTAAAGGAAGGAATTCCAACAGTGTATGCAGAAACAAAGTATGGCAGTCTCTGGAGGACAGAGGAGTAGAAAAATGGACTATACAGAGGATAAAGGAGATGTACAAGGGAAGCGTGAGCTGTATGAAAGTGGGAGGAGAGAGATCAGACTGGTTGGAACAGAGAAACAGCCTGAAACAAGGAAGTGCACTGCACCGTTACTTTTCATTGTGGTGATGGATGACTTAATGACCCGAGTGGTGCAAGTAATTGGGGAAGGAAAGATGAAAGCAATGGTGTTTGCAGATGATTTCATGATTTGGTGAAACTAGGAGGAGGAAGTACAGGAGCAGTTGGACGTGTGGGAAGGAATAATACAAGGATATGGGATGAAATTTAGCATAAATAAGAGTGAGATGGTGATCACAACAAGGAAGAAGGAAAGAATCACAACGGGAATAACAATTGGCGGGGAACAACTGAAGAAAGTGGAGAGTTTCAAGTATCTGGGAGCCTGATACAAGATAATGGAAGAAATAAAGGAGCGGGGGAGACAAGCAGAAGCATTCCGGAGGAGTGTTGATGATGATGATTGTTGTTTTAAGGGGCCTAACATCTAGGTTATCGACCCCTAATGATCTGGGTGATAGCGAAAATGACAATGAAATGGAAACCAGAACAAAAATTAAGTGAGACGGAAAATACTTACAAAAAGGGAACTCAGGTTCAATCAACTCACAAAATGTTCTTACAAAAGTGAATTTAGAACGAAAAGATTCACAAAAGGAATAGATTGAAAAATACGCACAAAATGAAGGCTAGGTTCAAAATACGTACAAAATGCAAATGAGATTGAAAAGACGTACAAAATGTAATTGAAATTGAAAATACACAATGCAATTCAGATTGTGAATATTTTGGATTGGAAATGGGATCTTTCAAAGTCCAATTGAAATTCAAAATACTTAAAATATGCATACAAAATGTATGGTAGATTCAAACTACTCTTTTGGATTGACTATACTTACAAAATGCAATTTATATTGAAAATACTTGACAAAATGTAATTTAGATTCAAAATACCCACAAAATGCAATTTAGAATCAAAATACTTCCAAAATGCTCACCACACAAAATGCAATTTTGATTTTAAAATTCTTGCAAAATGCAGTTTTTGTTGAAAATACTTACAAAATGCAATTGAAATTCAAAATACTCACTAAAATGCCTTGCTCCTACATTGAAAGACTTACTAAAAAGCAATTTAGATTGTCAATCTTTACAAAATGCAATTGAGGTTGAAAACAATAGCGAAATACAATTTAGATAGAAAAAAAAAAACTCACAAAATGCAACGTAGATTAAAAATACCTACAAAATGTAGTGTAGATGCAGAATATATATATATTAAAAAAAACACTAAAGGGAATTGGTCAGCTGCTTCATTACCTTGAATGACTTTGTGAGAAGGTATCCATACAAGAATAACATGTTTTCCTGAAATTTGAGCCTTGTGTTATAACAATTGGATATCTTTAACAAAGTGGTGGTTAGGTGATGGATTTTGGATTGCTTCCAAAGAACTTTTGGAGTCGGAGAAGATGATAAAAGAGTCACAGGTTCTAATGTTTAAAATATGGATCAATGCCTGTTTGAGAGCAAAGAGTTCGCTTGAGAACACTGTGAAAAGATCTGGTAGTCTAAGCCGGATAACGTTGTCTGCACATTTTATAGCACAACCATATTTTGATTTAATCTTGATCCATCGATGAAAATTGGAATGTATGTGGAATATCTGTTACATATGTCATGTTTAGTTGATGGTAGTGTCTTGAATCTGTTTGGACTTTAGCGTTGTTTTTTTAGTTCCCAGATGACTGCAGGTAGAGATATTTTCCAGGGAGGAACATTCTCCGAGTTTTCTGGGAGTAAGATAGTAGGAATATTGAGATGTAGTTCTTTTAGGAGATTGTTAACTCTATTGTTGATTGGTTTCAGTTGGAACGGAGAACCAGTGAAGTTTGTGTTGTTATTCTTTGTAAATATATATGATTTTATGTGGGATTTATTTGAAGCAACTACCTTGACAGCATAGGATAAGCTCAGTTGGCTACGTCTAATATAATATTCCTAGAATATGGATGGTTGGTATTATCTCAATTTGATGGCTTTCCATATGTAGTTCTGGGTTTAGGGGTTGAATTTTATTTTTGGAGAATACCATACATTTGGTTTTGGTTTTAGAGAACTTGAATCCCGTAATTTTTGCCCAGTTTAGGAGATTATCAATAGATTCTTGCAGAAGAGTTGGGTCGTTATTATGTGTCTTTCTGCGCAAAAAAATGACTAAATCATCAGCAAAATGGCAGCATTTAACTGGAAGACTAATGGTGGAGACGATTTCATTAATTGCTACTAGGAATAAAGTAACATTGATGACAGATCCTTGTGGAACTCCGTTATCAACGGATACTTTCTTTGATAATGTTCCATTTGCTCGTACCTGAATTGTTCTGTTTTGGAGGAAATAGTAAATGATGATGATGTTGATAATTGTTGTTTTAAGGGGCCTAACATCTAGGTTATCGGCCCCTAATTGTAAATGAAGTGTAGCATGTTTTTCGAGATATTATGTCGGATTAATACATTAATTACATAATCTTTCCATACCATATCATATGCTTTATATGAATATCTACACTGACTGCTATTAGGTGTTGCTTGTTGAGAAAAGCTGTCCATTATTTCAGATTCTAAGTTGAGCAAGGTGTCTGTGGTAGAATGTGATTTTCTGAATCCACTTTGTTAGTTGCTGAAAAAAATCTTCTATTAACGAGTTTGTCCATTACTTTGCACATAGCATTTGTGAGAGCGACCGGATGGTAATTCTCTGCAAGTGTGTTGTCTTTTCCCGATTTAGGTATTGGTATTATAATAGCATGATGCCATTGAGATGGAAATACTAGAGTATTCCATATGTGGTTGATTATATCCAATAGATATATTGGTGGAAGCTGTTTTAGGAACTCGTACAGAATTGAATCACGGCCAGGACTGGAGTGGCCGCAATTATTACGTTCAGTGACTATGACTTGCAGGTGGAAGGGATCGTTAAGGTTGTAATTGGTGTCATTTACTTCTTTATTTAATTCTATAGGTTTACTATGAATCTTCTTTTGGAGAAATTCTGGATCATAATTGTGATCACTGGAAATGTCAGAAAATGTGTCAGCGAGCTTATTAGCTAAATTTTGGGGTTCACTTATAAAGGATCCGTCAGCTGGTTCTTTCAGAGATGTAATATGGAAATGTCAATATTTACCATTTATTCCACATCAATTTTTGTGGGGTCTGAGAACTTAGAGAAGATACAAATAATAACCATGATTTTTTCTTGCCGATTTTTTCTTTACGAGCTGTTGCACGACATTTCTGAAAATTAATTTTATTTTCAGTAGTAGGATTCCTTTTCAATAAATAGAATGCATGATTCTTGTTTTTAATAGCCTGTTAACATTTATCATTCCACCAAGGGACTGTTTTCATAGAAGAGTTAATAATAGTTTTAGGAATGCTTAATTCTGTAGATTTGATGATGAGATCTGTGAAATCTTGAATAGTGACATCAATGTTATTATGAGAGAATTCATTGGAAGGAGTTAAGTCAGTTAGAAGAGAATTAACTGTAAGTCGGAAATTCACCCAATCAGCTTTATTCAGGTTCCATTTGAAGGTTTGGGACAACCATACTGAGAAGTATAGGGAAGTGATCACTTCCATATAGAGTAGAATAGGCAGACCAATTGAAATTTGTTGCTATTTCTGGTGAATAGATGCTAAAGTCTATGGAGCTAAAAGTTCCATGGGTTGGATCGTAGCGAGTAGGGGCTGTCGAGTTCATAAGAATTAGATTAAATTCATCCAGGATCTTGACTATCATTTTCCCCCTAGAATCAGTTATGTGACTGCCCCACAATGAATTATGGCTATTGAAGTCGCCCATCAGTATGAATGGTTTAGGAAGTTGGGATGTAGACATTGCAAATACACAGGGATTGTGGCAGCTTAACTGTCACAGCAACAGCTTCTAGGTTGGAATGTATAGTGATTTCCCTGTGATAAATCATTTTTAATATACGTGGCTAATCCTCCACTTGCATGACTAACATTAGCTGTTTTTATGGCACACATTGTAATTTCGAAGTTTGGCTGCAAAGTCATTGCGATGTTTATTTAGTAGTAGTTGTAGATATTCTAACTGAGATCGATAACTGTTGAGGTTCCATTAAAGTAAAGTTGTTGTCATAATGCTGGCGAAGAGAAGTAGAAAACTGAATTCCATTATTGTGTTAGAGAAGAAGCGTCAGCACTGGAATATTCAGGAAGAGTTTTGTCGTTTATCAAGTCCCGTTTCTGGTTGACAGATTTCAAAAGTTTTTTGACTATGCGAGTGCTTCTGTTCTTAATACTCTTGTCAGTGAAATAGGGGTATAGAGATTGTAGACGGGTAGCTAAGTTCTCAATATCGTGAGTGTAATTTATACCAATAGCTGTTACATCGTTAACACCAATCGTATTTTCAAAAAACGATTGGAGTTGCAGATAGCTCAGCGGAAACAATGATGGATCATCTTTTAGGAGTTGTTTTATGGGAAGGAGCATGTCACTTATGGTTGGATTTTTAGATTCTGTCTTTGGTTTCTTTGAAGTGTGATTAATCTTATGGTTTTCAATTCGATCTTAAGTTTCTAGAATAGGCGAGTTGTTATCAGGAGAAATTGCATCAGTTGCATCACTACTGGCAAGTGATATTGGCCTCTTCGAGCCAGAAAGAGGTATAATTGTAGAATTTGGACAAGATTTATTATGTGCATAGGAATCTGTCTCTGGTGGGATAACAGCATAAAGTGAATCATCAGAATATTGACTTGGAGGAGGATGATCATTTGTTAGAGGATTTACTTGTTGTACAGTTGGGGGATTTGGATGATGAGTAGCATTTTTTGCTATGCTAGACGTTGGGTTTTGTGGTTCAAGTGTAAGTTCAGGAAATGCAGAAGTATTATCACATACATTAATATCATTATGGGAACTGGTAGAGGGCTCATCATTTTGTTCTGAAAGGTTATCAGGACAATGCTTTGCCAAATGTTCTTCAGTTTTGCACAGAAAGCAAGTTGGGGAATAAGTTGAGAAATTTGGATGGTCTCAGGTAGTTTCACAAAGTCTTAGTTTTGTATATACATTTGTCTACGAAAACTTAAGATGTGAGAAAAGCCCGGAATAGACAGACCTGCTCTTAATGGGGTTATTTTTGACGTGGGTTTGATACCGAATTTTAACAATTTTTCTTCAATTTCGTGATAGGGATGACAGGATATACATTAGATAAGATGATACGTTTGGTAAGAAGAGGACGTACTTCTAGAGATATATTGTTGATTAAAATCTTAGGGTTAGTCAAGATGAGATCTACATTTCTTACTTGAGAGGAATATACAAATTAGTCCATTTGAAATGCGTGAAATATATTGGATGTTACTGGGGTTGGTGAGTTTTCCAATGGCTATAACATACGGTATTCTTTGATAGTAATGCCGTTGTGTGATTCAATGATAATGGCTTGTTCTTTGGTAGGGAATGATGGCATTGAAGCTGCATAGCTTAACTTCGCAGTAGATTGTTTACTAGAAGGAGAGGATTCCATTGGGATTACTGATAAACTGTCTGAAGTAGATAGATTAATCAAAGTAGTTTCATTCATTAAGTTGTTTACGACTTGAGGGATTAAGGTACCAGTTATTTCATTATTCTCTGGAATTTCTAAATGAAGCCGACCTCTATGTTCAGAGGTGGCCATTTTGATCACTGGAACAATGCGTTATAGGTTAGCTAGGTTACATCTCACTTCACACAAGCTTCTTAGGAATATATAGGATAGTAGACTTACAATAATGTAGAAGGAGCTTTATATAATTTGTTTCAGATGTTCAGATACCAAATCTATAGCACAACTCATCACTCGGCATAATCTTGAGCAGATAGAAACAACACGCATTCATTACTAATCACTGCCTTCTCGATCACCATTATATTTTTGGCTGAACAGTATTATTGTAAATTCACCAGCAAAAATAGCTATTAACTTAGTGCCATTAACCCTTTGACCGCCAACGTCCGATTGATCGGACGTTCGGAGTTCAGCTGAAAAATGCCAACGTCCGATTGATCGGACGTTCTGAAAAAATGTATTTTCCAAGTTACTTATTCGTTTTAATAATTCACAATATATGTTTTGGTCTAGTAGTGGATTAAATAAGACTATATACAACAAGTTTTAAGTGTCACACTGAGGAACTTGCTGCTTACTAACCAAGCGCAAATTCAGCTATCGCGGGCGGGCAACCTTTTACCGGAAAAAAAAAAATGAACGCAGTTGTTCCTTAAACAGCAAGATTAGTACAATTCGAGGTGGTAGAAGGAAAAAGACCAGATTCATTTGAAAAGAATGTAATAAGAGTGTACATCCTTTGTGCCTCTCTAATCACAATTGCTAGGGTGCGTAATAAACATGTGTAAATATTAGGTAATTAGTTTCTTTTCATCCAAAAAGTGAATTCTGGAGTGTTCAGTTTGTGTGAAGTAGTGAAATAGACATTAGTAAACATTTTAACTTAAAACTAGCCTGGAACTGCAGCCATTTGCATATAATGTAAGAATTAGAAAATTTCATGTTACAGTAATAAAAATAATAATAAATTATTGTAGCTGTAATATTTTATAGAAAGCTCAAATTTTTATAGACTTTGTGATATTGGAAACATCACCTCTCTAAATTAAGCAGTTTTCGATTTTATTCTTAACGATTTTTGATCATGAATTTTCTTCTAAAAATTTTAAAGTAAATATTTATTTCAATTATCACTCCATTTAATATAACTTAAAGAATAAGAATACATTAAGTTACATTAATAAAACGCCCAGAGCATTACCTTCAAAACAAAAAAAAGATCATCCAATATAGGCTACATAAATAGTTCAGAAGTTATTACGTATAATTTACCGCAGGGTGAAAAGTGCAGATTAGGCCTTAGCAGTATAGGGTACGGACACCGCGTATTGTACCCAATCAGAGATAGGTACAAGTCAAACACATGACTATTTGGTAAAAAGGAAGGAAGTCATAGCGAGCCAAGAAAGAATTTTTACAGAGAGTGAACACTGGAGCCAGGCTAAGAAAGAGCAGATGGTATGTTAAAAGCCAACAGGAACTATAAATTCCCATTAACTTTGACAGTTTCTAATATAACGTAAATACGGGGAGCTATTAACGAGGGCTGCAGATGAAGAAATTGAGGAGGTGAAGGACTCTTAACATTCCTCAGACACAGACAGCATCTTTGGAAGGATTGATGGCCAGTGAAGTGTCTCATCCTGAGGGGACTATTTCTTAAAATTAATGATAATTACACCCCAGATAGTGCAATCTTGCATTTAATCGAGTACAGAGAAAGGGGAATCCTCTGTCTTAGAGTCAGGAATTGATTGAGAACAATTTTGCTAGCCAAAAACACAAGATTATGAAGCCAGACCCATAGGTTTCCAGGGAAACGGGATTTTGCTGTGTGTTTAAAGTCTATAATATATGCAGGAATAAAAACTGCTGATGTAGATAACATCATTGTGAAGCCCGCAGACCGATCCGTGGAGGAATGAAGCAAACTAACCAGTCCCTGAATGAGAATAAAAACGTTTTTTTAATTAATTAAAAATCAATGGACGAACGAATTTTAATCCACCAAGGAGGGATCAAACATTTAGGATATTTCTCACCTATAAATAAATTTGGATTAACATTTAGGATATTTCTCACCTATAAATAAATTTGGAAGGTAGTTGGAGCATGGAATCAAAAATCGAGCTCAAGAAGTCATTGAGGGACTACGTTTTGTCCCAAACTAAATATAAGGGCTCCAAGCAAAGTCAATTCATCTCGAACCTCGAAGGGGAGGTCACGCTACACAACAGAGTTCATCTTGAAGCGCCTCGGTGCAGGCAATTCAGGTCACGCTACGCTACGACACGCCACGCTAAAAGTCATCAGTTCGATCTTGAGACTCAGAGGAGTCATGTTAAGTTATAATACCAGTTCATCTACAGACTTGAGAAGTAACCACACTACGATAAGTTCAGTTACAACAGGCATCAGTGAACTCTAAGTTCAGAGAAACACTAGTTCGAGACAAGTTATAGAAGTCATAGGGACTCGAATAAGAAGCTACGCCACGTCTAGTAAAGACGATTCATAGATAATAGACCCAAGAGGGATCACACGAACAGTTATTTCGTTAGCTAAGTAAGAGAATTCTACCAAGATAGAACGTAGGAAGGAGAGTGTTGGTTCGAAACCAAAGTAAATGTACTCAAGGAAGTATTCATCGAGGAAATAAAACGATAGACAGTCTAAGGACCTCGAATGGAGGCCAAGCTTATAGAGAATACAAGGTGCGATAGACAGCGATAGAAGGATAGAGTGACGGCGAAGTAAACAGACAATTTATCACCTAGGTAAGCAGAAGAGTTGGTCATAGCTACGTGTAAATAAACATTACAACAGAGACTAAAAACCGAGAGTTTTTGAGAAGTAGGAGAGACTTTGAAGGAGTAGGACACATGTTCGATGCAGGGAGACGGGAGTAGCATCAGGGAATCGTCAGCGGTCGAGAAAACTGTCGCCAGAAGCTGAGATATGATACGTTTGAGAAAAAGTGAATGTGTAAATAGATATATCAGTGTATATCCAAGTGAAATAAGGGATCATTTTGTATGTGTCTTTAGATAAAGTGAAAAATGTTATTAGAAATGTGTCAGGGTAAGTAAGTTAAGTGTTAAGAACATGAATATTATAGGAAATAGTGTCAATATGTGTTGTTAGAACAAAAATCAAGATGGGCAAACCCATTCATAAATACGGTCATCGGCCAAGCCAGCACATGGGGTAAGTGATGAAAATTCATTACATTTATGTTGTATCAGGCACTAATTAATGAATTGAGTAATATAATAATAATAATAATAATAATATCGTATGGCCTCGGGTGCCGGGTGCAAGCTTTGTTATTTGACACCGAGAGGGTAGGTTGCATGTCGAATTTTGTTGTTCCTTGACTATGAAAGTCAAGGATGTTAGATATCTAAGCTCCTTCAACACTATAGCACTTTCTAGTAGAGAAATGAGGAACTTTGTGTTGGCGGAAACTCCCGAGATTAATTTTGCCATTATGAACTCAGCCTACTGAATTCAAATGGGTTCTTTAACATGCCACCATCGTATGACATGCGTATCATATTTTTGCCGCCTTTCAAAAATCACTTACCACGGCCAGGAGCGAACCTGCAATCTTGGGGTGACAAGCAATTGAGTAATGATTCAAATGTATGGTAATGTTAACCAGGAATATAGTTTTGTTAATTGTGAAAGATATAATGCATTGTGCAAAAGTCAAGTAATTGGAATCCTTAATGATAAATGATGGATAATTAATGAAATCTGAGAGGAGAAATCGAATATAACTGCACCAATGGCAGGTGTGTTTGCCAAGTAAATGATTTAAAGCAGCGGTGAAATTAGCACCAGAATTAATGTAATAATAATAATAATTGCTGAGTTTTATACTCCAGAAATGATTAAATAATGAGTTGTTGCACTCCATAATGATGAATAATATTTGAAATAATAATAATTATGAGCAATAATTGAATGGTTTTTGGATACCTTAAATAGTTGATGAAATTGATAATGGTTTTTGTAGACCCTAAATGTTGAATTGACTAAAGTAAATGGTGATTTTGAACACCTTGGTAATGTAATTGTGAGATTAATAAGCTGTTATGCCATGATGAAGGGAAAATGACGATAGGAGGACCAGTAAACAAACCGCGATGTAAAGTTGATTGTTTGAGGATAATTAAATGTGTGATGGGAATCCCAGCGAATATAGTATTGCCATAAATGGGCCTAATGAGCAATGAGTATAATGAAGTTAGCATCAAGCTAGGAATGTATACGTGTTCTATAACCTGCATTATTCGGGAGATTTGAAGTAATAAGTCGGATCATCGTGTTGTATTAGGGTAGCACCCATTGGGAGGCAAAGGTCTCGCCAAAATAGCTTATGGCATATGTGTGTGTATTGTTGTAATTGCATTGTAAGACCGACTGGGAAGGAATAGAATCTCCAGGGCGGCGTTGCCAAGTTTGACATGTAAGTCTGGGGGAGTACAGTGGTTTCTACGATATATGGGCAACAGGGGAGATGGAATGTGCTGTGTCCGAGCCAAGCCGCGTATGACCAATCCCAAGTGCCAGGCATTGCTTATCTCCGACAAATAATTTAGTTGTAATCGCAGTGTAAGACGGGATGGGTACGATCGTGGATCTCCATACCCGCATTGCCAGTATTGTATGTGCGTCGTTGTCATCTCTGAATCAAATGCACAGTTATATGGAAACACATAATAATGTTATGATAAAATGAGGATGAGTATAATTTGCAGTGATAAAAACTTGGATGTTCATAGAGAAAGGGGAGAGATGTAAACAGTAGAAGTCGTGAGGGAGCGAGTGAATGAATGGTCTAGACAGAGGTTTGTTGGGTCGTAAGTTTTAAACTAACAGGTTGAAGAGTAGGGGGAGGCAAATGACCGACCTTGTACCGCATGTAGGAAGGAGCTCGAGGGAAGCCGCACAATGGGTGCTCTGTAAATAGACTTTTAAAGAATCACGTGCGTATTAGTAATTATGAGCTGCAAATATATATTTTTGATTGAAAATGAAGTAATATAAACTAGATATTTGTATTGCTGGGATTCAGACTAGTGTCCCCAGCTAAAATTTGAGTAAATTCTATAGTATTTGACAGAATGGTCAAAGTAATATTGTTGATAAAATAATCGATTTCTACCTCACAAGATAAAGAGAACAAAATGGGTAACTGAATATATTGCATTTGGACTTACATAGATGGAAATAAAACCGGTTATCAGACAGATTCTACACACACCCAAAGTACACGGGGCTACATGACCGCGTTGTCGCAGCCCCTAAACTAAGGAACCAACCAACCAACCAGATGGAAATAAATCCACTAAGAAGTAATAAACAATAGTGCATGATACAACATAATGAACAACCTTGTGGCATGAGAAAGAGAAGTGATGGGAGCTGGGTTTGATCCATGACATGTGAAATTTTATGTATTGTAGTATAAGGAAGGAATACCTAAGGCTTGAATGGAAGGAAGTTGTTCAGTTTAAAAAGAAAGTAAATGAAGTAAAATAAATGGATATAATGGATATAAAAACCCTGAAGGGAATAAAAGTGTAATAAATGTCCTACAAGCCTTAGATGAAATTTGAAAGTGTGATAGGCACGCTCGATGTCTAAATGAGTAGTAGTTTCCAGTTAAAGGAATATTAATGACTGTAAGAGAATTTAAGCAAGATAATTTTTGAAATGATTTTAGGTTTTGTTGAAGGAAGTGATTTTATTTGATTGATTGATTGGAGTGATTCCATATCGGAATGTACGGTCATATGGTGGGATGAACGTAACACCCCCGAATGCCGTGAGTTTAGTCTGGGTTATGACCAAACATTCTCCGTCTATAGACGGGTACAGTATATGGCTGGCGGTCAAAGGGTTAAGAAAATAAAACAAAAATAAAGAAATGAATACAGTAGTAGTATTTTATTTCGGTGCTTGAGATGACTTCAGAGATATCAGTTCTGAGTACTTACTGAATACATGAAATTATCTGATAACCTGTGTTATTGTGGTGTCATTACTGTAACTAATTTTTTCAGTGCAAAAGATCTCTGGATATCACTACCTATGTAGAAGTGCCTCATTCACACTTTTAATATGTCATTTTAACTGACACACACATTCACAACCAATCAGAAACTTGGGCACAATCATGACATGCAGGATAAAGCTCAACTTATTAGTTTTTAAGAGAATGTTGACGAGTTGCATGAGAAATGTTGCAACACATATCCTTCTTTCCAAAATCCAAGGAAATATCTCACTAAGATGTAAAGTGTTCTTTAATTATTTAGTATTCCAAACCAAACCCCGTGGCGCTACAGCCCATGAAGAGCCTAGGCCTACCAAGCGACCACTGCCCAGCCATTCGCCCTGCATATTTTTGGGGCAATGCGTGGTCAGCGCATCGGGTCCCCTCTGTCGTTAATCTTGGTCTCCATAACCGGGGCGCTTTCTCACTGTCAGACAGCTACTCAGTTGTCCTCATGAGGCTGAGTGCACCCCGTTCCAGCCCTCACATCAGAATTTCAAAACCCTGACGGAGTCGGGAATCGAACCCGGGGTCTCCGGGTGAGAGGCAGGTGCACTACCTTAACACCACAGGGCTGGCAATTATTTAGTATTGGCTGAGTTTATTTAGAATGTTTTTATACTGTTTTAATATGCCTGTTGCCATTGCTCGATGAATACAGTATTTTTACATTTGTCTGCTGTCAGAGACTAAGGGTTAAGGAGCTGTCTAAATCCACCCCTCTTGTTCATAATGGTGATGGATGAAATTGTAAAGGAAACAAAGGAAGCATATGGACATAAAGAAATGAAGTTACTGTTATTTGCAGATGATGTCTCAGTCTCATTCATTGATTATATGGAAGCTATTAAGGTATAAGTTGTGCTGAGTAATGACACTCAAAACACAGTTAATGCCTATGGATGCTGTGGAAGATGCTACTTGGTGTTGCTGTGTTGTACTGACTTGGTTGGGTAAGCAGTGGCAAACTACCACTGCCTTGGGTTTCTACCACATAACCTGCGGCGGTGATTTCTGAGTATCCAACCAGACTCCGAGTTGATTACCTAACGGACTGTTTCAATAAAGACACCATTCTAAGACAAATCTGACTCATGGACAGAAAGAGGAGATGACTTTTATGGGACACTTGCAATACCCCTGACATTATTGTGTGTGGTAGAAATTACTGTTATGGCATTTTTTTCCCCAGATGAATTTTCTCACTTTTCCCAGTTTACAATGTCAGTGCCATTGCCAGAAAATTCCTTTAAACAGGAACTTGCACTAAACTTTCAGTAAGTCAGTAAGGACTGATACATAATGAAATGACATACTTACTTGGTGATTGTGCTGTGGGACTCAGCAGGGTCTTCAGGAGGATCCTCGTTCACTACCCTACCTGCTGTCCTACCAACAAGGATGTGAATTAATGTCTCTTCATTCTTCTAAATGGCGTATCCCAATCCATGCACTAGCTCTGAAGTATAATTACCTTTCTCAGTAGGCGAGCTCAATGTTGTTACGATGCTAGAAAGCGAGTTGCTGAGGTTCATGTTGCTTGACACACTCAACATTGAAGGGTACTGGGCAAGTTCTAATTCACCTTCTTCTACTGGCAGACATGTCTCTACCATTGCTTCTAAGCAGTTCACAAACAGCTCAGCATTCTCTGCAGTGCAATTGCACTAAAAGAAGGAAGAACCACAAAGCGGTTATCAATATGATACAGGAATATACAATCAGGTAAGAACATATAGTATGCACACTCAAAAGTAAAAGATATTACTGTTTTCAAAGGACTAAGTGAAATGCTGGGGGAGGTACATTAGAAATAGGGACAGTGGAAATAAATTTCAAAACTGAACATCGATTTTAACATTATACATTATGTTCAATAAATACACAGAAACACCCAATTAGTGGTTGCTACGGGATCAGTTAGTTATTGTTGTTTTAAGGGGCGGAACTACGAGGTCATCTGCCCCTCTACGGGATCAGTCGTGAGAAAAGTACCAATATGGGAGGTTATATAACATTGTACTTTGTTCCTGGGACCAAAGGAAACACATCAAATGCAAGAAAACCTTACGTTAATGAACACCGTGTACATTGTCACCTCGTACAGAACTGGAAGGACGGCAAATTGTAAAAATGCAACAATTTCAGGAATGTAATGATAACTGAAAAAGTATTGTAGGAGGTAATTCTTTACTTTTCATATCTGATTGCCAAGAACAATTGCCTTTTGAACATTGCTTAGGGAAGATTTAAGAATGTAAATCAATATCCAGAGCTAAAATTTCCTGTTCTACATACACATTTCGGGTCAGCTGTATCCACTGTTTGAGATTCAAGATTACTAATATGCCTATTATTTACGGATATGTGCACTAGCCTCAAATTCCAGAAACAAACAATCACAGAGGATCAGGAGATTATGACATGTGAATCCGATAAACCAGCATCGAGGCCAAGACACATTTCTCAGGTTATAGTGAGAGGTAAAGGATTCTCGACACTGACTGAATTACACTAGGGTACTATAAATTCACAAATATGATTGAAGCCTATTGTCACCATAGGCAAAATTTGTGATCGGTCAAAGATTCAGTTGGTCTTAATTGCACTGGAATATGTAAGATTCCACGTTCCTGTGGTTACCTATACTGTACAGGGTCATTCGTTTGGGATGTCAGAAAAGTAAAAGTAAAACGCTATACACATTTATTGCTTGTTAATGGTACATACGTGTTAAGGAGGTGCCATTTCCATTTTAGGCTATTATACGATGAGGTCGCCACTCCCAAAGGCATTTTATGAAGCTACTGCCAGCTATTATACAGGCCGCCCCAACATGGGAAACAGACGCCCTTGCAGCCGCCCCTAACCTGGGAAACAGACGCTGCCGATTGATGCTGTACTCATACTATTCCCTGAGTACTGGGTTGTCTCTTCCGCAATCTCCACCGTTCTGAAGTCCATCTTCTCCGCTGCAGATTCCATTGAGGTCTTCGCACATAACCCTGTGCACGGGGCCTATGTTATACCCCATAGGACTGGGTCCTCACCAGAACTTAGCCGGTACTGTAGTTCCATGGTATATTACAGTACCGTTGCCCACCCCCGTGACGTGGACGCGCCTGGCAAGAATTATCCATGTAGCCAATTATAATTGCCTCATGGACCGGGTTAAGGAGCTGTCTAAATCCACCCCTCTTGTTCATAATGGTGATGGATGAAATTGTAAAGGAAACAAAGGAAGCATATGGACATAAAGAAATGAAGTTACTGTTATTTGCAGATGATATTGTGGTCTGGGGAAGGAACACCGAAGAAGTGCAAAAACAACTAGATGCACTGAACGAAAATATTCAGAAGTACGGCCTGAAAATCAGTATAGAGAAAAGCAAGACCATGGTGATGACGAGAGGAAAGACAAGGAAAGGGCACTGTGAAAATTGGAAGTCAGAGTTTGGAAATTGTGGACACGTTCAAATACCTAGGAAGTGAATTGATGCAAACTGGTATTGGACATGGAGATTGGCAGGAGGGTACAGCAGAGCAATGCATTCTATCAAAGTGTAAGAAAACTTGTTTGGGATAAGGAAGTACCAAGGAAAAGCAAGGAGGTAATGTATAAAGTGTACTATGTTCCCATATTAACTTATGCAGCTGAGACTTGGACCCTGACAAGCAGGCAAGAGAGTAGAATCCAAGCCAGTGAAATGAAATTCCTAAGAAATATGATAGGAAAGACAAGGAAAGACAGAGTGAGGAATGAAGATGTTAGGAAGGAAGTTGGGATGGCAAAACTAAATGAGAGAATTGAGAAGAATAAACTAAGATGGTTTGGACATGTAAAGAGGATGGAGGAAAATAGAATACCAAGACAGATGCTGGAGGCAAAGTGCAAGGGTAAGAGAGCAAGAGGAAGACCTAGAACAAGGTGGATTGATTCAGTGAAGAACAGCGTAAGAAAAAGAAATCTGGACTGGGACAAGATCGTGGAAGAAGAATGGTGGAAGGAAAGAGGAAAGTGGAGAAGTGCCATAAATACCCCGACCCGGCAAGAGCTGGATAAGGGGAAATGATGATGATGACGTGTTAAGGAGAGTCTGGAGTTTGTGTCACATCACATTAGCACTCAACATGTCCACCATCGCGCTTGCGCCACGTGGCACGCAGCATTTCTGGAGTGATTTGCTGTAATCTCCCTCCGTAGGTCAGCCAGATTCAGTGGTCTTTGTGCGTACACTGTCGACTTGACGTAGCCCCATACAAAGAAATCTGGAGGAGTTAGGTCAGGACTATTAGGAGGCCATGGGATAGGTCCATCACGGCCGCACCAGCGATCGTTGAATATGAGGTTTAATTGTTCCCTCACCACGATAGCCCAATGTGATGGAGCACCATCCTGTTGATAGATAATCATGTCCAGTATCCCATCTTGCTGTAACTGAGGGACCACATACTGCTCGACCATGTCAAGATAATTGACGGCACGAACAGTCCCCTCCGCAAAAAAGAATTGTCCGTAGACTTTCTCTGAGGTCACTCCGCACCACACATTCACTTTAGGGCTGGCTCATTCGAGTTCGTGTGAGACATGTGGATTTTCTGTTCCCCTAATGATGCAGTTATGCATGTTGACTCGGCCACTCACATGGAATGTGGCTTTGTCCGTGAACATCCATCGTTTTAACCATTGATCGTCACCTTCCTGCCGCTTACACATCGTCGTAACAAAACTGAGTAGAGCTCCGTTTATTCAGCTGTGTCAATGCTTGCAGGTACTGCATACGGTATGGACGCATGTGAAGATAACGCCTAACAATCCTGTGACATATTGTGTATGGTGTATTCTGCTCTGTTGATAAGCGGCTGAGTGACTTTCGTGGACTCTGCGTCATGGCTTGTCGAATATCTTCCTCCTTGTTGCTATCAAGCCGCCTTCCACCTGTGTGAGGCATCTGCAATCCATTTTCCAAAAACATGTTGTACCATTTAACAATGTCCCAATGTGATGGGACATCCCTAACATTGTACTGACGTCTGAAAGCTCGCTGGGTCTTCACTACACTCGAAAATTTGGCATACCATACGACACATGAGCGCGTTGTTGTGGTGTAACGACCGACCATCTTCACTCAACTCTGTAACAACACTGAGCACTGAGCGCATGCTAACGTGTACCGCTCTGTACCTGACATCTGGTGATTGCACTATGAACTACACTGCTGCGTTGTCTTGCGGAAGTCATTGTTGCAAAGAGAATCATTGTTAACTCCCATCATTGTCACGTACATTGCAGAAAATTGCATATGCATTAACATAATAGCTATAACGTTATACTTTTCTGACATACCAAACGGATGACCCTGTATATTGGCCAGACATGTAGGGGAATCAGAATACAATCTCAGTCCATACAATATGCCGACTGTAAAACCAACTCATGACTTTTCTGTGTAACCGTCTGCGAACTTGTGACTGCCACTCCACTAAGACAGCGGAAATGTTATCGAACGGACCGAGAATGGTGCCAATTGTGTAACATTGCAATACATTTCCATACACGACTGCAAGTAAACTCCGTCCAAACAATCTGCGAAGTGCCAGTGTGAAAACCCGTAGTCTGCTCACAGGAGTGACTCGGCTGACTGGCCAATGAGGCACCATGCCACTGAATAATACGCGCAGGAGGAAGGCGCGACATTCGCTTCAACCAACTCTTGCAGTTGCTGGACTGCCAGCTCCACCCATAGCATTCTCTTTCCACTTCCTCTGTGTGACGTCATACGCAAACCTACTTCACAGATTCCGTGGATGAGGTATAGGTGGAAATCTCATCAAATGGTCCAAAAAGTGGCAATGATTGCGTAGACATCACATTTTTTCATGTCCGGCCACGAACTAGAAACTGTGGGAGCTTTGGGAGTTCCATCAACGGGAGGAAAATGGTGCTCATTGCGTAACAAGTCCCTTAATTCTCATTCTTTGAGGGTTGAAGGCATTTCCTTTCTCCCTGTCTGTTGTTTCCCTTACTCTTATTTTTATTTTCCATTTCCTCTTCTAGAATGAAAGTATGTAGTTAGTTTTAGTTGTAAGAATGTAGATATAGTTCATTGTTCCATTAGACTGTGGTGTGTAAGTGTGTCTGGTGGCAGTTGCATTGTTTATTAGATATAGTTCATTGTTTCATTAGACTGTGATGTGTGAGGGTGCATGTGAGTATGCCTGGTGACAGACTGTTATAGTGGTAGTATTTTGATGTTGGTGTAAATTAAGTATTTTTAGTTAGTAAAATTTTGGTATTTAATTGCTAGTAGAAGGTTAGTATTTTTGTTAGTAGAATTGCTCTATACTTATTCTGAAAGGGAGTAGCAGCCTTTTAGAAAATCCTTACTTGTCTTATAGACGTTAAGATATTGATAATATAAGCCAACTAATGGCTACACTGCCTTCTGCTGCATGGTTGAAAGCAACGGGAAACTACAGCCGTAATGCTATTCCCGAGGATATGCACCTCTCTATGCATAATTACATGTGATGATGGCCTCCTCCCTTGTAAAATTCCAATCCGGAGGTAAACTAGTCCCCCGTTCGGATCTCTGGGTGGGGACTATCCGAGAGGGGGTTAACATCACAGAAGTGACAAAGAGGAAATCTGACATTCTATGGATCGGAGCGTGGAATGTTAGAAGTCTGCTAGGAAGTGGAAGGTTAGAAAACTTAGAAAGGGAAATGGAAATGGATAGGTTGAGGTTGGATTTGGTTGGGATTAGTGAAATGTGCTGGCAGGAAGAACAGGACTTTTGGTCAGGAGACTATAGGGTCATTAGCACTAAACCAAACAATGGGCAAGCAGGGGCTGGTCTCATATTGAGTAGCAAACTTGGACAACGGGTGGAATATTATGAGCAATATAGTGAATGGATTATTGTAGCAAAAATCAAAACAAAACCAATGTGCACCACAGTGGAACAAGTCTATATGCCTACCAGTAAATCTGACGATGAAGATGTTGAAAAGGTCTACGAAGAATTAGATAAAATTCTGAGGTATATCAAGGGTGATGAAAATGTTATAATAATGGGAGATTGGAATGCTGTGATAGGAAAAGGAAGAGAAGGGAAGATAGTAGGAGATTTCGGATTAGGTGAAAGGAATGATCAAGGAAGCAGGCTGATGGAATTCTGCACCGAGCATGAGTTGGTCGTAGCTAACACCTTATTCAATAACCACAATAGAAGAATATACACATGGATGACACCAGGAGATACAGGGCGTTACCAAATAGACTTCATTATGGTCAAGCAGAGGTTTCGAAACCAGATTTTAGATTGTAAAACATATCCCGGTGCTGACATAAACTCTGACCACAATCTGGTTGTTATGAAATGCAGATTAAGTTGAAGAAACTGAAGAAAAGTCAAAAGGCAAAATGGTGGGCAATAGCATAGCCACCTACAACCAGGCTGTGGCCAGACCGAATTGCAACACCGTCTCGCTGGCTTCATACGTCCGACAGAGCGCCTAGGCTGTCTCTTAATATTCTAATTTGATATCGGATTATTGAAAAGAAGTTCGTGAATATGTATGGAGAGGGGTAGTTACGTATAGGTGACAAATGGAGATTTTGATGTAAGTTATTTAATAATTAATCAAATACAAGAACATGGCAAGAAACAAAAAAATACATCGTGCAAGTGTTAACAGATTACGTTTCTTAAATTGAAGTATTCAATGGGTCTGTCATCATTTTAGAGTAATTGCTGAGAAGAATGTTTGATCCAATTGTAATTATTGCCACAGATACACGTATCTTCAACGACGTGACGAAATAACTGTGTCAAGAAAACACTTCCTTATGCAATAAATCGCTATCTTGTCTGCATGTCTTATCCACAATTAAATAAATAAACGAACAGATAACTAAAGTGTGAAAAATCTGCTAATTTGCAAACTGAAACCAAAAATCCATTTAAACACCCAAAAATGCAGCCTTGCACTACATTATTTCACCTTACCTTGGTAAAAGGGCCAGCAAACCTCCATAATCCTCCAAAGCCGCAACTCTGAAGATAATGCAGCTGCTGTTGACTAGTGTCTTCACAAGCAATCATGTTTTGTATAATACTTTGAACAGCACCAAGGATCACTGTGTCGTGGCAGACGGAGAGCACGTTGTTGATCTTAGCATCAAGTAAACTGTGACTGTAAGTGGAAGACATAGTGTAAGTATAGTGACTCTATAGACACACACACCAAACTTTTTGCCCACAAGGCCTTTCTTTATTATGAATACTTTGAGACTCTTCCAATAAACTATGTGTACTGGGCATTAGGAAAATACATATCCAAAAAATGAAGGTATGGTTTGTTCTAGTACTTCTGACAGATAAATATAGCTGGTTTATTTACAACATTCACTGTCAACTGCAGTGCTTTGCATTGGCAATCTGATCGATTTCATTTAAGATTGGCAATGTTGGTTGTTGGCCATTCGGTAAATAAAAAACAACAATGCAATTTGGTTGAAAAACATTTACAGTTGCTCAAAGACCGAGTACACCATCGATAACTGCACTGTTTTCTGTCACTTGTTGTTGTTTAATTTTTGAGCCAGGGCCAAATTGCATAACATACAGTAATGTCTCGCTAATTGGGACTGGGGTCTGTTAGGTTTATCAAAATTTTGGATTAACCGAAATATTTCCTATTATGAAGGCTAAACTGTGATGGTAATGCAATGGGGTAATAAGGAGTAACTTGTATCACACGCAGATGCTGTGGTGGCATTCAACCTTAACATGTGTTCCGTGTTACATTACAACACTAGCTGATGTGATGTTCGTCAGATGGTAGCCAGCAAGTTCACTACATTACGATAGAAGAGAATTACTGATTTTATGAACATGCCAAACATGAGCTGTTGAGAGTCCAAGTGGTATAATTCCTCTCTGAATAACAGGCAAGTATAACATTTGTGGCCGACAGACGCAATGCTCACTTCCAATGCTTCCCACACACTGGCCCTGAGCTACACCTGCTTGATTCCGAAAGGAGTTACACCGCATGGGCTCTCAATGGCTCATATAGGTGATATAGGGGTAGCATGCCTGCCTCTCACCTTGAGGCACCGGGTTCGATTCCCAGCTCTATCAGGAATCTTAGGAACTAGTTAATTATTGTTGTTTTGCTTTAAGGGGCAGAACAGCGAGGTCATCTGCCCGTTTAGAAACTGACGCGGGGGCTGGAACGGGCTACACTCTGCCTCATGGGGACAATAAGTATCTGTCTGATCAGAGGCAGCACCCTGGGAAAGAAAGCTAAGATTAATGACTGAAGAGACTTGTCACGCTGCCCACGTGTCACCCCAAAATATGTAGGCCAAATGGCTGAGCAGCAGTCACCTGGTAGGTCAAAATCCTTGATAGGCTATAGTGCCACGTTTTTAGCCTGTTTCAATCATATGCACAAATAGGCTTATGAGATAACCTTTCGTCCATGTGCACAGTGATTTTAACGAAACTCGATAAGGACATAGTACTATTTTGTTCGACCCCGACCATGCCCTTCATAATACGTTTTACCAATCCTACATGGCGGCTGTGCGAAATGTTTCACCGAAACTATTACTGGTATCACCCTGCAATTTTGTATGGCAATAGAGAATACGTAAGTTCAGTTTTGAGATGCTTAAAAACAAATTAAGTACAAAACCAACATGGCAGCCAAGTGAAGTTAAAAAAATTAAATGGCATTTTCTCGAGATTTAATCAACCAAGAGCAGTGAAACTTGGTATAAAATATGTTTATACAAGATTTAATCTACTGGTATCTAACTCAATTAAATTGATCTCATAAAAGCAAGATTGCGGTTGTGCAAAATGTTAAATTAAAAAAAAAAAGTGTCCTAATTATGTGATCGAAGTGAATGTTTGAATAATGAACCTAGACAATAATCTGTATCTAATGGTACGTAACTCTATGGCTTACATATAGAACAATCCATCCGAAATATTTAGACGGTTCCCAATATCTGCGAATCTATTACAGCAATGAAACTGAACTTTAATCTAAGTTCACCTATGGGCCTTTCAATAACCTGAACACAAATTCAGCATGGTGACGATGTGAAATTTAAATACTGTATATGGATTTTTCTCACGACTTAATTATCCGAGAGCAGTGACACTTAGCATGATAAATCATCATACAAGCCTTAATACACTGGTGTCTAGTGTCATTCAATTTCTATAAAAACTTAAAAATGGCGGATGCGGTAAATTTTTAAAATCGCGTTTATATTTCTCGTGTCCTAAACAAGTGATAGAAATGTAGGTTGGCATAATGAATCACGATTATAATATTCATCTGCTGTCATATAACAATCCAACATGGTGTTCATACGATACATTTCACCGGTAATTGTTCACTACTTAGTACCATGTATTCTTTGCATGTTTTGTTGTATAATATTGTATATACTTGTCCATTATGTAAAATTCCATACGCTTAATAATAATAATTTCACCAGTTCTCAATATCTTCAAAACTATTTAAGCAAACAAACTGAAATTTTGCAAAACACAATACATCATGGCGCGAAGTGATTTTCAAATATTGCAAATAACTTTCCTGGCGATCTAATCACTTGAGTGCAATGAAATTCGGCACAGTGAATCTTTATTCCGAGCTTAGTATAGAGACATCTAATGATGTTCAAATCTTTTCAAAAAATCAAGATGCATCAGTTCGAAATGTTAAATCCTTAATTATTGTTGTTTTTATTTAGTATACTTCACATGGGAAATCCCTTTAATAGGCAGAATTTTAATGGAAAAGGCCAGTGGGATATATGAAAATACGTTATTTAGTTCTTCACGGAACTACTTTTTTTTTTTATAATATCACAATTTAATGTTTTTCAGTCGGTCAACATGATTGTACCCAATTGTAATGGGTGGTTCCATAATCCTGGAAAAAAAAAAAAAAAAAAAAAAAAACCACACACAACCAAACCACCACCACCCACAAGATTAATAAATAATAGTTCAAACCCCACCAACCTGGACCCAATGTTTGGGAAGCCAGGCTCTGCCTGTCACAAGTCAGGATAAAGGGTGAGTGATAGAGGAGTAACACCTCTTTAAAAAACCTTGTCCAGCTGACCCGGCTGGTAGTCCCATGTAAGGGCCCCTTGCCAGGGTTACAGTGAAGACCTCAACAGTGGAGTAGATGGACTATGGAACAGTGTTTATGATGGAAGAGGTATCCCAGTGCTCGGGAGAATAAGAGTAAAAGGTATATGGTGTCCATTTATCAGTTTAAGAAAATGGTCAACGGTCTCTAAGGCGGAAGAGGACGAGTCCCAATGGTTTAGAGGGCGGAAGAGCCGATACAACTTTGGGGCTTACAACCTCAGTTTTAAACCTGAGGAGCAGGCCATGCCTGCCCTCCCTATTAACTTCAACATAAGGCATGATGGAAACACTTCCGGGAAAGATTACTCCAGGGGGCAGCCGGAAACGGAAATCCCCCACCGAGAAGAGTGGTGCAACCAGGCTTTTGGAATCTGGAGAGCCTAAAAATCATGTGGGGAAGAGTCGGAGCTTCCCAGAACCTCACTGCAGAAGGTACGAACAAGGCAAAAATATCTGCTGGGAACGCTGAACATCAATACACTTCTACAAGTTGGAAAACTAAAACAACTGACTAACGTCTTGAAAGAAAGGAACATCTGTATACTGGCATTACAAGACGAGATACCTTGATGAAAATCCAATGGAATCTGAAGGTTTCAGAATCTATAAGGGAAAACCTGGGGTAAAAAACAACTCCAGTGCAACGATTCTAGGTACGACCTTCATAGTTAAAAGGGATGTTACCGAGTCTGTCATACGCTTTTCCTCATCATCTGAGAGGATCTCTCTTCTCTCCATTAAATCTGGAAACAAAGCTTATACAATTATTAACGCACATGCCCCAATAAATGATGATAACAAGTAAAACCTGGAGAAGGTAAGAGACTTTTGGGAAACACTTGCAGATACAACCTCTAAAATTCCCAACACCATGTTAAAGTTCTGGTTGGTGACTTCAATGCACAGATAGGTAGGGAGAAAAAATACAGAAAAATAGTAGGAGAATACCCAGAACGTAGGAGAACGAATAAAAATGGAGAAACACTAATAGGGTTCTGTAGACAATTCAATCTGAAGCTCATGTACACACATTTCAAGGCATTACCGAGCAAGAAGACGACTTGGGTAACTCCTAACAAGATGATGTGAGAGTTCCAGATAGACCATGTTGTAACGTTTTGCTAGCCCACACGTTGAGCGACAATTGTAACGATTCGCTAGCCCACACGTTGAGCGTACAAGTGTAATGTTAATTAACGCCCCATGTTGGTAGCGACAAGTGTAGCAGTTTGACTGGCCCTAACTGTTGGGTGATAAATGTAACTGTTTACCTTTGCCTAAGCTATGTTGTTTTAATGGGCGCCAAGACCTCAACGCAATGTTGAAATCTAAATTTGTATTTAACAACGTCTAGCTCTGGTAGAACACCTTCAAGAATCTAATTCACTCAGATCGTGGTATGATTTGATCATTAACCCAACAAACAATTGTATCAGGAGAAGGAATTGGTCTATATCTAATGCTACCTACTGAAAGCAAAGATTGCATTGTAAAAGAAATGAATTTATTATATAAAACAAGAATAGCAAAATTAATAATAATAATAATAAGTTTAAAATTTAAATTGGAGCGTTGCGATTTTAATATTACCGATAGAAAATTACGTGAAAACGGAGTCTGATAAATTATTGATTTTACTCTTATTCCCAAGCTATGAAGTTACTGAAATATGAAATATAAAACAAAGAGAAATGAGAGATTGTGTATTTCTGCGTCATTCGCGCTTACCACTGGAAATTGCCAAAGCATTTCCCTCGTACTGGATGATGCTGTGTGCTTCCCACAGTCTCCTGGACGTCGTCATCTCGTCGATGTTTGATGATATACTGCTAGATTTGAAGATTTATGGTCCGAACCTCGGAACCAACACGTATAACCACACTGGTTAAGTTGTAAACAGATAGTTCTCCACTCCACGGAACATCGGAGCGACACACACTTGCAACCGAACTAGTCAAGTCTTTCACAGATTGTCCTCGTTCGACGGCGCGCCGAACGATATATGCACCCGCCGCATCCCCACTCCAGTCCCGACTTCTAGCTTACGTGGTCTCCACTGATTGGCTGACCCACCACGCGATCCTCCCCTCCTCCGGGTCATTAAACTCGGCGCGGCGATGATGAAGTCGATTTCCGTTCCAACTATCCGCCTTTTCTTGACGCTGCAACCCCGCTTGCGTAATACTTCTTGACAAGAATCAGCCCGTATCTGAATTTCCAGTGAGTCATGTCTCTCATAATATCCTAACTGACGAAACTCCGTAAAATTCCATAATCACATAATTTTCTATGATATTGTCGTTCGTAATACTTTGCTTGATAGCGTTTTCTAAGACATAGAAAACCTATCTGTATGGTTATAATTTTTATAAAATGCTCCGAAAATATCTTAATAATAATTATAATAAATTAATAATAATAATAAATTAACATGAAAAACTCTCTTGGCTGAACAATTTGCGCCGTAAATAAATATAGAATGGCTTCCTACTGACTTATGCCAGTGGCATAAAACCCCTCGAAAAACACGTTACAATGTTGCTATAACAACCCAGAATTGTAAGGAAATCCTTAATGTCAAAGTAAGGAAAAGCCTAAACATTAACTCCGACCACTATCTATCAGAAATTAAAGTAAGATTCCAGCCAAACAAGTCCAAGCCAAGAACCACAAAGAAGCTCAGAATAAATGCTGATTTTCTTCAACAAAACAAGGGGAAATATATCGAGAACTTGTATAAGCTTGATATGAACACGTGGGAAGAGATTAGAGGATCAATAACTAAAGCAGCTGACAAGGAAATGAAAACACAGGTGGGAGTGAAAAATGTGATGAGGCTCTTGAAAGACGACTTCAATCCTGGAAGAAATGGCACTCAAACTAGACCGAGAAGAGATGGGAGAATTTAGGGAAGAAAGGAAACAAACAGCGAAGATAATAAGAACAGAGAAGAGAAATTATGATAGATGCAGGATAGAACAAATAGAAGAAGATTTTAAACAGAAAAACAGCCGAGAGTTTTACAGAACCTTCAAAGAAGAACTACAAGGATATCAGCCACCAAGTTTGTGCTTCAAACGAAAAGATGGTAGTATGGCAATGAGTGATAAGGAAAACTGTCAGCTTCTAGCTGATTACTTCAAATTTCTGCTGAACGGGGAGGAGCCAGGAGAGAGATTGGTTGCTCAGAATATATCCCAAGAAAACCCTGATTCCCAACCACCAACTCTAAATGAGATCAACCACATTATCAAAGAGCTCAAAAGCAACAAAGCACCAGGTGAAGATGGGATCATCGCTGAAATGTGGAAGTTTGGAGGAGAGATCACAGCAAAAACAATCCATCGTATTATAGAAGAAATCTGGAAAACTGCAAGGATCCCAGAAGACTGGAAATGTGCTCTCATACACCCACTTCACAAAAAAGGTAATCGCATGGACATCAACAACTACAGAGGTATCTCTCTACTGCCAGTCACATACAAAATACTCTCAAAAGCACTGCTGAACCGAGTTGAAGACCAAGAAGACCATTTAATTGGTGAATACCAAGCCGGCTTTAGGAAAGGGAGGTCATGTGTGGAGCAAATCTTCAACCTCAAAATTTTTGTTGACTTCAAAAAGGCATATGACTCGATTGACCTGCAGACTCTATTTACTGCATTGGAACATTTTGGTATTGACAGGAAAACAAGAGAAATAATAAAACAAACACTAACTGATACCAACTCCAAAGTACAGTTTTATGGAGAAGTCTCTGATCCTTTCGAAATAAAATCAGGAGTCAGACAAGGGGATGGTCGTTCACCAATACTATTTAATGTCATTCTGGAGAAAATCATGAGAAAATTGGGATAAGGCTTTGGAAGCAGAAGGAATTCAGAGTATACATCTTGGGAGGAAAGGACAAAACCTGGGAATTAAATGTTTGGCTTTTGCTGATGACCTTGCCCTCTTAGCTCATAACAAAGATGATGCACGAAAGATGCTGAACACATTGCATGAAATAGCTGAGAAAACAGGTCTTAAGATATCATATGAAAAGACTGAGTACATGGAATACAGACACCGGGAAGTGAGACGTATGGTGGTGGAACATGGAACCGTCAAAAGAACTGATAAGTTCAAATATCTTGGGGAATTGATACAACCCAATGGACTGGATAAAGAGGCAAACAAGGCAAGAGCAAGAAAATTGGACCTGGCCTATAGATTAACTCTGAACAGGCATAACAAACGAGCGATATCATACCAAGCAAAACTCAGACATTACAGTACAGTGGTAAAGCCAGAGGGTCTGTATGCCTCCGAGTGTCTAACCCTGAACAAAAAAGGGGAGCTGAAGGAACTTGAGATAAAGGAAAGGAGGATCCTGAGAAAAATTCTCGGACTACGGAAAGATGATGACGGAACATGGAAAAAAGGAAATATGAAGGTCTGTATATGCAGACCGAAACCTTTGTGGTCACAATGCGTAAAAGAAGGCCAAAATTTCACGGGCATTTGATGAGAATGGACGGGAACCGGCTGACAAAGAAAATTTTTAATTACATCACAGGGTTGAAGGCTACTACAAAATGGGTAGAAGAGGTCAAAAGAGATGCCATTGAAGTTGGACTAACTGAACTTGTCACTCACGATAGGGAAACGTTTCGAAGCCGAGTTGACAATATCAAGACGTTCAAAGAAAAACCACCACAATACAGGCCAAATTTGGTAATAACAGAGGAGCAGAGAAAGATTAGAAGTGAAAGAATGAAGAGGTTCTGGGAAGAAAAGAAGAAACAATTGACCACAAAGCCTTAGGTTCCATGCGGTCCACAGCTGGCCAAAGTTGGAAACAAAAATAAACAAAAAAAATAATAGTTCAGTGCAGGCAGTGATGAGGTCAACTTCTCGCATCCGGACCTCATACCTATCAAGCAGCTCTAACCTGACTATTCAATCACATAATCACACTAAGCAAGGAAATTTGAAGGTCAATCATCACTCTTAGTAGCTTAACAAAGTATCACTAACTAACAAATATTGACTAGTTGTGTTAGTTTTTACTACTACTGCATCTAAATAAGTGTACATATTGTAAATACAATCACCCATACTTGTAGACATAGATTTAATAACCTAAGTGTAATGGATCTGATGATGATCGCTTGACGATCGAAACTGGTCATCCAAGTGTATTCATTAATCTAATGCAAATATTTTTTCAGGATTAGGGAACCACTCATTACAATTGGACACAATCGAGTTGAGCGACTGAAAAACATTAAATTTCGTTTACTAAGGTAACACTGAAAAATGGCTTCAAACACCATAATGTTGTTTTTTTAATATGTAACTATAGTGTCCTGTAAATACTAATTGCTGTAGGTACACTATTGTAACCTGTTGTTGTTGTTTGAGTCTTCAGTCTTTTGACAGGTTTGATGCAGCTTTCCATGCCTCCCTGTCCTGAGCTAATCGTTTCATCTCTACATAGCTCCGACACCCTACATCCGAGGCAATCTGTTTAACATATTCTAACCTTGGTCTACCCCTACAGTTTTTGTCCTCGACCCTTCCTTCCATAACTAAGCTTGCTATTCCTGGGTGTCTTAGTATGTGTCCTACCAACCTATCTCTTCTCTTCATTAGCAGTCGCCAGAAACATCTCTCCTCTCCCACTCGTCTTAATACCTCTTTGTTTGTAACCCTATCTACCCATCTGATCTTCATCATTCTCCTGTAACACCACATTTCAAATGCTTCAATTCTCCTCTTTTCTGCTGCACCAATAGTCCAAGTTTCACTTCCATAGAGCACCACGCTCCAGACAAAGGCTTTCAAAAATGACTACCTAATACCTAAATCTATATTCGATGTCAGCAGATTCCTTTTTTGTAGAAATGCTTTCTTTGCCTGAGCCAACCTACTTTTTATATCCTCTTTGCTTCGTCCATCACTGGTTATTCTGCTTCCTAAGTAACAGAAGTCTCCTACTTCCTTCAGCTTTTCACCTGCAAATTTGATCTCCATACAGGTTTCTGATTTATTTCGGCTGCATTCTAGTATTTTTGTTTTACATTTATTTATTTTCATCATGAATTCTCTCCGTAAGACGGAGTCCATACCATTCAAATCCTCAGGCTTGTCGGCCAAGATGACGATGTCATCAGCAATTCTCAGAGTTGAAATTATTTCTCCTTGAATCTTCACTCCCACTTTAAATTTTTCTCTAATTTCCTTCATTGCTTGTTCAATGTAAAGATTGAAAAGTATGGGTGATAAGTTGCAGCCTTGCCTTACACCTTTCTGAATACCAGCTTCTCTCTCATGTCCTTCAACTCGAATGACTGCTGTCTGGATTCTGTACAGATTGTATATCACCCTCCTATCCCTGTACTTTATTCCAATCGATTTCAAAATGTCAAACAATTTAGTCCAATCAACGTTATCAAAAGCCTTTTCTAAGTCTACAAAAGCCATGAACGTTCTCTTATCTTTCCTTATTCTACCTTCCAAAATCAGCCTAAGACTTAGTACAGCTTCCCTTGTTCCTACATTTCTCCTGAAACCAAACTGGTCTTCACCCAACTCCGTTTCTATCTGGCTTTCAATCCTCTTGTAAATTATTCTAGACAGGATCTTTGAAGCATGAGTAATCAAGCTGATTGTACGGTAATCTTCACATCTGTCAGCTCCCACTTTCTTTGGTATAGGGATGATTACATTCTTCTTGAAATCAGGGGGTACATCACCTGTCTCATAAATCCTACACACCAAGTGAAATAACCTGATCAGACCTTCATCTCCTATGCAGCGTAGCAACTCAATCGGTATAGCATCTATGCCTGGTGCTTTGTTCCTGCTTAAGTCTTCCAAAGCTCTATCAAATTCTGATCTCAATATTAAATCTCCTTTCGCATCCTCATCAATTTCCTCCTCCCTTTCCATTACATGATTCTCAATCTCCTTTCCCTTATACAAACTCTCTATGTAAGTTTCAATTTCTCTCAACCTTTTCTTCCCTATCTGTTAGAGGCTTTCCATTTGTGTCCTTAATATTACAGCACTTAGTCTTCTTTTCCCCAAAAGTATTCTTAATCCTCCGATAAGCTGTGTCTACTTTTCCTAATTTCAGACAATTTTCTATACCTGCACATTTCTCTTTCAACCATTCTTCTTTCGCTTCCTTGCACTTCTTGTTAACCTCATTTCTCAGACGTCTATTCGATCATTCACTTCTTCTCCAAAATTTCCTAAAGGTAATGATTACACGATGCTGGCTGTACTTTTTCCCTTCGTCAGCATGTATTGTGCCCGTTTAGACCGAAGTCCAACGACCACATATGCATTTCACCAAAAATCAGTTAGCACGAGAATCTGAACATCTCAGAGTGCCATATGGGTTAAAGTAACAACAATAGACAAGATCTAAATATGCTTTACTGATTTTTGGCTCGATGCAACAATAAGGATAGAAGGGAGGCTTTGAAAATATCACAATTCCTAAAATAATCTCATTTTATTCACAATTTAAAATTTGTGAAAGTCAGTAAACTTGTTAACATTGTGAAATAGGCCCCAGGTTAACATTGAACTTGAAATAGAAGGCACTTTCAACATTGACTGGCTGAGTTAGATTTGAACTCATTTTGCACAAGAGAGGCAGATGTTTAATAGACCAAACCAAACTAGGCCTGTGATGATGTGTGACGTATCCAATTCTGTATGATGCAGGTTATGGAAATAAAGAGTTTTGTATTTGTATGTATTTTTTAATTCCCAAGTTAATAATGAGATTATAATACATTTTCCTGTTAATCACACTGTTCTCTATGACTCAAGTTGTAAAGAATATAGACACTGTTAAAAAATAACTTAATTGAATTAAATAACACCTTAGTCAATGTTTTGATTCTAAAATCGTACATGTTTTGGTCTTTGTTGAGGCCTTCTTCAGAAAATTGGATGATAAACAATTAACATAACTAAAAACCAAAATAATAAACTATAACTTGAAAAACAAAAATAAATACATAAATAAATAAAATAACATACTGTATATTGGAAAAGGAATAATTAAATACAGAAAGACTGAAATTATGACTAAAAATCAATCATGAAATACGAAACTCAATCATAGAAAAATTCACCTCAAAAAACATAAATTATAATTTAACAAAAAACTAGGAATATTAGATCTTATAAATGTAGCAACATTCACCTTATAATTGTTATAATATGCATTCAAACATGGAATATTCGAAAAAAAAAAATAATCTGAAGAAAATTACATGTGATTAAGATATATTTAAATTTGTTATGGGCGATAGAAGAGGGAGAAAACTAAGGGATGACATGTTTCGCTCATCAAGTAAGCATCTTCAGATCTTAAAATACAATACAAAATAGGTCTACAAAACACTACCAAATCTACAATGACTCCCACAGACAGTCTCTGCACTCCAAAAACAAAATACTCCTCCAATATTAGAAAGTGTTGCAACTATTATTGATAAATATTAAGAACTATTTATTTTAAATGTTGCAAGACTGAGAAATAAGAATCCCATCAACAAACCATCTCTTTCAACTTTAACTTCTCTTGTCTAATTTACTACCTGTTTGCAAAAATGAGACTATTGACTACTAGTGCAATTGTATGTTCCACTACTAGTGAATTAATAAAATGTACCTATTGTAACTGTTCAGGTTACAATAGTGCACTCCATCCCGCAACTCTGAGACTTGGGAACAAGTCGAGTTAGGCTATCGTGTTTCATATCATTTTATTTGAGGTCCATCCTTCATCCCCATCTTAGCTTATAGGGTTTTAGTTATTAAGTATAAGCTGATGGATTGGAATCCGGGCTAGCCATAGGAAACAACAACAACAGTTATTAAGTATATATTGTGTATATTGCAAGGATTTCGTCTAGGGACTTCTATTTTATTTTAAGAAAATTTCATCATATGTTCGAGCATTGTGTCTGCCAGTAACCGGGATATGTGGCAAGACGGAAGTTCCAGTCCAAATTTAAAATTCTTTGTATAGTGAGGCTTTGCCCTTGGCCAAGGTCAGTGACAGAGGTCAAGTTGCAAGTCTAATTTCATGTATTTAATAGGGGTTCGAGATTATTTTATGTACTTAGTCTGGGTTGGAGGTTGTATTATCGATCGATTAGTGTTGAAATCGATCGAGAGATATCGTGACTCTTGATGAAGCGGTAGGTGGGCAACATGTGTGGCTTCACTTGACTAGGTGATTCTGAAGTAAACGGTTGTGTGAGAGATTTATTCGAACTAGCCTAGAGTATAGCTGATATGTAGTCGCTATTAGGATCGCGGTAAACGTAGTCTCTTGTACCGAATCAGTAACGAGATCCTTTTTGGGTGATGTATTGGCACCACACATAACCTCGTATAGGTTACTGCAATGTGGTTATCAACAAGCAGTACCGCGGGAGTATCCAGTAACACGTGTAAATACTGTGAGATGGTGTACATAACTAGTTTTTGTTGGACACGTGTATAAATTTTAGGGTTATGTTGTATAAATTATCTGTTCCAAATGCAATTGGAGAATCAGAGATACATACATCCCTGTAGGAGTAAGATTATATAACAGTCTGGGATGGTAAAAAATAAGAGGCGGAAGGATCCTAGGATTATGTTAGAATGGTGAACAAAAGGGGACAAGAGATAGAAAATAGGGAAGAACTGAAGAAAATGTGGAAAGAATATTTTGAGGAACTTCTGAACCCAAATGGAAACCACGGCGAGGAGGAAGAAATTGGGGAAGAGGAAGATGGACTGCAAACAGAAAAGGACCTAACATGGAAAGAAGTGGAAGATGCAGTGAGGAAGATGAAAGGAGGGAAGGCACCGGGTGTGGATGAGTTGAGTGTGAAGATGGTGACAGCAGCAGGAAAGGTGGGGATACAATGGTTGTACCGAGTGATGAAGACAGCAGCATGGAAGGAAAGGAAGACCCCAGAGGACTGGAAAAAGGGAATAATTGTCCCGATCTTCAAGAAAGGTAGTAGAACAGAATGCAGAAACTATCGGGGAATAACACTGATGAGTCATTGTGCAAAGATCTTCGAGAAAGTTTTGGAAAGGAGAATTAGGACAAGGATAGAAGGAGGGATGAGGGAAGAACAACATGGCTTCAGAGCAGGAAGGTCCACAGTGGATTTGATTCTTGCTGTAAGGCAGTTACAAGAACAGCACTATGAGTATGGAACAGATCTACTGATGGCCTTCCTGGACATTGAGAAAGCATATGACAGTGTATGCAGAAACAAAGTATGGAAGTCCCTGGAGGATAGAGGAGTAGAAAAATGGACTATAAGGAGAATAAAGGAGATGTACAAGGGAAGCGTGAGCTGTGTGAAAGTGGGAGGAGAGAGATCGGACTGGTTGGAGCAGAGAAACGGCCTGAAACAAGGAAGTACACTGTCACCGTTACTTTTCATTGTGGTGATGGATGACATAATGACCCGAGTGGCACAAGTAATTGGAGAAGGAAATGTGGTAAACGTCTGGAGGAGCAGTTAGCTACAGCTGACTGGAGTGACCATACGCTGTCACCTACTGCCATGTGGGATAACATCTCTAATATTATCAAGAAATGCGTTTGTGACACCCTTGGTACTACGAAGCCAGGCAGACGGTTTATAGACAAATAGGGTGGTGGAACAATGAGATTCAGGTTGCAGTACGAGCAAAGAAATCAGCTTATAAGAAGTGGCAAGAGATCCGGGATCCCAGCGACCTTTAACACTTAAAATCACATAAGTCAACTGCAAAATCAGCAGTAGCAAGTGCAAAGGCAGCCCACTATCAGGAGCTGTACGACCAACTTGACATGCCAGAGGGGGCTAACAGAATCCTTGGCAAGCTAAGATATTGGACACGTCATACACATGAAAGACGAGAATCACCAGTTATTGCATGAACCAAGTAAAATCCTGCTATGTTGGAAGGAATACTTTGAAAAGATCAGTAATGAGGAGAACCTACACCCACCCATACCCATTCACCAGCCAAATACTATGGCCTATACCACTGATATCAACTGAGGAGGCAGAGAGTGCAGTGCACCAGATGAAAAGTGGGAAAGTCACTGGACCAGACGACATACCTGCTGAAGTCTGGAAGCGAATGGAGCACAGGGTCACAACATTTCTTTCAGCACTATTCAACAAGATCATCACAACGTGTGAGGTGCCCAAAACTTGGTTTTACAAGTATCACTATCCCGATCTGGAAGCACAAAGGTGATGTGTGTCAGTTATGGGCTGATTCAATTGTTATGTCACACAATGAAAATTTTTGAATGTGTATTGGACGTGCGCTTTCGTGAAATTGCCTCCGTAACTAAAGACAGAGTGTCCCATGACCTTATATGGCAATCCTTACGAGCTCATGGAGTGCCTGAAGTATATGTTGAATGTGTACAATTTCTTTACCAAAACGTCACTAGTAGGGAAAGGTGTACAGCGGGGACTTAACCTACTTTCAACATCAACAATGGTGTTCACCAAGGCTCAGCATTGTCATTGCTTCTTTTCATTTTGTGTATGGACATAGCAACTGTAGATATCCAGAATCTTCTGTACGCCGATGATGTCTTGTTGACCAGTGCGACAAAGGCCTAGAGCAGCAAACACAAATTTGGAAGGACCACCATGATGCATATGGACTGAAATTAAACTGAATACATGGAGTATGGAGAGCAAACCAATGACTCTGTATCTATTCATGGAAAACAACCCAACAAGATCCCTGGATTCTGACATTTGGGCTCATAGATTAACATCAGATGGAGACACATTGAGAGAAGTGCGAATGCAAACAAATACAGCTTGGGCTTATTGGAGACAGGTGACAGGAGTTTTATACGATCGTAACATTCCTGTACAGTTGAAATGAAAAGTATACCACACTGGGATCAGACCTGAAGCATTGTATGGAACCAAGTTCGCCAGTAACCAACAGATTTGAGCAAATGCGGCACTCCATGGAGATGAGGATGCTGTGCTGTGGTCCATTGGCCTAACAAGACTAAATCAAATCACCAATGTCCATGTAAAAGGCACCAGGGGGGTAAAACATGCCCCCCCCCCCAAGTTGTAGGTGCAAGACAACAGTTTTAAGTAACGTACCCTTAAAAAAATAAAAGTAAAATAACCAGGATGTATTCAATAAATGATACAATACTGGCTTAGTCTCAATTTCTTTATTCTACCGAACAAACAGCCTGTGTTTGCCTCCTCTCCCATTTTCCACCGAGGCGCCAACTGAGCCGAGAGCAGAAGCGCTTTGAGCTTTGTCCCTTTATCACGACGATCCGAAAAGGTGCAATTTTAATTATTATTTCTGAGCCCTACTTTAAAACTGAGGTAGAATACTGGGACACACAAAAACATTACTCCTGCCCGGAAACAACAGCGCACACACAGTTTTTTGAAATAAACAAGGTAAAATAACATGAGACTTCTCTCGCTCGCACATCTCGCATTTTAAGCACACCCTACGCATGCGTCCTGTGTTGCGCTGACAAGGTTTGAAAAGCAATGATGCATTAGACGTTAGGAGTTTTACATTTTGTTCTACACTTGTGCCATGTTTACCCAATTCGGTAGAGCTCCAGCATTTCATCAGTTTCTGTCTAAACTTGGTTGATTACTTCATCTAAACTTGTGAAGTTTGTAGTTTGCCACTGTGATGACTGTGAATTTGCACGTCATACCTGCTTCAAGCTGTTCTGCAGAGAGAAGTTTTCCGGTGAAGACTACCTCCGATCTACGATGGGACAAATTAGACGGAATCATTGCTGTCTACTGGCCACCTACTCTGGAATGGTTAACAAGCTCGATGACATGAGTCATGCTCAAGAGTTTGTAAACAAAGATCGATGACAGACAGGGTTTGGATCTTTTGCTCGATGTTGAAAATTGTTATATGTTTTGTATTCATATTCTGATTGTATTTCGTATTTTAACCCTTATAGTGCTATGGGGCGATATATCAGTCAAGGGCGCTTCTGCTAAAAAAGCCACGGACCGGTCTATCGGTCGCATTTTTGTAAATGTGTTTTTATTATTTCTAGCCAAGCAGTGCTATCAATGTTGTAACCAAGACAATGAAGGAATTACCGTATATACCCGAATGTAAGATGACCCCGAATATAAGACGAGGCCTAGTTATCAACTGCCTCTTACAGATTTTTTCAAAAAAATACTCGCTAACTCATAACTTGCACAATATATGCCCTTAAGGTCGTGCTTTCATTTTTATAACGTCTCGTGTTATCGGAAATCCCTCTGCCCGCTTTTCCAAGACATACTCTATAATTTCTTTGTTCAAGAATGGGAGACGTTATTAAATTAAGATACGTTGATCACTCAATTACTGCTCGTAAAACTGACTGGTTGTTCTTGTAAAGATTGTTTTGAAACATATTTCCATATGCTTTCGAACATATAATTTATCCGCTTAAAATGGCGTGTATGCGTAAATCCTAACCTCAAAATGTATGCTGTTCGTATATGCATGGTAATTAAACATAACAAACCATATTTTAATCTTTTAAACGAGGAGGAGGAGGTACAGGAACAGTTGGGCGTGTGGGAAGGAATAATACAAGGATATGGGATGAAATTTAGCATAAATAAGAGTGAGATGGTGATCACAACAAGGAAGAAGGAAAGAACCACAACGGGAATAACAATTGGTGGGGAACAGCTGAAGAAAGTGGAGAGATTCAAGTATCTGGGAAGCCTGACACAAGATAATGGAAGAAAAGATAGAGAAATAAATGAACGGGGGAGACAGGCAGAAGCATTCCGGAGGAATGTGAGAAGCATGTTATGGAGCAAGGATGTCCCTCAGAACAGCAAAAAGATCATATATCGGACGTACTATGTCCCTATCCTGACGTATGCCTCGGAGACCTGGGTTGTGAAAGGAAGGGAGAAGAGCAAAATACAGGCCAGTGAGACGAGGTTCTTAAGAAGCAGTATTGGAGCTACAAAGATGGACAGAATGAGAAATGAGAGGACCAGAGAATTAATGAAGGAGGAACCATTACAGGATGATATAGAGAAATCTAGACTTAGATGGTATGGACATGTAAAACGAATGGAGGAGAAGAAGATACCCAGGAGGGTACACGAGACGAAGTGGGAAGGAAAGGGACCGAGAGACAGGTGTCTGAAGGGGGTGGAAGAAAGCGTGAAGAAGAGAGGAGAAGACTGGACAAGGGTGGAGGCTGAGAGATGGTGGGAAGACAGAAGACGTTGGAGAGGCTTGTGTTCCAAACAGACCCGGCCAGTGGCTGGAAACTGTGCAAGATGATGATGATGATTTTAATCTTCATTAACGCATTGATTTGTTGCGAGTTACATACTACTTTGCAAATAATAATATATATTTTTTTTAAATACCTTGAATATAAGATGACCCCAAATTTTTATAACACAAAAAGTGGGAAAAAACCTAGTCTTACATTCAGGTATATACTGGCAAGGTAAAATAACATGACTCTTCTCTCGCTCCCGCATCTCGCGTTTTAAGCACACCCTACGCATGAGTCCTGTGTTGCGCCGACAAGGTTTGAAAAGCAAGGATGCACTAGATGTTAGGAGTTTTACATTTTGTTCTACACTTGTGCCATGTTTACCCAATTCGGTAGAGCTCCAGCATTTCATCAGTTTCTGTCTAAACTTGGTTGATTACTTCATCTAAACTTGTGAAGTTTGTAGTTTGCCACTGTGATGACTGTGAATTTGCACGTCATACCTGCTTCAAGCTGTTCTGCAGAGAGAAGTTTTCCGGTGAAGACTACCTCCGATCTACGATGGGACAAATTAGACGGAATCATTGCTGTCTACTGGCCACCTACTCTGGAATGGTTAACAAGCTCGATGACATGAGTCATGCTCAAGAGTTTGTAAACAAAGATCGATGACAGACAGGGTTTGGATCTTTTGCTCGACATTGAAAATTGTTATATGTTTTGTATTCATATTCTGATTGTATTTTGTATTTTAACCCTTATAGTGCTATGGGGCGATATATCAGTCAAGGGCGTTTCTGATAAAAAAAGCCACGGACCGCGGTCTATCAGTCCCATTTTTGTAAATGTGTTTTTATTATTTCTAGCCAAGCAGTGCTATCAATGTTGTAACCAAGACAATGAAGGAATTATTCTCTCGGGGTATCGATGTGTTTGTGTTCCGTGAATAACTGGATTCATTCTTTTAACATACCACAGTCAGCTGATTACCCGCACGCGTGATCTTTTGAAGCTAAGTTTGTTTACATTCTTACTCAGTGCTAATTAAGATACATGGTGATAAATATGGCTAACTCTCTGAACGATGGCAAAATAAATAAGGTTTTAACTCTGAGTGAAGCTTGTGAGAGTATGTTTTCGACTCATAATGACGACTTTGAAAAATGTCCATTTCAAATTATTTAAAAAATTAAAGTATCTTTCAATGAAACAAATTATATTTGAATTGCAGCCAATGGCCAAAGCAGGGTATTTTAATTGAACCCCCGTAGGCTCCCTATCAAGTAGTTTTAACTTTGGCTACCATAGATGCCACTGTCACCAACACCTAGCGACGAACGTTGTAACTTGATAGAGCGTTTCTAACCAAATAACCTACAAATTTATCTACACACTACCAATTGTAGTGGTAGCTTCTTTTACATGCCATAAATCTATGACATGGGCACACCATGACATGAAACACCGTTTTAATTATTTAGCATCTCATATACGGTACTATATTTACCTCCTACGATCAAATATCTACAATCTTAAAAATTATAGAGGGGACATAATGTTTATCAAAAACTTGTGATTTCATTAAACTTAACTTGGGCGGCTTCGGTGGCATAGTTGGTAGCATGCTAAGCTTCTATGCCCAAGATCGCGGGTTCAAATCCGGCCGAAGTCGTCGGATTTTTAAAGAGCGTTAAAAATCCCTCAGTATACCTTCCTTCGGAGGGGAAGTAAAGCCGGCGGTCCCATGTCATAGATTTATAGCATGTTAAAGAACCTTCCATTAATTACACCTGTGTGAAGCTAAATTGTGTAGGTTAAGAATGTAAACAACGCTCTTAGGTTCCTACATTCGTTGCCAAGAGCCGACTGCGGTGGCGTCTGATAGCTAAGTTCTGCACTAGTAGTCGTTGACGGTGGCGTTTGGTGGCAAAAGAAGGAACTATTTAAAAAATTCAAAAAGTCTGCAGTCCTTACTTGAATTTAAAAAAAACAAAACAGATAACACACACTAATACAGTCATCACAATTAACACCGGTTATCAGACAGATTCGACACACACCGAAAGTACACGGGGCTACATGACCGCGTTGTCGCAGCCCCTAAACTTAAGAACCAACCAGACTTAGCTTGGCATCCAGAGGGTTAATTAGAAATAAGGAATAAAATTAATATTTTTTTAAATGTAGCGTATATTACTGTGTTATTTCAAGCTTTAAAACCTGAAATGAAAAAAAGTTTTCCCAGGTAGGTAGGCAACCACAGTTTATAAATATGACCCCTCAAAGTTTGCAAGGAGTTTTACATCCCTGAAAGGCCCCCTTGGTGTTGCACCGATCCCTGACTGATGCTTGATGCTCGCCTGCATGGGTACGGACATGCACTACGGAGTTGCGAGGACACAGTGGCAAAAAGAGCATTAATTACAGTTCACGCAACGGTTTTTGGCCGGTCAGCTCCGATTTCGCAGTCGTACAGAGAACAGTCGGTGAGCTTCAGACATCTAAAATTGATATGGGAGTTGCTTTCCGCACAACTGACAACTCATGTATCAATTTTAGATGTCTAAAGCTCTGTACGACTGCGAAACCGGAGCTGACCGGCCAAAAACCGTGGCGTGAACTGTAGATGTAGTAGGCAAGCGACCACAAGGACGACCAAAGAAGCGGTGGCTTGACCAAATCAAGGAGGACATGAAAACAGCCAATGTTGAGAAGAAGGACGCTGCAGACCGTGCAAGATGGAGGCAATTGTGCAGAAGAGCCGATCCTGCTCTGCGGGACAAAGGCTAGAACAAGAAGAAGAAGAAGAAGAGTACCTATCCATTAAAGGTATCAAAGTTCAGAACTAATTTTATCAATACCTGTACCAAATGACCAAAGGTGATCATTAACAGTTAGGCAACAATCCATAGACGTATTGTAGTGTAAAGTTTAATCAATACACATGATCAAGAAAAGGATTAGTAATTATCTTCATAGAAGAGTGACACGAACAGGTTGACTACTGGCACCATTACCTTACAGATGTTCTGCCCGAATCAATTTCCATGGCCACACGCATGGAAGAGGTCGTGCATATCCTCCTACTGAGAGGACTGCACAACGGCCCTTTCCAGCCGCTCATTATCAATAGTAGCATGATAAAACAAAGGAAATTACATGACTCCCCATATACATCAGTGTAGGAATAAAAATATTTCATCCTGCCAAGACAAACTCTTGAAACTAAAGGTCAGGGGGATAACTTACAATTTAGCACCCATGGCTACCGCATTGACTGACAAGAGCCTACACATTAGGAGGAACTTCACAAATCTGCAACACGACCCCTGAGCAAAATATTGTGCATACAATATGTACATTATGACTACTATGGCCACTGGACGGATTTATTATGTCCCAGGGCAAGAAATGTAAGAAGCTATGCGGCCATATAAGGACAATGAAATAGAACATATCTCAGCAACACCATGTTGCACGTCCTATCCTCCCCTCTCTACATGTTCCACTCCTACATGTTGAAGACAACCATACCTTTCAGAGGCCACTCAATTTCTGTGTTGGCAACTGTACATTCCAAAATGATAATTTCCCTGACATGAACATTTACCCTGTTTTCCCCCAACTCGCCCACCCCACTCCCATTGAGTCTGAACTATTTTGTAGAAAGATTTATTTACAAATGGGAGCATAGCCCCTAGTGGGAAAATTACAATAAATCAACAAACTAAAATATACAGAATATGCAAAATAGTGAAAAACAGTTACATTTCCTATATATACAATAAATAGGCTAATATTAATTTTAAATTGTAACATATTAATAGACTACTACTCACATAAACACTTTGTTCCTCTCAACTCTAATTACAACTTTTTGTTTAGTTGACACTGCTTGATCAGCTTCTTAAATGTCTGAAGGAAGGAAGGAAGGAAGTTTTTAGTTTTACATGACTGTCAATCATGCGATTATGAGCCACGGGACCTCCTTTTTACGTGGAATCGGAACAACAGGACATGGCATTTCACTTCGAAAATCTCACATGCATTGACAGGGAATCGAACCCGGTCCACCTTGGTGAGAGGCCAACAGCTTGACCGCTGCTCCACCACGCCTCCTCTTAAATGTCTGAACGTAAGGTTTCATTCTATTTCCTCTCTCCTCACAAAAAAAATACTTGCCCCAGTTACTATTCCAATGACTTAGAGGAAATTTACAAGGGTGCTCAAAAAGGCTCCACCATTCCCAACCTACCATGAATATCTTCCCAGGCATTCTCTCCCTTATAAGCTAAAAGCATTACCCCTATTCTTGCTCTGAAATGTGTTATCAGCCAAACTTTCCCAACCCAAATTCTGAATCCCACACACCTGCAGTATATTCTAGCAGTGGTCTCGCTAGAGACAGGTATGCCTTTCCTCTAATTGCCTTAGGAACCTTAAACACAATATGGTGTCAGTGCGGGCTATGCTCACAGTTCTATTATTATACCTTGTAAGCTGGGAGAATGTGATTGACATGTGGTCTGGGAACAAGGCTGGCAACTGCTCGCTCTTATCACACAAGCAAATGAGTTAGTTAGAAACTAGAGATGTAAAATAAACAACATATCCTTTTGTGATAATCAGGGAACGGATTTATATGTAAATACATATCTCTTTGTGAAGCTAAAATTAATTATATTTTGTATTATCTTTACAAATCATGGTGTGTGGAGTTGAAAAATGGAGTATTTATTTTCCATATTTTTCCATATTTTGGAGTTTAGCTCATAATGATCCATATTCTTAGTCATTAAGGTCAATACAGTCCATATTTCGGCAAAAAAGTATTAAATTCTATTAAATTAGCAGTCCTGTCAATAATGGAAAAACATTTAATATTTTAACTGGGGTGCAACTCATCATCACGCCCGAGTTGATAAGGTAAGGTGATAAACGGCGTTGTGAAAGAGAGATGAGTGAACCCGGAAGAGGTGAGATCAGCTGAGCATCAAAATAACACATAGCTTCGACTATGTCAGTCCCATAATTTTGTTACTCAAGAAATCCCATTCATCGACGATATGCCAGTAGTTTCCGGATTATTTCATAATTCAGACATTTCCCTTGATGGAGCAATACCTCCATCTACTGTAGTTCCTACCAGTGATTCACAGTTTGAATTAGCAGTGAGACGGATCGTAGTGTTCTTGTATGTACCGCTATGTCTACAAGTGCAGTGTTTTCAGTTGCCTATTGACATTCATTGAAGACATTAACATTGTTACAAGATGACTAAAGTAGCACAGTCAACCAGTTTAAAATTAAAAAGTTACATAACAGAATTTAAAGAAGTGGTTTATCAACTGAAGTACGGTATTATTTTGTAATTTGTGTCAATGTTCAGTGGCATCTACTCAAAGGTTCCTGGTGCAACAACACATTTCAACCAGTAAACATCAGACTAACAAACTATGAAATTTCAAGCTGAGACAGTTGTTTCTGACACAACTGTTAGGAATTTCTCGGAGAATATATATCGTAAGTGAGTTGATAATACAGATATATAAAAGTGCTGTGGTGACCAGGGTTGTGAGGGGCTTTGACAGATTATTGGTTCGGGCTTGAGAAAAAGTGTAGCCGTTTTATGTATTAAATTATCTTTAAAAAAAAACATTAACCTGAGTTATCCTGTTTATCATCTGGCCATTCTCTAACAATTCAGAAGTGGGATACAGCTGATTCGTTCGTGAGAAGAAAGGAAGTGTTTAGTGTCCGGTATTTCCTTCGTGATCGTTTTGGTTTTGTGCGGCGGATTGTGGTGCAGTTTAGGCTGTGAGTTTGTGAGATAAATTGAACAGTACGAAGTGGTGCGACGAGGCAGTGTGTCGATATCGTTGTGACCGTGAAAGCTAGTCAATTGTGATGATGAACAATCTGAATTGGTTGGCAAGTTTGGCTGTGAGTACAGAGGAAGCGGCAAATGGCGGCCAGAGCAACGTCGTCAATCAAGATACCGACCAGTTGGTTGATGAAAAGCAAACGGAGAACGGGGATGGTGGTGCTGTCGGTGGAGGTGGCCCACCAGGTATGCAGCAAAACATTGGGATGAACGAAATTCTTATAGCCTTAGTGCAAGCGACGGCAGACAACGCGAAGCTGATGCAGATAATGCAGGCGGCCAGTCAGCAGCGGCAGTACAGCTTCTTGCCAGACCTTTCGCACAACATAGCCAATTTCAACGGGTTAGAAGGTCCCGCAGCCGCTAAAGCGTGGTTAAGTCAACTTGAGTCGACCTCAGTTTTACATCGCTGGACGCAAGAGATGGCATTTGAGACGGCCCGCTCACATCTTGTTGACGCGGCGCGCAATTGGTATATCAACCAATTGGATGGAATTGTCAACTGGGCGACATTCCGGACAACTTTCAGAGAGACGTTCGTTGGGCAGAAGGCGTTGTCGCAGCGCTGGAAAGACATGGAAAACAGGGCTCAGAAGCAGAACAAAAACGTATGGAAGTACTTTTTCGACAAGATTCGTTTGTGTAAAGACGTTGGTCTGGACGTAACGGAGACAAAGATACAGATGGCTATCGGGCTGTGGTCAAGGGAGATCAGCCACGTGATTTCTGGCAAAACGTATGCCGATCACAACGCCATATTACGAGACATGGAAGAACTGGAGGTGCTGGAAGAGGCGCGCAGGGTGCGCATTGACAGCAACCGAGGTTCATCGTCGGCAAGTTACCGGCAGAAAACAGGTGGTGGCAGTGATAACAGTGGCTTCAAGCGAGAGACAAAGACACTGGCAGAGGTTAGGATGAATGTCAATACTGCGAGTAACAACGCAAATAGAGGATATAGTTCAGGTGATAAATTCACGTGTTATCATTGTAATAAAGACGGTCATTTAGCGCCTGATTGTTCAGAGAAGCGACTGGTTAAGTGTTTCTCGTGTCAGAGGTTTGGACATCTTGCTAAAGATTGTCGCGATAAGAAAGATGATACACTTGTCAAAACTGTGGACAGAACAAGCGCAGAAGACAAATTTGTGAACTTTATTAACAAGGTTAAAGTTGGAAACACGGATTTAGACGGGTTGATTGACACGGGGTGTAGCGAATGCACAATTAAAGCTTCAGTCGTGATTCAGGGAGGGTTCGAGGTTATGCGTAGAGAAAATATTTTGAAAGGATTTGGCAAGAAAGAAAACGTAGTTACATCGCCCGGAGTTATCAAAGAAACATTAATGATAGATGGAGTCACGGTAGAGAATACAAGATTCCGAATTGTTCCTGATGACGTGCAAAGACATGATGTGATTGTCGGGTTGAATTATATTTTGAGTCCGGGAGTAGCTTTCGTTCATTCAAAAGGTAATTTTCGTTTCATTAATGAGTCAAGTGATGACGGCTTGTTTGATATTCTTGAAAGGAATTTTGTGAAACCAAAAGCAAAAGAAAATGTGACAATTGGACCGGGAGAGGTTAAATTCATAGATGTTATTGTTGACAAGCATGAGTTTACGTTACCGGTAGCTAACTATAGCGATGACAAATGTGAAGTTCAGGCGAGCCAATTTCTTGACGAGAGCGCAATTCAGGTTGTAGACGACGGTCCGAAACTTGAAAAATTAGTAGAGCCAATCGTAGCACATGAAATAATGGTAGACGAGAACACATCAGTAGAACAGAAAAACCAATTACTCGAGCTTTTAAATGAGTATAGAGATTGTTTTGCGAAGAACGTGTCCAAAATTGGGTGTATGAAAGATTTTGAAATGGACATAGTTGAGATTCCAGGCAGTGTCCCTGTCAGCGCGAAACCGTACAGAGCAAGCCCGCGCGAGTGGGAGATAATACGCGAGATCTTTGATGAGTATAAATCTGCGGGGTTGATAAGGGAAACGACATCACCCTACGCGAGTCCTTGTTTGCTGGTGAAGAAAAAGAACGGTACTCCCAGGTTAGTTGCTGATTACAGAGGTCTAAATGCACAGACAGTTCGAGCGCAGTTTCCCTTACCAAATGTAGACGAATGTCTTGAGTTTATTCATGGATCTGAGTTGTATGCGACCCTTGACTTATCTCATGGTTATCTGCAGATGCCGTTGAAAGAAAGCGCGAAGTGCAAAACTGCATTTATTACTCCAGATATAATGGGTGAGTTTGAGCGAGTCATGTTCGGTCTAACAAACGCACCGTTCTATTTCGCTAAAATGATGGATCAGGTTATGAGAAAAATGAGAAATAAAGTTGCGATTAGCTATTTTGATGATCTTTTTCTTTTTGCGAAATGCTGGGCAGGGTTAATGAGAAAGCTTTGTGAAGTTTTTGAATTGTTTCGAAAAGCTGGATTAACTTTCAATTTAGCAAAGTGTGAGTTCGGGTTGCATAAGATCGCGTATCTTGGGTAGGAATTTAGCCAAGAGGGAATGCAACCGGGTTCGCTAAAAGTAGCAGCAATTAAAAAGTTTCCTGCTCCGACCGAAGTGAGTGGAATCAGACGATTTATTGGTTTGTGTAGTTATTTCAGGAGACTCGTGGACAAGTTCGCTATGATTGTAATGCCAATTTCGAAATTGCTGAAGAACGGAGTAAAGTTCGAATGGGGTCCAGAGTAAGCGGAAGCATTTGACCGAGTCAAAGATGTATTGACGTCAAGTCCAGTGCTTCAAATCTACAACCCAAAGGCGGAAGTTACCGAACTTCATACTGATACGTCAGCGATAAGCGTCGGTGCAATCTTATTGCAATCGGATACCGTCGGGTATCTTCACCCGGTATATTACGTGAGTAAACGTACGACGGAGCCTGAGTCTCGATATCTTTTGAGTAAATTAGAGCTGTTAGCGATCACTTATGACCTTGAGAGATTGAGACCATTCTTGATTGGTATTCGCTTCGTTGTGAGAAAAGATTGTCAAGTGATGATGTATATAAATACGATGAAGACAAAGCAGCCGCAAGTTGCGCGCTGGTTAGCAACGATTGTGAGATTAAGTATCGAAGCGGTACGAGAATACGCCACGTTGATGCTTTATCGAGAGCACCGGTAGATGATGTTGAGGATGTCGACGAAGGCGAGATTTTCAATGTAGATTCTATTGTATCAGCGATCAGACGAGCAGTTGAAACTCAAAATTGATGTATTGAGAAAAGTAGAGTCAGAACGAACACACGTGGAAAAAGGAGAAGTGAAAGGTTTTTGTCTAGTCAACGGATTGTTGTACAAAAAGCTAGTTATCGACAGAGTAGAGTCATCGCGATATGTAGTTCCTAAGAACATGCGAAAAGCAATCGTGATCCGAAACCATGACTGTGCGAGTCATTTAGGTGTAACCGACAGTAGTGGGTACGCGGGCTAAAGCGCTGCGTTAGGTCAAGGGGCCAAGCTCTCTGCTGACTCGGTAGATGCGTGGGTTCGAGCCCCACCGTCGGCTGTCCTTGAAATGGTTTTCCGTGGTTTCCCATTTTCAACACCAGGCAAATGCTGGGACAGTACCTTCTGGCCGGCCACGGCCGCTTCCTTCCACTTCCTTGCCCAGTTTCATTCATCTTCATCCATTCCATCTCTCATCCCGACGCGCAGGTCGCCCATGGGCGTCGACTAGAAAGACCTGCACTCAGCCTCTCAGGAGGCTACACGACAATAAAAAAAAAAAAAAAAAAGGTGTAGAAAAGACTGTCGCGCGAATTCAGAATTATTTCTATTTTGCAAGTATGAGAGCGTACATTAAAAGGCACATCCAGGCCTGTCTGGAGTGCATTCTAGCGAAAAACAAGAGTAGAAAACAGCCGGGTGTTCTTCACCCGATACCTCCTGGACAGCGTCCATTTTCCGTGGTTCATTTGGATCATGTGGGTCCGTTTTTAATGACAGCACGAGGTAACAAGTATGTGTTGAGAATAGTCGACAATTTGACAAAGTTCGTCCAGCTGGAGGCGGTGAGGAATGTCAATGCGAGAACTACGGTGCGAAAAGTAGGGCAGTTTGTTGAGCGATTCGGAGCGCCGGCTCGTTTTGTGACTGATCGTGGACCTGCGTTCACATCTGCAGCATTCAAAGAGTTTTGTGAGAAAAACGAAATTCGGCATACCTTAAATTCGAGTCAACATGCGCAAGCCAACGGCCAGATCGAGCGAGTAAACCAAGAAGGATCCAGGAAGACACGAAACATGTCCCTTTAAAAACGGCAATAAACTTTTAGTTGCCTATAAAGAAAAGTATTGATTGGGCGGAGACCCCTTACCCCATTATAAGTGAATTTGTACATGTCAATACGGACCATACAGAATGGAAAACCCTCCAGTTAATCTTGAAGATAAGGCGAGCCAGGCCTAAAGGTGAAGGTTTAAATATAAAGAACTCAAAATAAAATTGTCTACAACCATCAAAGACATAGATTTCATCAAGGAATGTAGGAACCACAAACTAGTTCCAACGCATATCAAATACATGCAAAGGAAAAATATTAGAAATGCATTCGAGAAAAGGACTCAGGAAATTGTCAACAATAGATTACTTCAGAGAGAACTTAAATTTCTTTACCTAAAGAAAAATCATATCAATAACAAACTTTATAGCGTCCACCTGGAAGCTGCCAACATATCCGACAAAAAAGACTGGGATGATTTCCTAATTTACACGCAAAACGTCGTCGCGAATGTAGTCACTAAAAAACAAAACGGCTTAACCAACAAACTTACACGCCTGAAAAACATAAATCCCGACATTAATGAGCAAAGCCCGACTATTCCTTTACACAAGTTCCAAGATTTTGTTAAAAACATCTCTCAGACTAATTTTTCAGAAACCGAACTTAACATTCTAGAAAAAGGTCCCCAATTCAATTGGGACAATGGGTACAATAAGAAAAACACCACTCTACGCATCGCAGAAGCGGAAGTAACAATCAAAAAACTGCCCACCGAGGAGCAAGACGGCGCACGCCATGAAGTTAACAAAAGACTAAACAAAGTGTTGGAATGCAACAAAACCACTAATACCACAAACAACAGGATAGAAATCACACAACTCAATAAAAAGATCAAAGACAACAATCTTATCATTACAAAAGCCGACAAGGGTAATACCACGGTCATCATGAACAAGGAAGACTACATCACAAAAACAGAAGAATTTTTTAACAACAAGAACTTTTCCAAAACGAACAAAGACCCAACCGCGACCACCTAAAAGAAACTTAAACAAATACTCAAAGACATTGTATTTATCTTGAACGATAAACAAAACAATAACCTAATTAACATGAATCCTAAAATTCCTACCCTCAGATCACTTCCGAAAATCCACAAAGAAAACATTCCTATTAGACCAATTGTCAATTATAGGAATAGCCCCATCTACAAAACAGCTCAGTTCATACAGAAATTGGGCCGATAACCTAGATGTTAGGCCCCTTAAAACAACAATTATCATCATCATCATCATACAGAAATTCCTCCAGAACAACTACACCTTTAAAGCTAATAAATCCTTTAAAAATTCATTACAGTTTTGCGAAAGAACAAAAAATTTGAATATCACACCCATGCATTCATGTCACATGATAGATATAAAAGATATGTACACAACTTGGAGGTGGACAGCTGAAGAAGGTGGAAAGTATCAAGTACTTGGGAAGTATAGTGGAGGAAAATGGGAGAAATGACAAAGAGATTACGGAACGTGGCAGACAGGCAGAAGCATTTCTGAGAAGCATTAGGAGCTTAGTGTGGAATAAAGATGTCCCACAAAAAAGCAAGGAAGTGTTATACAGAAGCTACTATATCCCGATACTGACCTATGCTTCAGAAACATTGACAATGAAGAAAAGAGACATCAGCAGAATACAGGCAGGTGAAATGAAGTTCCTGCGAAGTAGGATCGGAGTAACAAGAAGGGACAGGGTGAGGAATGAAAAGGTCAGGGAAATGGTGAAAGAGGAGCCCTTGCAAGGTAGGATTGAGACATCAAGACTGAGGTGGTATGGACACATAAAGAGAATGGATGAGAAGAAGATTACCAAGAGGATACATGAGATGCAGATGCAGAAGAAACGACCAAGGGGAAGACCAAGAGATAGGTGGCTGAAAGGAGTGGAGGGATGTGTCAAGAAGAGAGGCGAGGACTGGACCAGAGTGACAGCGGAGAGGTGGTGGGAAGAAAGGACTAAGTGGCGAGGCTTATGTTCCAAACAGACCCAGCCTGGGGCTGGAAACTGTACAAGATGATGATGATGACACAAACATACCAATCCAAAGCACAATAGAAATCATAAGAAACAATCTAAAAAACAATGAAAAACTCTCAGAAATTGAAATTGAAGAATTCATCGAAATTCTCAGCTTTACACTAAACAACAATTATTTCAAGTTTAACAACAACAGTTACAAACAGAACCAAGGTCTGGCGATGGGCTCTCCAGCATCTGGCATCCTTGCCAACATTTATATTGACCATCTTGAAGCGAGTGAAATCTCAAATAAAATAAAGGGCATCGCATTTTGGGAAAGGTACGTGGATGACATATTTATCATTCTTGACAAAAATGTCCTAAATTTTGACCAGCTCCTCACCAAGCTGAACAACCTTGACACCAACCTAAAATTTACAGGCGAAACCCATAATAACAACTCGATTAATTACCTAGATCTTAGTCTATCTATCAAAGATGGGAAGTTTCAATATAGCATCTATAGAAAACCCACGCAAACCAATACAGTTATCAAAAAGGACTCCCACCATCCTCAAAGCCACAAAAGGGCAGCTTTTATAAGCTATATCAACAGAGCCATCAGCATCCCTATGACTGAAAGAGAGTATCAGCACGAAATAAATGTAATCTTCCAAATAGCTGAAGCCAACGGGTATACCCGAACAGAAATAAAAAGGATCATTTCCTAAATTCACAATACAGTAAGCCCCAAACCCGACACACCCCCCTTAAAAAAAAGAAAAAACGCACTTTGCAGCCTTTACATACATAAACCAACACACTTACGACACAGTGAACACCATAAAAAAATTCAACACTAAAATCGCGTTTAAAACTAACAACAACCACAAAATAATCTACAATTCGAACAAAATTAACGAATTTAATAAATACCATTCTTCAGGCATCTACAAGCTCAAATGCCAACAGTGCGATTCGGATTACCTAGGACAGACTGGACGTAGCTTCACTACGAGATACCATGAACATGTAAATGCAATAAAACATAGAAAATTTTCGGCCATTGGTAAACATATGAGAGATACCAATCACAATTTCACAAATATAGAGAAAGATTTGGAAATCATCCACTTTGTCAGGAAAGGCGCCATCATGAACATACTTGAGCAGATCGAAATCGATAATGCACAGCGCACCAACCCCATGCACAATCTAAACGAAATCAATTTTGATGCAAATATACTTTTTGAGAAGATTCACAAATTCTTTACCAAATCCCTAAAAACAAAACAAATCAATCCAAATGATCACATTCCTGACCCGGCATCAGTTTCTAAACTCCTCTCTCCCCCCCCCTAATGTAACCTCTATTTCTCCCCCTCCCCCCCCCCCCCCCACCACCATAAACAGGCCCCACCTTCGAACATATTCCACGCCTCACCAAGTTAGATCCTATCTTCCCCCTCTCTATTACTCCCCCGCTCCTTTCCGTCCCTTCTGTGCACACAGCATGTTCGGGCAAGCTCACAGTCGAGCAACAGCGCACTCCCACTTTCAGTCTGCTTCGAGCCTCCAACTGCTAGAGTACAGGTAATCAGTTTGCATCCGCTAACACAGATTTTACGTGTTATCCATTTAGGCAATATATGTTCTTTAACCAAGTCGTTTCCACTCGTTACAGCTCCCAGGCAGGAGTGCTTGCGATAGTTTCACTAGTTTCCAATGGGGGTCTGCGTTGCTTCACGTCCGTAGGTTTAACCAGCACTCTGCCCTACACGTGTCCCCCGGGTGGTGCTAAGAAAGCAACAGTAATAAGATGAGACCGAACTGTCGGAAACGACCTCTCGGTCAAGGAATATGGAGGAGAAACACACCTAGAGGCCCTTTTCAGGGCCCTCAAGTTCGTATCATTGGCCCTTCATTGAAAATATGCCAGCTTAACGTCGAAGGCATTAGCAGAGCAAAGTGTGAACACCTAGCAAAGGTTCTCAAAGAACATCAGACTCACATCATCCTGCTTCAAGAAACCCACACCGAAAATGATCTCCAACTGCAGTCCAGAGGGAAGATTCCAGGATTTAAATTAGTGTCCGCAATTAACCATGCGAAGTACGGGATTGCTACCTATGTGAGGAGCGATATCACACACTATCAAGTCTTGCCATCTTCCTCAGATAATGAAATATTTACTACCTCAATCAAAGTCTGTGATTTGACAGTAGTCAACGTATATAAACCTCCTGGAACTCCCTGGCCATCTCCGCCAATCCCAACTTTGCAAACTCCAAGTATAATTGCAGGGGACTTTAACAGCCATCACACACTATGGGGATACAAGGAGAACGACAGAAATGGGGAAAAGCTTACTGACTGGATGGAAACGGAAAACCTTAAACTTATCTATGATGCCAAGGATAAGGCTTCCTTCTCTTCTGCACGATGGAACAAAGAATACACCCCGGATCTCTGTTTTGTAACGCAGTCACAACACCCACTTAGCAACATACGACGCACAGTGCTCAACAAATTTCCTCACAGTCAGCACAGACCAATAATTCTCCAGTCTGGATTGCTTGTGCCTATTGTTCACTCCTGCCCGAAACAGAGATGGAATTTTAAAAAAGCCAATTGGGATGAATTTTCTAAACAGATTGACTCCAACCTGCGATGGATAAGACCTATCCATAGCAACTACAGCAGATTCATCGGTGTAGTTAAAAGTGCAGCAAAACGATGTACCCCAAGAGGATACCGTAAACAATACATCCCCGGCTGGAACGAGGAGAGTGAAAGGCTCTTCAAAGAATTTGAGGCCAATGGTGATCCAAATACGGCTTCTGAACTTTTACAATCCCTAGATGAAAACAGGAAGAGAATTTGGCAAGAAACTGTTGAGTCACTAGACTTCACTCACTCCAGCAGGGAAGCTTGGAGCCTGATCAGGAAATTGGACACATCCAACAGGAAAATTAGACCAAAAACAAGCATCAGTCTAAATGACATGGCAAAGCATATGATCTCTACATCAAAGGTTTCAGTTGAAAAGCATCATAGAAGACACGTAAAGCAACTCTTCAAGGAAAAGAAACGTTTGGCTCTGCGATCCTCTGAATTCTCTGTCCCATTTCAACCACCAGAAATTAAGCAGGCCATAGAAAGTTTAAAACCTGGGAAAGCGGCAGGTGCTGATGGTATATACCCAGAGTTCATTCTACATCTTGGACCAGCTGCTGTCAAATGGCTTACTAACTTCTTCACGAACATCCTAGAGACAGGTCACCTACCTTCACTCTTCAAGAAGACAAAAATAGTAGCTGTATTAAAAACATCTAAGGACCCAACAAAAGTTGAGAGTTACCGGCCAATAGCACTCCTCAGTGTCACAATGAAGCTTCTGGAAAGGCTGATACATAACAGGATCTCTGCGACAATCAATCAGCATATTCCAGTCGAGCAGGCTGGATTCAGACCTGGACGTGGATGTGATGAACAAGTTTTAGCACTAGTTACCCATATTGAAAATGGCTTTGAGAACAAAATGGTAAGCACGGGTGTTTTCTTAGATCTGACAGCTGCATATGACACCGTGTGGCAAGATAAGCTCCTTCTTAAATTTATCAGTATCACCCCTTGCCTGAAACTCACCACATTACTCAGTAACATGCTGAATAATAGGTACTTTCAGATATTTTCAGAAGACTCCAGGAGTAAAGTACATAGGATAAATGGTGGACTCCCTCAGGGCTCTGTATTGGCCCCTCTACTATTCAACCTGTACGCATATGATCTCCCAGCAACGAAATCAAAAAAATTCATCTATGCAGATGACATCGCATTGGTCGCCCAACACCATCGCTTCAATGAGCCTGAGTCGATGCTTACATCAGACTTGAAGATCCTAGACAGCTACTTTCGTCAGAACAACCTTAGACCAAACCCTCAGAAAACTGTTGTGTCTACCTTCCACTTGCGGAATAGAAGTTCTGGGTACAAACCAACCATACCATTCAGAGGAGAGAATCTACAATACTGTAGTAACCCAAAATACCTGGGAGTCACCCTGGACAGGTCGTTGACTTACAAGAATCACCTCTGCAATGTGTCAGCCAAGATCAAGACCAGGAATAACATCCTTCAAAAGCTGGCGGGTACATCCTGGGGTGCTAATGCTCAAGTATTGAGATCCACTGCTCTTGCACTTTCTTATTCCGTCGCTGAATATTGTTGCTCAACTTGGCTTAACAGTGCTCACATTGGACTAGTAGACACCCAGCTGAACCAGGCAATGCGTATCATTACAGGGTGCATCCGACCTACTAACACACACTGGCTTCCCACCCTAAGCCACATACCACCTCCATCCCTAAGAAGATCACAGTCACTGCTTAACTTATGGAAGAAAATAGAAAACAATCCTCACCTCCCTATTCATTCTGATATAGCAGCTTCTCCAACCAAACGACTGAAATCCAGACACCCTTCTTGGCGTACTGCAATGATTCTACAGGACACCTCCTTTAATATATCGGACGCCTGGAAAGAACAATGGCATCTGCAATCCTCGTTACCAAATCATCACATCATTAAGAACCCCTGCAAGCGCCCTGATGGATTTTCCCTTCCCAGACGACAGTGGAGGACGCTAAACCGTATTAGGACCGGCCAAGGTAGATGTGGAGCCACTCTCTTCAAATGGGGATGGAAGGCATCACCTCAATGTGACTGCGGAGAAGAGGAACAGACAGTGGACCACATTACATTCGAGTGTCCTTTACGCGCATACAGAGGCTCTGTAGAAGACTTACACTGTGTCTCAAGCGAAGCCCTTCTTTGGCTCTCAACTTTAAACATGGAACTTTAGTTATGAACTTGTGATGGTAGTTGTACTGTATATATTGTATATAATATTGTATTCATCATACGCTAAATAAATAACTACTTCCAATGGGTCAAAGTAAGTTAACTCTTAAGCCCAACATATTTCCTTTTTCTCTGACGCATTCAATCCCACTTATAGATATATTAATATCTCTTTATAGTTTGGGCCGCAACGTTACCTTTTGGCAGGGTCGCCTCGTCTTAAAAGTCCGCATGACGTCACATCAAAATGAATGTGAAAGTCTCTGCCTAGCTCAACAACAAGACCAACAGGGTCGGATGGGACTTGCGTCCGGCAACCGCTTCATAACATACTCTTTGAACCAGGCTGAGTAGTGTAACGGAATTTATTCAGTTACAGTAGCTCACCCTCGGGTTTTCTGCCTTGTGCAGTTAGTTTGGGGTATGTTATTCATATCATATTATATTGGGTTAACGTGGGGTTGCTAAGGTGATTTTTATTGTGCCTGTGTGTGTTTTTGTGGACGGATTCATCTTTGGATGGTCCGGACCAACTAGGATCACTGTTTATTAATTATTGGTTTTTGGATATTTGATATTATAAAATACGGGGTTTTGCGATTTATTACGTTTTGGGAATAAGGATATATAAGATTGTATTAAGTAGAAGCATTATTTCATTTTGGTTTGGGGTTAATGGCTTTATTTTGACCTAGTAATGTTAAATGTTAGATTCGTGGCTGTACTATAAAGGTACAATGTATTGGTATTTTCGAGTGCTGGATGTGTGACATACCTGGAAAAGACAGGCAGTAATTCGGCTTGTGAGGGAATACCTAGGCTATTAATAGCATGACCTGGGATGAACTTCAAGTGGGAAACTACTGTGTGACGTCAGTGTGAATTTCGACTGTCTGATGTTCATGTGTTGACACGGATGTTCCGCTAGGAGCGGGCCACGCACAATTTAGTTCCGGCAGAAACATTGGGGTTAGGTATCCCTACGCTAGTGCATATAATGGCGTGTCTAGTGTTCAGAGCTCGTCTTATTGCTTTATTGGCAGAACACTGATCTACTAGCGCCCAGGGTCGTTTTACGTGACATGGTTTCCGTAACGAACAGTTAGAGATCGTCTTCTTGCTTTTACAGCGAAAGTCCGTTGTCTACTTGAAAATTAGTGTCGTTATTACTTGATCATGGTATCGTAATACGAACGAGCAGTGACTAATGATTAGCAATCCACTGAGCTCTTACGGGCTATTGGAGGCTACGTGCATTTCATGGGTCCATCCATACCATGGGCTGTCGGTAATAACTTACCACGCCTAAAAGGAGAGTCAGTCATAAACATTTCATCGAAGTCATGCGAGAATGGAGACGTGAACGTGCAGTTCGAGAAGAAAGAAAGTAGAGTGAACCAGTCTAACGTGTGTAGATATTTTGTGTACGGACTGTACAGTGTATATACGTAGGTGGCTGTTATGCCTGGGTCTGATATGGCCGTAAGTGTTTTCCTGCTCGCAGAGCCTAAATTCAGTGGCAAGGTACGGTATAAATCACGAGTGTATGAAGGGTATTTTGTGTTGTATATTATGTATATATGTGTATAGTACAGCCAATAGATTATCTCGTTAAAATTCATGTGTGTTTATATTCCTGTCTTGTATGAACCTGGTAGCATCAGCAAACGCATGCCAAATGCCCTACGCCTGGGATAAGGTATTTCATAGTCGGGGCATGACGAATAGAAGGACCTAGTGTGAGGACTCCGCCATTACATCACGGTAGTTTGTGGTCCCGCCGCTACAAGCACTGCAAGCGAGAATGTCCAACAACGTGTATCAGGGTTGTAGGTAGGTAATCTGTGGTTGTAGGCACTACAAGCACGCCATCAAAAAACAGCAGTTGAAAAACAAGCAACAGCAACCACTCCATAAACCCATCCCCTCACTCCTCTCCCTCTCACCATCACTTCCCCCAAGCAATCCTAGCACTCTACATCAAATCCTACAGCTTTTAATCACGCCAGCAGCACAATGAACTTAATAAATCCAGTCTACAGAACAGACCAAAAACCTACACTTTAAGCTAAACCAAATTCACTTCTCAGCTCGACATAAGCCATAATACAAGTTAAAACCTACACAAAACATACTCTCCTTACTGTTTTACAACTATTAAACGAACTATTCGCACTCAAAACTGAAAACCCCGGAAATGGGAACCGTGGGCGTATATAGAGTTTTATTTGGCAGGGGGGTGGGGGGAAGCTGGGGTTAGGGGACATGGTATAGGCCCAAAAAATAGGGGGTCCGGGGTACTCCCTGGCAAACTTTTGTATAATTTGGTGCAAAATGATGAGTTTTAAAGCTATCTGGATTCAGTTTTTCAACCAATTTATTGTGATGTTTTATGTACGGTATGGTTAATGTCAAAAGCAACTAAGTTAATACCATTTTATCCATAATGGAGAATTTTAGGCTTATGCCGTGTTTCATTTATTCAAACTCGATGCGTTTCGAAAGAAACCATGTCTTTCTTCATCAGGAATAAACGGAAATACGACTAAATTGTTGCTAAGAGAAAGCAGCAAAGAAACTAAAAAAGGTGCCATAAGATGAACAATGAAGTGTATCTTACACGTCCTTCGAGAAGTGTATGCGGCATTCTTTTCCAGGCCGAGAAAGTAATTACCGGAAAATTAAACTCAAAATCGATGTTGAGCGAAATATTTATGATTGTATCGATTCCAAAGAAACAATTTCAGTTGATCCTTCAAGAACTGGCTGCTGTCTTCAGCGTGTCATGGATAATATCCCCCGACTTGTTTATTTTGGGTGCCGATTCTTCTTCAGAACGAAGGAAATCCGCCGTGATTTGCAATTTCGAACATCCGCCAAGTGTTCACGCAAGCTTTCGAAAGTCCAGTACTGTAGCCGACAAAATGAATTGGTAAGTAGAGTGTTACTTTAAATAGTTTATGTGTGCATGTTTTAATATGCTGGGGATTAGCCTATGTTTTTTTAAAATCTGTGGTTGTATACTCCAGGAATCTGAGCGTTCCATAACATGTAATGAAGACCGTAGTTCTTATTTCCATGAATTATATTTTCCATTGTGCCCTGCCGTGCTATTTTAATTGTAACCGCTAATTACCTTTTAAAAAAGTATTAGTTACAAAGTAATTCGTTTCCCTTAGCACCATCCCTAAGACCACCTGACGCCGGCAGTGTGGAACTTACCCACTCTAGCGCTGCCTGGCGGGGCGCGCTTGAACTTCAGGAGTCTTCTCACTTTCTCCTTCTATTCGTCATGGTCGGGGCAACAGTTATGTACCGTATTTTATCCTATTTTATTCAGGAAGACCCATATGGTCATCCTTGGCGGCCATTCAAAGTCGGGAGTAATGTTAAAATCACTTGTGGCCTGTATTTAAAGGCAGTAAATTCTGTAGGTTTGTGTTAATGAGGGTAGTTAATTGTAAATCAACTCCAGCGGGGAGGTGAGAGTGTTCCAGTAGACTTGATATAACACTAAGGCACCGACTTCAAGGACAGGAAATTTCTTACCAAAAACTTTTAAGAATTGTTTTAAATTTTTTTTACTAATTATATATTTTAGTCTTTTTAAAGTGTGTATTAAGCTATAATCATCCAATATGAGGGCCATATGAGTTCGAAAAGAGCTCTGTAAATTGTTGCATTGTATCCCTTGCACTACGGTTTAAATGGTTTGGGTGTATAGTATTGAGTGCTATTTTTTCATATTCTCCTAAAATGTGCATGTTTTTGTTGTCAATATGTTTTGATGGATGTTAACATATTTTTAATTTGTATGGCTGAAGAAGGGTCCAGGAAGACCCGAAACATGTCCCTTTAAAAACGGCAATAAACTTTTAGTTGCCTATAAAGATAAGTATTGATTGGGCGGAGGCCCCTTACTCCATTATAAGTGAATTTGTACACGTCAATACGGACCTTACAGAATGGAAAACCCTCCAGTTAATCTTGAAGATGTGAAGTATAGCGTGGGCGACGCTGTTTACGTTAAAACAAACCCAATCTCGACAGGTGATTCTACAAAACTACAGAGTCGATATCGTGGCCCTCTGGTTGTCATGGAAGTGCAACCAGGAGACACCTATCGAGTCTCGAAATTAAACGATTCCGATAAGCAGAAATTAGATACTACCGCGCATGTGAGCCAGCATAAAATCTGGCGAGGATGGTTTTCAGATAGTGATTGTGATGCAGAGGAAGGGAGTGATGACAGCAAAAAGTAGGTTGAGAAAGTAGTCGAAAAAGAGCGAGATCAGACGGAAAATGTACCACGCTAAAAAGTCAATTTAGAGATGGAAACTAAAGCTTTGAATCAGACTAAAGAAACTGCTAAGCGTAGCCAACGACAGAGAAAAATAACAAAGCGATTTAACGACTACAAGTTGAAAGAGTTTTAATATTAGTATTGCAAAATTATAATTAGCTGTAAGATAAGTGTGTAATATGATTAAGATGTAAAAAAAAAAAAAAAAATGTACTGTTAATCAAAAATTTCAATTTGTGATTACGTCAGGACTGGCCGAATGTTAGGAATTTCTCGGAGAATATACATTGTAAGCGAGTTGATAATCTATATATATAAAGCACAAAGTTTGTCTGTCTGTTTGTCTGTTATGTATACAAAACTACACCGTTTCACCGATCTCAACCAAAATTTGTATACTTACCCTTTGGAACCCTGCGGGTAACCCTGTCAACTTTAAATTTCGGACAGACCACCCCATTCCTTGCATTTAGGCCCTTTTGCTAAAATCTACACCGTTTCACAGATCTGAACCAAAATTTGTATACTTACCCTTTGGAACCCTGCGAGTAACACTGTCCACTTAAAATTTCGGACAGACCACCCCATTCCCTGCATTTAGGCCCTTTGGTCCAAATCTACACCGTTTCACCGATCTCAACCAAAATGTGTATATTTACCCTTTGGAACACTGCGACTAACACTGTCTGCTTGAAATTGCGGAGAAGCTACTTCATCCCCTGCATTTAGGCCCTGTGGCACAAATCTACACCATTTCACCGATGTGAACCAAAATTTGTATGGTTACTCTTTGGAACCCTGCGAGAAACACTGTCCACTTAAAATTTCGGACAGACCACCCCACTCCCTGCATTTAGGCCCTTTCGCACAAATCTATACCGTTTCACCGATCTGAACCAAAATTTGTGTACTTACCCTTTGGAACCCTGTGGGTAACCCTGTCCTCTTGAAATTTTGGACAGACCACCCCATGCCCTGCATTTAGGCCCTTTTTCACAAATCCACACAGTTTCACCGATCTAAACCAAAATTTGTATACTTACCCTTTGGTACCCTGCGAGTTACACTGTCTACTTACAATTTTGGACAGACCACCCCATTCCCTGCATTTAGGTCGTTTGGCACAAATCTATACCGTTTCATCTATCTCAAACCAAAAATTTATATTTACCCTTTGGAACACTGCCTGCTTGAAATTGCAGAGAGGCCACTCCAACCCCTGCATTTAGGCCGTTTGGCACAAATCTACACCGTGCCACCGATCTGACCCAAATTTTGCATACTTACCCTTTGGAACCCGACAAGTAACACTGTTCACTTTAAATTCTGGACATACCACACCATTCCCTGCTTTTTGGCTCTTTGGCACAAAACTACACCGTTTCACCGCTCTCAAATAATTACCCTTTGGAATCCGACATGTAACACTGTCCACTTAAAACTTTGGACAGACCACTCCATTCCCTGCATTTAGGCCCTTTGGCAAAAATCTACCCTGTTTCACCGATCTGAACCAAATTTTACATACTTACCCTTTGGAAACCGACGTGTAACACTGTCTAAATGAAATTTTGGATAAACCATTCCATTTACTGCATTTAGGCTCTTTGGCAAAAATCAACATACTTTCACCCATCTCAACCAATCTTTATGTAAGTTACTTACCATTTGGAACCCGACAAGTAACACTGTCTGCTTGAACTTTCGGACAGAGCACTCCATTCCCTGTATTAGGCCCTTTGGCACAAATCTACATTGTTTCACCAATCTGGACCAAAATGAGTATACTTACTCTTTGGAACCCAACGATTATCACCGTCCACTTTAAATTTCGGACAGATCACCCCTTTCCCTGCATTTAGGCCCTTTGCGACAAATCTACACCGTTTCACTGATCCAAACCAAATTGTTTATAATTACCCTTTGGAACCCGACGAGTAGCACTGTCGACATGAAATTTCGGACAGACCAATCTATTCCCTGCATTTAGACCCTTTGGCACAAATCTACACGGTTTCACCCATCGGAAACAAATTTTACATACTTACCCTTTGGAACCCCATGAGTAACACTGTCCCCTTGAAATTTCTGACATACCACTCCATTCCCTGCATTTAGCTCAGGAATCCCTCGGGGTTGCCAGCTTCCTAACACACCAGCCATGAGCCCTTGAGGGTGTACCAGAAGTGGTGGGGCTACACACACCCTGCCTAATTGAGGACCTTGAGCAGAATACAGGATATATTATGAAAAGGAAAATAAAGCAAACCCCTCGAAGAACGAGGGCATCAGGAAAGATGAGACAACGGCCAATTAAGGCGGGAAATTGAAAGACTCCCTAGCCCTCGGATACCCTAATACAGTCGAGGTCGGAAGAGAACAAGAGTTGACGAAGGGAGGCCGACAGGAAAGAGACCTGAAAGGAGCCCGGCACCTGGAAGTAGAAGCGATGCCAGACTCAGTTGGGGTCCCGTGGTCACCAACCCACTTCCCACAAGTTGTGAGACCCTGGTGGGGGGGAGTTGCTGATTTATCGCGAGGTGACATGAGAGGACTTTCCAGAGCCCGCCGTGTTATCTGCTGTCTGTGCTGATGCCAGCACAGGGCCGTTGCTCAAGCCACTGTGGTGTTGCGAAAGAGTGAGTGATTCCCCGGCCAATCTAAATACGGCGGGGAACCCCGAACGTGTGTCATCATATTTTGTCATCATCTGCGATATTCTCAGGTTCATGCAGCTTGGACCCATATTCTTTGCCGAGCAGTACGCCATAAGCTCTTTCACTAGACGCATCGAGTACAGGCCTAAGCCAGAAAATAAGGTTGAGACTTTGGAAGACATCGAGGCTAGACATCTGAATTACCTATATCAGTTTTAAAATTACACCATGTTCGTTTAGTAGTCATTTTTTCATTACCTTATTATTATCATCTTAAGTGCAAATGACCTAGATGTTACGCGCATCATACCACTAATCACCGCCGCATAAAGTCTTTATCGAATTTGATTTTTAAAATATTTATTTTTATTACAGTACATTGTGTACATTATAAGTTAAAGTGACAATTCCATACAGGTAGTAGTTTCCCTTATCATCCGCATCATAAGGGCAAATGACCTAGATGTTACGCCCATTACACCATTGATCACCAACCAAAATAAGTCTTCCTCGCCTGTGAATTTTGAAATATGTATTTCTATTACGGTAGTTTGTAAGTTTGACGTGTCAATTCAACAGTAGTCTTCATTATCATCCTTTTCAAAAGGGCAAATGACCTAGATATTACGCCCTCATTGTCTTTGGGGGCAAATGACCTAGATTTTAAGTCCATTCTATTTCTAAGGATATTTTGAGACACTATCATCATTCCATCGGGCGAAGCCGGGTACTACTGCTAGTACAGATATATGAAAGTGCTGTGGTGACCAGGGTGTTATGGTTTCACTGGGGTGATTGATGCTAAACCACAACAAGTCCCACGTTAGAACGGTACATGTAACGTTTATTCTGACTAAGATACGTTGAATTAATGGGTGCCAAGACCTCAACACTAAGTTGAAATCTGAATTTATATTTATCAAATCCTAGCTCGGGCAGAACACCTTTAAGAATCATCACACTCAGACCGTGGCATGATTTGATCATTAACCCAACTAACAATTGTATCAGGAGAAGGAATTAGGTCTATATCTAATGCTACCTACTGAAAGCAAAGATTTCATAGTATAAGAAATGAATTTATTATATAAAAAAAACTAGTAGTGGCAAATTTTTAATAATAATAATAATTTAAAATGGAGCATTACGATTCGAATTTTACCACTAGAAAATTACGTGAAAACGGAGTCGGATGCATTACTGAATTTACTATTACGACCAAGCTAAGAAGTTACTGAAATTCTGATTATGAAACAATGAAGAGAGAGAGAGAGAGTACGTAGTTCTGAGTCATTCGCGCTTACCATTGGAAATAGCAGTAGCATTTCCCTCGTACTCGATGAATCGCGAGAACTTCCATCAGCCTTTTGGACATCGCCATCTTCTTCATTAATGCGGAGATCGTCGTTAATATGTTGAAGTTAAATGCTACATAGTGGTGGATCAAAATCCCTTAGCCACTTGCGCTGACTCCCTGTTCACAAGAGCTCGCGTATTTCTCATGACTAATGTGTCAGTTGAGAATAGCAAAACTGAAAAGTTCGCCATCGAACACGAGTACGAAGTCCATAGACTATGCAAATACAATGTTCAAGTTACGGCCCGATCATAACGGAACCAACCTAAAGAGCGTCCACTTTGGACAAGTTTTATAATGTTAATAGCCCTCTCTTCACGGCGCGCGAACACTATAATGACTCGCAGGTACCCCCACCAAAGTTCCACTCCTCAGCTACTCGCCTCGCCTGTAGACCAATCACCGTGCGTCACGTCTCCCCTCCTTGGCTTGAGACCGGCACGCGGGACCTCCCGCCACAACTACATCGCACTCTGTAAATTTACCGTTCTAGTCCAATTCGCCTTTTCTTGAAACAGCCAGTTGTAAATGTTCCTCGATGTCGTCATCGCTTCACGACAAGATTATTCCTGTAGCGGAAATTTCCGATGACTCAACTCTCTCGCAATAAACCATTAACTGAATAAAAATCCGTAAATCTCCGCAATCATATAATTTACCGTGATAATGTTGTTTGTAATAAATCACTTGATAGTGTTTTCTATAAAATCGAAAACCTATCTGTATAGTTATAATCTTTAAAGAAAAGCTCAAAAAAAAAGGACATTAATAATAATAATAAGTTGATTTTAGGAAAGCGTACGACTCAATTGATCGAACCACCCTATTGCAAATCCTTGAAGAGTTTGGCTTAGATAACAAGACACAATCAATTATCCAGCAAACCCTGACCAACACCACCTCCAAAGTGAAGTTCAGAGGAGAGATGTCTGATGCCTTTGAAATCAGGACAGGAGTGAGGCAAGGAGACGGGCTATCACCGCTTCTCTTAAATTGTGTTTTGGAAAAGGTCATCCGAGAATGGCGGAAGAAAATGAAAAATTCCAGGGTAGAATATGGCGTAAGGCTAGGGTACAAGTATATGAATCTTACAATCGACTGTCTAGCCTTTGCAGATGATCTAGTGATCTTTTCAGATTCCATTGATATGGCAGAAGAACAACTTAACCAGCTGAAAAATCAAGCACTGAAGGCTGGGCTTCAAATCTCCTTTGAGAAGACACAATTCATGACAAATATAAAGTCAGCGCCCAGGGAACTGGAGGTTGGACTAGGAAAAGTTCAGAAGGCAGAAAAGTTTAAATACCTCGGTGAATGGATAGAGCCTAACCTATCAGAGAAGGAAGCCTTCATGTCACGCATTAATAAAATGGAAATGGCATACAACCTGACTAAAGACATCTACAATAAGAGATCGATATCCTTAAACGCCAAAATTAGACATTACTGCACTGTTATTCGACCAGAGGCTCTGTATGCGGCTGAGACTCTAATAATGAACAAGAAAGGTGAACAATTAACATCAACTCCATGTTAAAGGTAGGTAAAATGAAACATACCCTGGATGTGCTGGACAAGCATAACATCAAGATAGCAGCACTGCAAGAGACTAGATTCACGGACGAAGATGCAATAGAATCTCAATGATACAGGATTTACAAAGGGAAACCAGGCATCAGAGTGATGAAGAACGTCCCTCACCTTGGCACTGGCTTTGCTGTACATCATAGTATCGTTGATAACATAATAGGGTTCATTTCGCCTAATGGTAGGACTTCTTCAATATCTTTAAGGTTCTGCAATAGGGCATATACCATAATGAACTTTCATGCACCCACAAACGACACAAACAGAAAAGACCTAGAGTCAGTTGAGCAATATTGGAGTGTTCTAGAAGAAACCCTTGACAAGATTCCACAACATCATACAACCATACTCATGGGTGATTTTAACGCACAAATTGGCAAGGAGAAAAAATATCGTCGGATAGTGGACCTCTATCCAGCCCATAAGAGGACCAATAAAAATGGAGAACGCCTCATAGATCTTTGCGATAAGTATGACCTGGTCCTAAAATCAACTGCCTTCAAACGCCTGCCTAGGAAGGCCAAGACTTGGAAGAGCCCAAATCCAATGCTAGGAGAGTTCCAGTTGGATCATGTGGCTATGGACAGAAAGTATCACAAAGAGATACAAAATGTCAAAGTGCTAAGGGCAGCAAACTTAGACTCAGACCATTACTTATCTCTCGTGAAAACCAACCTGCAGCCAATTAGGAGACCACCAAATACCTCCAAAGTTGGTAAAATACCAAAGTTCAACGTCCTCAAACTGAGTGATGAAGACTGTGGTTTCCAAGCCACACTGAAGGAAAACACAGAGAAGCAAGGTTGGTCCAACCTACAAAAGGCTCTACTGGATGCCGCTCAAAAAACCATGCCTGCCTCATTCAACAAAGCCAAGCATCCCTGGTGGACGACTACATGTGACAAGGCTATAGAAGAAAGGCGTAGAGCCTGGGTCACTTGGAACCAGTGCAAGAATGAAGCTAACTACCAGGCCTTTCTTACACAAAGAAAAATAACTTCCAATATAGTACGACAAACCAAGAGGAACCATAATAAGGCTCTAATAAAACAGGCAGAAGAGGACTTCAAAAGACATAACTCGAGGGATTTCTACAGAGAACTCAGAAAACAGTCGACACAACACAAAGCTCCTACCCTTCATCTTCGTGGACCTGATGGAAAACTTCAGTACAACAACAAGGATTGCACCAGTACCCTTGCAGGGTATTTCAAGAAGCTCCTCAATGCAGAGGAACCTGAAGAGAGACTCACCTTCCATGACCCTCCTTCCAGAAATCCAGACTCCTTACCGCCAACCATAGAAGAAATAAGGCAGATTATCAAGAGCCTAAAGAACAACAAGGCCTCAGGTGAAGACGGTATAGTTGCAGAAATGTGGAAACATGCTGATGAACAATCAATACAAAACCTCCATCAAATCATACAGGACATTTGGGCAACGGAGACCTTACCTGAGGAATGGACCTCAGCTGTGATCCATCCTCTACACAAGAAAGGTAGTAGGATTGACCTTGATAACTACAGAGGCATATCTCTAATATCTGTCACATACAAGATAATATCTAAAGCCTTGCTAACCAGAGTTACTAGTCAACTAGATTCTCAACTAGGTGAATATCAGGCCGGTTTTCGTGCAAATAGATCATGCATAGAGCAAATACAGAACCTCAAGACAATCTTAAGGTACAAGAATTGCGGCGGACATCGATGGGTAGTCATACTAGTGAATTTCCAGAAGGCGTGTGATTCAATAGACAGACAGACCCTCTTCTCCACTCTATGGGAATTAGGACTGGATGCGAAGACCACCAGACTAATCCAGGCTACACTGAAGACTACGACCTCCAAAGTCAAGTTCAGAGGTGTACTCGCAGACAGCTTCTCTATCCAAACAGGAGTTAGACAAGGTGATGGCATTTCTTGTATTCTCTTCAATTGTGTACTTGAGAAGATCATCAGGGAATGGACTACCACGTTACCATCAGGAACAGGACTGCAAATTGGGTACAAGAAAGACAATCTCAATGTACCTTGCCTGGCCTTTGCCGACAAACTTACCTTGTTAGCGAACAACATAGAAGAAGCTACTCACCAACTACAGAGCCTCTATAACATAGCAGCTAAAACTGGCTTGAAGGTCAATATACAAAAAACAGTGTTCATGACAAATATAAAGGGAGCCCCATCTACTATTCTTGTGAAAGACACCGCAATTCAAAAAGTTCCTGCAGTGAAGTACCTAGGGGAGTGGATTCCAGCAAACGAGAGTGAGACCTCAGCAATAGACACTAGATGCACGAAACTGGAAAGGGTCTACCACTCCTGTAAGAGCATCTACACATCCAAGTGCCTCTCTAAGAACCTTAAACTTCTACATTACAACTCAGTAGTAAGACCTTCCGTTTCTATATGCCTCTGAGTGTCTCCTGATGAACCGGAAAGGCCCACTGAGGAAACTAGAGCTCAAGGAACAGAAAATACTTAGAAGGATTTTAGGACCAATAAGGGAAGAGGGTGGTACTTACAGGATCAGACACAACAATGAGCTCTATGATCATCAAGAAGATATCGTCACATCCATGAGGAAGAGACGATTAGCTTTCTACGGACATCTGACACGCATGGGTCCAGATAGACTTACCAGCCAGATCTTCACCACGACAGGAAGAGGGAAAGCGTCCAAAAACAAATGGATCACCACAGTGAAGTCAGACCTACAGCAACTTGGAATTTCATCAAAAAACATACAGGATCGATCACAATTCCGACAGATGATTCAACATGGTGTCTTTCCAGTGTCTCTCACCAGCAGGAAGAGTACAGGGACTACCAGACCGAAGTGGACACAGGAAAGAAAGCAGACACACAGCCTGAAGATGAAAGCTGCCTGGGCTAAGAAGAAACATAAATTCCTTACAAGAAGTCAAAACGAGCTCCGTGGTCCTCAGTAGGCCCAAACGAAAAGAAGAAGAAGAACAAGAAAGGTCTGATGGAAAAACTAGAGGCTAAAGAAAGGAAGATTTTGAGGAAAATCCTGGGTCTCATCAAAGAAAACAGCGAGTACAGAAGGTGTCACAACCACGTGGAGAAGATCAGTGACACGATTCGAAAAAGAAGGATTGCCTTTTATAGCCACGTGACACGAATGAGCCCAGGCAGGATATCAAAACGGATATTGACGTACTTCCAAGATAAGAAAACCAAAGGGGCATGGTTTACGGAAGTTGAAAAAGATCTACGTGAAATGGAAATTTCCCCTAAAGATATCCAGGAGCGTGGTCCACTTCAGGAAAAACTACGTACGCACAAAGGTTCCAGGAAAAGCCGAAGCTGAAGACAGGGAAGGCGTGGTCCCAAGAGAGAAAAGAACAACACCGAAGACGAATGCGGGAACACTGGGCGGTAGTTAGAGCTCGGAAGAAGAGACAGTTGAACTTACGTGGTCCCTAGTTGGCCGAATCGAAGAAAGAAGAAGAGTAAGTTAAATGAAAATTATCTTGGCTGAACAAGTTGCCGCGTAAATAAACATTGAATGGCTTCCATCTGAATTATTTCAGTGGCATAAAATACCCTCGAAAAACACATTACATATTCGCCTCGGATCATCAGATGATTTACCGTGACCACGGTACATCATGTGATTATCCCAGACACGTTCATAAAAGTCCCCATCCAAAATACATATTACACAAATTAAATCACCCTAAATTACATACATACACTAATAAATTTTCTTCACGCACTTTGCGTCCAAGTCTGTTGTTATATTGGATTGCCCTTATGCAATCAGTCCAATGTTTTTCATTTCGATTAATGTTCCACGGATATTTCCGCCTCTCAAATATCTCTATGTTGGGAAAAATATACATAAATAATGTGTGAACACTGTGTATACATGATGTCACATCACACGCATCAAAGGTGTTCTGATATATATATATCACCACAGAACTTCCTAATATCAGTGGTTGTCGATTTCTTCTGGTGTAACTTAATCTCACTGATCACACGAGCACACTATTGTGGCTGCGCATCGTGACCATAATACATAATCACTCTGTGAATTAGATAAAATTTCCCGTAGACCATATTTTACTTAATACTAGTTCACCTAATTACCTTAAATTCACACCTACAACTCTTACATGGCGAGGTCGTAAACAGAAATCACGTGTGCTGTTATGTACGAGTTTCATGAAGGACTGTCTCGCATTCTGGTGGCCCATCTTATGTCTCGTGGACGCCAGAAGCAAACATACCCTGTACAAGCGCTCACCCGTCTCTTGGAGACAAATGGGAATTCACCAGCGCTATCAAATTCTGGCCTTGGTGTATCGAGACATTTTAGTGCTCAACAGCATCCGACAATCCCGTCATATTTCCCTGTACCTTAAAACTCTCAATTACTTATATACTACCCCCCTTTGTGACCTCTGATACGCCTGCCTGGAAGACCAGATCTCCCTCGCACCAAATACCACACTTACTCATTTGATAGGCTGGCTCGCCAGCTAAACACACTCACTTTATGACACATACTTTCGTAGATTATGTATATTATACGTCCCGTATAATCTGTTTCCCTTACCATCCTCCAGCACATATGCTGTTTTGCCAATACGTTTGGAAACTATAAATGGTCCTTCATAGAGATAAAAGAACTTGGACATGACTTTCTCTAGCTTATTTGACTGTTTCGGCACTCTAAGTAAGACTCTGTCTCCCGGCTCGAAAAGGTCAAATTTAGTTTCTTTTTGTTGGCGAATTCTCTTTTGTGCTGACTTAGATAAATTCTGTTTCGCCAACTGGACAATGTAATCCATCCCCGGTTGTTTTCCCTCATTTAAACCCAATACTCTCGCTAGTTCATTTTGTGGTCTGTTTCCGAAGTGAACTTCAGATGGCGTCAATTTCGTGCTCTCAAGCTGGACAGAATTCAGCCAAGTCTCGACTTTGGGAAGATGTCCAACCCAGGCCGAATGCTTGTCATGCACTAGAGTCCGAAAAAGACGGACCACTTCCCTTAATGGATGCTCTGCAGAATTACCCTGAGGGTACCTTACAGAGGAATGAACGTGTGAAATACCAGCTTCCTGCATACTGGTTCTCCATTTCTTTGCAGTAAACTGTGGTTCACTGTCAGATAGTATCCTGAGAGGAAGGCCAAACTCAGGTATATACTTATTAATGATCAGACGGCTACACGCTAGTCCCGTGGCTTTCCTTAGCGGATATAGCTTGACATACTTACTAAAAGTGTCAATATCTATAAAAATGTACTCGTAGCCATACTGTCCTTTAACGATCGGGCCAAATAAATCCACACACAGTAGTTCGCCGGGACTACTGGTGAGAACTGCAGATCTCTCCCCCACTAAATATTTAACTGGATACTTGCTCCTTTGACAGGTGTCACACTTAGCTAAAATCCTCCTAACATCCCTTCCCATTTTACTCCAAATAAAGTCACGACCAATTTCATAGAAGACCTTGGCAGCACCAAAGTGTCCTAATTCCCTATGAATGAACCAAATTAGCTCCTCCCGCAAAGTGGCAGGAACACATATTGCCCACCGATTCTTCCTACATTTCCGTGCAAGAAGCCCATCCTGCATTTTGTACGTGAACCGCCCTACTTTCACACACTCGTCGTCACTTGTTTCCAACCTAGCCAGTGGCTCCCTTAACTTAATGTCATCACGTTGCTCCACTAGCATATTTCTCAGTGTCTGTAACGAAGCCCTGTTGCTACTGTCCTCACATGCACATAATAAAATACCGTCCTCTGTTTTAACAACAGGATAATCCCTACATAAATTAGAGTCCCTTGATAGCATATCTGCAAGAATGTTATCTTTACCTTTAATATATTTAACTGTGAATTCGTATTCCTGCAGTGCAAGAATTCATCTACTAACTCTGTTAGAACTGAGTTTACAGGTCCACATATACAGCAATGCATGTTGATCTGTATGGATCTCAAATTTCCCCCCTACTAAATACATTCTAAATTTCCCTAAACTGAAAACAATACCTAAAAGCTCTAATTCAGTAATCGTGTATCTTTTTTCTGCTGCTGTCAGCCCTCGCGAGGCTAAAGATACAATGCACCGATTACCCTTATCATCTTTCTGACAAAATACTCTGGCAATGCCTATATGCGTCGCATCTGTCATAACCACATATTCCTTATCTTTCAAAGGATACTTCAGCACTACAGCTTTCTCAAACCCTTCCTTCAGCGCTCTAAAAGCCTGATCATGCTTGGGCTCCCATCTCCACCGAGTCCCACTTTTAAGCAATTCCCTGAATGGTTCTACTAACCCTGAGTATTTAAGAACGAACCTTCTGAAAAAGTTGCAAATTCCCAGGTATGTTTTCAACTGTTTAACATTCTGTGGCACCTCTGCATTGAGTATCTTATTAACCCTACTTTCCTCTGGTGTTACACCTCTACTTGACATTCTATGGCCTAAAAAGGTCACTTCTGACTGACAGAATGACGACTTAGACAGTTTCAAAGTGAACCCTGCCTGATCTAACTTCTGAAAAACCATATCTAAATGACGTAGATGCTCCTCAAAACTGCGTGAACTAATTACCATATCATCAATGTAAATGGTTACAAACTCTCCTGTGTCATCCCCTAATGCGATATTTAATGCTCTAATTAAAGCAGCTGAACTACTCTTTAATCCGTAAGGTGTTCTACAAAATTGATAAAGGTTATATTTATGACTAAAAGCTGTAAATGGTCTATCTTCGTACATAAGTGGCACTTGCCAGAAACTGGAACTCAAATCTACACAAGTGAAATACTTCTTCCCCTCAAATGTTTGCATTAATTCCTCTATTGACATGGATTTCAGCTGGTCTGAACTAATTCTACTGTTAACCAAACGAGCGTCTAAACAAATACGGACTGTGCCATTTGCCTTGGGCACGGTGATCAAAGAATTAACGTATGGACTGTTGGAGTGTTCAATAATGCCATCTTCAAGCATCTGGTTAATTTGTGCCTCAACTGCACTCTGATAAGCAAAAGGTACAGGATATCTATGTCCTGTGAATACTGACCTATCAATAACGTTCAATGATTGTGTATAGCAATTGGCCATACCAATGCGATCCTCAAAAACTCTCTTATTACACAATAACACATCATAGAGCAGAACACACTGTTCTTCCTCTATATTTCCCTGAAATGCAGCATCACGTAACAAGTCCTCTAGACTACCGTTCGTAATCACACTGCCCACAAAACTTGGAGAATCCCGCTCTACGGCTGGCGATATCTCATTCAAAGTACAAATTACACCTACAACACTACTTCTCTGAACATGGTCGTTGAACGCTACTTCTACTTCAGAATTATCCCATTTAAATTTCAAACTTCCTACCTCATAACATAAGTTACCCGACACTCTACTTAGCCACTCTGAACCCAAGATAACACTGAATACTAAATTTGGAATTACAAGACAAATCTGTTTTTCTACATGATTACTAATTTTAATGTCTACTAAAACTTGCTTAGAAAATACTTTACACCTCTTCCCAACAGCTGTAATAACAAAAGTGCTTTTAATTGGCATCTCCTCGAAATTTACTCCAGTTCCTTTCATTTTATCATAAAATGCACTACTAATGCAACTCTTCCTGCAACCACTATCAATTAAAACATCTGTGTACGCCTCGGACACGTTAAATTTAACTATGGGGCTCTTACTAGCCACCTCCTGAATAATAACTTTATCATTTAGTTCACGTAATAATTCACTTCTTACATTTAGGTCATAGGGTTCCTGTATAAGTGTATGGACAGGGCATGTTACAGACTGAGATTCTGACCTTACATCGCAGCCTGGTTTGTGTTTAAAGTACCGCTAACGCTTGGTGTAGTACTACTCACTACTGCACTGGTCTGGTCGTTCTGGGCTGTGTTAACGGTATTTCTCTGTCCGTTATTACCATTGGGCTGATCCCTTACTTGACCCCTGTTCTGGATATAATTATTATTATTATAATTCCTCCCTTGGTTACCCCCTAAAATCATTATTTCCACCTTGATTTCCCCTCAAATCATTATTTCTACCTTGGTACTGCGTACCATACCCATTTCCTCTGTACTGATTTTGCTGGTTGTTATTCTGATTTTGGGTACCCCTATTTTGGATATTGGCTCCTTCGCCACTGTTCCTCTGAACATCCTGATTCCTATTCTCATTAGGCCTGTTATTATGGTTACTCTGGTTCCTACCGAAATTCTCCTCATAACCACCTCTTCCCGGAACATCGAATGTACTTAATAGATTTTCCACTTATGAAATAGATTTCACATTTTGGATACAGGCAGCTTCTTTGATTCTATATGGAAAATGTCTTAGTAATAGCCTGACTGCATCACTTTCCTCCCTCAAACCATCCAGATATTTACACGTCAATACCTGCCCTAAAAAGTATTCTGTCATAGTGTAGTTTCCTCTCGGGTTATATTTCCCACACGATGCTGAGACTGAATAACCTCATTCCTGAACTTCTCACAAAATTTAACTTTAAAATCTGAAATGTCCTCGAAATTGTCTCTGTAGACATCAAACCAGTTTCTTGTCTCCCCTACAAACGCTTGCTCTAAACTCTCAACTACCTGGCACCACTCAATATTACCATCTTCCAACCTCTCCTTGAATTTATTTTCTATTGCATTCATAAATTCCATGAGACAACCCTGTCGATTGCTGAACTTTCCCAACTCTATCTCCCTGTGTGTGCTATTCACATAAACTGGCCTACTCGGACTATTTTCCTGCCTAATTCTAGCTTTCAACTTCTGTTCTAATTCAGCAATTTTCTCCTCAGCTTTCTTTCAATACTAGTTACAGTTAACCTAATGCTCCCTTCCGATGCTTCAACTTTATCACTTAACTTAGCTTGTTTCTCCTGAATCTTACTAATGCTTTCCTTATTCCTCTCCCTTAAATCATTAACTTCAGTGATTATTTCTGCATGAACTTTATCAATTCTTCCCCCAGCTGTTCTTTAACCTCTTTAGTTGCTACCTGAATCTTATCAATTTCTCCCCCCAATTGCTTTTTAACCTGCTTTGTTTCTAGTTGAACTAATTCTTTCAAATTCTCAGCATGTGTACTGATTCTACTTTCCAGCTCTTCCTGTACTTCTCCCAACTTTCTATCTACATCTGCAATAATCTCTTTAGCTTTTTCTTCCATCACCCCTTTGATCTCACCTCTAATCAGCTCAAATTTATCACTAATTTCCCTACATTTTGTTCAAGTTTAGCATTTAAAGTTTCAGTACTCTCTTTATTTTCCCTACTGTTTTGATCCAATTTAGCGTTTAAAGCATCTGTACTATCTTTATTTTCCCTACTGCTTTGTTCGAGTCGAGCGTTTAAACTATCGCTCAGTTCCCTATTACTCTCTTTATTTTCCCTACTATTTTGTTCAAGTTTAGCATTATTCTGTTCAAGATTAGCATTTAAAGCGTCTGTATTTATTTTATTTTGTTGCATAAACTGGAGAAGCAAACTCTCTAACCCTGCTTGACCGTTATGATTACCCCCCCTCAGTATCGGGATTTACCTCCGACATCCCTGTACTGCTTTCATTCTCAAGACTAGCCATACTGCTCGTATCTTCACTATCCAACTGGTGACCACTACGCAACTTCATCTCTTCCTCAACACTACCCATGCCGATACACACCGATAAATGAAAAAAAAAAAAAATACAGGCACAGAAATATATACCCTTCTCCTTCCACAAATGTTATTAGGTTTTCGGCCTCACGTTGGTAGCGACAAATGTAATGGTTTCACTGGGGTGATTGATGCTAAACCACAACGATTCCCACGTTAGAATGGTACATGTAATGTTTATTCTGACTAAGATACGTTGAATTAATGGGCGCCAAGACCTCAACACTAAGTTGAAATCTAAATTTATATTTATCAACGCCTAGCTCGGGCAGAACACCTTTAAGAATCATCACACTCAGACCGTGGCATGATTTGATCATTAACCCAACTAACAATTGTATCAGGAGAAGGAATTAGGTCTGTATCTAATGCTACCTACTGAAAGCAAAGATTTCATAGTATAAGAAATGAATTTATTATATAAAAAAAACAAGTAGTGGCAATTTTAATAATAATAATAATTTAAAATGGAGCATTACGATTTGAATTTTACCACTAGAAAATTACGTGAAAACAGAGTCGGATGCATTACTGAATTTACTATTACGACCAAGCTAAGAAGTTACTGAAATTCTGATTATGAAACAATGAAGAGAGAGAGATTACGAAGTTCTGAGTCATTTGCGCTTACCATTGGAAATAGGAGTAGCATTTCCCTCGTACGTGATGAATCGGGAGAACTTCCATCAGCCTTTTGGGCGTCGCCATCTTCTTCGTTAATGCGGAGATCGTCGTTAATATGTTGAAGTTAAATGCTAGATAGTGGTGGATCAAAATCCGTTAGCCACTTAAGCTGACTCCCTGTTCACAAGAGCTCGCGTATTTCTCATGACTAATGTGTCAGTTGAGAATAGCAGTACTGAAAAGTTCGCCATCGAACACGAGTACAAAGTCCGTAGACTATGCAAATACAATGTTCAAGTTACGGCCCGATCACAACGGAAGCAACCTAAAGAGCGTCCACTTTGGACAAGTTTTACAATGTTAATAGCCCTCTCTTCATGGCGCGCGAACACTATAATGACTCGCCGGTACCCCCACCAAAGTTCCACTCCTCAGCTATTCGCCTCGCCTGTAGACCAATCACCGTGCGTCACGTCTCCCCTCCTTGGCTTGAGACCGGCACGCGGAACCTTCCGCCACAACTACATCGCACTCGGTAAATTTACCGTTCCAGTCCAATTCGCCTTTTCTTGAAACAGCCAGTTGTAAATGTTCCTTGATGTCGTCATCGCTTCACGACAAGATTATTCCTGTAGCGGAAATTTCCGATGACTCAACTCTTTCGCAATAAACCATTAACTGAATAAAAATCCGTAAATCTCCGCAATCATATAATTTACCGTGATAATGTTGTTTGTAATAAATCGCTTGATAGTGTTTTCTATAAAATCGAAAACCTATCTGTATAGTTATAATCTTTAAAGAAAAGCTCAAAAAAAAAAAGGACATTAATAATAATAATAAGTTAAATGAAAACTATCTTGGCTGAACAAGTTGCCGCGTAAACAAACATTGAATGGCTTCGATCTGAATTATTTCAGTGGCATAAAATACCCTAGAAAAACACGTTACAAGGGTTGTGAGGGGCTTTGACAGATTGTTGGTTCGGGCTTGGGAAAAAGTATAGCCGTTTTACGTATGAAATTTTCTTAAAAAAAAAACACCACCAACCTGAGTTATCCTGTTTATCATCTGGCCATTCTCTAACACAACCATCAACTTCTAGTGTAACATCCAAGTTCAACACCGATCTCTGCAGCGCTCTCATCTCTTCTGACATCCCTGTCTTCAAACTGAATAATCAGTACTTCAGGGAATTCCTTGAGAAATATACTAACCGAACTATCCCGGATGAGTCAACGTTCAGAAAAACCTATGTTTCAGCCATATACGATTAAACTGTTCAGAAGATAAGACAAGAAATTAAAGACGGTTCGATTTGGGTTTCCATTGACGAGACGACAGACAAAGAAGGTAGGCTAATTGGCAACGTAATCATTGGTTTGTTAAGTGAAGATTATTGTAAACGGATTCTTTTACACTGTGATATTCTAGAAATGTGCAATAACAAAACTATTGCAAAACTGTTCAATGAAGCTATGAGTATCCTCTGGCCACAGGGCGTTCAGTATGATAAAGTGTTACTTTTTATAAGCGATGCCGCACCTTATAAGATGAAAGACGGAGAAGCATTGTATGTTGTATATCCTAAGATGACTCATTTAACTTGTGTAGCACATGCCTTTCATCGTGTGGCAGAAGTGGTAAGAGGCAGTTACCCCAAAGTAGATCTATTGATTTCCTCAGTGAAAAAAGTTTTACTCAAAGTCCACAAAAGAAAGAAATGTACCCAGAAATTCCATTGCCACCTAAGCCAGTTCTAACTAGGTGGGATACATGGCTGCAAGCGGTTGAATACTATGCTGAATACCGTATATAGACTCCATTAAGAACGTTCTGCATGCTATGGACTCTGAAGATGCAGCCTCAATTGAAGCTGCGCAAACAGTGGTTTGCGACACAAGTGTGAGGAATGACTTGATTTACATTCAGCATAATTTTTCATGCATCACACAAACACTCAAAAGTCTCCAAAACTCGCATTTCTCACTTTCTGAAAGTTTCGAAATTATGAATATAACTGTGGAACAGCTAAACCATGGTACAGGTAAAGCTGCAGATGTAGCAAAAATGAAGATGGACACTGTACTTTCAAAGAACCCTGGATATAAAAGAATGGGAAAGGTTGCTGCAATTATGTGTGGAGAATTAAGTGACAAGTTAACGTTGGATTTAACCCCAGCAGACGTTGTTAAGTTTAATTATGCCCCCATAACCTCTTCTGATGTCGAACGAAGTTTCAGTCAATATAAATAGGAGAAGATTCACTTTCCAGCACTTAAAAGAACATTTCGTGATCCATTGTTTATGGTAACAGAGAATAAAATATTGCGTGTTCTTCAAAGATCATATTAAAATGAGAAGTACAGCATTATGGTTCATGTAGATCTACTTTCTATAGCTTCTTTGAACTTTGATATCAAATATAAATGATAGATTTTTGTAATTTTAAGTCCATATATAATTCCATATTTCAATAAAAATAACTAAATATATATGTACATATTTCATGAATTATTATTATATATAAATCCGTTCCCTGGTGATAATATTAAGGGCTTCAAGAAGAGTTTGATAACTTACGATAATATTACATATTTTCTATGGCAATCTAATGCTTCATGCTTAAAAGAGGAATACTCCTTTATTGCATACAAAATATTCCGGCACGTTTTGCAGATATCCGAGAGAGATTTACCCACATGCTTTCAACTACAGTTTAGTAAGTTTGTAGTAGAAGGTCTTGCTTGACTTTTCATCAGCTCTTACTACCATTATTACTATACTTACGAGTCATAATGATGTCAATAAGCTTGTTAGTTCATGGTGACATCATTAACATTCCTCAAGTCAGCTACTTTGTCGTCTAAGCTATGCCTTAACTTTGGAGAGAGCAAGTTGTTACTCAAAGCAAATTCATGGTTAAGAAAACACACACACGAGTAAAGGTAAACTGTCAGTTCAGAGCTAAAAAGGAACTTGCCATTTAAAGGATAGCATGAAGGACCTTTCCACTAGTATATACAGTAGATGATGGGTGGCTTACCAAGACTGATATTCCTGGAAGATCTGGTTCCAGGTGTATCTGTAGATTTATTTCCACTTTGTCATTTTAAAGGGAGATTAGTATTACTGTAAGAGAGGTTCCACACCACTGATATCACCGCCGTTATTCTCTCTTTCTCGAAATATCCCCGTCAAATACATACCAATTCAAGGGACTGACCTCGAAGTAAGATTCCTCGCCCTGTGGTTTACAGTTCACCCTTTCCCTTAACCACCATACCCGGCTCCAACATAGCAAAATATAATATATAAATGGACTGTTAATATGAATGAAAACAGAATAAAGTCACAAATATACGGTAAGTTACTAATTACTTTTAACTACTACTGTTCTACTACTGTACTATATTGACAATTATTAAAGCACTATTACTATCACATAAGCACCAATGCACAGTTATGATAACGTTAAAAATCAACAAGCCATCTCATGGCACTGTACAAGCCAGAGAGACAGTTAACCAGGCACTGAAGCATGTGGGCTGTGTATTGCAATGCAGAGTATTATGACATCAACTACTGTATGTGAACATGGATTGGTCAAGAGGCAGAGGAGTGATGACTGACTTGGAATTTCTGGCCAAATGTCAATCCCTTTCTCCAATTGTACAGAGTGTAGCATTGAAGACACATGATGGGCTATGCTCACAGTAACACTTAGGTATCTACAGAAAATATGCGACTGGCTATAGGCCTACTCATATTTCGTCAAATCAGAATTGTTGCCGGATGCCTAAGTTACCAGAAAAACCTACTAGATGGCAGCATTGGCGAGGGAATACAAGAAACAAATAATTTTGTCATGCCAAGTTTCAGTCTGTAGATTCCAACCTTCATGACTTATAATATGGCATGCTATTAGTAGAGACAAAATGTTTCCAAGAGGGAGATATTTTTGTACATTGATATTATAATTATGTCTTTCAGTTTTTTCTTTTATAATAATCATTCATTAACTTCTAAACTTCACAAAAGTCTGTTGTTTTTTTCTTCCTTTTATTCTATCCTGCTGCCATATTTTTCAAAACGACAACATAGATGTCCTTGAAATATGAAATTAAATCTGTAAGTGTTAACTGCAAAAAGAGAGCAAGGACTAATCTTCAACCACTCACGAGTTATGATTTTTTGAAAATCTATTAAAATCCCCAGTTCAGGCTGCTAAATGGACAGACTAGAATGAGTTCAACACACCCACATAATCATGTGCATAATAAAATGATGTGACAAATTTTAAATTCTAATTTCAAAGTATAAATGTGCTTATATGGTAATGTTTAGGGCCTCAGTTTTAGGTTTTATATATCCTTCAAATAGGCCTTCTCTTTTTAGGTTTTCTTTGTGGATCATTATTATTAACACCAATAATTTTCTGTTTTTCTTATTTTAGGTCACACATATGATTTAGGATTTTACGTAGCATGCTGAGCTTCTATGCACAAGGTGCACGGGTTCAAACCCGGCCAAACTCGTTGGATTTTTTAAGTGCGTTAAAAATCACTCAGTGTGCCTTCTGTCGGAGGGGAAGTAAAGTCGGTGGGCCCGTCATAGATTTATGGCATGTAAAAGAACCTTTTACTAACTAAACTTGTGTGAAGCAAAATTTGTAGGTTAGGATTGATTAATGCTCATAAGTTCCAACGTTCGTCACCGGGCGGTGGTTGAGATTGCATCTAGTAGTAGCCAAGTTCACAGCTAGGTGTCGTGGTTGGTAGCATTTGGTAGCAAAAGTAGGAACTACTTGAAATTAAAAGAAAACAGATAACACACACTAATACAGTCATCACAGTTAACACCGGTTATCAGACAGATTCTACACATACCCAAAGTACACGGGGCTACATGACCTCGTTGTTGCAGCCCCTAAACTAAGGAACCTACCAACCCAGGATTTTACATGATGATTTTTCTTTTTTGTGAATTAATGCTAACACCAATATTTTTTTGGTTCTTTTTATTTCAGTAACATATTTATAGACTGGCCATGGTGGCTGAGGGCACTAATGCACTAGCTTGTGCCTTGCTGGCATTGCGAGAGCATGGGTTCGAATCCCACCTCAACTGTCCAGAAAATGGTTTTTGTGATTTCCTAATTTTCACCACCTGGCAAATGCTGTTCCTTTCAACAGTTTCACGGTCGGCTTCCTTCCAAAATCCCTTCCTTGACCCTTCCTTAATTATACCCAAGTTAATGGGCACCTGGGCGATCGGCATGCCACCATCCCCAGTTGTATCTACTGACAATGTATGTTCAGCTCCCAGACACCATCCTTGCAAATGTAGGAGAATGATCCCTTGTAGAGTCTGTAGATGAAGCCGAGCTGGGAGGATAAGTAATACACTGACCGGCAAAAAAAGTGGAACACTTTAATTTTTTATGTAATTTCTTAATTTATTCCACTAAAATGTATCGGTTTTCCAATATTTGCATTATTCATGTAAATTTAGATGGTTGGCAACAGAAAATACCGAATCATGTTATACAACACGCTTTAACTCACAAATTTCGTTACATTTTGCAAATCTTACAATTTTCTATTTTTTAGTAATGCTCTTTTGGGCTGGTGTTTATCAAACGTATTGCCAAACAAAACAGTATTAATGTTTGCACTGCACTGCAAGAGAACACTGGTCACTAAAAACGGGTGTTTCCACCTTTAGCGTCTATGACAGGATTGGGGGTAATTGGTGGTAATAAACCACCCTAAGAAATGTCATATTATCAATTTCTATTCACGGATGTTCAGATGTTTGTTCTAATGCATGAAAAGCTTTTAAAATGTGATTAAATCTTTTTCAAGGCTAGATTTATACTATTTATATTACTTTTTTTAACTGTTCCACTTTTTTTGCCGGTCAATGTATTTTAAAAAATAAAATAAAAAAATAAATAAATATTATAGCCTAATTTCATAAAAGTACACCTTATCAATAACCATCAGAAAACATACAAAATATATTTACTTTTTTTTTGGTATTTGTTAACAACACATCATATAACTAAAAGCATGTCCAAGTAATTGTCTGGCATGAATGATTTCTTATTACCTTTCAGTTTTTCTTTAGTAAAATTAATTTAAAGATACCGGTACATATTTTACAAGAGTTCACCCTATCTGAAACTACTTACAAGAAAACACACAGAATAGATTTCACTGTCTCTCCTGTTATGTATTTGTATTGCAGACTGCAATTTGCAGTACATAACTACATTCATGCCCCAAAAAGGTTGTTATATATTTGGGTAAATATATATTTATCATCTACAAGACAGCGATTTAGGACATGCTAGGTTGCAAACCCCCATTTAGGCCTTTTTAGGTCCTATGAAATTCGTATATTTAACCCCAGAAAGTGTACAATATTATATATCCTGAAATTGGTTCATTAAATGGCAAGTAAAAGAATAGGTTAAAACCTAAGAATCTAACCCTAGAAATGATACAGTGTGAAGTAAACTGCCCACAAATTTTAAGATTCTTCAGCTGGTGTCAGATCTCAGAAGTAGATGATAGGCTTTTTTTTTTTTTTTAAACGGAGTTGGACCCACAGATTTAATGCATGGTGTCCTTGAACTTCAATATAATATATTCTGAAGAAAATATCCTTTATGGGATGGAAAGCTTTACAAACATATTAGAATAACTGATCATGAAGCATTCGTATAATAATGGGTTAGTCCCAAAAGATAATTTATACTTACATAACAGGGAATACTCTGGGGAAGACAACTGATGCCTCTGCTAAATACTGGTATAAGATTCGTGTTTCATTCTCATCAGTCGTATATTTGACTAGAGTTGCCAATACAGTTAACACAAGTGCTTGTGTTGAGAAATCAGTTAGCACATCTGGGTCCAGCAGAATGTTGTTTTCATTGGATACCGACACACGAGCACTGCGATTCTGACATAAGAAACTTTAATTGTAGTTACAGGTATCGTGATATTGTGCACTGTACTGTACATACATAATTACAACTTGAAAGAATTAGTAAGTAACCAAAACAGATTTCACTTTTAAGTGCAAAAAGACAGTTCATTAGAAAATTCAAATACACTAGTACAAGTAAAAACCATATAGGAACATAATCCGTTTCAATACATCCGAGATTTTAAAATTACTATTTCATGACATTCTGAACATTTTTCTTATGGATCTCAAGTCCTAACAGCTAAATTTATTGGTAGTATTGATATATGAAACAAAAGGATGTAGATGATGGAAAAAAAAAATCAATATTGATAAAGACTATTTTAACATGTCAATTTCCTCACTACCGGTACATATAATATATTATGAAAGATACCAATAAACATAAATGCAGGGTTAGAATCATGCAACATGTACCATGCTCATCATGCTATTAGGACCCCATAACTATGACAATATGCTCAATTTTCATGCATTTACCCATCATCAAAATAACAACAAGACTGGTTAGTTTGCAGCTTTGTGTTTAAGTCAATACCGGTATGTGAAATATTAAAATGCATTAAATTTGGCACATCGTATTAGAAGCATCAAATTCTGAGAGAAGCTAACATGCAGATAACTAGTTGAATTAGAAATCCAAATACTGCCAGACTACAAAAGCGGCCTAGGCAGTCTAGTTTTCAGTATTTAGCCTATTGTAATAATAGGGTTGTTTCCAAATCAGACTAGAATTAGGTTATGTCAAAGTAGAAAATCTCAAAATACGCTGGAGCAAATGAAACAAAAGTTAAATTAACACTGTAATGTCTCAGCTGAAGCTATCCAGTTACATTGTCTAAAACGTTCATGAAGGATACAATTAATTTATTATGGCTTTGATTTTGTGGTGTTTCATATACATTTATATATTCGTTTAAGGCCTTTAAAGACCACATTAGGCAACAATTACACATTATTAGAAGCCTTCTTCGCCGCATGAAATCTTCGCATTCTTTTTCTGGCAGCCTGTCTTTGTTCTTCAGCCCAACCACTGTTCAGTTTTGGTGCGTCATGGAATCCTTGGAATTTGTCGATAACTGACCTAAACTTACTGCGGTTAGAAATGTCTTCTGAATGTACTTGGTGTTTTATAATATATTGCATACTGTATTTTTGTGGCAGCATTAAAAAAGAAAAAGAGCTTTGTAGCAAGGATATGTATTTCAAAGCAAGAGCAGTAACTGAACTGAAGAAGAATGTATATTCAGAATATTCTATCCATGATTGAACTCATTTCAGAAAGCTCACTCTATGCTGCCTTCGTGGCCATGTGCCAAATGCTTGACTTTGGTATGAGAGAACCTGAGTTAGATTCCTGGTCGCATTGTGGGATTTTTAACTTTATTTGGTTGATTTGTTTGGCTCAGGAATTGGGTGTTTGTTTAGTTTTCCTTATTCATATCATCCTCATCATGACGCATAGGTAACCTATATGCATAAACTCAAAAGATCTGCACCTGGCCTCTCTGTAAGTCACACACAATCTACCTAGGTATATATATTTAATATGCTCAACATTTGTCATGACTATTTATGAAGTCCTAGCCAGTCAGCAACAATGCTTCATGCTTTATACCTATATTTATATACAGTAAAATCTGCCTAAACCAGACTTTCTATATACCCAAAACAATAATTTGGAATGGAGGTATTTCCTATGCAAAATGATACTCTAAACCGAAAACTACCTAAAGTGGAAATGGAAAAAAAATTCGGGAACAATTTGCGTAGATAGCCTATGACAGATTATTTTATTCTTACCACATTTTATACTAAATTTTGAGAATGACTGTACTTGCACCAAAGTTTTGGGAAACATTAACTCTAAACTTTCCTTAAGGATGTAGCAGATATGCTACATTTTACATCTGTAAGTGAATGGAATGTACAGTTACTTCTTCTTGTAGTACACAGATTCCTTCTGACAAGTGAGAATAGAAATATGAAAAGAAGAAAACTGTAAACTTGAGTGATCTTTAAATGCTTTTTTATTGTATTGTATTTGTGTACGTACTGCAATTCGGTGACAATGACTTCTAAACATAAGACACTTACACTGAGGGAGAAAATTTAAAGTTATTGAAAAAAACTAAAACAAAAAACAAACGTCTGGCTAAAGAATTAACAATGCTGTATAAACTCAAATTTATGCCATTTTGAACAACAAAATAAAAAATAAAGATGAATGGGTAAAGGGAACAGGACATTTGAAACACATTACAAAATCTACGGACTATGATGAAATAAATCACGCTGTGTTTGAGTGGTTTGTTAGTGAGCACACTAAAGGAATTCATATTTCTTGACCATTGATACAGAGTGAAGCTTTAGAGACAGCAAAACAAGTTAGGCAAGCACAATTTCAAAGGATCCAATGGGTGGCTCGAGAGTTTCAAAGAATCTAGAAATGTACTAACATAACTGGTGAAATCGCAGAACCTATAGTGACTGGAACATCAGCATGTCCCAGGCCCTTCCAACAGCTGGATCGTAATTCCATCCTAGCCAATAGACGATCTAATAAAAAAAGCCTCGATAACCAGTGCTTTAATCGAAGAGTCGCATCTTTCTTGCAATGGAAGAATGAAAAGTCAAGGTCGTGAGGTAATTTTGTTCTTGGACAATACAACCTGTCATCCAAGGATTTATTTGTCTAATGTGAAGCTAGTTTACCTCCCCCCCACCCAACACAACTTCAATTACACAACCTATGGATTACAGTGTAATTTATACACTTAAATCCATTTATAGGAAGTTTAAACTGCAGTCACATGTTGCTAAAATTGACTCCAGTGCTAATGTTTCTCAACTTGTTAAACAGATTAGTATTTGATGCTGTTAACTGGATCCATCAGGTCAAGAAAAAAATTCTCTCCAAAACAGTGATGAAGCGTTGCCTTAAATCATGCTTTCCTGCACACGCATCGATGGATACACAAAATGTTACAGTGGAATATGTACGGGTAATTTCCCATCTCTGTAAGCAAGGAAATCTGCCAGATGAAGCTGAAGACAGATAATTTTGATAATGAACTTGCCACGACTGAAGACATTAAAAGTGCAGCTGATATTGCTGTTGAAAACAGCAGGTGTGAAGTCATAGAAGAAATGACCAATGACGAAGGCAACAAAAGGGAGCTAATAATATGCACTTTTGGAGAAGCATTGTCTGTTGTGAGTGACCTTTAGAAATTTGCAGCTTCCAAGAATGTTCGGGAACTCTTGGAGTTAATGCAGGATGCAAAGGAGATCATACAATGTTCTCTTGTGAAGAAGTCGTCGCGACAATGCACTTTGAAAGACACGTGGGAACAGATAACAAGGAGAGAAATTGAAATTATTGTACATAAGTTGAAAATACAGTATAATACATGTGAACCTATTTCCCTTTTATTTATGACTTTTATTTTAAATGATTCTTTCATTTTAATCCTATGTGATTATATATCTTTGCAGTGCATTTTGTTTTATTAAAACTTAACCCTTTGTAAAACAGAAACCTGTGAAAACGGAAAAAATCTGGAAGGTCATGTTCTGTTTTAGGCAGGTTTCACTATACAGTATAGCCTATATGTATACATAAATGATGCCTTAAAAATGAATATGTCAGACAATCTAGCTGGTTGACTCAAATGATTCTTGTGACAATTTAATTGTCATGTTGCCTACTATTGCAATTCTCAAAACCCGTTAAAATACGCCAATCAATACAATTTAAAATGAAACATATCAATTCAATTATTTCTTCGTAGTGTATTGTGTTTTTAGTAAAACTCAACCCTTTGTAAGCCAGAAACCTGTGAAAAAAGGAAAAAAATCTGGAATGATATAGCAATCAATGATGTTTCATTTTAACTTGTATTGATTGGCATATTTTTTAAAGAGGCTTCAGTGGCGTAGTTGGTAGAATGCTTGCCCAAGATGGCGGGTTCAAACCCGGGCCGAGTCGACTGATTTTTTAAGAGTGTTAAAATCCTTCAGTATGCCTTCCTTCGGAGGTGAAGTAAAGCCGACGGGCCCATGTCATAGATTTATGGCACGTAAGGAACCTACCACTGCAATTGGTGGTGTATAGCAAAATTTGTAGGTTATATTTAGCTAGTACACAATGCTCTATCAAGTTCCAACATTCGCCGCTAGTGTTAGTGACAGTAGCATTTGGTAGTCAAAGTAGGAACTACTTGAAATTGAACTTGTTGGGAGCCCTTGGGCGTTTAATCAAAAATGCCCAGCTTATGGCCATTGGCTGTGATTCATATATCATCATAGGCATATTTTAATGGTTTATGAGAATTCAAACTATCAATACGGATATTACGAATACAAATACAATATGGTAAAAGTCATTGCATTTTACTATTGCAAGTAATTTCTAATATGTGGGGTTATTCATTATTGGTCTTTATTTTCACCAAGAAGTTTACTATTATTAACATAAGAACAGCATGCGCTCTCTCGATTGCCAGCATCTGTGGTGCATATTATATGGCTCAACCCACTGTGCATACTGTAGCAAGTGTGTTTTGAATGGTGAGCAGAATCTCCTGTTACCAGCAGCCATAAGCCTAGTGACAGCTGAGATCCATTGAGTCAACTACTTCTGTTACACTACAGTACATAGCGGGTATGAACAGCATGCTGTTATTATTATTGTACCAAAACATTGTGGCATGAGGGTGTTGATTTGAAATAGTCACACAAATAGCACAACACCACTGATTTTCTCAAAGTGCTGTATAATATATTACTAGCATTACCCATCGTGGCTTCGCCCGCGAATATTCGAGTTGTAAAGAGTACACTTAGCAAAATCTCAATCATGAATGCTATGACTGATTTATCCTGGGTATGAATAATCAGACTTTATCAATTCAGCTACTGGTGCAGTGGTTAGGGATTTGTCATTCCTTCATAGGTAGGCCTATACCAGAGCGAAGTTAGTTTTCTGGGAATATCACAGATATTGTTAATTTAAGTGCCTTTAAATGTGGTTTTCGGAGACCCTTTATAGTCGAGTGAAAAAGACCTTTCGTATCACACTCACATGTGAAAATTGCGTGAAAAAATTCTAGAGTGCCCCTTGACCCCCTAAGCGCATTATACTGTATGTATTGATGAATTTTACAGCTTAATTTGGTTCAGTGATAACCTTATAACCGTCTGGAAACTTTCACAGTAATGTAATAATTGGAATTGCATTGCGTCTTACAGAAATAGATGGACCTGTGAGATTCTGTTACCATGGTTACCGTGTTGCATTCTTTCATTATTTCATTGTAAATATACATGTTTTAAGGTATTTATTTCATTGTGAGGCATTTAAAGAGTAAGTGAGTGTGTTTCCTTTACGCATTGGGTTATGCTGAACCTGTAGGTACCCCATATGTGTAGGTTGGTGTTAATGGGACCTTATTTTCGGTACAAAACTGGAATGGGACCTTAGCAGAATAATATAGGGAGGGATAGATTTAAAAATATGTTGGCAGTATTAAAAAAAAATCTCTCTGAAGCAAAGTTGTGATGATTATTTCAATGTAAGAAAAATAGCTAAACTGAAGGGGAATGTGGATTCACAATATGCTATCTATGATTGAACTTGCTTAACCAAAAAGTGTGGCATGTGGGAATAGATTTGAAAGAATCAAGGAAATTGCAAAACACCAGACTACAGTCCTCCCATTAAATATTTTTCATCACATGAGTGTAAGAAAAGTATTTTTAAAAATACAATTAAAACATTCTTTATTTACACAAATAACATAACTTTAGAATAGTACCTACTTTTTAACTGATGCTCATAGCCAAGATGATAATTCAGCACATATTAATGAGCTTGTCTCCTTGTTGGGTGTTGAAAGCTTCTTATAGGGTTTGTAATGTAATAATATTCAAACAAGCTGTCATAATCAGTGCTTTCTTTTTCCAGCCAGAATGGTCCAGTATGTTCCAGAATGTTCCTGAGCATATTTTTTGCTATTTAAGATTTTGACAATATATATTTTATAAGCAAAATTAGAATTGCCACCACTGTTGGTTTCAAGAGTTTACATTGATGTACATGTAATCTATGCAACCCAGTGCTGTCTGCCATCTTCTGTTACTAACCTTGACTCTATATCATTTCCATGTGAGGGAAGGAAAATTATAATTATCATCATCATTGATCTACATGCAATATAATGCTCCTATCTTCTGTTACTGACACCGCAGTTAGAATTGCACACCATTTCCATGTCATTTAAACCTACGTTTTATTACATATTGGAATCAAGTGATTGGAGTTCCAGTAAACGTTTTTCCAGAAAGAGAAAAAAAAAAAACAACACTGATTATAACTTTTTCTGATACTGAAATAACTAAGAATGTAAGGAGGAGTAGGGAATAAAAGACTTACACATATTGAAGATCATATGGACAAGCTATTTACACTAGTGAATTGATTCCAAACCCGATGCCGAGAGGCAAAAGGGATAGATGAGGAAGAAGAAGAAGAAGAAGAATTGATTCCAATAGAATCTAAATCTTATTATATAATACGCTAAGACTAAGGTGTATGCAACACAAAACTCAAGCTCCTAAACCAGAAGGAGTTAGAAAGTGTGGTTTGTACCAAAAACTTCCAAATCGTCTCAATAGTACAGGAAAAATCTTGCATTTCTTGAAAAGTCAACGGAAATAATTTATTTGTTTATAAAGTGCTTTTAAACAAATAAACAAGATGATAGGCCCTGCGAGAACTCTGTCGCCTACAGCCCGCAGAGCACTAAACCGAGCAGGTAGTCTGTACACATGGGGACGCATACAATCCATTATGCGAGAGTTCTCGCACGGGTCCGCTAGTAGAATCTAAAGCAAAATAGCTAGTTCATAAAATAAATGTTTTCACAATGTACTAATCTGTATAGCTTGTGATCGTAAATAATTTATTGTCTCATGAGAATGATTACAGCTTGAGCAATTTTCTCTTGTCCCACAAAGTGATTCAAAAAGGAAGGAACCTACAGAATAAGAGAAGAAAGGGAGAGGAAGATGGTTAAGACCAAGAAGATAAGAGGATGCTTTCATGATGGGTAAAAGCACTCACACTTATATGAAAAGAATATCCCCAAAATATTTAGACTAATATCTAGAACTAGTAAAATCTTATTTTGTCTGATCTCCAAATAATTTACTTCTTTGATTTAAATCACATTAATTAAGGACTCATATTTTTTGGTGATGACCTTTATAAATATTGTAAAGGCATATGATAGTGGTTTGGGATGCATTGATAAGGAAGTAGGTAGAGCTGAAATGGAAATGATAAAAAGTCATGTATCGTCAGTGTGTCAGTAGTGTGAATATCAAGATTGGACAAACAAACTGGCATTATGGGGTTTGAAGCCATTTTTCAGTGTTGCCTTAGTAAACAAAAGTTTGGTGCTTTTCAGTCGGTCAACACGAATGTACCCAAAAGAGTTGGGTTATACACGAATCCTGGAAAAAATTACATGAGATTAATAAATACACTAGGACAGAGCTTCCCATTAGGTGGTCCGCGACGGTTTGCCAGGGGGTCCGCGAAGAGTCGTCAAGAAGTAGCCTAACGCAATAATGAAAATGGAAAACTGAGAAAATACAATGAGTTCCTTAAAAATAATAATAATTATGCGATGCCACCCACAGCATAAGTGGCGCACTCATAGGCTACGTGGCGCAGCGTAATTTGAGCTTTTCAAGTTTCCTGCTAGAGAGTGTTCTGTTCCTTGATCTCTGTATTGTGCTCCGCAGCCATTTTATATATTTACATGAGTTCTGAAAGTTGAAACTTTTAATTATTGTTAAAAGTCCATAGGATATGGATCGTTGGTTGAAGAGTGGATCTTCAAAACGGAGTAGATGCACTGCTCTAGATAGTGAAGAACAAAATGGCTCATATGCCAATTTCCCCACACTAAAGACATTTCTGCAGTCATCTAACGAAGGTTTGGCTTGCGAGGTAAATAAAATATAACTGAACATCCTTTCAGGAATATTTTCCTGAGCCCGATGGCGATAACTGCTGGATTCGATACCCATTCAGCACCCATCTCAAAATTGAAAGTATTCAGCTACTATCAAAGGAGGAACAACACCAACTCATTGAATTGACCTTAAGTGGTGAAATGAAGAAAATGTTTAATGAAAATGAGCTAGCAGACTTCTGGGTGACAGCTCGAAAGGACTACATGGGAGTCAGCGATAAGGCAATAAAACTCATTCTTCCGTTCGCAACAACTTAGTTGAAAGAACAATAGATTTTCCGCCTTCAATACTGTTTATTTCTATTACTTACAGGGACTAGTTTCGGGGGCTAATATTCCCCCTTCCTCAGCCTGTCCAACAAAACTTCACAAAGGAAAAACTTTCCATGTATAAGCTCATACAAAACACATGAAGAATAAAGAATAATGAAATGATAATTATTTACAATCCCGCTCGGCGCTCCAAAGAAGATATTCTTATTGGATCACTAAGGCCTAGGCGCATCAGAACTCCTGAATTGGGCCGGTGCTGCGGTCCGCTGTCCCCACTGCGTCATCGTGGGACCACTCTAGTCCCCTTGTTGCTCTTGGCAAACTTTTGTCAAGGCGGAGAAAATTTGTGGCTGCGTCACGCGCCGCCAAGAACTGCAGTGCACAGGGCGTGAACAAAAACAAACCGGATGCGCCTTGCTAAGTCTCTTACAGCTGAGTGTTAGTGACGTGCTTGGGAAAAGGTGGCGGTTGGGGTTGTGGGAGATGGGAGGCTAAGGAAATGAGAATGAGTGAGGTTTGTTGACGCGCCGTGTATCGCTGTTATGGAGATTGATTAATACGTAGAATGAGAGTTGTCAATCTTTAGTATGTTATGAAAAATGATTGGTATGAATAGTGGAATATAGCGGGAATTTTATCTATTACAATATAATTCGTCTATTATTGTTCTGTATAAAATGCTGGTTTCAAATATTATTTCATTAAGATTGTGTGAAGGGTTGAATCTCTGTGCTTTATCAATTTCTATTTGTTCCAAAATATTCATGAGCGTGCCTTTATTTTCTTGATGTAAAATTTCTAAGTCATTGTCTATGGTTGTGAATTTATGCCCAGTTTCTGCCATGTGGTTGCCCATCGCTGAAAATTTATTATGTTTGATGGCATTGACATGTTCCAAAAATCTGGTGTTGAACCCTCTCCCCGTTTGTCCCACGTAATCGGCATTACACTCGTTACATTTAATCCTGTAGACACCTGAATTGCTGTATTTGTTGGTTTTGTTGAGAATATGTGAGTTGAAAAATTTATTATGATTAATGTTATTGGTTCTGAACGCTGTTTTTATTTTATATTTTTTTAGTACACTAGTAACATTGTATGTGGATTGGTTCACAAAAGTGAACGTTGCGTATGTGGAAGGTTCTTTGTCTTCTTTTGCTAATCTGGAAACGGGTTTGTTCTTAATTTTGTTAATTATATTGTTAACATATTTACTATTGAATCCATTAGCTTCGGCAATTTGGTGAATTATTGAAACTTCTTTACGATAATCTACGTCAGATAGTGGGACGTTCAACGCTCTATTGACGAAACATGCGAGTGCTGCTCTTTTATGGGAAGCTGGATGATTAGAATCTTGTCTAATTACAGTACTGGTTTGAGTTGGTTTCCTGAAGATTTGATAGCGCAGGTGATCTTTATCATGCATGACTAGTAGATCAAGGTAATTTATGGAACTGTTTATTTCATTATCTGACGTGAATTTAATGTTGCTGTTTATTTGGTTCAAATATTGCAAAAGTTGTTCTATTTTCGTTTTAGAGTTGTCAAGGATTATGAAAACGTCATCAACATATCGTCCCCAAAAGAACAAACCATCCTTTTTGTTAATGATTGATTCGTATTCCAGATTATCTAAGAATATGTTAGCTACTATTCCTGATAAAGGAGAACCCATGGGGAGGCCTTCTTTTTGTTTATAGATTTTCTCATTAAAACTAAATTGGTTGTTATTTAGGATGAATGTTAAGATGTTCAAAAATTCAGAGATCTCAACTTGTGTTAAATCACTATTATTCTTCAAGTTGTTCTCAATAATATCAATGGAGACGGCAATCGGTATGCTTGTGTACATGTCTTTTATGTCTATAGTGTGTAAAGAATGCGTTCTGGTAAGTTTTAGTTTACTAGTTAATTCACAGAAATGTATCGAATTTTTAAAGGATGCATTAGCCTTGAGTTTGTAATGTGATTTAAGAAATGAATGAGCAAATTGAGCGAGTTTGTACGTCGGACTATTTCTGAAATTGACTATTGGTCTGATAGGAATGTTATCTTTATGTATTTTAGGTAGTGCTCTTAATGTTGGTAATTTAGGGTTCTTATTGACCATTTTTTTTTTTTGTTTTTCATCAAGGATGAATAAGGTGTTTTTCAGGAGCTGTTTAAGTTTCCTTTGTAAACACTGGGTGAGGTCTTTTTGATTTATCTCAAAGTTGGGATTAGTAAGGAAATCTTCTGTTTTATTAATGTAATCATTCTTCTTAATAATGACTGTGGTGTTGCCTTTGTCTGCTTTAGTTAGGATTAACTGGTTCTGTTCTATTTTGGTTGATAAACTTTTGCAATCTCTTTGAAGTTGTAAATCCATTCTATGTTCCTTCTTATGTTGAATAATTTTCTTGATTTTCTTGTCGACTTCATGCCGTGCTCCATTTTGTTCATCTTGAGGCAGTCGTTTAATAGCTGCCTCCGATTCAGCTGTCAGTTTGGTTAGGTTGTGTGCATTATAGTTAGATATCCAATTATGCTTCATCCCTTTTTCTAGAATTTGTAATTCGGATTGGTTGAATACGGTGTCTGTCAGATTGTTTATTGGTTTTGGGAAAATGTGTTTTGTGACGGGTCGTACATTAGATTCCTCCTGGTTACTCCTAATGAGGTTATCAAATTTCTTTTCTAATGTTGCGTTTTTTTTGCTGATTTGGTATTGCAAAGTTTGGTGTAAAAAGTAAAAACGTAAAAAGTTCAACAATGATTACGAACGTAGGACTCAAGACATTGTCAATCACAGTATCATTCAGCGAGAATTAAAATTCCTCTACATCAAAAAGAATCACATTAACAATAAACTCTACCGCACCCACTTATTAGCAGCTAACATGTCCAAAGATAAAGAATGGGATGATTTCATGATCCAGTTACACCAAACTTTGCAATACCAAATCAGCAAAAAAACGCCAACATTAGAAAAGAAATTTGATAACCTCATTAGGAGTAACCAGGAGGAATCTAATGTACGACCCGTCACAAAACACATTTTCCCAAAACCAATAAACAATCTGACAGACACCGTATTCAACCAATCCGAATTACAAATTCTAGAAAAAGGGATGAAGCATAATTGGATATCTAACTATAATGCACGCAACCTAACCAAACTGACAGCTGAATCGGAGGCAGCTATTAAACGACTGCCTCAAGATGAACAAAATGGAGAACGGCATGAATTCAACAAGAAAATCAAGAAAATTATTCAACATAAGAAGGAACATAGAATGGATTTACAACTTCAAAGAGATTGCAAAAGTTTATCAACCAAAATAGAACAGAACCAGTTAATCCTAACTAAAGCAGACAAAGGCAACACCACAGTCATTATTAAGAAGAATGATTACATTAATAAAACAGAAGATTTCCTTACTAATCCCAACTTTGAGATAAATCAAAAAGACCTCACCCAATGTTTACAAAGGAAACTTAAACAGCTCCTGAAAAACACCTTATTCATCCTTGATGAAAAACAAAAAAACAAAATGGTCAATAAGAACCCTAAATTACCAACATTAAGAGCACTACCTAAAATACATAAAGATAACATTCCTATCAGACCAATAGTCAATTTCAGAAATAGTCCGACGTACAAACTCGCTCAATTTGCTCATTCATTTCTTAAATCACATTACAAACTCAAGGCTAATGCATCCTTTAAAAATTCGATACATTTCTGTGAATTAACTAGTAAACTAAAACTTACCAGAACGCATTCTTTACACACTATAGACATAAAAGACATGTACACAAGCATACCGATTGCCGTCTCCATTGATATTATTGAGAACAACTTGAAGAATAATAGTGATTTAACACAAGTTGAGATCTCTGAATTTTTGAACATCTTAACATTCATCCTAAATAACAACCAATTTAGTTTTAATGAGAAAATCTATAAACAAAAAGAAGGCCTCCCCATGGGTTCTCCTTTATCAGGAATAGTAGCTAACATATTCTTAGATAATCTGGAATACGAATCAATCATTAACAAAAAGGATGGTTTGTTCTTTTGGGGACGATATGTTGATGACGTTTTCGTAATCCTTGACAACTCTAAAACGAAAATAGAACAACTTTTGCAATATTTGAACCAAATAAACAGCAACATTAAATTCACGTCAGATAATGAAATAAACAGTTCCATAAATTACCTTGATCTACTAGTCATGCATGATAAAGATCACCTGCGCTATCAAATCTTCAGGAAACCAACTCAAACCAGTACTGTAATTAGACAAGATTCTAATCATCCAGCTTCCCATAAAAGAGCAGCACTCGCATGTTTCGTCAATAGAGCGTTGAACGTCCCACTATCTGACGTAGATTATCGTAAAGAAGTTTCAATAATTCACCAAATTGCCGAAGCTAATGGATTCAATAGTAAATATGTTAACAATATAATTAACAAAATTAAGAACAAACCCGTTTCCAGATTAGCAAAAGAAGACAAAGAACCTTCCACATACGCAACGTTCACTTTTGTGAACCAATCCACATACAATGTTACTAGTGTACTAAAAAAATATAAAATAAAAACAGCGTTCAGAACCAATAACATTAATCATAATAAATTTTTCAACTCACATATTCTCAACAAAACCAACAAATACAGCAATTCAGGTGTCTACAGGATTAAATGTAACGAGTGTAATGCCGATTACGTGGGACAAACGGGGAGAGGGTTCAACACCAGATTTTTGGAACATGTCAATGCCATCAAACATAATAAATTTTCAGCGATGGGCAACCACATGGCAGAAACTGGGCATAAATTCACAACCATAGACAATGACTTAGAAATTTTACATCAAGAAAATAAAGGCACGCTCATGAATATTTTGGAACAAATAGAAATTGATAAAGCACAGAGATTCAACCCTTCACACAATCTTAATGAAATAATATTTGAAACCAGCATTTTATACAGAACAATAATAGACGAATTATATTGTAATAGATAAAATTCCCGCTATATTCCACTATTCATACCAATCATTTTTCATAACATACTAAAGATTGACAACTCTCATTCTACGTATTAATCAATCTCCATAACAGCGATACACGGCGCGTCAACAAACCTCACTCATTCTCATTTCCTTAGCCTCCCATCTCCCACAACCCCAACCGCCACCTTTTCCCAAGCACGTCACTAACACTCAGCTGTAAGAGACTTAGCAAGGCGCATCCGGTTTGTTTTTGTTCACGCCCTGTGCACTGCAGTTCTTGGCGGCGCGTGACGCAGCCACAAATTTTCTCCGCCTTGACAAAAGTTTGCCAAGAGCAACAAGGGGACTAGAGTGGTCCCACGATGACGCAGTGGGGACAGCGGACCGCAGCACCGGCCCAATTCAGGAGTTCTGATGCGCCTAGGCCTTAGTGATCCAATAAGAATATCTTCTTTGGAGCGCCGAGCGGGATTGTAAATAATTATCATTTCATTATTCTTTATTCTTCATGTGTTTTGTATGAGCTTATACATGGAAAGTTTTTCCTTTGTGATGTTTTGTTGGACAGGCTGAGGAAGGGGGAATATTAGCCCCCGAAACTAGTCCCTGTAAGTAATAGAAATAAACAGTATTGAAGGCGGAAAATCTATTATTCTTTCAAAGTTATAGTTACGTCAATACGAACCTGAATAATCGACATTATGAATCAAACAACTTAGTTGTGAGAACAAGCCTGTTCTACAATGTGCATAATGAAGAGCAAATGTAGAAATAGACTAGATCTAACCCGATTGCAGGGTGAACATTTTGAAATTGCAACCCGACGTCGAGAAATAATTGTGGGAAAGAGTAGGTTACGTTCGTGTTATTGATCATCGGCCCCATTTGATCATTAGTGCTCTTAACAAAATGATAATAAACAGGTCTTGTTCCTTCTCAAACGCTGCATTGCTATTTTTTAGGTCTGTAGCATTACCTACCTTTACGACTTGAAAAAAAATATATAATGCAATAGAAATAAGTAAATTAATATTAACATACAAATAGTGGAGCACAGTACTCCAAGGCAAAGGTTCACATTAGGAATTTAAATATTGGTATGCAATGGCTGGGAGCCTCCGTGGCTTAGGCGGCAGCACGCCGGCCTCCCACCGCTGGGTCCGTGGTTCAAATCCCGGTCACTCCATGTGAGATCTGTGCTGGACAAAACGGAGGCAGACAGGTTTTTCTCCGGGTACTCCGGTTTTCCCTGTCAAAATTTCATTCCAGCAACACTCTCCACTATCATTTCATTTCATCTGTCATTCATTTAATCATTGCCCCAGAGGAGTGCGACAGGCTTCGGCAGCCGGCACATTTCATATCCTCGCCGCTAGATGGGGGCTTCATTCATTCCATTCCTGACCCGGTCGGAGACTGGAAGCAGGCTGTGGATTTTCATATGCAATGGCTGTATCGACTGCTAAAGTGTGTGTGGAAACGGAAATGTGTACCAGAAGACTGGGAGAAAGGGCTAATAATACCAGTGTTTAAGAAAGGGGACAAGAAAGTGTGTGATAACTATAGAGGGATCACCCTCATATCACAGATAGTAAAAATACTGGAAAGGATATTAGAAAGAAGAATGAGAAGAAAGGTGGAAGGAGAGTTGCAAGAGGAACAGTATGGCTTCAGGAGTGGAAGATCCACAGTGGACCCAATCTTTAGCTTGAGGCAGGTGATGGAAAAGAAGTGGGAATATGGAGAGGATTTGATCATGACTTTCATAGATCTGGAAAAGGCATATGATAGTGTCCCCAGAGAGAAGGTATGGGAAACCATGGTTAAGAAGAGACTGGGAAGAGAAATGTTGGAAATGGTGCAAGCAATGTACAACAACTGTGTTAGCAGGGTACTGACCCCAGTTGGAAAGACAGACTGGTTTAGGAACAAGACTGGACTAAGACAGGGGAGTGTGCTGTCACCTCTTTTATTCATAATGGTAATGGATGAAATTGTAAAGGAAACAAAGGAAGCATATGGACATAAAGAAATGAAGTTACTATTATTTGCAGATGATATTGTGGTCTGGGGAAGGAACACCGAAGAAGTGCAAAAACAACTAGATGCACTAAACGAAAATATTCAGAAGTATGGCCTGAAAATCAGTATAGAGAAAAGCAAGACCATGGTGATGACAAGAGGGGAAAGACAAGGAAAGGGCACTGTGAAAATTGGAAGTCAGAGTTTGGAAATTGTGGACACGTTCAAATACCTAGGAAGTGAATTGATGCAAACTGGTAGGTTGGACATGGAGATTGGCAGGAGGGTACAGCAGAGCAATGCATTCTATCAAAGTGTAAGAAAACTTGTTTGGGATAAGGAGGTACCAAGGAAAAGCAAGGAGGTAATGTATAAAATGTACTATGTACCCATATTAACTTATGCAGCTGAGACTTGGACCCTGACGAGCAGGCAAGAGAGTAGAATCCAAGCCAGTGAAATGAAATTCCTACGAAGTATGATAGGAAAGACAGAGTGAGGAATGAAGATGTTAGGAAGGAAGTTGGGATGGGAAAACTAAATGAGAGAATTGAGAAGAATAAACTAAGGTGGTTTGGACATGTAAAGAGGATGGAGGAAAATAGAATACCAAGACAGATGCTGGAGGCGAAGTGCAAGGGTAAGAGAGCAAGGGGAAGACCTAGAACAAGGTGGATCGATTCAGTGAAGAACAGCGTGAGAAAAAGGAATCTGGACTGGGACAAGATCGTGGAAGAAGAATTGTGGAAGGAAAGAGGAAAGTGGAGAAGTGCCATAAATACTCCGACCCGGCAGGAGCTGGATAAGGGGAAATGATGATGATGATGATGAAGTCTTGACTTAAAAGATTTTGGAGCAGGTGTTCCTTGCTTATATAACTATCGCTTTAGGGGGTCCGACAAAAATTCCTAATGGGAACCTCTGCACTAGGATGACCATTACACTTAGGCTATAAAATCTATGTTTGAAAATACGGGTGAAAATATTTACAATATGAACACTTATATAGTTGCAGTATTGGTAATGCAACTTGTCGGTTGTTATCTATGTGATGTTTGGTAAATGCTAAACTCCGGAATTTGTCTGTTTGGAGTGAATATATGTATGGTTGTTGTGAATGGTCAATTTTGATTGTACTGAATAGTACTGGCTACTTATCTGGTTGGGTGTCTTCCGTATTACAGCAGCGAGCAGTTTCAACTTCACTCAGTCACTGGTAACTGAACAAGTATGTTATCTCGCTGAGCTGGTTCCCCAACCCCCACCCTGCATTCCTATGTGCTGTCTGTACTCAGTGTATGCATACCTGTGGTGTGTTGCTAAGCCTAGACATGATGTATGTTATTGTATTCAGGACTGTCTTCAACTATTAAAGACCATGGATCAATTCTCGCCACGCATAAACTAGTAGCCATGTAAGCGCTGCCGGTCTCTGAGAATGTCCCGGCACCTTTAATACTGCTGTGAATGCCGGCCTAGGTTTATTGAAGAAAAAGTACATCTGAAACGTTTTGCTAGCCCCTAACTGTTGGGTGATAAATGTAACTGTTTACCTTTGCCTAAGCTATGTTGTTTTAATGGGCGCCAAGACCTCAATGCAATGTTGAAATCTAAATTTGTATTTAACAACGTCTAGCTCTGGCAGAACACCTTCAAGACACTATTCACTCAGATCGTGGTATGATTTGATCATTAACCCAACAAACAATTGTATCAGGAGAAGGAATTGGTCTATATCTAATGCTACCTACTGAAAGCAAAGATTGCATTGTAAAAGAAATGAATTTATTATATAAAACAAGTATAGCAAAATTAATAATAATAATAAGTACAAAATTTAAATTGGAGCGTTGTGATTTGAATATTACCGATAGAAAATTACGTGAAAACGGAGTCTGATAAATTGATTTTACTCTTATTTCCAAGCTATGAAGTTACTGAAATATGAAATGTAAAACAAAGAAAAATGAGAGATTGCGTATTTCTGGGTCATTTGCGCTTACCATTGGAAATTGCCAAGGCATTTCCCTCGTACTTGCTGATGCCGTGAGCTTCCCACAGTCTCCTGGACGTCGTCATCTCCGTCGGAATTTGATGATATTCTGGTAGATTAGATAATTCTATGGTCCGTACCTCGGACCCAAACACTCGTACAACCGCACTGGTTAAGTTTTGCAAAAGTTAGTCTTCAACTCCACTGAACATCGGAGCGACACGCACTTCCAACCGTACTCCGCAAGTTCTACACAGATAGTCCGTTCCCCGGAACATCGGAGCGTCCCCCGCGTATAACCATACTCCGCAAGTATTTCACAGATAGTCCTTTTTTCACGGCGCGTCGAACGATATATGCACCTGTTGGCTCCCCCACCATGGTACCGACATCTAGCTTACGTCGTCCTCACTGATTGGCTGAGCACGCCGCCAGTTCCCCTCCTCTGCCTCATTACACTCGGCGCGCGAGAGGGAGAAGTCGATTTCCGTTCCAACAATTCGTCTTTTCTAGACCTTGCGACCCAGCCTTACGTAATACTTCTCGACAGGAATCAGCTTGTACTCGAATTCCCAGTGAGTCATGTCTCTCCAATACCCTAACTGACAAAACTCCGTAAAATTCCGTAATCACATAATTTTCTATAATATTGTCGTTCGTAATAATTTGCTTGATAGCGTTTTCTAAGACATGGAAAACCTATCTGAATGCTAATAATTTTTATAAAATGCTCCGAAAATACCTTAATAATAATTATAATAAATTAATAATAATAATAAATTACCATGAAAAATTCTCTTGGCTGAACAATTTGCCGCGTAAATAAATATAGAATGGCTTCCTACTGACTTATGCCAGTTGCATAAAACCCCTCGAAAAACACGTTACATATTGTACATCCTGATCCAAATAACATTTTCCTATTATAATCCCCCTATTTCCCCCCCTCTTTTATCTAGCTTGGCTGTATCGTTATGTTGTGTCTTGTTTCCGACGGGGTGTGTTTATTTAAATTGTTGGGGTTGTTTCTTTTGGCTAGGTGTATCTCAATTGCCTCCTTTATATCAGGAGCTCTGCCTTTCGGTTCTTGATGAATTACTTTTTAAAGTCGGTTTCAATGTTAGTGAAACTGTGTCCCGCACCGCACATGTGTTCGCATACGTCTGAATGTGTCCCATATTTTATCGCATTTCGATGTTCATGGTAACGTGTATCTACTCTTCTTCCTCTGTCTGATGTAATTAGCTCGACAACCTGCGTCTTGGCACGTAATAGAATATACCCCTGACTTTGAATACCGTACAGGTCTTGTTTATTTAGAATACTATTTTACAGATCCCTATCGGTCGTGTTATTCATTGTGAATGCTATTTTTATGCCTTGATTTTTGAACAGATTAGTGATTTTATGTGTGTTTGCATTCACATAGTTGAAACGCGCGATTCCAAAGTCGGACAATAATGAGAGAAAATTCGCGCTTTCAACTATGTGAATGCGAACACATATAAAATCACTAATCTGTTCAAAAAGCAAGGCATAAAAATAGCATTCACAACGAATAACACAACTGGAAACAAGACACAAAATAGCGATACAGCAAAGCTAGATAAAAAAAAGGGGGGGAAATAGGGGGATTATAATAGGAAAATGTTATTTGGGTCAGGATGTACAGTGCACCTTTTCTTCAATAAACCTAGGCCGGCATTCACGGCAGTATTAAAGGTGCTGGGACATTCTCAGAGACCGGCAGCGATTACATGGCTACTGGTTTATGCGTGTGGAGAATTGATCCACGGTCTTTAACAGTTGAAGACCGTTCTGAATACAATAACATACATCATGTCTAGGCTTGGCAACACACCACAGGTATGCATGCACCGAGTACAGACAGCACATAGGAATGCAGGGTGGGGGTTGGGGAACCAGCTCAGCAAGATAACATACTTGTTCAGTTACCAGTGACTGAGTGAAGTTGAAACTGCTCGCTGCTGTAATACGGAAGACACCCAACCAGATAAGTAACCAGTACTATTCAGTACAATCAAAATTGACCATTCACAACAACCATACATATATTCACTCCAAACAGACAAATTCCGGAGTTCTATCACCACTATTAGCATTTACCAAACATCATATAGATAACAACCGACAAGTTGCATTACCAATACTGCAACTATATAAGTGTTCATATTGCAAATATTTTCACCCGTATTTTCAAACATAGATTTTATAGCCTAAGTGTTATGGATCTGATGTTGATCACTTGACGATCGAAACTGGTCATCCTAGTGTATTTATTAATCTCATGTAATTTTTTTCAGGATTAGTTTATAACCCAACTCTTTTGGGTACATAAGTGTTGACCGACTGAAAAGCATCAAACCTTTGTTTGCAAACAAAGGTTCAATGTAGAAACAGGTAGGAGTGTATTGTCCTCTATACGTTTCCTCACTGTCATGGATGGAATCCATAAACGAGTGAAATGGAGAATGGAAAGTAAAGGGACTAAGGTCACTCTTTGCTGATGACATAGTGATATGGGGGGGACGATGAATTGGAAGTCCAAGAACAAGTTCATTTTTGGAACCAGGTGATAGAAGAGCATGGAATGAAAATCAGTGTGAAGAAGTAAGACGGTTGTGATGACAAGAAATGTGTGAGATGGTACAGGGAATATTGCAGTAGATGGAAAACCAGTAGAAGTTGTGAAAAGTTTCAAATACTTAGGGAGTGTCCTCACAGATGATGGAGGGATAAGTGAGAAAATTGGTAAGAGGATCCAACAAGCAAATGGGTTTCACCAGAGTATGAGGGGTCTGATGTGGAACCAGGAATTTCCCAAGAAATGTAAAAATCTTGTATTCATCATATTACACACCTAGATTGACGTATACAGCAGGCACGTGGACAACAACTAAACGGGAGAAAAGTAGAATCCAGGCAGCAGAGATGAAGTTCCTCAGAGGTATAATTGGAAGACTCTCAGAGACAAAATCAGAAACAAGGAAATTAGGGAAAGAACAGGATTCCCGAAGTTACAAGATACGATCGAGATCAATAAAATAAATGGTATGGAAATATGATGCGAATGGGAGAAGACAGAGTCGCAAAGCGATTAATTATTTACTGAGAGTCAATGGAAGGCGTCAAAGGGGAAGGCCGAGGATGAGGTGGATGGTTACAGTGAGGGAGAGCATTGAGAAAAGAGGAGTGACAGTGGAAGATATACTGGAAGAGGGACGAGAATGGTGGAGAGACAGAAATGTATGGAGGTTCTTGATTCACACCCCGACCCAGATCACTGGAACCGGGAAATGAATGAATGAATAATAATAATAATAATAATAATAATAATAATAATAATAATAATAACAACAACCTGGGAAAAAGTGGACGGATGAGAGGAAGAGGGAGCATTCCGCGCGAATGAAGAGATTTTGGGAGGAGCGGAGGAGACACACCTCCAAATGACATTATGTTATCAAGTTTAAACCCATCTCTTGTAGGGGAATTTTCACTTAAATAAAATAAATAATAATAATAATAATAAGAAAGATTTTGAGCCTACTTTTACTGACGGAAAGGCAATGAAGTATGATTTTTGTTATAAGTTCTACAAGGGGGAATAAAAAAGATATGCCCACAGAATTATCAACACTGATACAGGGTGGGGCGTGAAAACATCCTGATTCAAACATGCAATAAAACACAGTACATGTTTCATTCAACTTTATTGCTATTTTCCGCCTACCACACAACATTGGAACTTTACATTTACACAGTCTTAAACACAATGTCTGTTAAATGTCGCCCTCCATTGTCAATACACTGATTCAGTCGATGGCGAAAGTTTTGCATCACCTTTTCGAGCATATCGACCGCGATATTCAAAATCTCGGCTCGGATGTTGTTCCGTAGGTCGTCCAGGGTGTGGGGACGATCTTTATAAACCAGGGACTTGAGATAACCCCACAGGAAGTAATCAGGAGGGGCTAAATCAGGCGAGCGGTTTGGCCAGTTTACGTCCCCTCGCAGGGAGATCAGTCGTTCGGGGAAGGCTGCTCTCAAAACACCCATGGAAATCCTGGAGGTGTGGGCTGTGGCCCCATCCCGTTGAAACCACACGTTATCCAGATCCATTTCTTGGAGAGCAGGTATGGAAAATTGTTGGATCATTGTCACATAACGGTCGGAATTGACGGAAACAGTACGACCGTTTTCTTAAAAAAAGTATGGCCGAATGATCCCTAAACTTGCTACAGCACACCATACCTTGACACGTTCCAAATGAAGGGGCCTCTCATGAAGTTCTTTGGGATTTTTTGAACTCCAATATCGCATGTTCTGTTTATTCACACAGCCACTGAGGTGAAAATGTGCCTCGTCAGAGAAGAACACAACTCCGTCATTCGGCACAGTATCAAGCAGCTACTCACAGGATGTTTGTCGGTTTACATAATCGTGCTCCGAAAGTTGTTGGACCATACAAAGTTTGTACGGGTGAAAATGGAGCTCAAAATGAAGAATGCGACGAAGAGAACGGGACGATATCCCAAGGGCAACTGCATGTTTACGCGCAGAATGCTTGGGTGGCCGCTCAATGGACGCACAAACCCATTCCGCATTTTCAGGTGATCGAAGGGTCTTCTGAGGTCCTTTCCTTTCTTTGGCGACATTCCCCGTTCCTCTGAAGGCATCTACCCACATTAAAATACTTTTCCGATCACGAACACGACCTCGTGGAGGAATATCGAAGTGGCAGCGAAAGGCACATTGCACTGCAATCACTGACCGAGCGTTAGAGAAATACGCCTCCACGGCAACATCACGCCGCTGCCTCGACCAAAGCATGTTTACGACTAAGACAGGCGGGAACACAAATATCCCACTCGGCCCCTTCCACTGAATCCACCCCCACTCCCCTGACCTCCCTACAACAGTCACTGCAACATGTTTAAATAAGGAAGTTCCCATGCCTCACCCTGTAGAAGGATAATAAGCTAGGTTACAAAGAAGTCATTAACTACTCCCCTCCCCCAGAATAAAATACATTCAACAAAGAATAAAAAGAATTGAAAGAAGATTCTTCAATAGCAAGACAATTGAAGGGAAATATATGAGATGGCCATTATTAAAACAAAATTTGAGACAGTTGCTAAAGCAGAACTAATGTACAAACAGAAAAATAAAATAGTAAGGATAGGGCAATAGATCTGCTTTCAGATACGTATAACGTCATTTTAACCTCAGTTTGCATTAAGATTTACCAAGAACCAATGTGCAAGGATATTTGGCAACCTGGCAAATTCCTTTCCCTTCCCTTCTGTCATTAGTGAAAACTGCTTCCTGCTATAGGGGTAGGGGAAGGGAAGGGCGTGACGGTGCAGTGGTCAAACGTGAAATATTATGTCCTGTGGTTCGGATTCCATGTAAAAATACCCAAATCAAAATCAAACACACACTACCCAGGGTTCAGAGGTGCAATACTAACAACCGTAATGTGGAGTTGTGGGATGCGCCATGGTGCATCGGGTGGAGGGTTATGCCCGATGTCCATTACTCTACCCGACAACAAAGATGCATGAAATGCGTCATTATGCATGCGGAACATGATATGTACTGTTATGGTATGGAACACGTAGGAGTTGGGTAGAATGATCACATAGACATGAAATATGTTAATGCAAGTGCCTATTGACGATAACATTTGTGCAACAAAAACATGTACTGCAAATGAATGAAGGGTGTGTGTAGTTACAAGTTCTACAGTCCCACACAACATCAGGTGGGAACCACAAGTCAACAGCTGTCACAAAGTCCACACTGTCGCCAGCAATATAACCACGAATATTGAAGGAATGGTTTGAACACTGGATTGTAAAATTGATTCCTCATAACTTCAAGTACACGTAGGATGTTATGTTGATGGATGACAACTTCAATCGAGCATGCGCATGAGATAACAGTGCATCCAAGTGGTGAAGTTCTTCACCACATGGAAAAAGTAGACATCAAGAGACTGACAGATTGATGTAGCACCAGCTGGTATGTTGCAGATGGTAAGGTGCTTGCCACGATCAGGCATCTTTACCTGGAGCACACACTCCTCTAACCACTCAATTATGAGCTGTTTGGCTATGATATGTGATGTGCGGCATCAAACAACCAAGTTAGTGGTAGTCTGGAGTTTTCTGGCATTGACAGCGGCTACCCAGAGAATGGGTTTTCCCCGAGTTTTTCCACACTTCCTCTGGGAAAATAGAGAGATAGTAGTTATTTCAAGTCCTGGGGCACCTCCCCATTCCCATGCCTACTAATTACAGTTACGCACACTACTACTACAGTCACCACAGACAGAGGTTATCAGACTAATTGAAGACCCACCCCGGTACATGGGACTAATGAGCAAGATGTTCCCAAGCCCCTACAGTGAATTAACAACACAAGTGAATAGCCTGGGTTTAGCATGAAAGTATTAAATAAGGTTTGTTTTCCCTGTTGCAATATTACATAATCTACATAGAGCATCAGTTCTACACATACGGTATATACATACAAGAAATTTGAGATGTAATATGAAAAAAAAAAAAAGGAGTGGACAAACAGATTGGTGGTGAGGCCATAGCCTACTCAATGCATGCAGAGGTTTTCTTGTAAAAATTTAAGAAATTTTAAAAATCTACCTTCAATACACATCTTAATACCAGAATGGAGACTATTTTTACTTTTAAGGGGAAAATTAAATCCACAATGTAGAGAATATTACTATTTTAATTCTCCATTTTTGGAGTGGGAGGGTAGTAAAACTTAAGTGATAAAACAAATAATTAAGACCTCAATATCAGCATGTACGATTATCACAAAAAACCACCAACAAAAACCTGTATATATAATATGATATATGGTAAATACTTCTACATGGTTTAATAAATAAATAAATAAATAAATAAAAAAAATATATAAGTGAACACACTGCTGCAACAGAGAGAGAGAACTTTTGCAAGGAATCAGCTTCTATTACAAAGAGCTGTATATGCTGGAAGTGGCTCCTCATTATTATTCTGCATTAACAATCTATCACAATTCAGATCTCACTGTGATGGGAAGACATTTTTGGATCCCGATTAATTTAAACTTAATAAAAAGTTTCTGTTACCTATGCTCCTGACTGATTACTATAAATAGGTGAAAGGTGAATTTTCCCAAGTCTTTCATAGTAATTCTGCTCTACACTACCTACCTTTGCATCTGGTTCATCATCAGCCTTTTGCTCTTTGGTGGTCGGCACCGAGAAAGAGCGCTGTGTTTTGAAGAGAACTCGTGCAGTCTGTGTGGGGTCCCAACAGACAAGGCAACAAGCGGGGAATAGACAGAGAAAGAGACAGTCAAAATTATGCAGAAACTCAGGCAGAAAACTGAGGAACCATGATAATATCAAGCACATTATTGATTATAATTTAATCTGAAATGGAGAAATCACACAATGCTTTTAGTCAGAGCCAAATTCTATAAGATAGTTGAAACTGTAACCTGAAATACAATAGTTTGGAAAATGAAGAAAAGCTTCAAGTTGATATTATAACATCTTGTTAATACAATTCCCAATTATGACACACTAATAAACCTAAGAAATGCCAGAGCTAGGGTCTGGAATGAGGTGCACTCAACTTTGTGAGGACAATTGAGTAGCTTTGTGATATAAGAAGTACCACCCATGGCCTGAGGTTATGGGACTGAGGGTGTCATCATGCCGACATTGCGTCCCCCATAATCTGCAGGCTATTAGCTGACTGACGGTCATCTTTCGATGTGTAAGATTCTCTGAGGCCCAATCGCAGAGTTAGAGGTTAATTTTTACTGCATCTTAATGGGTTTAAAAATAGCTAATACTCTCTCACTCAGAAGGCTTCTATGGGACACGAAGATCCCACGCCGATCTCACAAAATGCCTCCACTAAACTCTGTTTTGGGCGAGTTCTTGTCAGTTGTCCACATTCAGACGTCTATAAAGTATGGAGATTTCATTTTTCCAGGAACTTCGTGGTCTTCCTACTGACCTCTTCCCTCTTGGTTCTTCTTTAAAGATTTTTAAGACCATCCTATCATCTCCCATCCTTAGGAAATGACCAGCCCATTGAAGTATTCTGGAGCTAATGATGTTGAGTATTGGTGCTTGCTGTGATAGAGAGTGTATGTCTTTATTTGATTTTTTTTTTCCAGCTTTGAGATGCGGGGTCAAATAATGGTACAAAAATTTTCCTATACACTTTATTCTTCTGATGCTGGGGGATCTGTGAGAAATGGGCGACCAGCATCACAATATATCCGAATAGGGACAGTCAACATCTTAACCCTGACGGACAAGACTGAGGAGCTAGTGGACTTCATGATGGAGAAGGATATAGCCATCATCGGTCTCAGTGAATCGAAATGGAAAGGAAAAGGGGAAAGAAAACTAAAGGAAGGATACAGGCTGTTTTACAGTGGAGGACAAGAGGCAAAAAAATGGAGTAGGAATGATTATAAGAAAGGATGTCTTAGAGTATGTGGAAGAGGTGAAGAAGATAAGTGACAGGTTAATCATAGGAAGGATACAGTTCCAGACAGGGACAAAAGATCTGTTTCAAGTATATGCTCCACAAACGGGGAATAAAGAGGAGAACTTAGAAGAATTCCTAGAAGATGTGGAAAAATATATAGAGGATAAGGAAATAATAGTAATGGGAGATTTGAATGCACGAGTGGGAAGAGACAGACAGGGAAGAGAGGAGATTTTGGGACCATATGGTTATGGCAGTAAAAATCCAGAAGGGGATTTCTTAATGGACTTCTGTCAGCGGAACCAATTAATTATAGGGAATACGTGGTTCAGAAAGAAAAATAGTCAGAAGATAACGAGGTATGGATGGGGAGATAGAAGAACGAAAACTCTGATAGACTATGTATTACAAGAAGTATAAAACAATTTTCACTCACCAAATCAATACTTTACTAAAAATAATATAGGTACATGTTTCGGAAACTTGATATGTTTCCTTCTTCAGCCCATATGTTGGTGTGAAACATCATATGACATAGAAATCCTAACCAAAAATAAAAATACAGTTCGTGGTTTTTCTCTTGTTCTTCTTTTGTTGAGCCTGTGTCGTTAGACATATTAATGTCAACCATGGAATAAGCACTTATTATTTGAAGTGATGAATGAGTTACGTGGAAACGTTAAATATTTATTCCTTGTAAGGATGATTGGGTGTGGCGTCAAGAAATTTTGATCAAGAACAGGATATATGTAGGAATTAATCTATTACGGCGGGGGTTGAGGAGGCAATTTTCTTTTTTTGTTATTTAAATGATCTGCTAATGTATCAAATAATACGTTAGTCTCAAAGTTAATCTCGTTCAGATTATTGCAATCATTAGATCTCTGATAAGTGTTGATATGAATATTTTCCGAAACATTCATATAGCTGCCTTTCGATGCGTAATGTAAAATTTTGACATCATTATTTATGTCCGTGAACTTATGTCCCGTTTCTTCCATATGTACCACCATGGCTGAGAACTTCCTGTGCTTTATGGCCGAAACATGCTCAGCATAACGAGTGCGTATGCTCCTACCTGTTTGTCCCTCTTAGTTTGAAGCCTGAAGTCTGCTGTCATCTTTTTTTGGTAGTTGTGCATGTTTCCAACCCATAAGTCAATATAGGGACAAAGTATGTTCGAAACAGAGTTTGTTTTGATCTTAGTGGCACTTGCTTATTCCAGAGTAGATACCGAATATGGTAAAAGATTTAAATAAATAAGTTACCTTATCAACAGGCACCTCGTTCTCAACAATATACTTCTGCATTAACTTATGTACATGAAAACCGAACCAGTCGACAATTCCTCATATTTTTTATATTAGCATCAGAATTCCATTCTCAAACCCTTAAATACTGTGATTTTTCACCTCTCAGCACTTGATATATATAAGGTGTGATCAAAAAGTATCTGTTTGATGGCCGTAGAGTCCAGAATCGATATGCCAATCAGGCAAAATGGCCATGAGCATTGAGACAAGACACTTATCCCACCAACGCACCAGGTTGAAGATCCCCGTGTGGTAAAACACTGTACCCTGTAACCGCCTGCTGCACCTCCTCGCCTAACAGGAATCGTCGACCCTTCAAGGCCTCTCTTAAGGGACTGAAGGTGTAATAATCACAAGGGGAGAGATCAGGACTATAGGGTGGCTGCTCGAGTGTCTCCCAGTTGAGTCGGCATACTTCATGTGTTACGACCTTTGCGGTATGGGGACGTGTGTTACCATGAAGCAGTGCCCTTGTCGCAGTTTTCCCGGACGTTTCGCCTTAATTGCACACTGTAATTTCTCCAGTGTTGCCTCCCAGATCGACCGGTGTTTTATGTTGAAACGCGACCAGCATGGAACTTGGTGCATCATTTCACAATGGTAGTTTTCGACAGACATGCATATACATTAGTCATTCTCCGATGGATGTCCACCGGTGTTTGTCCTTCGGCAGCCAAGAAAAGAATAACAGCACATTGGTCCTGCTTGGACGCATTTGGTAATAACATTGCCATAGTTCCCGTTGCTGCATTTAACGTTGTAACGTGTTTTTCGAGGTTTTTTTATGCAACTGGCATAAGTCAGTAGGAAGCCATTCTATATTTATTTACGCGGCAAATTGTTCAGCCAAGATAATTTTTCATGTTAATTTATTATTATTATTAATTTATTATAATTATTATTAAGATATTTTCGGAGCATTTTATAAAAATTATAAGCATATAGATAGATTAGCTATGTCTTAGAAAACGCTAACAAGCAAATTATTACGAACGACGATATCATAGAAAATTATCTGATTACGGAATTTTACGGAGTTTTGTCAGTTAGGGTATTTGAGAGACATGACTCACTGGGAATTCTAATACAAGCTGATTCCTGTCGAGAAGTATGACGCAATCTTGGGTCGCATCGTCGAGAAGAGGCGAATTGTTGAAACGGAAAACGACTTCTCCCTCTCGCCCGCGGAGTGTAATGAACCGGAGGAGGGGAAGTGGCGGCGTGCTCAGCCAATCAGCGGAGACAACGTAAGCTGGAAGACGGTACCATGTGGGGGAGCCGACGTGTGCATATATCGTTCGACGCGCCGTGAAACGAGGACTATCTGTGAAATACTTGCGGAGTATGGTTATACGCGGGGGACGCTCCGATGTTCCGTGGAACGGACAATCTGTGTAGGACTTGCAGTGTACGGTCGCAAGTGCGTGACGCTCCGATGTTCAGTGGAGTTAGCGACGAACTTTTGTAAAACGTAACCAGTGCGGTTTTACGAGAGTTTGGGTCCGATGTACGGACCATAGAATTATCTAATCTACCAGAATATCATCAAATTTCGACGGAGATGACGACGTCCAGGAGACTGTGGGAAGCACACAGCATCATCAAGAACGAGGGAAATGCTTTGGCAATTTCCAGGGGTAAGCGCTAATGACGCAGAAATACGCAATCTCTCATTTTTCTTTGTTTTATATTTCATAATTCAGTAACTTCATAGCTTGGAAATAAGAGTAAAATCAATTTATCAGACTCCGTTTTCACGTAATTTTCTATCGGTAATATTCAAATCACAACGCTCCAATTTAAATTTTATAGTTATTATTATTAATTTTGCTATACTTGTTTTATATAATAAATTCATTTCTTTTACAATGCAATCTTTGCTTTCAGTAGGTAGCATTAGATATAGACCAATTCCTTCTCCTGATACAATTGTTTGTTGGGTTAATGATCAAATCATACCACGATCTGAGTGAATAGAGTCTTGAATGTGTTCTGCCAGAGCTAGACGTTGTTAAATACAAATTTAGATTTCAACATTGCATTGAGGTCTTGGCGCCCATTAAAACAACATAGCTTAGGCAAAGGTAAACAGTTACATTTCTCTCCCAACAGTGTGGGCTAGCAAAACCATTACATTTGTCGCTACCAACATGGGGCACTAACTAATAACCATTACATTTGTCGCCGACAACTTGGGGCTGAAAACCTAATAACATTTGTGGAAGGAGAAGGGTATATATTTCTGTGCCTGTATTTTGGGGGTTATTTGTCTTTATCAGTGTATATCATTATGGGGGATGAGAAAGAAAGACAGATGAGGTTACGTAGTGGTCATCAACTGGAGAATGATGATACGAGCAGTATGTCGAGTGATGGTAGTACCGGGGTAGCGGAGGTAAATCCCGATACTGAAACAGGGAGTGTAGGCGGCCAACCAGAATTAAAAACTTTACTTCTCGAGTTCATGTATCAGAACAAAGTTAGTAGTGATGCTTTAAATGCAAAATTAGAACAGAATAATGCAAAATTAGAACAAAACAGTAGGGAAAATAAAGAAAGTACAGAAGCTTTAAATGCAAAATTAGAACAGAATAATGCAAAATTAGAACAAAACAGTAGGGAAAATAAAGAAAGTACAGAAGCGTTAAATGCAAAATTAGAACAGAATAATGCAAAATTAGAACAAAACAGTAGGGAAAATAGAGACAGTAATGAAACTTTAAACGCCAGATTAGAACAAAACAGTAAGGAAAATAGAGAGAGTACTGAAACTTTAAATGCTAAATTAGAACAAAACAGTAGGGAAATGAGTGACAAATTCGAACTGATTCGAGGTGAGATCAGGGGGGTGATGGAAGAAAAGGCTAAAGAGATTATTGCAGATGTAGACAGAAAATTAGGAAAAGTACAGGAGGAGTTGGAAATTAGAATCAGTACACAGGCTGAAAATTTAAAAGAACTAGTGCAACTGGAAACACAGCAGGTCAAAAAGCAATTGGGGGGAGAAATTGACAAAATTCAGGTAGCTACTAAAGAGGTTAAGGAACAGCTGGGGGGTAGAATTGAGAAAGTCCACTCACAAATAGTTGCAGAAGTAAATGATTTAAGAGAGAGTAATAGGGAAAGCATTAGCAAGATTGAGGAGAAACAAGCAAAGCTATATGATAAAGTAGAAGAATCAGAAGGAAACATTAAATTAACAGTAAACAGTATTGAGAGGAAGGCTGAGGAGAAAATCGCAGAATTAGAATTAAAATTAAAAGCTAGGATCAGGCAAGAAAATAGTCAGAATAGGCCAGTTTTTGTGAATAGCACACACAGGGAGGTAGAACTGGGTAAGTTCAGCAATCGACAGGGGTACCAATGGAGTTCATGAACACTATAGAAAATAAATTCGGGAAGAGGTTGGAAAATGGTAGTATTGAGTGGTGCCAGGTAGTTGAAATTTTAGAACAAGTGTTTGTGGGGGAAACGAGGAATTGGTTTGCTGTCTACAGAGACAAGTTTACTGATATCAATGATTTTAAAATGAAATTCTGTGAAAAGTTCTGGAATGAGGTTATTCAGTCGCAGCATCGTGAGGGAGTAGTGTGTGGTAAATATAACCCTAAAGGAAGCTCCACCATGACCGAATACTTTTTAGGGCAGGTATTAGTGTGTAAATATCTGGATGGCTTGAAGGAGGAAAGTGATGTGGTGAGGTTGCTACTTAGGCACTTTCCCTATAGGATCAAGGAGGCTGCTTGTATCCAGAATGTAAAGACTATATCACAAGTAGAAAATTTGTTAAGCACATTTGATGCACTAGGGAGAGGGGGTTATGATGACAATTTCAATCGGAACCAGGGTAATAATAATAATAGACCTAATGAAGCCAGGCATCAAGAAGTTCAAGGGAACGGTGGCGAAGGGGCCAACGCTCAAAATAGAAATAATAATAATCAGCTAAATCAGAACAGAGGAAATGGCTATGGTAATCAGTATCAAGGGAGGAACAATGATTTCAGGGGAAATCAAGGGAGGAACAATGATTACAGGGGAAATCAAGGGAGAAACAATGATTTCAGGGGAAATCAAGGGAGAAATTATAATGACAATAATTACAACCAGAATAGGGGTCAAGGAAGAGGACAGCCTAGTGGTAGTAATATACAGCCAAACAATGACAACACAGCCCAGAACAACCAGACTAGTTCAGTAGTTAGTAGTACTACGGCCAGCTGTAGCGGTTCATTAAACGCGAACCAGGCTGCGAAGTAAGGTCAGAATCTCAGTCTGTAGCATGCCCTGTCCATACAATTATACAGGAACCCTATGACCTAAATGTAAGAAATGAATTATTACATGAACTAAATGATGAAGGTATTATTCAGGAAGTGGTTAGTAAGAGCCCCATAGTTAAATTTAACGTGTCCGAGGCGTACACAGATGTTTTAATTGATAGTGGTTGTATGAAGAGTTGCATAAGTAGTGCATTTTATGATAAAATGAAAGGAACTGGAGTAAATTTTGAGGAGATGCCAATTAAAAGCACTTTTGTTATCACAGCTGTTGGGAAGAGGTCTAAAGTAATTTCTAAGCAAGTTTTAGTAGACATTAAAATTAATAATCATGTAGAGAAGCAGATTTGCCTTGTAATTCCAAATTTAGTATTCAGTGTTATCTTGGGTTCAGAGTGGCTAAGTAGAGTGTCTGGTAACTTATGTTATGATGTAGGGAGTTTGAAATTTAAATGGGGAGATTCTGAAGTAGAAGTAGCGTTCAATGACCCAAATTCAGAGAAGTAGTGTTGTAGGTGTGATTTGTACTTTAAATGAGATATCGCCAGCCGTAGAGCGGGGTTCTCCATGTTTTGTGGGCAGTGTGATTACGAACGGAAGTCTAGAGGACTCGTTACGTGATGCTGCATTTCAGGGAAATATAGAGGTGGAACAATGTGTTCAGCTCTATGATGTGTTATTGTGTAATAGGAGAGTTTTTGAGGATCGCATTGGTATGGCCAATTGCTATACACATTCATTGAACGTTATTGATAGGTCAGTATTCACAGGACATAGATATCCTGTACCTTTCGCTTATCAGAGTGCAGTTGAGGCACAAATTAATCAGATGCTTGAAGATGGGATTATTGAGCACTCGAACAGTCCATATGTTAATTCTTTGATCACGGTACCCAAGACCGACGGCACTGTTCGTATTTGTTTAGACGCTCGTTTGGTTAACAGTAGAATTAGTTCAGATCAGCTGAAATCTATGTCAATAGAGGAATTAATGCAAACATTTGAGGGGAAGAAGTATTTCACTTGTGTAGATTTGAGTTCCAGTTTTTGGCAAGTGCCACTTATGTACGAAGATAGACCATTTACAGCTTTTAGTCATAAATATAATCTTTATCAATTTTGTAGAACACCTTATGGGTTAAAGAGTAGTTCAGCTGCTTTAATTAGGGCTTTAAACATCGCATTAGGGGATGACACAGGAGAGTTTGTAACCATTTACATAGATGATATGGTAATTAGTTCACGCAGTTTTGAGGAGCATCTACATCATTTAAATATAGTTTTTCAGAAGTTAGATCAGGCAGGGTTCACTTTGAAGCTGTCTAAGTCGTCATTCTGTCAGTCAGAAGTGCCATTTTTAGGTCATAGAGTGTCGAGTAGAGGTGTAACACCAGAAGAAAGTAGGGTTAATAAGATACTTAACGCAGAGGTGCCACAGAATGTTAAACAGTTAAAAACTTACCTAGGAATTTGCAACTTTTTCAGGAGGTTCGTTCTTAAATACTCAGGGTTGGTAGAACCATTCAGGGAATTGCTTAAAAGTGGGACTCGGTGGAGATGGGAGTCCAAGCATGATCAGGCTTTTAGAGCGCTGAAGGAAGGTTTTGAGAAAGCTGTAGTGCTGAAATATCCGTTAAAAGATAAGGAATATGTGGTTATGACAGATGCTTCACATATAGGCATTGCTGGAGTATTATGTCAGAAAGATGATGAGGGTAATCTGTGCATTGTATCTTTAGCCTCGCGAGGACTGACAGCAGCGGAGAAAAGATACACGATTACTGAGTTAGAGCTTTTAGGTATTGTTTTCAGTTTAGGAAAATTTAGAATGTATTTAGTAGGGGGGAAATTTGAGATCCACACAGATCACCATGCATTACTGTATATGAGGACTTGTAAACTCAGTTCTAACAGAGTTAGTAGGTGGATTCTTGCTCTGCAGGAATACGAATTCACAGTAAAATATATTAAAGGTAAAGATAACATTCTTGCAGACATGCTATCTAGGGACACTAATTTATGTAGGGATTATCCTGTGGTTAAAGCAGAGGATGGTATTTTAATATGTGCATGTGTGGACAGTAGCAACAGGGCATCGTTACAGACACTGAGAAATATGCTAGTGGAGCAACGTGATGATGTTAAGTTAAAGGAGCCACTGGCTAGGTTGGAAATAGGTGAAGAAGAGTATGTGAAAGTAGGACGGTTCACGTACAAGATGCAGGATGGGCTTCTTGCAAGGAAATGTAGGAATAATCGGTGGGCAATATGTGTTCCTGCCACTTTGCGGGAGGAGCTAATTTGGTTCATTCATAGGGAATTAGGACACTTTGGTGCTGCCAAGGTCTTCTATGAAATTGGTCGTGACTTCATTTGGAGTAAAATGGGAAGGGACGTTAGGAGGATTTTAGCTAAGTGTGACACCTGTCAAAGGAGTAAATATCCAGTTAAATATTTAGTGGGGGAGAGATCTGCAGTTCTCACCAGTAGTCCCGGCGAACTACTGTGTGTGGATTTATTTGGCCCGATCGTTAAAGGACAGTACGGCTACGAGTACATTTTTGTAGTTATTGACGCTTTTAGTAAGTATGTCAAGCTATATCCGCTAAGGAAAGCCACGGGACTAGCGTGTAGCCGTCTGATCATTAATAAGTATGTACCTGAGTTTGGCATTCCTCTCAGGATACTATCTGACAGTGGACCACAGTTTACTGCAAAGAAATGGAGAACCAGTATGCAGGAAGCTGGTATAACACACGTTCATTCCTCTGTAAGGTACCCTCAGGGTAATTATGCAGAGCGTCCATTAAGGGAAGTGGCTCGTCTCTTTCGAACTCTAGTGCATGACAAGCATGCGGCCTGGGTTGGACATCTTCCCAAGGTCGAGACTTGGCTGAATTCTGTCCAGCATGAGAGCACGAAATTGACGCCATACGAAGTTCACTTCGGAAATAGACCACAAAATGAACTAGCGAGGGTGTTGGGATTAAATGAGGGTAAGCAACCGGGGATGGATTACATTGTCCAGTTGGCGAAACAGAATTTATCTAAATCAGCACAAAAGAGAATTCGCCAACAAAAAGAAACTAAATTTGACCTATTCGAGCCGGGAGACAGAGTCTTACTTAGAGTGCCGAAACAGTCAAATAAGCTAGAGAAAGTCATGTCCAAGTTCTTTTATCTCTACGAGGGCCCATTTATAGTTTCCAAACGTATTGGCAAAACAGCATATGTGCTGGAGAATAGTGAGGGAAACAGATTATACGGAACGTATAATATACATAGTCTACGAAAATATGTGTCATAAAGTGAGTGTGTTTAGCTGGCGAGCCAGCCTATCAAATGAGTAAGTGTGGTGTCTGGTGCGTGGAAGATCTGGTCTTCAAGGCAGGCGTATCAGAAGTCGCACAGGGGGGTAGTATGTAAGTAAATGAGAGTTTTTAAGGTACAGGGAAATATGACGGGATTGTCGGATGCTCTTGAGCACTAAAATGTCTCGATACACCAAGGCCAGAATTTGGTAGCGCTGGTGAATTCCCATTTGCCTCCAAGAGATGGGTGAGCGCTTGTACATGGTATTTTTGCTTAAGGCGTCCACGAGGCAAAAGATGGGCCATCAGAATGCGAGACAGTCCTTCATGAAACTCATACATATCAGCACACGTGATTTCTGTTTACGGCCTCGCCATGTAAGATTTGTAAGTGTGTAATTTAAGATAATTTGTACAAAGGTATTATTTGTGTGAGGAGAAATGGTCTGTGTTGAGAACTAGTATTAAGTAGAATATGGTGTACGGGAACTTAACAAGACAGGGCGATTACGGCACAGAAATATTTGGTGTTATATGTAATGCACATTTACTGTTTTTTTTTCAGAAGTTAATATTAATTTAATCTACTTTAAAGAGAGATTAAGTATTATGGTCACGAGGCGCTGCCACAATAGTGTGATCGTGTGCTCAGTGATAAGTGAGATTAAATTTCACCATAAGGAAGGGACCTCCAGTGAAATTAGGAAGTTCAATGATGATATAAATATATCAGAACACCTTCAATGCGTGTGATATGACATCATAAATACATAGTGCTCACACATTAATTATGTCTATTTCTCCAACATAGAGCAATTTGAGAGGCGGAAATATCCATGGAACACTATTCTATATGTAAAACATTGGACTGGTTGCAAAGTGCAATCCATAGTGACAACAAACTTTGACGCAAAGTGCGTGAAGAAAAATTATGAGTGTACATATCTGTAATTTAGGGTGATTTCATTTATGTAATATGTATTTTGGATGGGGTTTATTAACGTGTCTGGGATAATCGGATAATGGACCGTCGTCACGGTAAATCATCCGATGATCCGAGGCGAATATGTAACGTGTTTTTCAAGGGTTTTTTATGCAACTGGCATAAGTCAGTAGGAAGCCATTCTATATTTATTTACGCGGCAAATTGTTCAGCCAAGATAATTTTTCATGTTAATTTATTATTATTATTAATTTATTATAATTATTATTAAGATATTTTCGGAGCATTTTATAAAAATTATAAGCATACAGATAGGTTTTCTATGTCTTAGAAAACGCTAACAAGCAAATTATTACGAACGACGATATCATAGAAAATTATCTGATTACGGAATTTTACGGAGTTTTGTCAGTTAGGGTATTTGAGAGACATGACTCACTGGGAATTCTAATACAAGCTGATTCCTGTCGAGAAGTATGACGCAATCTTGGGTCGCATCGTCGAGAAGAGGCGAATTGTTGAAACGGAAAACGACTTCTCCCTCTCGCCCGCGGAGTGTAATGAACCGGAGGAGGGGAAGTGGCGGCGTGCTCAGCCAATCAGCGGAGACAACGTAAGCTGGAAGACGGTACCATGTGGGGGAGCCGACGTGTGCATATATATCGTTCGACGCGCCGTGAAACGAGGACTATCTGTGAAATACTTGCGGAGTATGGTTATACGCGGGGGACGCTCCGATGTTCCGTGGAACGGACAATCTGTGTAGGACTTGCAGTGTACGGTCGCAAGTGCGTGACGCTCCGATGTTCAGTGGAGTTAGCGACGAACTTTTGTAAAACGTAACCAGTGCGGTTTTACGAGAGTTTGGGTCCGATGTACGGACCATAGAATTATCTAATCTACCAGAATATCATCAAATTTCGACGGAGATGACGACGTCCAGGAGACTGTGGGAAGCACACAGCATCATCAAGAACGAGGGAAATGCTTTGGCAATTTCCAGGGGTAAGCGCTAATGACGCAGAAATACGCAATCTCTCATTTTTCTTTGTTTTATATTTCATAATTCAGTAACTTCATAGCTTGGAAATAAGAGTAAAATCAATTTATCAGACTCCGTTTTCACGTAATTTTCTATCGGTAATATTCAAATCACAACGCTCCAATTTAAATTTTATAGTTATTATTATTAATTTTGCTATACTTGTTTTATATAATAAATTCATTTCTTTTACAATGCAATCTTTGCTTTCAGTAGGTAGCATTAGATATAGACCAATTCCTTCTCCTGATACAATTGTTTGTTGGGTTAATGATCAAATCATACCACGATCTGAGTGAATAGAGTCTTGAATGTGTTCTGCCAGAGCTAGACGTTGTTAAATACAAATTTAGATTTCAACATTGCATTGAGGTCTTGGCGCCCATTAAAACAACATAGCTTAGGCAAAGGTAAACAGTTACATTTCTCTCCCAACAGTGTGGGCTAGCAAAACCATTACATTTGTCGCTACCAACATGGGGCACTAACTAATAACCATTACAACGTTTGCACCTCGGCAAGACATGACTGCCACCCCAATCCCTGGCCTACGTGTCTGAGCTTATATACCCGCATCGGAGTCGCAGTACATTGCATATACATTGCAGCAACGCCCTTAAAAAGAAACTTTTTGATCATGCCTCATAGACTATATTAGATGTAACAGTTAAAATCTTTCATTATAAACTTAATATATTATTAATGTAAACATGACTTTCTTCTTTTCCAATCCTAGCAAAACACAATTTGAATATCATTTGATCTCTCCATTAGCAGATCGAACTTGATATTATATGGTTCCCCACAGACAGTGTTTGTTGAGGGTTCTGGCTGACACATTGTGTTACTTCTTACTTTTCCCTCAGGAGCAACCCCTGCCTCCACACCAGACTTAGGGGCAGGCACCGACGAAGAGCGCTGAGTGCGGAACAAAGGTCTCGCCGAGGAGGAGGAGCCTGGAGGAGCTTGCGGGCCCAGATCCAGACTGCGCCACCCTTTAGTGTTATTAGTGTCCCCCCCATATGCAGGTGACTGAAACTACATGCACGCAGCACCACATGGTTAGCTGACAAGGGCTTCTTATACAAATACATAACATGTTATGTCACTTTTTGGCAATCTACAAAGCACACAACAAAATGATCATCAGTACATATTAAACAATGTATACAATATGCAAAGACAAGACATTTCACAGCATGGTTTCTACAATAATATTTGTTTCACTTACAGGCTTTAACATAATGATCATCAGCACCATTTACTTTGTTGTGTGTAGGATTTCTCTAATAACATGCATTATTTTGGTGAGTGTAGTGGTGTGTAATTGAGGCTAGGAGTGAGGTGTTTGTGGCCCTAAGCGAGGAGCATCCTGGCATTTGTCAGGAGTAAAAGTGAGAAACAACAGAAAACCACTTCAAGAGTGGCTGAAATATGAATCGAACCCATCTCTTCTATCAAATGACAGTGTTATTATTATTATTATTTTGCTGCTACTACTACTACTACTACTACTACTACCTCCACCACCACCACCATCACCAAATACAAATCAGGAGAGTAATATTACTTTCTATTTTGGACTTCAATGTATCAGTAATCAGAAGTGTTACTTTTTAGTTACCTTGCACTGCTTTATAATGAATGCAAAATAAGGAACATGTGAAACTATCATACACAATATTGATCCTGTAAAACCATCCTTTAAGGGACAATACCACATAAATTCCTAATTTCTGCTCTGAAGTTCTGTATAACACTGGGACTGAAATTTTAGTGAAATATGTGAAAAATATTGATTTTAGTTTTTTTCCATATTAATACATCCCTAACCCCTGCAGATCAGATAGCAGTGTTTTTTTAAAATCCGAATTCCATCATTTTTAAAGCCCTAGCGTAGCTTTTAAATACCTGGTGGGCAGCCCTTTATACGCCCCAGCACAGTAAGTGTCCTGAAGGTTCTAAGTCTCGGTGCTTCTACAATCGAAGTATCGCAGCTGGTAAAACACCACAGAGTCATGACAAAATGGCTGTAAAGCTTTAAGAACCCTTCGTTGACAATATTATGCCTGTTTATCAGATGAGCTACTACCCAGATGCATCCGGGGTCCTACTGAAAATCAGAATGAGTCTCTGCATTCTGTTATCTGGAGGAAGTGCCCAAAAGAGATTTTTATTTCACGGAAGAGACTTGAAATTGCTGTTTGTAATTCTGTAGCAGAATTCAACATGTGGTGTAGTGCAACAACTGAGTTGAAATCAGGAAAAAGACAAACTTCAGTACCTCATGTCACAGCTCAAACACTTGAAAGATGTGACAGTCGAAGGAAGTATGAAAGTCTGCGGTCATCATTGGAGAAGCGAAAGGCATGTCGACGGTAGGTGAAACTCACAAAAATGAAGAAGGAGGGTGTCACCTATGCTGCAGGACAGTTCTAATGTCCTTGGTAAGCTGAAACCTTGTAAATTGTGCATCATTTTAGAAAATTGCGGTTTTCTCTGATTAACTTTTTCAGGAATTCAAAATGTTACTCGCATCATAAATCTTATGATATTGCTTTCAAAATGGGCATTTATTATCTTCATTGCAATGACTATAAACCTGCGGATCGAAATTTAGATTGCACTTTTGGTCTGGCTGCAAAAAAAATTTCAAACTTCAAAAATTCAAGATTTTTTGTAAAAAAATAAAAAAAATAATAAAAAAAAAAACCAACTAACTTTTACACACATTAATGCAATTCAAAAACGGATCCGTAGGTTTCTTCCAATTGTTACACTGCAATAGAATATTACCTAAAAGTTACACCATCATGATTTCTTTAAGGATCTGTCAATGCGAGACCTCCTTTTTCGGGAAGGACTAGAAGTGAAGCTTCTAGTCTAATAAGAAAATGAACTTTACTAAGTAGGAACAGATTGAACATTGATGAGTAAATAGGAATGGAAACAGTTTGCCAATAACAGTGGTATTTTATTCAAAAACCAACTTTAAAAAGATTAACAATAAATAAATATATAAACATGTAATGGAAAGGTGACCTTTGACAGGCCAACAACAAGCGAACAAGATTTCATAAGTTTGAAAAGGATTAACAATAAATATATAAATATGTAAGGGAATGTGACCTTTGACAGGCCAACAACAGGCGAACAAGATTTCATGAGTTTGAAATGCCAAGAACCCTGAGAATAAGTAACCACTTTGTGGCCAGTTAGTCTGAAGTAGAACTATGCAGGGTAAAATAGTGAGTAACTATAGTGCTCAAATGAAGGCTTAAAATTTAGCCTAGGACTGCACACAGAGAGTATGCTAGTTTATTTACAGAAAAATCAATATTTACATGCCAGTAGGGATAGCATCCCACTAGTTGCCTGATAGTTACAAGGCGAGGTTGTTTACAATTGAAATGGGAGCATTCCCAAGAACACTTTGATAGATTAAATGAAGAACAAGTCATTCACTTCGTCAGATAGGTGAACTGGTGTTAAGCCTAATAGTTTGTACAAAAATAGAGAAAAGAATGATTTGTTTTGAAGGAAAGTTAACATGCGAAAGAGAGAGAACAGTCGTTTTCTCATAGCCTACAATTTAAAGGCATAATACATGCTTAAACCACTTAATAGGAAGAAATAAGTTGAGTTTGGCATAGTTTGACAAGTTGTTTAAGTCGGGTAACATAACCCTAAAAAGAAAGATACATTTTTAAGATTTAGAAATTTTTGAGGTTATAATAAACACTTAGCTTTTTGGCGTTGGTGTAGAGGAATTTCCACATAATATAAATAGAGGAAGAGCGTGTAGATCACTTTTTTCCGTCTTGGAAATGTTGAAGACTTCGCGCCCAGCACAAAACTGACGTAGGCCAATCATTGATGTAAACTTATATAGACTTTGTAGAACTAGGTTTTGATCACTTTTTTTCCGTCTTGGAAATGTTGAAGACTTCGTGCCCAGCACAGAAGAAAATTTGTTTATCGTTTTCTTGCTTACGACAAACTGACGTAGGCCAAGTATCGATGTTAACTTAAATAGATTTCGTAGATTTTAGAATGCACTGCTGGTTTGACTAGAAGCATTTTGCGATGTATTAGCACACAGCGTTGAGGCACATTCAAGCGTTGTGCAAACAGCGTGAAGACAGCTGACGACGAGTGATTGGCCTTGTGATTTGCTGGAGACAGACGAGACAGACAGTTGATGTAGGCCAGGGCAGGCTATATACCGGAGATCACGCGGAATGCGTGACGCGGACAGGTGGCGTCGGCCAATCCGAGAGCATGGAAGATTCTCGAAAACTGCTGAGGCCAATCAGAGCAAGGGGCCAACTGAAAATGAACCTCGTGACCAACATTAGTTCCGGAAATCATTACAGTGCTATGGAACACGTGCTAGCAAGAACAGATTGAAGAAAAATGGAATGACATGACAGGTGAGAGGTTATGTTATAATAAAAATAAGTGAACTTTGTAAATTTCACTGAAAAGTGAACATATATATATATATATAATATTATTTAAAGAAGATATAATGCTCTACAATTTTCTTCCTGGCAATGTTTCTGTAAAACAAAGGAGTGAGATGCTAGAAGGGCAAGGTTTACAAAAAAAATGAGAGACGAAACAACTTTTACCAAAGATTATCCATTTTTGCCAGCAATTATCTATTTTTGAAAGCTACATAGTTCACCATTGGAATTGCATGTCTTTCCAGAAGGCCCAGAAACAAATTAGTGATGTTTGCACCAATAGAATTACCTTCCAATTTTTCCATGGATATCCAACGATTTTCAATCATCTCGGATTCTTTGTTGAAAAAAACATGACATGACGACAAGGTTACAGGGTATACTATGTCTATCATTGCTACTATCAGTATGGAAGGTGTCCTTCAAATTTAAATAATTTTTGAATCAGTATCACGGACTATTTCATTAACAATGGCGTTTTACTTTGTTCTGGCAGGTGCATATTTCTTCACAATTTACGAATCTGGGAACATTTTCTAAATATATGTTCTGTATTATCGGAACATGATAAGAGGCGGCTTTGATGGCGTGGTTGGTAGCATGCTGAGCTTCTATGACCAAGATCGCGGGGTCAAACCCGGCCGAAGTGGTCGGATTTTCTAAGAGTGTTAAAAATCCCTCCTTCCTTTGGAGGGGAAGTAAAGCCGGCAGGCCCATTTCATACATTTCTGGCATGTAAAAGAACCTCCCACTAACTTCAATTGTGTGAAGCTAAAAATTTGTAGGTTAGATTTAATTAATGTTCTATTAGTTCCAACGTTCACCACTAGGTGCTGGTGGCGATGGCATCTAGTAGCCAAGTCTGCAGCTAGATATCGTGGACAGTAGCATTTGGTAGCAAAAGTAGGAACTACTTGAAAATTGATTGTCTGCAGTCCTTACCTAAATCACAGATAACACACACTAATGAAGTCCTCACAACTAACACCAGTTATCAGACAGATTCTACACACACCCAAAGTACATGGGGCTATATGACCGTGTTGTCACAGCCCCTAAACTAAGGAACCAACCAAAATGATAAGGAGAGGTTATGCTCTAATATGAACGACATGAACAAACAGTCTGCTCGGATGGCAGCATTGTCTTTAATCTCGTGAATAATAAATATACTTAATTTTGTGTTCTTCTGTAAACAACTAGCACAGTCTTTGTGTTTTTGGGTGTTTCTGTGAGTACAGTGTCATTTTTGCCACCATGATAAATATTTATGGCGCAATGAAAAGCAAAATGGTTTCCTTCTAGAGTGTAAAATGAACGTAAATTTAGTTTTATATGTTACTTTGAATACTTGGAGATATTGTTGCTGAGGTTTCGTCGCCATAGCGTGGTGAGGGGAACTTGAAACACATACCATAACACAAAATCATCACCGATACAACTCGTTGAACTATGATGCACCGACACACACATTAATACCAGAATTAAATGCACTTAACGTGATGCCAGAGTATAAATGTGGCCAACCTGAAGGAATCAGTGTAGCCGTGACACCATTTTGTGCTTAAAATACAACCAATCAGCTGAACCACCCTCCTGAGTTCGTAGCTGTAGAGCCGACTGCCAAGTAAGGAATGCTGGCAAAAATTACACTAACCTACACGAGAAACCAAGGTTGTGCAAATCACAGAAGCAACTATGATATTCATCAGAATGGAAATTATTTGCAGTGCCTTCTTTCTTTTTCCACAATATTTCACTGGGGGTAGAAATTCAGAAGAAATAGTAAAGAAGATTGGAAGATGAGGTGAAAATTTGGGAAGTTTCTGAATAAATCGGAGAGGTTGGCAGATATGAAGTTAAAGAAATGAAAATTATAATTTTGTGCAAATTGAGCCACTGCATGCCTACCTTCGTGGCACTCACTTTCGGACTGTTGCAGAGATTCGACAAGCTGTAGACCGCTCCATGTACACCATCGACAGAACGGGCTCGGCGAAAGGTATACTACGACTTCCACATGGCTGGCAACGGGTTCTAGACCACGCTGGTGACTACCTTGAAGGACTGTAAAGGTTGCTAACATGTACCACTTTTGTATCCGTTGATAATAAATAGTTGCCACTACTTAAGTTCCAACCCTTGTACATTGATCAAGAAACTCAACTAGAGCAGGAGTTGGATCCCTCTGGCTGTAATTATGCTCTAGTTACAGTAAACAACATTAACTGGCTACATACTTTCAACTATTATAACATTTTCTCCTCAAGTTAACTACACTACCTTGCTATAATATTCTCGGGTTCTTCTAATTTTAGGAATTGCATGCTTTAGGCTGAACTCTCACACATTGTATACAGGGTTATTGCCTTCTGTTGAAGCTCTAGATATTCTGAATGATAAAAATATGCTAATGACATGGGGTGTCATGCTTTTCTATGGTATAATTGACATTGAGGTACCGTATTGCTACTAATTTCTTTCTTTCTTTCTTTTTCTCTACACACTCCTTTACTGAATCCATCCATCTTTTTCGGGGTCTTCTTTGGGATCTCTTTCCTGTTAACTTTTCCAAAAATATTCCTTGTGGTACTCTCTCCTCACTCATTCTCATCATGTGTCCTTACCACCTCAGTTTAGTTGTTTCTATCCTATCCTGGAGTTTCCAGATTCCTGTCATTTTCCTAATTTCCTCATTCCTGACTATCTTTCCTTGTCTTACCTTCGATTCTTCTTAGAAACCTCATCTCTGCCGCCTGTATCCTGCTCTCTTCTCTTTTTGTCATCTATTTCCAAGCTGCATATGTCAGTATGGGTTCATAATAGGTTGCGTATAGAACCCTTTTACACTTCTTTGGGACATCCCGGTTCCACACAATACCTCTCACACTCTGGTAGAAACTGTTTGCTTGTTGTATTCTTTTACCAATTTCTTTGGTTATCTTCCCATCTTCTGTGATCACACTTCCCATGTACTTGAAACTTTTTACCACTTTCTAAAATATTTCCATTTAATTTTATCTTTCCTTACTTCCCCCGTCATCACCATTGTTTTGTTCTTATCCATGCTTATTTTCATCCCAAAATTGTCAATCTCTTGGTTCCAAATATCTACTGGGTTTTGAACTTCTATTTCATCTTAACCCCATATCAATATGTCATCTGCAAACAGCAAAGCTTTTGTTGCCTCACTTCCCGATTTCCTTTTAATGTTCTTATGGATTTCATTCATCACTATAATGAATAGTATGGGGGAAAGTACACTACCCTGTCGTAGGCATGTTTCAACTTTAAACCAATTAGTCTCTCCTATTCTTGTATTTACATTGCTGACACAGTACTTGTACATAGCTTTTATCATTTGCCATTCTGCCTTGCTTTCTTCTTAGCACATCCCAGACTAACTGTCTAGGCACACTGTCATAGGCCTTCCCAATATCAATGAATTTCATCACCATATCTCTTCCTAATTCCCATCTTTTCTCCATCATATTTCTTAAGCTGAAGATCAGATCAAATGTTGATCTGTCTTTCCGAAAACCGTACTGTTCTTCTTCCATTTCTCCTTCTATCTTTCTCCTCAGTCATTCTTCCAACACTCTCTCAAAAATCTTAGCCACATGGGCAATACGGATTATCCCTCTATAATTGTTGAATTCCTTTCTATTGCCCTTCTTGAATATCGGAACAATCAAGCCTTTTCCCCACTCTTCTGGAACCTCTTTTTACTTCCAAATTAATCGGAATAATCTATATAGCCACTGTAAGCCTGTTGGTCCTGCTGCTTTTATCATTTCTGTAGTCACTTCATCCACACCTGCTACTTTCCCAGTCTTCATCTTTTGTATGGCTTCTTCTATTTCTAACATGGATATATCTTTATCTTGGTCTTCTTTCCCTGTTTCTTCTAGCTCCACTTTGTCTACAATCTCCCCGTATTTGATATTTAGCAGTCCAGAGAAGTATTCTTCCCATCATTCAAGAATATCATCTCTCTCCACCGGTATTTGTCCAGTCTCTGCTTTTACAAATGATGTATCTTCCCTAGTCTTGACTCTGCTTTTCACCAACCCATAAAAAAACATTTTTACTTTCATCCTCCTGCACAGTTTCTGTAAAACTTTCCCAACTCTTTCTTTGCTCTTCTTGTACTATCTTTCTACATGATTTCTTACCTTTTTTGTAGTTTTGCCAATTCTATTATTTTTTTGCATGTAAGTTTAGGTATATGTGTCTGAAGTAATTTAGATGTTTTTGTCTTGAGGTGATATTGGAATGACAAACTCCGGTGTATATTTAGTGATATTGTTTGTTTAATTTAACCTTTCTGTTATGAAGGGTGTATATGGGATGCATATTGTGCATGCATTTAGTAAACATAGCCTACGGTGTAAATTAAAATTTCCAAGCATCTTTTTAATGGATAAAATTTTCACCAACTCAAACAAGAACTGTCTCCAATACTGCATGAATACACTGGCGAGTAAATTATTTTAGTCAGAACTTGTATTATATGTTTGAATTGGTGATGGACTATATAGAGGCGGTTGGCTAAAATAATCCAGCACAGGTGGCGCACCGAACCATGTAAGAATTCAGCAGTCAAAATTTTAAAGGGGATTTTTTTTTAAAATTTGTTCTGGATCAGTGAAGTACAGCTGAGTGCTCCCAGAGGAGTAGGGGGATCTTGGGAGTGCATTGGCTTGCTTAGGTTGGCTGTGAAGGTAGGGTTGACCAATGTTGTATACAGTGCAGCATGTATATCACTGCGTGCTGTCAGATTCAATGTTGCAAGCTTCTAAAACAGTGCTGAATTATAACTGCCCAAGGTAGTAATGCAATAATTCAGACCTGAGAAATCCCACATCAACAGAAATATTATTAGATTATTTGTTGCTGTTGTTGTTTTAATGGGCATAGGTCACCTATCAAAAAATATTCTTAGAAATTAATATTTACATTATATGGGAGTGACCTCAAAATTATCATCATCAGTCGCTTGTGTGTAGTAACATTGATAATTTTTACAAAGAAATGAATAGTGTGGAGTTAAAAAACAACCGTATTTCAAACAAAGAGGATTTAAATCGTTTTCTAAGGACTTGAAAAAATGTTAATCATGCATGCACCATTCTATCAATAAAACCAATGTCACGGGATGAAAACTAGATGCTTAGAAGAACAATGATGGTTTTTCATGTTTCTGTAATCAAATGGCATAAATATACTTGTACAGTATATCCATTCGTTTGTTAACCTGAAAGCATGGTCACCTGTTAAAATGTCATTGAACTTTTATAAACTTTGTGAATGACGATGATGATCTTATAATTATATTAAAATACCGTAGTTTTGAAGAAATTTCACCCTTTACTAAAATTGAAATATCTTGGGAAGTATTTGCGCTAAGACGTTGTTTGTTATCTTAAAATGTAATGTCAGTCACGCATTATCGATTGAACTCCACCTTATTTGAATATATCATCCGTGTATTAAAATAATTGAGAATATTCATTTCTTCAAGGTGACACGAAAATAGAATCGAATAACTTGACGGACATATTGTCGCTAGGCGACAACGACTAACACTGTATCATGATAGTCAACGCCGCACCATTGATGGACAGATTGTCACTAGGAAACAACGATTTACTATGTATCATTATAGTCCGGTAAAATTTGCTAAAGGACACATGGGAAAACTGACCGATTGTGAATCAAGGATTGTATTGGACTGTGGTATTCTCTATAGTATTGTATGTAGGCCTACAGTTAATCAGCATATTAGCAAAATATAATGTAATGCTATCCTGTCAGAGAAAAATAGTGCAAACATTCCTACATTATCCTATCACCATTTTGCAGTTTTCATGTGTAGACAGTTGTTATTTCATTTGCAGGGCTTAGACATCGTGGTCATGTTGCCCCGTGTACACTGGTGTGTGTATGTAGAATTTTTGTGATAACCTGCGTTATTGTGATTGTTGCACTAGCATGTGTAAATTGGAGATAGGATATGGTAATTGAAGCCATTTTTCAGTGTTGCCTTAATAATCGAAATTTAATGTTTTTCAGTTGGTCAACATGATTGTACTCAATTGTTATTGGAGGTACCCTAATCCTGAAAAATATTGCATGAGATTAATAGGCTACACTTGGATGATTGAGGCTGGCTGCGTGGCTCAGGGGTAACGTTCTCGCTTGCTGGGCCCGAGGTTGCAGGTTCGTATCCTGACGCAGTCAGCTGGCATTTGAGGGTGCGCAAATGCGAGGGAGCCGTGTCCGTAGATTTACTGGCACTTAAAGATCCCCCTTCGGGGCAAAATTCCGGCACCCCGGCGTCTCTAAAAGCCGCAGTTGTTAAAAGGGACGTAAAAAACCAATATCATTATTATTTATTGGATGATTGACGATTGAAACTGGTCATCCAAGTGTAGCTTATTAAATTAATCTCATGTAACATTTTTCAGGATTAGGGTACCTCCAATAACAATTGAGTACAATCGTGTTGACCAACAGAAAAACATTAATTTTCTACCAAGCATACAATAATAAAAAAGAGTGGATAGGAACGGATGAAAAGTAGGGGGAGGGGAGAGGGCGGGGCATTGGTGCTTTACGCTATCCGCGATTATTTTCTTTACCAAATTAACTTCTACATGTCCGGGTCCGTAGGAGATGCCGCTACAGTCGAATGTTGGAACCACCATTCGTGTTGAATAAAAACTATGATTCATATGATGAGTGAGAGGCGACCCTCAATTACAAATGTTATAAAAATTAAAGGTGACGGTAATTATCTGTTCCGGTCATTGGCATATTGTGTGTACAACAATCAGAATTTATGAATTGAATTGTACAGTCGAGTAAGGAACTAAGTCAGAATCGGCCATTTTCATTTTATTGCCTCGCTTACCTCACATAACCAAGCCCTATCATTTGGTAAAGGAAAGAAATAAGTCAGCCTTCTCCTTGTGGGAGAAACAGTGGATGGACATCAGGCACATTCTGAAGAAACGCACTAAGTCGGTGACTTAGTTCCTCTCTTGGCTGCACGTTGCATGCAATGTAGGTATAACGGGATATTTCAATTTATGGCATTGGTACAACACAATGGACAACATACTGGAGGGAAACAGAAATCGTACGGTACATGGTGGGTCATTATTATATTATTATTAATCTTGATTGGTCACATTGGACCACTTGAGTCGTTCCACAATCACTTCTTCTTTGTAGGTAGTACTGCTTGGTTCTTGCGCTCTTTCCAGTACTTTTTCATTCTTTCAGATCGGGATTTTCTCAACTCATCTGAAATCTCCATAGGCTTTCTATGTGATGGTGGGTTATAGTGTACAGTATTTCAGTTTGTATCTGGGTTGACGACAAAGTGATCTTTGTATTACGTTTGAGAATACGCTGATGAAAATGGAAATTGCAACACCCAGAAGGAGTGGTGCTACATTGCTGCAATTGAACATGCAGGACGAGTGTTCGGTTGTGATTCAATGATTACACTTTCAGGTCCCTCTGACAGCAAGTTTGGACAACAATCAATACAGGATGTGCCCACCACGAGCTGCAATACATTCATGAATTCAGAATAATATTATCCATTTCAGGTCCCTATTTCGGCGAGGCATGGAATCAATGGATCGCTTCCTGAGGAATTGTGGCCCATGCTTGCTGCACTGCACGGGTCAGTTGTTCCAGAGTTGTGGGTGGCTGAGGACGGTTGACCAGTTGTCGACCCATCATGTCCCACACATGATTAATAGGACTGAGGTCCGGGGATCTTGTGGGCCATTCTAAGGTTGTGATGTCATGGAGAGCTTCTCTGAAGATGCGTGCAGTGTGAACCCGGGCATTGTCCTGCTGAAACATCCCATTAGCAATGTTCGCCATCATAGGGACAACCACTGGATTGAGTACCCTATCAACGTACTGTCGAGCAGTCATAGTGCCCTCAACAAGCACTAATTGTGATTTCACATTAAAGCCAATAGCTCCCCAGACCATAATGCTTGGTGTTGGCCCTGTGTGCCTCTCGACAATAAGGTCTGGGCGGCCCCTCACCCCGGTACGTCGGCGCACACGATTCCGGTGATCACTGCGGGCAAGACAGAAGCGCGATTCATCACTAAAGACGACCCTATGGCATTCGTCGACCCACGTAGATAGTTCTCGACACCAGGCCAGCCTTACACGTCGCTGTTGAGGGGTCAATGGAACACCTTCTGCAGGGACATGGGATCGTACGCCAGTTGCAAACAGGCGATTACCAACTGTTTGTTGTGTGACGTGGGGTGCCACAGCTGCTCGAATTTGCTCTGCTGTTGCATGGGGTCCCATCCGGGCCATCCGAAAGATGTGGCGATCCTCTCTCACAGTTGTCTGTCGCGCTGGGCCTGTGCCAGGTCTACGAGTGTGGGTACCTTCATTTGACCACTGCTGCCATACATGTTGTACCGTAGATGCCTGTCGGCCAACACGTGCAGCGACATTCTTTAGCGATAATACAGCCTCGCACAGCCCAATTATCCGAGCCCTCTCAAACGGCGACAGTTGTTGATAGCCTGCTCTTCTCTGTCGTCGAGGCATGTATGACGGGGAACACTTCACTGCACAGACTGCAAGTCAACTACGCTACACCAGAGTCCGTATACTGGAGTTGATTCCTCTGCGACCAATCACGTGGGGAGACCTGTAGCAACAACAATCCAATGGATTTGAAACTTTAATCGTTTACATACCTACATGGCATCGTTCCATATCTTGAAAATCAACACAAACGACCAAAGCCTTCATGGTGTTGCAATTTCCATTTTCTTCAGTGTATGACTCCGAAAAGGAAGGAACAGCCTTAGTGCCATGAACATAGTGTTCTGAAACACGCAAGACTCAAAGGACTGGCATATGTGAATAAACGTGGGAGAGGTATGGAAGGTAAAGAAACTGGTTATGACTGCAGGTAAGTAAGGAGCTTGAGAAGTATTATTAGGGATTGTTTAGTAAATAATATTCTAACATACAACCAAACTTTCTACTCTTGTTTCAGATAACAATACGTATGGTACAGAGTTATACTTTGTATTAATTATCTGTTATTCTTCTAGATGCAGAAAGAAGTGCTTTGAGATCATCAACGAAGAGGCTCGCATTTCCATTCTTTCAAAGTTTCTTCAATTTCCCAGTAAGGATGCACAAGATTTACACTTGCAGCGCCTCATTGAGAGGAATGAAATTAAGACCAGAAGACCGAGGAATGAAAATTCAAAGCAGCGAGCCGCAAGTTTCACTTACTTTGTTGTGGATGGCAACAATAGAAAGAAGGTATGTCGTTCAGTTTTTATGAGCATGCATGCCGTCACTCAGAAAAGAGTATTCCGTGGAACGCTTCTTCTTCGTGAAGAAATTCCCAGGGACAAGAGAGGAACCAATCTAAATACCAGAAAGATACCAGAAGATGTCACTAAACTGGTATCCGATCATATTCAATCATTCCCTCTGAAACTGACCCATTACGGAGGGAATGAAGTGCATCACTTAGATGCCCGCTTAACTATTAAAGAAATGCTCAACATGTTTGTCACAAAATTCTCAGAGTGTGGAGTCAAGTACAGCTTCTACAGAACTTATTTTGTTGAGAATTATAACTACCGATTCGGACGACCACAGATCGATATCTGCAGCAAGTGTGAGGAGTTCACAGCTAAACTCAGGAGTCCACATATTTGTGAATCAGCAAAGCGTGCAGCTCAGGCTGAATATGATGTTCATAAAAGAAGAAGCAGGAAATCCTACAGGTCTTTGAAAGAAGTTACAACACTATGCAGAACAAATAACATGCCTTGCCTTTGACTTATGCAAAATCTGCCCCTCCTACACATACCGGTATACCGGTGCAAGAAGTGTTTTACATGAGGCAGTTGTGGGTGAATGTGTGTTGTATTCATGATCTTGCAACGGACAAGTGTGTTGTGTATATGTATCATGAAGGCCAAGGAAAGAAGGGTGCGAATGAAGTTGCTGCTTTCCTGAAAGATTATATTGACGAATTTGTGTCAGAAAATGTTGATCAGTTACACGTTTTCTCTGATGGTTCTCCAAGCCAAAATAAGAACCATACGGTCATAAGACTAATGCCAGGCCTGACAGCTTCAAAGCGATTTAAGGAGATTAGACAGTACTTTCCTGAGCGGGGTCATTCTTTCCTACCATGCGACAAGGACTTTGGGGTACTTAAGAAAAACATTAAAAAAGTAGACGGAGTTGATACTATCGAAGAGTATATGGCAATTATTGTAAACAGCAAAGCAAATGTTACAGTTAAGTTAGTAGACTCACGTGCAGTATTTAATTTTGACAAGTGGTGGCCTGAGTTTTTTAATAAGTGACTGTATCAGCTGAAACATCGACAAAGAATACTCCTCGTGCTGGAAAGATTGCATTTTCTCCTTCTTCGTTTAAAGAATACAGATATAGGGCAGAGAAACCAAGAGTTCATGTAGCACTTCCCTTCATAAACAGCATTATGAAACATAAGTTTCATCTTGGGAAAGGTAATTTTTGCACATTTTCCTTGCAACCAATGGCAGCATATCCAGAGGGTGGGGTTTCAATAAAAGCTGAGAAGATTAAGGACTTGCATAAACTGTTGAAATATGTTGCGAATGAGGATGCTTTGGCATTTTATTTAGACATTATTTCGCAGCCAATGAATTCCCCTTAGGTTAGTAGTCTCGGTTGCAATACTGCAGTTATTTGGCGCTTCAAGGTCATTTGTATTTGTTTTCCATGTTGTTTTTTTTTTAATGTTGGATAAACTGTAAACAGTGCTTATGTATTGCATTATGCTATGTTTAATATATAACAAAAGTTGGTATAGTTCGTATAAGAGATTTATTCCCAACCCCCAATTTTTTTTAGGTGTTATTGGAGAAAGAAACTAAGTCAAAAAGTTCAAACGGTCATAAAATTTATAATTTTTTCTTGAACATTTCCTTGTTACCTCCGTTACATATCTATCATTGATCTAAATATTATATAAAATAATGGGAACTATTCATTGAAGCGTGTCGAAGAAAATTAGGTTTTTTTTTCCTCTCCTGAAAAGTAGCAAAATCTGACTTAGTTCCTTACTCGACTGCACGATTCAATTGTTAAACATGTTACAGACAACTGGCATCAGCGATACGTATGAAAATGCTATCAATAGGAATTCTTAAATATATTACAGACAACTGGAATAATTATTCTTCCTTTATTGTTGGCAACAGCGATATCTACGAAACTGCTATTAATATGATCAATGATTACAAAGTATATATGCCTATGAATGGAATTCATGGAGGTCATGTTGAGTTAGTTGCCGCTGCTCAAGTTAACAAAATGAATATTGGCATAGTTACTAATAATAAAACGCATAGTGCACTCTGGAGATGGTTGGAGATATCAGTGCTAACACAGAGTCAAGTATTGAAAACGTAAATACCAAGAAACAGAAACGAGCACTACACGACTCAAATCAATATCAGAAACAGCTGGTCACAAAACCGTTCTCAGTCACTTATTGATGTGCTGCTTATGATACTATTCCCTACATACAACCATTCTCTATCGGAAGTCTGTGTAACATTTGTCAGTACCGCTCAGCTGTATACTTTTCAAAAGAGAAAAAATACAGGTGGTCACTATTCTCATTGCTGTAGCGATAGCAAAGTGAAGCTTCCACCATACACTTCCAGAAATTAAGCAAGTGTTTACGAATTGTGACGAAATCAGTAAAACTTTTAGGAAAATTGTTCAGCACTATAATAATGCTTTGTCGTTTGTATCCTTTGGTGCTACTGTTGAGCTACTACCGAGCCATGGGCCTTACTGTATAAAAATCAATGGTGTCATTCATCACAGAATTTCCCCTTTATATGCCAAAAAAAAAAAAGGAAAACAGTTCATATGGCCAATTACACATTTTATAATTTTCAGAGGCAAATAATTTAAGGCTACTGAATAATGCTAATAACGAACTGAGAGAAGATACTCTCAGTCTTTTAAATAGTATACTAGATCAGGAATGGAGTTCATATACTTATCACTGCCACATGGTTGCTTTTTTTGCACATTTCCCACACACAGTTGTTGTTTTATGTCCGTATTTTTCTCTTTAATATCAACACATCCATTATTTTCAGCCTTTCCTTTTGATGCATTTGTACATTGTCTGGTATTCAAACTGACAGCTGAGAACTGAAATTGCTATGGGTTTAGGCGATATTTCCTTATTTATAAGCTGGGAGTAATTGACATGAACATTGCATCTATTATTATTAGTACATACTGGTGGAAGCAATGACAAGATGGAATAATAGGATAAAGACAATGTTAGATGGTCATGTGATGCAAATAGACGAGGAGAAATTACCTACAAGACCATTGGACTCAGTTGTAACAGTCCTAGGAGACAATGTTTTTATTGAGAGAGGTCAGCAGGCATTACTGTTAGTTAGTTTATTAAAAGGCCTATTTATTTCAAGCTGCATCTCAAGCTTTGCCATCTTATTAAATATATTATTCCTTTTTTTGGGTTGATGACCTAGATGTTTCTCCCCTTAAACCACAATCACAACCACTTCCTTATTTTTAAATATATCATATTTTTAAATATTTTTGCTCTCGCCCAATGATTTGATTTAGTAGAACCTGTATTTGGAATATGATTTCTGAGGTGTATAAAGCTTCCGGCAAATTAACTGTCTTGTATTACTATTATTATTACTATTATCATCATTATTATTTTGAAAATTATTATTCTAATTTAGACCCCCTCGTGGTGCAATAGATAGCATTCTTGGCTATCCCCCTTGAGGTCCAGATTCGAATCCCGACTCTGCCATAAATTTAATTCCTGTCTGAGGGGTTTACTCAGCCCCGTGAGGTATAACGGAGAACAAATGGGGTTGATTCCCACCTCAACCATCCTGGAAGTGGTTTTCTGTGGTTTCCAACTTCTACTCCAGGAAAATGCCGAAATGGAACATAACATAAGGCCACGGCCGCCTTCTTCCCAATCCTAGCCCTAATTACAAGGGCACACACTGATTCAGCCATCACATTAATACAGGTTATTCAACAAATCCTACACACATCCAAGAGCATGGGGCTAAATGACCATGATATCGCAAAGACCCTAATGAATCAACAACCCAATGACTCTGATTTGTATTTCTTTCTGTACAGTAAAATATGTATTGCAGTGTTGGAGCTCTAGGTTACTAGAAAACCCGTGCTGCTCCACAGCATTCACTTCAACAATCTTACAGCACTTCTTTCCATATGACATTTGCATGTCTTCATGCTAGTGACCTGAACAGACATTTACGGTATCGTCGCATTTGAGTAAATCATGAAGTAGACTTATGAGATCAAATGTGTGGGTGTCTGCCTGTCCTCTGCGTGTATGTTCCACTATTTACCCAGTATAAGCTTAAAAGGTCCCAGACGAAATTCTGAAAAGCCGAGGTGAACAGCGAAACTCCAAACACATAAGCTATACTCTTCTCTTAAGTATTAACTCGACACAACTCGATAGTTTGATGCTGGCTGAACCTGTGGTGATAGGTCTCACGCAAGCTTGTTAACTCACTCCGAAGCTAGTAATTTAAATTTCCACTGAATGGAGATTGCTGGAAGAAATGAAAACGTAAAAACACTTATAATGGGTGATGTGGGAACTGTCGCCGACTTTTTTGCAGAACTTTTCATGCTGAACAATTCTCAGAGTATATAGATATTTTTAACGGTTTACCCAGCGTAAGCCTAAAAGACACATGGACGGCAGGTTCTTCTTCGAGTCGATTCACTGAGAACGTTACTGCTCGGCTTCTTTTGGTCATAAATAAATGTTTTTCTACCGAATTCTTCCTCGAGAAATCCTTTACAGAAAGGTGAAAACCCCATCAAAATCCATCAAGTTGTTCTCGAGATTACCCGTTACATCCAAGAATCGGGGACTTTGTTTCATACTAAGTAGATAGAGATATTCACACAATTTAATGCTACAGCGGTACAATTTGGTGTTCTGTCGACTTATCATACCAATGGTATAAATTTAAATAAAAACATGGGTCTCTTAGGTTTGAATTTAGAGATTTAACTCTTGGGTAACATATACAGGGTGGCACACGAAATGTGTCACCATTTTGTTTCTGAATAAAAGCTTTACTGTCAAGACAAACTCAAAGGAACATATACTACCATGGAGTACACTCTGTGGAGATTTATTCTAACGCAGCACATGCTCAATATGTCCACCATTTTGATTTCCAATTTCCTTCAAACGAACACTCATGTTAACGATAACTTTGCGGCACATGTCTTCCATGATTTCACTGCAAGGTTGAACAGTAAGGTGTCTGAGGTCCATTAAAACATGTGGACGTTTCGGGAAAATTGTTCCCTTTATGTACCCTCAAAGAAGGAAGTCACATGGGTTGAGGTCTGGACTATTGGGGGGCCAAAATTGTCAGTCATTGAAACAATCTGGAAATCTGAGTGAAATGACCCGCATGTCGAAACGCTCGTTCAAGAAATCCAACACAATGTTTGCAGTATGTGGCTTTGCTCCATATTGCATGAACCACTGCGTGTTGAAGGGCAACGCAGTAGCAAGAAGCTGTGGAACAAAGTTTTTGCAGAGCATGCTCAAATATCGCTCACTGATCATAGTTTCTTCGAAGATCAAAGGTCCAATAAGTCCGTGGCTGGAAATTGCGGCCCACACTGTAATCCTCGGAGCATGATGTTGTCATTCATGAAGCACTTGTGGATTTTCAGTAGCCCAAAAGCGTACATTTTGTTTGTTAACCACACCGTCCAAATGAAAGTGCGCCTCGTCTGAAAACCAAACGTTGTTGAGATTTTGTTTCCTATCCTCCACCCAGCGAGCAAACAGTAGTCTCTGCCACTTGTCTTCTCCCGTGAGCTTCTGTGCAGAGGTCATCTTGTACGGGTACATCTGGAGGTCACTTTTAAGAATCCGTTGAACGGAGCGTCTGGATATGCCCAGTTGCACTGCTGCTTCGGCCGAGGTCGCTTCGCTTCCAATATTGATCCTTCCCGTACAAATTGATCATACAGCCTGCGAATGGTTCTCTTGCAAGGAGCCCACCGTGTCGTAAACTGTTGTCGAAACTGACTCTGAGTCGCAACAGAACTTTCCGTTTCATGAGAAACTAGCACAACTGCTGATCGCTGCTGCGTTGTTAGTCTTCCATTCTCGGCCATGTTGCAAACGCTGGTCTCCTGGCGACGGTATGAATAACGCGTCATTTCATAACTCAGTTGTTGCTCCAAGCTCCACTGCTACTGCTGTTGAGATGCTCAACGGGATATCTAGTGCGACTCATAAATTATGTACGAAACAAATGGTGACACATTTCGTGCGCCACCCTGTAGAAGACCCTTGCTGCTTCGCAGCATTCATTTCAACAATCCTACACAGCATTTAGATCGTAGACTTTCGCGGCCGGTGTCTAGTTTATCATCTTGGCTTACAAGATTGAGCCACGTCGCATATCGGTTATATCGCATAACCGATATGCGATGCGGCTCAATCCTGTAAGCCAAGATGATAAATCCTACAGCACTTGACCTGAACAGTTACGGTACCGTTGCTTTTGGGTAAATGATGAAGTAGACTTATGAGATAAAATGTGTGGGTGTTTGCCTGTCCTCTGTGTGTGTGTGTCCTACCTTATCTTTAATGGTTTACCCAGCGTAAAAGGCACACGGACGGCAGGTCCCAGGCGCAATTCTGAAAAGCCAAGATGAATAGCGAAACTCCAAACACACAGGCTATAATCTTCTCTGAAGGAGTAACTCGACACGACTCGACAGTTTGATGGTGGCCGAAGCTGGAGTGATAGGGTCACTAAGCTCATGATAGAAACGCATTACCAATTCCATTTGACGACAATTTTTTTTAGAGCTGATTTTTTCTCTTCACTTACTTTCTAGTGCATTGTCTTATAAGAGTGTACGTAAGGATTGTGCTGATCTAGTATACTATTTAAAAGACTGAGAGTATCTCAGTACGGAAATATGCGCCATGTTGCAGGGCATACTGAGAACAATCAAAAGAGTCAAGTCGAGATCTTTTGTGCGTACGTCTCAGAAGTATATACTCACTCACTCAAAAGGCTTCTATGGGGCACGAAGATCCCACACCAATCTCACAAAATGCCTCCACTGAACTCTGTTTTGGGCGAGTTCTTGTCAGTTGTCCACATTTAGATGCCTACAAAGTTTTGAGATATAATTTTTCTAGGAATTTCGTGGTCGTCCTACTGGCCTTTTCCCTCTTGGTTCTTCTTCAGAAGTATATAAACCCTGAAAATCTTTTTATACTTTGAATAAATTTTAACAGGTCATATGCCCAGAAATCCATGTGAAAAGTTGCAAAACTCTGTTTTGTTTGCTGATGAATACTTTCTGCATGAATTTGCCTGTGGAAAATTTGCAAGTACCAATTGGAATTTAGTGTGAGTATTAAAAATGGCTACGTGTCATGGTGACTCAATTGGAATTTAGTGTGAGTATTAAAAATGGCTACGTGTCATGGTGACTATAAAGTGGATAAACTCGAAAGATCAGAAGACTGAGCAAAGTAGAAATTGCATGTGTCGATGTTGTTTCGGGTGCATCATCATCACTGGCACGACAGCCCTCTGTGGGCCTTGGCCTTCTGAAGAAGTTTTCCCCATTCTTTCCTGTTAAGTGCTGAGCTCCTCCAAATCTTGATTCCAATTGTCTTTACATCCTCTATCACTCAAGCTTCCCACCTTAGCTTTGCTCTTCCGACTTTCCTGGTTCCTTTTGGTATTGCATTCAATATCCTCTATCGTTCTGTCATTGGCACGCATCACATGTCCTGCCCACTCCAACCTTCTGATCTTTATACATTTTACAATGGGGGATGAAGTTACTCACGTCCGCAGCATACCTTAAGCTGTACGTGTCCCCTGGGTGGTGCTAAACGAGTAACAATTTTGGCAAAACGTTCCAGAATATAGAAACATGAGCAAACAAATGCAAACAAATAAAACTGCTCTTTTCAGAGCAAAACAACACAAAGTAAGAATACTGCAATGGAATGCAGGTGGTCTATCAACAAAGAAACTTTTGGAAGTAAAGAAAATCATGAAAGAGACATAGACATCCTTCTAATCAACGAAGCAAACACTACACCTGAAAACATACAATATTTAAAGATCCAAGGGTATACCATCTACACTCTCTTCAAAACAAGACAAGTAGCAAGTGGAATATTTGCAGCAGCGAAGAACAACTTTATGTCAAAATTCAGAATTGTAAAAGAAATGGACCCAACAGATACATCAGAAATTATCGAATTATCCATATGGATCAACAACAAGAAAATAACAATATTCTGTGTTTACAGTCCTCCAAACAATAAAAATCTGAATCTTCACCTTTTAGAAATCAAAACAGCTACTATTTTTATGGGAGACTTCTATGCAGCTTCTCCAGTCTGGGGCTACAACTACACAAATTCAGCTGGTAAAACAATAAAAGACCTTATAGAGAGTAGCTCTCTTGAACTATTATATAGTAACAAAGACCCAGCAACATCCATTCACCACTCTGGTTCCACAACTAACCCAGATCTCATGTTAGTCTCAACAGATCTTACAGACCACAGTCATCGATCAGTACTCGAAGATCCAGGCAGTGGACATAGAATGTCCCTTCTTACTATTACATCATACAGTGAATCTGCTCAAAGTGCAGACCAGAAGATTCGGTGGAACTTTAAAAAGGCAGACTGGGAAAATTTCAGAAACAAACTTTAAATTAAAATGTCGGAAATTGATCTCGATGCACCTCCTATCATCCTGAATAAATGTACTACAGCCATAAAAGACACAGCCAAACTGTGCATACAATTATATAGTAACAAAGTCCCAGCAACATTCATTCACCACTCTGGTTCCACAACTAACCCAGATCTCATGTTAGTCTCAACAGATCTTACAAACCAGTCATCGATCAGTACTCAAACTCAAACAAACAAAATATAAACCTTTCTGGTCAGATGAATTCAACAATCTTAAGTCCGCCAGAGACAAAGCAAGAAGAACAGCTGAACTTAGGATCAAAATGATGTACGGAAATGGCGACAAGCAACAGCAAAATTAAAACAAGCAATAACAATATCAAAAAGAGAATCTTGGAACACATATCTAACGACAGTTGACTATAGGACAGACAGCAATAAAGCTCACAAACTTATCAATTCTCTAAACAACAAACATGTATTCACTCCTTTGAATCCCATTATGATAAATGATAAGGAAATTACAGACTGTCATAAGACAGCAAACCACTTCTGTAAACATTTCACTTCAATTAGACTATCAAAACAGAAAAAGAAAGAAGACAAGACTCTAAAAAAAAAAAATAGTCAAAAAATTCATGAATAATAATTCAGACGATATCTTTAACAATGAATATTCAATGGAAGAGTTAATGTTAGCAATAAAGAACACACAAGTCAGAAAACAACCAGGACCTGGTGAGATATTCCCAGAATTCATAAAAAATCTAGGTCCATATGCTCTAAACATACTGCTACACATATTCAACAAATTTTGGACATCAAATGATAACCTAACTAAAGACTGGACTAAAGAAACCATCATTCCAATCTTAAAACCAGGCAAGCCAAAAAAATAACCAAGTCCCCTCGTACCGACCTATAGCACTTACCTCCATTCTGGTAAAAAATTCTAGAAAGGATGATTACAAATAGACTCAATTGGTACTTGGAAACAAAATCTCTTCTATCAGAAGAACAAGCAGGGTTTAGACAAAACAGGTCTTCCTCCCACCAAATAATGAGATTTACACAAGCTGTTAAAGAAGCCTTTAACAAAAGGAAAAGCGTTCTTGCAGTTTTTATCGATTTTAAAGGAGCCTATGATACTGTATGGCGAAACATGCTGCTAAAGAAGCTTATTAACTTCAAAGTAAATGGATGTATGTTAAACTGGTTTTCAAGATTTCTTTCACAAAGAATGATCAATGTCCGTTACAACAACAAAACTTCAGGTTGCAAGCAATCAAAATTAGGCCTCCCACAAGGAGCTGTATCAAGCACAACTTTATTCAATGTGTACATCAATGATCTACCATAAACAATAAAGGAAGTAGGTAATGTGAATATCAGCATGTTTGCAGACGATGTTATCATTTGGATCAAGGCACGTAACAGCCCAAATCAGCAAATGCTTCTTGAACACAGAATGAACCAGGCACTTATAAAACTCAAAAACTGGACTGAAAACAATAATATGGAAATCAATACTACCAAACAGTATACCAGTTTTTCTCCCTGAGACACCACAATCCAACTTTCAGTCTCAAATTCAATAATCAAGACCTTCCAAAAAGTGAAAGTACAAAGTACCTAGGTATCATCATGGACAAGAAGCTGAACTGGACCAAGCACATACAACATGTGGAGGATAAGGTAAGCAAACGGATGAAATCACTGAAGAGACTAGCAGGAGCTACTGTAACGTGTTTTTCGAGGGGTTTTATGCCACTGGCATAAGTCAGTAGGAAGCCATTCTATATTTATTTACGCGGCAAATTGTTCAGCCAAGAGAGTTTTTCATGTTAATTTATTATTATTATTAATTTATTATAATTATTATTAAGATATTTTCGGAGCATTTTATAAAAATTATAAGCATACAGATAGGTTTTCTATGTCTTAGAAAACGCTATCAAGCAAAGTATTACGAACGACAATATCATAGAAAATTATGTGATTACGGAATTTTACGGAGTTTCGTCAGTTAGGATATTATGAGAGACATGACTCACTGGAAATTCAGATCCGGGCTGATTCTTGTCAAGAAGTATTACGCAAGCGGGGTTGCAGCGTCAAGAAAAGGCGGATAGTTGGAACGGAACCCTCCCGCCGAGTGTAATGAGCCAGAGGAGGGGAGTATAGCGGCGTGCTCAGCCAATCAGTGGAGACCACGTAAGCTAGAAGTCGGGACTGGAGTGGGGATGCGGCGGGTGCATATATCGTTCAGCGCGCCGTGGAACGAGGACAATCTGTGAAAGACTTGACTAGTTCGGTTCCAAGTGTGTGTCGCTCCGATGTTCCGTGGAGTGGAGAACTATCTGTTTACAACTTAACCAGTGTGGTTATATGTGTTGGTTCCGAGGTTCGGACCATAAATCTTCAAATCTAGCAGTATATCATCAAACATCGACGAGATGACGACGTCCAGGAGACTGTGGGAAGCACACAGCATCATCCAGTATGAGGGAAATGCTTTGGCAATTTCCAGTGGTAAGCGCGAATGACGCAGAAATACGCAATCTCTCATTTCTCTTTGTTTTATATTTCATATTTCAGTAACTTCATAGCTTGGGAATAAGAGTAAAATCAATAATTTATCAGACTCCGTTTTCACGTAATTTTCTATCGGTAATATTAAAACCGCAACGCTCCAATTTAAATTTTAAACTTATTATTATTATTAATTTTGCTATTCTTGTTTTATATAATAAATTCATTTCTTTTACAATGCAATCTTTGCTTTCAGTAGGTAGCATTAGATATAGACCAATTCCTTCTCCTGATACAATTGTTTGTTGGGTTAATGATCAAATCATACCACGATCTGAGTGAATTAGATTCTTGAAGGTGTTCTACCAGAGCTAGACGTTGTTAAATACAAATTTAGATTTCAACATTGCGTTGAGGTCTTGGCGCCCATTAAAACAACATAGCTTAGGCAAAGGTAAACAGTTACATTTATTACCCAACAGTTAGGGCCAGTCAAACTGCTACACTTGTCGCTACCAACATGGGGCGTTAATTAACATTACACTTGTACGCTCAACGTGGAGCAAAGTGAAAACGTTACACTACTTGGGGGAGCACTCAAGACACACTCAACGAAACCTACAATACATCAAATCTATCATAAAATATGGCAGTGAAGTACTCTCTACAGCACCCCAGTCAAACATTGATCGCCTCGAGAGGTGTCAGAATAATGCCCTACGAATCATAACAGGCGCAATAAAAACCACACCTATAACTGCCTTGCAATTATACAGGGTCTTTCATATAAAGTAAGAATGGCAAGTGGCAGTTTTGTTATTGGCTGATGCGGTGGCCTTGGCCGAGCTTGTGGTGCGCCATGGCCCCCTGCTGTACTATTGAAAGCGCGTGCATAGTACATACGAGGGCTGTTTTCTTTTATCAAGTTCCGATGGACCTTATAAAAATAACAGATTGACATACCAAACTGATTTTACTACTAAATGTTTGCTTGTTTTATTCGTATGTCTCAACATAAACGCCAAAACGATTGAAACCTTTGTCGTATCGTTACAACAGCTTTCCAATGTCCTCCTCAAAATATTCTGCCTCCACTGAGGTGGGTATGTCTTGACAGTCTCCTGAAGTTTTTCCTTTTTGATGAGGCGTTGCTACCCAACAATACCTTTAATTCTCGAAAAATGTGAAAATCATTCAGTGCTGGTTTGGATTAAACAGCAGATGGTCCAAAACTTCACATTTGAATTCTTTGTAAAAGACTATCGTAACGTTGGTACAGTGTGGTCATGAATGATTTTCACCTTTTTCGAGAATTGAGGTTGGGCGGCAACGTCTAGCCAAAAAGGAAAAACTTCAGGAGGCTGTCCAGTACCCACCTCAGTGGCGGCAGAATATTTTGCCGAGGGCATTGGAAAGCTGGTGTAACGATACGACAAATGTTTCAATCGTTTTGGCGATTATGTTGAGACATATGAATAAAACAAGCAAACATTTAGTAGTAAAATCAGTTTTGTATGTCAATCTGTTATTTTTATACAGTCCATCGGAACTTGATGAAAAAACAGCCCTCTTATGTACTATGCGCGCGCTTTCAATAGTACAGCAGGGGGCCATGGCGCACCACAAGCTCGGCCAAGGCCACCGCACTAGCGAATAACAAATCTGCGCTTGCCGTTCTTACTTTATATGAAAGACCCTGTATACCCACAACTTACCGATAGAAGTAGAGATGAAACATCAAACAGCCAATGCATATCTCAATATACAAAGACTACCTCAAATGACATGGATCAAAAAACCAGTTTCTAGCCCCAATCTTAAAACACAAAAAGATCCCTGAAGTCTCGCCAAAGAATATATCAATAAGAGCAATCTGCAAATAAAACTTGAACCACCCTGTATGCCAGTTAATCCCATTGAATATATACAAGTGACTACAGATCTTACTTTGCTAGAAGAGGTCTGCAGGAAAGACTCTTCACCACATGATCTAAAACAGCTGGCCCTCTGTACAATAGAAGAAAGATATCCGTATAATGAATGGCTAAAAATATTTACAGATGGCTCACAAGACAAAGAAAATAGAACTGGAGCAGGAATACATTCATCTCTCTTCTCACTCTACTTCCCAGTAGGCCAAAACAAACTTTGATGCTGAGATAAGAGCAATTTCTCATGCACTCCATCAGTTATTAGGCAGAAACATTGAATATCAAAAATGCGTTATCATTACAGATTCAAAAGCAGCCATCCAAGCCATCTGGTCAAATTATAAGCCCCAAAATAAAGAACTGAAAGAAATTTTTTGTATGATAAAAACCCTTCAAAGACTCCACAAAAAGATCTCATTTCAGTGGATCCTTTCTCATGTTGGAATAGCAGGAAATGAAGAGGCAGACAGATTAGCAAAAAATGAACCACACTACAACAACCTGTCAGTCAGACTGATTTTATGTCAGCAAAAAGGATCTTGAAAAATACTATCAAAAACAGGTATGAAGAAATGGCAAAGAAAACAGCAGAAACCAAATTATGGAAGGACATTGATGCTAAATGGGATCAATATAAATTAACACCAAGAAGAGAAGCTGTAGCCTTCTTCAGACTTAACACTGGCCATGACTGCCTTGCAGCTCATCTGAAACGAATCAACATCTTGAGATCTGAAGAATGCACACTTTGTCACGAACCTGGAAGTAAAATGAATAAGGGGCACCTGCTACATTGCAACAAACTTGATGTGACTGCTAGAACTTCAGGAAACCACACACAACTCTATTGGAACGCAAGAAAGTTGACGGATTGGAATCCGGGCTAGCCATTGGAAACAACAACAACAACAACAACATTTTACAATATCTGGTTCATTATATAAATCATAGAGTTCATGGTTATATCTTCTTCTCCATTCACAGTTTTCCTTCACTGGTCCAAAAATTTGCCTCAAAATCTTTCTTTCAAATATACCGAGTTGTCTTTCATTAGATTTTGAGAGTGTCCAGGTCTCAGCACAGGCTTTACTAAAACTTTAAACATTAGGACTTTAGTTTTCCTGAACAACAGCTTGGACTTCAGATGCTTTCTGAGGCCATGATAACACTTGTTAGCAGACAGTATACGCTTCTGGATTTCAGAGCTAACATTGTTCTTGGAATTAACTTCTGATCCAAGATAGGTAAATCTACGCACAACATCAAACCTATACGAATCAATTTCTATGCATGTGGAGCCACTAGGGTATTCTTTCTTGGATATGGGCATATACTTAGTTTTCTCTTCATTTATCTGTAGATTCATCTTTTTTGCTGCTTCTCTCATTGCTTTGGTGTTCTTGCAATTATATCGATATCATCTGCATATGCCAAAATTTGAACAGATTTATATAAGATGGTTCCTCTCGTGTTGATTCCTGAATCTCTAATAACCTTCTCCAAAGCTATATTGAACAAAAGGCATGATAATGAATCTCCCTGCCTAACTCCATTCTTGGTCGTTACAGCATTTGATACCATGTTCTGTATCTTAATTTGACTCCTAGTATTGCCAGAGTGATCAGTTTCTTAGGGATCTCTAGCTCTTCCATTGCTCCATAGAGATTATTTCTGTCAATACTGTCATAAGCTGACCTAAAATCAATGAAAAGATGGTGGGTAACAATTCCAAATTATTTACATTTTTCAAGTATCTGTCGGATTGTGAAAATCTGATCGGTAGTAGCTCTTCCTTGGCGAAATCCACATTGATAGTCACCAACTGCATTTTCCACATATGGCGCCAGTCTGCTAAAGAGGATGTTGGAGAATATTTTATAGGCAACGGATAATAGGCAAATCCCTCTATAGTTAGAGCACAACATGATATCACCTTTCTTAAGTATCGGGCAGATGATACCTACATTCCATTCATCAGGAATCATTTCAACTATCCATATCTTAGCCACAAATTTGTGAAAGTGTTTAGTAAATTTATTTCCAGCATTTTTCACAAGCTCTGATTGTATTAGGTCCATTCCTGGGGCTTTATTATTCTTTAATTTTTTAATGGCAAGCTCAACTTCCTCAATAGTAGGTAACGATACTTCTTTTTCCGATTCTCTTTATTTACAGGAGGTAAGGTTTCTTAGTCGTCAACTGGACTTTCATTCAGCAGTTCATCAAAATATTGTGCCCATCTTTCTAGTATTGCCTCCTCACTGCCCAATATTATTCCCTCTTTATCTCTACACAAATTTGTTCTAGGCTGGAAATCCTTACAGCTCTTATTTATGTGCAGGACTGAGAAGATGGACATCTTCGGCTTATTTCATGTATTTCTTCTTTGGTTTATTTCATGTATTTATTCTTCATGTTTGAGGCTCTTTGATAGTGTAATAAAAGATGGCTGCTAAGTAAGACGTCCATGTTTTCACGATCACTATTTATCCATTATACGAATCCCAACATTGGTGCCGAAAACTTTAGATTACGTAGAAATGTGCATTAGATTACGGGCAATTGTGTTTTACTTGTGTACAAAGTAAACTGGTGATGCTATCACTGCAAACAGCAATCACGTTATGTACAAGCAGCCACGCCACGCCGGATTACGAGGTAAGAAGATACTGGAACTTCTACACGCGCCACATACTAACGTGATATCTCCGTTTTTCATTTATTGCAAAGTGTTACTACTACGACTAAACAGTGCACGAATTGTAATATAATTACTTTACACCACGTAACTGAATTCACGAATGATAGACGAGCAAGTGCTGCCATCTTGCGGTAGATCCTAAACTAAATACCTCGTAGCCATCACCGACACTACAAGACGATCTCACGATTATTACGCATGCGCTGACATCAGACAATCACCTTCACTTGTCGCAGCACGGTACTATTTATTTATTTCGTCACCCATTCTTCAAGATGCAAGACGAGAGTGTTAAGAGTAAACTAGCGTTTTTGACAAGAAAGCGGAAGACGGAACGAGCAACTATAACTAAATTCAGTACGATAATAAATAGTGCTACGGTCGGCGACATCTCAGAATACGAATATAATCGCATTAGACTCCAAGAAGCTTTAGATCATCTCACAGTTCTGGACGATAGTATGCAGGAATGTTTGACCGACGCAGAATACGAGGCCGATGTCGAGAAATGTGAAGAATACATCGACATCACGAAGAGAGCGATTCTAAAAGCATCACACGCCGAGAATAAATCTAAGTCACTCTCCAGTTTGACAACATCGGTCGCCGGAATGAGTATGCAACCAACGCCAGGATCTCAAGTCCTAACACCCGTCACGCACACAGTGAAGCTCCCTGCTGTAAAATTAGACAAATTCGCAGGTGACATTGAGAACTGGGCACGTTTTTCGGAGCAATTCCAGTCTTCTGTTGACAACAATCAATCTCTCGCTCACATTGACAAGCACGTCTATCTCTGTGGATATCTGGAGGGTGAGCCGAAGAATCTAGTTGATGGAATACCGATAACGGCTGATGCTTATGAAGAAACAAAACGGATATTAATATCTCGCTACGGAAACACTGACCGAATAATTCAGGCCCATCTTGACTATCTCGAAGCCTTACAACCAATTTCAGACGATACTCCTTCTAATCTAAATGCTATGTACATCGAATACAATAGAAGCGTACAAGCCTTACGGGAAAATGTAGATAATTACGGGCGGATGTTATGCCCTAAAATTCTCCGAGCATAACCTCAAGGTATTGTCCGCCGTTGGATAATTTATTCAAAACGAGAGAGCATTCCCGAGAGTCACATTACCAAGTTGATGGAGTTCCTGAACGAGGAGGTAGAGGGTGCTGTGATCACACAGAAGATCAGAGGAGATATCACTTCACTCGAATCCTTCTCAGGCACTGCCGCGACACTCCATGTGAACACAAAGTCAAAACGGACGGGCATGAACACAAAGAAAGTGTATTCCGAATTCTGTGTGTTCTGCGAGACTCAAGGCCACTGGGCCCAGAACTGTGTGAAGATCCGCAATGTAGCTGAGCGGATTGAAAAGTTAAAAACTGCCAACCGATGCTTCTTGTGCCTCAATAAAGGTCACAGTGTGAAGGCCTGCATGAAGAAGAGTACGGTATCATGCGCAAAGTGCAAAAAGAATCATCACATTTCCATCTGCACCGGAGAACAGCCCGCATCAATATCCGTGGGGAAGATTGACGTTACTATGCCGCAGTTCACTTATCTTCAAACGGCGAATATTTGGATCACAGGGCACACCGGACTGAGAAAACGTACACGATGCATATTGGATGCTGGCAGTCAATCAACCTTCGTAAGCCGAAGTCTGGTAGATCAGCTTCAACTGAATATCGTGGGACACAAGGATTTGACAGTTACCGGATTCGAGTCATCTCGTCACACATCTTCAGCTCGCAGACTCATTGACCTCAACATCAGTGGACTATGCACGGAGGCTGCTCTGCGTATTTCTGCATTTGAGAGTGACAACGTTTACTCGCCACATCCGACTGTTCCACTCGACGTCCAGTCCCTGTCACGCTTACGAAAATTGAGACTTGCTGATCCCAAGGATGATAACAATGAAATTCCTATAGAACTTCTAATAAGTGGAGACCATTATTGGAAGGTGATACTTGACGACAAGCCAATACGCCTCTCAGACACGTTAGTACTGCTTCCTTCTAGATTTGGATGGATTCTGAGTGGAAATAGGTCAGGAATTACTGTCCACAGCGTCAACGTGCACCACATTCATACTGCTAATGACCCATCTGTCGAGGACGATGATATGCGACGATTTTGGGATCTAGAGTCCCTAGGAATAAGGGAAGATCAGAAAAGGACCCTCACAACGAAAGATGCCACTATTCTTCAAGAATTCCACGATTCGTTTCACTTACAAGACGGGCGGAGGGTAGTATCCCTACCGAAGAAAGACGATCTGGTCTTACCCTCAAACCGTAAGAACGCTCTAAATCGTTTTCACACATTGCAGAGAAAACTTGCCGTTAATGCCCAGTACAAAGAAATGTACAACGCGCAGATGATGGACTACGTAAACATGGGACATGTTCAACTGATCGCTACAGAGGAAACCACAAATGATGTATATTACCTGCCTCATCACACCATCAAGAAAGAGAGAAATGGAGGATCGTCTTTGACGCATCATCCCACGAGAGAGATGCACCGTCCCTCAATGATGTTCTGGAAACAGGCCCTAATCTGTTACCAGAGATACTGTCCACGTTGATCCGCTTCCGGACTTACCGCAAAGCCATAGTAGGAGATGGAACTCAAGCTTTCCTTCAATTATGCCTGGATATTGAAGACCAAGTTTTAACAAGATTCTTTTGGTTCAATGTGGAGAAGGACGAACTTGGAAAATGGCAAGCAAGAGATGATACAGCCGTCTATAGATTCACTCGTCTACCATTCGGCCTTGCAAGCAGTCCCTTTCTTTAGTCTGCAACTCTCCGTGAACTAACAACGAGATTCAAGGATCAGTTCCCGTCAGCAGCAGCACTTATGGATCAAAGCACTTTCATGGATGACTTTGTTGCGGGAGCTGAAGATGACAACAGAGTTATCACCTTATATTACGAGGTGACAGGTCTACTACGACAGATACGGATGCCGATGGCAAAATGGGCAACAAATTCTGGACCATTGGAAGGTATATTGAGAGCCGAAGGACGTGAAACGAAAAGGGAAACTGGAGTACTAGGTGTACGATGGGACACAGAATCAGATTCACTACTCTTTGACCATACAGATATCACCGACAACCTTTCGCAGGATCCAAGAACCAAACGAAAGCTATTGAAAACGACCGCAAAGTTCTACGACCCTCTTGGATTACTTTCACCGGTGTCCATAGTTGGAAAAGTTCTCTTCCAAGACACCTGGTGTAGGGGCATAGCATGGGACGAAATACTTCCACATGACATTGCATTGCGATGGCAGCTGTGGATAACCAGCCTCAAGGATCTGGCAAGTGTGGTCATTCCAAGATGGATTGGTTTATCAAGGACAACATCGGAGACTTCACATGTCCACGTGTTCTGCGACGCTTCGGAGCGGGCCTACGGAGCTGCACTGTATTTTCGAACGTCTACCGACGAAAACACTTATATACACCTGGTCTGCACTAAGAATAGACCGTCTCCAGTCAAGAAGGTTACACTCCCACGACTAGAACTACTGGCCATCTTAGTGGGTTGCCGTCTTCTGAGATATTTCTGCCAAGCAACAGACTTTAATGTCACCACATCTACTCTGTGGAGTGACTCCATGGTCGCTCTAGGTTGGATTAAAAGCGATGCAAACCGTTGGAAGACATTCATCTCCAACCGAGTGACGGAAATTCAAGGCATCCTGAGTCCAGCTCAGTGCCGGTACTGCCCGAGCCAGGATAATCCAGCCGACCTCTTGTCACGAGGAATATCCTCAAAGGCACTACAGTTTTCTACACTTTGGTGGCACGGGCCTGTATGGCTAGCCGATCATCCTAGCTCTTGGCCCCACAGCAGTGTGCCTAACGCCTCACTTCCAGAGACTCGCAAGACACATCAGCAAACACTTAACGTCGTTACAACGGAACCCCTCATCATTGCTTCCAGATTCAGCAGTTATTGGAAAATACTGCACATCATGGGTTGGATTTTACGCTTCTTGAACAACATCAGACAGTCGGAGAAAAATTCTGGGAATCTCACTGCACGTGAATTAGAGGCTTCCCGATTGTGCTGGATACGTACAGTCCAACGTGAGTGCTTTTCCGAAGAGTACGACGCTCTGACAAAAGAGAGAAACTTGTCTGGGAAGTCCAGGATTGCCCGCTACAACCCCTTCTTACAGGACGGCCTTATTCGACTGGAGGACCTGCCAATAAAGCAGAAACATCCTCTAGTACTCGATGGTGCACACCACTTCACCAAGTTGTTGATCCTCCAGACTCACATACGGCTACACCACCTTGGAGTACGAATCGTTCTCTCTGTACTACGCGAAGAATTTTGGATCCTCAAGGCACGCCAGGCTGTCAAGAAGGTCATCCACACGTGCTTACCGTGTAAGATCGCCAGAAGCCAACAAGGTAACGAGATCGAAGCCCCGTTGCCTCCAGAACGTGTGCGACATACTACACCATTTGCAGTTACTGGTGTGGATTTTGCAGGGCCACTACTCGTTAAGTTGGGGAATCTTGTACAGAAATCGTATATTGTTCTTTTCACATGTGCGACTACAAGGGCCCTTCACCTTGAGCTGGCTTTGGACATGACTACGGAGACGTTTCTGATGGCTCTCAGACGATTTGCGGGACGAAGAGGACTTCCAAACACCATTTACTCAGACAACGCTAGAACGTTCCAGGCAGCACACAAAGAAATGACACAACTCAGCCAAGTCCTCACTGACCCACGAACGAGCCAGCACTTCGCCCACAACGGAGTCCAGTGTAACTTTATAGCCCCACGGGTGGCTTGGTGGGGAGGCTGGTGGGAAAGAATGGTGGGTACGACTAAAAGATGCCTTAGAAAGGTATTGGGAAAGGCTCTGATTAGTGAGGACGCACTCCAAACTCTATTGGTAGAAGTAGAAGCCGCCATTAACTCCCGACCCATAATCCAAGATGGCTCGGAGACACTGACTCCAAGTAATTTCCTGACTGGTGCACGGCTGACTACCCTGCCCAACGTCTCCGAACCCACGACCCGAATAGACCTGAGGAAGGAGAGGAGACTTAGAGAGAAAATGCAGGACGACTTCCTCAAGAGATGGAGGAATGAGTATCTTCTTGATCTGAGAAGCTACCACGAAGTACGCCGCCCAAATGGACAGACGAAGGAGTGCCGAGTAGGAGATATAGTACTACTACAGGACGACATGCGACCTAGACACATATGGCAGAAGGCGCGAATAACTGAAAGGCGACCAGGCAGGGACAACAAGGTGCGAACCCTCATCCTTCAGATGGCCAATGGGACCAAGATTAGTCGGCCTGTACAGCTGGTCTTCCCGCACGAGATAGACCAGGGTGGGGAGGATGTGGAGGACTGAGAAGATGGACATCTTTGGCTTATTTAATGTATTTCTTCTTTGGTTTATTTCATGTATTTATTTTTCATGTTTGAGGCTCTTTGATAGTGTAATAAAAGATGGCTGCTAAGTAAGACGTCCGTGTTTTCACGATCACTATTTATCCATTATACGAATCCCAACAATTTAGCTTCTGATAGAAAGCTCTCACATCATTCATCCCCTTCAACTGTTCCATTTCTTCCAATTCCTTCCTCTCTTACTGTCTCTTTTTCTTCTTGTGCAATCTCTTTTCTTGTCTTCTGGAAGTTCTGGACTCTTCTACCGCTTTTCGAGTGTGATTCCTCTGTTGCATGCTTCATTTTTTAAGGTTGTTGCTCGTGCACTCTCTTCATCAAACCAATATTTATACCTAACTTTCTCTTCCTTTCCTAAAACTTCATTTGTAGTTTTTAATAGTGTGTCTTTAAGATTCTTCCAGATTTCATCACTACTCTCACTATTAGACAAATCTATCAGAGCCTCATTAAGCAGTTTGACATATCTCAAGGTGGTTTCGGGCTCCTTCAGCCACCCACAGTTAAACTTTCTTGCATTGGACCCATGCCCTTTTCTCGCATTAGATATTAGACTTCTAATGGTTGCTACCACAAGGTAGTGGTCGGAGTCAATATTGGCCCCCCTATAACTTCTAATATTCATCAAGTTTGAGAAGTGCCTTGCATCTATTAGGAGGTGGTCAATTTGGTTAAAAGTACTTCCATCTGGAGATTTCCATGTCATCTTATGTATGTCCTTATGATTAAAAGTTGTACTTCCCACTACCATATTTCTTGAAGAGGCAAAATGTACAAGTCTAATTCCATTATCATTAGAAGGATCATGCAGACTGTGTTTTCCAATCCAAGTTCTATATTCGTCTTCCTTTCCTATCTTCGCATTCATGTCCCCAAAAATTATTTTACAATCTGCTCTTGGGCATTCATTATAGATTTCATCTAATTCATCATAAAATTAATCTTCATCTTCATCACTCTTCTCTTCCCTTGGAGCGTGAACACAGATAAGGCAATAATTGAAAAACTTCCCTCTAATTCTGAGTCTGCACAGTCTATGCGATTTTGCCCGAAAATCCATGATAAGATGTTTCACCTGCTTATTAACAATAAAACCAGTACCAAATGTATGTTCCTTCTTTCGGCAGCTGTAGAATACCATTAAGATTATGGTTCTTTTTCTCTATCACCCCTTCACCGATCCATCTCACTTCCTGAATAGCAGTAATATCTAATCGATACTCATCGAGCTAATCGCACAACTTTTTTAGATTTCCAGCTTGATAAAGAGTTAAGACATTCCATGAGCCAATTCTCAAGTCCTTTAAACGTTTGCGGGGTCGTCGTAAAGAGGTCAGTCCAGCTATTTCTTCTTCAGATTTCGTAACGAGAGTTTTTTACGGATTGGGTTGTTGGCCCAACGCCAACCCCCCAGCAATCCTGGAGGTCCGATGTTTTCTTTCAGGGTTGTCTTCCTTAGCTGGAGGGTCCCCATTTTTAAGCGTCGGGAACTCGCTTTTTCGCCCTTACATAACTTAGCCGCGCACACAAAGTGTACCCGTTACTCAAGCCATGGCTTGGACATGCATGTATCGGACTTGGTAGGAATAAATGGAATTTCCTGTGTTTTATTAGTACACTTCCACCAGCAGGAAGTGAACCCACAGGGCCACATACTACCCCTTCGACCTCCGTTTCAGGTGTATGCGTTTGAAAATATTGTTGACGGTACTAAGCAGTGCTTAAAGGACGATGCAAAAGCAGTAAGCTCGCTAGCAGGCATGCTGGCAAAATCTATTGCCAAGCTTGTGCTGACATGCATTCACACAAGAGAAATTTATGACAAGATACATGTGCGATTTGAACGTAGCAGCTAAACATGTTGATCGGAACATCTTTTTGTGTTCATTGTGACGACAAAGATGATATCAGCATACGTGTTGCCAAGTTGGAGAAGCTTTTCGTGGTTTTGAATGTCGAAATGCAGAAGTACGAGGAAAATATATTTTCCAAAATAATATTCATGGTAGAATTTTAGCCATGTTAGGGAAAGAATAAGACAATTTTAAAGATTTGTGGTACATGATTCCGTCAGAAAATCAAAGTGTGAATTTGTTGATTCGAAGAAATTGTGCACGGTTGAATTGCGTGCCCAAAGTATAGTGGAGACTGCTGCATTTGCAGCATATGGTGGTCCTAAGAAGAAAAATCAACAAAATAAAAGTGACAATGGTGAAAAATCAAAGAAAAATATTGAACGTGCAAAGCAGCTAGAATTTCATACAACTAGAAGGTGTCTCAAAAATGTCATGGGTATAAAGATACAGCAAAATGAAGTGACTCAAGAGGGCTACACAAGGAAAATTATGGAAAGATTTAGAATGATCGAGTCAAATGGAGTCTCGACTCCAATTGGGTATATAACAAAGGAGAAACTGTTCCGCCTAGTCAATACATTTATTTACAACAAGTCATAAACTTGCTATTATATGGTACACGTTTCGGGGCCTCTAGTACTGGTCCCTTCTTCAGCCATAAATTAAGTTGCAAAATCCAGCATAATTAAAGATATCATAAGAAAAAATACACCAATGGTATTAATTTTTACTGATGTGCACTCACATTACTTCTCATGAGTAATATGTTCTTTTTCGCCTCATTTCATCCATTCACTCATCATTTTATGTATTTTTTCTTATGATATCTTTAATTATGAAAAGCCTCCGTGGCTTAGGCGGCAGCACGCCGGCCTCTCACCGCTGGCTCCGTGGTTCCAATTCCGGTCAGTCCATGTGAGATCTGTGCTGGACAAAACGGAGGCAGACAGGTTTTTCTCCGGGTACTCTGGTTTTCCCTGTCAAAATTTCATTCCAGCAACACTCTCCACTATCATTTCATTTCATCTATCATTCATTTAATCATTGCCCCAGAGGAGTGCGTCAGGCCTCGGCAGCCGGCACAGTTCATATCCTCGCCGCTAGATGGGGGCTTCATTCATTCCATTCCTGACCCGGTCGGAGACTGGAAGCAGGCTGTGGATTTTCATCTTTCATCTTTAATTATGCTGGATTTTGCAACTTAATTTATGGCTGAAGAAGGGACCAGTACTAGAGGCCCCGAAACATGTACCATATAATAGCAAGTTTATAACTGGTTGTAAATAAATGTATTGACTAGGCGGAACAGTTTCTCCTTTGTTATATAGTGAATCTGTCAATACGGAAAATGAACTTCTTTCAGAGCACAATTTCCAATTGGGTATGAAGAGAGTAATGTAAGGACATAATTGCACTAAAAATTCCTTAACGCGAAGCAGTGGGGTGTCTACTACTGTATATTTAACTACAGCTTCATATCCGGACGTTGCTTTTGCAGTGAACAAAGCAGCTCCAGCCATGGAAGATCTTACAGTTCAAGATTGGAATCAAGAGAAACTTAGATATTTGAAGAATACAACAGATTATGGAATCATATACAGGAACAAAGAAGCCTTATAGGTCTACAGTGAAGCCAACTATGCTGGTGATGAGGACACAAGATGTTCAACGACAGGTGTAGTCGCTACTCTCACCCATGAAGCTGTAACGTGGACCAGTCAGTTGCAAAAGTCAGTAGTAACATCTACCATGGAAGCAGAAATAATATCAGCAAGTGAAGGAAAGAAGTAGTTGATCTGACTAAAAAGGTTACTGTTTGAATTAACTGAAACTGCCAGTCAAGACAAACATCCTACGCTATACATTGACAATGCTAGTACAGTGAAGCTATCCAGGAATCCAGCACATAGAGGTCCGCCACTTGTATGTCAGAGAAAAAAAAATTGAACAGAGATATTGAATTAGAGCACATCGACGGAAAACACAAGTTAGCTGATCTGCTAACAAAGTCATTGAGAAGGGTCTGTTTTGAGATGCTACATGAAACGATCGGTGTGTGGAAGATTCCATCTGTGCAATTGAAGTGTCATTAAAGTGTCTTTTAGATTATTTATCTTTTGGAGGAAGTGTTGATATTAAAGAGAACAAGAAGTTCCGTGACGAACTTAAGAGTCTACTTTTCTTAAAATTTAAGATCCATACCAATGATTAATCTATATGGATCTATCTAGAATAATGACGAAATTAAGTTGGTAATATCGAAATTTCTAATTAGTTTGAAATACTGTATACCTGGCACAATGTAGCCTAATAGAGAACTACAGTTGGCAGACCTGGTGACTGAATCTATTCTTATTTCCATCTCTTAAGGTACAGAATTCAAAATTTGGTTGAAGTCCAATGGATAGCATGGACGTTACATGCAGTTAAACATTGAATCTAACAGCGCACGTAAAATCATATTGGCAATTTTCGAAGTGAAATGCCATGTCCTGTGGTTCGGATTCCACGTAAAAAGGAGGTCCTGTGGCTCATAACCACAAGATTCACGGTCACGTAAAACTACAAACTTCCTTCCTTTCATATTGGCAACCATGACATACATGTATTGGTCAGAAATAATCTGAAATAATATGATCTATTGTTGTGTCAATTTTGAATGAAATCCATTAGTTAGTATAGAAGTTACATGCATTTTAAAATTGGACCTATCAGCAGGCTTAGAATCATGTTGGCAGCACTGACGTATATTAGTTACTCCAAATTAATCTAGAATGCCAGGTACTATACGTGTGCAATGTTTAGAGCTATTGGCTTGCATACTTTCTGATATATTGATATTAGGGTAACAAAAATAGAGACTGCATTTATTAACAGTTGGCAGCCCTGGTTACTCTTAAGAATCGGCATAGTCATATCTGTTATGGTACACATAGCACACACGAAATTTGCTTGAAATCCAAATGATAGTATAGAAGTTACATGTATTCAAAGTTGGACCTCTCAGCAGGCTTAGAATCATGTTGGTAGCACTGACGTATATAGGTTACTCCAAATTAATATAGAATGTCAGGTACTATACGTGTGCATCGTTTAAAGCTGTCGGCTTGCATACTTTCTGATATATGGGAATTTGGATAAAAATATTGAGGTTTTTTTTTACAGTTGGCAGCCCTGGAGGCTCTTAAGAATACGCTCAGTCATATCTGTATATGTACACATAGTACATACGAAATTTGGTTGAATTCCAATTCATAGTGTAGAAGTTATATGCATTTAAAATTGGACCTATCAGCAGGCTTAAAATCATTTTGGCAACACTGCCATGTATGGCCTCCTGGAAATTAAACTGCAATATTATTATCTATACATGTGCCAATTTTGAAATAGCTCCCATTCATACCTTCCAAGATATCCAACATGGAACTCAAATTTCAATTGCGATTTTTCAGCAGTTGGTAGCACTGACATCATTTTCAAATATGGTCGTGAGATATTCAGGTATAGATCTTTACTCCTACCAAATTTTGTTTCGATTGCTCCAGCCGTTTAGGAGTTGATAGGGGGGGGGGGAACACACACACAGCCAGCCAGACAGACAGACAGACAGACAGACAGAAGGACAGACAGACAGACAGACAGAAGGACAGACATACATTTGCCTGATCTCATAAGTCTACTTTTTCCTCATTTTTGCAAAAGTGAAAAGTAGGCTAAAAATATGAACATAACATCTGTGTGAAGGAAATGTGAAAAAGAAGAAAACCACATAGCAGTGACACAAGAACCTGTACAACCAAAAAGAGCCTCCACGTCACCTTGATTTGTTTTGAGATCATGATGGAGAAAGGCTCCTGGTTGCATTTAATATGAAATGACATGTTAAAAGTGCACACAACTGCCTCCTATGGGTCGATATTTGCAATTGAAATGCCGTGTTGTAACGTTTTCACTTTGCTCCACGTTGAGCGTACAAGTGTAATGTTAATTAACGCCCCATGTTGGTAGCGACAATTGTAACGTTTATACTTTGCTCCATGTTGGTAGCGACAAGTGTAGCAGTTTGACTGGCCCTAACTGTTGGGTAATAAATGTAACTGTTTACCTTTGCCTAAGCTATGTTGTTTTAATGGGCGCCAAGACCTCAACGCAATGTTGAAATCTAAATTTGTATTTAACAACGTCTAGCTCTGGTAGAACACCTTCAAGAATCTAATTCACTAAGATCGTGGTATGATTCGATCATTAACCCAACAAACAATTGTATCAGGAGAAGGAATTGGTCTATATCTAATGCTACCTACTGAAAGCAAAGATTGCATTGTAAAAGAAATGAATTTATTATATAAAACAAGAATAGCAAAATTAATAATAATAATAAGTTTAAAATTTAAATTGGAGCGTTGCGATTTTAATATTACCGATAGAAAATTACGTGAAAACGGAGTCTGATAAATTATTGATTTTACTCTTATTCCCAAGCTATGAAGTTACTGAAATATGAAATATAAAACAAAGAGAAATAAGAGATTGCGTATTTCTGCGTCATTCGCGCTTACCACTGGTAATTGCCAAAGCATTTCCCTCGTACTGGATGATGCTGTGTGCTTCCCACAGTCTCCTGGACGTCGTCATCTCGTCGATGTTTGATGATATACTGCTAGATTTGAAGATTTATGGTCCGAACCTCGGAACCAACACGTATAACCACACTGGTTAAGTTGTAAACAGATAGTTCTCCAATCCACGGAACATCGGAGCGACACACACTTGCAACCGAACTAGTCAAGTCTTTCACAGATTGTCCCCCACTCCACGGAACATCGGAGCGACTCCCGCGTGCAAACATACTCGGCAAGTTCTACACAGATTGTTCTCGTTCCATGGCGCGCTGAACGATATATGCACCCGCCGCATCCCCACTCCAGTCCCGACTTCTAGCTTACGTGGTCTCCACTGATTGGCTGAGCACACCGCTATACTCCCCTCCTCTGGCTCATTACACTCGGTGGGAGGGTTCCGTTCCAACTATCCGCCTTTTCTTGACGCTGCAACCCCGCTTGCGTAATACTTCTTGACAAGAATCAGCCCGTATCTGAATTTCCAGTGAATCATGTCTCTCATAATATCCTAACTGACGAAACTCCGTAAAATTCCGCAATCACATAATTTTCTATGATATTGTCGTTCGTAATACTTTGCTTGATAGCGTTTTCTAAGACATAGAAAACCTATCTGTATGCTTATAATTTTTATAAAATGCTCCGAAAATATCTTAATAATAATTATTATAAATTAATAATAATAATAAATTAACATGAAAAATTCTCTTGGCTGAACAATTTGCCGCGTAAATAAATATAGAATGGCTTCCTACTGACTTATGCCAGTGGCATAAAACCCCTCGAAAAACACGTTACATATTCGCCTCGGATCATCGGATGATTTACCGTGACGACAGTCCATTATCCGATTATCCCAGACACGTTAATAAACCCCATCCAAAATACATATTACATAAATGAAATCACCCTAAATTACAGATATATACACTCATAATTTTTCTTCACGCACTTTGCGTCAAAGTTTGTTGTCACTATGGATTGCACTTTGCAACCAGTCCAATGTTTTACATATAGAATAGTGTTCCACGGATATTTCCGCCCCTCAAATTTCTCTATGTTGGAGAAATAGACATAATTAATGTGTGAGCACTATGTATTTATGATGTCATATCACACGCATTGAAGGTGTTCTGATATATTTATATCACCATAGAACTTCCTAATTTCACTGGAGGTCCCTTCCTTATGGTGAAATTTAATCTCACTTATCACTGATCACACGATCACACTATTGTGGCAGTGCCTCGTGACCATAATACTTGATCTCTCTTTATAAAAGATGAAATTAATATTGACTTCTGAAAAAAAAAAAAAAAAAAAAACAGTAAATGCGCATTACATATAACACCAAATATTTCTGTGCCGTAATCGCCCTGTCTTGTTAAGTTCCCGTAGACCATATTCTACTTAATACTAGTTCTCAACACAGACCAGTTCTCCTCACACAAATGAAACCATTGTACAAATTACCTTAAATTACTCACTAAAAAATCTTACATGGCGAGGCCGTAAACAGAAATCACGTGTGCCGTTATGTATGAGTTTCATGAAGGACTATCTCGCAATCTGATGGCCCATCTTTTGCCTCGTGGACGCCTTAAGCAAAAATAACCTGTCCAAGTGCTCACCCATCTCTTGGAGACAAATGGGAATTCACCAGCGCTACCAAATTCTGGCCTTGGTGTATCGAGACATTTTAGTGCTCAAGAGCATCCGACAACCCCGTCATATTTCCCTGTACCTTAAAAACTCTCATTTACTTACATACTACCCCCCTGTGTGACTTCTGATACGCCTGCCTGGAAGACCATCTCCTCCCACGCACCAAATACCACACTTACTCATTTGATAGGCTGGCTCGCCAGCTAAACATCCTCACTTTATGACACATACTTAATGTCATCACGTTGCTCCACTAACATATTTCTCAGTGTCTGTAACGATGCCCTGTTGCTACTGTCCACACATGCACATATTAAAATACCGTCCTCTGCTTTAACCACAGGATAATCCCTACATAAATTAGTGTCCCTCGATAGCATGTCTGCAAGAATGTTATCTTTACCTTTAATATATTTTACTGTGAATTCGTATTCCTGCAGAGCAAGAATCCACCTACTAACTCTGTTAGAACTGAGTTTACAAGTTCTCATATACAGTAATTCATGGTGATCTGTGTGGATCTCAAATTTCCCCCCTACTAAATACATTCTAAATTTCCCTAAACTGAAAACAATACCTAAAAGCTCTAACTCAGTAATCGTGTATCTTTTCTCTGCTACTGTCAGTCCTCGCGAGGCTAAAGATACAATACACAGATTACCCTCATCATCTTTCTGACATAATACTCCAGCAATGCCTATATGTGAAGCATCTGTCATAACCACATATTCCTTATCTTTTAACGGATATTTCAGCACTACAGCTTTCTCAAATCCTTCCTTCAGCGCTCTAAAAGCCTGTTCATGCTTGGACTCCCATCTCCACCGAGTCCCACTTTTAAGCAATTCCCTGAATGGTTCTACCAACCCTGAGTATTTAAGAACGAACCTCCTGAAAAAGTTGCAAATTCCCAGGCATGTTTTTAACTGTTTAACCTTCTGTGGCACCTCTGCGTTAAGTATCTTATTAACCCTACTTTCTTCTGGTGTCACACCTCTACTCGACACTCTATGACCTAAAAATGTCACTTCTGACTGACAGAATGACGACTTAGACAGCTTCAAAGTGAACCCTGCCTGATCTAACTTCTGAAAAACTATATCTAAATGATGTAGATGCTCCTCAAAACTGCGTGAACTAATTACCATATCATCTATGTAAATGGTTACAAACTCTCCTGTGTCATCCCCTAATGCGATGATTAAAGCCCTAATTAAAGCTGCTGAACTACTCTTTAACCCATAAGGTGTTTTACAAAATTGATAAAGGTTATATTTATGACTAAAAGCTGTAAATGGTCTATCTTCGTACATAAGTGGCACTTGCCAAAACCTGGAACTCAAATCTACACAAGTGAAATACTTCTTCTCCTCAAATGTTTGCATTAATTCCTCTATTGACATAGATTTCAGCTGATCTGAACTAATTCTACTGTTAACCAAACGAGCGTCTAAACAAATACGAACAGTGCCGTCGGTCTTGGGTACCGTGATCAAAGAATTAACAAATGGACTGTTAGAGTGCTCAATAATCCCATCTTCAAGCATCTGATTAATTTGTGCCTCAACTGCACTCTGATAAGCGAAAGGTACAGGATATCTATGTCCTGTGAATACTGACCTATCAATAACGTTCAATGAATGTGTATAGCAATTGACCATACCAATGCGATCCTCAAAAACTCTCCTATTACACCATAACACATCATAGAGCCGAACATATTGTTCCACCTCTATATTTCCCTGAAATGCAGCATCACGTAACGAGTCCTCTAGACTTCCGTTCGTAATCACACTGCCCACAAAACATGGAGAACCCCGCTCTACGGCTGGCGATATCTCATTTAAAGTACGAATCACACCTACAATACTACTCCTCTGAATATGGTCATTGAACGCTACTTCTACTTCAGAATCTCCCCATTTAAATTTCAAACTCCCTACATCATAAAATAAGTTACCCGACACTCTACTTAGCCACTCTGAACCCAAGATAACACTGAATACTAAATTTGGAATTACAAGGCAAATCTGCTTCTCTACATGATTATTAATTTTAATGTCTACTAAAACTTGCTTAGAAAATACTTGAGACCTCTTCCCAACAGCTGTGATAACAAAAGTGCTTTTAATTGGCATCTCCTCAAAATTTACTCCAGTTCCTTTCATTTGATCATAAAATGCACTACTTATGCAACTCTTCATACAACCACTATCAATTAAAACATCTGTGTAAGCCTTGGACACGTTAAATTTAACTATGGGGCTCTTACTAACCACTTCCTGAATAATACCTTCATCATTTAGTTCATGTAATAATTCATTTCTTACATTTAGGTCATAGGGTTCCTGTATAATTGTATGGACGGGGCATGCTACAGACTGAGATTCTGACCTTACTTCGCAGCCTGGTTCGCGTTTAAAGAACCGCTACAGCTGGCCGTAGTACTACTAACTACTGAACTGGTCTGGTTGTTCTGGGCTGTGTTGTCATTGTTTGGCTGTATATTACTACCACTAGGCTGTCCTCTTCCTTGACCCTATTCTGGTTGTAATTATTGTCATTATAATTTCTCCCTTGATTTCCCCGGAAATCATTGTTTCTCCCTTGATTTCCCCTGTAATCATTGTTCCTCCCTTGATTTCCCCTGAAATCATTGTTCCTCCCTTGATACTGATTACCATAGCCATTTCCTCTGTTCTGATTTAGCTGATTATTATTATTACTATTTCTATTTTGAGCGTTGGCCCCTTCGCCACCGTTCCCTTGAACTTCTTGATGCCTGGCTTCATTAGGTCTATTATTATTATTACCCTGGTTCCGATTGAAATTGTCGTCATAACCCCCTCTCCCTAGTGCATCAAATGTGCTTAACAAATTTTCTACTTGTGATATTGTTTTTACACTCTGGATACAAGCAGCCTCCTTGATCCTATAGGGAAAGTGCCTAAGTAGCAACCTCACCACATCACTTTCCTCCTTCAACCCATCCAGATATTTACACACTAATACCTGCCCTAAAAAGTATTCGGTCATGGTGGAGCTTCCTTTAGGGTTATATTTACCACACACTACTCCCTCACGACACTGCAACTGAATAACCTCATTCCAGAACTTTTCACAGAATTTCATTTTAAAGTCATTAATATCAGTAAACTTGTCTCTGTAGACAGCAAACCAATTCCTCGTTTCCCCCACAAACACTTGTTCTAAAATTTCAACTACCTGGCACCACTCAATACTACCATTTTCCAACCTCTCCCCGAATTTATTTTCTATAGTGTTCATGAACTCCATTGGGCACCCCTGTCGATTGCTGAACTTACCCAGTTCTACCTCCCTGTGTGTGCTATTCACAAAAACTGGCCTATTCTGACTATTTTCTTGCCTGATCCTAGCTTTTAATTTTAATTCTAATTCTGCGATTTTCTCCTCAGCCTTCCTCTCAATACTGTTTACTGTTAATTTAATGTTTCCTTCTGATTCTTCCACTTTATCATATAGCTTTGCTTGTTTCTCCTCAATCTTGCTAATGCTCTCTCTATTACTCTCTCTTAAATCATTTACTTCTGCAACTATTTGTGAGTGGACTTTCTCAATTCTGTTCCTTAACCTCTTTAGTAGCTACCTGAATTTTGTCAATTTCTCCCCCCAATTGCTTTTTGACCTGCTGTGTTTCCAGTTGCACTAGTTCTTTTAAATTTTCAGCCTGTGTACTGATTCTAATTTCCAACTCCTCCTGTACTTTTCCTAATTTTCTGTCTACATCTGCAATAATCTCTTTACCCTTTTCTTCCATCACCCCCCTGATCTCACCTCTAATCAGTTCGAATTGGTCCCTCACTTCCCTACTGTTTTGTCCTAATTTAGCATTTAAAGTTTCAGTACTCTCTCTATTTTCCTTACTGTTTTGTTCTAATCTGGCGTTTAAAGTTTCATTACTCTCTCTATTTTCCCTACTGTTTTGTTCTAATTTAGCATTTAAGGCATCTGTACTTTCTTTATTTTCCCTACTGTTTTGATCTAATTTTGCATTATTCTGTTCTAATTTTGCATTTAGGGCATCACTACTAACTTTGTTCTGATACATAAACTCAAGAAGTAAAGTTTTTAATTCTGGTTGGCCGTCTACACTTCCTGTTTCAGCATCGGGATTTACCTCCGCTACCCCGGTACTACCATCACTCGACATACTGCCCGTATCATCACTCTCCCGTTGATGACCACTACGTAACCTCATCTGTCTTTCTTTCTCATCCCCCATAATGATATACACTGATACAGACAAATAACCCCCAAAATACAGGCACAGAAATATATACCCTTCTCCTTCCACAAATGTTATTAGGTTTTCAGCCCCAAGTTGTCGGCGACAATTGTAACGTTTTCACTTTGCTCCATGTTGAGCGTACAAATGTAATGTTAATTAACGCCCCATGTTGGTAGCGACAATTGTAACGTTTACACTTTGCTCCATGTTGGTAGCGACAAGTGTAGCAGTTTGACTGGCCCTAACTGTTGGGTAATAAATGTAACTGTTTACCTTTGCCTAAGCTATGTTGTTTTAATGGGCGCCAAGACCTCAACGCAATGTTGAAATCTAAATTTGTATTTAACAACGTCTAGCTCTGGTAGAACACCTTCAAGAATCTAATTCACTCAGATCGTGGTATGATTTGATCATTAACCCAACAAACAATTGTATCAGGAGAAGGAATTGGTCTATATCTAATGCTACCTACTGAAAGCAAAGATTGCATTGTAAAAGAAATGAATTTATTATATAAAACAAGAATAGCAAAATTAATAATAATAATAAGTTTAAAATTTAAATTGGAGCGTTGTGATTTGAATATTACCGATAGAAAATTACGTGAAAACGGAATCAGATAAATTATTGATTTTACTCTTATTCCCAAGCTATGAAGTAACTGAAATATGAAATATAAAACAAAGAGAAATGAGAGATTGCGTATTTCTGCGTCATTCGCGCTTACCACTGGAAATTGCCAAAGCATTTCCCTCGTACTGGATGATGCTGTGTGCTTCCCACAGTCTCCTGGACGTCGTCATCTCGTCGATGTTTGATGATATACTGCTAGATTTGAAGATTTATGGTCCGAACCTCGGAACCAACACGTATAACCACACTGGTTAAGTTGTAAACAAATAGTTCTCCACTCCACGGAACATCGGAGCGACACACACTTGCAACCGAACTAGTCAAGTCTTTCACAGATTGTCCCCCACTCCACGGAACATCGGAGCGACTCCCGCGTGCAAACATACTCGGCAAGTTCTACACAGATTGTTCTCGCTCCACGGCGCGCTGAACGATATATGCACCCGCCGTATCCCCACTCCAGTCCCGACTTCTAGCTTACGTGGTCTCCACTGATTGGCTGAGCACGCCGCTATACTCCCCTCCTCTGGCTCATTACACTCGGCGGGAGGGTACCGTTCCAACTATCCGCCTTTTCTTGACGCTGCAACCCCGCTTGCGTAATACTTCTTGACAAGAATCAGCCCGTATCTGAATTTCCAGTGAGTCATGTCTCTCATAATATCCTAACTGACGAAACTCCGTAAAATTCCGTAATCACATAATTTTCTATGATATTGTCGTTCGTAATACTTTGCTTGATAGCGTTTTCTAAGACATAGAAAACCTATCTGTATGCTTATAATTTTTATAAAATGCTCCGAAAATATCTTAATAATAATTATAATAAATTAATAATAATAATAAATTAACATGAAAAATTCTCTTGGCTGAACAATTTGCCGCGTAAATGAATATAGAATGGCTTCCTACTGACTTATGCCAGTGGCATAAAACCCCTCGAAAATCACGTTACAGTGTGTGGAAGAAGGACTCCGGTAGTTCAAGATGACGAGCATTGGGAAGGAGGGGGTCTCTCCGTCAACTAGCAAATGTGATAATATCGGCCACAAATGTAAAGATAACATGCAAGGTTGGAAGGATGAGACAAGAGAGATGTTGAAATATGCTGGACAGCTCGTGAAAATCAACGAGGACGTCAAATACCAGCAAAAACACAACTGAAGGAGGTGAGTGGAAAAAGGGCCTCTGTGATTTCACCCATGAGAGTTAGTTAGTTATTGTTGTTTTAAGGCGCGTAACTACGAGGTCATCTGCCCCTACCGACGAGAGTGCCTGTATGTCAAAACTTGCTATAAATAGGTGTCAATTTGGCACCGAGTTATTTGAATATACTGTAACCATATTGATAATGTAGAGAGCAAGCTACTCTCTCATGACTTGAAAATGTATGAGTCCATTCTTGAAAACAAAATAAGGAAATATGTAGAGCTTAAATTAGAAGAAGAATAACATGGATTCAGACCAGGCAGATCACCTAATGACCTTATTTTTGCGATCAGAATGCTCTTTGAGAAATACTGGAAGAAGAATAAGTTAATTATTGCTGTTTTTCTTGATGTTGAAAAGGCTTATGACCATTTACCACGGAAACATTTGGGAAAGCTTGAAGCGAAAGGATGTGCCTGAAGATATTATTACCCGTATCAGACATCTCTACCAGGAGACAAAAGAGTTGTGTTCAAGTCCAAACCAGCTGATCAGAATGGCTTGAAACCAAGAGTGGTGTTCAACAAGGTAGTTGTCTATCTCCAATACTCTTCATTAATGTTATGGATGAGGTAATAAAAGCTGTAAAGAAGATAGATAAAACAAGAAATGCATTAGTCTTTGCCGATTACGTCATGTTACGGGGAGAGACTGAAACGGAAGTACAAACGAAGCTAGATCTTTGGAAGTCAGAGTTCGATAAGAAAGGACTAAACATCAGCCAACAGAAGACAGTTGGCTTCGAAATGAGTAGGAAACCCGAAGAAATCCATCTCAGACTCGGTGATGCCAGTATAAATATTATTGATAATTTTAAGTATTTGGGCAGCTATGTCTCTGCAGATAACACCATTACACATGAAATCAGGAATAGAGTACATACGGCATCACAATTCTATGCTCTGTATGCAATTTACTGTGGGATGAATCCTTTCCTTTAACATCCAAAATCACACTTTACAAAACCTATCTCATGCCAATATTGACTCATGGACTGGAAGCAGCCACTTTAACAGCACCTGACAATAGCAGACTTCAAGCAGTTGAAATGAAGTACCTCCGATCTTGTCTCCAGAAGACCGGAGAGATAAAATACAAAATTAGGAAATTAGGCAACATCTCAATTTGGATAGAAGTCTGCTGGACACACTAGAACTATCAAGATTGGGCATGGTATGGGAATGTAAAGAGAATGGCCTCTGACAGAACACCAAAATTATATTTTGACCAGGTCATCCTAGGTAAGAGACCAAGGGGAAGGCCTCGAGACATTTGGGAGAAGCAAATCTGGAGAGACTTGGCAGAAGAAATTGGAGCACAATATGTAGAAGGACAGGACAAACTGGAAGAGGCTCGTTTATACCCATACCCGACTTGCTGGAGCGGTGATGATGATGATGAGTGATCACACAAACACCACACGAGTAAACTAAAATATTCGTATGAGGGTAGGGACCACTTATATCAAATTTGGACGAATTTCCCGCAATAGCACGGTTTCAAACAACAAAAAAGTAAATTAAACAAGATATAAAAAAAGGCGGAGAAACCCTTCTTCATTGCATGGGTTCAAATATATAAACTTCATTCCTCTTAGGCTGTATGGAAAAACTGCACCATGCTGCAGGGTGTACTGAGAGCGAACATACAAAAACGAAAGAGTCGACTCAATTGCATGTTCATGATCTTTTGTACGTACGTACAGTGCATAAACCTTGTACATCCATTTGTATACTGATATTTTTAAAATCAGAATGCCACAAGGATTTAAACTTATATCCCTTCAGTCATTAATTCATTATTGTTTAAATGCTGTAGGTACTTAACATTGTATTGTATTGCACATTAACTCCATTTCAGCATCTTACATTAGAGTTTTAATACTGTAAACAGTATTTCATGATGTTTCACTTCATTTAAAGGAACCTACGAACTTATGGTGAACTTCGAAAATGGCTTGGCACATTATAGCATACAAAAAATAAAATAAAGGCCATTCACTTATGAAAGTATTCCTTAAGCACTGTTTGGAAGAATTTCCATCTTAACTTCAACAAGACAGCTTTACGCATGGCAAATAGACAAAAGTGGTGACAAACACGATGCAGATGAAAGAACAGTTGTACGATATCTGCAATTTGTGGAGGCTAGGAGACTGTACAGGAAGGAAGTTTGTAATTTTACGGTACCGTTAACCTCGAAATCATGAGCCATGGGAGCTCCTCTTTACGTAGAATCCGAACCAAAGGACGTGACATTTAACTGCAGCTCCCATTGCGGTCGTGGTGAGATTTAATATTGCAATTCATAGATGAGATTGGGAGAAGCTGGAGGTAGTAAAAATATAAGTAAATGCATTGTTATATGAAGTTCAGTCTTATATTCGGCTGTGTACTTGGTAGTTAAAACTATCTATGTTTATATTGAAAGAAATATGGTAACCTTATAAACACTCCAAATTACCAACATGATGATCTTCATTAAGGCTAAATGTCCCGATACTTTGGTAAGAAAATATTTCAACAGATGGCAGAAAAAAAAAAAAAAAATTGGGGTGGGGGAGCGGAGCTCGAGTAATTTGAGAGAGCGATAACTTTACCTGACTGTTTGGAATTCCCGAGCATCTAGTCCAATGTTGCGATTGACTGTGCTGGTTAGTTCTGAATTATTGTCAAGGTCTGGATATTTCTGAGTGATCCTTTGATATTTAACCAGTTCCCAGTTACGACTTCTTGTTTTTAGTTCCTCGATCCCTTTAATTACTTTTTGTTTAATTTATTTTACCTGCAACAGTATTTTTTTAATGCCCGTTAGGTGTTCTATTTTTGGCACTTTAGTTTCAGACAGTATTTCTGATAGAATAGATACATGTACTTATAGGTAGGCTACGACTGGTGGACAGCATTACAGTCATCGCGTGGAGTTATTTTTTAGTTTTTGTTGAAAAATGGAGCCACCAGCAAAACCGATTCAAGGGCATTCCACTAAAACCCAGGCGAGATTGCGACTAAATACCAAGAAAAGAAAGCCAGGCCCTAAAAAAATAAAAAAAATATAAAAAAAAAATAAAAAATCTACACACCCGTAAGTTCTTTTTCCTAGTTTATATTTGAAATTATATATTTCTTTACGCTTGCATTAGAGAATCTGTAATGCACTGGGCAGTTACGATTTCACTTATATTTTACCTGTAGCCTACAAGTTGGATGACTAAACGCCACCCCGTAATCTGCAGGCTACATGGCTGAACAGCGCAGTGGTTGCTTGGTAGGCCTAGGCCCTCATGGGCTGTCGCGCCACGGGTGTAGTTTGTTTTTTACTTCTAATACATAAGTGTAGGAGTACAAGATCACGAACTATTCAGTGTCAACATTTTTCAGAGAAGCAAGTTCGACTTCAAATGAAAACAATGCATTGTGTGGAAAAATAAAGGCGTAGCGATAGTGAAAATGGAAAATTGGTTTCCGGAAATACCGGATTGGATTGGGATTCATAAAGACAGCAAACAGTTCTTTTGCACTACCAGCGGGCAAGGTGAAGACAAACAGCTAACTGCAGACCAAACCAATGCTTGTAACAAGGTGTGTTCTTGCTTGCAGCCCCTAATTGCAAAAAGTTCCCAGCTAGTATCAAACATCACCAGCAATGCTGCCGAAAATTATATGTCACTTGTTGCAAAATTCAAGGGAGGTAAGCAGATCAATCGAGGGAAACGAGGTTCCTTCACTCATACCAACCAAAGCTGCCGGGCTGGACTTTCAGTTTGGGCCATCCTGGCACTATTAAACAATGAAATCAGTTTACAAAAAAAAAAGAAAAACCTGCCACAATAGTGAAGGACACTGCACTCAGCAGAAAGAGAAGAAGAGCAGCTTGCCCAAACCGTTTATTTGCGTCGCGAGAAGAGAAAAGTTGTCCCGACAACAGTCTAATGAAATGAAACATACTATCTCACGTGATTATGGAAACCAATCAATGCAATTGGATTTCGATGAGGTACTGTTGAGAGAGTTTAGTGATGAGAAGATCAAGCAACTAACACTTAGTGAAGGCCATATACAAAAAAACTGGAAAAGGAAACAAGGGGCCAAAGGGAAAATGAAAAGTGACACACAGCTAGAAAGGACAGACTTACGGCATCCAATTTTGGATATGTATGCAAGAGGAAACCTACTTCGAATGGGCAAAGTAGCAAAAAACATTCTGTATGGTGAATTTCACTCAAAAGCAATGCAGTATGACTGATATAATGAGAGAATTGCACCACGAAATTTAGAGGAGAAATCAGTAGAAAAGTCGAAGAATGTGGTCTTTTCGTCCATAAAACTTACGGGTTCTTAGGTGCCTCCCCAGACGGATTAATAGGAGACGACGCTATAGTCGAAGTCGGGTGCCCTTATTCTGCACGGAATATGACCATACTGAAGCCTGCAAAAAGGTAAAGGGATTTTGTTTGGCAAAATTTAAGCAAAAAGAAAGCCTAGAGAATGTCAAGAACAGTGCCATTCAGAAGAGAACAGATTGATAACTCTGTAACACTCACATGATTTTTATTTCCAGATCCAGGGCCAGTTGGAATTAACACAGCGGGAAATATTTTATTTTGTTGTATGGACGCCGAAGGACATTCACATAGAAACAATAAAGAGGGACGAAAATTTGTGGAGACAAAAAATGCTTATGTAACTGACATTCTGCTACGAGAAAATCTTGTTGCCTGAGATCATCGATCCCAGGATGACCAGATCAATGGATATAAGAAGAAGCTAAGCTTGTAGTTTAACGTGACCGTTAATCTCTAGATCATGAGCCACGGGACCTCCTTTTTACGTGGAATCCGAACCACAGGACATGGCATTTCACTTCGAAAATCTCACATGCATTGACCGGGAAATGGATATAAGAGAACCTGAGGTTAAGTAAAATACTGAGTGTATGTACATCATGAAACATTATCTTTGATATGGAAAACATTGAAGCATTGCTTTCAAGAACAGGAAATAATTAGGTATAATATATCTTTAGTTTATAGTACACAGTACTATTGTCGACCAAAGTATTATGTGCACTCGAGTTTGATGGTTGTTTGTTAAGTAACCAATAGACTTACATAAAATCCAATAACATCATCATTTTCGTAATTCTATTTTACGTTAATTCATGTAGGTTTGGAATTTTAAATTTATATTTTAATATTTTTTATCGCAGTTGGAACACAAAAAGTGCCCATTTTTAAGCGTGTTTCAACCATGCGTCACATTTAAGAATTATTATCTGAAAAACCCGTCATCAGATCGAATCCAAATTTTAACACAATATACATTGGAATGTTGTATAACTGGTTTATTAATTTCAAAAGTTAGTGTATCCAAGAAACAGAGTCGTTATAATTTTTATAAAGTAACTTTTTCTCCGCTCGGGGTGGTTGGAAAATGTAGTTCTTGGTTGCGTTGTAATCCTTATACATCAAAAAGTTATGCTGTATGACTGTGAAGTACGTAAATTAATTCACTTATTTTATAACGGTTTGTATTTGTTCGGGGAAATAAGGCATGTTTCACCAGCTAGCCGCTCAGCGGAAAGCTGTACAGCGTTGCTGAAATGGAGCCCCTCACTTCCGAGCGAGGCGTGCCATGGAGCATGATGGGCTCCATCTCGGCAACGCTGTACAGCTTTTCCCGGAGCGGCTAGCTGGTGAACCATGCCTTATTTCCCCGAACAAATACAAACCGATATAAAATAAGTGAATTAATTTACGTATTTCACAATCATACATGCACCTTTTTGATGTTTAAAGATTACAACGCGACCAAGAACTACATTTTCCAACCACCCCGAGTCGAGAAAAAGTTACCTTACAAAAATGATAACTCTATTTCTTGGACATAAAAATTTTGGAATTAATAAACCAGTTATACAACAGTCCAATGTATATTGTGTTAAAATTTGGATTCGACCTGATGACGGGTTATTGAGATAATAATTCTTAAGTGTGAAGCAGGGTTGAAACACCCTTAAAAACTGGCACTTTTTGTGTTCCAACTGCGATAAAAAATATTAAAATATAAATTTAAATATCCAAACCTACATGAACTAACGTAAAATAGAATTACGAAAATGATGATGTTATTGGATTTTATGTAAGTCTATTGGTTACTTAACAAATAACCTTCAAACTCGAGTGCACATAATACTTTGGTCAACAGTAGTGCTTGTGCTAACAATAGGCAGATGAGAATATCTTAGGAACTTTAATTCTATATATGTACATACCGTAATAATTTTGCTCTTAGTATGCATTTTCACAGTTTGTTTATTGTAATAAAATGTTCTACATAAATGAACTTTTATTATTACTTCCATGGAAATTGAAGTAAGTTATAGTGATTGGCCTCAAGGAGTAGTTTCAGATCTCATGAGAAAAAAAAAAAAAAAGAGAAAAAAAGGAATTTGAGTCAAAAGAACCAAAGACCCATACGAATCACCAAAATGTATGTATGTAGGTCTATGTGCGTGCGCATTTGGCTTCTTATAAATCGATAATAGCTGGCTCCATTGATTTGAAATTTTCACGGTTTGTGGTCTTGTTTGGTATGTCTAGAAGAAGATACCTAGAGTTGGACATCCGCATCGGATGGTTTTTAGAATAGATATCCCCAATAAACCTGAACACGAACATATCTTGTCCATCTTTTTTTCTAAAATACCAAGAACGTGCTAACTACAAACCAGTCATATCTTTCTATACAGTAAACAATTTTGCATCGAGTGAAACCAGTCGCTGCTCTGTGCGGTAAGAATTATGCCCTACAAAGTATTACTAATGTCGGAACAATATGTTTTATATTCGGGAGTTTATCCTCGAATAACTCTAAAACAGTTACCTAAAAAGGAATACAGCGCTGTCAGTAGTATGTTTTGAATAAAGCACATTATAGCTATTATGTTCTGAATAAAGCACTTTATATAACTTTAATATGCACACACATCTCAATCTACATCTTAACAGATTGAGCAATTACAACTAACATTGTCACAGAGTAAAAGCGTATATACACTCCGACCAAGTTCCATAGAGGACATAAACTAGATACATAATAGCCTCCCCCAATATATAAAAAGAAATAAAAGGAACTATTCATATTCATTTGGGCACATAGTCTTGCAAATACTGAGGAGGTCGCCTGTCTTTGGCTGATCTTCTTAAATAATTATCAGCGGGTGGTGGAAGGCTGTTTCAATCAGGGCGTTATCTGGTTGCAGGATGGTCTGCCTTGTATCATCTGAAGTGTGGGTTGCAGGAGGTATATCATCATTCTCTAGTCTTGGCTGGGTTGGTGTTGGTATATTTGGAACACCAAGCACTGGAGGATTTGTTGGAGCAAAAGTGACATGCTTATCTTTCTTTGGCACGAGAGTCGATAATAACTGGTCAACTTGCCGCTTTAAAATTCGTCCCGAATCCAATTTCACATCATAGTGGCACTGGCCGAGTTTTTTTGTATAACACCAAACTGCCAAATATCACGTTTTTTTTGGTGAATCCGGACTTGCACTCTCTCCCCCACTTTGAAAGAGCGAACAGGGGGTGAGAAACTGGATGTAGTCAAGCTCTTTTGGTTTGGAAGTAGAGCATCCAACCGAATACGTAGCCGGCGTTTCAAATATAGTTCAGCTGGAGACTGTCCACATGCCAATGGCGTTGCTCTGTATTGAAAAAAGATGTTCTATAACTTAGACGAAAATGGTGTCGGGTCATTTACAGCAGCACGAAGTCGTCTCTTAAAAGTTTGGATGTTTCTCTCGGCTAGCCCATTGGTTGCTGGGTGCCCTGGTGCAATATATTTCTGAAAAATCCCTCTCTCCTTCCAATAGGATCTGAATACATCACTCGTGAAGATAGTGGTATTACCTGACACAAGGACATTCGGGTACCCATGTACGGTTAAGTTATTGTCAAGCAGACTGATAGTAGTTACAGTGGATGGAGCGTCTTTCACGATACGGACTTCGACCCACTTGGATTTCGCGTCAACACACATCAAGAAATGGTGGTTATCAAATGGTCCCGCATAGTCAATGTGTATTCGTTCCCAATTTTCTTCTGGGTCATCCCATGGGTGTATTGGAGCTTTTGGTGGATTTGAACGAGTCTGCGCGCACTCTTCACAAGATTTGATAAGCTTCTCAATGTCTTTGTCTAATTGCGGCCAGTAGACATATCGTCTTGCTAACTGTTTCGTTTTCACAATGCCGAGGTGTGTTAAATGTAACTCTTCCAACATTTTTCTTTGTAGTTTCTTTGGAATAACAATTCGGTCTTGACGGAATAGAATACCATTTTCAACTGTATATGGCTCATCCAAGGATTGAGTTTGAAGACGTTGCAGGGTGGCCCTAAGTTCTGGGTCTAACATAGTCTCTTCACGGATAGTTTCGTACGTAATGGCTTCACTTGACACTTGAAGAATCGTTTCAGCATAGAGTTGTGAAACTTCTGCATTTATTGATGTTTCAATGTTTGGCAAAGTAGATGCAACAGGAGCTCGGGATAGGCAATCAACATTTTCGTTATCTTTCCCTTTTTTCACTCTTACCGTGTAGTCAAACCCGGAGAGAAACGATGCATATCTTAGGAGCCTTGCGGATGTCATTTGTGGCAGGCCCTTGTTCTGATGAAAAATACGAGACAGAGGTTCATTGTCCGTCACAAGAATGAAATCTCTTGCAAAAATATAGTTGTAGAAGTGTGTTGTGGCGAAAATTATTGCCAGGACTTCCCGGTCAATCCGACTGTAATTACATTCTGCTGTTGTTAGGGCACGAGATGCATAGGCAATGGGTCTTTCTTGGCCATCCATCTCATGACTTAATACTGCTCCAACACCAGTAGGACTGGCATTAGTTGACAAGATGATAGGCAGTGATGGATTGAATGGGGTAAGGACACGTTCACTACATAACTCGGACTTGAGATTCAAGAAAGCTGCTTCACAGGCTGCAGACCAGAAAAACCGTTCACCTTTCCGCAATAACTGCCGTAATGGGTGGGACTTCGTTGAAAAATTAGGAATAAACTTTGCGTAATAAGTCACCATACCAAGGAAGCGACTCACTTCTTCAATGTTTTTAGGACGTGGCATTTGTGACACAGCATGAACTTTCTCTGGTGACTTGCGGATCTCATTATATGATACAATATGCCCTAGGTAGTCTATGTTTTCCTTGAAAAATGAGCATTTGCTTTTGTTCAAATGCAGATTATTTTTTGAAAGCCGTTCTAGACAGGCTATTAAGTTCTTGGTGCACTCCTCCTCCGTAGTGCCATGTATTATGATGTCGTCAAAATAAGCTTCAGCTTTAGGAAGACCATGAAGGATCTGTGATAATATCCTATTAAATTCTGAGGGGGCAGTTTTGATGCCAAAACTCAGTCGGTGAACCCTGAAGGTTCGTTTGTGAGTGGATTTAGTTTGAATCATACTACCTCCTTCATCAACCTTCAGCTGTAGATATGCCTTGTACAAGTCTAACTAGAAGAAAAATTTTGAGTGTCTAAGACTATGTAGAACATTAACTGGTCTTATGGGATGGTTTGCAGAAATTAACCTTGAATTCACTCCACATTTGTAGTCGACACATAACCTAACTCCCCCATCCGGTTTTGGGATAACAACAAGAGGCGATCTCCAATCACTTAAAGCTGTGGGAGAGATAACTCCTGATTCCAATGAAGCGAGTTCCTTTTCGACGCGTTCCCGAAGAGCAAAAGGGACATCATGTTCACGATTGAAGACAGATTTCACCCCCTCTCTGAGTTGCACTTTTACTTCAATATTGGCAACGCATCCAATTTTTTCTTCAAAGATTGTACTATATTGATGTAAAATATCTTGAATTGACTGCACTGAGTTGACAGATTCAGTGTGAAGAGATTGATTTGTGTCTTTATCAATTTCCTTCAGATCAAGGCCGAGGCCCCTGATCCAAACACGACCAAGCAATGCGGCATGGCCTTGCGGAACCACAAACAGATCTGCAACAATTTCTGTTCCTTTGTATGATACTATGACAACAATTTTTCCTCTGGGTATGATAACATGATCAGAATATGATCAAAAACAGACATTTGTTGGCTGCAATGGCAAACCAAGACCTAAGGTTGAACATTCGTTCTCTGGGATGAGTGAATATTTTGCTCCCATGTCGACTTCAAATCTTTGTGATTTATTGTTGAGTTTAACAGTGATAAAATATTTATCCGATTCTTGCCCTACGTCAAAGAGATCTTCGTTGCATTCCAGTTGTCCTATCCCGAAATTGGTTTCGGGTTGGTCATGCAAGTTGTCATTTCTCAGTTGCAATGTTGTGTGTATTTGACTGTTGAAGAAGTGTAGTGATACAAACTTTTGCAACATGTCCCACTTTCCTACATAACCTACATTTAATCGAGTTTCTGTTTGTGCAACAATCTCTTGACCTGTGGTTTGAATTTCCACAATTTAGGCATAATCCATCAATGCCTAGTGCTCTATAATTGACAGAACTACGGCGACCCCTGGACTGTGAACGTGAGTGAGAGCCGGGGCTAGGCTGTTGAACAAAACGTGACAGTATCACTGCTATATTGATTCATACTTCGGTCATTATATGAACCTGTGGCTTTTGTTACTTTGTTTGTGTCCTCTACAGTGTCTGACGATGCAGTGAGCTGTTTTTACAGCTGATTACTCTCATACCACGATGCTTCCAAGGCTATAGCCGTCTTCAGATCATCAAATTTCGTGACATTATGACATTAGCCTGAAGAAGTTTCTCTCTGATCCAATTATCTCGCAAGCCACGTATAAATTGTGCACGAAGAAAAACATCCGCGATTGAAATTCTGGTGTCACATGTACACTGAATATAAAAGTCACAGTCTAGTAAGTGGCTTCTAAGAGTGGCAACAAATCCTGCAATATTTTGACTTTCTTTTTGATTGACGTTCAAAAAATAGTGTTGGGAAACCACGGTTGAGACTTGAGGTGACAGTATTTGCTTGAAATGTTTTACTAGGTCATTATACCCGAGAGACTTGATTGGTTTTTCAGGGCCTAAAAATGCAGTGAGATTGTTATAATGAATTGCCCCTATTGATGTACACAACAGTTGAGCTTTCTTTTTTGATTCGGTGGCATTTTTGAAGTTTGCTTAATTCTCAAATCATTCTAAATACGACAAATATTTTACCTTTTCAGCATCAAAATTTTCAAAAGGTGCGATGTTAGTGGCTTGTGGGGTTGTAACGGACTGGTGAGCTTGATGCCTTTCAAGTAATTTCTCTTGAGAATTGGTAAAAATGTTCAGTAATTGTTGAAACTGATTTGCGTCCATCTTGACGGAACGTGGAAATAATTTAAAAAAATCACAGTTCAAATATAATAAAATGTTTTAAGATAAACGATTTAAAACACACTGGGTAGTGATCGATGACCGAATATTGTCCTGGGCTTGAGAAAAAAACTTTGCATAACCTCAGAGTTCGAACTGCGATAAATATTACGGTATTTTGAATATGTGGCATGCAGGCACACGCAGCTGAATATACGACGAGTTGCTTAGGACGTTAACAAGTACTCTGTGTAAATTTCATGTCGATTTGCCCGATTCTTGATTTTACACACGTGGCCGTTGAAACACACGTGGCTGTTGAAACAGACCTGAAGTAAATACCGCATTTCATTGATATAGGCTATATCTGTACCAGGGAAACAAGTCCCAATTCCTTGTCGCCAACTATTATGTTTTGAGTAAAGCACATTATAGCTATTAGGTTTTAAGTAAAGCACTTTATATCACTTTAAAATGCTCACACATCTCAATGTACATCTTAACACATTGAGCAATTACAACTAACATCGTCACTGAGTAAAAGCGTATATACACTCCGCCCAAGTTCCATAGAGGACATAAACTAGATACATAATAGTCAGCATCTATCCTGAGTGTGTTTTCACCGGTTTTTCCACACTGTCTTGAGTGTCTCTTTGTTGTGTACCTCATTTCCGTTTTTGTCCATCATTACCACATCCTCTCGCAGACCTCTTCTCTTACTTTTGACCATCCCATAAAGTACTTTCTTATTTCCTCTGCTGTCATCCTCCATCATCTCTGTCCACTTTACCATCCACTTCTTCCTCTCCTCTGCGACAATCTTGTTTGTTTCTTTCTTCTTTATCTTATAATCTTCCCTTGCCAGATCAGTTCTTTCCTGGAACCACACTCTGAAAGCCTTGTTCTTCCTTCCCACAGCTTCTTTTACTCTCTCATTCTACCATGGTGTCTCTTTACACCGCTTTCTGTTGCTTGTTCTTCCACATACTGCCACTGCAGCTTCCACCATTGTGTTTTTGAATTGCTTCCATTTCTCTTCCCCTGTTTTAGGATTGTCTGTTGGCATCCTTTCCCTTATTATCTTCTGGAATTCTTCCTTGACTTCCTTTTCCTTGAGTTTCCATACTTTGATTCTCCTTTCCTGGTACTCTGTCCTCTTGCTATCCTTAACAACTCCCAGGTTCATTACAAGTAATCTGTGGTCGCTATCTAAGGCCTCTGATGGTATTACCTTTATATCTCTGACACTTCTCTTCATTTCCCAGTCGTACAGCATGTAATCTACCAAAGATTTCCTTGTTAAATCACTGCTGTACCACGTTACCTTGTGGCTTTCTTTCTTCCGGAACCAGGAGTTGCCTACCACTAAACCGTTTCTCTTGCAAAAATCCAGCAACTTTCTCCCTTCTTCATTACTGCTACCCCATCCTTCTGCTCCCAATACATTTTCATATCCTTGCCTTTCACTTCCTACATGTGCATTCAAATCTCCCATGACAATGGTGCTCTGACCATTCAACTGCTGTTGTAGCTCCTCCTCAAAGTCTTCCTTCTCTTGAGCTGTACATCCAACTTGAGGGGCATATACCTGGGCTATCTCCAGGCTTCTTCCCTTTACAGTTACTCTGATCTTCATGATCCTGTCACTTATTCCCTTTACCTCTTCCTTCATTCCATCTCTCACAATTACTCCTACTCCGCTGCTCCTTCCTTCACTGTTCCCACTCCAGTACAACCGGTACCCTTTCCTCAGTTCTCTGCGACCTTCTCCTTTCCATCTGGTTTCTGCCAAGCCCAGTTCATCCAGTTTTCTTCTCTCCATCACATCTACAATCTCCTCCACTTTTCCTGTCAGTGTCTGTATGTTTAATGTCCCAACTCGTAGTCCATTAGCATATCCGGGTCGTCGTTGTTTGCATCCGTCCTTTCCGAGGCCTGTTCCTGGTTTGAAAGCAAATATGATATCCACTACTGGCTTGCTCGGTTTTACGTTCCTTTTAACTACTGCAGCTTTTAGAGACGCCGGGGTGCCGGAATTTTGCCCCGAAGGGGATCTTTAAAGTGCCAGTAAATCTAATGACACGGCTCCCTCGCATTCGCGCACCCTCAAATGCCAACTGGCAGCACCAGGATTCGATCCTGAAACCTTGGGAACAGCAAGCGAGAACGTTACCGCTGAGCCACGCAGCCAGCCAAATGTACTGATAACCAAGATGTCGCAAGCTCCTACAATATGTTATTATTTACAACGACGACGACAACAACAAGAATGTTTGAGGAAGTAAGAAATGTAACACATTGTGTCGACGTTACATAGGCTAAGCGTGACCCGACTACAGGATAATTTTATTGCTCAGAAATTGTTCCACGACCATGCACCTGTACATGTAACTCGCCGAACTATAATATTTATGACATGAGGAAGACAACTCCTTCCTGTCGTCAAATTGTCCCCTTCTCCCTCCGCCCTGTCAGCGTGTTCATCATTTTCCTTGCGCAAGAGATCGTGTGAAGCCGCGCCACTATCCCTACCACCCTTTCCAAAACAATTCCCAAACTAATGCTTTCGATTCCATTCACCCGATTTTAATTCTGAAAAATGCATTGGAATCAGGAAATAAATCTCTGTTTTCGTATTATCAGTTTTTTTTCATATTTTAAGCAGAAATATAAAAAACAGTTAATAACTTTTTTGTTTTTCTCATTTTGAAAAATGCATCGAATTAATATCAATTCAATTGCACTCTAGTATACATAGTGGTTTTCAGATCGCAAATACGAACTTTCGTTCAAGTGAAAAATGAAATTGTCTCACTTTGGTGCTGCTACATGGTGTCAGAATTACAAACTAAAAAACGGGACATTTAGCCTTAAATGTTGAACCGTTTTTATCAGGTTCATTATTTTTTGTCATATTATTATTATTATTATTATCATCATTTCCTTCATGTCGCATTATTGTGACATACGTTTCTCTGTCTTACCTACTGCGTTCAAACTTTGTAATTCTGCGTAAATATTTCACCAGATGGTGAAACTCTTCACCCCTACTGACACAGTTTTACCATTGGTTGAAGCATAACTTGTTGCTAAGCTTTGCTTCTCCCATTGGCCCCCTTTATGTTCTGGAGAGGGGGTGTTCTACGACTTATTTTTCTCGAGCACGTTACTGCGTTCCTTTAGAGAAGGTGGCTTCCTTCTATTTCTGACCGTCATGTGAAACGGTCACAGCCGTGTGTGTCGGGCTTTCTGCCGTGCCCAACGCAACTAAGCGTAAGTACGATTCGATCACTTGATTTATCTGGCATGCTATCATTTTTGAATTTCAGTTTATCCATTTTTTTATTTTATTTTTATGTCTCCTTTGATTCACTTACAATTTCCCTTTCTTATGATGATGTGAATTCGATCCATGAACCCAAGTCCCTTCGCCTTTGTTTAAGTTAGCTTAGCGAAGCCTCAGTGTTTATTTGTCATCCCTACCTTTCATGTAATCGGTTTTATTTTTACTCAAATCTCTCAGGTCTGAAATATATGCTATTTTTCTGCGAGGCTTTCTAGCGCTCTGTATTACGTCACAAATTGATGTGCACACTTTCGAGGCATCTTTCATTTGATTGTCGTATCAGAGTTTGTTTTTTTTGGGTCAAGGTATCATTGGAGTAACGGAGCCATGGCTCATTTCGCCTACTATGTTGATCCTTCCCTCTGTTTTAGGAAAAGTGTGTGAGCGATGGTCTTTGTGTTAGTCACTGTCCATTCGCCATGCCTCAATTCCTTTGTTTCTTCGTATGTCGTTATATTTAGACATTACTACCTCTATGTAAGCCTATATTTTCCTACAAAGCATATTTCTTAGCTGATTGATTTTTCCTTTCATTTCCTGTCCCGGTAATGTCAATTAATTTAATGTAATGCTCATTTTCCTTTATTTTTATGTGTTAATTTTGTGTTACTTCCTCTGGCTTCGTTATATTACTTAACTCCGTGTCATCCCCCACCCCCGTTTCCTACATACGCACTCCTCCCATCCCCACCACTTTCACCCCCTACCCCATGATTTCACAACATCATGAGCGTTTTAGTTCTGTTCTTGGCGCGGGGCATTCTAGTCCAGGTCATCCTCGTAAGTAGAGGTGTTCTCTTATTCGTCCGTCCATACTCTCTATCTTTTTTTTTTTTTTTGTATTTTAAATTTTGGTTATCGAGTCGCGCTTACGGTTTAGTTGCACATTGATTGTAAGTACATTTTAATTAATCTTGTTTCATCTTTGGGCTTAAGTTCATTTATACACTTTTCTCTTGATATTATTTTTGTGTACCCCTTTCTTGGGTACCATCTTTAGTCATTAATTTTATTAGTTATTAAGTGATTTTAATACCTCTTCAAGTTTACCTTTCATTTTGTATTTAGATTAATCCTTACTCTTATGCGCACCTGTTTTAGTTTGTTTTAAATACATTAGTAAGTAGTTCATTTTGGTTTCGACCTCTTTCATTTGTAATTTTAAGTTCCCTCATCTCTCGTTCGATTTCGTCGGTCTTGGCTTCGTACTGTAACGCAGTCACGACCTACACGCTTCTGGGTCCTTCGATCAATTAGATAAATTTAATTCCGCTTTTGATTTGTTTTATACAATTCATTCGTTTCCCTTTTTGGAAAGTATCTTTCTTTCGATCCGGAATCTTGGGCCCAGCACGCATCGAAAGAGACATCCTTTCCCCGCTCCTTAGCGATCCTGTTTAAGTTGTTGTTTTCGCTTCCACTGTATTCCTCATGCCTCTGCTATTTTGTTTAACGTAAAAGCACAAAGCGGTGCAAATGGTATAGCAGAGCATTGGTTACGCGTGAAATCGTCCCCTTTAAGTTACCAAACTTATATTATTTTTGCAATTATTACAATGTTGTCTTTCTGAATTTAAGATACCTGTACTGAATTGTTCCCCCATCCCCGAAGAAAGTGTGGAGTGTGAAAGCACTTCTCGAATGAACAAGACATCCAAAGAATCTAGTTCCGAAGTGAAGAGTGCAACAAGTTAGTGAGTACTTCGCAACGCTGGAATAGGACACATTACGGTATTGTGACCTTTATTTTACTAAGTTAAAGTGTTTTACTTTTCTCCTTGTCTATTGTCATGTCTAAGTCAGAATTCCCACCCGTCAAAAAGGAGTTAAATTTTATGGGCTTTGAATCTTTAACAATGCCCACGCCACTATTGCAAGATACGACACAGGACCTGCTAATGATAGACCCTCTCCTTTTAGATTGCTCCATCGCCCCTGTTGGTACTGTTAATAGTGCTCGCCACAACGAAAATGTTGCATCAGTAGTGAGTAGGTGGGGTTTGACTTTTTCCGGAGAAAACAATACCTCATCAGTTTTTTGTTTTATCCAACGTGTGGAGGAATTGTGTCATTGTCACGATATTAATCCCGACAGTATTGTACGTTGCTTACCTATTCTTTTGTCTGGAAAAGCGCTGATGTGGCATCGCACTTCTCCAAATTTTTATAAGTCATGGGACGAATTTGTTGGGTGCATTAAGGACCGTTTCACGCCGCAAGATTTCGATTTCGCTCTCAAACAAGAAATATACTCCCGCACTCAGGCTCCTGGGGAGATGATCGACGATTATGTAACCTCAGTCCGTCTGTTAGCAGCGAACCTCCTCCAACCCTTTCATCCCAGGGATCTGTTGGAAATTATATACAGGAATTTAAATCCCACTTATAAATACTTCATTCGGCGTACATCCGTTTTTTCCATCGAGGACATCATATCGCAAGGCCGTGAGTATGAATTAAATGCACGAGCCTGTTCGAACTATACTCCACCTCCAAGAGTCGATAATACGATTTTCCCCGAGTTAGCCTACTCCCCCCAGACAACACTGTCTAGCCCAGCTGTCGACCGAACAAAAGACGACGCCTTACGGTTTAAGCCTGTAGCAGCTTTGCTAGCCCTCACTTTGAGCGACAAGTGTAGCGGTTATTAATGCCCCATGTTGGTAGCGACAATTGTAACGGTTTGACTGCCCCTAACTGTTGGGAGATAAATGTAACTGTTTACCTTTGCCTAAGCTATGTTGTTTTAATGGGCGCCAAGACCTCAACGCGATGTTGAAATCTAAATTTGTATTTAACAACGTCTAGCTCTGGCAGAACACCTTCAAGACTCTATTCAATCAGATCGTGGTATGATTTGATCATTAACCCAACAAACAATTGTATCAGGAGAAGGAATTGGTCTATATCTAATGCTACCTACTGAAAGCAAAGATTGCGTTGTAAAAGAAATGAATTTATTATATAAAACAAGAATAGCAAAATTAATAATAATAATAAGTATAAAATTTAAATTGGAGCGTTGCGATTTTAATAGTACCAATAGAAAATTACGTGAAAACGGAGTCTGATAAATTATTGATTTTACTCTTATTCCCAAGCTATGAAGTTATTGAAATATGAAATATAAAACAAAGAGAAATGAGAGATTGCGTATTTCTGCGTCATTCGCGCTTACCACTGGAAATGGCCGAAGCCTTTCCCTCGTACTGGATGATGCTGTGAGCTTCCCACAGTCTCCTGGACGTCTCCATCTCCGTCGATATTTGATGATATTCTGGTAGATTAGATAATTCTATGGTCCGTACATCGGACCCAAACACTCGTACAACCACACTGGTTAGGTTTTACAAAAGTTAGTCCTCCACTCCACGGAACATCGGAGCGACTCCCGCGTGCAACCGTACTCGTTAAGTTCTACACAGATAGTCTCCCACTCCACGGAACATCGGTTCGACTCCCGCGTGCAAACATACTCGGCAAGTTCTACACAGATAGTCCTTGTTCCACGGCGCGTCGAACGATATATGCACCTGTCGGCTCCCCCACTCTTCCAGCCAACGCTAGCTTACGTGGTCTCCACTGATTGGCTGCTCCCCACTACTTCCCCTTCTCAGGCTCATTACACACGGCGCGCGAATGATGAAGACAATTTCCGTTCCAACCATCCGCCTTTTCTTGACGCTGCAACCCCGCTTGCGTAATACTTCCCGACAAGATTAAGCGTGTACTTGAATTCCCAGTGTTACGTCTCTCGATATACCCTAACTGACGAAACTCCGTTAAATTCCGTGATCACATAATTTTCTATGATATTGTCGTTCGTAATAATTTGCTTGATAGCGTTTTCTAAGACATACAAAACCTATCTGAATGCTAATAATTTTTATAAAATGCTCCGAAAATACCTTAATAATAATTATAATAAATTAATAATAATAATAAATTAACATGAAAAATTCTCTTGGCTGAACAATTTGCCGCGTAAATAAATATAGAATGGCTTCATACTGACTTATGCCAGTTGCATAAAAACCTCTAGAAAAACACGTTACAAGCCGTCTGCTCGCCGTGCTGAGTCCCTTTCTAGGAATTCTAATCCAAGCCCTTCTGTGGCTCGTAATTCTTCTGCTGTTTCCCGTGAAAGGACTACACACAACCCCCCAACAACAATCACACGCAATGTTTCTTCTGGTCGCATAACTTGTTGGAACTGTAATGAACTTGGACATCATTTTAAAATGTGTTCTTTAAAACGCCGAAAATTCTGTTTTGGCTGTGGGATGAATGAGGTCACGACCCGTTCCTGTCCGAATTGTAATTCCAACCAGGAAAACTCATAGGGAGGTGTTCTGAGTTCGACTCCCGGAGCAGTCCTCCATCCAAACTTGACAATGCATCTAATTTTGATGTTGTGTTACAACCAGGAGTCTCAGTAAATTTCGATAATGTCTCGGCACCTGCTATTTTGGATACAGGCGCCACCAGAAGTTTCATCCACCGTTCAGTGGCAGATAGCATTCGATCTTCGCAAAAACACCCCATACAGAATAAATGTCAGTTCCTCTCTGCGGGATCGTCAGTTATCGACGTTGCCGAAACTATTCTATGTCGCATTAAAATTCACGGATTTTCTTGGAAACATGTTTTTCATGTGGTTAACAATCTCTCCACTCAATGTATTTTAGGAATTGACTTTATGCATAAAACTGGTATGCAGTTGGATTTTATTAACGATTCATTTTGTTTCAAATTTCGCTCAGATAAAATGTTCCCCTTTGAAGAATGTACTTCTAACTACGTTGATATGTCTCCTGTATTTTCCGTACATCTTCCATTAACTTTGATGTCCGAGCAACGTGATACTCTGAATGATTTAGTTGAGGAATTTTCTGATGTCCTCACAGAAGATTTAGGTTCTGCTGTAAATTACGAATGCCACATTGACTTGAGCGAAAATGTACCTGTTCGGAAGTCCTCAATTTCCTTGTAATCCGCCCAAGCTCTTGGCCATGAAAAAGTATATCAATATTTGCAAGATCGGGGAGTAGTGGTTCCTTCCAAATCAGCTTATGGGTCTCCTGCTTTCTTAATTCCCAAGAAAGAAGAGGGCGAGTACCGGCTAGTCGTAGACTACCGAAAATTGAACAAGAAGGTGCTTTGATAATTTCCCACTGCCTACTATTGAGAGTGCTTTTCAGCATTTCCACGGGGCCAATGTGTATTCGATGATTGATCTAAATAGTGCATATTATCAGATTCCTTTGGATGCTGAGAGTCGCGACTTCACTGCTTTTAACACCCCTTTCGGATTATATAATTTCAAGCGCCTACCGATGGGTATAGCTGTTGGTGCGCAAGTCCTCAGTCGCGTGCTAGATGACATCTTGGGAGACCTGAAGTTCAATTTTGTATTTAATTATCTTGACGATTTAGTCGTGTACAGCAGATCTTTTGAGGAACATGTCGTTCATCTTAGGGAAGTTTTCTCCCGCCTCAGGAAGGCCGGTCTCACTATCAATCCAAAAAAGACCTCTTTGGGCTGCACTCAAATTAAATTTCTGGGTCACATTCTGTCAGCCGATGGTATCCGTGTCATACCCGAGCGCGCAGATTGCATTCAGCAGTTACCTATACCCACCACAGTTAGGGCCTTGAGAAGAGTAATGGGTATGTTCACGTTCTATTCTTGTTTTATCAAAAACTTCTCTGACATTTCGGCACCTCTAAATGCTCTCAAAAAGAAGAATGTGAAATTTGTGTGGGGGCCAGAACAGGACAAAACTTTCAATGTTTTGAAAGAAGCCCTTATGTCAGCACCAGTACTGCACACGCCTGATTTCGAATCAGCTTTCTTTTTACATTGTGACGCTAGTGATTTGGCCATTTCTAGTGTTTTGAGCCAGCGTGTGGATGGAAAATTTGCACCAGTGGCCTTCGCGAGTCGTATGTTAAATCAACATGAACGACGTTACTCAATTTTCGAGAAGGAAAGTCTTGCTGTGGTATTTGGATGTGAAAAATTCAGGACCTTTTTGGAACACCATCACTTTACTGTTTTTACCGACAATGAGGCTTTGAAATGGAGTCTTTCTCACGTGAAAAAGCTTGGACGCATCAACAGGTGGATTTTGAGGTTGTCATCTTTTAAGTTTGATATCATCCACGTAAAAGGGAGCGAGAACCCGGTAGCTGACTGCCTGTCACGCATGTTTGAAGAGACCCCTAGGACTCCAATCGAAAGCGTTTCTATCAGTACACCACTTCAAGAAAATCTTTTCCTATTGCAACATTGTCCTTGGTCTTTTGTGGATATCCGGAAATTCCAGTCTGAGGATCCATTTTGCACTGACCTCCGTGCAAAAATTGCAAACAAAGATCCGGCAGTAAGCAACTTTTGTGTTCGAAATGATGTTATTGGCTATGTTCTTCCTAACTCTTCTAAATTTAGAATTTTTGCTCCATTAGCAGTACGTGATATGCTTTTGACATATTATCATGATTCTGCACTGGGAACTCATGCAGGGATGCAGCGCACTTTCCGTAAGATATCCGGTGAATTTTATTGGCCCTCAATTAAAGTAGATGCTTTTGCTCATGTCAGAAGATGTTTAACCTGCCAGCGTTCTAAGCCTGCCCAGAACACTCGTGTAGGCTTCCACCAAGCTGGTATCGTCACTCGTCCCGGCGAACGCCTTTTCATTGATTACTTTGGTCCAGTCGTGAGATCAAAATCTGGCAATCAAGCTATTTTAACTGTCATTGATGGTTTTTCGAAGTTTGTTTGGTTATTCCCAGTAAAGAATATCACTTCTCAGACTACTATCCATTTCTTGTCTAGATATATGTTTGGAGTTTTTGGTCCTCCCAAATACCTTGTATCAGATAACGCCTCTGTATTCCGTTCCAAAGCTTTTGAAACTATGGTATTTAACTGGGGCATCCAACATATTTTCTTGTCACCGTATCGACCGCAAGGAAATCAAGTAGAGCGTTTTCACAAAAACTTGAAGGCTTGTATGTCCGCTTTTCACAATGCCGATCAAACCTCCTGGGATACGAACCTACAGTATTTCAGTCTCGGGTTCAATACCTCTTTCCATTCGTCCGTTCAAACTACTCCAGCTGAATTATTCCTTGGCCGAGCGCTCGTCGACCCCTTGCTGCTCAAATGGAATATTGAATATCTTTCCGAACCTTCTCGCACCACCTCTGTTGCTCAAAAATGGGCCATCGCTACCGGTCACCTCAAGAAAGCAAAAGCCAGAGTAGCAAAGCGTTACAACTTAGGCCGCCATGATGTTAAATTCCAAATTGGGGACAAAGTTTTGTGTCGTTTACATCCTTTGAGTGACGCTACCAAACAAATTTCCAGTAAGCTGTGCTTACGTTGGTCAACTCCCAAGACTATTTCACGCTTTTTAAATCCTGTCTCAGTTGAGTTAGTGGACGATCACAATAATTCAGTGACTTCGGCCCACGTCACGCAGTTGAAAAAATTTGTCAAATGATCTTGTGAATTTCGCCTCGCTATAATGTTGTATTTTTGTTTTCCTTTTATTCTAATTGGATGCCCGAGCTCCTTAATAGCCAACCTAGCATGTGAGCCTATTCTGATTTTAATTCGTGTGCTTCCTTTTCATTTATTCCTGTGACAAGACAGGAGACACCCGTGGCCTTTTTCTCGTACGCGAGTGTGTCGTGAATACTTGACATCTCTGTCGAGCTATATCTTTGCCTGAGGCCATCAGCATATACCTGGTCGGTCACTATTTGCAAACCACTCCTACTCCTCTTTTGTACTGGTCCTCGGCTTAACTCCTATTGTTCGGCGACAGACAAGGACCCTTCGACACTTCCTGTTTGACCTTGTAGGAACTTTGTATTTATTTTAAATTTATTGATGTAATTGACTTTTTGTGTCATGGTTTTGAGATATCATGCACCTTTGTGTCATCTTGATTTTGATGTTTATTGTGAGGTCATGTATTTTGTTTGGTTTTAAATTGTCAAGTGTTCTTAGAATATCGTGTATTGTCTAGCAACCATCCAGACGGTTAGCGAGTAACAACAAGCAACCTTTGTGTACCTGGGCTAACACAACTGGGGGTCTTCTCGGAACACGTTAACGGACCAGTCACCCTCCACTGGATCTATACATGGCTTTATTTTCAGCAGCTGAAAAGGAGAGTACTTTCCCTTTCGAAGACATTATGACACTATTGCATATTCCTCGTTGACGCAACGAACGGTCCTATATACAGGGTGTCTCAATTGTATTTTTTTTAAAATGTGATCACGATTTATCTTTGTCTGTCTTTTCTCATCAGAGGCTGGAGAGATTTGCAGTCTCGGGGTAACGTCAATCTTGAAGATTTCAACATCCGCATCATCATGAACTAGCAAGAACAATGATCACTATTTAATATATGAACTCACTGTATTTCTTTTTGAACGCAGTACTTTTGACGTTAGTGGCTAGTGTTGACGAGCAATGAAGGGGGTACCACCTTCATTTCACGGTCAGATTAGTCAACTGTTCATTTTTTTTGTATTCTCCTAGAGGTCTTTAGTACCCATATTTTTTTAGTATTCAATTTTTTTCTCCCCCTTTACGATTTTTTTTGCCTCTCCAGTTGTACGAAAAAAGAAATTTCCATGGCCAGGAAAATTCCTTTTTTTGGGAGAGCAGGGGAATTTTGAACCGTTTTTATCAGGTTCATTATTTTTTGTCATATTATTATTATTATTATTATCATCATTTCCTTCATGTCGCATTATTGTGACATACGTTTCTCTGTCTTACCTACTGCGTTCAAACTTTGTAATTCTGCGTAAATGTTTCACCAGATGGTGAAACTTTTCACCCCTACTGACACAGTTTTACCATTGGTTGAAGCATAACTTGTTGCTAAGCTTTGCTTCTCCCATTGGCCCCCTTTATGTTCTGGAGAGGGGGTGTTCTACGACTTATTTTTCTCGAGCGCGTTACTGCGTTCCTTTAGAGAAGGTGGCTTCCTTCTATTTCTGACCGTCATGTGAAACGGTCACAGCCGTGTGTGTCGGGCTTTCTGCCGTGCCCAACGCAACTAAGCGTAAGTACGATTCGATCACTTGATTTATCTGGCATGCTATCATTTTTGAATTTCAGTTTATCCATTTTTTATTTTATTTTTATGTCTCCTTTGATTCACTTACAATTTCCCTTTCTTATGATGATGTGAATTCGATCCATGAACCCAAGTCCCTTCGCCTTTGTTTACGTTAGCTTAGCGAAGCCTCTGTGTTTATTTGTCATCCCTACCTTTCATGTAATCGGTTTTATTTTTACTCAAATCTCTCAGGTCTGAAATATATGCTATTTTTCTGCGAGGCTTTCTAGCGCTCTGTATTACGTCACAAATTGATGTGCACTCTTTCGAGGCATCTTTCATTTGATTGTCGTATCAGAGTTTGTTTTTTTTGGGTCAAGGTATCATTGGAGTAACGGAGCCATGGCTCATTTTGCCTACTAAGTTGATCCTTCCCTCTGTTTTAGGAAAAGTGTGTGAGCGATGGTCTTTGTGTTAGTCACTGTCCATTCGCCATGCCTCAATTCCTTTGTTTCTTCGTATGTCGTTATATTTAGACATTACTACCTCTATGTAAGCCTATATTTACCTACAAAGCATATTTCTTAGCTGATTGATTTTTCCTTTCATTTCCTGTCCCGGTAATGTCAATTAATTTAATGTAATGCTCATTTTCCTTTATTTTTATGTGTTAATTTTGTGTTACTTCCTCTGGCTTCGTTATATTACGTAACTCCGTGTCATCCCCCACCCCCGTTTCCTACATACGCACTCCTCCCATCCCCACCACTTTCACCCCCTACCCCATGATTTCACAACATCATGAGCGTTTTAGTTCTGTTCTTGGCGCGGGGCATTCTAGTCCAGGTCATCCTCGTAAGTAGAGGTGTTCTCTTATTCGTCCGTCCATACTCTCTATCTTTTTCTTTTTTTTTGTATTTTAAATTTTGGTTATCGAGTCGCGCTTACGGTTTAGTTGCACATTGATTGTAAGTACATTTTAATTAATCTTGTTTCATCTTTGTGCTTAAGTTCATTTATACACTTTTCTCTTGATATTATTTTTGTGTACCCCTTTCTTGGGTACCATCTTTAGTCATTAATTTTATTAGTTATTAAGTGATTTTAATACCTCTTCAAGTTTACCTTTCATTTTGTATTTAGATTAATCCTTACTCTTATGCGCACCTGTTTTAGTTTGTTTTAAATACATTAGTAAGTAGTTCATTTTGGTTTCGTCCTCTTTCATTTGTAATTTTAAGTTCCCTCATCTCTCGTTCGATTTCGTTGGTCTTGGCTTCGTACTGTAACGCAGTCACGACCTACACGCTTCTGGGTCCTTCGATCAATTAGATAAATTTAATTCCGCTTTTGATTTGTTTTATACAATTCATTCGTTTCCCTTTTTGGAAAGTATCTTTCTTTCGATCCGGAATCTTGGGCCCAGCACGCATCGAAAGAGACATCCTTTCCCCGCTCCTTAGCGATCCTGTTTAAGTTGTTGTTTTCGCTTCCACTGTATTCCTCATGCCTCTGCTATTTTGTTTAACGTAAAAGCACAAAGCGGTGCAATGTTGCATATTGCATTAAATGCTTTGCATCTGGAAAATAATTTGGGGCTTCAAGGGAAACAAGAGGACCTAATTTTAGCTACTTTCACGCAACATATTAATGTGATATGTATCAAAGCTCATATAAGGTAGAGGACATAAAATGAAAGAAAATCACCCCTAATTACATGCCTTCATCCAGATAGATGAACTAACTGCCATGAAACTTGGAGAATTTCAAGGGATTAAGGACTGATGGATCTTTCTGAATAATCATCGACATAATAGACTAACCAAATAGTGCACATTATTGCCGTTGCTCTCGTGGCTAATTCTATCAAAGCTAATTGCAGTAGTGATGTGATGGTAGTGATACTTCCCATGTGGCATAGGTTCCAATCCCAGAAGCATAACATGTGCAATGTCTGTTATATACTAGCAAGCAGGTTAATTCAGGGCTCTCCCTTTCCTCCACCACAAAACTATATGTTTCGAGCTAAGCAAGCAAGCATAAAGTATTTTACCTGTTGCAGAGGTGTATGCTTCTGTTGGCGGGCTTGAGCAATGGCAGTCTGGTCCAACAAATCCCATGACTTCTGTCTCCTGTTGGCAGGAGTTGAACTACTCCCTGAATGTTGGCTGCCATTATTATCGTGTGGTGTAGCTGGGACTTGAATTGAACTGCCAGTACCCAAAGGCGGTGCCACATGAGGCTGGTAATATCATTATTTGAATATGAATGAGATCAACGTCAAAAACTTCTAACAAGAAAACAACTTCAGAAAAAATGGAAATAAAATGCTCACGCTATCATTATAAGGCATAACCATGCAATACATGCAGTCAGGAAATGGAACCATTAAAGGAACTGAAGAAGAAAAAAATTATGCAGTACAGAGTACTTCACTGAGCTTAAAATATGCAATCAAAACAGGAATGTGAAAGCCAATAATTTTAACTTTGTATAGAAAATATATTATATAATTAAGAAGTGGGAGCCTCCGTGGCTTAGGCGGCAGCACGCCGGCCTCTCACCGCTGGGTCCGTGGTTCAAATCCTGGTCACTCCATGTGAGATCTGTGCTGGACAAAACGGAGGCAAGACAGGTTTTTCTCCGGGTACTCCGGTTTTCCCTGTCAAAATTTCATTCCAGCAACACTCCCCACTATCATTTCATTTCATCTGTCATTCATTTAATCATTGCCCCAGACGAGTGCGTCAGGCCTCGGCAGCCGGCACAGTTCATATTCTCGCCGCTAGATGGGGGCTTCATTCATTCCATTCCTGACCCGGTCGGAGACTGGAAGCAGGCTGTGGATTTTCAATGAAGAAGTGGGATTGTGTGACTTCACATATCATTCCAAAAACTGATTAAAATAAACCATAAATAGAAAGGGGAGAGAAAAGGAAGTAGGCTACACGGTACATATTCAACGTATGCTATACAAACCCCCACTTAAAAGCTATCACCCAGTGGTGTAGCCATGAACATTAAATTGCTCACCACAACCGCAACGGGGAGCTGCAGGAAGTCCAGAGGTCTGAGGTTCGAATCCTGACGTCGACAGTGGCTATCCTGAGTGGTTCCCCCTCCCCGAGTTGTTATACACTCTTTCGAGACAAATGCCAGAACAGTACCTTATTCAAGTCTAGGGCACACCTATCTCATCCCTGTCCCTAATACAGTTGGCTTCAGTGGCATAGTCGGTAGCATGATGAACTGCTATGCCCAAGATGGGTTCAAACCCGTCTGAAGTCGTCGGATTTTTAAGAGCATTAAACTCCTTCAGGGTGCCTTCCGTTGGAGGGGAAGTAAAGCCGGCGAGCCCATGTCATAAAAAGAACATAAAAGAACCTGCCACTGTAATTGGTAGCGAGTAGCAAAATTTGTAGGTTATATTTGGCTATTTAGAATCGCTCTATCAAGTTTCAATGTATTAGTGACTGTAGCATCTGGTAGCCTAAGTTGGAACTAATTGAAATTGAACTTGTTGGGAGCCCTCGGACGTTCAATCAAAAAAACCCAGCTATGGCCATTCAGCTGCAATTCATTAATAATACAGTTGTACAGATTACTACAGTCATCACAGAAAAACAGGTTATCAGACAAGTTGAACACATATCCAAGTACACAGGACTGATGATCAATATGTCCCAAGCCCCTAAAATGAATTAACAACAACATCATAAAGTTGATAATTTTAGAATAAAACTCTATCCCTTATTTATTCCATTTCATCACGGACGGGGATAAAGTGAGACGAGTCTCTACGTGGGGAATGGATTTTACAGCCGGAAGCCCTTCCTGACACAACTGTTAATGAAAGATGAAATGCAGAAAATCATTTTAAGCACAGCCAATTGTGGGGGTTAGGACTCGCTCATCTCTGTAGTCAAGAGATTGACAAAGGTAAACTACCAATATGATCTGTGTGTATTAACGTCTATGTGTAGGATGACTACACCATGGATTGTTATTTATTGCCCTTCTATGTCAACATAACACACAGCTAAAAATCTTACCCATGTTAAATTTTTAATATTTTGGTACAGATTACTCAAAACCTATTTGGGTTATTACAATGAAATTTTCAGAGATTGTTATATGCATCTTTCTCTGTAATAATATAATAGTACATTATGCAACGAGCCTATAATGGCTATAATTAAGACACGAGTATTTTTTATAAAACGAGCGTATGCGAGTTTTATAATTTCCATACGAGTGTCTTAATTACCATTATAGGCGAGTTGCATACGACTGTTTATGTTCGACGATAATTATAACTTTATTATATGTTTTAACATAAATATTCATAAATATCTGTTGAGAGTCAGCTACTGGAATTTTGTGATCGCAGAGCGAGCGTTGGGTGTTATACCTTCGTCTTTCAAGAGCTTTGAACGGCCGACGCATGCGCTCTGTGGGCTCTCAATGCCATATGCAGCCATATGTTTACATCAGCCGTCCCTCAGTAATATTGTCACCGCAGTCATTTGAAGACAATGCTCTGTGTAGAAATTAGTGTTAGTGATTTTAAGGTACTGTGCTATTTCTTGTCTCATATTCGCCAGTTTATTTACGCGAACATATGGACGGTGGGTATTCCATGTCAGTAATTTATTATAGTTCGATGTTGTGTTTATGTCCGACATGTTGGATTTTGAGCGCATGCGCGAAATTATCGTTACCTAATTGGTCAATGAACGAGCTCTGATTGGCTGGAGAAACTGTATCGTAATGAAAAACGGTGTTATAATGACCATCATTATGATACAGTTTTCAAACACATAATAGTGAGGGTCGAACATAAAGGATTATTATTCACGGAAATTGATAGTTTTTTTTCAGAATGAAGTTAAAAAAAAAAAACAATTATTTTCTTTAAAAAAATTCATAACTTTAATCTTAGGTAACATACTGAAAACCCCCTCCCTATTACCATTCGCATAGGACTTATCAAGCCACAGAAAAAGTTTCAGTGGCCTAGCAGAAGAACTTTTCTAAAAAATGGTACCAAAGTATGAAAAAATATACAACTGAGAAAATTGAAGCTAAAGTTTTGCAGTGTAATTTCTTACGTGTGGAGGTTCTCAAGACTTTCCTGCCCCATAATCTGGATCATTTGCATCCTCCTCAGTCCTTTAAAGATTCCTTTCTATTCTCCTTCCCTTTTAGTCATGCCTTCAACCACTAATTCTAGGTAAGCACAAATCTAACATGACGGCGATGGGAAATTTAAATGTTAAATATTTAAATGGACTTTTCTTGCAATTTAACCATCCGAGCGCAAGTGTGTTAGTTTCTTCGATGAACTTTGTTCCAACAAAGTCTACTGATCATGGTTATGAAGTCAATATCAGGTATGTTTATTCCATGAGATGTATAGGGAAGGGGAAAGCTGCTGGGACAAACGTTAAAAATTGAGATGGAATACAACACAGTGAATATTTTTTTAAAGCTGTTTCACGGCTACCAAATTGAAAATTGATCATTACCAAGCGAAATGGTAGTGCATTCAAAAATTTACCTCCAGTAGTTCAGAAATTATCCGCAAAAGAATGAGCCGAGGTAAAAGTGTGCATGTCTTTCCAAAGAGTAACATGATTACAAAAAGTGTCATAACATGCACATTTTTAAGACTTTTTACATTTTTTTCAACGCATTTGAGTTATGCACATACTAATCACTAAAAAACAATAAAAAATTAAATTTCAGGTTTTTTCCCCACCCCAAATCAGGTGTTTCCCAGCGTAAACAAATTGTAAGAAACCATCTGCAATTTATTATACAATTATTTTACTATTTGAAACATGTATCTATAGGCCTAAATGCAATGCAAAATCCAGAACACACGCAAGCCATGGAACTGTAAAAGATGAGAGAAGTAGGAGATTATGCCTATGCGAGGTTTAAAGGTGTAGACAAGGTCACTGCTTGGTTGTGGAAGTACTTAGTTCATTCACAGAAACTGCCTGACTTAGCACTGAAAGACACACCAGTTTTATTTTCACAAACAGTGACAGCAATCACACCTACAGCCTACACCATGTGAATCCCAACAGAAATCAAGCTATGAATATATTAGTGCCAAAATTCCATTTTGTATGTTAGGTAGTGGATGGATGGAGAAGACACAGTAAGATGGACACGGTGGGAGATACAAAAATGTCAACCGATTTTCAGTCCACGAAGTACGATCCCACAAACTGAGTAGGTAGGAGGACAGTGGTAAGTGGTTTAGGATTCTGAAACATGATTAAAATCAGTTAAGTTGACGTATGTGTACAATTATGGATTTTATGCTGATGATATTTTAAAGCTTTCAAAGTCTCCTCTATTTAGTACTTTGTCCAGGAGACATGATTCTAATCACATCAAACGAAGACTTCAATGTAAAGAAAAATTAACGCATGTATTTACAATCATATCAATCCAAAAAAAAAAGGAAAGGAACCTTCAGATTAACCACCTGGATGCAAAATGTTTTTCATTAGGAACAGTGCGTGTCTAGGTTATCCATCTCTTTTATCTTTTTTCGAGGAAGAGTAAGTTTGACAGGGCAAGTTTAAATAATATGTTAGTCACCAGATTCGAGTGCTCCATCAGTGCAACAGTGGTTTAATAACAGGGGAACCGAAGCACCCAACATAAGTTCAATATTTACAGAATAATAAGCTTATATTATTTAATACTTTCTTCTGGACCATTGGTTAAGACGGTAAGAATTTTCATAGGTCAGGGGTTGACGTTTTACATTTATCTCCACTGACTGAAAAAATGCAAATCTCGTAACATAATAGCAATTTCATGTGCAAGAAAATCCGATGGTTCATTTTGTGGCCTCAGAGTTCGAATTGAGACTTCAGTAATGTGCCCAACATAGTACTCCAGTTTTAGCACAGATTGGCAACCCTGCGTAAATCACGGCCCAAAACACCACATGTTATCCTCCGTTGTGCGGCAAGAGTGATTATTACATTCGATTATGATCGTGGAGGGCCGTGTGTGCTATACCACCACAGGTCTAAGTGTCGCTGTGTATCGGGTGTGATTTTATCGGAGTCCGCCGTTGTTAAGAAACAGGACGGCAGGCTTAGAATTTGTCTAGACGCCAGAAGCCTCAACAAGAGAATTTTGCCAGAATATGACAGGCCTCCCAAGATTAGGGAACTAATCAGACGATTTAAGGGAAAGACCATATTCTCGACAATAGATCTTACAGCTTCTTATTACCATATACGTTTGTCAGAGGAGAGCAAACGATACATTGGATTCATGTACAACGGCATTACCTACGTTTTCAAAAGACTACCGTTTGGGGTGAAGAATAGTGGTCCTGCAATGGTCAGAGCATTGGACAAGAATCTGACGGAAGAAGTAAAAGGAAACGTATTATGTTATATCGATGATCTGATTATAGCATCGACAACCATGGAGGAACATATAGAACATCTTCGTAAACTATTTGAGAACCTACGGGAAGCATGTTTCAAGGTCAACTTTAATAAATGCCATTTTTGCCATAGAGAGATTAGGTTTTTGGGACATGTAATTGATGGAAATGGGTATCGTCCTAATCCTGATAAGATTGAGGCGATCAGGAGTTTTCCCAGACCACGGAAGATCAAACAGATTAGGCAATTCCTGGGAATGTGCCGATTCTTTTCGGCACATTGTCCCGTGTACTCAGAGACGATGGCACCACTACAAGATCTTTTAAAGAAAAACAACAAATAGAAATGGGATGAGAAATCTGAAGCGGCCTTTGTTAAAGCAAAAACTATGTTGATAGAGAATATTAAACTTGAATACCCGGATTTAGAGAGAACCTTCTATTTAGAATCAGACGCTTCACGCATTGGCATCAGCGCCGTGTTATTTCAGATAGATGACAAGCAAGAGCGTCACTATTTAGCATTCTCCAGTAGAAAGTTACGTGAACCAGAAAGGAACTATACTACCACGGAAATAGAGGCATTAGCAATTATTGATGCATTGCAGATTTGGAAGAAGATATTGCTTGGACATAAAACTGTCATAATCACCGACCATAAAGCATTACAGTTTATGCTAAAAACAGAGCTAGCTAGTGACAGGGTAGCCCGTTGGACTTTGTTTCTCCAACAATTTGATGTGTCCATTGTGCATCAACCGGGCAAGGACAACTTCTTAGCCGACGTTTTGAGTAGAAACCCGACAGAGGAAATGCAAGTACATCAAGTAGAAATTGTCCAAGAAGAACAGGGAACTTTAGAGAAGCTTAAGAAACTACCGCAGTCACAGAAGAGGTATACTCCTTTGAGAATGATGTATAGATTTCTGAAGGGACGCATGAGCAATATCGATCCAGAATATGAAGCAACTGCTAGATTGTCTAACGATTATGTCATCGTGGAAGATGTGGTATGCAAGTTTGTGGATGAAGATCATCTCATGTTAAAAGCAGTTTTACCACCGAACCTAGCTGAACGTGTAGTTTGGTTGGCGCATAGGGCCATAGGACATGGTGGTATTGACAAAACCATCCATGTGCTACAAGAGAAATTCACTTGGAAGGGGATGCGAACGTCTGCAAGAAATATTTTAAGAAAATGTGATGATTGCCAGAGAAGTAAATTCGCTTCGCATTTCTTGAAGGAAAGACCAAAGCCTATATTACCATCAGAACCTCGAGAGCTATATTCGACTGATATTTATGGGCCATTACCTAAATCAAAAAGGGGAAATCAGTTCATCCTTGTTACTATGGACGTCTTCACGAAATATGTAATGTTCTTCCCCATTCAGAAAGCTAAGCCACGTTATGTGATCAATAGGCTTGAGAAGGGTGTATTTCCTACTATGGGTAAGCCTACTTACATTCTTTCAGATCATGGAACCCAATTCACCTCTGCTGAATTTTATCAGGCCATGATCAGACTTGACGTCAAGCACATATTGAATTCCATATGCCATCCTGAGGGAAATCCAGTGGAAAGGGTCATGGCGGAAATTGGGAAATTTTGCCGGTTGTATTGCCACCATAAACATGATCAGTGGATGGATGTTTTACCAATTTTGGAGTTTTGCATAAATGCAACAGTGCATGAAAGCACACAACAGATTCCCAAAGTACTCCACTTCAATGTCAAACCAGTAAGACCCTGGGATCACATTGTCAAAACACCACCTGTTGTAGAACCCAACATGGAGAGGAGAATCCAATTGGATAGCGAGAGACTTCAGACACAAGCCGAAAAGAGGAACAGAAGGGCCGAAAAAGGGAAATACAGTCAACCTTTACGTGTCGGAGATCGAGTGTTAATACGCAGACCCGTATCATCCAACCTACCACTGAAGATATACGGCAAATTTGCAAGGCTGTTTTTTGGGCCATACCTAGTCCATGAGACTTAAGGAAACAATTGCTGACATCAAAGATATAAGATCTGGAGCAAGGATAGGAAAGTATAATGCTGCCAGCCTGAAGAGATACTACTGTTGAAGAACGAGCAGGATATGTTTGGCACATGATTGGCGGCATAATGAAGAGAATACAAAATAAGCTTTTGTTAACTCGCTTATTTTCTGGGGAGAGGGGAGTATGTGCCCAACATAGTAGCCTACTCCAGTTTTAGCACAGATTGGCAACCCTGCGTAAATCACGGCCCAAAACACCACATGTTATCGTCCAAGGCCCGACCACAAGGTTGAGTGACGTCACGCATATCTGTCTACTATCTCCGGCAGAGCGCGCTTTCTCGGACCACGTGCTCAGCTCTGGTTTTCGGCAACTGGTCACATTGAGAGGCGCAGACACATGCGTTTTGAGCGCGGACTGGACAGTACTCCGTTGTGCGGCAAGAGTGATTATTACATTCGATTATGATCGTGGAGGGCCGTGTGTGCTATACCACCACAGGTCTAAGTGTCGCTGTGTATCGGGTGTGATTTTATCGGAGTCCTGAGATACCATGTAGTTACGAATCACTGCTGTTATGCCGGGCGCGATTGCTATATCAGACGGCCGAGTCCAGCGTGTATAATCCCGGTCGTGCGGGCGCATGTTGGCTTGATAACGAGAGAACTAGCCCTTTGTGACTAGCTTTGGACGTGAGATACACTACGGAATAGTTTGTGCAGTGAACATTCGAGAATAGACGAGGCTCTTATCATCGATGGAGGACTTGTAGATGCAACGGAACAGCTGTGAATGCTATTGAATTACTGCTTTCGTAAAGCCGGTGGCAATTTGCTGAGAGGAAGAATTGTGTCTAAATTGTTCGAGGCGCAGGAACTTATAATTTTCAGAATGGAACGAGGACATTTTATAACCTGTGCTGTTGAAGTGTCAATGAAGAATTTTGAAATGGAACTAGTCAGTGAAAATATATGCCACTAAGCTTATACGTGAAGGGACTGGACGGAGTGACATTTACATCAAGACGAGGCCATGATGTTGCCATGACATAACCACACCGTGGGAGTCGGAGGACGCAGCCACCATGAAACGTGAAGGTCTCAGTTTCAATTCCTGGAGGAGGCGAGGAAGAAGATGGTGGAAGATGGAATCCTGCCGGTTCTGGAATGGGAAGGAGATGGTCCTGAATGAAGATTGGTTCCAGAGGTTCTGCATTCTATGAGCATGCTAGGCTTGTATCATATTTTCTTATTTCGGCCAGTTGGCGAGCTAAAACATTACTTCAATTTGTAGTTGTGAGTAGTTTGTACTACTCAGTAGTACTAGATGCCATGGAGTTGAACTAATTATTATTTATTTGTTGATCAATCATTTTATTATTATCATTAATATTAATGGCCACATTTTTTTTCCCTTCGTCTATTAGGTAATTATATGAGGAAGTGATTCACATTGTAGGGTTGTCACACGTGGCAAGGAACTATCCACCATGCTTGGCACCATGATCCAGTTAATATTTTCTTATGGGAATTTTTGTAAATCCGTCAGTACTTCGAATGATAAGATTTTTTTTCTACGATGATAAGATTGGAAATACGACGCGGATACTGAACTGAATCCATGATGGAATAAATGAAGGTGGTAGAGTAGCTGTCGAGATCTAGGGTGGAGTTCATGTTAAAAAAAAAAAATCTTCGATTTTGACTTCAGCGTTTGGTGAATCTAATTATGTGAACTCTGAAGGATTATAACTTTAAATATTCCCATTTTTTCCCCCCCTCGTCCACATTCATTGATATAGAGAATTTAATTATTAAAAGCCTGCTCGTCATTATGCTTCGACAACTACCCATTTGACATTGCTACAGGTCATGCCTGCATTAGATAATTTATGCACACTAGTCATGTGATGAAATGAAAGGTCATGATAATTAAAAGATAATGAGTTTATCAACAAAAAAAAAAGATTGATTGGTGTAGTTGTTTATAAAAAAAGAGAGGGGAGAATTGAATGGAATGTAATAAAATAAATTTAGGATGATAGTTCACATATTCTGTGAACATCTTATGGCAAATTTTCTGAGAATTAATCATGAAGAATCCCTTTGTGAATAAAATAATAATAATGTAATAATAATTAGTAGTGTAATATCTTTCTAAATAAGCATGACTATGCAAAATGCAGTCAGATGGTGGTGAATTAAGTATTCACAGGAGTAGGCAGACAATAATCTAATCACTATGTAATTGATGGAGTGAAATACATTGCAAGCATACCATCGAATTGGGAAAGATGGGAACTTTTAGTTGTGATATAATGATCAGCTATGACTTTGACCTTTGCATAAATGTAGGATAATGGGTGCACGTTTGCTTGCAATATTTTGAGTAATGAGACTCTGAAATAACGTTGTACGATAAATATAAATACTGATTGCAACTTTAATTGAGTGGTCAAGTAGGACCTATATTGTTGCAGCAATTATTTTTTAATTAATAATTAATTAATAATTAGTTAGAACAGAGATCAATACTATTATTTTTTAGGCCAGCTATTTATTTAACTTCCTTTCATTATAAACTCAAGTGAGTGACAATATTACTAATCTATGACACTACCTGATGGACATTTAGCGTGATTAGTTCATGTTGATAGTCAAATGTGACTGAATCTTTTTTTTATATTTTATTTAATTTTCTTCGAATATCTCCTAATTTTATTTGTGTCTAAGGATAGGACCAAGGAGATTCGTTGACCCTTTAAAACTTAATTATGTTTATTTGGACTCTAAATATTTTTCTTTTTCTTCGGTCCACATCAAGCTTTCATTTAGATCGAATCTCCGAGGCAAGATAGGCCTTTTGCGGGTTTCCTATATTTGTATTGGTCAATGAGTTGCCAATAAATTGATGCCTATTTTTTATATTTTTAATTTTGCTTATCTTCTGATTTCTGTTGTGCTATTGCTTTGATTTAGGTTTGGGAGTGGGTTGATTTAACCTGTTACACCTACATCCTGTTAACCACCCCTGAGACTACTTGAGTTCTCGTACCCACCGACGTATTTTTTTTGATATTCGAACCCAGACCTCAACCATTTTTTTTAATTCTTTATCTGATATATGTCTTGTGTTATCGGCATGAATTGCGATGTTTTCGCCGGGTCATCCGATTCGATGCCGGTTAACGGGGACAGTAGTAAAGTTCCAGAATTACATAGATTTCAGGCTCTGAAAAGGATTTGAATTCTAGTCAGAGAGATTGGAATAGGATGCAGTGGTGTAGCTGCCTCCCTGCACCGTCTCGACCTGCCAGGTGCTCCGTTTGTATTGGTTCAGAATAACAATCTCCTTCATTATTTCGGGCTAACCATGTTCCACAAGTGTCATATAGCTTTGAATAAATGGTGTGTCCAGAAGTAAAAATAAGGCCCCCTTATATTAATGACAAGATTATTGAATTGGCTCAAAATGTGCTGATATACAGGCTTTGTTTGTTGGGAACAGTCTCCAACTCAAGTTCCTCTAATCTTTGTCATGTTTTCATTGAGATGAGGAGGATCCAGTACTAAGGATAATGGAAGTACACTTAGGCTAGGCCAGGTATGTTGGCCAGTCATTGGTTGTGGCTTATGAGGAGCTCTATGGCAGATATGTTGAAATCCTGTTCTTTCTATTTGTACATCAGAGAAAATCATTCCATGCTGCAAATAATGCACCAACTAATGCGGATTTACCAAACAAGTGAACACATACGAATGTTTCCCAGAGGCATATCATCCAACTAACACATGGACACCCAGTACACGTTCAAAACTGATACTGGGGAACAACAGAGCCACTTTCAGGGGGAGAACAGCTTTTAATTTTTAATTTGTAGGCCTATATACAAAATAATACTTGCAGAATAATGGGGTAAGACACACAGAAGAGATTCAATAATCAAATATATTCTCTTTAAAGATTATGTTCAGATTCAATGACTTGTAATACCAGCTTTTGGAAGGAGGAGCTACTTAGATATCTTTCCTATTACAAAATTTTGCAGTATGCATGCTTAAAACAGATATATTTGAGCAAATGCATAAATTAAGTAGAAAAAAGATAGAATAAAAATTACTTCCTTGTCTGAAATCAAACCTCAGAGCACCGTGCAACATTCCAGCGCTGTAATTGCAAGATAAAACTACCCGCAGACGGTACGTCACATTAAACGTTAAATTTTACATATTCCATTACAATTCCTAAAGAATCAAAGCATATACAAGCAAACCCTTGGATTGTTGTATTTGTTAATTGTAAACAAAAACCATTAGTCATTCACTGTAGTATGAGTTTTCAATTTATTCAGCTACATTAAACATACCACCCTATCAACTCAAATACAGATCCTGCATCAATCTTCATCTACCATGTTTGTCTGGAGACATGGATAGAGCCATGTAGACAAGTGCTTGAAGAGCCCAAAGTTGAGCTATCAGGTATGCTGAACGCTGGTGAACACCCAAACAAATTGTGAATGCTATTCAAGCAAGGATTCAATGCAATCCTTTGCATAAGCAAATAATTTTGTCTCGTGAAATGAACAATACTTCCCAGACTATGTTATGGTACATATTTTTGAACACAATTCACAGCATTTTTTAAACTGAAAAATTAGAGATACGCTGGAGCGGTTGACAAGCAATGTTCCAAATTTTATCATAGCTGCTCAACCTAGTGGAAGACTGGACCTCAATCCACTGGGATTACCCTCTGAGGTATAAGATTGAGGCAATAGCATGTCAAGAATGGCACCACAATATTCTGATGTTCAACATTTAGTAAATTCAGCTGTCAACAAAATTTCATTGGTCACAATTTGTGCAGGTATTGAGGGGTGGTCTGATCGACTTTGGCATTGTGTTGCCAAAAATAGCTATTTTTGCAACATTGGTAGGGGAAGAATTCTTTCTATCAGTACCTCTTTATTTAAATATACCTTCAATAATTGTCATTTTTTCAAAGTTTTGGGGTCCTACCCACACAATGAAACTCTGTTAAAAGCTAGATATCAAAGTATTTGTCGCTAACTGTACAAGAGCTTGTCAGATTTTGGTATGGTCATCCATGAGGTTCATAGCATCTCCACCAGTGGTAGCACTTGAGGCACAGACATCAATACCTTCGATGATAAGACAAGATTTGGCTACATAATAAATACTCAGATTTGAGATGCACAGGACCCAGCCAGCAAAAATTGACACAGTAAAGGAGACTGTCAACAACCCAACTATCTCATAATATCTCAACTACCTTGAGAACACTGATGTCATAAGACTTGAGGTCAGATTTATCTCTTTCATGGTTAACATTAGCAAGAGAATGAAGATCAATATAGATATTATTCCTAAAGTTGCCCTTACTACACAGATTTTGAGGCAACATTTGCAGACGAACCCACATTAATATCTATATTATCTGTAGTTCAGTATTCAATTCGCTACTTCTAGTTGTTATCTTTGATTATAAATTTGAAAAAGTATTCTGGATCCTTGTGGCCACCTGTAAGCTAAGACATAATATGTATAAAAGCATTGCAGCAAATTAATGATAAGAAAAAGGAAGGAAGGAAGATTGTAGTTTTACGTGACCGTGAATCTTGTGATTATGAGCCACGGGACTTCCTTTTAACGTGGAATCCGAACCACAGGACATGGCATTTCACTTCGAAAATCTCACATGCATTGACCGGGAATCGAACCCGGACCGCCTTGGTGAGAGGCATATAGCTAGACCGCTGAGCCACCACGCCCCCCTAATGATAAGAACATTAATCTAAATCTTTTCCCGTTTTAATTTCCTCCCTCTATACTCCATTTGATGGCTTAGTGAGTCGGTAGAAATAAGTTTTCGCAGGCAGATGGAATAGACTAGATCCAGGGAGCTTAGAAAAGATTACAGTGTCACAATATTTACTCGATCAAAGTAACAAAGTTTCCCATTATGATGGACTTTTAAACAAAACTCAATAAATTTGACATAAAAATTAGTCATCAATATTATTCTTCAAATTAAATAATTTTAACAAATACATGATGTAATGTTTTGATTTTTGGTCAATAATATGATTTTTAAGTAATCAAGGATATAATTTCAATGCATAGTTCTTTCAAAGTTACAGTATAGAGTGGATACTTAGCACTACTAATGATGATAAATTGTAACTTGTAAGGTAGTGCTCTGTGATAAGAGTAATACAAGTACATGAAAATAATAATTATTCTCTTACCTGATGCATAAGGTTGAGATGCACATCAACAGGGAAGTTTTCAATTGATCCAGATTCGGGGATACGAGCTAGAGAGTGTTTCACATGACATCGACTTCTCACTTCTTCTGACACTGACACCAGAGCTGAAAATGTTTAATTGCACAGCTTCTTATACAAGAAATTGCCACAAGGCCATCGTCATAAAAGGGAATTTGAATAGTTTTCTTACCAGCAAGATATGCCACACTCTCAGGCATCACTTCAAATTTGTCTCGTTTGTGCGGCTTAGCTACAATTCCTAGTAGCACAGTAAGAACACGGGCAGTACGGGAAACAGTTGTTGGGGTTGGATGTCGAAACCCTTTCAGTAAGTGGCCAACTAAAGCAAAGTGGAAATTTGCTGGAACAAATTAATCATAACAATAAGGGTCTGTCTGTGTTACATAAGCGTGAAAAGGAGTGGGCGGGAGGGAAGAAAGAAACAGCATGAAAGAAACACACAAAAGTTAGAATAATATCTAATAATGGTCTAAAACTGACAAGTAACATGTGGCATTCCAAGTCAATTTTTTTTCTGCAGCCAGCAAAAGACTTATCTTATACATACCAGTGGCGAAGCCAGGGGGACGGAGTTTACTGGGGATTAGAACCCCACCCTTGGAAGTGAAACTTGACACAATGGGTTGGCTCCGAACATTCACAGAGACATATTTGTAAAACCAACAGATCTGTTTTCTAAAAAATCTCAAAAGCTGGACTTAAGATTTTAAACTCAATCTTGTTCACATTGTTATTATTCTGTATTTTATTGTTCACTTCTTTTTTCTTTCCCCCCTTTTTTTTTGCCACAATTTGTACACTACAGGAATATCAACATCATCCACTTGTATTTATGTGATGCTAGCCTCCTCCCTTGTAAAATTCCAATCCGGAGGCAAACTAGTCCCCCGTTCGGATCTCCGGGTGGGGACTACTCGAAAGGGGGTTAACATCACAGAAGTGACAAAGAGGAAATCTGATATTCTACGGATCGGAGCGTGGAATGTTATAAGTCTGCTAGGAAGTGGAATGTTAGAAAACTTGGAAAGGGAAATGGATAGGTTGGGGTTGGATTTGGTTGGGAATAGTGAAATGCGCTGGCAGGAAGAGCAGGACTTTTGGTCAGGAGACTATAGGGTCATTAGCACTAAATCAAACAATGGCCAAGCAGGGGTTGGTCTCATATTGAGTAGGAAACTTGGACAGCGGGTGGAATATTATGAGCAATATAGTGAATGGATCCATCATCATCTTGAGCAGTTTCCAACCGCTGGTCGGGTCTGCTTGGAACATAAGCCTCTCCATCGTTTCCTGTCCATCCACCATCTCTCGTCATTTACTGTGTCCCAGCACACTCCTCTTTCCTCCACACTCTTCTTAACTCCTTTTGTCCATCTGTCCCTTGGTCTTCCCCTTGGCCTCCTTCCCATCATTTCCATTCCAAACATCTTCTTCGGTATCCTCTCCTCTTCCATCCTCCTCACATGTCCATACCATTGTAGCCTAGATCGCTCTATTCTATTTTGCAATGGTTCCTCTCTTACCATCTCCCTGACTCTCTCATTCCTTACTCTGTCCATTCTTGTCACTCCTACCCTACTCCTCTGGAACTTCATCTCCACTGCTCGTATTTTATTCTTGTCCCTTTCCTTCATCACCCATGTTTCTGAACCATATGTCAAAATTGGCACAAAGTAGGTCTTGTAGATGATTCCTTTACATTTTTGTGGTACATCTTTATTCCATATCATCCCCCTAACACTCTTGAAAAATCCATCTGCGCACCTTCCCCTCTCATTTATTTCCATCCTATTGCCTCCCTTTTCTTCAATTATGCTTCCCAAGTACTTGAAGCATTCTACTTTCTGCAACTGCTGTCCTACAAGTGTTATGCCCATATCCAGTCTGTTCTTCTTCCTCGTTGTGATGACCACTTCACTCTTTTGTGCTGAGAACTTCATCCCATATGATAACACTACCTTCTCCCACTCATCTAATTGCTCTTCTACTTCTTCCTCATCCTCTCCCCATACCAGAAGGTCATCAGCAAACAACATTGCCTTCATTTTCCTTTCCCCAATGCTATTTACCACTTTTCGTATGATTTCATCCATCACCACTATAAATAACAGGGGTGAGAGGGCACTTCCCTGTTTCAGACCACTCTCCAGTTGAAACCATTCCGTTCTCTCTCTTCCCACCTTTACACAGCTTTTGCTTCCCTCGTACATTGCTTTCACTCTTGCCACTGTCTCCTTGTTCACTGCTTTTGCTCTCATTGCTTCCCATACCTTGTTTCTATTAATACTATCATATGCTTTCTCAATATCCAAGAAGGTCATCACCAGATCTTTCCCATATTCATAATGGTGTTCTTGTAGCTGTCTTACTGCAAAGATGAGGTCAACTGTTGACCTTCCTGGCCTGAATCCATACTGTTCTTCCCTCAGCCCATCTTCAACTTCTGTCCGAATTCTTCTCTCCAGTACCTTCTCAAATATTTTGGCGCAGTGGCACATGAGTGTGATTCCCCTGTAGTTCTTGCATTCCTTCCTACTTCCCTTTTTAAATATGGGTATTATTATCCCTCTTTTCCAGTCCTCTGGTATTTTCTTCTCCCTCCATATCACTTTCATTACTCGAAAGAGCCACTGTGTTCCTATCACCCCCGCTGCTCTCACCATCTCCACACTCACTTCGTCTATTCCCGGTGCCTTTCCCCCTTTCATCTTCTTTAATGCTTCCTCCACTTCTTTCCATGTCAATTCCTTCTCTGAAATGTCTTGGTCACTGTCTGTTTCTTCCTCCACAATGTCCACTACGCTGGTTTTAGTTGGATTTAGGAGTTCCTTGAAGTATTCTCTCCAGATAACCTTTACTTCTTCCATATTTTCGACCTCCTTTCCATTCCTGTCCACCATTCTGACATTTTCCCCTGTATCTCTTCTCTTTGCCTTTATCATTCCATACAACACTTTCTTACTGCCATCACAGTCCTCCTCCATCATTTCTGTCCATTTCTCCAGCCATTTCTTTTTCTCTTCCTTCACTACTTCTCCTGCTTTTTTCTTCCGCTCTTGGTATTCTTCTCTTGTTCTGTCTGTCCTCTGTTGGAACCATTTCCTGAATGCTTCATTTTTCTTTTTCACTGCTTCCTTAGTTCTGGGGTTCCACCATGGTGTTTCCTTCCACCTTTTCTTTCCACTAGTTCTGCCACACACGACTTCCGCTGCTTCTACCAACACGTCCTTGAACCTATTCCATTCTTCTTCACCTGTTTTCGGATCATCCTTCGGTAATTTGTTCCTCACTAATATCTGGAACTTCTCCTTATTTCCATCCTCCTTCAGCTTCCATGTCCTTATTCTTCTTTCTTGGTTCTCAGTTCTCCTCTTTTCCTTCAGTCCTCTCACCTTGGCGACCAGCAGACGGTGGTCACTGTCCAGGGCTTCTGAAGGTATTACCCTTATATCCGTGATACTCTTCTTTGTCTCCTTCCCGCATAGAATATAGTCCACCACTGATTTCCTAGTCAAATCCCTGCTGTACCAAGTAATTTTATGGCTCTCTCTCTTCTTGTACCATGTGTTTCCAACCATTAGCCCATTTATCTTGCACAGTTCCAACAATCTCTCTCCTTCCTTATTCCTGTTTCCCCATCCTTCACCGCCAATCACTTCCTCAAAACCTCTTCTATCAGTTCCGACATGGGCATTTAGGTCTCCCATGACTATCAGGTCTCTCCCCACTAACTGCTTCTGCAACTCCTCTTCAAACTCGTCCTTCTCGCCTTCTGTGCATCCCACCTGTGGTGCATAGACTTGGGAATGGATTATTGTAGCAAAAATCAATACAAAACCTACGTGCACCACAGTGGTACAAGTCTATATATGCCTACCAGTCAAGCTAATGATGAAGATGTTGAAAAGGTCTACGAAGAAATAGATGAAATTCTGAGGTATATCAAGGGTGATGAAAATGTTATAGTAATGGGTAGGGGCCGTATTTTTTGGTAATATCGATACGTGCGAAATTTGTTCATATCTCCTTTCTTGCCTATATATGACCTTGTAGGTACTTAATGTAGCGTATTTTAGCAAAATGAACTCACGAAGTATCACGAAATCTGATTTATTGCGCGAATTGCACAAATAATCACGAAATATACTCCACTTGATACGAAAATCCTAAATGTTATTGAAAAAGCTATCCAATCAACGTTTAAATGCTTCTGAGGAATTCACCATCGTGGTTTCCTTCTCGTTTGATTGATAGTGTCAACACCAAGTGCTGCATATTCTCTATACAACTGCCTACAAAGCCGGAAGTATGTGTATTCAGTTCCGCGATCTCTAAGGCTATCGATGAAAATCGATATCTGCTATCGATTACATCAAATGGCGTTGTCGTTGTAGATACAGCAGTGCGAGTTCGCGACTGATAAAACTATCGGCAAACATCCAGCATTTACGTATAAAAATGCCGAAAATTAAAGTCACAACATTTTTCTCGAGGGCCGAGGAATACAACAATGAGGGGTTCTATGTATTTGACGCTGCAAGAAAGATTATAATGTGTAAATACTCCAATGTTTGTATTCAGTGGGAACGAAAAGACACGTGCGATAAACACTGCAGGGATTCAGCAACGCATAAAAAGAGGAAGAAAGAAGAAAATTAACATAATTCTAAGTGGCAAATAACATTCGGCGATACTCGACACATTGCAAAGAAGTTGAAAAACCCTCTCATCACATAATTTTTTAGATTTTGGATTAGGCGAAAGGAATGATCGAGGAAGCAGACTGATAGAATTCTGTACCAAGCATGAGTTGGTCATAGCATTTGTAGACTTAGAAAAGATTTTTGATAACGTTAATTGGACTAAATTGTTTGACATTTTGAAATCTATTGGAATAAAGTACAGGGATAGGAGGGTGATCTACAATCTATACAGAAACCAGACAGCAGTCATTCGAGCTGAAGGACATGAGAGAGAAGCTGGTATTCAGAAAGGTGTAAGGCAAGGCTGCAACTTATCACCCATACTTTTCAATCTCTACATTGAACAAGCAATGAAGGAAATTGGAGAAAAATGTAAAATGGGAGTGAAGATTCAAGGAGAAATAATTTCAACTCTGAGATTTGCCGATGACATAGTCATCTTGGCCGACACGCCTGAGGATTTGAATGAGTTTTTGAATGGTATGGACTCCGTCTTGAGGAAACAATTCATGATGAAAATTAATAAATGTAAAACAAAAATATTGGAATGCAGCCGAAATAAATCAGAAACCTCTATGGACATCAAATTGGCAGGAGAAAAGCTAAAGGAAGTAGGAGAATTCTGTTACTTAGGAAGCAAAATAACCAGTGATGGACGAAGCAAAGAGGATATAAAAAGTAGGTTAGCTCAGGCAAGGAAAGCATTTCTACAGAAAAGGAATCTGTTGACATCGAATATAGATTTAGGTTTTAGGAAATAATTTTTGAAGGCCTTTGTCTGGAGCGTGGTACTCTATGGAAGTGAAACTTGGACTATTGGTGCAGCAGAAAAAAGGAGAATTTAAGCGTTTGAAATGTGGTGTTACAGGAGAATGATGAAGATCAGATTGGTAGATAGGGTTACAAACGAAGAGGTATTAAGACTAGTGGGAGAGGAGATATGTTTCCGGCGACTGCTAATGAAGAGAAGAGATAGGTTAGTACGACACATATTAAGACACCCAGGAATAGCAAGCTTAGTTATGGAAGGAAGGGTTGAGGACAAGAACTGTAGGGGTAGACCAAGTTTAGAATATGTTTAACAGATTGCCTCGGATGTAGGGTGTGGTAGCTATGTAGAGATGAAACGATTAGCTCAGGGAGGCATGGAGAACTGCATCAAACCAGTCAAAAGACTGAAGACTCAAACATCACCTCCACTTGTATTTGTGTACTTATAATGATACTCATGCAGGCGCACACCACACAATATTTTGTAACTATAACCCTCCCCATTGGTTGTTCTTGGCTATGCTACTGACCAGATGAAAGAAAAATCTACAGAATCTACCCATTTGTTTGCGACACCCATAGCCTAGCGCACTAGTTCTGCCTATGGTTAGAACAATTGAAGCACGTAAGTAAATGACGAGTCAAGCGCCAAAATAGTGAAAATTGAGTCAATGGTAAAATAATGTTCTATACGCCATCACCAATGACATATTTCTGGCCCAAGCGCAGGAGCAGTTGCAAGGGGTTTGTAAAAAATCCTGAAGCATGATGGTCAAGCACCAAAAGCATGGAACATACCCTTCTAGTTCGTTAAAGGAAATGCATCAGTCGGTGATTGGTTCGACTGCTTAGGCTATAATGTTTCACTGTTGAAACCATGCAATTTTATTGTTGAAGTGCATCTCATTGTAGGAACCAAGCAGTCGAACCCCTTTGTAGTGACTCTTATGCAAGAAGAAGACTTCTTTAATTTCAAATCAGCTGCTGACAGGTTATATTAACACCTCCAAAGCACAGTGCATCACGCTGGCGGAACGTCCAGGAGTGCCACAAGTTCGATCGATGTTGAACGAAATGGAAGAATTCAAAGAAATATACATTTTGAAAAAAAAAAAAAAAAGGGTGGAGCCTTCTGATCTCGAACAAGCAGAGCTGGATACACTTTGGAGAGCCAAGTATCTGATGGAAGAAAAGAGTAAGAACTAATCTAAATTGATGCCTTATATAAGAAGCAAAAAAAGATAGTTTTATGAGGACTAATTGTAGTAAATTGGTCTTGGAATTATTTTGTTAAGTGCACAGCCGAAAACTGTATGTTAAGAGGACTAATCTGAGGGAAAAAAATAAAATAAAATTGGGTGTGTGGAACTACGATGCGCGACGATATTTGAGCGTGACAACGTATTCTCGGACTGATTTTTTTTTAAACTGTTGCTCTTGCGAAATTTCAGCTTCGTATATTTTTTAAATTATGTATTTTGCGGAACGGAATGAAGAAAAGCAGAGTTGCACTTCCAGGGAAACTCCAAACACAACCACTCTTCTCTGAAGTTTTAACTCAACACGACTCGACAGTTTGCTGCTTGCTTTATCTGGGGTAATACGTTCGCCCGCTAGCTAGGCTGTAACTGGGGTGATAGACTCGCCCCTAACAAGCTCATAAACTGTCGCCTCAGTATTTGAATGGAGATTGTTGGAAGAAATGAAAACTTAAAAACACTTCTAGGCTAGTGGGTGATGTATTGAAGATAAGAGATATGCTCTTGCGGGCTTTTTTTGTAGAACTTTCCATGCTGAACAATTCTTACACTCGTAGTATATAGATATTTATAACGGTTTGCCCAGCGTAGGCTTAAAAAGCGCACGGTCGCCATGTGTTATTTTCAACTTTTTCACTGAAATCGTTACTGCTCGGCTTCCTTTGATTATAAATAAATTATTCTCTACAGAAATGTTCCTAGTGATATCCCTTACAGAATGGTGAAAATCGCATCAAAATCCATCCAGAGGTTCACCCGTGACATCCAAAAACGACAGTAGCGACACTCGAGTGCAGCAACAGAAGAGAGATAAATCGATATCATCACCTTTCACTGTAACACTTTTTCATGAACGTCACTGTATTCCAACAATTTATTTGACGGGAAAAAAAAAAAAAAAGCAACGATGATTAATATTCTTTTTTCTATATTAAAATGAAGAACTCTATGTTATGACGCTTGATTCATTTTTAATGTAAAAACATTTGAACATATACAGTTTCAAATTTTTCATCTTGTGTAACCTTTTACAACCAAATGAACTGATATTGAGCAAAGTAGTATATTCATCATAAAACCTGTGAGTTTACATTTTTCATCCACCATGTTTCACCTCTCCAAACTATTTTTTAGCCAATTGACATTTATGAAAAAATAGGCTTAAGAGATCACCTTTTGTCCGTGTATGTATGTGTGCGTGTGTGTCCCCCCCTCCCCAATAAAATCTAAACGGCTGGAGAGATTTCAAAGAAACTCAGTGAGGTCATAGTACCATTTTGGCCGACCCCGACCTTGACTTTTTTTTTGTTGTGTAGCCTCCTGAGAGGCCGAGTGCAGGTCTTTCTAGTCGACGCCCGTGGGCGACCTGCGCGTCGGGATGAGAGATGGAATGGATGAAGATGAATGAAACTGGGCAAGGATGTGGAAGGAAGCGGCCGTGGCCTGTCAGAAGGTACTGTCCCAGCATTTGCCTGGTGTTGAAAATGGGAAACCACGGAAAACCATTTCAAGGACAGCCGACGGTGGGGCTCGAACCCACGCGTCTACCGAGTCAGCAGAGAGCTTGGCCCCTTGACCTAACGCAGCGCTTTAGCCTGCGTAGCCACTACTGTCGGTGACATTTTATTACATCCCACCAATCCATTATGGTGGCTGTGCAAAATATTTCACCGGCATTCTATATCTCCGAAACTATTTATGATAACACCGTGAAATTTTGTACTAGAGACTTTCAAAAACCTGTTAACTACAAAATGAACATGGCGGCCAAGCCAAGTTGAAATATTTAAATAGACTTTTCTCACGATTTTACCATCCAAACACATGGTAATGCACTGGCACCAACGGTGATAAAGGACACTACCAGAAGTTTACTTATGTGACTTCCAAAAATCTGTTAACCCTTTATAGGTCGTTGGGATACTATCTTCCCACCATGTATTTATAGAACGGTGTTGGGGAGAGAATCATCCCACCCCTTTCATTTCAAGTAGTTCTACATGCATCCACAAGCTACCTGCACAGAAATATTGAAAACCCATTAATTTGATGTATACTGTCATCAGAAACCAAAGGTGGGAAGCATATATCCCAGTGGTCCCCACAGTGCACGTGCTCGCCAGTTCGGTTGTGTTGAGTGAAACAAATGCATTGTTTTACAGAAGAAGGTGTTTTTATTGAAGATAAGAGATTTATAAGCATTGGTAAATAACTGAAATACAATGTTAATAATGGTTTTAGTCACTTGAATAAATATATTTCAGCTAGAATGGAAATAATTATCCTGCTCAGGGTGTTTGCCATAGAAGATTTTTAAATTAATTTTCTGGGTATTTAGTAAATACTATTTTGAAATTTTTGAATTATATTCGAATATACTAACTTTTAACATTTCCAAAATCACTTTTATATTTTTTGTGCAATTTTCGGCAAAGATGATATAGGTCACTGACCTTGTTTTGCTTGGGTGTTACATTTTTAAAAAATTATAGAGCGTGATCGATGTTTTTAAATATTATATCCTGTTAAATAAACCTCATTATTGAGTGATAAACACAGTATCATCATAATATGGAGGTGGAAGATTATTACCCCATTGCTCATTTAAGAAAACATACTGTCGGGTGTGGGCAGTGGGATAATAATTTCCCACCCCATATTTCCTAAAATAGAATCTACACCCATAAAATTGTTGCATATTCCTACTCATCTATCACCCGCAATTACAAATGTGCAAAAAAAAAATTATACCCCCAGTCTTTTGCCCTATAAAGGGTTAACTACTTAACGAACATGTCGGCCAAGCGAAGTTCAAACATTTAACTAGACATTTCTCGCGATTTAACCATCCGAACGCATTGAAACTTGGTACAGAAAATGTTTAAACACATATAAACCTATACGCACTGACATATAATTTAGTTCAATTGTTTACATAACCTCAAGATGATGGCTGTGCAAATTTTTATAATTACATTTTTAGTTCTTGTGTCCTGATCATGCGGTCGAAGTCAACATTTGAATAACGAACCTATGCAATAATCGTCATCTAATATTGTATAACTCAATGGCTTACATATATAAAAATCCAACATGGTGACCTTCCAAAATATTTAGACGGTTCTCAATATCTATTAAACTATGACAGCAATCAAACAGAAATATTGTATGTTGATAGAAGCTATGGACATATAAACCTATAAACCCCTCCACTACAGCCCATGAAGGGCCTAGGCCTACCAAGCGACCTCTGCCCAGCCATTTGGCTTGCAGATATTGGGGTGACGCGTGATCAGCGTATCGGGTCCCCTCGGCCGTTAATTTTGGTTTTCGTGATCTGGGCGCTGCCTCACTGTCAGACAGCTACTCAATTGTCCTCACGAGGCCGACTGTACCCTGTTTCAGCCCTCACGTCAGTTTCTAAACTCCCTGACGGAGCCGGGAATCGAACCCGGGGCTTCCGGATGAGGGCAGGCGCGCTACCCCAACACCACAGTTCACCTATGGGCCTTTTAATAACCTGATGATCACAAATCAAACATGGCGGCGATACGAAATGTAAATATGTAAATATTTAAATGGATTTAACCATCCGAGCGCAGTGAAACTTGGTAGGGTAAATGCTTATAAGTTACAAATTATAATCCACTGGCATCGTAATTTATTTCAATTGTTTTCATAACCACAAGATGGCGGCTGTGCAAAATTTTAAAATCTTGCTTTTATTTCTTGTGTCCTAACCATGCGATTGAAGTTTGAATAATACACCTACAGAATAATCTTCATGTAATAGTACCCTAAGGCCTACGAATCTATTACAGCAATCAAACTGAAATTTTGTATGTTGATAGAGGTAATTAACGTAAGTAGGATATATGAAAATAGGCTATATAGTTCTTCACAGAACTACTTGTTTCAAATTATATACACTTTTTGTTGATTTTGTCAAAACTATGTTTTTGGCGTTTGACTCTTTATTTATTTACATGACCTCGTAGTTCCGCCCCTTAAAACAACAATAACTAACTAACTACATGCTTCAATTGTTTTCTAGAATGAGTCTAGTAATACCTCTAAAAAGGAGCAAGTCACATGACGTCCATTTGTTTACAGTTTCTTAACATACACGGATATTTTTTACAATATTGATAACCAGCTGTTCAAACAATGCATCCTAGTGTTAGGACAGAAAAAGGTACAAGTTGTACTTAAAATAAACTCCTATAGCCTCACCAACCTGATGCAAGTCTTTGAAAATGCATGTCAACAATAATATTCTAGTACCTCAAACCACAAAACAATCAAATCTGGATCTCTGGGGTGGCAACCAATTAAGGACTACTACTCCATGAGGAACAAATGTACTGCAATCAATAATTAAAATATTAATGCCTTATACACCATATTATAAAACTGATCATTGGACATGAAGAGAAGGATATAAACACACAAAAACGACAAACAGAGACAGGCAAGTGAAGGAAAAATACACAAAAACGTCTGATAATCTCCTCAGCTGGACGCAGGTGGGCATTCACGCCATCAATCCAGTCAATAGCTCTTCAATGCTATAGAACCCGACAAGCTTGTTTTGATCTCCCAGTTTCATTACAAGGGCATAGAGTAAACTGTTCTTCTATCACATAGCAGTGGGCATTCTTCAAAGAGATACAACCTCTTTTGTTATATGAGAATGATGCAGAATGGAATGAAAACAGAACAACAAAGGAAAACCAAGACTGGAAAAGTAAAAAAAAAAATAATGACAGGTCAAATTGATATGCTAGTAACAGAAAACTAAACTGTAGCTCCTTCTACGAGTTGGTTTCATAACTCGGGTGAGCATGGTCTGTTCGCTAAGTCTGAAGTTGGACGCGGTATTCCATCTTGTGAGTAAATACGGTACTAACTGGATTATAGTAGGTAGCGTGCGGTGTACTCGTCAAGAGAATTGACACTGAAGTATTGATAGTAGAATGGATCCGACACTTAGCGACCCACATCGTTGTATCGAAATTGTAACCATGGGAAACATGTGTTGTGATCAATAATCGGCTTGGATTCTTGAACCAGAAAGATGTGATTTTGAAGAGCTGTGATTAAAAGGGGTTTAGCTAGCCTTCTAGGCTAGTCTAATAGATTTCCCCAGGATTTAGATACATTTAATATGTAGAAATATATTATTACGTCCTCCGTTGGAACTTGATTTTTGAATTTTTAGATTAGAACTTGTAAATGGCCTTCAGGTATGTAAGATTGTCATAGGACACTGAAATAACTATTTAACGTAATCTGTATTTGATTGGGAATGTGTGTGTTTATTTTTATGTGCATTTATGTTTGATCTGTCTTTAGGCTATTCATTTAGTTATTGTTTTTACAGTTGAGACCTGATCTTTACATGTGGTAAGTAATGGAGTTAGAATATTCAACTACGAAATACAGGTGATGTGACTAATTCTTCAGTGTTCCTATATGTGTGATTGTTTGTGATTTTTGGAAAGGGTTCTTCTTTTTATTGAAATAATTATAAATGAGGTGCCTAGAATCAAAACCCGCCAAATCCATTCCTTCACTTTTTCAGCAAAGTGGCAAAAACTGTCACAAACGAACCAATACCCAGAACAAAATACCTTTTTCACTAAAAAATGAATGAATTATTTTTAAAAACAGTGACGAAGCTGATCCCCGATATAGTTAAAAATGTATGTAGAAAAATATAAAGCAATAATTCGGATTTGTTGGGGTTTGTTACTAAGATTTGGATTTGTCAGGTTTTGATACCAAAGAGCCCTAATACATTTGAAGTTGCGAAGAGATTGTAGAAACTGCGTAAGCTTTATTCAGAAATTAATATTTGAATGAAAGTTAACTAAGTTAAATATAGGTTATAAAATAAAATAAATCGTATAATTTTTGTGTTTTGTTGTTATTGTTGTTTTAAGGGGCGGTTGTGTTTTATTAGAATAAACAGAAAAAGAATAAAACTCATATTAACCATTCAAGATTTGATTGCCGCTGAGTGTAGCTGTGCCAGCGTTTATGTTTATTGTAGCATGAGCTCTACGGGGCGAAGTGGAGGACACAGCGATGATAGAGTGCAATCTGCACATAGGTCACGCTGCATTGCGTCATGTCACCATGGACAGTTAAATCCAAAACTGGAGCTGAGTCATATCCTACACGCGCAACTGTACCTGTCAACGAAGCAAGCAGACGTGTGACACAATTACATAAAGAGTAGTTCCCATCTCCACCGCCGGCAATCAATTCCTGAAAGGGTAATAATACTGTACAGTAAATAACCCCTGGCACTACAGCCCGTGAAGGGCCTAATCCCCAGCCATTTAGCCTGCAGATATTGGAATGCCACATGACCAGCGCATCGGGTCCCCTCGGCCGTTAATCTTGGTTTTCGTGATCGGGGCGCTGCCTCACTGTCAGTTACTCAATTGTCCTCACGAGGCTGAGTGCACTCCGTTCCAGCCCTTACGTCAGTTTCCAAAATCCCTGACGGAGCCGGGAATCGAACCCGGGGCCTCCAAGTGAGAGGCAGGCGCGCTACCCAAACACCACGGGGCCGGCAATACTGTAGCCTACAGTACTGAACAATAATAAGGAAAAGCATCAAATTAAATTAATATTCAATTACTATGGTCCAGGCCTTTAGAGACAAAACTATCGTCATTCAACTATTAAATCACATTCTTTACTGGAAGTTATAGCTACACAATTTCTGTTTCTACCTCATCCTCAATAGTGGTTTCTCAATCATCATCATTCTCTTCGTGTTCGCCACGACTTTGCAGATTGCAATAAAACTGCAGCTCTACATTTTCCCTCCATCTTTCTCCAGAATGCTTCGAAAGCAGTCTCGAAACATCTTTCACTTCTTGTGCCTGAAGGACAATCCCTCTGTTTATGGCTTCTGGCTTTACGTGAGTCATATCAAAATCAGGTTTCGTGACACGTTTGTGTTCGCAAATGTCAGTTCTGTGGAAAACATCACCCAGACCAGAATGTTATTGTTCTTCTCGTTCTTTGTCAAAATTATCCAAAACAAATTATTATCAGAAAGTACAACAACATAAACCATTCTAATCACGTCAGGCAGGGGTACATTCTCCGACTAATGCACGTAGGTAAAGAGTACACACTTTGCAAAGCATCATGGAAGGTAAGATGGCGGATCTGGGTGCTCCTATTGGCTGATGTGGATGTGGCGGGTTTTGTGACCAAAAATGGCGAAACTGTCGTTGGACTTGGCGGATATTTCAACTAAGCCTCAACTTTGACTTCGTTTTACAGTAGGATGTAGCGGGTTTTGTAACAAAATAATAGTTTTAATGAATTCAGCGCAGCAAAAGCTTTATGAAACAATGCTTATCTCAATTTTCATAAAATATGGATTTGGCGGGTTTTGATTCTAGGCGCCTCAAATCTTGTCTCCTCAGGGTAGTGAGGCGATACAATTGTTAAAAATGAATCCACAAGGAAAAGTTACACTGACTTCACTAATTCACACACTATTTATTTATAACCAATACTAGACACACATCGCACCCCCCGCTGGAAGACTGCCACAAGTCAAAAAACTTGAATTTTGAAGTAGGTGGTACTTATAAATGCCTATGATCAAGTCCGTGTCCTGTAAAACTGCCACAACTCAGATCCTATAAATAGCAATTCTACGGCACTGAATAGAAAACTGCCATAACTGAAAATTATTATTATATTTATTAAAACACATACTTATAATCCATGAAAGAACTTTGTATGTTATTGTATAATATAGTACTAGACAATGTTAGAAGTTGGTAACACGTTACTTTCACTTTAATTATGTAAATATTTATATTTTCCCATTAGCTCAACTTCTTTAAATGCTTCTCCTGAAAATGTGTCCTTTTTGACTTGTGGCAGTCTTCCAGCGGGGGTGCGACATATCTTCTTCTACGCGATCAGGCCCAGTGGACCGCGCGCTGTTACAAGTTTCCTTCCCCATCGTCTCCTATCCATAGCTGCCATCCGCCAACTGTCCACACGTATCGCTGCCTGTTGCAGATCTTCATGGAGTCCATCACTCCACCGCTTCCTTGGTCTCCCTAGTGGTCTTCTTCCTGTGGGGGTGAAATCCAGTAGCTTCTGTGGTCATCGGTAGTCTTCCATCCGGGCTACATGTCCAGCCTACTGCAGTCTTCTGGTTTTGATGGTTCCAGCTATGTTGGCATCATGGTACAGGTCTTCTACTTCATGATTGTATCTAATCCTCCATTCACCCGTGTGTATATCCCTCACCGGTCCGAAGATCTTCCGAAGAACTTTTCTCTCTCAAAAACAAGTAGTTTATGAAAGTTCTGTTTTCGGATACTCCATGTCTCACATCCATATAGTACAATGGGTTGGATCAGAGTTTTATACAGACGAATTTTGAATTGCCTGGAGAGACATCTGGACCGAAGAAGTTGTGTTAAGCTGTAGAGAGTTCGGTTTCCTGCTTGGATCCTGGTGTTGATTTCTGCCTCACATGATGAGTTCTCCATGAAAAGCAATCCTAGGTACTTTAATTCATGTACCCTCTTGTAGGACTGGTCCCCTACCCGGAGTGACTGTAGTTGCCCAAAAACGTGGCCTTGGCCGCGAGTCATAGAGGTACTCCATCTTGGTTTCATTCACTATTAGCCCAAATTTGTTGGCAGCTGCCTAGGTGCTCTGGTCATTTGCCTCAACTCTTCCTGAGAGCTGGAGAGTAAACTGATATCATCTGCGTAGGCAAGGTATGCTAGGTTCTTCCCTTCGACTTGGATTCCTTCAAAATTCTCTCGAAAGGTCTCACTTATGATCTTCTCCAAGGCAAAATTGAACAGTGTAGGAGTTAAACCGTCTCCTTTTCTGAGATCCATCAACATTTCAAAATCCTCCATCACTCGATTTTCCATTTTTATCTTACCGCATGTTTCGATCAGGCAGATCGCTACCAGGTTGATGAGTTTCTCGGCTATTCCAAACTCTCTTAGGCAACTGAGTAGGCTCTTTCGGTGTATGCAATCATAGGCCTTCTTGAAATCTACGAATAACACGTGGAGTTCTTTGCCATATTCACCCACATTTAACAATAATAATTCCTCTCTTCTGGTCGATCTCCGGCAATCAAAACTAACAATACCTTGTTTGTCAACATATAAGCAAGCTTCCATTCTCTGCATCTGTTGTGCAGTATCCACAACAATTTTTCATGTAGAAAAGGGGCTCTTCACTATATTTTAATATTCTTCTGCTCCTTTCTTTTCTGGTTGCATTTTATTAAACTACCCACTGGATGCCACATCTATTCTTCAAATCCTCACCAACATACTGTACCACAGAACCTAACATATTATCACCAACCCATTTTTCTAAATACACCAGCTCCCATTCTGCCCGGCATCAACAATAATCATCATAGTAACATAGACAAGTCCTAAGAATACCTTGCCATTATCCAAAGTCACCTATTGGTAGACCACCACAAAATAATCCAATGGGCACTGAACACACAAGATTCTCCATGGCACTCCACCAACAAGCGGCCATGGCTGGCAACCAGATAAAAATTAAAAAATAATTACTACCAACCAAACAACACAAAAACTAGATGCAGGTTCTGCAACCTAAAAAGTTCGGTTACAGAAACGCCCCCTTGAGAAAGAATTTCTAACCGAAGGTTAGAAATTCATTTTCAACCACAGAAACAAATACATAAATTAAAATACATGAAGCAAACACAAAGACAAAAATTCAAACTGAAACAACATATACATCAGAAAAACCATTGGCACTATCATCGCAGAAACAAATATTCTAGGTTCACCAGAATCACCAACATACATATTTTCTTCTGATAGAGTAGCCGAAGCTATCTCGAGTCTATTAGACATTCCTGCTCCATCGGAAAAATCCGACAACAATATCGTAGTCAGAAGGAACGGTAGAATCATCATCAGACCTGTCTGTGCCGTTCTCATAATCATCTTCATCATCATAATCATCATCATCATCATCATCATTAAGTCTTTTCCTTTCTTCTTCTTTTGGTCTGTGTCCTCTGATTCAGTATCATCATATTCTCCTTTCTTTTTGTTCTTTTTATGATTTCGGTCTTCCTCATCTGCTTCACAGTCTTCCAGCTGTTTCTCGCCCGCTCCTTCAGTCTTCTTGGCTGCCTCCTTCTTCTTCTTCTGTTCCAGTTTCTTCTGCTTCTCCCTTTCCTTCTTTTCTCTCTTCCCCTGCACTGCAGATTTCATAGTACTTCCTTCCACTTCCTCACCGTCACTATCGTCCGACTCCCGCACTTCCTCTACCATTTCTACGGTATCTCAGGTGTCCTTCACATCCTCCTCTTCCTCATCCTTCTTGTGTTCCGTGCTGCCCTCAGACGGCAGGGGGACTTGGTCCACAATCTCCACCTCCACCTTCTGTTCTTCTTGGTCGGCAGTGGTTTGCTGCTGCTTAGACTTGTTGGGCCGTATCCTGGTGCCGGGTCGAGGAGGCTTGTGGTCGCCCGCCACAGGCAGCTCCATGCCTTGGGCCATGCGAGCCTGCAGCAGGCCTGAGCACGCGCACGGTCTGCCTTCTGCTTGGGCGTCAGCCACTTGCCTTCTGCCTTTCCTTTCTCTTCTTTATCTTCACCTGCCTTATCTTGCTCAGCAATTCCTTTCTTCTTATCTTTTCAATTTCCTTCTTCTGACCCCTCCACCTTGTTCTCCTGCCTATCCTTCTCCTCCCACGCTTCTTCACGTTATCTTCTGTCTCATCTTCCTCGACTTCAGTTTTATTATCCTCCTCCATTTGACGTCCTCTTCTGTTACTTCGGTGGCGACCTCTGCTCTGCGACCGCAACTGCTCTCTCTTCTTCGCCTGCTATTGTCTCTATAATTTTCAGAAGAAAAATATGTATCGTCCGTTGAGCCATTATATATTTAAACACAAATTGTGCTAAATGTTCCGGCATAATTCAACAAAATGACAGTGTTTCGCCCCGGTATGCAATTGGGCTCTTCAGTTGGTGAAAGCACACCTCACCAAGACACTGTCTAGTACACACTGGGAAGGCCATTGCAAGACGTATTTGATACATGTGTATCCACGTCACGAGCAAAGCCAGTGCACTATGGGAGTCGAAACTCCACTGCTTTAACCAACTGAAGAGCCCAAATGCATACCGGGGCGAAACACTGTCATTTTGTTGAGTTATGCCGGAACATTTAGCACAATTTGTGTTTAAATATATAATGGCTCAACGGACAATACATATTTTTCTTCTGAAAATTATATATTCAATGCCAAGGTAAGGTTATAATTGCTTTGGAGTGGAGTTTCGACTCCCATAGTGCACTGGCTTTGCTCGTGACGTGGATACACATGTATCAAATACGTCTTGCAATGGCCTTCCCAGTGTGTACTAGACAGTGTCTTGGTGAGGTGTGCTTTAACCAACTGAAGAGCCCAATTGCATACCGGGGTGAAACACTGTCATTTTGTTGAGTTATGCCGGAACATTTAGCACAATTTGTGTTTAAATGCTATTGTCTCTCCGATATATACCTCTACAACCTCGCCTTATCTTTTCCACTTCTTGATTATTTTTCTTATGACCCCTAGCATCACGTACTACACAGATCTCCTCTTCCCCTTGTTCTACTATCTCAACTTTCTCTTCTACAATGCACATGATCTCCTCTCTCTGTTCTTCCAACTTCCTATCTGCCCTGGTAAATTTCTGGCTGGTCTCCAGTGCCTGGCTCGAAATTTTCCTTGCTAAATTCTCTACTTCAGGGTAGCTCTGTTCCAGTACAGCAATCAGACCACCTAGGTTAGTTTCCAGATTAGTGGCTTCTACACTGACTTCACTGACCTGGCTAGTAACATGGCTGTCTGGGATAATCTCTGACAAATACTCTTGTACACTGTCTATCTTCTCAGACATTCTCACCTCCATACCATCTATCCGGCTGCTCATCCTCTCTTCCATGCTACTCATCTTGCTTGCCATGCTTTTCATCCTCTCCTCCATACCATCCATCTGACTGTTCATCTGGCTTGTAATTCTCTCCTCCATCTTATTCCTCCTCTCATATCGGAGCAGAAGCTTCTCCAACATGGCCATCATTGAAACTTCCTCATTTCTTCTATTTTCCCCCATCCCTACTCCTGTCCTTGTGTGATTCATTGAATTTTTGGAGCTTTCACATTGGGCGCCATTGCAATTTTTATAATAGCTTGTCTCCTAAGGGTAGTGAGGCGATACACTCGCCAAAAATGAATCCACAAAGAACCGTTACACTGACTTCACTAATTCACACACTATTTATAACCAATACTAGACACACATATAATAATAATAATTCCTCTCTTCTGGTCGATCTCTGGCAATCAAAACTAACAATACGGTACCTTGTTTGTCAACATATAAGCAATCTTCCATTCTCTGCATCTGTTGTGCAATATCCACAACAATTTTTCATGTAGAAAAGGGGCTCTTCACTATATTTTAATATTCACCTGCTCCTTTCTTTTCCGGTTGCATTTTATTAAACTATTCTTTCTGTCCTTCTTACTGGATGCAACATCTATTCTTCAAATCCTCACCAACATACTGTACCACAGAACATAACATATTATCATCAACCCATTTTACTAAACAAACCAGCTCCCATTCTGCCTGGCATCAACAATAATCACCATAGTAACATAGACAAGTCCTAAGAATACCTTGCCATTAGCCAATGCCACCTATTGGTAGACCACCACAAAAGAATCCAATGGGCACTGAACACACAAGATTCTCCATGGCGCTCCACCAACAAGCAGCCATGGCTGGGAACCAGATAAAAATTTAAAAAATAATTACTACCAACCAAACAACACAAAAACTAGATGCAGGTTCTGTAACCTAAAAAGTTCGGTTACATTATCTTAAAAAGTCGATACAAGGCATGCTGTCTTGTGATAACGATGACCAACTTGCCATATGATCAAGAGTGTTTCTTAACTAAGTAACTTTTCATTTATTTAATTTCTTCTTAACCTCATCTCTTGTGCCTTGTACTATGATACCGTATGGATCCCGTATCATGTATCAATGTTATGATAACTTACCTATTTTATTAATCGTTATGGCTGCGTTGCCATGTTACCAGTCATGGTATTGTTAATGCAATTTCCCTTGTTTAAACAATATTATGTGATTTTCTTTTGTGTAATTGAAGAAGACATTTAGGAAATGATAAGATACAGACATGTTTCTCCAGAGCTCGTAACTTATTGATGATATTACTTTATTGATTGATCCCTGTTCCCGATTGAGACTTAAAATATTATTGGCTATTGTGTAATATACATAGATAAGGTAATTGTAACTTCATTTGGTTTATTTCGCAACTTAAATCTACGATCTAGTTATTTGGGGATTGACCTTCGTGGTTTAATTTTACATCTCGGTCGCACTAATTAATTTATTCTTTAGGTTCCTGATTCCTTGCTTCGATTAATTAATTCATTCATTTTATTCTCAAATTGCATTGTTTCCTGTTTTAATTTATGTCATCTTGTTAATGTAAGTTTTATGATTGTTAATTATATTTCCCCAATCGTAGACTTGGTAGTAGAAAGACTCTCTAATTTTATTTTATCGGTTATGGTAATTTCTTGTTCAGCACCTTCTACTTTTGTCCGACCGCGCGCACAATCACAATAAACATGTTTCTTTTCTAACTTTGTACTTTTGATATTTTGTAAATTGTAATATTCTCTGAGGTGACATCTTTGTACCCCTCGTTTTACAACTGTCTAAGTTGTTGTTTATGAGGTAGCTCTTTCTTGGGCTGGTGTTTGAACCAGTTCTTTTATTTTGACGGCTGTCGTGGGCTGGGGATGCTTGGTGAGCAAACGCACGCGGGACTTTCCGAGTTCTCAGCTGGTTTGTTGGTTTTGTGTTCACTGTCTAGGAGTCGAGTGTGGGTTACTGGGTCTCTCGCACGTCACTTGTGACAGGCCAATGACCCATGGCACCATACAAGGGTGGATATTTTATTGTTATGTTCCAGTATTCCGTATTAAATTGTTTTTGTTTTAACCTGTCATATATTTCATTTATAACTTTAAGTTCCTTTATGAATCCTGGAAATTATAAGAAGCACATTCTCCTCATACTACTTTTTATGGACCAATCACGACCCCGAATATCTGTCTTGTGTAGTGCTTCTTTTTCCAAGGGTACAATATATCGGTCGGCAGTCAGTTGCTGCTACTTCCTGCATGATAATTTGTTATCGGGCTTCACGTGTGTGTGTGTGTATTGTTACCTTCCTTCCTACTGTCGATATTCTTAAAAGCCTTTGTGTTTACTTTTAGCAGTGTGGCAGTATCAGATACAGTATTGGAAACAGTGACCAACTTAATGTTTTTGGAATGCGCAATAAACAGTGAGTGGGAAGACAACAGCAGTTCAAACCCGACTGTCATCTCCTGGCGAGATATCAGTAGTTGCTATCCAGTCACACACAATATTATGGCTGCACAGAACAAAGATTTTCATTTGTTGTACTTTTATTAAGAACGAAACTGTTAATGTTACTCGCAGAGCATTTCAACAGGAATTCTGGGTTTGCAAAGTTGTGATGAAGATCAAGACTACGGGGTCAGTTTTAAATAAAAATTTACATGGAGATGTCACGTTTTGACGCAAGGAAAATTGGAGGACATTAGGGCTAAATTATTACGGTCACCGAGAAAGTTTATGCGAAACTTTCTCAACAAGCTGGCGTGTCATATTCGTCAGCTCAGGTCACAAAACTAATTAAGTATCAAGCATGCAAAACTACTCAAAGTCCAAGAAACCTAGTGGCAAGAATAAACTACTGTACTGTAGTTGGTTTATCCAGTCTGTGCATGACAGAATTTTATATCTTCAGTGATGAGATGTGGTTTTATTTACATTGACATATGAATTTACAAAACAATTGATACTGGTCACCTGTGAACCCAAGACAGATTCACCAAAACCCCTGCATGACCCTATTGGTATGTGGTGTGCAGTAACAGTAAAAATAATTATTGGCCCAATTTTTTCCCCGTAAAACTATTAATTCTGCTTGATATGTTCAGCTTATTTTGAATACCATCTTTTCGCAGTTAACAGACAGGGAATGATTGTATGTATTTTCCAGCAAGACTGCACATAATTCATCGGATGCAATAAGTGCTGTGTTTGGTGGCCATCTCAAAGCCCGGACATAACACTGTGATTTTTAGTTTGTGGGGTAATTTAAAAGACATAGTGCATCGATCTAATCCCCATACTCTAGAGGAGTTGGAGAACATTATATGGCTGCAGATATTCCTCATAACGGAAGGAGATTTCCGAAGTGAAAATGCTTATTTGTTTACATGGTCCAGCAAATAGAGAAAATTTCCAGCATCTTCTGCGAAAAAGGAAGTTCTTTAATGATGAATTTACCATTAATTACACATAGTTTTATATGGCAGCATTCAGGAACATCCATATCCATATCTCTCTACATGTGCAAAATCGAGCTTAATTCCTCTCATGAGGTTGGAATCAGGTAGGGCAGCTGACCATAAAAAAACCATTGTACTTCATCTCAAGCCCTGTTGAAATGGGAATAATGAATCCTGCTCATAACAAGAGTTTGAAGATGGATTAGCCATACCTTTAAAACTAAGACCCACAGCATGATCGAGTTGTTTGAAGTGCCATTCCAATGGTTCTCTAGTTGCCATTAGAACTTGTTCCAAGCTCTAAAACAAACAAAAAGAAAAAGAAAAAACCACTGTAAATATAACAAAACATGAACAATGTAAATTACAACCCCACTATATTCCACATCATTGTATGAAAATCTGTCTAAAATTACAGTTTCGTTTTCAAGCACGAAAGGAAAAAATAGACAGAAAGAGCGACGCACTGAGGCAAATACATAATAGTGAACAGGACTTCACCAAAGATCAAATGCTTTGACTAATGAGGGGAATATTCCACGTACTGGATTGAGATTAGGATGATACTCTGAAGAGGTTATAGAAAATTTACAAGTCAAATTTCAGTTTTGCCTTAGTAATCAATTTAAGAATTGGTCCTCAGCTGATCAACATGTTAATAAGCCCAATTAAAGTAGCAAGTTTCAACTCAAAAGTACAGGGTCATTATCTATGTGCGCCCCGATAAACACGGCAAGCTAAGCCGGCTGTGGTTGGCGCGCTCCGTTGACTCATATTGTTAGTTGACACGTGTTTTGTCATTCATGTGGACTTGTATCTGCAAAGCTTAGACATTAGTATTGTACGTTTAGTGAATATTGTGATTACTGTGATTGTTGGACATGCCTAGACACCAATTCACATAGCGTGAACTTGTGTACATCCATAATTCGTATATGAAAAGCAGAAAATCTTGTTCTGAAACAAGACGAAAATTTCGAATCAAGTTTCCAGGAAGACCTGTGTCTAATGCCAATACAATTAGGAGGCTCGCCAAACGATTCAAGGAAACGGGCTCCGCAAATAATAAAAGAGTTGACAGACATTCTTTCATCAGAAGATGTAAGGTGTGTGTTACAAAAGAGGGAGGACATTTTTCAGCATCGCCTATAAGCACTGTAAGTACACATTATTGAACATGTTTGGTAAAAGTGTGAAAGTGCGCACCAACTACCGGCTGAACCGGGTACGTGCACCCGCGATCTGCGCCAGTCACAGCCGGCTTAGCTTGCCATGTTTATCGGGGCGCACATAAATAATGACCCTGTACATAGCACATCTACTGTATGACACCAGCAAACTTTAATAGAGAAATAAAAACAATCAAATCTACTATTCACTTGTACATAGCAAGCTCCAATATTTAAATGTTATTTGGTCTCACTGCAGAAAATCCACACTGAATGATTTAATGACTATTCAGAATAGGACTATAAGAAACATATTTAACCTTCCTTACTACACTCCAGTAAATGATCTGTACATCAGAAGTAAAATTCTACCCCTCAGCATAAGTGTAGAGCTCCGAACAGCTATGCTAATATACAAGATTAAAGACAACACAATACTCTATAGCTCTCCCTACATCTTGAACTCAGACAATCATTCTTATGGAACTAGGCATGCGAAGGACGACCTTATATATCATTCACTCTTCTAAATATGGTAGAAATAGTTTCAAGTTCTCTACATCACAGTCATATAATAAACTTCGATGAAGTAAAAAGTGCACCAACTTTGTCAGTATTTATGAGGAAAACTATGAAAATATTATGGGGGAAATTCTATGCATCTTAATACATCAAATACGTTATGTATAAGCTTAAAAATCCTAAATGTTATCAATTTAAGGGACCGTAGTCTAAACAATCATGGTATCAACTTTACTAATAGGCCTAGCCCTTAGTCATCAATTTATGCTACCTTCAGACTTATCTTCCTTGGTGTGTAAACACATATTACTGTACAATTCCTCTGTACAAGCCTATGGCTCTTTGGAATTAAATGAATAAATCATATCCAAAATTATAACAAAAGAGAACTTTGGATCCCAATATGGTAGATCATATTTTATTAAAACCAGTGGCGGCTGGTGATATTGTTGCAGTGTTGCACAACTCCCATTAATTTGACACCTAATTCGTCGTTTCTTCTCCTTTAATGTTTTAGTTTTATAGATCTAATGCACTCAAAAATGTGTTAAAATCAATGATCTTTTGTTATTATTTATCCTAATGCTTCACACTGTACCTTCAAATCAAACTCCAGGGAGTTAGCTCTCTTGTGGCAACTCCCAAATAGACAGCGCGGCCAGCAGGGACGAGGCCAAGCTTGTACATAGCATGCTGGCCAGCATGGGTTGTAGGGAGTTGCAGACGAGCTGCCAGCCCCCTGGCAATACTCGGTTCCACTCTTTGGAAGTGACAACACCCACGATTTCTCTTGCCCCGCAAAGGGTAGTTTAGTTAGTTATTGTTGTTTTAAGGGGCGGAACTACGAGGTCATCTGTCCCTGAAGGGTAGCTTCTTTCCCACACCACTAGGCAATGCTACACTACCCACAACAGTACAAATATCGGAATTTCATAGGGCGACATTAGTTGGTTCACCCCAATTAATTTTAGATGTTTTCTCATCATAACTTCATTTAATATTTTTGTCAATTGTTCTGTGAAGCGAGCCTAAACACGCCACCATTGCTATGCGTAGATAAGTGGCTGAACTACTTTGCGGCGTATTGTTGGTGTTACTGTAACGGTTGATGTTTGCTTTTACCACTCTTATTCTTGCCTGTTTTGAGTTGCGATCAGTTCTGTATTTAGTTGATTGAGTATTTTGGTTCCAGGCAGATACTTAACTGAGCATTATTATTATTCCTTCGTTACGGCCAACTAAGGGCCACGTCATATCAACGGTTTCTTCTGCATTTTAATGTTTGCCCAGTACTCTTTCATTCGCAATCGATGTTGCACCTTTCGATTTGTCGTCCACGCCTTCCCGGTTTCTAGTTTCGGCTTAAGTTGAAAACTCTGATGTTTTTGAAGATTTTCCCTAAGTGGGCCACGCTCCTGGATATCTTCACATGTTATCCCAATCTCCAACAGATCTTTCTCTACTTCACTGAACCAGGCCCCCTTTGTCTTTTTCTCATGGAGAAAAGCAAAAATTCGGTTGGATAGCTGTGTTGATTTAATTCGGGTTATATGTCCATAAAATGAAATCCTCCTTTTCCTCATCACGTCAGTTACTTTCTCTACAAGTGTGTACAACTCTTGGCTGTGGCGTCTTCGTAACTCTCCGTGCTCTTTGACTGGACCTAGGATTTTCCTCAATATCCTCCTTTACTTGGTCTCCAGTTTTTATTACGGTATTATTATTATTTGCTTGATTGTGAGCAGGCTTATGCATTCACTACGAAATTCAGTGTTTTGTTAGTTTGCCTTTCGCGCCACTTCCCAATATAGCACCCAGATTTATCATCTGTGGTATCTTGTAAGTTAGTATTTTATTTTAACGGAATGTTTAGTTTGAAACATTAATTTTTCAAGGGCTGACATGTATTGTGGAGTGTGAGTGCAAATTAATAGAGCAAGTAATTTACTAGTTCGACAGTTTTCTCAGCTCCTTGATGAGGATAAACTTACAGTAAACACTCAGTAGACCATTACCGGATAAGTATTGTCCAAAATATAAGTATATGAGGGTGTTTAAAGGAGATATTGAAGGCAATAAAAATTGGTTATGTGAATGCGATATTAAAAACACTTTATTCTGTTTCCCATGTCTGTTGGTGGAGAATCCGCGTGGACCATAATAGGAGTTACGGAAATTAATCCCTAAAATAAAGAAACATGAATCTTCAGCTGCTTGAGATTGACACTTTTTGGAACTGTTAACGTAGCTGCACAATTTGGCAGTGCCTTTAGAAGGAAAATTACAGAATATAACGAAGAAGTTAGGCACAATAGGTATGTGTTAAATATTGTTGTTGTAGTTTCCTATGGCTAGCCCGGATTCCAATCCATCAGCTTTCTTGCGTTCCAATAGAGTTGTGTGAGATTTCCAGAAGTTCTAGCAGTCACATCAAGTTTGTTGCAATGTAGCAGGTGCCCCTTATCCATTTTACTTCCAGGTTCGTGACAAAGTGTGCATTCTTCACATCTCAGGATGTTGATTCGTTTCAGATGAGCTGCAAGGCAGTCGTGGCCAGTGTTAAGTCTGAAGAAGGCTACAGCTTCTCTTCTTGGTATTAATTCATATTGATCCCATTTAGCACCAATGTCTTTCCATAATTTGGTTTCTGCTGTTTTCTTTGCCATTTCTTCATACCTGTTTTTGATAGTAATTTTCAAGATCCTTTTTGCTGACATAAAATCAGTCTGACTGACAGGTTGTTGTAGTGTGGTACCTTTTTTTGCTAATCTGTCTGCCTCTTCATTTCCTGCTATTCCAACATGAGAAGGGATCCACTGAAATGAGATCTTTTTGTGGAGTCTTTGAAGGGTTTTTATCACACAAAAAAATTCTTTCAGTTCTTTATTTTGGGGCTTATAATTTGACCAGATGGCTTGGATGGCTGCTTTTGAATCTGTAATGATAACACATTTTTGATATTCAATGTTTCTGCCTAATAACTGATGGAGTGCATGAGAAATTGCTCTTATCTCAGCATCAAAGTTTGTTTTGTTTTGGCCTACTGGGAAGTAGAGTGAGAAGAGAGATGAATGTATTCCTGCTCCAGTTCTATTTTCTTTGTCTTGTGAGCCATCTGTAAATATTTTTAGCCATTGATTACATGGATATCTTTCTTCTATTGTACAGAGGGCCAGTTGTTTTAGATCTTGTGGTGAAGAGTCTTTCTTGCAGACCTCTTCTAACAAAGTAAGATCTGTAGTCACTTGTATATAATCAATGGGGTTGACTGGCATACAGAGTGGTTCAAGTTTTATTTGCAGATTGCTCTTATTGATATATTCTTTGGCGAGACTTAAGGGATCTTTTTGTGTTTTAAGATTGGGGCTAGAAACTGGTTTTTTGATCCATGTCATTTGAGGTAGTCTTTGTATACTGAGATATGCATTGGCTGTTTGATGTTTCATCTCTTCTTCTATTGGTAAGTTGCGGGTATATAATTGCAAGGGTTATATACCCCACGTCAGGTCAAGACCCGAGGAATATATCCCTCCGCACATCTTCTCTCTCTGTCCCTCCGCGCATCTTCTCTCTCTGTCCTGTCTTGTGTTTCCAACATGGCGCGCATCTGATCGAGTGTTTGAATCTACCTTAACCACAAAGACTTTATTGCGTTCGGACCTTTGATTCACTTCAATTACGAATTTATCTACGGCATATTCACTGAACCAAATATGTTTTCCTATCGTGTCGAAACCCGAGGCTCTGTGTTAATAAAAAAAGGATGCTTGTAGTTTTATGTTATCGTGCGATTATTTAAAACATTATAACATTGTGTTAGGCGAGGAATGACACATGAACGATGAGTGATATAAGGAGACGAAATGACGTGTGTCCTTGAACCCCATGAACCAACTAATTGCTTATTTGTCATCCGTCACCATCTTATCTTGCAAAAGATCGAAAGTTGACGGGGAGAAACAGCTGCTTCCTTGAAGGGTTACGACACGTACTCTTGAGAATCCGAAGGCAGAATGATCTACTCTTAGTACAAAGACTTAACTGTAACGTGAGGTGGAGGGTAATTATAAAACAAAATAATAATTATACCGCGCATAGGAATATAATACTGTCAGGTGTAGACCTATATGCGTATTAGCCATCATCAAAATGTCATTACAAAACATGGCGAGTAGGCTATATATTTTCGGTTGAGCTGACATAGGCTACTAAGAAGTAAACAATCTCCTATAAATAAGATTAATTAGAATACATGTGTATATAACTTACAGATGTTGTCGCTAATCTTCCTCCATTGCTTCTATTCCACTGAGACCGCCGTCAGATGATTCACTACTATTACTATCACCATTAACTTTCACTGTCACTTTCGTCACAGTTGGAATTTCATTCTTGAGAAAAAGAAGAAAGCACTTTCCTACGAATTCCACACAGAACAAAATTCTAAATATTGTGACACATGAACCCCCTTTCCTTGTGACGCCGGCCGACTTCTCGCCGGAGACTCACCATGAGCTTTGAATTCAGCGCGCACCGAGTCAACACTGTATGTCGAAACGCCAGTCAAGTACGCAGTCTTCTTCACCAACTCTTCTACTGTCCACTCTGGATTGTCATCCCTCAACCTACTACAGTATATACATTTAAAATCATTTGTTTGCACCTTTTACTGAACTTCTCCCCACTTTTATTATTTTTGAAGTATTTTGTTGGTGATTCAAGCTTTACAGCTGCAGTTTGAACACGTTGTCTACTTGAAGGAGCCATCTTGAAGTCCGTGCAATCATAACAGTATTGCCAACGTTTGAACCTGATTTGCCACAACATTGAATGAGTCGGTTACTCTTTTGCAGCTCAAACAAGGTTTATACAGAACGAAATATAATATAATATCAAATTCGTACTGAATTACTCTGCCTATCGTATAAAATACCACTACAAGCAATATTCGCGCACACAGTTAATCACATGAAAAGCAAGGTTGGTGCAGCTCCCAGTTAACGAGAAAATGATTAATTTATTCATAGATTTATACCAAGGAATTTCTTAAAAGTAATCTAGCCAGTTTATCGAAACATAGCAACATGCGCTGAAACATCTTGTACTGCAAAAACAAGCAGAAAAATTGGGAACTATTTCCTTGCGCGTCAGCCTTTTCACAGACCAGAACATCAAAGGGACCGCTTAGGTCTTGACCCGACGTTCGGTATAGGTGTGGTTTTTATTGCACCTGTTATGATTCGTAGGGCATTATTCCGACACCTCTCGAGGCGATCAATGTTTGACTGGGGTGCTGTAGAGAGTACTTCACTGCCATATTTTATGATAGGTTTGATGTAAGTATTGTAGGTTTTGTTGAGTGTGTCTTGAGTGCTCCCCCAAGTAGCTCCTGCTAGTCTCTTCAGTAATTTCATCCATTTGCTTACCTTATCCTCCTCATGTTTTATGTGCTTGGTCCAGTTCAGCTTCTTGTCCATGATGATACCTAGGTACTTTGTACTTTCACTTTTTGGAAGGTCTTGATTACTAAATTTGAGACTAAAAGTTGGATTGTGGTGTCTCAGGGAGAAAAACTGGTATACTGTTTTGGAAGTATTGATTTCCATATTATTGTTTTCAGTCCAGTTTTTGAGTTTTATAAGTGCCTGGTTCATTCTGCGTTCAAGAAACATTTGCTGATTTGGGCTGTTACGTGCTGTTGTCCAAATGATAACATCGTCTGCAAACATGCTGATATTCACATTACCTACTTTCTTTATTGTTTTTGGAAGATCGTTGATGTACACATTGAATAAAGTTGTGCTTGATACAGCTCCTTGTGGGAGGCCTAGTTTTGATTGCTTGCAACCTGAAGTTTTGTTGTTGTAACGAACATTGATCATTCTTTGTGAAAGGAATCTTGAAAACCAGTTTAACATACATCCATTTACTTTGAAGTTGATAAGTTTCTTTAGCAGCATGTTTCGCCATACAGTATCATAGGCTCCTTTAAAATCGATAAAAACTGCAAGAACACTTTCCCTTTTGTTAAAGGCTTCTTTAACAGCTTGTGTAAATCTCATTATTTGGTGGGAGGAGGACCTGTTTTGTCTAAACCCTGCTTGTTCTTCTGATAGAAGAGATTTTGTTTCCAAGTACCAATTGAGTCTATTTGTAATCATCCTTTCTAGAATTTTTACCAGAATGGAGGTAAGTGCTATAGGTCGGTACGAGGGGACTTGGTTTTTTGGCTTGCCTGGTTTTAAGATTGGAATGATGGTTTCTTTAGTCCAGTCTTTAGGTAGGTTATCATTTGATGTCCAAAATTTGTTGAATATGTGTAGCAGTATGTTTAGAGCAGATGGACCTAGATTTATTATGAATTCTGGGAATATCTCATCTGGTCCTGGTTGTTTTCTGACTTGTGTGTTCTTTATTGCTAACATTAACTCTTCCATTGAAAATTTATTGTTTTAAATATTATAATAAAGTGTTTTCGATTCTGCGGCTCTTTCGAACTGGCCTTGCGTGGTCATGATGAAAGTGTAACATCAACAAATCCAGGTGTTTTCAGAGGACTAATTAATTTTACTGCTGAGTTGGATGCTGTGTTAAGGGTAAGAGCAACTGTTTTCAAAGGAACGTCCAAAACAATTCAAAATGAACTTTTCAGATTATGTTGGAGGTTTGCCAAGAAGAAGTATCAAAGCAAATAAAGGAATCGGAAATTTTTGCCATTAAAGCAGATGAAACTGCTGATATTTCAAACATATTTCAGATGGCTGTTGTGTACCGATACGTAGTAAGAGGCAAAACAGTAGAACGGTTTTGGAGTTCCCTTTCTCCCTCAAAACATGATGCACACACATTAGCAGTGTGTTGACTGGATGAATTAAAGAAGCAGAAATTGAATTCAACGCCGCAAAAATGAATTGTGCAGACGTATGACAGAGCGCACGTCATGTCTGGTTCCTCGGGTAGGGTTCAAGCTATCCTTATGCAGAATATGTGCCCGTCTTTGTTAGTAATAACATTATTCGTTAAAATACTAACTTTTTGGTTGCCATGTTTTTATGTTGGGAATGTTTATTATCCCAGAGATTGAGAGCCAACCGTAGACAACCAGCTTCCCATTAACTCAGGCATAGGGCATCGCTTAGTTACATACATCTGATTTTTTATGAATTCCTATAGGAAGAAGTAATAATAAACCAAGTTTTTTATGGTTCCGCCTAGTCAATACTTATTTTATTAAAGATTTTATCGTGACATAATCACTTGTCTTTATGTATATTGGTACATGTTTCGGTGTCTTGTAACATTGACACCTTCATCAGCCTACGGTTTTGGTAACACTCAATGACATTAAAATACTTATTAAAATAACACACAGATGATTAAAATAACACTTTATAAAGTGTTTTAAAACACTGTCATAATGAAAGTTCATTAAAAGTCTTGGAAAAAGGCTTGGTGCACTGTTTCCAATGTCCTGCTTCCGATAATAACCTCCGAAAACCAGTAAGAGGTGACCATTCATAACTGGAAAAGAAAGTCCCTGTGTGAACTATGGTAAATATTAAACCGAAAAAGTGGAAGGCTAAACAAAGAAAAAGTGGAATTATGTAAAAGAGGAGTGTGGTGAACTTACGTGTGGTTGCGGCAGCGAGAAATCGGGCCGTGCTGAGGCATACGGAGTCTCCGTATCGGAAGCAGGACATTGGAAACAGTGCACCAAGCCTTTTTCCAAGACTTTTAATGAACTTTCATTATGACAGTGTTTTAAAAATTTTTTTAAAGTGTTATTTTAATCATCTGTGAGTTATTTTAATAAGTATTTTAATTTCATTGAGTGTTACCAAAACTGTAGGCTTATGAAGGTGTCAATGTTACAAGACACCGAAACATGTACCAACATACATAAAGACAAGTGATTATGTCACGATAAAATCTTTAATAAAACAAGTATTGACTAGGCGGAACCATAAAAAACTTTGTTTATTATTACATTCTGTCAATACGGAAAAATGTGCAACTTTAAAAGTCAAAAAGTATAGGAAGAAGCCCAAAAAAAATCATTAAAATTTGTCTATTTGTCGAACGTACAGTTATTTTGGAAAACCCCTGTCTTTCAGTTTTAATAGAAATCTAGTTTATCTAACGTTAATTCATTTTTAGCCTATTTTCATTTATGAAAAAATAGGCTTATGAGATCACCTTTTGTCCGTGTGTCTGTGTGTGCGTGTGAATCGTGTGTGTCCCCCCTAATAACATCTAAACGGCTGGAGCGATTTCAATGAAACTCGGGAAGTTCATATCACTATTTTGGACGACCCCGACCATGCCCTTCAAATTTTGTTACATCTCACCAATCCAACATGGCGGCTGAGCTAAATATTTCACCTGCATTCAATATCTCCGAAACTATTACCGATATCACCCTGAAATATTGTACGGTGATAAAGGGAACTACTAGAAGTTCACCTATGTGACTCTTGAAAATCTGGTAACTACAAAACCAACATGGCGGCCAAGCGAAGTTGCGACTTTTAAATAGATATTTCTCGCGATTTAAGCAATCAAACGCAATGAAACTTGGTACAGTATATGTTTATATACATTGTAATGCACCGACATCTAACTTCGTTAAATTGTTTACATAACTTCAAGATGGCGGCTGTGCAAAATATTTCACCGGCATTCTATATCTCTGAAACTATTACCGGTATCACCCTGAAATTTTGTACAGGGATAAAGGGCTGGAAGTTCATAGACTTTCAGAAACGTGTTAACTACAAAACTTTTCTCGCGATTTAACAATCCAAACACAATGAAACTTGGTACAGCAAATGTTTATACACATTGTAATGCACTGGTGTTTCATTTAGTTCAATTGTTTACATAACCTCAAGATGGCAGCTGTACGAATTTTAAAATTAAGTTTTTATTATTTCTTGTGTCATAATCATGCGATCGAAGTGAACGTTTGAATAAAGAACCTACGCAATAATTATCTTATAATGGTACATGACTCTATGGCCTATACATATAACAATCCAACATGACGACCAACCGAAATATTTAGACGGATCTCAATATCTACGAATCTATTACAGCAATCAAAACTGAATTTTTTATGTTCATAGGGGCTATGAATATAAGTTCACCTATAGGACTTTAATAACCTGGTGATCACAAATCCAACATGGCGGCGACGCGAAGTATAAATATTCACATGGGCATTTCTCGCAATTTAACCATCCAAGTGCAGTGACACTTGGTACAGTAAATCCTTATACAATTGTTAATCCACTAGCATCTAATTTATTTCAATTGTTTTCATAACCACAAGATGGCAGCTGTGCGAAATTTTAAAATCTCGTTCTTACATCTTGTATCCCAATCATGCGATTGAAGTTTGAATGCTACACGTAGACATAAATCTTCATTTAACAGTACATTACTCTAAGACCTATATATATAAAAATCCAACATGGCGTCCATCCGCAATATTTAGTCGGTTCTCAATATCTACGAATCCATTACAGCAATCAAACTGAAACTTCGTATGTTGATAGTGGCAATTAACATAAGTAGGTTATATGAAAATAGGCTTTAGTTCTTCATGGAACTACTTGTTGTAACTTGTGTATACTTCCCAAATAAAATTGCGACATCAGAAATCTTCGTGCAACACCCAGTTTACATACCACCAGCCGCCACTGGTAAAAACAATGGTGTAGAATGAGGTACAATTGACACCCAATAATGAGATTAAGTCCACTCATTTTTATTCCGTGAACAAAAACACATACAAGATAGCTAATCTTATCAAGAGACAAGGAATCAAAATAGTATTAGGAACGTCTAATATTGGTCGGCACCTACATAACAGTAACTTAACTAACAGGACCCATATTCAAAATCTGGGGCATACTTAATTTCTTGCTGAAGAACAGGGTTTCAAGTGAATTACATACGGCAAAGTGGAAGGAGGGTGGACACGTTATAAAGGACACACAAAGCACTCTGCAGTATGCAAGCACAAGTACGAAAACAGACACAGTTTCGCAAACACAGAAACAGATTCAAAAATTTTGCACACGAGACAAAAGACCTCTAACAGAATCCATAGAAATCTACTCAGCTAAGAAGAGCATCCCATCCAACTTAAATGAACATACCTTTTTAAAGTGCTCACCTGTATTCAAGCTATTAGGCAATAGGACAAGTTAAAAAATTTCCAATAATACTCAGGAAGCAACATAGCGATGGAAGTGAGGCAATGGATAAGATATAAGATATGATAAGTGAAAAATGTTACTTGAGAAGAATGTACAATGTACCAATAAACCAAGGCCTAAGGAAGGTATTCAGTACAAAATCATGTTCTTAAGTTTGGTGGATCTTTTATGGGCACCCTTTGCAGTAACAAACAATAAAGATTGGTCTATAGTAGCTGAGAAAGTCCAAGAACCATGAGCTTATTTAATATTCAGGTAAATAGCCACACAAGATATGCACATCAGTCAATACGATCCACAGAGTGTCAACAGATAGTTGTAGTAAGTCGGGAACACTCACACGCAGTGGATTAGAGTCGTTCCATAGTAGGCAGTGGTGTGTTATGAATGCAGACGATAGGAATTTTCTGGCAATCATGTAAGTGATGCAAGTATTTAAGTATTTAAGTATCTTTTATAACAGACCAATATTGTAGATAAGTTGTACCGAAGTGTTATACACCGAAAAGCAAAAAAAGGGGATCACTTAATGTCAATGATATTTAAGTGTCAAATATTTAAACATTGTTTACAAATTCAACTTTTAGTGAAATATTTTATTTACATTACTTCAAAATGTTTGAGATAAACAATGGAATCATTAATTTGTTGTTTTAATGTTTTAAGCATTTTTTTTTAAACAAAAGTTTAGAATTTATACCAATTTCACGAGTAATTTTTAGTTTCTTTTTTAATGCACATCTTTCCTGTTATTGATGTGTAAACACTAATAGCAGCTGCTTCCTCCCCTAGATTCAATAACAGCTTGAAGATGTTGGAGCAAACTGAGCGGAAGATCCCTCATCGATTCTTCAGGAATTACATCCCATTCTTTCCACAGAGCATCCCTAAGCTCTTCCAAGGTGTTAAAATTATGATGCCGAACTTCCTGCTAGCATATTGCTGACCAGTGCAATGGTTCTTTCTACTTCTTTTTGGTTTAAAGGCGAGATCTACGAAGATAAGAATACCGTAGTTTAGTTTTCTTCTCACGTATACATTTTTGTACCATTCACTCCAGTCTCCACTCTTTTTGACACCAACCCAGGACAAACAGACAAAAAAAAATAAAAATCACCTCCACTCCAGAGTTGTACCACTGCTCAGCTACATGGGCAACAGAATGAGGGATGACATGTGGGCATTAATTCTGTTAATCCATTTTTTTTACCAGGGTTGCTGCCTCTCGAACTGGACAGCTACTCAATTGTTCTAATAAAACTGAGTGCACCCAGTTTCAGCTCTGACGTTAGTTCTAAAATCCTTTATAGAGCTGGGAATCAAACTTGGGCCCTTCTAGGTAAGAGGCAAAGTATTGGCCGAAAATTCAAAATGTATAGACAGAAAAACATATATGCACCTTATCCTCAAATGTTCCTTGCGAATCTAGTGTGTGAAGGTTTTGCTCCAAGAGAGCCAGACCTGCAGCATACAATGAAGCTTCATCTAGTTGTAGTACCGAGATGGCAACCCAGAACAGGGCTCTGTGGATAGAGGACTCCTGAAATAAGAATTTAAATATTCCTTCAGTAAGACAATAGTATTTTTTTTATAGAGCTAACATAAAACAAAAATTACCCATTCAATCCAAATAAAAAGAGGGAGAGGAACTATCTTATTTTAGGATCCTAGAAACTCATGCTAAGGAGAATTTTACTTTCTTTCACTTACCGGCCTGAGTAATGGCTGTAGTCTTGTCAAACAAACCACCAAAGCTTCCAGCAGAAAAATATCATTGAAGCTTTCCAGAGCCTTTACAAGTATTCTTAATAACTGTTTCATATCTTGGTCTGTGATGCTCTTACCTAGAAAACCATTAAAAAATAATCAATTGAACTGAATATTTATATCATGCAAATACGTGGACCAACTTTAGGGATCCTGTACAAATAAAAGAACTGGTCATAGCACTTACCAGGTTAACATTTCTTTGTGCATGGTACAATGTTCCATGTATTATAGACAGTGATAAAAGCAACTGCCAACCAAATGCTTTTATTTACTGGTCAATTTAAATAGTTTAATCCCTCATCTTAAACTGTTGTTTCATTTGAAGGGCTTTAGCCCCATGTCCTTGGGTGTGTGTAGAATTTATCTGATAACCAGTGTTATTGCAGGTCTGTAGTGACTGGTGTCTTTGTAATTCGGGTGATGATTGGAAAGGAGGTGGCCGTGGTCTAAAGGTAGGAACCAACTCAGCATTTGCCTGGAGTAGAAGTGGGAAACCATGGAAAACCACATCCAGGATGCCTGTGATGGGAATCATATCCCCCTCTTTTCAGTTTTGCCTCACGAGGCTGTGTACCCCCTTTCAGCCCTCAAACCAGAATTACATTTCTTGGCAGAGCGGGGAATTGCACCCGGATCTCTGGGACAACAGCCAAGAATGCTAGCCACTACACCGGGAGGTGGACTACCCCTCATCTTACTCATATATTTTAATCATGTTATTTTTATATCACCGTAGTCGTGAATACTGTACCTCATTATATGGTCAATGTGTTCTTGTCACACGATACCAATTATCAACCATCATAAACTCATATTATACTCCTTTCATCTTTCACGGAATTCCATTCATGAACTAAATTCCATTGTACTATATTACCAACAATAGTCATCTACCTAGGTATATTTACTTATTAGGCCTACTTCACATGTTTATAAACTTCTTAATTTATTCTTATAACACCACTTAACAAATACATACAATTTTATTCCGCCTACATAATCCACAATTCCTCTGTATCATAGTATTTTATCTAACCAGATTGTACTTAATCTTTTATCAACAAGTGGCAGGAGATTCATAGCATGCCCATACTTTGCAGGTCCTATCTCAACCCAATAAACAGGTTTCTGACACACACATCCTAACTTGTCACTTCTAAAGCAAAACTTTCCTTGTAGCAGGGTCAACACTGTCTAGCGTGAGTTGAGCTAACAGTACTTCATGGAGTTGGCTCTTTGTGCAGAATGTCTCTACAGCGTTAATATTACGCCTCATGTGATTGGCAAGGTGACGTAATGTAACGTGTTTTTCGAGGGTTTTTTATGCAACTGGCATAAGTCAGTGGGAAGCCATTCTATATTTATTTACGCGGCAAATTGTTCAGCCAAGATAATTTTTCATGTTAATTTATTATCATTATTAATTTATTATAATTATTATTAAGATATTTTCGGAGCATTTTATAAAAATTATAAGCATACAGATAGGTTTTCTATGTCTTAGAAAACGCTAACAAGCAAATTATTACGAACGACAATATCATAGAAAATTATGCGATTACGGAATTTTACGGAGTTTTCGTCAGTTAGGGTATATTGAGAGACGTGACTCACTGGGAATTCTAATACAAGCTGGTTCCTGTCGAGGAGCATGACGCAATCTTGGGTCGCATCGTCAAGAAGAGGCGAATTGTTGAAACGGAACCCTGTCGCCGAGTGTAATGACCCGGAGGAGGAGAAGATCGCGTGGTGGTTCAGCCAATCAGGGGAGACGACGTAAGCTAGTTGGGACTGAAGAGTGGGGAGCCGGCATGTGGATATATCGTTCGACGCGCCGTGAAACGTGGACAATCTGTGTAGAACTTGCAGTGTACGGTCGCAAGTGCGTGACGCTCCGATGTTCAGTGGAGTTAGCGACGAACGTTTGTAAAACGTAACCAGTGCGGTTTTACGAGAGTTTGGGTCCGATGTACGGACCATAGAATTATCTAATCTACCAGAATATCATCAAATTTCGACGGAGATGACGACGTCCAGGAGACTGTGGGAAGCACACAGCATCATCAAGAACGAGGGAAATGCTTTGGCAATTTCCAGGGGTAAGCGCTAATGACGCAGAAATACGCAATCTCTCATTTTTCTTTGTTTTATATTTCATAATTCAGTAACTTCATAGCTTGGAAATAAGAGTAAAATCAATTTATCAGACTCCGTTTTCACGTAATTTTCTATCGGTAATATTCAAATCACAACGCTCCAATTTAAATTTTAAACTTATTATTATTATTAATTTTGCTATACTTGTTTTATATAATAAATTCATTTCTTTTACAATGCAATCTTTGCTTTCAGTAGGTAGCATTAGATATAGACCAATTCCTTCTCCTGATACAATTGTTTGTTGGGTTAATGATCAAATCATACCACGATCTGAGTGAATAGAGTCTTGAATGTGTTCTGCCAGAGCTAGACGTTGTTAAATACAAATTTAGATTTCAACATTGCATTGAGGTCTTGGCGCCCATTAAAACAACATAGCTTAGGCAAAGGTAAACAGTTACATTTCTCTCCCAACAGTGTGGGCTAGCGAAACTGTTACATTTGTACGCTCAACGTGGAGCAAAGTAAATACCGTTTCACTTGTCATCCCAGCCTAAGCGAGACCATTACATTTGTCGCTACCAACATGGGGCATTAAGAACTGCTACATTTGTCGCCGACAACTTGGGGCTGAAAACCTAATAACATTTGTGGAAGGAGAAGGGTATATATTTCTGTGCCTGTATTTTGGGGGTTATTTGTCTTTATCAGTGTATATCATTATGGGGGATGAGAAAGAAAGACAGATGAGGTTACGTAGTGGTCATCAACTGGAGAATGATGATATGAGCAGTATGTCGAGTGATGGTAGTACCGGGGTAGCGGAGGTAAATCCCGATACTGAAACAGGGAGTGTAGGCGGCCAACCAGAATTAAAAACTTTACTTCTCGAGTTCATGTATCAGAACAAAGTTATTAGTGATGCTTTAAATGCAAAATTAGAACAGAATAATGCAAAATTAGAACAAAACAGTAGGGAAAATAAAGAAAGTACAGAAGCTTTAAATGCAAAATTAGAACAGAATAATGCAAAATTAGAACAAAACAGTAGGGAAAATAAAGAAAGTACAGAAGCGTTAAATGCAAAATTAGAACAGAATAATGCAAGATTAGAACAAAACAGTAAGGAAAATAGAGAGAGTACTGAAACTTTAAATGCTAAATTAGAACAAAACAGTAGGGAAATGAGTGACAAATTCGAACTGATTAGAGGTGAGATCAGGGGGGTGATGGAAGAAAAGGCTAAAGAGATTATTGCAGATGTAGACAGAAAATTAGGAAAAGTACAGGAGGAGTTGGAAATTAGAATCAGTACACAGGCTGAAAATTTAAAAGAACTAGTGCAACTGGAAACACAGCACGTCAAAAAGCAATTGGGGGGAGAAATTGACAAAATTCAGGTAGCTACTAAAGAGGTTAAGGAACAGCTGGGGGGTAGAATGGAGAAAGCCCACTCACAAATAGTTGCAGAAGTAAATGATTTAAGAGAGAGTAATAGGGAAAGCATTAGCAAGATTGAGGAGAAACAAGCAAAGCTATATGATAAAGTAGAAGAATCAGAAGGAAACATTAAATTAACAGTAAACAGTATTGAGAGGAAGGCTGAGGAGAAAATCGCAGAATTAGAATTAAAATTAAAAGCTAGGATCAGGCAAGAAAATAGTCAGAATAGGCCAGTTTTTGTGAATAGCACACACAGGGAGGTAGAACTGGGTAAGTTCAGCAATCGACAGGGGTGCCCAATGGAGTTCATGAACACTATAGAAAATAAATTCGGGGAAAGGTTGGAAAATGGTAGTATTGAGTGGTGCCAGGTAGTTGAAATTTTAGAACAAGTGTTTGTGGGGGAAACGAGGAATTGGTTTGCTGTCTACAGAGACAAGTTTACTGATATCAATGATTTTAAAATGAAATTCTGTGAAAAGTTCTGGAATGAGGTTATTCAGTCGCAGCATCGTGAGGGAGTAGTGTGTGGTAAATATAACCCTAAAGGAAGCTCCACCATGACCGAATACTTTTTAGGGCAGGTATTAGTGTGTAAATATCTGGATGGCTTGAAGGAGGAAAGTGATGTGGTAAGGTTGCTACTTAGGCACTTTCCCTATAGGATCAAGGAGGCTGCTTGTATCCAGAATGTAAAGACTATATCACAAGTAGAAAATTTGTTAAGCACATTTGATGCACTAGGGAGAGGGGGTTATGATGACAATTTCAATCGGAACCAGGGTAATAATAATAATAGACCTAATGAAGCCAGGCATCAAGAAGTTCAAGGGAACGGTGGCGAAGGGGCCAACGCTCAAAATAGAAATAATAATAATCAGCTAAATCAGAACAGAGGAAATGGCTATGGTAATCAGTATCAAGGGAGGAACAATGATTTCAGGGGAAATCAAGGGAGGAACAATGATTACAGGGGAAATCAAGGGAGAAACAATGATTTCAGGGGAAATCAAGGGAGAAATTATAATGACAATAATTACAACCAGAATAGGGGTCAAGGAAGAGGACAGCCTAGTGGTAGTAATATACAGCCAAACAATGACAACACAGCCCAGAACAACCAGACTAGTTCAGTAGTTAGTAGTACTACGGCCAGCTGTAGCGGTTCTTTAAACGCGAACCAGGCTGCGAAGTAAGGTCAGAATCTCAGTCTGTAGCATGCCCTGTCCATACAATTATACAGGAACCCTATGACCTAAATGTAAGAAATGAATTATTACATGAACTAAATGATGAAGGTATTATTCAGGAAGTGGTTAGTAAGAGCCCCATAGTTAAATTTAACGTGTCCGAGGCGTACACAGATGTTTTAATTGATAGTGGTTGTATGAAGAGTTGCATAAGTAGTGCATTTTATGATAAAATGAAAGGAACTGGAGTAAATTTTGAGGAGATGCCAATTAAAAGCACTTTTGTTATCACAACTGTTGGGAAGAGGTCTAAAGTAATTTCTAAGCAAGTTTTAGTAGACATTAAAATTAATAATCATGTAGAGAAGCAGATTTGCCTTGTAATTCCAAATTTAGTATTCAGTGTTATCTTGGGTTCAGAGTGGCTAAGTAGAGTGTCTGGTAACTTATGTTATGATGTAGGGAGTTTGAAATTTAAATGGGGAGATTCTGAAGTAGAAGTAGCGTTCAATGACCATATTCAGAGGAGTAGTATTGTAGGTGTGATTTGTACTTTAAATGAGATATCGCCAGCCGTAGAGCGGGGTTCTCCATGTTTTGTGGGCAGTGTGATTACGAACGGAAGTCTAGAGGACTCGTTACGTGATGCTGCATTTCAGGGAGATATAGAAGTGGAACAATGTGTTCGGCTCTATGATGTGTTATGGTGTAATAGGAGAGTGTTTGAGGATCGCATTGGTATGGCCAATTGCTATACACATTCATTGAACGTTATTGATAGGTCAGTATTCACAGGACATAGATATCCTGTACCTTTCGCTTATCAGAGTGCAGTTGAGGCACAAATTAATCAGATGCTTGAAGATGGGATTATTGAGCACTCGAACAGTCCATATGTTAATTCTTTGATCACGGTACCCAAGACCGACGGCACTGTTCGTATTTGTTTAGACGCTCGTTTGGTTAACAGTAGAATTAGTTCAGATCAGCTGAAATCTATGTCAATAGAGGAATTAATGCAAACATTTGAGGGGAAGAAGTATTTCACTTGTGTAGATTTGAGTTCCAGTTTTTGGCAAGTGCCACTTATGTACGAAGATAGACCATTTACAGCTTTTAGTCATAAATATAACCTTTATCAATTTTGTAGAACACCTTATGGGTTAAAGAGTAGTTCAGCAGCTTTAATTAGGGCTTTAAACATCGCATTAGGGGATGACACAGGAGAGTTTGTAACCATTTACATAGATGATATGGTAATTAGTTCACGCAGTTTTGAGGAGCATCTACATCATTTAAATATAGTTTTTCAGAAGTTAGATCAGGCAGGGTTCACTTTGAAGCTGTCTAAGTCGTCATTCTGTCAGTCAGAAGTGACATTTTTAGGTCATAGAGTGTCAAGTAGAGGTGTTACACCAGAGGAAAGTAGGGTTAGCATGTGTGGACAGTAGCAACAGGGCATCGTTACAGACACTGAGAAATATGCTAGTGGAGCAACATGATGACGTTCATTTAAAGGGAGCCACTTGCAAGGTTGGAAGCAGGTGACGCAGAAAACATTTATAGTTTCCAAACGTATTGGAAAAACAGCATATGTGCTGGAGAATAGTGAGGGAAACAGATTATACGGAACGTATAATATACACAGTCTACGAAAATATGTGTCATAAAGTGAGTGTGTTTAGCTGGCGAGCCAGCCTATCAAATGAGTAAGTGTGGTATTTGGTGCGTGGGAGGAGATGGTCTTCCAGGCAGGCGTATCAGAAGTCACACAGGGGGGTAGTATGTAAGTAAATTGAGAGTTTTTAAGGTACAGGGAAATATGACGGGATTGTCGGATGCTGTTGAGCACTAAATTGTCTCGATGCACCAAGGCCATTTTTGGCAGCGCTGATGGGTTCCCATTTATCTCCAAGAGATGGGGGAGCGCTTGTATAGGGCTTGTTAGCTTAAGGCGTCCACGAGATAAAAGATGGGCCATCAGAATGCGAGACAGTCCTTCATGAAACTCATACATATCAGCACACGTGATTTCTGTTTACGGCCTCGCCATGTAAGATTTGTAAGTGTGTAATTTAAGATAATTTGTACAATGGTACTATTTGGGTGAGGAGAAATGGTCTGTGTTGAGAACTAGTATTAAGTAGAATATGGTGTACGGGAACTTAACAAGACAGGGCGTTATATGTAATGCGCATTTACTGTTTTTTTTTTTTCTCAGAAGTCAATATTAATTTAATCTACTTCAAAGAGAGATTAAGTATTATGGTCACGAGGCGCTGCCACAATCGTGTGCTCAGTGATAAGTGAGATTAAATTTCACCATAAGGAAGGGACCTCCAGTGAAATTAGGAAGTTCAATGATGATATAAATATATCAGAACACCTTCAATGCGTGTGATATGACATCATAAATACATAGTGCTCACACATTAATTATGTCTATTTCTCCAACATAGAGCAATTTGAGAGGCGGAAATATCCATGGAACACTATTCTATATGTAAAACATTGGACTGGTTGCAAAGTGCAATCCATAGTGACAACAAACTTTGACGCAAAGTGCGTGAAGAAAAATTATGAGTGTATATATCTGTAATTTAGGGTGATTTCATTTATGTAATATGTATTTTGGATGGGGTTTATTAACGTGTCTGGGATAATCGGATAATGGACCGTCGTCACGGTAAATCATCCGATGATCCGAGGCGAATATGTAACGTGTTTTTCGAGGGTTTTTTATGCAACTGGCATAAGTCAGTGGGAAGCCATTCTATATTTATTTACGCGGCAAATTGTTCAGCCAAGATAATTTTTCATGTTAATTTATTATCATTATTAATTTATTATAATTATTATTAAGATATTTTCGGAGCATTTTATAAAAATTATAAGCATACAGATAGGTTTTCTATGTCTTAGAAAACGCTAACAAGCAAATTATTACGAACGACGATATCATAGAAAATTATGCGATTACGGAATTTTACGGAGTTTTCGTCAGTTAGGGTATATTGAGAGACGTGACTCACTGGGAATTCTAATACAAGCTGGTTCCTGTCGAGGAGCATGACGCAATCTTGGGTCGCATCGTCAAGAAGAGGCGAATTGTTGAAACGGAACCCTGTCGCCGAGTGTAATGACCCGGAGGAGGAGAAGATCGCGTGGTGGTTAAGCCAATCAGGGGAGACGACGTAAGCTAGTTGGGACTGAAGAGTGGGGAGCCGGCATGTGGATATATCGTTCGACGCGCCGTGAAACGTGGACAATCTGTGTAGAACTTGCAGTGTACGGTCGCAAGTGCGTGACGCTCCGATGTTCAGTGGAGTTAGCGACGAACTTTTGTAAAACGTAACCAGTGCGGTTTTACGAGAGTTTGGGTCCGATGTACGGACCATAGAATTATCTAATCTACCAGAATATCATCAAATTTCGACGGAGATGACGACGTCCAGGAGACTGTGGGAAGCACACAGCATCATCAAGAACGAGGGAAATGCTTTGGCAATTTCCAGGGGTAAGCGCTAATGACGCAGAAATACGCAATCTCTCATTTTTCTTTGTTTTATATTTCATAATTCAGTAACTTCATAGCTTGGAAATAAGAGTAAAATCAATTTATCAGACTCCGTTTTCACGTAATTTTCTATCGGTAATATTCAAATCACAACGCTCCAATTTAAATTTTAAACTTATTATTATTATTAATTTTGCTATACTTGTTTTATATAATAAATTCATTTCTTTTACAATGCAATCTTTGCTTTCAGTAGGTAGCATTAGATATAGACCAATTCCTTCTCCTGATACAATTGTTTGTTGGGTTAATGATCAAATCATACCACGATCTGAGTGAATAGAGTCTTGAATGTGTTCTGCCAGAGCTAGACGTTGTTAAATACAAATTTAGATTTCAACATTGCATTGAGGTCTTGGCGCCCATTAAAACAACATAGCTTAGGCAAAGGTAAACAGTTACATTTCTCTCCCAACAGTGTGGGCTAGCGAAACTGTTACATTTGTACGCTCAACGTGGAGCAAAGTAAATACCGTTTCACTTGTCATCCCAGCCTAAGCGAGACCATTACAGTAATTCTTAAGCACAATCTTTACTAACACGAGGAGGTGATAATAATTCCGTAGCATGTTGAGCCACTATTAACCTTGGATTATTATAATGCTGGTTAACTAAGCCCCAAGCAATTGAGAAATTGTCATTGGAAATTGCGAGATTTTGTAACAGCTGATGGGGTTCACCCTTCAACGACGATAACAAATAATGAAACTTTTGCACTTCTGATAAGGATTCATTTGAAATGACTAAGCTGTCAAAGGTATCACGGAATTGAACCCATGTCCTGTAGTCACCATCAAATAAGGAAGATTTATGGTAGGCAAGCGTATACTATGGGTATGACTAGTAGCATTAGCTTGAGCTGATTGACTGTCACTATTTACATTAATTTCAGATGATGCTGGCTTTACTAGAGCAGTCATCGCAATAAGTGAATTTTCAAACTCATCTCCGTCTACACTATGATCTTGACCTTCATCACACAATTCAAGTTCAGATTGGAATTTGTCGTATGTCTGCCATACATCTGTAAATTGATCTGAGAAGCAACGAATATGTTCTAGATCTTGATTACCTTGAAATCTTTTGATGAAATTCGTTATGGCCTTTGCCAAACCTCTCTGCTTAATTAATAGTTTGCGCTGACTTTCATCCATGACGTGGACACAGCAGAAACAGTTATTCTATAGTGTAAACTTGACAGGTACACTGTCTGACTGACCTGTGCAGCTTCTAACTTGGTCCAATGCTACCACTTGATTACTAAACCACTCTGACTGGTGACTGTTACTACCACTCTTGTAACGAACGTAGTATACCTTTCACACTGGAACTGTGTAGCACTATGCATAAACACTTCACTCAGACAGATATGAATCCTTATTACTGACCGTAATTATCAATAGGCAGCTTGATTCATATCCGGCCCGGAGATGACCAAAAAAATATGTAGCGTATTGTATCTGGCCTAGGAGGACCATAAGCTAGGTAGCAGATCCTCCTTCTTATGTTCAATGATGTAGCTTTAGTAATTCGAACAGTGGACTGTATTTGTGGTCAGTTGTGCATCACATTCCTTACCAGTGAATGGGTCATACATAGAGCAGGCAGCTCGCTTCTTATCCGAGCCCAGAGATGTCCATTAGATGAGATCGTGTTCGGTGGATCAATTTTATGTTCATGCATTAGCTTGTGTAAAACTAAAAGGAACACTTGTTTATTGACATGAAAGTTTATACAATTAAGAATTGTACCTTGTACTTCTGGGAGTGGCTATAGCTGCTATAAGAGGCTTGTCTTATTGCTTATAGGTTAGCAATCAACATGGAAGAGCAAAGCCGTACACTTGGTTTGAATATAAGCCTTGTCGATTTGGTAACAATCATGAAGCAAATTATATTATATACAGACCTTCTCACATCTGGCTCATAATATACTGAATTAACCATATGTTAATGTCGTGAGTAATACTGCGTATGTAGCAGGTTTCAATTAGAGTTTGCTTCTCTCGTGCTGTCAGAAGCCATACATTTTTACAACAATACTGCTTGATCTTTTCACAGAATACTCAGTTTCGATCCACCCACAGGCCATTCCCTTCCACTGCCATCTAAGCCGCGAGCCAGGCACACGAAGTGCGCTGCGCTCTAGTGGACAAATGGAGAAGGAATCGACCAGAGCACACTAAAACTAGCATCCCATTGAAGCAAGAGAAAGAATAAATACTGGCCTTAGTGGCGCAAACATATAACTTAACAGGAGGGCCGAAACATGTCATTACAATCGTAGACAGTCATAAATATTGATAAGTCAATACGGATCAGCAATAATGGTTGGATTTGTATCAACGTAAAATATACTGAACCCCACCAACCTGGGCCCAATATTTTGGTAGCCAGGCTCTGCCTGTCACAAATCAGGACAAAGGGCAAGTGATAGAGGAGTAACACCTCTTTAAAAAAAAACCTTGAGCCAGCTGACCCGGCTGGTAGTACCTTGTAAGGGTCCCTTGCCAGGGTTAAGGTGAAGACCTCAACGGCAGCTACAGTGGAGAGGGTAATCTTCGGTACAGTGTAGATGGCGGAAGAGGCATCCTAGTGCTCAGGATAATTTGAGTAAAAGGTATATGCACCAGTAGTAAGTCAGTTCCACCAATAAGTTAATACTGGGGTCGTATTCTAGCTATACGTTTTAACAGTCCGGCCCCGAAAACAAAATATTAAATCAGTTGACAAGTTGCAATAGGAGTAGAGTATTAATGCCTAAATTTGCAGGAAGATTATTTATAAGTGTGGAAGCTGATCAAGATACACTGTACACGCCCAGTTTAAAATCTAGTTGGTGTCTGCACAGCTGAAAACAACGGGAAACTACGGGCCGTGAAAGCCAATATACCATCTTTTGGAAGCCTTTATAGGGAGGTGAAAGGCTGCTTGAGCTTTTAGTTCTCGCAGTTAAGAGGCGCACGTGACCATAAAGAAGGGAGGTAGTGGACAGTTCGCTACTCTTGTGGGGGTGCGGACGCGGATACCAAGAGCCCGCTGATGAGCCAGCTTGGTGTTCCTAGGCGAAACCCCACACAAGACACGGCATAAACCTAGAAACATGCTGAGTTTTATTTCACGGGCCGTGAAAGCCAATACCATCTTTTTACAGCCGTAATGTTCTTCCCGAAGGTATTCACCTTTCTATGCATACCTATATGTGATGATGGCCTCCTCTGATGTAAAATTCCATTTCGGATGTAAACTAGTACCCTGTTTGGATCTCCAGGTGGGGACTACTCGAGAGGGGGTTAACATCACAGTACTCCTACGGGTCGGAGCGTGTGAATATTAGAAGTCTGGACAGGTTGAGGTTGGATTTGGTTGGCATTAATGAAGTCCGCTGGCAGGAAGAACAGGACTTCTAGTCAGGAGACTTAAGGATAATTAGCACTAGATCAAACAATGGCTACGCAGCGGTAGGTCTCATTGACGAGGAAACTGGACAGCAGGTGGAACATTATGAGCAATATAGTGAACGAATTATTGTAGCTAAAATCGATACGAAACCTACGTGCACCACACTGGTACAAGTCCGTATGCCTACCAGTCGAGCTGCTGCTGCTGCTGATGATGATGATGTTGAAAAAGTCTACGAAGAAATAAATTAAATCCTGAGCTATGTCAGGGGTGACCAAAATGTTGTTATAATAATAATAATAGGAGATTGATGTGATGTGGTACGAAACGGAAGATAAGGGAAAATAGTAGGAGAATTCGGATTAGGTGAAGGGAATTATCAATGAAATAGGCTGATGGAATTCTGCACCGAGCATGAGTTGATCATTCATAGCTATATAACACCTTATTCAATAACCACAATAGTAGAATATACACACGAGACCAGGAGATACAGGACGTTTTCAAATCGAGTTCAGTTTGGTCAAGCAGAGATTCCGAAACCAGATTTTGGATTGCAAAACATATCTCGGAGCTGACATAAACTCGGCCACAATATGGTTAAAGCAGATTAAAGCTGAAGAAACATCAAGAGCAATAAAGGTGGGCAATAGACAAACTGAAAGAGAAGGACGTGAACGAAAGATTCAAGAGTAATGCCAGTATAAGGGAAGGACTAATTAAGAACCCTGAACAAACTTCAAATGCTGAGGAATGGGCACTTTCGTAGAATGAAGTAACAAAATCCACAGAAGAAAACATAGGTAGAAAGGAAACATTAAGAAGAAAACCTTGGATCACAGACAAAATATTAGAATTAATGGATGAAAGGTGGAAGCACAAGAATGCAAGAGATGAAAGTGGGAAAGCAGAATACAGATGTCTGAAACACAAAGTGCAAGTAAGTGAAAGAAGAATGGTTGAAAGAGAAATGTACAAGTAATAAAAGTTGTACGAAAGTAGGAAACGTAGATACTGTTTATCGAAGGATTAAGAGTATTTTTTGGAGAAAGGAAGACATAATTGTTGTAATAATGACTCAGATGGAAAACCTCTACCGGTAACAGATAAAGAAGAAAGGTTGACAGATGGAAAGTTTACATAGAGCGTTTGTATAGGGGTAAAGAGATTATAATCGTGTAATGAAAAGGAAAGAGGAAATTATTGAGGATGAGGAAGGAGATTTAATATTGAGATCAGTATTTGATAGAACACTAGAAGACTTAAGCAGAAACAAAGTATCAGGCATAGCCGATATACCGACTGAGTTACTACGTTGCATAGGTGATGAAGGTTTGATTAGGTTATTTCACATGGTATGTAAGATTTATGAGACAGATTAGGTGCCCTCTGGTTTTAGGAGGAATGGTATGAAAGAGCAGGAGCAGCAGATGTGAAGATTATCGTACTATCAGCTTGATCACTCATGCTTCAAAGATCCTGACTAGAATAATTTACAAGAGGATGGAAAGACAGATAGAAACAGAGTTGGGTGAGGACCAAATTAGTTTCAGGAGAAACATTGGAATAAGGGAAGCTGTACTAAGTCTTATGCTGATCTTCGAAGGTAGAATAAGGAAAGATAAAAAAACGTGCATACAATTCGTAGACGAAGGAAAGGCTTTGGTAACGTTGGAGTAAGTTGTTAGACATTTTGAAAAGGACTGGGAGTTACAGGGATAGGAGGGTGATCAATAATCTATACAGAAACCAGACAGAAGTTATTGGAGTCCAAGGGTGTGAGAGAGAAGCTGGTATTCAGAAAGGTGCAAGGACGGACTACAACTTACTATCCATACTTTTCAATATATACATTGAACAAGCAATGAAGGAAATAGGGATGTAGCCTGAGAAAGTTCACGCCAGATAGCTCTCGTGTAGTACTGGGTAAGTGCAAAGCGATTGTCCTATGTTTCCCCCAGTCAGCTGCGAGGAATGTATAGATTGTGACCGAGTTTTCTAAGCTAAAGTAAATTATATCTTCTCTAATTTTACTCCAAGACTGTATTAATTAATTCTATAGGTATATCCTCTAATATATTATGGACGATTTTCAGCGATTAACTGTTAAACAGCTGCAAAATGAACTACGGACTAGAGGTGCTAAAACTAGTGGGAAGAAGGAAGAATTAATAGGCTACAGCGGTAATAATAAAATTCTAACACGCTTTATTATTCAAATAATGAATAGGAGTCAGAATGCTTGAGTGTTGTAGGCCTATATTGATAAATATATCTCCATAAGACTTAAATCATAAATAGAGATTAGGGGCGTGGTGGCTCAGCGGTCTAGCTGTATGCCTCTCACCAAGGTTCGATTCCCGGTCAATGCATGTGAGATTTTCGAAGTGAAATGCCATGTCCTGTGGTTCGGATTCCACATAAAAAGGAGGTCCCGTGGCTCATGATCTCTAGATTAACGGTCACGTAAAACAACAATCTTCCTTTTATAAATAGAGATTTAAATATTCACTTGCTCCCCTTGCTTATAGACTTCGATTCATGTCTTTTCTTGGTTGATAGCTTACATGAAACTGTCATGTTTTAAGGTAAACATAATCAAAGAAAGTTGATACCGGTATTGTATACCTCAAAATGCATCGCAACGTTTGGTTCTTATGTAATTTTGTCAATTTCTTAATACGAATCGTTCCCGTACCCCTTGGAAGAGACTTAGGGGTACAGTATTTAAAAAGTTTGAGAATCCCTGCTTTAGGGCAACGAACTGTTTCCATTCATCTGACTAACTTATGTCTCAAGAATGTAGAAGTCAGTCGCTACTGGAACCACATTCTCCGTCGGGCAGATGGAAGTTGACGATTAATTCAGATTTCAAGAAACCAACCATAATACGTTTGTGACTGTTAATGTTGTGACATTTATTCTTGAAGTATTTGTCAGAGTATTGAAGCCTTTGAAAATGGGAGTCACAAATGTTACATTCACTTCTTCCTGTATATTGACGATTTCTTCCCGTACCGTACTTCAATGGAGAGAATTTATGCAGATTCCGATATTGTAGGCTTATCGTGGTAATCCGGCAATTTTCTTGTGTATGGCCTCTTCCTTATTTCTGTTGTGTTCGTGGCCCACGGAAAAAGAGATGGAACAGTGCCCGGTTTTAATCTTGCTCTCTCACCTTCAAATATAAACGCATAAATTCAGTGGTTGTTATCGAAATGTCTAATCAGTTTATAGGTAGGAATTATTTCCCTTTGTAAATCACACTTGCCCAACACAGTTTTCGTGAAGTCATCGACTTGAAAATGATGGGAACACACTTTAATATTTTCGGTCAGATTTTCTTCACCGAAATGTTTCCTTCTAATAGCATGTAACCATTTCTTCCTCATTTCTTTATTTTGTGCAAATTGGTGAAACGAAAACGGGCTTCCCTGATTTTTGCAAAGAGGAACACTGCAATAGCTCGGCATAGTCACGAAAATAGCAATTTAAACAACTTAAATTCGTGGATATTACCGGCATGAGAACACAGGAGACAAATGAAGAGCGCCTTGCGCTTACCCAGTACAACAGCAGTGCTCTCTATCGGTGCTTATACATCCCTATTAAAGTACCGTAGTAGTAAAGATTCAAGGTGAAATAATTTCAACTCTGATTTGTTGATGACATTGTCATCTTAGCCGATTCAACAGAGGATTTGAATGAGCTTTTAAATGGTATTGACTCCATCTTGAGGAAATAATATGAAAATAAATAAATGTAGATCAAAAATAATGCAATGCAGCCGAAATAAATCAGAAACCCTTATTGACATCAAATTGGCAGGTGAAAAGCTAAAGGAATTAGATTTCTGCAACTAGGGACTTGGATTTCAATCGTTGGGCAAAGTTTGAAGTAGCGTACTTTCAGCATAAAACGCCATATTGTGTATTTCAATTCTTAGGCGGTACTGCTAATGGAATAAATGTGATGGGCAATTGGGCCACATTTACTCGATGCTATTTATGCTGGAAAAACATTACACCTTCGGAGTAGTGATACTACGTAGTTGTTTTTTGTTGTTGTTATTTATCTTTTTATGATTTGTATCATGGATTCGTATTCTGATTATATGGAATTTTTATTTCATGGATTGTTTTGTTTATCGATAAGTGCTGTGATGGCTGCGCCAGAATTATCACCTTCGGTACGCATGTGACGATGTGTGCATACACGATATGGTAATAGAATATCAGAAATGTCAATGATCTCATATTCTACATTGTGTGGGAATTCTTATTATTGGACGAATGTGAATTTGCTATCCGTTTTCATCTTATTAAATACTATGGTTGTGTGTGAGTGTGTCTGGTGGCAGTTGCATGTTTATTAGATATAGTTCATTGTTTCATTAGACTGTGATGTGTGAGGGTGCATGTGAGTGTGCCTGGTGACGGACTATTTTAGTGGTAGTACTTGTTGTTGGTGGAACTTAAGTAATTTTTCGTTAGTAGAATTTTGGTATTTAATTGTTAGTAGAAGGTTAGTATTTTTGTTAGTAGAATTGCTCTTTACTTATTCTGAAAGGGAGTAGCAGCCTTTCAGAATTAATCAGTTCTTTACTTGTCTTATAGACGGTTAAGATATTGATAATATAAGCCAACTAATGGCTACACTACGTTCTGCTGCACGGCTGAAAGCTACGGGAAACTACAGCCGTAATGCTATTCCCGAGGATATGCACCTCTCTATGCATAATTACATGTGATGATGGCCTCCTCCCTTGTAAAATTTCAATCCGGAGGTAAACTAGTCCCCCGTTCGGATCTCCGGGTGGGGACTACTCGAGAGGGGGTTAACATCACAGAAGTGACAAAGAGGAAATTTGACATTCTACGGATTGGAGCGTGGAATGTTAGAAGTCTGCTAGGCGATGGAAGGTTAGAAAACTTAGAAAGGGAAATGGATAGCTTGAGGTTGGATTTGGTTGGGATTAGTGAAATGCGCTGGCAGGAAGAACAGGAATTTTGGTCAGGTGGACTATAGGGTCATTAGCACTAAATCAAACAATGGCCAAGCAGGGGTTGGTCTCATATTGAGTAGGAAACTTGGACAGCGGGTGGAATATTATGAGGAATATAGTGAACGGATTATTGTAGCAAAATCAATACTAAACCTACGTGCACCACATTGGTACAAGTCTATATACCTACCAGTCAAGCTGATGATGAAGATGTCGAAATGGTCTATGAAGAAATAGATGAAATTATGAGGTATATCAAGGGTGATGAAAATGTTATAGTAATGGGAGATTGGAATGCTGTGGTAGGAAAAGGCAGAGAAGGGAAGATAGTAGGAGATTTCGGATTAGGTGAAAGGAATGATCGAGGAAGCAGGCTGATGGAATTCTGCACAGAGCATGAGTTGGTCATAGCTAACACCTTATTCAATAACCACAATAGAAGAATATACACATGGATGAGACCAGGAGTTACAGGGCGTTACTAAATCGACTTCATTATGGTCAAGCAGAGGTTTCGAAACCAGATTTTTGATTGCTGAACATATCCTGGTGCTGACATAAACTCTGATCACAATCTGGTTGTTATGAAATGCAGATTAAAGTTGAAGAAACTGAAGAAAAGTCAAAAGTCAAAAAGGTGGGCAATAGACAGACTGAAAGTGAAGGATGTAAACGAAAGATTCAAGAAGAGTATAAAGGAAGGACTAATGAAAAACCCTAAACAAACTTCAATTGCAAACGAATGGGCACTTTTGAAGAATGAAATAACAACATCCGCAGAAGAAAACATTGGTAGGAAAGAAAGAATAGGTAAAAAACCGTGGATCACTCAGGATATTCTAGAATTGATGGATGAAAGGCGGAAACACAAGAATGTAAGAGATGAAAAGGGGAAAGCAGAATACAGACGTCTGAGAAATGAGGTTAACAAGAAGTGTAAGGAAGCGAAAGAAGAATGGTTGAAAGAGAAATGTGCAGGTATAGAAAATTGTCTGAAATTAGGAAAAGTAGACACAGCTTATCGAAGGATTAAGAATACTTTTGGGGAAAAGAAGACTAAGTGCTGTAATATTAAGGACACAAATGGAAAGCCTCTAACAGATAGGGAAGAGAAGGTTGCGAGATGGAAAGCTTACATAGAGTGTTTGTATAAGGGAAAGGAGAGAGAATCATGTAATGGAAAGGGAAGAGAAAATTGATGAGGATGCAAAAGGAGATTTAATATTGAGATCAGAATTTGACAGAGCATTGGAGGACTTAAGCAGGAACAAAACACCAGGCATAGATGATATACCGATTGAGTTGCTAAGCTGCATAGGAGATGAAGGCCTGGTCAGGTTATTTCACTTGGTGTGTAGGATTTATGAGACAGGTGAGGTACCCCCTGATTTCAAGAAGAAAGTGGGAGCTGACAGATGTGAAGATTACTGTACAATCAGCTTGATCACTCATGCTTCAAAAATCCTGTCTAGAATAATCTACAAGAGGATGGAAAGCCAGATAGAAAACGAGTTGGGTGAAGACCAGTTTGGTTTCAGGAGAAATGTAGGAACAAGGGAAGCTGTACTAAGTCTTAGGCTGATTTTGGAAGGTAGAATAAGGCAAAATAAGAGAACGTTCATGGCATTTGTAGACTGAGAAAGGGCTTTTGATAATGTTGATTGGACTAAATTGTTTGACATTTTGAATCTATTGGAATAAAGTACAGGGATAGGAGGGCGATATACAATATATACAGAAACCAGACAGCAGTCATTCGAGCTGAAGGACATGAGAGAGAAGCTGGTATTCAGAAAGGTGTAAGGCAAGGCTGCAACTTATCACCCATACTTTTCTATCTTTACATTGAGCAAGCAATGAAGGAAATTGGAGAAATGTAAAGTGGGAGTGAAGATTCAAGGAGAAATAATTTCAACTCTGAGATTTGCTGATGACATCGTCATCTTGGCTGAAACGGTTGAGGATTTGAATGAGTTTTTGAATGGTATGGACTCCGTCTTTCGGAATGAATACATGATGAAAATTAATAAATGTAAAACAAAAATACTGGAATGTAGCCGAAATAAATCAGGAACCTCTAAGGACATCAAATTGGCAGGCGAAAAGCTGAAGGAAGAAGGAGACTTCTGTTACTTAGCAAGCAAAATAACCAGTGATGGACGAAGCAAAGAGGATATAAAAAGTAGGTTGGCTCAGGCAAGGAAAGTCTTTCTACAAAAAAGAAATCTGTTGACATCGAATATAGATTTAGGTATTAGGAAGTAATTTTTGAAAGCCTTTGTCAGGAGCGAGGTGCTCTATGGAAGTGAAACTTGGACTATTGGTGCAGCAGAAAAGAGGAGAATTGAAGCATTTGAAATGTGGTGTTACAGGAGAATGATTAAAATCAGATGGGTAGATAGGGTGACAAACGAAGAGGTATTAAGACGAGTGGGAGAGGAGAGATGTTTCTGGCGACTGCTAATGAAGAGAAGAGATAGGTTAGTAGGACACATACTAAGACACCCAGGAATAGCAAGCTTAGTTATGGAAGGAAGGGTTGAGGACAAGAACTGTAGGGGTAGACCAAGGTTAGAATATGTTAAACAGATTGCTTCGGATGTAGGGTGTGGTAGCTATGTAGAGATGAAACAATTAGCTCAAGACAGGGAGGCATGGAGATCTGCATCAAACCAGTCAAAAAACTGAAGACTCAAACAACAACAACAGGGGCATATATCGGATAGATAAAGTCTGTTCTCCATGTTAGGGGCGGTTATCGACAGCGTCTGAACCTCAGGTTAGGGGCGGCTGAACAAAAATCAGAGAAGGCAACGGGAAACCACTCTGATTATCTTTTCCCCAGGATGTCATTATGGATAGAACAGACAAACACTATCCACATTGATCGCCAACGTCCGGGAGACTGGGCAGGGCACATAGAAGAAGAAGAGGAAGAAGAAAATGTACTGAATAAGTTGTGGTATTCTTTGCTCGGCACTCTTGAATCTTCAGCCCCTGCACTTCAAAGTGACTCATCAAAGAAAATCTTCCAGAATTCCTGATGACTGACTAGCTCACAAGGCTCACAAGAGATATTTCTTGAATATTTATCCTATTAGAAAGGTGTTTCCTTACAAGTCTGCAGACTTTCCTTCCAGCTGCCTGAAGTCTACAACAAATATTAGAAACATGCAGATTCACTCCCCTTTTCCTCAATTCACAAGCCAAGTTCATAGCAGTATATCTAGGGTTTGATTGGTTTCTTGTGAGTAGAAAACATTCGTCAGTTGGCGTTTCCTTTCTCCTGCCACAGCTTCCTCTCTTCTTTGGTGATATCGAGCCAGTCTGTGTCGCTACTTATAGTGCCAACTCCGACAACAAATTTAGTAGCTAACTATTTTCGTGTCAATGCTACAATCGCAATATACTTCGTGGGAGTTGTATCCATTGAAGATATTACTAACCACACAAGGAAACCTCAAAATTTCTCAAAGTGAAAAATCAAAGTAAATACACTATTAACCTAAAACAATAATCACACAGATTAATAAGTAATTACCAATGAATACCAGTGCAAAGGATGCAGAGAGAGCACGGGATGTGTAGCACATTGTTCCCAACCATTGAATAAAATCTTGTTTCAATCAAATTGCATGAACAGTATCTGTAGTTCACTACCACACAATACTCCAAAAAACACAATTTATCAGACAAATTCAATAAGATGAAGTTACTCACGTCCGCAGCATACCTTAAGCAGTACGTGTCCCCTGGGTGGTGCTAAACGAGTAACAATTTTGGCAAAAACGTTCCAGAATAGAGAAACATGAGCAAACAAATGCAAACAAATAAAACTGCTCTTTTCAGAGCAAAACAACACGAAGTAAGAATACTGCAATGGAATGCAGGTGGTCTATCAACAAAGAAACTTTTGGAAGTAAAGAAAATCATGATAGACAGAGATATAGACATCCTTCTAATCAATGAAACCAACACTACACCTGAAAACATACAATATTTAAAGATCCAAGGGTATACCATCTACACTCTCTTCAAAACAAGACAAATAGCAAGCGGAATATTTGCAGCAGTGAAGAACAACATCATGTCAAAATTCAGAATTGTAAAAGAAATGGACCCAACAGATACATCAGAAATTATCGAATTATCCATATGGATCAACAACAAGAAAATAACAATATTCTGTGTTTGCAGTCCTCCAAACAATAAAAATCTGAATCTTCACCTTTTAGAAATCAAAACAGCTACTATTTTTATAGGAGACTTCAATGCAGCTTCTCCAGTCTGGGGCTACAACTACACAAATTCAGCTGGTAAAACAATAAAAGACCTTATAGAGAGTAGCTCTCTTGAACTATTATATAGTAACAAAGACCCAGCAACATTCATTCACCACTCTGGTTCCACAAGTAACCCAGATCTCATATTAGTCTCAACAGATCTTACAAACCACAGTCATCGATCAGTACTCGAAGATCCAGGCATTGGACATAGAATGTCCCTTCTTACTATTACATCATACAGTGAATCTGCGCAAAGTGCAGACCAGATGATTCGGTGGAACTTAAAAAGGCAGACTGGGAAAATTTCAGAAACAAACTTGAAACAAAAATGTCGGAAATTGATCTTGATGCACCTCCTAACATCATCCTGAATAAATTTACTACAGCCATAAAAGACACAGCCAAACTGTGCATACCCAGAGGTGCCCAAACAAAATATAAACCTTTCTGGTCAGATGAATTGAACAATCTTAAGTCCGTCAGAGACAAAGCAAGAAGAACATCTGAACTTACTCAGGATCAAAATGATGTACGGAAATGGCGACAAGCAACAGCAAAATTAAAACAAGCAATAACAATATCAAAAAGAGAATCTTGGAATAAATTTTTAACAACGGTTGACTATAGGACACACAGCAATAAAGCTCACAAACTTATCAATTCTCTAAACAACAAACACGTAGTCACTCCTTTGAATCCTATTATGATAAACGATAAGGAAATTACAGACTGTCATAAAATAGCAAACCACTTCTGTAAACATTTCACTTCAATTAGACTATCAAAACAGAAAAAGAAAGAAGACAAGACTCTCAAAAAAATAGTCAAAAAATTCATGAATAATAATGCAGATGATATCTTTAACAATAAATTTTCAATGGAAGAGTTAATGTTAGCAATAAAGAACACACAAGTCAGAAAACAACGAGGACCAGATGAGATATTCCCAGAATTCATAAAAATCTAGGTCCATCTGCTCTAAACATACTGCTACACATATTCAACAAATTTTGGACATCAAATGATAACCGACCTAAAGACTGGACTAAAGCAACCATCATTCCAATCTTAAAACCAGGCAAGCCAAAAAACCAAGTCCCCTCGTACCGACCTATAGCACTTACCTCCATTCTGGTAAAAATTCTAGAAAGTGTAACGTGTTTTTCGAGGGGTTTTTATGCAACTGGCATAAGTCAGTAGGAAGCCATTCCATATTTATTTACGCGGCAAATTGTTCAGCCAAGAGAATTTTTCATGTTAATTTATTATTATTATTAATTTATTATAATTATTATTAAGATATTTTCGGAGCATTTTATAAAAATTATAAGCATACAGATAGGTTTTCTAAGTCTTAGAAAACGCTATCAAGCAAATTATTACGAACGACAATATCATAGAAAGTTATGTGATTACGGAATTTAACGGAGTTTCGTCAGTTAGGGTATATCGAGAGACGTGACTCACTGGGAATTCAAGTACACGCTTAATCTTGTCGGGAAGTATTACGCAAGCGGGGTTGCAGCGTCAAGAAAAGGCGGATAGTTGGAACGGAACCCTCCCGCCGAGTGTAATGAGCCAGAGGAGGGGAGTATAGCGCGTGGGGTGCAGCCAATCAGTGGAGACCACGTAAGCTAGAAGTCGGGACTGGAGTGGGGAGCCGATGTGTGGATATATCGTTCAGCGCGCCGTGGAACGAGAACTATCAGTGTTGAACTTGCCGAGTATGGTTATACGCGGGAGTCGCTTCGATGTTCCTTGGAACGAGGACTATCTGTATAGAACTTAACGAGTACGGTTGTACGCGGGAGTCGCTCCGATGTTCCGTGGAGTGGAGGACTAACTTTTGTAAAACATAACCAGTGTGGTTGTACGAGTGTTTGGGTCCGATGTACGGACCATAGAATTATCGAATCTACCAGAATATCATCAAATATCGACAAAGATGACGACGTCCAGGAGACTGTGGGAAGCTCACAGCATCATCCAGTACGAGGGAAAGGCTTCGGCCATTTCCAGTGGTAAGCGCGAATGACGCAGAAATATGCAATCTCTCGTTTCTCTTTGTTTTATATTCAATATTTCAGTAACTTCATAGCTTGGGAATAAGAGTAAAATCAATAATTTATCAGACTCCGTTTTCACGTAATTTTCTATCGGTAATATTCAAATCACAACGCTCCAATTTAAATTTTATACTTATTATTATTATTAATTTTGCTATGCTTGTTTAATATAATAAATTCATTTCTTTTACAATGCAATCTTTGCTTTCAGTAGGTAGCATTAGATATAGACCAATTCCTTCTCCTGATACAATTGTTTTTTGTGTTAATGATCCAATCATACCACGATCTGAGTGAATAGAGTCTTGAAGATGTTCTGCCAGAGCTAGACGTTGTTTATTACAAATTTAGATTTCAACATTGCATTGAGGTCTTGGCGCCCATTAAAACAACATAGCTTAGGCAAAGGTAAACAGTTACATTTATCGCTCAACGTGTGGGCTAGCGAAACTGCTACATTTGTCGCTACAACATGGGGCACTAAAAAACGTTACAAAAGGATGATTACAAATAGACTCAATTGGTACTTGGAAACAAAATCTCTTCTATCAGAAGAACAAGCAGGGTTTAGACAAAACAGGTCCTCCTCCCACCAAATAATGAGATTTACACAAGCTGTTAAAGAAGCCTTTAACAAAAGGAAAGTGTTCTTGCAGTTTTCATCGATTTTAAAGGAGCCTATGATACTGTATGGCGAAACATGCTGCTAAAGAAACTTATCAACTTCAAAGTAAATGGATGTATGTTAAACTGGTTTTCAAGATTTCATTCACAAAGAATGATCAATGTTCGTTACAACAACAAAACTTCAGGTTGCAAGCAATCAAAACTAGGCCTCCCACAAGGAGCTGTATCAAGCACAACTTTATTCAATGTGTACATCAACGATCTTCCAAAAACAATAAAGAAAGTAGGTAATGTGAGTATCAGCATGTTTGCAGACGATGTTATCATTTGGACCACAGCACGTAACAGCCCAAATCAGCAAATGCTTCTTGAACACAGAATGAACCAGGCACTTATAAAACTAAAAAACTGGACCGAAAACAATAATATGGAAATCAATACTTCCAAAACAGTATACCAGTTTTTCTCCCTGAGACACCACAATCCAACTTTTAGTCTCAAATTTAGTAATCAAGACCTTCCAAAAAGTGAAAGTACAAAGTACCTAGGTATCATCATGGACAAGAAGCTGAACTGGACCAAACACATAAAACATGTGGAGGATAAGGTAAGCAAACGGATGAAATTACTGAAGAGACTAGCAGGAGCTACTTGGGGGAGCACTCAAGACACACTCAACAAAACCTACAATACTTACATCAAACCTATCATAAAATATGGCAGTGAAGTACTCTATACAGCACCCCAGTCAAGCATTGATCGCCTCGAGAGGTGTCAGAATAATGCCCTACGAATCATAACAGGTGCAATAAAAACCACACCTATAACCGACTTGCAATTATATACCCACAACTTACCAATAGAAGAAGAGATGTAACATCAAACAGCCAATGCATACCTCAGTATACAAAGACTACCTCAAATGACATGGATCAAAAAACCAGTTTCTAGCCCCAATCTTAAAACGCAAAAAGATCCCTTAAGCCTCGCCAAAGAATACATCAATAAGAGCAATCTGCAAATAAAACTTGAACCACTCTGTATGCCAGTCAATCCCATTGAATATATACAAGTGACTACAGATCTTACTTTGTTAGAAGAGGTCTGCAAGAAAGACTCTTCACCACAAGATCTAAAACAACTGGCCCTCTGTACAATAGAAGAAAGATATCCATCTAATCAATGGCTAAAAATATTTACAGATGGCTCACAAGACAAAGAAAATAGAACTGGAGCAGGAATACATTCATCTCTCTTCTCACTCTACTTCCCAGTAGGCCAAAACAAAACAAAACAAACTTTGATGCTGAGATAAGAGCAATTTCACATGCACTCCATCAGTTATTAGGCAGAAACATTGATTATCAAAAATGCGTTATCATTACAGATTCAAAAGCAGCCATCCAAGCCATCTGGTCAAATTATAAGCCCCAAAATAAAGAACTGAAAAAATTTTTTTGTATGATAAAAACCCTTCAAAGACTCCACAAACAGATCTCATTTCAGTGGATCCCTTCTCGTGTTGGAATAGCAGGAAATGAAGAGGCAGACAGATTAGCAAAAAAAGGTACCACACTACAACAACCTGTCAGTCAGACTGATTTTATGTCAGCAAAATGGATCTTGAAAAATACTATCAAAAACAGGTATGAAGAAATGGCAAAGAAAACAGCAGAAACCAAATTATGGAAAGACATTGATGCTAAATGGGATCAATATAAATTAACACCAAGAAAAGAAGCTGTAGCCTTCTTCAGACTTAACACTGGCCACGACTGCCTTGCAGCTCATCTGAAACGAATCAACATCCTGAGATCTGAAGAATGCACACTTTGTCACGAACCTGGAAGTAAAATGGATAAGGGGCACCTGCTACATTGCAACAAACTTGATGTGACTGCTAGAACTTCTGGAAATCTCACACAACTCTATTGGAACGCAAGAAAGCTGATGGATTGGAATCCGGGCTAGCCATAGGAAACAACAACAACAACAAATCAATAAGATGATTAAGATGACCTAAAAAGAAGTAACAATAGGATAGATTTATGTGCATTTTGAAATTTCGACCCATAGAGTTAATTCCTATATTTTATATGGGGTGTCTCCAGCCCTTGAATCAAAATTTTTTGGATGGTAGAGGAAGCTCAAGAAAGTATTTTGAGATAGGGAAACAATGGACGGACATGCATAGTTCTAGTTCAGGTGCCATAAGAGGGTTGCCACTTTGAACAGTTAGTCTCAGCAGTTAGTATACGTTGTTACGAACTGTAATATGTTTACGCAAATAAATAAACTGAATATGCATTTTCGACCAATAGTTCCGGATCTCCAAATGGTTTATTTAGGCTCCTCCACGAACAGTATAATTTTGAGCGTAAGGACACACTGTAAATGGACTTTTGCATTTTGTACATGTGCGTGTTCTAGAAAAGTGTGCCGCACCTTAGACAAGTACGCTGGTACTTACTTATACAGCCACGCATCTCCAAATGGTTCATTTAGGCTCCCCCACTAACAGTATAATTTTGAGCGTAAGTTTAAGGACACACTATAAATGGGCTTTTGCATGTACATGTGCATGCTCTAGAAAAGTGTGCTACACCTTAGACAAGTACGCTAGTACTTACTTATACAGCCAAAGACGATCAAGGCTCGTGGCTGAAGAGCTGGGTTATAGCAAAAGGCGAAGCTTTTGGCCAAGGCAGTCCAATTGCGTAACCAGTCGCAATTTGGTATGTCCCGCATACAGGCCTGCAGAGGGAACAGACAAAAATGACACAATTCTACACACATAATAACAAGCATAATTTGACTAATTTCATTTAGAAATTATAAATAACTACTGACCTCCATGATTTCCAGCAGAGCATCAGTTATTACTTCTAATGATGTGAGAGAGAGACGCTCTCGATCTGCTGGAACACCTGAGAAATTCCGCTCATTGCCAATCCTAGAAAATTACAAACAGCAAATATCAGATTCGAGTTATCATACAATAGAGGATATAAAAAAAATGGACAACCATCAGGGTGTGGATGGGAAACAACTGAGAATGACAACTAGATTCAAATATCTAGGCAGTATAAAATCAAATGCAGGAACCATTGATGAGGAAATAACCAATCAAATCCAAGCTGGAGGAAGGTTGGTTGGTTCCTTAGTTTAGGAGCTGCGACAATGCGGTCATGTAGCCCTGTGTACTTTAAGTGTGTGCAGAATCTGTCTGATACCGGTGTTAATTGTGATGGCTGTATTAGTGTGTGTTATCTGTAATTCAGGTAAGGACTGCAGACAATCAATTTCAAGAAGTTCCTACTTTTGCTACCAAATGCTACCATCCATGATACCTAGTTGTGAACTTGGCTACTAGATGCCATCACAACTAGTACCTAGCGACAAACGTTGGAACTTAGAGCGTATCAAATCCAACCTACAAAATTTAGCTTCACACAGATGTAGTTAGTGGAAGGTTTTCTGCATGCCATAAATCTATGACATAGGCCTGCCGGTTTTACTTCCCCTCCGAAGGAAGGTATACTGAGGGATTTTTAACGCTCTTTAAAATCGATGACTTTGATCGGGTTTGAACCCACGACCTTGGACATAGAAGCTCAGCATGCTACCAACTACGCCACGGAAGCCGCCAAGCTGGAGGAAATGTATACTATGTAATTTGTACAAGGTTTTCTGCAGCACAGTTGAGTAAAGGGAAAGGCTACAAATCTATTTTGCCAACCTACTTCTTATATAGACATAAATTAAGCTATGTTGTTTATGAATCTGTATTCACTTACATCAATTATACAAATTTTATAAATAAGATAGCCTGCCTGGTTTATAAGCTTTTAATTGTGGGCTTTCATCAGCAACAACACCAATTTTTGCATTTTGCATCACTAGAAATCAAACAATGTATATTTCTATTGCGATGTCTTCTTCTTTCCTAGCGTATTTCCCGTGTTGGTGCAGGGTCTGCTGGCTTGGTTGTTGTTCGCCACTTCTTCCTGTCAAAGGCATCTTCAGGTTTGAGACCGCACACCAGTAGGTGTTCACTGATTTAATCCATCCATCGTTCCTTTGGGCGCCCACGGGGTCGATGCCCTCCTGGATCGTATTGGAGGGCCATTTTTATCACAGAGTTCTCATCACTTCTAGTGACACCCCCATACCAGCGAAGACGTACTTTCATTTTGTCATTAATTGCTGCAACTCCCATTTGCTTCCCTACATGTTCATTTCTGACATGGTCAAGTCTTGTAATACCCATGGACCAACGCAGCATTTTCATTTCCATACCATGGAGCGCTTGTCGTGTTTGGTTGAATCTGAGCAACATCCTGTGCCAAAGAGTGCCACTGACCTTATCATGGTCTTGTAAACGTTTCCTTTCAGGTGGATAGGTATTTTCTTATCACACAGTACTCCAGTGACTTGGAGCCATTTCAGCTCCAGTAGGCAGTATTTACTCGTGCTCGGGCATCGAGAATGGTTTCGCCATCCAAAGTGATGAGAGAACCAAGGTACTTAAATTTAGTGGTTTTATTGAGTTGATGGTCTTCAATGTTAATGGTACCATTGGTCTGTGTGCCACATTGTAGATATTCGGTTTTTCCTATGTTGAGTTTTAAATCATTTTTGCCCAGAGGATATTTCCAGCACAGAACACGATTCTCGAGATTTTCAAGAGAAATACATCATCAGCATATAAGATTGTCCATGGGTGAGGTGTTTGTGTGTCGGCTGTTACTGTATCCATACACAAAATGAACAGAAGGGGCGAAAGTGCAGAACCTTGATGTAAAATGCAAAAAATGATATTGTTGCTGAAAATAGGCCTCTAGACTCGAAACATGTACAAACAATAGTTTTCATAAAATTTGGGTAATTAGCTCTTATATTGCATATGCAAAGCTTTGAAGCCATTATCAGTGTTGCCTAATTCATAATTAATTAATTGATAGCTTTTAAATAGGACAACACATATTTATGTCTCATATTATAATAGGTGGCATGGTGATTAGTTTTTTTTTATGGACAACATTACTGTTCTATACAGAGCTGGGCTAATGGATGACATGCTGGACTAAGAGGGTATTGAGTGTCTAAAGTTCACCAGATATAACCGATTGAGCACATCTGGGATACATTAGGCTGACTCATTGCAGCTAGACCAGAAATTCCTACATCTCATACAGAGCTGGAAACTTTCCTTATGGCAAAGTGGTGACTTATCCCTCAACAGCTCACTGATAATCTCATTGAATCCATAGACTGAGCCTGAATGAGTCGGAAAGAGAGGGTGGGAAATGGCAATGATGCGAGAGTGAGGGAGACAGAGAAATGAGCGAGGACTAACTCGCTGAGGCATTGTCCTCAAAGGATGATTGACAAGCTCACTACTCTCAGTATATTTATTTGTTAAAGGTTTTTGTAATGCCGACTGAAAACGGTCAAGGGCAACATTTTTATTTTAAAATAGAGTTTGCATGTCACCAAGAAATTACACCGCCTCACGTATATAGAAGTCGAAGGAGAGGAAAAATCGCCGCGCCAACAGCACGAGCCAATGACGAAGACTGACATTAACGCGAAAAGTGGGCTAATTAGCTTGGAAACCACTAGGAAGAGATAATTTTTATATAAATAAATAAAGCAAATTTTCATCGTTTTTACGAGTATTTCGCGAACAGTATGATTTTGTTCTGAGAGGAGATATTTCCAGATTTTGGAAGACACGGCAAGAATGAGCGTGTAATGTTTCTGGAAGCACTGGAACGGGGGACTAGTTTACCTCCGGATTGAAATTTTACAAGAGAGGAGGCCATCATCACATGTAATTATGTATAGAGAGGTTCATATCCTCGGGAAGAGCAATAGTTTGTGTTTCCAGTTGCTTTCAGCCAAATCCCGTCTCATCAAGCATATCCTTCTATATGTAAGAGAATATACACTGTAATGAATCTCTGAAAGAAATAAATATTAGTAGGACTACAGGAATCTTTGTATCCCGTCTGACCCTCCAATTAATTTGAGCACTGGCCTTTGTGAAACACAGGCTTTTGGATCTGAAAATGCGGGGAGACTGGATTGTTGTATAGTTTCCTTTGATTTAGGTCGTGAGACGAATTTGTTTGCATTTATGCGTGTTATAGTGGCTCTTGGTTGTCATTCCCTAAAAATTCTCTACTTCAATCTCTAATCCAAACCCAATATTTCCACTGTAGAAGAATCACAAGCTGACAGATCACTAACAGATATATCCATATTCTTGCGTTTGATATCTGGGTGATGGAATTAGACATTCCATATTTGACTGAACTCTTGGAATAGTGCATCTTGTTACTGCCCTATATCATTGTGTGATTCTTTTTTCCAAAATATGTGCAACCACATGGTGATCATTGTTAATTTCTATAATAACAACACACATGGATTTACCATAATTTGTTCCAATGTTCCTCATTTCTCATTATCAACACAATGTCTTCTTGTTATTGATACCTTTTCCACACCCTGGAAAATTATCTTCCCTTCTAGAAAGAATAATAGGCAAGCCACCTGTGCACATTAAAAGAACTTGAATACTCACGATCTGTCATTAGGATGCCTGTAGCTAGATCTAAAGGCAGTCACTGCAGCCGATTTCACTTTGCTGATTCCAAACAGTAGGTAGAACTTGGGTAAAGAGAATTCATCAAGACTCAAACGCAAGACACGCCGAGTTTCCTCTGTGGAAAAAAAAAAAAAAAAAAAAGTTGAATCCAGATATGCATATGAAAAATTACAAACCAGTATTGGACAGGAAATGTTGGATAGGAAAAACTAAGAACTATGTGGGGGCTGAATAAGAAACAATGAGGGAAGACAAACACTAAGGCATAAAAAGGATCAGAACAAGGATAACTATACTTTCTAACAGTTGAAATGAAATAGGTACTCTTCTCCAACACACAAAATTTTGCCATCTTAATAGTGAGTTAACAGCGCCTATTTCATTTTTACTACTGAAAATATAGTTTGGCGGGGCGTGGTGGCGCATATGTCAAGTTGTTTGCCTCTCACCACGGTGGACCGGGTTCGATTCTAGGTCAATGCACGTGAGATTTTCGAAGTGAAATGCCATGTCCTGTGGTTCAGATTCCACATAAAATGGAGGTCCCAAGGCTCATGATTGCAAGATTAACGTTCACATAAAACTACAAACTTCCTTTTTTTAAATGTAGTCATTCTTTATATACACGCAAATTAATTTACAATATTTAGTCGATTTTCAATCAATACTGCAATTTCCCCGTTTCCTTTTCACACTTTGTGCTTTCACTTATTCATAATTCATATTCATAGTTACAATAGCCAATGGAGAAAAATGGAACATGTTTGAGATGCCATTCAAGTATACCTTTCTTATGATGATATGGTATAGAGAATTCAAATAGGTAAGCAACAACATTATTTTCGATTTCTTTCAGAAAACTAGGCTATATTAATCTTTAATTTTTATACTCTACATACCTGTTTTCTTTATAGTTAATGCTTTTCAGCCATTGAAATAAAATCACTTCAACAGTCAAATTTGGACACCAATGGAACAATAGTCTGTCATTCTATTGCATTTAAATGCAACTGGGGATTCATATGAGTGGCATCTGTATTCTATAATAATAATAACTCCGCCACTGCCGGTCCCAAGCCCGGGGCCTCATCTCGTAAGTGGTGAGGAAGGAGGAGGGGGAGGAGTAACACCTCGTTAAAAAACCTGGGTCCATCTGGCTCCGGATGGTAGCACCCTGTAAGGGCCCCTGCCTAGGGTTACTAGGTGAAAATTGGTCAACAGTCCTGATGGCGGAAGAGGAATCTAAGATTCCCAACGATGGATGGAGCGGAAGAGCCAGGTGGTTTCCCCACCAATAAAGAACTCTAAATCCAAAAGCGTTTGTTCCCAGATTGGGCGGCTTATGGTCAGCATCTGTTCACCATGTGGTGCGGCTGTAAACATGCTCCAGGAACTAACAATCCCTGGTTCTAAGAAACCTAGTGGATAACCACTAGACCCCTTTTCTTACAAGTAACCATGGCGCTTGCAAATAATAACAGTATTACCCCAGGTGGTAATCAATCCACCCGTCAACTGACGGCACCCAGGCGTTCGGACTCTGGGGGACCCGGGCAACCACGGCCACAGAGAAAATTGGAGTTCTCTGGCAAACTTCCACATAAGACACCAACATACGTAGGCACTCTAAACATCAACACTCTCATACAGCCTGGAAAGTTGCACAATCTAGTGACAGAACTCGATAGACAGAAGCTTCTAATCCTCGCGCTGCAGGAGACACGTATCACAGATGAAGACACCATGGACTACGGCAATTACCGCTTGTTCAAGAGCAAGACTGACAGGCGCGTTGCCAAAGGCGCTCCACTTCTGGGGATGGCCTTCATGGTCCACAAGACCATTATATTCGTAGACCATAGTAGAATCCTTAGAAGAAGTTACTCCAGTAAACCACAGATTGATGAGCATGCGCTTCCGGTGCGCCAACAAAAAATACCCACTGATCAAAGCACACGCCCCCACTAACCAAAGTAACAAGAGCAATCCACAGTCCGCAGAAAAATTCTGGTCGACCCTTGACACAGTGATGTCCAAAGTCCCCAGGGATGAAGTCAAACTCCTCACGGGCGACTTCAATGCACAGATCGGTAGAGAAAAGATGTACAGGAAAACAGTCGGAAACTATCCTGCACATAAATTCACAAATAAAAATGGCACACGACTCATAGAACTCTCAGCGTGCCTACTCCAAAGGGCTCGGGACCAGCTGGAACACAAGATCGGCGAGTACCAGGCGGGATTTCGTCCTGGTCGCTCCTGCGCGGAACAAATCTTCAACCTAAAAAGTATATTGAAAATCAAAGCTTTCAGGAATACTCCAGTTATATGTACCTTCGTTGACTTCAAGAAGGCATATGACTCCATTGACCGTCAGTCATTGTTCAACATCTTACACGAGCAAGGTTTGGATAGCAAGACCTTGCGATTGATCAAACAGACACTGACAGACACGACATCAAAAGTGAAATTCATGGGGAAATCTCAGAACCATTTCAGATCAATACAGGTGTTCGCCAAGGTGACGGGCTCTCTCCGCTCCTCTTCAACCTAGTGCTGAACAAAGTTATCAAGGAATGGGAGAAAGAGCTGAGACTTCAAGGTTACTGGAGGCCAGTGCGACTAGGACGACCAAAGGACGAACTGGAGGTTGGATGTCTAGCCTTCGCGGATGATCTGGCTCTACTCTCAGATAACGAAACCACATCAATCAGACATATAGAAGTACTCCAAGAGTGCGCCGAAAAAGTAGGACTACAGATCTCGTTCCAAAAGACAGAGTTTTTCTGTACGAAATTCGACATACAGAATTTAAACACGAAATATGGCAAGATCGATAGAGTCGCCCACTTTAAATACCTAGGTGAAGTGCTTGAACCGACGGGAAAAGAGAAAATCGCGCAGAACACTAGGTTAATGAAAATGAAGAGAGCCTTATACAAGACACAGAGTGTCTACAACAAAAAATGTCTGTCCACATTCACTAAACTTCGTCATTACAACACGGTTATTAAACCTGAGGTGCTTTATGCTAGTGAGACGTTGACGTTACACACTAAGGGCGACTTGGAAAAAATCCTCACAGAGGAAAGAAAAATAATAAGGAAAATAATTGGACCAAAGCACACAGATGAAGGATACAGGCTTCACTCCAGAGACACCACAGAGAAATTGTCCAACCTCGCAGCAGACATCAGAAAGAGGCGACTAAAATTTTACGGCCACATCAGCAGACTCCCACAAACCAGACTCACCAACAAAATTCTTAGATACATACAGCGGCTCAAGATTACTACACCCTGGATGATGCAAGTCAAAATTGATCTAGTAAAAGCACAGCTCGACCCAGAAGACGTCATAGACTAAAGCGTATTTAGACACAAAGTATACAAGTGGGAAGTGTTGTCAGAGAGAGCTGCATCTACAGCCCAAAGACCAAAGTGGACCGAAGAAAGGAAGAGGGTCTTTAGTGCACGAATGAAAGAGTACTGGAAAGACAGGAAGAACAAAAAGTCATGATTGTTTCGCGTGGTCTAATAGGCCTGTAACGTGTAAAATAATAATAATAATATTAATAATTAATAAATAATAATTATCAGACATATAGTCGAAAAGTGCCCTCAGAACTTGTTTTGTGGTAACCGATTGGAGTTTTTGCTTGCTACAGCTAATGCGATGGACTATGTAAATAATTTATCTGTAAATTTGTAAATCTTGTATATATTTTTCTTTGTGTTCCAAAAGTGATGTGTAAATGCCATACGATTAATAATAATAATAATAATTAATAAACCATTTCTTACAATAGTAATGATTCTTTCATTTATTTTCCTAGCCCAAGAAAATGCGAGCATTAACTACACGGTGTCAATAACATCAATTTTACCACGAGGACGTTATTTTAATTCTATAACGCAATGAAGATTTATTTTGTATTTTTAATTGTTCAAAAGATTTTGTCTCATCTAATCCACACTAAATTTCATCCCTTTCATTCATAAATCATATGTCTAATAAGGAATTTTTGAGAACAAGCAATTTATTTAGGGCTGAAGAAGGGCTGATAGGCCTGAAGCATGTACCTGTAAGGACATTTAATAAAAAGCATTGACTAGGCGGACAAAGTATTATAATTTAAGGCTAAAGGTCCCGCTTTTTAGTTTGTAATTCTGACGCCACGTAGCAGCACCAAAGTGAGACAATTTCTTTTTTCAGTTTTCTCTTGAACAGAAGCTTGTATTTGCGATCTGAAAACCACTATGTATACTAGACTGCAATTGAATTGATATTAATTCGATGCATTTTCCAAAATGTCAAAAACAAAAAAGTTACCAACAGTTTTTTATATCTCTGCCTAAAATATGAAACTTACCTGGCAATACGGAAACGGAGATTTATTTCCTGATTCCAATGTATTTTTCAGAATTAAAATCGGATGAATGGAATTGACAGCATTAGTTTGGGAATTGTTTTGAAAAGGGTGGTATCGCTTGCGCAAGGAAAATGATGAACACGCTGACAGGGCGGAGGGAGAAGGGAACAATTTGACGACAGGAAGGAGTTGTCTTCCTCTTGTCATAAATACTATAGTTCGGCAAGTTACATGTACAAGTGCCTAGTCATGGAACAATATCTGAGCAATAAAATTATACTATAGTAGTGTCACAATATGTTACTACAGATTCATTTCTTACTTCCACAAACATTTTTGTTGATAATAATACATTCTAGGGGCTTGGGATATCTTGGTCATCAGTCCCTTTGGCTGGATGCATGGCTGAGCGGTAACGTTCACGCTTGCTGTTCCCAAGGATGCAGGATTGAATCCTGGTGCAGCCAGTTGGCATTTGAGGGTGCGCAAATGCGAGGGAGCCGTGTCATTAGATTTACTGGCACGTTAAAGATCCCCTTCGGGGCAAAAACCGCCACCCCTGCGTCTCTAAAAGCCACAGTAGTTAAAAGGGACGTAAAACCAATAACGTTATTATTATTATCATCAGTCCCGTGTAGTTGATTATGTGTGTAACTGTATTAGAGTCAGGGATGGGGCAGGTGCCCTGAAACTTCACGTACGGTACTATCTCGGCATTTACCTGGTGGGATTGTGGAAAAGCAGGTGAAAACACACTGAGGATAGATGCTGACAGCACTGGATTCCCTTCTAGGTAACTGTTTTAGAGTTATTTGAGTATAAACTCCCGAACAAAAAACATATTGTTCCGACATTAGTAATACTTTGTAAGGGCATAATTCTTACCGCACAGAGCAGCGACTGGTTTCACTCGATGCGAAATTGAATACTGTATAGAAAGATATGACTGGTTTGTAGTTAGCACGTTCTTGATATTTTAGAAAAAAGATGGACAAGATATGTTAGTGTTCAGGTTTATTGGGAATATCCGATGCGGACGTCCAACTCTAGGTATCGTCTTCTAGAATAACAAACAAGACCACAAACTGTGAAAAATTCTAATCAATGGAGCCAACTATTATAGATTTATAAGAGGCCAAATTCGCACGCACATAGACCTACATACATACATACATAGCCTACATACATTTATTTTGGTGATTCGAATGGGTCTTTGGTTCTTTTGACTCTTAATTCCCTTTTTTTCGTGAGATCTGAAACGACTGCGTGAGGCCAATCACTATAATTTACTTCAATTTTCATGGAAGTACCATAATAATAAAAGTTCGTTTATGTAGGACATTTTATTACAATAAACAAATTATGAAAATGCATACCAAGGGCAAAATTATTATGTACATATATAGAATTAAAATTCCTACGATATTCTCATCTGCCTATTGTTAGCACAGGCAGTACTGTGTAGTACTATAAATAAACAAAAAATATTATACCTAATTATTTCCTCTTCTTGAAATCAATGCTTCAATTGTTTTTCCATATCAAAGATAACGTTTCATGATTTACACACACTAATCAGTATTTTACTTCACCTCAGGTTCTATTATATCCATTGATCTTTTTATCCTGGGATCAATGATCTCATGCAACAAGATTTTCTCGTAGCAGAATGTCAGTTACATAAGCATTTTTTGTCTCCAGAACTTTTCGTCACTCTTTATTGTTTCTATGTTTCTATGTGAATGTCCTTAGACGTCCATACCACAAAATAACATATTTCCCGCTATGTTATTTCCAAATGGCCCTGGTTCTGGAAATAAAAATCATGTGAGTGTTAGAGAGTTATCAATCTGTTCTCTTTTGAATGGCACTGTTTTTGACATTCTCTAGGCTTTTTTCTTCCGCTTACTTTCTGCCTAACAAAATCCTTTTAGCATTTTGCAGGCTTCCAGTATGGTTATATTCCGTGCAGAATAAGAGCAATTGACTTCGACTATAGCGTCATCTTCTATTAATCCACCTGGGGAGGCACCTAAAAAACCATGTTTTATGTACGAAAAGACCACATTCTTCGACTTTTCTACCGATTTCTCCTCCAAATTTAGTTTTGCAATTCGTTCATTATCACAGTCATACTGCATTGCTTTTGAGTGAAATTCACCGTACAGAATGTTTTTTGCTACTGGAGCCCATATCGAAGTAGGTTTCCTCTTACATACATATCCAAAATTGGATGACGTAAGTCTGTCCTTTCTAGCTGTTAGCACAGGCAGTACTTTTCATTTTCCATTTGGCCCCTTGTTTCCTTTTCCAGTTTTTGTATATGGTCTTCACTACGCGTTAGTTGCTTGATCTTCTCATCACTAAACCCTCTCAACAGTACCTCATCGAAATCCACTGCGTTGATCGGTTTCCATAATCACGTGAGACAGTACGTTTCATTTCATTAGACTGTTGTTGGGACATTCTTTTCCCTTCTCGCAACGGAAATAAACTTATTCGGAAAGCTGCTCTTCCTCTCTTTCTGCAGAGTGCAGTGTCCTTCATTATTGTGGCAATTTTTTTTCTAAACTGATTTCATTGTTTTATAGTGCCAGGATGGCCCAAACTGAAAGACCAGCCCGGCAGCTTTGGTTCTATGAGTGAAGGAATCTCGTTTCCCTCGATAGATCTGCTTACCTACCGTGAATCTTGCAACAAGGGACATGTAATTTTCGGCAGCATTGCTGGTGGTGTTTGATACTAGAGGGGAACTTTTTGCAATTAAGGGCTGCAAGCAATAACGCATAAGTTTAGTTGCAGTTAGTTTTTTGTCTTCACCTTGCCTGCTGGTAGTTCAAAAGTACTGTTTGCAGTCTTTATGGATCCCAGTATCCAATCCAGTATTTCCCGAAACCAATTTTCCATTTTCACAATCGCCACACCTTCATTTTTCCACACAACGCATTGTTTTTATTTGAAGTCGAACTTGCTTCTCTGAAAAAAGTTGACACTGAATAGTTTGTGATTTTGTACTCCTACACTTATGTATTGGAAGTAAAAAACAAACTACACCCGTGGTGCGACAGCCCATGAAGAGCCTAGGCCTACCAAGCAACCGCTGCGCTGTTCAGCTATGTAGCCTGCGGATTGCGGGGTGAAGTTTAGTCATCCAACTTGTACAGGTAAAATATAAGTGAAATCATAAACTGTTCAGTGCATCACCGATTCTATAATGCAAGCGTAAAGAAATATATAATTTCAAATATAAACTAGGAAAAAAACTTACGGGGTGTGTAGAGGTGTTTTTCTCCTTTTTAGAGCCTGACCTCCTTTTCTTGGTAGTTAGTCGCAAACTCCCCTGGGATTTAGTGGAACGCCCTTGAATCGGTTTTGGTGGTGGCTCCATTTTTCAACCAACACGAAAAAATAACTCCACGTGATGACCGTAATGCTCTCCACCAGTCGTAGCCTACCTATATGTACATGTATCTATTCTACCAGAAATACTGTCCTTAAAATAAAGTGCCAAAAATAGAACACCTAACGGGCATTAAAAATAATACTGTTGCAGGTCAAATAAATTAAACAAAAAGTAGGCTAATTAATGAGATCGATGAACTAAAAACAAGAAGTCGTAACTAGGAACTGGTGAAATATCAAAGGATCACTCAGAAATATTCAGACCTTGACAATAGTTCAGAACTAACCAGCACAGTCAATCGCAACAATGGACTAGATGCTCGGGAATTCCATACCGTCTGGCAAGGTTGTCGCTCTCTTAAATTACTCAACCTCCGCTCCCCTCCCCTCCCCCCAACCCGCTCTCCATGACAAACTTATTCACAAACTTCCCAAAGTGATCCCGACGAATCTATTCAACCGATTTAGGTTTTCGATGCGGCTTTGGAATCAGTGAGTAAACCTCAACTTTCGTATTACCCGTTTTCTTTCGATTTTCGTCTTTGAAATTAAAAAGTAAGCAATGAATTAATATCAATTCTGCTACTAGCAGTTTTCAGATCGCAGATCGGAGCTCCCCTTCGATACAAAAATAAATAAATAAATCAGCTTCGCTTGTGCTGCCATCTGTTGAAATATATTATTACCAAAGTGTCGGGACATTTAGCCTTAAGAATTTTTAGTCAATGCGGAACTCGAAAATGAGATTTTTCTGAGTTAATAATTTAAAAGTTAAAGATTCAAAAGTGTTTATCAAATATATAGAGAATTCCGCCCTGTCAAAACTTTATTTTCTCATTAATTGAAAATCAAATGATATACATGTTTTGAGCTCTAAACATCGAACTCTTCCTCAGCAATTTTTGTTTGTTAATCTAGTGACACTGGCAAAAACACACGTCTTAAAAACTTAATAGAAAACATTGCTCTTATACAGCAAGTATATTCTTAGTAACAATTACAGTAGAACCCCTATTTAACGTTTTTTTTTTTTTTTTTTTTTTAAGGGACCGGTATTTTTTAACATTAAATGGGGGTTTACCTTAAATCGAGGTTTCGATAGGTTTCATCACTAACTGCAGCACTCTCTCCACATACAGTGCACTCTCGTTAATTCGCGGTAATGAATGCACAAACTTCCGCGAATTATCGAAAACCGCGAATTATCCGCAGTTATTTTTGTTAAGCCTAGTAAAAACAAAACTATTGGTTAAAATATTGAAATAAGCTTGAACATGCAAAATAATAATTAATACACTTGATTGTAGTGTCCTATAAGACATGCTAGGCTAGAGGAAGGCCTATGTGGATTATGCCTACATTAATATTTAACACACAAAAAAAAAAGTCAGTGCACTCTCGTTAATTCGCGGTAATTAATGTACGAACTTCCACGAATTATCGAAAACCGCGAATTATCTGCAGTTATTTTTGTTAAGCCTAGTAAAAATAATAATTGTTTCTTAGATCGTTTATTCTAATTTTCGATTGCACATTTCAGGAGAAAACATTATATGAGAACGAAAATTCATCTCGTTTTTCTATTAAGAGATAAGTGTGTCTAGAGACACTAGCTTGACTGTGGGAAATGTATTTTACTCCCATTACTTGTTGACTGCATCAAGAGCATCAAACAAACACGCTCTCAGTGTCGCGCAAGTTTGCGCCATTAGGCAATATCGCTGTTTACAATACGCTGTCCATGCATCCATCCTTCACAACTCACAGATCAGAGACCTTGCAGTGTGGCTGTTGGCAAAGGGAGGGTAGGTTCCGAGTGAAGTGCATTCCTCTTGTATTGTTTGGGCTTCAAAGATAAGGAAATCTGTGCTATACCACTCGCGCCAACTTGCTCTATGTTTCGAAGATTGCGCAAGTAGGCCTACTGTTACATCGCAGAGAAATGCAGTTCAGTCTTCTCGAATCTCAATGATTTTGTCTTTACGTATTTCGTCCCATACGCTGCCGAAGTGAAGCGCCTAGCAACCGCATGTGCGCAGCCACATTAGACCCAAATAACTGGTTGCTAGGTTTTTATCAATTCAAAGGATCTTGTCGACTTCGTCGTTATGCTTGAGTCTAAAGTTATGCGGGACAGAGACGGTTGCGTTACGAAACGGAAGTGACGTCATGCAGGCGCGCGGGAAGCCTAAGTTAATGGGTAAAGGACGGCGAGTGCGTGACGTCATGCAGCCACGCGGGAAGCCGAAGTTAATGGTTAATGGAGTCTGTTGAAAGAGTCCTGGGGCTTTGAGCAAAGCGAGTAATAAGTGCTGTATTGAAAGAGACTAAACGGATGGTGGTTGGAAACCCAAAGTCAAAATTATGTGGGAATTTCATAAAAACAGACTGGGTAATCTTGTAGGTTATCCAATTAAAGCTGCCACTGCCTGAAGAACTGGAGCCTTATTATACTTCAAATTCACTGGATTTTTTTGAAATACCTCGATACTTCCTGAATCAAGTTCCGAAAGACAATCATATTCACTCGAGTACAAATCATTCACAATCGCGCTAATGTAGATTAACGTGAGGTCATGTTTGCGCTTTCCACCTGTAAACACAGTGCCTGATATACAGTGCGTTCCACGAATTGCCTGCCCAAAGCACCCTCAGAATTATGTTCAGAAGACCATGTATTTTCTTAACCCTATGGAGATGTTATCCGAGAATTGCCAGAATATCGAGATCATCTGCCCCTTGCAACATAGTTATTTGCCCACATCCAGCAAATCTTCTAGGCTTTTGACATGTATGTTGCAGGTTTCTTTTAAGGTGTACCAAATGTGTACTGATGACCCCGAGGTAGTACATCTGGAAAAAGCACTGGAACATACATGCCAAAAGCCGAGAATATTTACTGGATAGCCAATATGATAGTTCTTATGAATTTGGAATTTCAAAAACTTGCAGGTGCACTAAAATAAAAGTGAGCCAAATATTAATAAATAAAATATTAAAAGAGCAATGTAAAGAAGTCTGGAAATAAATAAAAAATATTTGAAACAATAATAGTCTATTGTTACGTGACTGATCTTGTAGCTAATGTTCTTAAAAGTTTGCAGGAGATCTTGGGAGTCTGTTCGGAGAAGTTTCTGCATGCACTTTGGTTTCCTACCACAAATATAGATACCGAAAGCGTGCCTACTCTTAACAATGTCACAACAAACAGGACAAATCTTCGCCCCGAGAGTGCTGAGACATTGCTTACTAAACTTCTTGATATTACATCTTATGATAAATAATTATTTAAATTTACATTTCAAAATTTATAGAAATGTTAGAAGGCATTTCTCATTGCTTCCTTCATAATCTAGCAAAATAATTAATTGCTTTTCAGTTGATCAACAAGATCATCATCATCATCTTGTACAGTTTTCAGCCCCAGGCTGGGTCTGTTTGGGACATAAGCCTCGCCACTTAGTCCTTTCTTCCCACCACCTCTCCGCTGTCACTCTGGTCCAGTCCTCGCCTCTCTTCTTGACACATTCCACCACTCCTTTCAGCCATCTATCTCTTGGTCTTCCCCTTGGTCGTTTCTTCTGCATCTGCATCTCATGTATCCTCTTGGGAATCTTCTTCTCATCCATTCTCTTTAAATGTCCATACCACCTCGGTCTTGATGTCTCAATCCTACCTTTCAAGGACTCCTCTTTCACCATTTCCCTGACCTTTTCATTCCTCACCCTGTCTCTTCTTGTTACTCCGATCCTACTTCGCAGGAACTTCATTTCACCTGCCTGTATTCTGCTTATGTCTCTTTTCTTCATTGTCCACGTTTCTGAAGCATAGGTCAGTATCGGGATATAGTAGCTTCTGTATAACACTTACTTGCTTTTTTGTGGGACATCTTTATTCCACACTAAGCTCCTAATGCTTCTCAGAAATGCTTCTGCCTGTCTGCCACGTTCCGTAATCTCTTTGTCATTTCTCCCATTTTCCTCCACTATACTTCCCAAGTACTTGAGACTTTCCACCTTCTCCAGCTGTCCACCTCCAAGTGTTATCCCACTCATTGGTCAGTCCTTTTTCCTGGTCGTTAACAGGATCTCACATTTACTGATGTTGAACTTCCATCCGTACTCTCCCACTGTTTCTTCCCAAGCCTTCAGTTGCTCCTGAATTTCCTCCTCCTTGTTTCCCCAGACCATGATATCATCTGCAAACACCATTGCTTTCATCTTATCTTCTCCTATCTTTCCTGCTATCCGTGTCATTACCTCGTCCATAACCACAATAAAGAGAAGGGGTGACAGCGCACTACCCTGTTTCAGGCCACTCATTTGTCTGAACCAGTCTGTTCTTTCCCCTCCAACTTTCACACAACTCACACTTCCACAATACATTTCCTTCACTCTGCCTACAGTCCCTTTTTCCACTCCCATGTTTTCCATTGCTTGCCAAACCTTCTCCCTACACACACTATCATAGGCCTTTTCGATGTCCAGGAAGGCCATCAACAGATCCTCTCTAAATTCGTAGTGGTGTTCCTGGAGCTGTCTCACTGAAAATATGAGATCCACTGTTGATCTCCCAGGTCTGAATCCATAGTGCTCCTCTCTCAATTTTCTCTCCACTTTGGCTCGTATTCTACTTTCTAATATCTTTTCATATATCTTTGCACAGAAAGGTATGAGTGTGACTCCCCTGTAATTTCTGCACTCCTTTCTTAAATATTGGGACAATTAATCCTTTCTTCCAATCTTCTGGGGTCTTTTTCTCCTTCCATATCACCCTCATCACACAGATAATATGCCTAATTAAATTGGGCAGGGATAACACTTATCTAATCACATCTATCAATCTGAAAACTATGTACATGAATATATACTTTTATACTTCCTGATATTCCCAATTTTTCAAGAAGTGTATAAAAGTATATACTGGTAATATAATTCAAATACATATTTTTCAGATTGGTTGATGTGATTAGATAAGTGATAACCCTGCCCAATTTAATTAGGCTTATTATCTTGTTGACCGATTGAAAAGCATTTCTTATACTACAGTAGGACATAAAAATTTGTCTTAATTTTGAATCAGTTAAAGATTGTGAAGCAAAGGAGGAGAGAAAAAGTTCAATTTATTATACAGTATAGTGACTTAAAACCAAAGAAATTAGAGAGTGGTTAGTTTTTGCTATTTAGTGATTTCTACCAAAATTTATAAAATCTAATCAAAGAAACACTTTTCAGTTGGTCAACACAGTAATGTGCCCAATTAAAATTGGGTGAGAATTAACAAATATTTATCACACTTATTAACCCGAAGGAATTACATGAATTAATTATACACTTCTCTAACTATGGGGTTATAACCTTCAGTGTTATTGACCAAACGTTTCGTTGCTACGTACATGCGCCTGTTTAGTTCCGCATTCCAGCTGTTTGAAGCAATGCCATTTGAAAGTAGACTTATCTGCTCTTTTGTGATAGTCTATAGAACCATTTACTTTACATTTTTAATCTCTAAGGTGATGAGACTGGAGCTATTCATTTATTCAAAGAGATGACATTGTTTGACTTGTGTGCACTGCAATGGCTGACAACAGACCAAGTAGTAGTTTGAGTAATAGCATTTCTAAACATTTACTATACCCATGAGGGGGATTAGTGGATATATCCCCTTAAAAAGTCTGATTTTTCACCCACAGTGAGAGACCATTTAGCCAGTTACTACATACGGCAGTCCATACCTACCTCTAAATCCACTATCACCCCCCCCAAATTTTTTCTCTGGGAATGCCCCTGAAAGAAACTATAAGATGTAGCCTAGTGTAATACAGTATATACAACCAATAGCAGGAGAGAGAATATGCTAAATTCACTTTTGGGTTTTGTGTAGAATGAGGGCCCTGTGTAACCTTGGACGTGAGAGGTAGCAGGGGTATATCCCTTCCAAAAAGCGTGGCCCTAGAGCTACCGGTACTCACAACATAAGACACAAGACATCAAAATCCGCCCCCCCAATTATCTTCCGGGTATGCCCCAGAAGGAAACTTATTTGAGTAAATGTGTGTAAAATGTAAACCAATGTCATAAGTAATATATACAACCAATGGGAGAAGTAAGAATATGTTAAATTGATTTAGGACCCTGACGTAGAATGGGGCTACTCTCGGGGGAACCTGTAACCTCTAGAGGGCGAGTCCCCAGGTGGCGGTTAGGGGGGCCCTACTGTTAGTAGGGTTGGTTCAAAAACTAGTACCCTCTAATAGAACGCGTAGACCAACAGGTAGTCCACTTCCTGGAGGCTTGGACACCCTCTCTCCAAGGGACATAAATATGGAGGGCCCTGCTTTGGGTATGAGTGAAGTACACAATGGTAGCAACGGTGGAGAAGCTGGAATTCGGAACAGCGTGGCTGGCGGAAGCGACATCCCAGTACTCGGGATCAATAAGAGTAAAAGGTATGCATCTGTTCCTCATGTTAGGAGTGGCCTCTGCTAGCAGTAGCTCTAAAATGCCCGACATTAGGCTGTGGGGACAAGCCGGTCAGAATCTCCATCGCAAACCCTAAATCATGCCTACATCAATTTTGTTAAATAATGCTAGGGCGTTCCCCAGAAGCGACGTGCATCAGCCCCGCCTGACCTCCACGATAAATGAACACGGACGGAACCAGTTAAAGAAGCTAGCCCATCATAGAGAACATTTACGCATTGCCACGCTTAACTGGCAGCGATGCTGAAAGAACGGAAAGTGGATATTACATTTGTGCAAGAAACACGTTGGAAAGGCCAGAAATTTCCTTACATTGGCGATGGCTGTAAACTAATCTACCATGGTACATCCAACAGGAATGGTGTTACCATCATTGTTTGTGCAAGCCTGCAAGATAGAGTTGCTGAAGCGCTATTCAGATCGCCTTATGTCCATTAAAATCGACACTACATCCTCTTGACTTCATGTGTGTTCTCTGCCTATGTGCCACATTTATTTATTTATTTATTTATTTATCTATCGTATGGCTTTTAGTGCCGGGAGTGTCCGAGGACATGTTCGGCTCGCCTGAGTCTGTAGCTGCTTCCAGCGGACACCCTAAAGGGTGAGCTACAAGTTCCGTTCAATTTCAAGTAGTTCCAACTTTCGCCACCAGATATCAATGATACCTAGTGGTGAACGTTGGAACTTTGATAGAGCGTTCTGACGAAATCTAACCTAACAAATTTTGCTTTACACAAGTTTAGTCTGTGAAAGGATCTTTTACATGCCATAAATCTATGACATGGGACCGCCGGCTTTACTTCCCCTCCGAAGGAAGGCATACTGAAGGATTTTTAACGCTCTTAAAAAATCCGACGACTTCGGCCGGGTTTGAACCCGCTATCTTGGGCATAGCAGTTCAGCATGCTACCGACTACGCCACCGAAGCCGCTTATGTGCCACAATCTGGCAGTGATGACCTACAAAAAGAAGAGTTTTGGCAGGAGCTCCAAGATCATGCTTCCGTATGTCCTAAAGATGAGCTCCCACTTAATTGTGGTGATCTCAATGGGCATGTTGGTCACACTTAAGGATGGTTATAGCTGCCATGGTGGTAATGGCTATGGCATCCGGAATGATGATGGAACCCAAATTTTGGATTTCGCTGAGGAAAATAACTGAGTTAGTAGTAATACGTAGGAATAGGAAAAATTCGCGAATTATTAAATGAAGTAATACACAGGTGGTAATGGGTTTTAATAACCCTAAAAATGGTGAAAATATGTTTTTGAACTCGCGAATTTTCGCCAATTTCGCATAAAAACACAAATTTCGTATGAAAACGCGAATTTCGCACAAAAACGTGAATTTTAGTTTTTTTTCTCTTTACAGTGCACTTCCGATAATTTGCGGCAATTAATGCACGAATTTCGGCAAATTATTGAAAACCGCAAATTATCTGCAGTAATGTATTTAAGCCTAGCAAAAAGGAATTGGTTGAAATATTAAAATGTATTTTATGAACATAAAAATAAAAAACAAAAATAAAAAACAACTTTATAACATATTATTGTAAGACACACTATGTGAATTATACCAATATTCAAAACTAAGAAAAATGACTGTCATCACTTTTTGTTTCTTAGATGGTTTATTTTTTCTAATTTTAGATTGTACAATTCTGAAGAAAACAATATATGGGAACGAAAATTCATCTCGATTTTCTAGGGATAAGTGTCACTATAGACACACTAGCTTGACTGTGGGAACTTTCGGAATTTCCGTTGTATCATTCCTTCACTTGATACGTACTGGACCTCAGTTTACCTCACCGACAGTCAAATTCCGTACAATATCCCCATCGCTTTCATGTCTGAAACCATAATTGTCTTTATCGAAGTCTAACTACTGAATGTCACTTTCTTCTGGATCTTGATATTCATTCAGGTTTTGCCCTAATGTCATCGTAGTCAGTCCACCTTGCCCATTTGAAATATCGTCGTCACAAAAGCTGACAAACGCTTGTTTTTGAACGAGTGTAGTAGCGGTAATCTTCTCTGATGACTTGACTGCATGGAGAACATGCAACAAACACGGAAAGATCAGAAACTTAACGATAGATAGCGGGCCTCGCTTTCTATATACAGCGTTCTTTATCAATCTGGGCGGTCATCCTGGTAAGTTACTTAGAACAGCGAGGTCATCTGCCCCTTCATCCAAGTAACCGCTCGACGCGTGGCGTCATATGGTGCGCCTTTCAGACATGAATATCTAGATGGCAAATATCCAGATCATAATGTGCCACTGATAACTCTGGTAACGATTTTCTGAACAATGTTTCACATGACAAAATACTTGAGATTCAAAGAATTTGTCACAGACAACACTGAACTCATCCCTTTATTAGAATGCCAGTCTTATCCATCTGTTTACCTTCTAGATGGACATCTATGGAGAATTCAGCAAGCCCTTAAGTTTGCTATTTCTGGAAATTACAGTACCAACATTAAGGAGCTGTTGGAAGGTTGTGGAAATGTGTTAAAAAGAGGGAACATACATTCAGTTTTAGTAAACGCTGGGTCCAATGCTCTTAGAAAATTAATCAGCTTGAGATCCGTTGACACTGGAAACAAGATTTACAAATGTGTGCATTTGATCCAGCAGAAATAGTGCCAATGAACATCAATGAGGACCTTGCAAAGAAAATTAAAAAGTTGCCATTCTGTGGAACACTTGAAGAAAGCGAGGTGGTAAGAGGATACAACGAACTGCAAACTTTAACCCTCTTGCTCTCAGGCCATTTCGGGAGGTATGCTTTAAGTCCGTCAGCTGTTTTCTGATGAAATTACCCAATGTTTTCTAAAACGTTATAACACCTACACATTCGCAGGTATCACAACGGAAAAAAAACACAGATATAGCTGAAATGCCAAGCATATGGGAGAAAAATAGTTCAAGGTCGTATCTTACCTATGAGGTAGAACAAAAATTATTTTAAAAAATTAAAATACTTTTTATGCAGAAAAATGTGATTTTAGAACTCATTATGATTAAGTTTGTCCTTTTGGGTCACATAGGCAATGATATTACAAAGACAACATAGTTGTTCACACATGTTCTTCATCTGATTCCTTCCTGGGCCCTGGTTTCAGATTTATAAAAAAAACTTTTTGAATGGTATGCAAGGAAGTTGGTGGCCATTTTCTGATGAAAGTACACTATATTGTTAAGAAAATGCAAATTGTTTTTTGCATTGACAGGAATCACAATGACACTAACTGTGGACATTCTATAGATACAAGACCTTCTGAGAAAAATATTTCAATAATTTCTATATTCTACAGGGTGTTCCAAAAATTATAGAAATGTGTGGTTTGTCTTCTCTTTCAGAAATATTATTTTGTAATGCTATTATTAGGCCTACTCACATCTGTCCTACTTTGCTCTAAACTTATAGCTTCATTCCAAAGACAACTTGATTATTCACATATTTGACTGATTTAAATAACTGTTTCTGCAATAGTTTCAGATTTATGTGAAAAATATGTTACATTTCACTTATAAAAAATATTCACTCACCAAACTCATCATCTGTGTTTAGAAAAGCACTCTGGATGTAACCCTTTCTTACATCATTATCATCGTCATCACTACTAGATGTGGGAATAAATCATCATCACTGTCATATTCGATATCACCGTCATTTAACCGAGAAGTTGACGCAGCCATAATCACACGCTAGGCTATTGTGCCCACAATACGCTAGGTCACAGCTAATTTGAACCAAACCTAACAGAAAATGCTTCAAATTATACTTCTACACATATACAAATGAGCAACTGACTATATTCTAACAATTAACCAATAAAGACAGCACCAAAAATGACCTCTTGTAACACGACTCAATCTCAAGCTAACCTCGTGTTTGGGAACATAAACAAACTATATTTCCGCGCCAAATAAACAAGAAAAGCTGCGCAAACTCTAAGAATAAATGAGGATCAGAATCCGGCTACCTTCATTTAGCACGCTTGGGCGATGTAACGAGGAAATGTAGAACTTATTCAAGATTTCAGTGGGTGCCGACGAGGTAACGATATATCATTACCCTGACAGTTTTCGTACCAGGCATGGGTAACGATATATCGTTACCTTGAGAGTAAGAGGGTTAAAGAGAAACAGATGCATGACAGGACCAAGACAGACATTGTGGAGTTTTGCAATGAATGACATTTGTGTTTCCAAAGTCCTAAGAATCTGGGCTGAAAACCATTTGGATACCCTGTTCAAACACTAACTGCGAACTTTTGTTTTTCAGCTTACACTAGCACGTTAAGTGATATGCGTCACCGTTTGTCACAAGAGAATTTGGATCTCTTCACTGAAGTATACTTTGAAGGATGACTGAAATGTGTAATGTGATGCATGTTATCCATGATATTAAAAAATCCCGCCTAAAATTTATCATTTTCAAAGTACCGAAAAGTACACTTGAAACCACCGAATTTTCCACTTAAAAATACCGCTTTCTTCACTCTGAAATCACCGAAAAATTCCTATCCCTAGTAATACGGTTTTCAAGAAACGCATCAACCACCTCATCACCTACACCAGTGGTGACTTTTGAGACATGAGAATCTCATTGTCTCAAACTTAATTTATCGTCTATTACATGTTGGTCCTATTTCATTTAAATTGGAGAGCGGAGTAGCATTTGAGTTCCCTTCGTTGCCGTCAGAGTTCTCCACTCTTCAGTGACCATTGGTCAGTACTTATGAAGTTGCCGCTAGAGCGAGCGCCATGCGTGTTTCTCGCGTCTTCAAAATGTGTCCCCCGAGGATTACTAACCTAAGTCAAATTAAATCCTGGAAGACAAATACATACTTATATATCTGTTTCCGCCCAATTCATAGATTGGTGTCGGGTTCACACATATTTAAAAGTGACATTGTTGTCCTCAAGAAGGCACTGCTAATTCGCTATCCAAAAAATTGGTGCCGGGTGAATTATGAACTGGTGTGGTTGTTTCCTCCATGTTTGCAAGATGATTCCCTTCCCTTCCTAAAATAAAAGGATTTTGAAAGCAAATTAATTTCAAGAAAATATTTGAGATATGAAGAAGTTGGAGAAGCCATTTTCTACGTTATCGTGAAATGCATAAAATGGAAAAGTTGAAGAATGAAGATTTGTGTGCAGTGGTCGCCATTAGGGCATAAATGTGTTTTGTTTTCACTATAATTTAATTATGTTTTAAAAAGGTAATTATGTTTGGTGAAGGGCCTGTAAAAACTAAGGTACGTTGGTTATTTTATGTTTTCCTTTTATCTAGAAGTGATTTTATTTATATATGCTACTATGTCGTTAAATTATAGGAAGCTTCTAAGTCTTATTTTTGTTTTTCTCTTCTTAATTATTTATTTTCGTTAATAGAATACTCTTCTGTTGTAATTACGGGTGGTTAGAGTTTTAATTTTAGTTGGTATAATCGAAGTATTAGCATAACTTAGGCGGTTAGCTATCTTTTTGGTGATGATCCATAGCATCTATCTCATATAAATTTTGTACTGTTATAAAAATAGGTTCCTGGTTTAATTTAATTATATTACTCACTGAGGGTTTTCCAAACGTAATTATTTTCCTGTTGCTGTACTTGTCTTTTTTGTGTGTCGTTCGATGTCACACGCATTTGTTATTGTGGTATGGAAAGACATTGTTTTTCCTTTTTAGTATCCTTGTGTTTCTTTCGTGTATTGTAAAACTGGTAAGTACTTAATTGTGAACCTGCCATCATATTATTTTGGTCTCTGATAATGTAATTTTATTTGGTTTTTGCATCTTAGTTTGAGCACGTGGCCTTATTGATTTTATGTCCAGTCTGTGATAAGAGAGTGTCATTCTCTTAATTCTTTTCTTAATTTCATAACTCAAATTTAACTTCAATTATACCTTAAGGTATTATGTTACACCTTTCGCTCTTATAGCCAGCATGTAATATATTGCTTGTAAATTTTGTTTTGGCCTTAAGCTATTCGATGTTCCTCAGTAAGATTAGGTAACTACTAGGTAGGGTTATTCTTATTCGTTGATATTGTAGATGCAACGTTTTTATTTTTTCCTTTTTCTGTAACTTTAGCCAGTTTTTTTTTTTGGATTAAATTATTTTTTCTTTTTAAACTGACAAGTGTTATCATTTCATCGGCCGTAGCTTCAGTGGGTTACCGGGGGACAGCTATAGTTAAGTCTGTGGCGCTCCCTCTTTTCCCTACTTACTCCTATAGGTTCTTCTGTCGGAATGGGTTCCTGAGATGATTTGCAGTTGCGGACTCTAAAGACAAGTAAGCATTCCAACGCGCCCACCCCTTAAAGCACTATCTCAACTTAAGAAGCCAAACTGACTTTATCCTTGTTCACCACCGTGATTTCCGATGGATGTGAAGGTAATTCCATCTGACTGTGTAACCCCTCATAGCCCGGTCAAGTTAGACATGCAAGGTTACAAAAATTCGCATAGAGCTGAAAATTTGTACTAATGGTCGATACACCATTATAAATGAAATGTGAAAAGTCCCCGTCGATCCGACAACGGCAAAATAAATTATTCAAGGTTAAAGTTCGCAAATATGGTTTTTTTTTGGTGTTTTTCATCCAAACGGTAAGTTTTATCATAAAAATAGATCAGACTAAAATTGTAGATCATGCCATTATCTAAACAATTGTCTCAACACTTTTTCCCCAAAGAGTCACCATTTTTGAGATATAACGATTCAAAAAGTTGAAAGAGTTGCATTCTTCATAATATGCACACGTTTCCACGCCACATGTGAGGTAGTGTACTTGGCGCGTTTTTTTTAACGTGGTTTCCCCGGTAGGCCTATTCCACTATCTATTGTGATCCTGTGTAATTCAATAATATTTAATAATAAAAAATGGTACTATTGGAAAGGTCCTGTATGGGATGCTAAGGAATAAGAGGCGGAAGGATCCTACGGATCATGTTAGAATGGTGAACAAAAGGGGACAAGAGATAGAAAATAGGGAGAACTGAAGAAAATGTGGAAAGAATATTTTGAAGAACTCCTGAACCCAAATGGAAACCACGGCGAGGAGGAAGAAATCGGGGAAGAGGTAGATGAACTGCAAACAGAAAAGGACTTAACATGGAAAGAAGTGGAAGATGCAGTGAGGAAGATGAAAGGAGGGAAGGCACCGGGTGTGGATGAGTTGAGTGTGGAGATGGTGAGAGCAGCAGATACAATGGTTGTACCAAGTGATGAAGACAGCATGGAAGGAAAGGAAGACCCCAGAGGACTGGAAAAAGGGAATAATTGTCCCGATCTTCAAGAAAGGTAGTAGAACAGAATGCAGAAACTATCGGGGAATAACACTGATGAGTCATTGTGCAAAGATCTTCGAGAAAGTTTTGGAAAGGAGAATTAGGACAAGGATAGAAGGAGGGATGAGGGAAGAACAACATGGCTTCAGAGCAGGAAGGTCCACAGGGGATTTGATTTTTGCTGTAAGGCAGTTACAAGAACAGCACTATGAGTATGGAACAGATCTACTGATGGCCTTCCTGGACATTGAGAAAGCATATGACAGTGTATGCAGAAACAAAGTATGGAAGACCCTGGAGGGAGTAGAAAAATGGACTATAAGGAGGATAAAGGAGATGTACAAGGGAAGCGTGAGCTGTGTGAAAGTGGGAGGAGAGAGATCGGACTGGTTGGAACAGAGAAACGGCCTGAAACACGGAAGTGCACTGTCACCGTTACTTTTCATTGTGGTGATGGATGACATAATGACCCGAGTGGCACAAGTAATTGGGGAAGGAAAGATGAAAGCAATTGTGTTTGCAGATGATTTGGGGAAACAAGGAGGAGGAGATACAGGAACAGTTGGACGTGTGGGAAGGAATAATACAAGGGTATGGGATGAAATTTAGCATAAATAAGAGTGAGATGGTGATCACAACAAGGAAGAAGGAAAGAACCACAACAGGAATAACAATCGGTGGGGAACAGCTGAAGAAAGTGGAGAGTTTCAAGTATCTGGGAAGCCTGATACAAGAGAATGGAAGAAACGATAGAGAAATAAATGAGCGGGGGAGACAGGCAGAAGCATTCCGGAGGAGTGTGAGAAGCATGTTATGGAGCAAGGATGTCCCTCAGAACAGCAAAAAGATCATATATCGGACGTACCAGTGGCGCCGAATCTTTTTTTTTTCAGGTCTAGCAGACACCCACCCCTCTCGTTCTGTGGGACCCCCCCTCCCTTGTTAAACCGGACCCCTACCCCAATAATTACGTTTTTACAGCTTATTTCGCACAGTTCTCCCCTTCTCTTCTCTTCTCTCTCCCTTCTTTCCTTTCCTCTTTTCCTTCTCCTTCCCTTTCCTCCTCTATCCGTAACCCCCCAACGGGAGACCCACCCCCTCATCAGGTCTAGCGATCGCTAGACCTCGACCATGGATTCGGCGCCCCTGGGACGTACTATGTCCCTATCCTGACGTATCCCTCGGAGACCTGGATTATGAATGGAAGGGAGAAAAGCAAAATACAGGCCAGTGAGATGAGGTTCTTGAGAAGCAGTATTGGAGCTACAAAGAGGGACAGAATAAGAAATGAGAGGACCAGAGAATTAATGAAGGAGGAACCATTACAGGATGGTATAGAGAAATCTAGACTTAGATGGTATGGACATGTAAAACGAATGGAGGAGAAGAGGATAACCAGGAGGATACACGAGACGAAGTGGGAAGGAAAGAGACCAAGAGGGAGACCGAGAGACAGGTGGCTGAAGGGGGTGGAAGAAAGCATGAAGAAGAGAGAAGACCGGACAAGGGTGGAGGCTGAGAGATGGTGGGAAGACAGAAGACGTTGGAGAGGCTTGTGTTCCAAACAGACCCGGCCAGTGGCTGGAAACTGTGCAAGATGATGATGATGATGACTATTGGAAATTATGAAAGCGGTGTGAATTTTAAGAAATTGGGGGAAATTATTCGGAATCATCTAATATTTCTGCATCCTCATGTTCTTGTTCTTCTTACTCTTCTTGTTATTCTTCCTCTTCTTCTTCCTGCTGAGTGCAGGTAAATTGTCCTTGCTCCTTGCTGATATCGTATGAACACTCTTCTGATGGCAATCAACATTGGAGCATGACTGGCCTTGACAACTGGCACATGCTAATGAACAAATGAATCCAACTTTTTTGCAGCCGCATTTAGCATTACATCCCTTTTAACAATTGCAAAACACTTTGTTGAGGAGTTTTCCGGTGCAGGTGGGAGTAAAGTCTGGATTGGTTCCAGTGTATTGTCGATTAACTTTCAATATTAACTTCTGGGTCTAGTTGATTACCAAGCCACACTTGAACTTGATAATATACCCGAAATAGATGTTGATGAACAGAAGCAGAGGTTGGAGGAAGACAAGGTAATTGCAATTGTTTTTTGTTCCAACTGATGTTGAGCTTTCCCAGGTTTTAAAAAATAAATAATTTCTTCGGTTGGAGTTCGAGCAGTAAGTAATATCAGTAAGTAAACGTCTTCACCAACAACAATAGTTGTATTTGTCAAGTTGAACTGTTCAATTGCTCTTTCAATTATCAGGACATCAGCATATTGTAAAAAGGGATGTAATGCTAAATGCAGCTGCAAAAAAGTTGGATTATTTTGTTCATTAGCATGTACCAGTTGTCAAGGCCAGTCATGCTCCAATGTTGATTGACACCAGAAGAGTGTTCAAACGCTATCAGCGAGGAGACATTTCGTTCATCGCTGTTGGGACAATTTACCTGCACCCAGCAGGAAGAAGAAGAAGAGCAAGAAAAGGAGGAACAAGAAGAAGAGGCACAAGAAGTAAAAGAAGAACAAGAACATGAGGAAGCAGAAATATTAGACGATTCCGAATAATTTCCCCCAATTTCTTAAAATTCACACCACTTTCACGATTTTTTATTACTAGCGAACCCATGCGAGATAAACCATTCTTTCCCCAATAGGTTTATAATGAGAGACTTAAGAAGAAAGGTTGTTATGATTTTATTTCAACCAAATGATTATAGAACACTATTTACATTTCAGTCAGAATTCCAAGTTCTACGTTCCCTAACTTAAGAAGGCAATCACTGAAAATTGGATCATCATAACACTCACCGGTTATTCGATATTTATGAAATTATACGATTTGAGAATTCATTTCTTTGATTTACGGTTTCTAAAATCCATGAACAATGTTAAAGGAAAGACCTCAGATGTTAAAAAAGTCATGAAACAGGCGTCACAGCGGTTAAAATGTGATGTGGACAGCAATTATGGAGCGTATTTTCCTACAGCAGCAGTATATGCAAATCGCACACTTCTTACATTTTTTTTGAAAGTCACTTTTTAAGGAAAGTATAGATATTTATGAAATTAGAGTGCAATTCGTCACTGCTAATGTCTATTCTCTTTCATTAGAATGCTCATTTGTCACGATCGGTCTCTTGTAAGCGCCGGAGGAGGGATCTATATTACTGAAATAATATATACGATTAAATATTATTGAATTAAATAGGATCACAATAGATAGTGGAATAGGCCTACCGGGGAAACCTCGTTAAAAAAAAACGCCAAGTACACTACCTCACAGGTGGTGTGGAAGCGTGTGCATATTATAAAGAAGAAAACATTTTCAACTTTTTGAATCATTATATCTCAAAAACGGTGATTCTTAGGATAAAAAGTGAGAAGACAATTCTTATAGATAATGGCATGGTCTACAATTTTACTCTGATCTATCTTTATGATAAAACTTACCGTTTGGCTGAAAAACGCAAAAAAAAAAACCAAACATATTTGCGAACTTTGACCTTGAATATTTTTTTTTGCCGTTGTCGGACCGATAGGGACTTTTCACATTTCATTTATAATGGTGTTTAGACCTTTAGTACAAATTTTCAGCTCTATGCAAATTTTTGTAACCTTATCCCTATTTTTTGGGCTAACTTGACCGGGCTATCAACATAAGCTGCTCATGGCGGACTTATGGATCTCCAAGCGTCGTTGAGGTGGAGGGATATATACCACCGAGAAGGTCAAGTGGTGGAAGCTTAAAGACCAGAGGGAGATTCTAGCAGCTGGAATAAAGTTTCCTTCCATTGACTAAAATGCGATTGAAAACACATGGGCCACTTTCTGCAAATCTGTCAGTTCAACTGCCACTGCAATCTTGGGTACAACTAAATCTGGTTCCCATTAGATTGATAAGCAAACATAGGTTATGAACAGACCAAGCTCAAGAAAAGGTGCATGAAAAGGAAGCATATTGAATCTGGCTCTCACGACTCCGGAGAACAGGGAAAAATTATGTCATAGCCAAACGAGAGGCTAAGAAGGTTGTCGCTGAGACTAGGTATACTCATTATAATGACTTGTATACAACACTAGACTCAAAGGAAGGAGAGAGAACTATCTTTCGGCTGACCAAAGCTAGAACAAAATCAACACAGGATATTGAACACTATATGTGCATAAAAGACAAAGATGGTCAGCGATTACACATCAAACAGGACATCCCCAAACGTTGGCAGCAACACTTCAAAGAGATCTCCAACACTGAGTTCCCACATTCTCCTATTCCAGAAGGTAATCCTACAGTAGGTCCTATCTTTCACATCACATCAGAGGAAGTGACCGATGCCATTCAGAGTAACAGGAACTACAAAGCGCCGGGACCAGGACCTTCCAGCAGACTTTTGGAAGTTGCAAAAATTACAAGAACCCGCGATAAATTGGCTGACTAACTTATTCAATGCCATAGTTGACTATGGCTCTGTTCCCAGTGATTGAGCTACCAGCATCACTGTGCCTATCTTTAAGCAAAATGGTAATCCAGCAGACTGTGCACAAAATCGTCCAATTCGCCTACTGTCAAACTCGTTGAAGATCTTTGAGAGAATCCTTGATGGATGTCTGCGTGAAATCGTCAGCATCAGTACCAACCAGTGCGGTTTTGTCAAATGTGCCGGAATAACCAATGCAATCTACGCGGTCAGAATGCTCATTGAAAAGCCTCGAGAGAAACAGCAACCACTGCATATTGCCTTGATCTTGAAAAGGCTTTCGACCGTGTTCCCCACCGTGTAATCAGGTATGCACTTCGTGACCATGGGATAACAAAAATGCTTATCAATTGGATCAAGATGTTATACATGAACACTACAAGTCGTGCATGTTGTGCAGTCGGCATCTCAGAGAGTTTTGCAGTGAATGTCGGTGTACATCAAGGATAAGCACTGTCCCCCTTGCTTTTTATTCTGATCATGGACACAATTACACGAGACCTGCAAAGGAGGGTGCCTTGGACTCTCTTATATGCAGATGATGTCACACTTGCTGATACCACCAGAAGAGACCTGAAGCGTCAAGTTGAAAATCGAAACAGTCGCCTCTCACAATACCGTCTAAACTAAATAAAAATAAAACTGAATACCTGTAAACAATCCCCAGCATTGGCTCCATGAAAGTTGATGGAGAGACAGTAATCAGACCATAAGCTTAAGGTATTTAGGATCTCGCCTTCTGTTTGATCGTGGGATAAGTGATGAACTGCGCAGTAGAATAAAGGTAGCATGGTTGAGATGGAGGAAAGTCATAGGCGTGCTCTGCGACAGAAGGATGCCACTCAATCTGAAGTCCAAAATTTACCGCATGGTAGAACGTCCTGTTGCTTTATACTGTGTTGAATGTCGACCATCTAAGTATAATAAAAGGAAGAGAGAATCCACCTGATCAATACTTATAATTTAACATAAAGGGTTACATTAGACCCATATGGTACATGTTTCGGAGCTTATGCTAGCCCCTTCCCCTCCACTCCCTTGGTTCGGTATCGCAAGAACGAATTCCGGCCTCACCTTCAGGCCGCTTGACAGCTCACGGACCTGCTTCGGGTGTGTTTGAAATCTCTTCTCTTCTGACTAACTCTCATAATGACTTGTTACCTCCAGAGAGGACCTCCTTTTTGGATTTCCAACTCGGGAGCACCTTTGCAATAATCAAATGGGCCACCCAAAGCTCCATATTCAAGAGACCCATTCAAGCTTGGCCTGTTCTTCTTTCGTTGTTTGGCGATGTATTCGATTTATTCAGTTACCAGCTGTTTCACCTCCAGCAGAAGATTATAAACAGCTAGACCCTCAATAATACCAGTAATCTTCAACAGACCACTTTTTACTTAGAGAAGTGATTTTATAAGCTTAAACATTGGAACTTTATCTAACATTTTCAGGTTCATAAGGACCCAACATGAACATTGCAAATTATATTTGCCGACAAGAACTCTAAGTGATCAAAATTTTAATGTGTTATTTTTAATGTGTATTTTGTCATATGTGCTGTACTAGTTCTATATCCCCCCCTATTTGGATATGTCTGTTCATATTTATATCACCATATCATTCCTCATTTGTATCACATTCATCCTCATTCATTTCACGTTAGACTTCACTTTTAAGATATTTTTAAATATACTGATAAGAGCTTCTCAATGTATGGCTGATGAAGGGGCTGGCATAAGCTCCGAAACATGTACCATATGGGTCTAATGTAACACTTTATGTTAAATTATAAGTATTGATCAGGCGGATTCTCTCTTCCTTTTATTATACTTAACTGACAATCAATACGGAACCATGACAAATACTAATGATGTCGACCATCTGACAAAGCTATGGAGCGCCAATTACACAGTATAGATATGCGTATGCTCCGTTGGTCGATGGGCATCACACGCATGCATCATGTCAAAAACGCAACCGTTCGCCAGCAAATGGGCATCGGTATCACTGAGAAGACACGGGAAAATCGGTTCCAAGGGTATGGTCAGGTCCAACACGCACATGAAATAGTTACCTATTTCACTTCCTCCTTTGAAATTAATGGACAATGTACACATGGACGACCAGAGCAGCGCTGGCATGACACAGTAAATGCTAGTTTGAAAAATATCCACTTTAGACCACAAGATCGTGCAAAATGGCGAGCCAAGATCAGAACAGCGGACCCTGCACCAGTAGGAAAACGCTAAGAAGAAGAAGATGTAGAATGGGGCTAAGATGTGTGCAAATAACTCAGCACAGAGGTGTTTATTCATCTGGAAATACAGAGCAGTTAAAATATTAATTGCACATCAAAGTTTAGAAGTGCATAATTAATCTGTTATATTTTCCAGGTTAGTAATTGTTAATCCCCACCCAATTTAAATGGGCACATTAATGTGTTGATGGACTGAAAAGCAATTCTTTGATTAGATAACAAAGGCAATGCTGAAAATATGCCTTCTACAGTAAATTTATAAAGGCCTAAAAGTCACTATTCTGGGCCAAATTATTTTCCCATAAAATAGGGTCCCTAGCTATCGGTGCAGTGGGTTTTTTGTCAACTCACCACCAAGTTTCCCAGAATGCCAATACTAGACAGTTTAACGTGTTTTACGAGGGTTTTTATGCCACTGGCATAAGTCAGTAGGAAGCCATTCTATATTTATTTACGTGGCAAATTGTTTAGCCAAGAGAATTTTTCATGTTAATTTATTATTATTATTATTAATTTATTATAATTCTTAAGTTATTTTCGGAGCATTTTATAAAAATTATAAGCATACAGATAGGTTTTCTATGTCTTAGAAAACTCTATCAAGCAAATTATTACGAACGACAATATCATAGAAAATTATGTGATTACGGAATTTTACGGAGTTTTGTCAGTTAGGATATTATGAGAGACATGACTCACTGGAAATTCAGATACGGGCTGATTCTTGTCAAGAAAAGGCGGATAGTAGGAACGGAAATCGACTTCATCATCCGCGCGCCGTGTGTAATGAGCCAGAGAAGGGGAAGTAGAGCGTGGGGAGCAGCCAATCAGTGGAGACCACGTAAGCTGGAAGTCGGTACCGAGGTGGGGAGCCGACAGGGGCATATATCGTCCGATGTTCCGTGGAGTGAGGGACAATCTGTGAAAGACTTGACTAGTTCGGTTGGAAGTGTGTGTCGCTCCGATGTTCCGTGGAGTGGAGAACTATCTGTTTAAAACTTAACCAGTTTGGTTGTACGAGGGTATGGCTCCGATATTAGGACCATAAAGTCACCAAATCTACAAGTATATCATCAAATATCGACAAAGATGACGACGTCCAGGAGACTGTGGGAAGCTCACAGCATCATCCAGTACGAGGGAAAGGCTTCGGCCATTTCCAGTGGTAAGCGCGAATGACGCAGAAATACGCAATCTCTCGTTTCTCTTTGTCTTATATTCAATATTTCAGTAACTTCATAGCTTGGGAATAAGAGTAAAATCAATAATTTATCAGACTCCGTTTTCACGTAATTTTCTATCGGTAATATTAAAATCGCAACGCTCCAATTTAAATTTTAAACATATTATTATTAATTTTGCTATACTTGTTTTATATAATAAATTCAATTCTTTTACAATGCAATCTTTGCTTTCAGTAGGTAGCATTAGATATAGACCAATTCCTTCTCCGGATACAATTGTTTGTTGGGTTAATGATCAAATCATACCACGATCTGAGTGAATAGATTCTTGAAGGTGTTCTACCAGAGCTAGACGTTGTTAAATACAAATTTAGATTTCAGCATTGCGATGAGGTCTTGGTGCCCATTAAAACAACATAGCTTAGGCAAAGTCAAACCGTAACACTTGTCACGCAAAAGTGAGGGCTATAGAAACCGTTACATTTGGCGCTCAACGTGTGGGCTAACAAAACCGATACATTTGTCGCTACCAACATGGGGCATTAATTAACGTTACATTTGTCGCCGACAACTTGGGGCTGAAAACCTAATAACATTTGTGGAAGGAGAAGGGTATATATTTCCGTGCCTGTATTTTGGGGGTTATTTGTCTGTATCAGTGTATATCATTATGGGGGATGAGAAAGAAAGACAGATGAGGTTACGTAGTGGTCATCAACTGGAGAGTGATGATACGAGCAGTATGTCGACTGATGGTAGTACCGGGGTAGCGGAGATGAATCCCGATACTGAAACAGGGAGTGTAGGCGGCCAACCAGAATTAAAAACTTTACTTCTCGAGTTCATGTATCAGAACAAAGTTAGTAGTGATGCTTTAAATGCTAAACTGGAACAAAACAACACTAAATTAGAACAAAACAGTAGGGAAAATAAAGAAAGTACAGACGCTTTAAATGCTAAACTGGAACAAAACAACACTAAATTAGAACAAAACAGTAGGGAAAATAAAGAAAGTACAGATGCCTTAAACACCAGATTAGAACAAAACAGTTGGGAAAATAAAGAAAGTACAGACGCTTTAAATGCTAAACTGGAACAAAACAACGCTAAATTAGAACAAAACAGTAGGGAAAATAAAGAAAGTACAGAAGCTTTAAATAAAAAATTAGAACAGAATAATGCAAAATTAGATAAGAACAACAAGGAAATTAGTGTGAAAATGGAGCAGATTAGAGGAGAAATCAGAGGAGTAATGGAAGAGAAGGTTAAAGAGATCATTGCAGATGTAGACAAGAAATTAGGAAAAGTACAGGAGGAGTTAGAAATTAGAATCAGTACACAGGCTGAAAATTTAAAAGAACTAGTGCAACTGGAAACACAGCAGGTCAAAAAGCAATTGGGGGGAGAAATTGACAAGATTCAAGTATCAACTAAAGAGGTTAAGGAACAGCTGGGGGGTAGAATTGAGAAAGTCCACTCACAAATAATTGCAGAAGTAAATGATTTAAGAGAGAGTAATAGAGAGAGCATTAGCAAGATTGAGGAGAAACAAGCAAAGCTATATGATAAAGTAGAAGAATCAGAAGGAAACATTAAATTAACAGTAAACAGTATTGAGAGGAAGGCTGAGGAGAAAATCGCAGAATTAGAGTTAAAATTAAAAGCTAGGATCAGGCAAGAAAATAGTCAGAATAGGCCAGTTTTTGTGAATAGCACACACAGGGAGGTAGAACTGGGGAAGTTCAGCAATCGACAGGGGTGCCCAATGGAGTTCATGAATTCTATAGAAAATAAATTTGGGGAGAGGTTGGAAGATGGTAGTATTGAGTGGTGCCAGGTAGTTGAAATTTTAGAACAAGTGTTTGTGGGGGAAACGAGGAATTGGTTTGCTGTCTACAGAGACAAGTTTACTGATATTAATGACTTTAAAATGACATTCTGTGAAAAGTTCTGGAATGAGGTTATTCAGTCGCAGCATCGTGAGGGAGTAGTGTGTGGTAAATATAACCCTAAAGGAAGCTCCACCATGACCGAATACTTTTTAGGGCAGGTATTAGTGTGTAAATATCTTGATGGCTTGAAGGAGGAAAGTGATGTGGTGAGGTTGCTACTTAGGCACTTTCCCTATAGGATCAAGGAGGCTGCTTGTATCCAGAATGTAAAGACTATATCACAAGTAGAAAATTTGTTGAGCACATTTGATGCACTAGGGAGAGGGGGTTATGAGGACAATTTCAATAGGAACCAGGGTAATAATAATAATAGGCCTAATGAAGCCAGGCATCAGGAAAGTCAAGGGAACGGTGGCGAAGGGGCCAACGCTCAAAATAGAAATAATAATAATCAGCTAAATCAGAACAGAGGAAATGGCTATGGTAATCAGTATCAAGGGAGGAACAATGATTTCAGGGGAAATCAAGGGAGGAACAATGATTACAGGGGAAATCAAGGGAGAAACAATGATTTCAGGGGAAATCAAGGAAGAAATTATAATGACAATAATTACAACCAGAATAGGGGTCAAGGAAGAGGACAGCCTAGTGGTAGTAATATACAGCCAAACAATGACAACACAGCCCAGAACAACCAGAACAGTTCAGTAGTTAGTAGTACTACGGCCAGCTGTAGCGGTTCTTTAAACGCGAACCAGGCTGCGAAGTAAGGTCAGAATCTCAGTCTGTAGCATGCCCTGTCCATACAATTATACAGGAACCCTATGACCTAAATGTAAGTAATGAATTATTACATGAACTAAATGATGAAGGTATTATTCAGGAAGTGGTTAGTAAGAGCCCCATAGTTAAATTTAACGTGTCCGAGGCGTACACAGATGTTTTAATTGATAGTGGTTGTATGAAGAGTTGCATAAGTAGTGCATTTTATGATAAAATGAAAGGAACTGGAGTAAATTTTGAGGAGATGCCAATTAAAAGCACTTTTGTTATCACAGCTGTTGGGAAGAGGTCCGAAGTAATTTCTAAGCAAGTTTTAGTAGACATTAAAATTAATAATCATGTAGAGAAGCAGATTTGCCTTGTAATTCCAAATTTAGTATTCAGTGTTATCTTGGGTTCAGAGTGGCTAAGTAAAGTGTCTGGTAACTTATGTTATGATGTAGGGAGTTTGAAATTTAAATGGGGAGATTCTGAAGTAGAAGTAGCGTTCAATGACCATATTCAGAGGAGTAGTATTGTAGGTGTGATTTGTACTTTAAATGAGATATCACCAGCCGTAGAGCGGGGTTCTCCATGTTTTGTGGGCAGTGTGATTACGAACGGTAGTCTAAAGGACTCGTTACGTGATGCTGCATTTCAGGGAAATATAGAGGATGAACAGTGTGTTCGGCTCTATGATGTGTTATTGTGTAATAGGAGAGTGTTTGAGGATCGCATTGGTATGGCCAATTGCTATACACATTCATTGAACGTTATTGATAGGTCAGTATTCACAGGACATAGATATCCTGTACCTTTCGCTTATCAGAGTGCAGTTGAGGCACAAATTAACCAGATGCTTGAAGATGGGATTATTGAGCACTCGAACAGTCCATATGTTAATTCTTTGATCACGGTACCCAAGACCGACGGCACTGTTCGTATTTGTTTAGACGCTCGTTTGGTTAACAGTAGAATTAGTTCAGATCAGCTGAAATCTATGTCAATAGAGGAATTAATGCAAACATTTGAGGGGAAGAAGTATTTCACTTGTGTAGATTTGAGTTCCAGTTTTTGGCAAGTGCCACTTATGTTTGAAGATAGACCATTTACAGCTTTTAGTCATAAATATAACCTTTATCAATTTTGTAGAACACCTTATGGGTTAAAGAGTAGTTCAGCAGCTTTAATTAGGGCTTTAAACATCGCATTAGGGGATGACACAGGAGAGTTTGTAACCATTTACATAGATGATATGGTAATTAATTCACGCAGTTTTGAGGAGTATCTACGTCATTTAGATATAGTTTTTCAGAAGTTAGATCAGGCAGGGTTCACTTTGAAGCTGTCTAAGTCGTCATTCTGTCAGTCAGAAGTGACATTTTTAGGTCATAGAGTGTTGAGTAGAGGTGTGACACCAGAAGAAAGTAGGGTTAATAAGATACTTAACGCAGAGGTGCCACAGAATGTTAAACAGTTAAAAACTAACCTGGGAATTTGCAACTTTTTCAGGAGGTTTGTTCTTAAATACTCAGGGTTAGTAGAACCATTCAGGGAATTGCTTAAAAGTGGGACTCGGTGGAGATGGGAGTCCAAGCATGATCAGGCTTTTAGAGCGCTGAAGGAAGGTTTTGAGAAAGCTGTAGTGCTGAAATATCCGTTAAAAGATAAGGAATATGTGGTTATGACAGATGCTTCAAATATAGGCATTGCTGGAGTATTATGTCAGAAAGATGATGAGGGTAATCTGTGCATTGTATCTTTAGCCTCGCGAGGACTGACAGCAGCAGAGAAAAGATACACGATTACTGAGTTAGAGCTTTTAGGTATTGTTTTCAGTTTAGGGAAATTTAGAATGTATTTAGTAGGGGGGAAATTTGAGATCCACACAGATCACCATGCATTACTGTATATGAGAACTTGTAAACTCAGTTCTAACAGAGTTAATAGGTGGATTCTTGCTCTGCAGGAATACGAATTCACAGTAAAATATATTAAAGGTAAAGATAACATTCTTGCAGACATGCTATCGAGGGACACTAATTTATGTAGGGATTATCCTGTGGTTAAAGCAGAGGACGGTATTTTAATATGTGCATGTGTGGACAGTAGCAACAGGGCATCGTTACAGACACTGAGAAATATGTTAGTGGAGCAACGTGATGACATTAAGTATGTGTCATAAAGTGAGGATGTTTAGCTGGCGAGCCAGCCTATCAAATGAGTAAGTGTGGTATTTGGTGCGTGGGAGGAGATGGTCTTCCAGGCAGGCGTATCAGAAGTCACACAGGGGGGTAGTATGTAAGTAAATGAGAGTTTTTAAGGTACAGGGAAATATGACGGGATTGTCGGATGCTCTTGAGCACTAAAATGTCTCGATACACCAAGGCCAGAATTTGGTAGCGCTGGTGAATTCCCATTTGTCTCCAAGAGATGGGTGAGCGCTTGGACAGGTTATTTTTGCTTAAGGCGTCCACGAGGCAAAAGATGGGCCATCAAAATGCGAGACAGTCCTTCATGAAACTCATACATAACGGCACACGTGATTTCTGTTTACGGGCTCGCCATGTAAGATTTTTTATTGAGTAATTTAAGGTAATTTGTACAATGGTTTCATTTGTGTGAGGAGAACTGGTCTGTGTTGAGAACTAGTATTAAGTAGAATATGGTCTACGGGAACTTAACAAGACAGGGCGATTACGGCACAGAAATATTTGGTGTTATATGTAATGCGCATTTACTGTTTTTTTTTTTTCAGAAGTCAATATTAATTTCATCTTTTATAAAGAGAGATCAAGTATTATGGTCACGATGCGCTGGCACAATAGTGTGATCGTGTGCTCAGTGATAAGTGAGATTAAATTTCACCATAAGGAAGAGACCTCCAGTGAAATTAGGAAGTTCTATGGTGATATAAATATATCAGAACACCTTCAATGCGTGTGATATGACATCATAAATACATAGTGCTCACACATTAATTATGTCTATTTTTCCAACATAGAGAAATTTGAGAGGCGGAAATATCCGTGGAACACTATTCTATACGTAAAACATTGGACTGGTTGCAAAGTGCAATCCATAGTGACAATAAACTTTGACGCAAAGTGCGTGAAGAAAAATTATGAGTGTATATATCTGTAATTTAGGGTGATTTCATTTATGTAATATGTATTTTGGATGGGGATTATTAACGTGTCTGGTATAATCGGATAATGGACCGTCGTCACGGTAAATCATCCGATGATCCTTTTATGCCACTGGCATATATCAGTAGGAAGCCATTCTATATTTATTTACGCGGCAAATTGTTTAGCCAAGAGAATTTTTCATGTTAAGTTATTATTATTATTAATTTATTATAATTATTATTAAGTTATTTTTGGAGCATTTTATAAAAATTATAAGCATACAGATAGGTTTTCTATGTCTTAGAAAACGCTATCAAGCAAATTATTACGAACGACAATATCATAGAAAATTATGTGATTACGGAATTTTACGGAGTTTCGTCAGTTAGGATATTATGAGAGACATGTCTCACTGGAAATTCAGATACGGGCTGATTCTTGCCAAGAAGTATTACGCAAGCGGGGTTGCAGCGTCAAGAAAAGGCAGATAGTGGGAACGGAAATCGACTTCATCATCCGCGCGCCGTGTGTAATGAGCCAGAGAAGGGGAAGTAGAGCGTGGGGAGCAGCCAATCAGTGGAGACCACGTAAGCTGGAAGTCGGTACCGAGGTGGGGAGCCGACAGGGGCATATATCGTCCGATGTTCCGTGGAGTGAGGGACAATCTGTGAAAGACTTGACTAGTTCGGTTGGAAGTGTGTGTCGCTCCGATGTTCCGTGGAGTGGAGAACTATCTGTTTAAAACTTAACCAGTTTGGTTGTACGAGGGTATGGCTCCGATATTAGGACCATAAAGTCACCAAATCTACAAGTATATCATCAAATATCGACAAAGATGACGACGTCCAGGAGACTGTGGGAAGCTCACAGCATCATCCAGTACGAGGGAAAGGCTTCGGCCATTTCCAGTGGTAAGCGCGAATGACGCAGAAATACGCAATCTCTCGTTTCTCTTTGTTTTGTATTCAATATTTCAGTAACTTTATAGCTTGGGAATAAGAGTAAAATCAATAATTTATCAGACTCCGTTTTCACGTAATTTTCTATCGGTAATATTAAAATCGCAACGCTCCAATTTAAATTTTAAACATATTATTATTAATTTTGCTATACTTGTTTTATATAATAAATTCAATTCTTTTACAATGCAATCTTTGCTTTCAGTAGGTAGCATTAGATATAGACCAATTCCTTCTCCGGATACAATTGTTTGTTGGGTTAATGATCAAATCATACCACGATCTGAGTGAATAGATTCTTGAAGGTGTTCTACCAGAGCTAGACGTTGTTAAATACAAATTTAGATTTCAGCAATGCGTTGAGGTCTTGGCACCCATTAAAACAACATAGCTTAGGCAAAGTCAAACCGTAACACTTGTCACGCAAAAGTGAGGGCTATAGAAACCGTTACATTTGGCGCTCAACGTGTGGGCTAGCAAAACCGTTACATTTGTCGCTACCAACATGGGGTATTAATTAACGTTACAACAGCATAACTTAGATCGAAAATATAGACCTGGTGCAATCTCCTGGTTAGTTCAAATGGTAGTGATAAACATATCTTTTTCCTCGTAAATCTGTTTGAATCTGGGGTGAGAACTAAATGTTTGAAAGCTCAAGACAAGGTAGGTACCCAGTGCTGACAGCACAAATGTTCACAGCCAAGTGGTTGGCTGGTCTGGCTAGTATTCAAGTGGTTGTGCTCACAGTAACTCATTAGATTGTACTTTTTACTTTTCTAATAATGGAATTTTAAAAAAATCTATTTTGTGGGTATTTCATATTCTTTTAAAAATGTTTATACCGATACATGAACTTTGGCCAAAAGTTTTGTTATAAGAAAATGTTCTTAACCAATATTTGAAACTTATGCAAAAAGGTATAACTACCTGTAATGAATACCGTAAGTGTGTGACTTGATAACAGATTTTAAAAACAAAACAGCAGAACTCTACAGATGTCTGACCAGGTTACCTCAGCAAGTTGTGGTGCCAACTGTAAAGACTACGGTTCAGGAGACAGACGGGTTTGAATCGATGCTTATTTCTAAAATTTTAGGTGCTGGAACTTGTGATAAAACTTAAAATGAGATATTTTTTTTTACAAAATACTTTCTGAAATTCAGGTATTTAAAACATAATTTCTTATAATCAAAACAATAACACCACTTTAACAATGGGTGGTATGTAATATTCTTCAGTCAGATTTTGTTGCAACTCGGGTAATAGTGAGTGAAAAATAAGTCATAAGTTTTATGTATACTGGCAATAAATAAATAAGGTTCTAAATTTAACCAATGGAATAATGAACTATCTATGATGTGTTTTAAACTATTTACCGTTTAACCACTACATACTGTAGCTACATTTTCTTGAATATTTAGTGTTAATGAGCACATTTTAAAAACTTATTGAATTTCAACTGAGCTCAAGTTATAGGAAGAGTTCGTACTTCAGTGGCTATACAAAGAAAGAAAGAAAGAAAGAAAGAAAGAAAGAAAGAAAGAAGGAAAGAAAGACATTGTAAAATTACTTAAAAGACAATCAATCAAAAACAAACAGTCTGAGTTGAATTAAGAAAAAACATTTCCATAATACAATTCTGCCTTAATTATACACTTTCTCCCTTCGTTTTTTGACTGTGTGTAAAGTGCAGAATAATGCCCCTTCGCCAACCAAGACTTTACTTGATGCTCAAGTTCATATCAAGCCACAGGAGGTCCCAGAAGTCAGATGTGCAATAATTCAAAAATACTGCTGATGTAGAGTGAAAACCTCAGTGGTATCACAATAAAGTTCATTGCGAAAAAGCCACATTCATTCTTGGCACTCCACACCGCAATGCTTATTACAGATAACAGTTTTTCTTTGAACATTGGTGGCTGTTCACGAATGTTTATTGAACAATCCCCTTAAAAACACTTGTGCAAGGAAAACAAAACAAAACAAAAACAAAAATAACCTGAGAGGTGCTGGAACAGCATTGCAGCAGAAATTATGAACTGGTTTATATCCTGCTATTGGCCATCCTAGAAATGATGGTTGGTTCCTCAGTTTAGGGTCTGCGACAACGTGGTCATTTAGCCCTGAGTACTTTGGGTGTGTGCAGAATCTGTCTGATAACCGGTGTTAATTGTGATGGCTGTATTAGAGTGTGTTATCTGTAATTCAGGTAAGGACTGCAGATGATCAATTTCAAGTAGTTCCTACTTTTGCTACCAAATGCTACCATCAACAACACCTAGCTGTGAACTTGGGTACTAGATGCCACCGCAACTGGCACCGAACGTTGGGACTTATAGAGCGTTAATCAAATCTAACCTACAAATTTAGCTTCAAACAATTGTAGTTAGGGGAAGGTTCTTTTACATGCCATAAATCTATGACATGGGCCCGCCGGCTTTACTTCCCCTCCGAAGGAAGGCATACTGTGGATTTTTAACGCTCTTAAAAAATCCGAAGATTTCGACCGGCTTTGAACCCGTGATCTTGGGCATAGAAGCTCAGCATGCTACCAACTACACCACCGAAACCACCAGAGAAATCTAAGGATCTAGAGAGAAACCTATTGAAAATTAGAGAGAAAAAAAAAAAGATTTTCTAACAAATGAAACACGGAGCTAAAGACAGAGGCCAATGGTTGCATCGACAAGATACCTTTAGAAATTGATTGAACAAGAGACAAACACTAATACGGAAAGTGCCATTCTTATATGGCACACGAATGGCCATCATTGTATATAGTTTTGACTTCTATCCACATCAATTCATATCAATGTTTACACTAAACTCCTCTTTAATTCTATAATTCTTTTGCAACTTACTGGGTATCAGTTGTATCACAGTAAACACAGCACAAGCTTGCAGTGTAATTTTGATATCATATTTAGACCCCCTAGAGAGTATTCCTTAATAACTACCTACAGCATGGTCTGCCAGAAACTTTGCTTGTGTGCAAGGGTCTTACAGATAGCTGCACACTTCTCCTTCCTTCCCCTCTGCCCCACCCAAGAAACAAGCCAGTCAAAAACGAGAAGCTTGGCCAAGGTGACATGATAGTGCACTGGTGAACTGGATCGGCTAAGCCTACAAGTCACTTCTATATCACAAATGAACAACACAATCCATCCGTATGGAACTTTGCACAGTATGGCTATCTGACACCTACAGCAATGCAAATGGAGTTTGCAATGGACCTCATTTTTCTGTTATTACTGTTATTTCACTTAATAACAATCTAAAAGGATAAATCATTATATATAATACTACTGTAGTATAACTGCTTTGTACAATATAGAATAGATATTCAAACTATGTGATTGAATTTGTCAATTTATTTGCTAACTCAAAGTAAGAATAGTGTTAGTGTTCATGGCATGCCTTAGTTGAAACTATGTTACAAGTAAAGCAACGATTTTCTTTAATGGCAATCAGCATGTATCCTATGCAGGTCTTAACTACAAATGTAAGTTCACATGACCAAATAACAACTCTCAGAATACTACACACCAGAAGTGTTAAAAAAAAAAAAAAAAAAAACTATTATCGGTACCAAACAACACTGCTTTAATAAGTGTCCATAATTCTTTTAAATAATAATATTATAAAACCAATAAGCAGAGTTTGCGGTTTTTAGAATTTGTGATATACAAACTGTGAAATAAACATATCTTGCTAAATAAATGAAAACATTGCCTTGGGTTGGTATTTGAAGATTTTCTACATAAAGCATTTCTTTCTCTGACAAATAAAGAAACATTAACATTTTAATAAATCCAATGTTTGTATATTAAAGTATGTTGTAAATCTGTATTTGTCTACACTTACTATGTGCTTGTGGTCTTGCACTAGGGAAGGTCACTACTTTCTCTCTTTTCTTTTTCAATAGTATTTTGTAAATTATATAGCTAACAATATGGAATTAAATTATATTATTATAATTCTAATTGAATCGACAGGAGCTGAAAAACTTTTAGTCAAAAATGGCCATCATTTAAACATTTACTGTAGTATTCTGAAGTATTGACCCAAGGGCCTTCAGACAGCATAAGAAAGAATTGCCAGCCTTCTCTTCAAGCTAGAAACCACTGCTACATGTAGTGCGATCAGAGGAGAAAAACACTGCCAATGGTTTGCTGCCTTTCAGCGCCATATTCTGAACTTAATGATAGCAGCAATGCAAGATTCCTGCATGATACAGTGGTATTTCAAATTGCGTTTGTACAGGATTTAGGTGGTATTTACCAAATCCAATTTACAATAAAATATAATGTGAAAAATTCATTCTGGACGGCCTTATGCCGTACTAAACTGACCACGGAGCTGAAAGGCATTAAGACATGTTTATTGAAATAAAATTGATATTCCACTAACACAAATATAGGCTACCTAACCTGAATAGTTGCTTCACAATATGGTTGACTAATACCGGTATAGTATGTTTGTTAATTTCTGTTCTGTCAATGACATTTCTTCTCTCTACTGAAAAGTAGGGAAAACTGACTTAATACTTTCCAGCTCTGGCCGATTCACTCAGATATTTTTTCAAATCAATTTGCTTGAAAAAAATAAAATAAGAGAGAGAGAGAGAGCTAAATTTCAAAAGCTAAGATGCACTACAAAATGCTAAATTTAAAATTTTTAATGCTAAATTGTTGATTTTGAAAGGCTATACACCAGACTCTACCAATAGGTAAGACTATCCTTAAATTGATAAGTACCTCCAAAAGCTGGTTCTGTGCAGGTGCAAAGGGAATGAATAATGTTGATAACAAGACCATGAGTAGAAGCCCTCATACTGAGTGATCCTGAGCACACTAGGAATGTAACAATATGGAACAGGTGAGGCAGATGGTATGCTACATCCAAACAGTTGTTGAATGACAGCATGAGCAAGTACCGGGCAAGTATTGCGATATCATCCCACATCATGTGTTGCTCCAATGTTGGAGTGGGAGAAGTACACGTCTTGTCCACAACCTGAAATATTCAAACAGGAGCAAGTCATTAGACAGTCTACTACTTGAATACAGAACTATGCATTTACCAAGGGATGAATGCTATTATTCAGATTTAATATTTGTTTATTCTTTTATTCTATTTCCTTTCTGCACATATAAAACCAATTGTTGTGAGGACAATGAGTTCCTAATACAAAAGTTCTACAAAGGAAAACATAACAAGCTGGACATTCAATTTTGGTGCATACAAAATTGACATCCTCATTCTTCGAGGGGTCTCAACTTTTTCCCCTGCCCCCTTTCCCTTCTCCTTCCTTACTACTCTTTCTGCTGTTCTAATTTATGTGGAGAACTTTTCTACCATGGTCCATATAGTAGCTTCTGGCTGCTATCTTTTGACGAACAGAGGAATTTCTCCAGTTTTTTGTAAGCTCATTGACACACATTCTTTGGCCACATTGTTTTAATTCTACTGAAAAAGGAGGCAAGGTTCCTCTCGAAATGTCTAGAATTTTATTTTCACACGGCAATATCCCAAAAGCATACCTGCCAACCTTCGGAAGTCAAAAATAGGAAGATTTTTTAAATTATAGATTTCATCATGCGCAGTATACCGTGGCGAGGGCGAATGAGGGTACACAAAAGACCTGCGTGTCTTTATTGGCAAAGTATGAATTCAGCATAAAATTCACAAAAATGTAAACAATCATCAATCATCGAGTAGTATGTTTGGCCAATATTTAAACGTAAGAGAACATAATTGTGTGTTTAAAGAAAATGCATACAATCATTCGTATGGATTACACGTCGAATTCGCTACCACATATTCATTCTACTTTAGATTTCGCCATGGTCCGTATTGACAAGAGATTATAAACCAATATAAGACAATATATTTCCGTCAATCAATACCAAACGGAAATATATTGTACTATATTGGTTTATTACCACATATTCACGTAGGCTTGACGACTGTTTGTCCGTAATATACCACCAATCATTATGCGGTACGGCGATCAGCTGACTCACCATTCCGAAATCGCAGCTATGGAGCTCACAGCCAAGCGAGGAACTTACACAAACTTGCACAAAAAACCAAGGTTACGCAAATCACAAAAGAAATTACGACTCACGAGAGAATCTCCTTGAGCAGGGTGTCTACTGTAAGGATGAAGTAAAAATTAGTTACTTTTTAGCTACCTTTTAGTTAATTTTAGTTACCTTTGAATTCAAGATACGTCTGCGGTCTGCATGTAAAGGGGCTTATCACGAGGTGAAGAAAAACAACAATGAACTGTGTTTAAAGCGGTAAATACAATTCACTTAGGGAGTTATAAAAAATTTAAAAATAATAAATAAATACTAGATATTTATTATCAAATGAGTTGTTTCAGATAATATGTCGTCTTGTGCACAAGGCGTTTTTATAATTGCCAAGAGGTTGGTCTGCTCTTGACCGTTTGGCGAGATTTCCTTTGTCACCGCGGTAGATCACGAAGAAATTTATGGGACTTTACGTGATTGTAACCGAATTCCGTCTACGCAGTCAGGTACGGAGAAATTTCGAGATGTTACACGATCGGCGCTGGTCTCACCCGTTTGTCGAGATTCCCGTAGTTTTCGCGATAGAACACTGATAAATATCGCGATTTAGATAATCGGTGTCACTTATAGTAGTTCGACGAGATTTCCATTGTCCTTGAGGTCGGGCACGAGAAAATATAGCATTATTACGCAATCGGTGCCACTTGCTGTCCGTTTGACAATAATCCAGTTGTCCTCGTCATTGAATGCGGATAAATATCGCGATGTACCGCAAACGCTGCCGCTCTCGGCCGTTTTACGAGATTCACGTTGTCCTCGCAATATTGTGCATACCGCGCCGCACCCAGCCGTTGAACGATTGTCTATTCGTCCTGACAGAATGGTGGAGGCAAGCTCAAGGTTGGATATGGTTAAAATTCACGAGTAGTTATGGACAAGTTGTATGGCCGGCGCCCTGATTCCCGCTGTCCCTATGCTGTGGTTGGGAGTTCATCAGTTCAGGGTGGATCACGAGGAGAAATTAGTATCGCGATGCTACGTAGGCTGTCATATCTAAGTGGGTTAATGCACTTCTCGCTCCCCGTATGCTTTTGAGTATAAGGACATGGGAAAAGTAGCGAGTAGGTTTCGGAATGTTCCGTGATTGGTGCCCGATCACCTTTGACGGGATTCCCGCAGTCCTCGAGGCCACAAGTTCACACTAGGGTACGGGTTTTATGATTTTACGTAAATGACGTCGATTTCGGTCCATTTGACGAGATTCCCGCAGACAAGTCGTGCGGTCAGCCGGCCGTCTTGAGTATGAATGTTCGAAGTAGATATCAAATATTAAGAATTATTCTGAGAGGATTGCACGAATAATACGACTAGAGGACACTTCTTCTTTCGAATGCGGATCACGAATTATACAAGTTTTCGAAATAACCGGTTAGATTATAATATATCCGATGGAACCAAAGTTCGAAGGAAAAATCGACATATAACGGAATTTCGAATTAACCATACTGGATGTCGCAAATTTACGAGACAGATTTTTAAAATAAGTTATAGCCCAGGTATTTCAAAGCTTTTTCATAATTCTTTTTCGAAACTGTAACATTTCGCAAGATTGCGACATTAAATTATTTTTCGTTATTTCTGGACTTCAATTTGGCATAGTCTCCAAATAAATGCGAGGTTTCTGATTAGTTTCAGAAGTTTTCGCGAATAAACGTATCGCGAAAAGTCAGATTTCCTAATAACACAGATAAATATTTCACACAAAACTAAAACGTCTTCTTGATGCCGAAAATATACGCTGAATGATGTATACCACTCAAGGTATCCTCAGTATGCATTTCCTTGAGCTCAGGCACGGGGTAAAATAACTTATGCAAACGGCGCCGCTTGCGTGAAACTCGCTTCATCGCAATCTCTGAGCCTCGAGGCGCGAGTTTAAACGATTCAATCCGCCTTCAAAAAAATGTTCGTTACCCGAATGTAAAATTGGTTACTTTTTTCGTTACCCATTTGTAAAATTCGTTACTTTTTCGTTACCGGTAGACACCCTGCTGAGAATGGAAATTATTTGCAGTTCCTTTTTCTTTTACAATATATCACTGGGGCCCGAAATTCGGAAGAAATAATAGTAATTAAGAAGATCGGAAGACGAGGTGAAAATTCGGAAAGTTTCCGAATAAATCGGAAGGGTTGGCAGGTATGCAAAAGTATGAATAAATTTAAAGATTTTATATTCCAAATGAGCTGAATCAATTCCAAATCAAATTTTAAAGAAAAGAAAATTGTCCACACATCTCAATCATTTTGCCCTGGTGTACCATTGGGCTCATCAGTAGGTATAACAAACCTCACCAATATGTGGACTAGCACATGTTGGGAAGGCCACCACAAGCAGAGCCAATGCACTATGAAAGACATAGGTCTCCTTATCCAAAAAAAATCCCTGCCTGGCAGTTCCAAGTGATTTGCCTTTGTTTCCAAAGAAATTCGAGCTCTTATATTCTAACTGAAATGAATCAATATCAGTAGTAGTCTACAGAGAATCCTAACGAGTGGCATGGCCTCCGCATGAGTCCAACCCGATATCTCACGAACCAATAATGAAAGATGGTCACGTGAGGTGTCAAATTACTCGGCATGAAGCCCTCTTTCCCATGGCCCACTCATTTACCCAAAATTGCAAGGTCATCGACCTGAGATTTTATAAACTAACAATCAGATTTGGACGTATGAGGTGTCATAGGACTCGGCATGAAGCCCTCTTTCCTATGGCCCAATCATTTATCCAAAATACCGAAAACTGCAAGGTCATCGACCTGAGATTTTATAAACTAATAATCAGAGAGGGTCACGTGAGGTGTCAAACGACTCGACGCAAAGTCCCCTTGCCCATGGCCCAGTCATTTACCTAAAAAAAAAACAACAACAAAAAAACAGCAAGGTCATCGACTTGAGATTTTATTAACTAATAATCGGATTTGGGCATGTGAGGTGTGGTATATTCTATGGAATATACGTATTGTTGGACTTAGCAGTCACTGCTCTTTGCTTCTTTTTTTTTTCTTTTCCCATTCACGTTCTTTTATTTCCTTTCTCGTAGACACCAACAGTGACCTTCCATGTATTTCAGTTTCTCTGTATATATGCTTATCCTGTTTGAAAGTTTGTTTCAGATGTGCATTTTCCTTGTAAGCCTCTCCACAGCTCTCCACGCGGTAGCCTGTTGAAGCCTTGGACCCAGTAGTTCCAAGAACTGATTCATTCCATGCAAGCAGATGGCATCGTCTTCAAACTCTACAATCTCCATGAAGAATTCAACTTCTTTTATTTAATGCTTATCTTGTACAATTTGGTTTTCTTATGTTACCTACTATGTATCTGTTCCTTTGTTAATAATAATAATAATAATAATAATAATAATAATAATAATAATAATATGTATATCCTTTATAGTAAGCACATGGCTAACCATAGCTAGTCGTTGATACTTCCATATCAACTGTTAAGTATAAACTAATTTGTAGTAAAGTTAACTTGCTAATAAAAGCAAGGAAGCTTGTAGTTTAAAGTGATCGTTAATCTTGAGATCATCAGCCACGGGACGACCTTTTAACGTGGAATCCGAACTACAGGACATCGCACTTCACATTGAAAATCTCACATGCATTGACCAGGAATCGAACCCGGTCCACCTTGGTGAGAGGCCAACAGCTTGACCGCTGCGCCACCACGCCCCAACTTGCTAATAAGAATGATAGTTTGTAGTATGTGCAGTTTAAGGTAAGAGCAAAAGTGAAAGCAAAGTGGTAGCAGTTTATAGTATTTTTACTAGAATGTAATTCGAGTAAATGTAATTTCTAAACCTCAGTAGTGAGTACCGTAGTCAGTTGGTCTCGGTCCAGACAAGAGTAAACATGTCATGTACACTGGTGGTGGATACCCAAGGCTTTAGGGTCAAATAAAACAAGTTTATATTTAGAGAGGTGGCCATTGTTGATTGCACAACACATTGGTCGCCTAAACTTACCCATTTTGTATTTAAACCACCATTTCCGCTAGGGTTTCAGTCTGTTAAAGACCAAAGACAGACCCAGTGGATACAAAGTCATTTAGGACTGCAATGGGACGAGGGAACCATTCCCATACCTGCCAACTTTTGAAAAGGGCTATCAGTAAAACTCACGCGCGACAAAAAAAATAACGATTTTCGACATACCCCGGCTTGACGAAAATAATAATACTTCTGGGCTACAAAATACAATAATTCATGCTTTAAACAAGATACTTCAATGAAATCATATCTACTTACATGATTTGTAGATGAACATAACAATCAAGAAGAAGTCCATGTTAATCAGCAGCAGGCGTGGTGAATATTGGTTTGGAGCAGACATAACAGGACTTCCTTGATAGATTAAGCTGATATACGATAATTGAAAAAGGCTTTAAACAATAAAACTTGTTTAACGTAACACAGGCAAGAAATAATATAATACACACTGCAAATCACATGCTAGTTCGACTTTTAAGTCATGGTTGTGGCCTTTTTAGCTTCCTGCAAACAGTCTTGAGAAAATGTTTTGTCATAACAGGGACCAGAACTCCTGGTCTTCAAAATAGAAATAGACTCCAGAGATTCATTGGACATGGATGACCTGAACTGTGTTCTATTTTTCTTCACAAGGCTAAAAAAAACGTTCACATTCTGCATTGCTATGGGGTATGGTGAGAATAGAGAGCAATACTCTAGAAATTCGGTTATACTTAAGAAGTCCATCGGCTCCACGAATTCTTGATATTCGTGCCCAACTGGAATCACTTTCAGCATCTTGATGTGCAGCGAAAGTGTCATCTACCTGAAGAGCTGTGCACTGCCTCTGAAGCTCATTCACCACCTCATCTGTAGTTTCATTCTCTTCCTTGCATAACATGATAGGAAACTTTTCCAAGAAAGAACGAATGGAAGATAACTGTGCATCTTCAATTTTGTCTAACCTAGCAACTTGAGCATTCTTTAACACGTCATCCTTGAGTGGAAACTTGTTGATGATGTAGTCACAGGCAGTATAAAAGTAGTTTCTCACTGATGAAAAGAAAAGGGATTTATCTGTATCCGGTCCGTTCTGAAGGCCTTAACAACTTCAGATGATGCATCTTTTGCCATTTTATTTACAATACATGTCGTTTTCGTGCGACCACAACTATATTTCTTTGCAACTTCTGATGTGGGAAACATCTTCTTAAATAAAGCATCAGCATGATCAGCCGCACTTAAGGGCACATTGTGTTCCACCAAAAAGGAAGTAAACAGACACTCGGCCCTAATTACGTCACTGTCAACGTTTCCAGACTTAGCAAAAAAGGTGTTGATTTTCTTGCTATCTTCCTTCGATTTAACATAACTAATGTGTTTACCGCACTTCACATGATTACTTAAATCGTTTTTTCCACCATGTGCAATATTAATATCACACCCACATACCGTGCAAAAGGCAAATTTTTCTCCCTTTCTTGATTTTAGTATGCACGGAAAATCAACCGAGTATGATTCTTTAAATGTCTGGAAGTACTGTTTCTTGTTGGATTTGTTCATTCTCGATATCTACTAAAACATCGAAAGGAACCTGGATCACTGAACGTCACATAAAATTATAACATAAAACACTTAAGACTGCCAACACTTCATTAAAACATGTCAAGACACACAAAGCCATTAAATGAAAACGACGCCAACCTCGTGAAGAAAGAATATGCACATGGTAGAAAAACACACACACACACGTGGAACGAATGTAATTAGTCCAAGGAATACAGGAAACTACGAAGTTATAGCACAAAAACTCGAACGCTTCATTAAAATATGCCATAACCTTAAGAGACGAAAACATTCAAGGAACGCCAACTTCGCGAACAATGAACAACTAACGTGGTCAAAGAATATGGTTTAAATCGCAACGAGCGAACGGAGCGGAACAAAGAATATGCGAAGCAGAGCCTGTCGACACATGGAAGAACGGTTATCCCGGCTTCAAATTCAATTACAAATGACGACACAACCATCACACGGTTAAAAGTACGAATCATATCAAAGAACGAGCTATCGACTATCGTGGACTTGCCTTCGACCCACGCAAACAATCGATTGAACGGAAGTGGGCGGTATTATCGAATGTAAATTATCGTTTCAAATTTTTGTCCGCAAAATCGTAAAATGACACCGTTCATCCGTAAAACCGTAAAATGCTGCAATTTCCGTAAATTTTACGGATAAACCGTAAAAGTTGGCAGGTATGCATTCCCTATAAATACCTGGCCATGATATTAAACGCACATCTATCCATAGTATTTGTTAAAAGAACTGAAAAACGCGAATGGCTTTGCCCGTTTCTGCCCCCCCACGTGTGAATGTGTGGATCTTATGGATATGGGCTGTCCTTCACTACATACGCTTTTTCAAGAAAAAGGACTTTTAATGAAAAAAAATAAAGCCGTTTTCCATGTATGGAATCTGTTTGATTGGATAACGAGAAATGCATGTTGTGACGTCATAAACAAGATATTACTTGTTCCTGCCAGCAGTGGGATTATCACTAATGAGTGTTACACCTTCTAGAGAGCATCATGCCTGTGTCCTGAATGTTGGAATTGGACAATAATGCTATTGAGCAGGCGATTGGAAAATACTTTGTGTGCAAAAAGAAACTGAACAGTTTCACAAAAGAGGAATTAAATGCCCTGCCAAAACCATTTCTTTTTGATGTGGCCGCAAATGCGGTTAACGAAATCTGGAAACATGTGCCGACATCATAGATTCAAGACCCTGTGTTAAGTGAATTGTAACCATGTGATAACTACAAGCATCATAAGCAAGTGGCCATTGCTAAAATACCATCGGTACAACAGTGTCGAACCTGTCAGCTTGTGAAACTTTACCATGGCCATAAAACCATGAACAAAGACTTTGTTTCTTCATTCCACGGGTGCGATGGCAAGAAAAAAGCAACATCATCCTCAACAGAGGGGAGAGATTAAAATTACTTACTATCGACTGAGACAGAGCTATTATTTAATCAGTTTGTAGCTTTCCGCCAAATCAATACAAATTGTGTTTGCATTGTTAATACACTAAGTACGGTACATGTTTCGAACCTTACAAAAAACGGTCCTTCATCAGCCATGACATATCACATGAATGGCAACACATCAAAAACACTGAACAATATCAAAAATAAAAAGCATGCGCACTAAGACATTCATAAACACATATTAAAACGTTCCATTAAAAACTGTACAACATATTAAAAAACACATATTAAAAGCACTGCAAGTCCATTTGACTCGTTCAAACGTCAACATTTGAGTATGTGCCGTTATGGTTGGAGATCTTTGTCCTGTTCCATTAGATGCTTCTTGATTTCTTGTATAAATGTGCAAAAACGTCTTTCATTTAGCGAAGGGAATTCTGCTGTCATGTATAGGGAACAAAAATGGACCAGTAGCCCCATTTGAGTAGTTCCAAAGTGAAAACCTTTAGGTTGATTCCAGACAGCACCAAATAGTCCTCTGTTAAACAAAAAACAAACAAAAAATAAAAAAAAAATATTTGGTTTAATAGTGAATGGACTTAAGCTATAATACTCCTATTTGATCAAACAGAAACGACTGCTAAAAAATCCTTACCTCCTAGTGCATGCAGTGGACATGCACGCTTGAATCAGCTGTAGCAACTGAGGTGCTGCATCCAGGCGAGGCGAGGTCATGTGAGACATGTAGGGGTAGAAATTACCATTGGTGGAAGCATGAGCGGAGGGGCGGGGAGGTACTTGGAAAGGGAGGGGGTAAAGGAGGTTGGGTGATACTACGATCCTAGACCTGTTTATTTATGGGGGTTTTTTACGTTTGTTGTTGGTGACGTAGTTTGTCAATGTTTCATATAAAACGTTGCTATTGAAATTGATTTCATTCAGATTGTGTAACGGGTTGTTTCTCATGGCCTGGTCTATCTCAAGCTGTTCCAAAATATTAAGCATAATGCCTTTGCTGCAATAATGTAAAATTTCCATTCACTACTAAACCAAATAATTTTTATTTTTTTCGTTTAACAGAGGACTATTTAGTGCTGTCTGGAATCAACTTAAAGGTTTTCATTTTGGAACTACTCAAATGGGACTACTGGTCCATTTTTGTTCCCTATACATGACAGCAGAATTCCCTTTGCTAAATGAAGGACGTTATTGCACATTTAGACAAGAAATCAAGAAGCATCTAATGGAACAGGACAAAGATCTCCAACCATAACGGCACATACTCAAATGTTGATGTTTGAACGAGTCAAAAGGACTTGCTGTGCTTTTAATATGTGTTTTTTAATATGTTGTACAGTTTTTAATGGAACGTTTTAATATGTGTTTATGAATGTCTTGGTGTGCATGCATTTTATTTTTGATATTGTTCAGTGTTTTTGATGTGTTGCCATTCATGTGATATGTCGAGGCTGATGAAGGACCGATTTTTGTAAGGTTCGAAACATGGAAGTTACCGTACTTAGTGTATTAACAACGCAAACACAATTTGTATTGATTTGGCGGAAAGCTACAAACTGATTAAATAATTCATATTTGTCAATACGGACCAAAAATGGCAACTAGTCTTCCCACTGAGACAGAGCTGCCAAACCTGTACTGGTCGTGGCATCATTGACAAAGTCATTCATTTCTTACAATTAGAAATGCATTTACCTGGTGACAAATACTGCGGTCCTGGAACAAAGCTGGATCAACGGTTGCAGCGTAGTGATGTACCTATAAATCTTTTGGATCAAGCTTGCCGAGAACATGACATTTGTTATAACCATTAAGGCGTGTAAAAGTATTTCGGTGCTGAAAAATTGAACAGGACTTAAAGGATTGTGAAATTATTGTATATTTTGTAATGCCTTATTCACTGTGAAATTAAAAAAAAAAAAAAAACTGTATTGCCCGAGTAGTATCTCATTTTATTGATTATTTAAAAAGGTTGTTAGACATTTCTAATTTTTATATTTCTAACATTGCATATTTAAAATTCATGTTTTGCACATTGCAAATTTTGCCAAGTTCATTTAATCTTTCAAAAATTTCTTGATGTGAGTGCTTGGCTATTGCAGTCCTTTGTTTTCCAAACACGTAGTGGCACACTGCACACACTACAGGTAAGACTATCTTACAAATAAAGCCTATTCACCACCACATGACTATGAGTAAAGTTAACTCGGTAATAAAAATAATAGTTTAAAGTGAGAGAAAAAGTGAGAGCAAGGTGAGATTACAAGTGAGAGCAAATATGGATGGGCAGTTTGAAGTGAGAGCAAAACTGATAGCAAAGTGTTAGCAGTATAAAGTAGACATAACTTTTACTAAATTGTAATTTGGGTAAATGCGATTTCTAAACCCGAGTAGTGGGTTGGCTTTGGTCCAGGCAACCACACCTAACCTTACTTTACCTAACCTAACTTTGCCTAGCCTAATCTTCACTTACCTAACCTGACCACACCTGACCTAATTTTACTAAACCTTTCCTAATCTAATCCTAGCTAACCTCATCTGACTTCACTTTACCTGTTTGTAAGCAACAACAACAACAACAACAACAACAACAACAACAGCAACAATACACCAAGATTCCAAGAATCCAGAGTACTTTAAGGTTAATTATCGACTCCCAACTCCTACAAATATCTCTATCCCACTCTGTCAAAAACATGGTATTTTTTCAATTTTTGCTTGATGCCAACAATAAAGTGATCATCAATCTTCCAGCCCTATCATTATAAATTCATTACCCCCTCTCTTCTTTATGTAACACGTTTTAGCCTGTCTCGACAAAAACAAAGCCTCTTTGTATTACGCCATGTGCTACATGCTCGCTTTTCCATACAGCATGTTTCCACGCTTTTCTTTTGTTACGTTACCATATGCTACATTATTACGGTTTTTAACATTGCTATCGATGCGACGTTCTCACGATTTGACAAGTGAGTTCATGTTTCTCTGACTTTAGCTTATAAGTTATCACAGCTACTATAACATTTCATGCTTATAAAGAGCTTTCCTTAATGATAAAAGGAGAGCTTACCATAATGAAAGATTGTATGTATTAGTCTTTACACCTTTTATCGCTGCTGAATTAATATTTGCTCTCTCACACAAGTTTATTTTTATTTTTTATAATTAAGATAAAATGTAAGTAAACGTCTTTTGCTTGATGCTAACACTAAAGTGATAGTCTTCCAGTCCTATCAATATAAATTCATTACCCCCTCTCTTTTTTTTGTAACCAGGTTTTAGCCTGTCTCGACAACAACCATGCCTCTTTCTATTACGACATATGATGTGATGTTCTCACGATTTGACAAGTGAGTTCATGTTTCGTTGACGTAACCTTAGAATAATAAAAACCTATGTTCCCACTGCACGCATCTGCTTCACGCCACCACCAGTGTACGTGACTTGTTTACTCTTGTCTGGGCCAAGACCAACTGCCTACTCACTACTGAGGTTTAGAAATTACATTTATGCTACTCACACTCCTCCGAAATGCTTCTGCCTGCCTCCCCCGCTCATTTATTTCTCTATCGTTTCTTCCATTCTCTTGTATCAGGATTCTCAGATACTTGAAACTCTCCACTTTCTTCAGCTGTTCCCCACCAATTGTTATTCCCGTTGTGGTTCTTTCCTTCTTCTTTGTTGTGATCACCATCTCACTCTTATTTATGCTAAATTTCATCCCATATCCTTGTATTATTCCTTCCCACTCGTCCAACTGTTCCTGTACCTCCTCTTCCTTGCTTCCCCAAATCATCTGCAAACACCATTGCTTTCATCTTTCCTTCCCCAATTACTTGTGCCACTCGGGTCATTATGTCATCCATCACCACAATGAAAAGTAACGGTGACAGTGCACTTCCTTGTTTCAGGCCGTTTCTCTGTTCCAACCAGTCCGATCTCTCTCCTCCCACTTTCACACAGCTCACGCTTCCCTTGTACATCTCCTTTATCCTCTTTATAGTCCATTTCTCTACTCCTCTATCCTCCAGGGACTTCCATACTTTGTTTCTGCAGACACTGTCATATGCTTTCTCAATGCCCAGGAGGGCCATCAGTAGATCTGTTCCATACTCATAGTGCTGTTCTTGTAACTGCCTTACAGCAAAAATCAAATCCACTGTGGACCTTCCTGCTCTGAAGCCATGTTGTTCTTCCCTCATCCCTCCTTCTATCCTTGTCCTAATTCTCCTTTCCAAAACTTTCTCGAAGATCTTTGCACAATGGCTCATCAGTGTTATTCCCCGATAGTTTCTGCAATCTGTTCTACTACCTTTCTTGAAGAGCGAGACAATTATTCCTTTTTTCTAGTCCTCTGGGGTCTTCCTTTCCTTCCATGCTGTCCTCATCACTCGGTACAACCATTGTATCCCCACCTCTCCTGCTGCTCTCACCATCTCCACACTCAACTCATCCACTCCCGGTGCCTTTCCTCCTTTCATCTTTTTCACTGCATCTTCCACTTCTTTCCATGTTAAGTCCTTTTCTGTTTGCAGTTCATCTTCCTCTTCCCCGATTTCTTCCTCCTCACCATCATTTCCATTTGGGTTCAGCAGTTCTTCAAAATATTCTTTCCACATTTTCTTCAGTTCTTCCCTATTTTCTATCTCTTGTCCCCTTTTGTTCACCATTCTAACATAATCTGCAGGATTTTTTACCATCCCATACAGGACCTTCCACATTTTCTTCAGTTCTTCCCTATTTTCTATCTCTTGTCACCTTTTGTTCACCATTCTAACATAATCCGCAGGATTTTTTACCATCCCATACAGGACCTTTTTTGTACCTTCACTATCCTCCTTCATCATCTTTGTCCACTCTTCCATCCACTTTCCTCTCTCCTCAGCCACTAGTCTCTTCGCCTCCTTCTTTCTTTCCTGGTACTCTTCCCTTGTCTCTACAGTCCTATTTTGATACCACCTCCTAAAGGCTCTATTATTTTCCCTTACTATATCTTTTGTCTTCTCATTCCACCATGGTGTTTCCTTCCACCTCTTCTTACTACTTGTCCTCCCACATACTGCTTCTGCTGCACCTACTAGTGTCTTCTTAAATCTAGCCCATTCCTCTTCCACCCCTCTTTCTTCATCTGTTGGAATTCCTTCCTTTACCGTTTTGAGGTACTTGACCCTTCTATCCCCTTCTTTCAGTTTCCATATCCTTATACGTCTTTCCTGGTTCTCAGCCCCTTTCTTCTCCTTACTCCCTCTCAGGTTCATTACCAGCAATCGATGGTCGCTATCCAGGTTCTCCGATGGTATAACCTTGATGTCCGTGATGTTCTTATTTAATTCTTTCTCATACAGTATATAGTCGACCACCGACTTCCTGGTCAAGTCATCACTGTACCATGTGATTGTGTGGCTCTCTCTTTTCTTAAACCAGGAGTTCCCAACTAGCAGGCTGTTCCTTTGGCAGAAGTCCAACAGTCTCTTTCCTTCCTCATTTCTTCCGCACCAAATGCTTTCAAGAATGGAACGTTATCTGTCTAGCGGCCTCAAAACAAAATTATTATTCTTGTTTATTCAGTTGCGTCACCGTGTACCATTATCGCGTGTGCCACCGTAATCGTACGTGTTAAAGTAAATATTCACTACTTAGCAGTTGGTTACCCATCCATTAAAACTTACTATTCTTCCCGCCTAAATACTAGCTATCGCCACCAATCCATCCATCATCACCGAATAATAATAATAATTAATCGATCATTATATAATAAAATAATTACAAAAAAAAAAATACGCCACAATCTTTCCCGCAGTCACGTGACAAAAATGGAAAGAAAAAAATTAAAGAAAAAAGAAAAAAAAAAAAAAACGCCACAGGTTTGCTTCTAGTCACGTGGCTGAAGAAGGTACCATCGCGTACAAAAAGAAAATGGCCCTCTCACATGTCGTTAAGCCCTTTGGGCAAATTGTAATAAATACATGGTCCATAGTAAAAAAGAGGGTGTCATCGCAAGTAATTCAAATCCTAACATGTCTTTCTAAAATTATAGGTTCCAAAGTTATTAAGGGATGGGAAAATCAATGACCTTTTAGTTTTGGGTATTTTCAGTAAATGACTGTACCGTAGGGAAAAGAGGATCATGCTGAGTCCTATGACACCTCACACGTCCAAATCCGATTATTAGTTTATAAAATCTCAGGTCAATGACCTTGCTGTTTTGGGTATTTTAAGTAAATGACTGGGCCATGGGCAAGGGGACTTTGCGCCGAGTCCTATGACACCTCACGTGACCCTTACCGATTGTTAGTTTATAATTTCTGAGGTCGATGACCTTGCAGTTTTCTGTATTTTGGGTAAATGAGTGGGCCATAGGAAAGAGGGCGCCATGCCGAGTCCTATAAAACCTCACACGTCCAAATCCGTTATAAAAACTCAGGTCGATGACCTTGCCATTTTGGGTAAATGAGTGGGACATGGGAAAGGGGGCATCATGCCGAGTAATTTTACACCTCACGTGACCATCTTTCATTATTGCTTTGCGAGATATTGGGTTGGACTCACGCGGTGGCCATGACACTCGTTAGGATTCTCCGTAGACCACTACTAGGGCGAATAGAGTAATAAGTGCTGGAACTCCGGTAGTTGAGCGTTTCCGTCACTAGATGGTACTAGCGTGCCTTGACCTGGACGTGCAGGTGGTCGGTGAGTCTGGCTCGTTGTTTATTAAAAGAAGTATTGCACTAAATACGAAGCAAGTTGTGAATAACATAAACAAATCTTCAAGGAAATATGAACTTATTAAAATACTGTCCAGAACACACTAAAATACATAAGAAGAGTAGAGCTTACCGCTAATCAGAAGAGAACTTCATTATTTTCCTCGCTGATTTTGAAGACTATCTGGATTTCAGTTCCCTGGACACTTCTTTCGCCCGGAAAATGAACCGTCATTTAATGTAATGAAACACTATCCTAGGGAAATAAAATAACAAGTTCTCCTCTGAGCAGCACACATTTCAGAACACAGGAAGTTCACAGATCATATCCACACAATCTGAAAAGATATCGCCCATATGCTCCAACTTTGCCTCCACTACTGCATCTACACGTTTCATCACGTGAAATAAAGATAAAGATGGGTATTTGATAAATTTAGATTCACTTCCGCCAAAGTCTCTCAGCATGGCGAGGATACATACAGCACTAACAGCATTAAATGTTTTGGAATCACTTTCCAATGACATAATGAAGGAAGTACATTTCACAATCTTCTTTGCTGCTGTGTGAATCAAATACGCACACAAATAATTACCAACGTTATCGCCTGCTCCCTCAGAACTGTCATCATTAACTGACAGGATTATAGGATCCAGTTCGGGTTCAATGTCTGTCAGCGTAATCGTTCTTTTTTTAATTTGCTGACAATTGTTATCCTTCACCTCTCTGCTCGTATGGACTTCATTTCTCACCATTGACCATATTCATTAATGATAGAAAGCTTATTGTCAATAACATCCTCATAATTAGCTTGTAAAGAAAGGACCTCTTTCACTGGTAGGCCTATGTTCAGTATATCTTCTTCTTTATCTGGCACTACAGCCCGGTGTGAGCTTTGGCCTCCCCAACTACAGATTTCCATCGATCTCGAACTTGGACAGTTGTTCTCTAGGGTCGTACGTTCATTGTTTGCAAGTCCACCTCCACTTCATCTATCCATCGATTCCTTGGTCTACCAGGGCGTCGTCTTCTTTCCATTCTGGCTTTATAAATAACCTTTGTTGTTCTTTTGTCTTCCATCCTTTCAATGTGGCCAAGCCAACGAAGTATTTGTGATTTTACATATCGAACAATGTTTTCGCTTGAGGATTTTATCTATTTCCCTAATAGTTTGTATCATCCATTCTCCTCTATCCAATACAGCACCATAAATTCTCCACATTATTTTCCTCTCAAACACCCTAAGTTTATTGCAATCCTGAACCGACATATTCCATGTTTCTGAGCCATAAGTTAACACTGGTCTGATCAAGGTCTTGTAAATTTTGAGTTTTGTTTTATGCGACAACAATTGTGACTTAATGAGTTTCAGATTGGCAAAATAAGCTCTGTTTCCATTTATTTATTCACTCACTTTGTTTTTATTATTAACTACAACACCCAAATACTCAAAATTTACAACTTTTTTCAAATGTGCAGGAGTCTAATATTAAATTATCACAGTTTCTTCTCCTTTCAACAGCTGTTAGGTGTATGTACTTTGTTTTGGCCACGTTCACATTTCCACCCATTTTTTCCCCTTCCTTTTTCATCTCTTCAAACATCTCCTTTAAATAGTCTAGTCTTCTCGCTATCAATACTACATCATCAGCATAGGCACACATATGGGTTGATTTATATACTATATTATTTGTTCCTTATGTACAGTATATAGAAGTCGGTAGAAGTAGGATGATCGTCACTGCTTAAACCTCGTTTAAGTCCAAAATGCCTCCCAGTAGGGTCTTGATTTAATTTTGCAGTTGAAACGTACTTGTATTGTAAGTACAATTAGCACGCGGTAATGAATCACTGCCTTACTGCCGTCATCTGCTGAGACCATACACCCGGCTCGGAGCGTGGTGTTGAAATTTAGAACTATTTCATCTTAACCATCGAGTCATATGGAAGTTCCACCACTTATTACTTTATTCGCCCTGCCACTACTAATATCAATCCAAATTTCAAAGAAAAGTAGTAGTGCTATAGCACAATAGTAATGTGATATGGAGAGAGTCGTCATGTAATCTATAGTTGTGAATTTTGGAAACCCTGCACTGAATCGAGTTTGGTTCCCCCTTTATCTTTTATGTGTTTTCGAGGGATTTATTTGTTTTGTTTCTGGGTGCCCCTTTATTGCCATGGGCGAGGTTTTTTTTTTAACTTTTTATGAATCTAAATATTGGAATAAATTTTTAGGTGCAAAAATGAAAACAATTTGACAATAGTCAAAATAAAAATGTATCTACTATTCATTGCCTCAAGAAAAAAAAGGAAAATACAGAAAAACCTCGATAATAGAGATGGGAAATAAGACTCTCAATTATGTGATTTTCACTTAATAGCTCCTTCCTCCCAAAACCCCTCTATAAATGTGCCAGCCCTACAGTTCCTAGAAACAGACAGTTGCTTATTTGACTATTTTGTAATTCATGGAGCTTGCATTAATGATATGTACCAACAGTAAGGTACCTGTCTCATATACAAGGAATAAAAGATTAGGCAATGTGAAATATAATTTCACTCACACTTTAATTTGCATATTAAATATATCAAATGGAGAAATAAACTTCCCCTAATTCAAACTGTAAATAAATTCTCTCATACAGCGACATGGGCAAGGAGTTATAATGAACCCTCCTCCTATAATCAGCATACAGTAGTTATGAAAAAATAATCAATGCTCACATTCTGTATTAATAAATTCTTGTGAATGAGACATGCACCTTATCAACACTAGATTAATGAAACACATCTATTCAGAAAATTTACATGTTACGACCCTCATTGTAGTCATTATCAACACTAAATCTATTTATCGATTCATAAGCCTGGCTGGTCCTTTCATTAACTATATTAGTTAATGTACTGTATAAACATAAATGTATTTATAGGCATATGTCTCATTTACAAGAATTCATGTAAGTCAATAAAGAAAATATTTATATAACTACAGTAATAGGTTGATGTTTTTGCATTCCATATAAATAAATCAAATCATCAAAGAAACAGAACAGTGGTTGACACAAATTAAATTTATGTCAATCAAATCACTTTATTTGCAATGAGGTGTCGACCTTGGTGGCAAATGATATACAAAAGTACATGAGGTACATAATTTACAAACACTAAAGTAAGTTCACAATATTAAAAGAATACAGCAATATACTATTTACACATTGATTGAACTCCCCTCACGTCCTTAGGATTTTAAACAACTGCTATATAGGACTTAACACAGCTGCTGTAGGAATTACACAGCATGTGTAATGTTTCTAGGAATACAGCACTATACCACTTCTTTCTTTTCCCTGGTTTTGTCTACTCTGCCCTTGAATATCTGGTCTGATTTTGGAAAGGGATCAAACACCGCCCTTGGTAAACTGTTCCATTCCTTCACACCCTTCCCAATGAATGAAAATTTATCCCAATCGCTTCCGCTAAAGTGCCGTCCAATTTTGAATTTGTGGTCAGCCCTGCCAATATAATTACTTTCCGATTGAAGCCTCTCACGGATTTGCCCCCATGCTTCCTCTCCTGTATACGCTCTATATAACGCTACAAGTCTGTTTTCCTCCCTTCTCTTGCTTCATGTTTCCCACCCAAGCTTCTCTAACATTTCTGATACACTGCTTCTTCTCCTAAAATGCCCTATCACAAGTTTTGCTGCTTTCCTTTGCACTCTTAATTTCTTTTATTAGGTATTCCTGGTGCGGATCCCATACAATGCTTGCATATTCCAATAATGGACAAATCAAACTTAGGTAACTTATCTCTTTTATTTCTTTGTTGCATCCTGTAAGTAGTCTCATAATGACATGCAACAATCTGTATGCTTTCCCAACAATGTCGCCAACATGACCCTTCCAGTGCAATTTACTTTAAAATCTCACACCAAAGTATTTGGTATGATTACCCCATCCAATGTATATTGAAATTCAGTTTTTAATCTCTTGTTTGTGAATATTGTGACAGTTGATTTACCTCCGTTAACCTTCAACCCAATGTTGGATACTGTCGAGGTCCCTTTGTAATATTTTACAATCCTCTATGTTATATTTTATTTCCCTATAGACCAATTTTATTTCCCTAATGTAATCTGCATACAATCTTATTTTTGATGATATATTGTTCCCTAAATCATTTGCATATATTAGGAAAAGCAATGGACCAAATTTACTACCCTGTGGAATTCCCTTCCTAACTTTCTCTTCCTGTGATACGTACTTCCCTACTCTGACTCGCTGAACCCTTGAATTTAGAAATGTTCCTATCCAACGTACAACCCTCGAGTCCAATCCTATTCCCTCCAGTTTCATTAATAACACTCCATGTTTCACTCTGTCAAATGATTTGGAAAGGTTTATAGCTATGCAGGCCAACTGTCCCCCTAAATTCAACTGATCTGATATGTCCTGCTGAAATCCCACCAGTTGTGCCTCAAAGAAAATTTCTTTCTAAATCCATACTGGCTCCTCAGGAACCAATTTTTATCTTCACATACCCCTAATATATTTTACTATTAAACTCTCAAAGATTTTACAAACTACACTGGTCAGACTTACTGGTCTGTAGTTCCCAGGTTTACTTCTATCTCCCTTTCCTTTATAAATTGGTATTATTATAGATTCCTTTCATTCCTTTGGTATTCCACTATTGTTCATGATGCAGTCGAAAAGAAACTTTAAATAAGGCACTATGTACCACCCCATTGCCTTTATTAATTCCCCTGTAATTTGATCACACCCTGCTGCTTTTCCTTGCTGAAGCAGTTTGATTTCTCTGAAAATATCCTCATTTGTAAAGGTGAAGCTACTTGTATCCTTAGATGTTTCACCCTATCCAGCCTCGTTAACGGTTTTCAACTCCTGACAATCTTCCACTGAATCTATGAATTACCTTCTAAATAGGTTTGATTTCTCATTATCTGCGAATAAATGCTCACCCCCTTCTCCCTCTCAAACCCGGCCGAAGTCGACGGATTTTTTAAGAACATTAAAAATCCCTCAGCATGCCTTCCTTTGGAGGGGAAGTAAAGCCGGCGGTCCCATGTCATAGATTTATGGCATGTTAAAGAACCTTCCACTAATTACACCTGTGTGAAGCTAAATTATATATAGGTTTAACATTTGACTAACGTTCTTAGGTTCCTACGTTCGTCGCCAAGAGCCGACTGCGGTGGTATCTGGTAACTACGTTCTGAACTAGTTGGTCGTTGACGGTGGTGTTTGGCGGCAAAAGTAGGAACTACTTGAAAAAATTAAATGTCTGCAGTCTTTCCTGCAATTAAAACAGATACGCACAGTAATACAATCACAATTAACACCGGTTATCAGACAGATTCTACACACACCCAAAGTACACGGGGCTACATGACCACGTTGTCGCAGCCCCTACACTGAGGAACCAACCAACCTTCTCCCACCATTGTGGGAATGTGGATTCCGTTTCCCTTTTGATTTTTAATATATGAATACAGCTTTTTCCATTTCCCTATGTGGTCTTTACCCTCATGAAGTATGCCATTCATTTAATTTCCCTTTGCTTCCTTTTTCAACCTACTGTATTGAGCACCTTGATTAGCTGCTTTCTGGTTTCTCTGTTTCAGCCTGCCCTCTTTAATTTTTCTGTTTACCATTCTACATTTCCGTTTTAATTTTCGTATGTCCTTTGTATAGTAAACAGGGTCTGAGGTTGTTTTTCCCTTCTTAACAGGTACAAATCTCTTTTCACCTTCTCAAATGATTTCCTTAAAATTTGCCCAGTGTATCCACATTACTCCCTTCACTTATCCAACATATAAATTTTGATTTCACATAAGCTCCAAATTCAATGAATTAAGTTTTTCTGTATAATTTCTTGTTCTGTGTGACCCACCTATTAAGCCTTCTTGGTTCTGTACCCTCATTCTCATTAGCAGAATATCATATATTCTAGCGCAACATGTAACATAGTTGGAAACGCAGAGGGCGATACAAAAACAGATGCTTCACGGCCAGTGACACTTGAGATCTGTTATGTCGAGGAAGCCTGAGCGCATTCGCAGGCAGAGCTGACGTCACAGCTGGATGGCCAGTGGCATTGATTATATCGACCGCCACCAAGAGATTAATTATGCCTATAAAAAAGGAATACCGGTAAAAGCTTTTTATATATTTTGAAGCATTATGATATGTTTGCCATAATAGCACGTAACGGATTATGAAGTACTTTCATGTAATTGAACTCGAAGGAACTTGGAAAATATGATAACGTTACATCAAGATTGTCAATTGTGGGTCCAGATAGCGCTGAGGTCGAGGCAGCTGTGGCCTCGTGAAAGTCTCTGTTCGGGAGAGAAGTCAGAACATAGTTTGTCGCTCTAGGAGCCACATCCAGATTTGGGCCGATGATTTAACTATTATATCACGTGAGTCGGGAGTGCAAAGTCCGTATCGTATAACATGTATAATTCCTGTACATTTTGGAGATTCCGGTGACGAACAGAACTTCAATTATTTTACGCACAAACGATTGCAGACGAATGAGCAGTACAGTATGCCAGAACTAGTAACCGTTCTTTATAAGCAAGTCATGTGTTGTTCTCATGAACACAATACTTGGCTACTACAAGCTTGAAGACTAATTCTAAATGCAAGTACAGTTCACTGTGTCGGAACTTGGAACTGTAAAGGACATATTTTGTTGCTATTTAAGACAGTGAATGCCACCATTCGAGAAGTGATTTATCATTCAACTGCATGGATATCGTAACTGTATTACTATTTTCGGAACCTGAACTCTGTTCTTATGACATTACGACCGTGTTTATTAACCGGATGTCAGGAGGAACAACTATAATGTGTTATATTCATTTAACCATGGCTGGTTAAACGCAGGAAACATGAGTGTCACTGTACAGGTGGAGTTACGAACATTCTCGTTGCAACCGGCTTAGCTTCTCGCAATTTCGAGTGTCTTGTCAGCACAGTTGTTTTGTGCTGAGTGTGACATGTTACGCAATGACACACTACCGCAGGGCCATTGAACTTTCAACTCGAGCCGACATGGAGATCGTTTCGCTACGGTTATACGGACAATCACCTGTGATGAAAGGAACTTTGTTTGGAGTGGTAGCTGACAATTCAACCAGGATGGGAGGTGTCCTGAGGACCAGCTGGAGCCAGGGGAGAGGTGACTGGTGTTCCGGGGTTCGGTTCTCATTACCCTGGAGAATCTCAACCATTGCCATATGTAAGAAAGGAATCGTTATGAAGGGCATGTCATGGTTCTTCTGTGAGCTCCAAGAATCGTCAAAGGTACAGATAAGTCCCATTATTCGTAGTAAAGAATTAGCATTCTAATGTTGTCGTGTTGCCACATTTTTGTAGGATTTTTAGTAGCATGTCGAAGAGTAGAGTTTAGGCTTGATAATCTTGTCAAGACTGATTCTATTCTAGACAGGGTTTTGATCCTAGTAAAGGATGCACCTATTTTATAACTGCATTGTTGTTTGAAATTATAGTAAGTGTAAATTCACGTTATTTAATTGGGGATTTATTGAAGGGAGGATGTAGGAAAAAAACATGACCGTAGATAAATGTCCATAACTTCTACGTCTTTGGAGATATATAGTTCATATTTTGTATGGTTATTGTCAACATGCTGATTGATATAGCATTGCATTTGTAACTCAAAATGAGCATAGAATCTTAATACAAAAAAAAAATTAGTCATCCTGAAATTTTTAAGGTGCATTTTCTGCAGAACTAGTGGGTATTTTTTTCTGATATTTTTATCACAGATTTAAAAAGGTTCAACTTATAATCCTGTGCAAAAGAATTTCGATACCTATTAAATTACTCAAATAAAAATATATAAAATATTATTACAAAAATATCTGCATAAAAATGTTCTTATCCATAGCATAACTTCTATAATAGGCCAAAAATTAAAATTCTGGTGCACAGGATTGTGCACAGTCCTTCTTAGAAGGAGACTACCAAGTTTTGTTGCTTTATATGCAGTAGTGTCTGAGAAAATGCACCCTATAAGTGGAAAAATGTCATTTACGGGAAACTTAATTCGAAGTTTTATCTTCATATTACAATGCAATACCATATCCATACTGTCATCGCGGCAGGAGATGGCAGTTGAACACGCTGTGACGGGATGCGGGGGTTCTTGCAGTACGCATGCGCGGTCCACCTATTCCAAACTTAAATATATCGGCTTTCCGCATGCCAATGGTTGTCATTGCAGCAGGCGACACTCAGCCAGTGAAAGAAGGAATGTGCTGAGTGAGTGAAGCAAGTAGTGACAAACTGAATGATTTTGGTATGCGCGATACGCAGTGAGCGGGAAGACATCTGCAGTTCAAACCCGACTGCCAACTCCTGGCACGATATCAGTACTTCTCATTATCTTCTGCTTCTACTAGTTCCTTTGCAGCTAGTAAGTTTGTTGGCAACTTCTTCCAAGGAAATTAGCAATCTTGTGTTGAGATCTGTAAACCTATTGACAGGTGGTGGCATATTCATCCAGCCACAAAATAAATTAGCTCCCCTTCCCACGCCTAGGCACCTCATCCCGTAGCAAAATCGAATGTAAGCATCACAAACCCATTTGTTTATAAAGGGATGCTTTAAACTCACTGTCCGCTTAGCATTTCTCATAATCAACATGTAGTGTACTAACGATGCCAATCCTTTCTGTAACATCATCATACGATTTCATCGACTTTGAACCACAATTGGCACATGTACAGCTGTTATGAGTTGCTTCACAGATGACCTCGTAGTTCCGCCCCTTAAAACCTCAATAACTAAGTAGTTCGATGTCTATTAATCTGAAACAACTATTAGAAGTTTCCTCGGAGCGGATGTCAGGTAAAATACCCTGACTGATTTCTTTTTTGTAGATGCACTGCTATTCAAATTTTGCGGGACAATTCCCTTCACTGTACCGGTACCTGCACGTTGAATGCTATTCCTCTCCATTCTTTTAAACACTCTACCACTTGTTCTCCCCATATTTACGTTAAAAACCAGTAGCCTATAGAACCTAATCAACAACTGGATAAAAATATTTGACAGAAACGCTTATCACAAGTAACACACATTTATTAACCTCGTGGTATCCATGGTTACTTAAAAACAAAGAGCCGGAACAGCAGACATCTTGTCCACAGCCTTTCGAACAATAACATCAAACATTTCTTCGCAATGACGGTCAGAGTGGCGAGATATATACGGATTCCTGTCCAGCTGTACTGTTGACAGCAAAATAGGGGGCGTGGCGCCATAACATTTTGATTTTTTGACGCCCTTAGAATTGAAGTACAGCAATGAAACTTTGGGATTATAATCATGAAACTACATACAATTTTTACAGAAAATAAAAAAATAAAATAAAAATGTTCATGAAAATTTCACCCACACCCTCCCTGAATATAGAGAAGAGGAACCAGTAGGTCAAGATTCTTCATTCCAAGTGTTTTTGATAGTGAATGAACACTCGTAATATGTCTATTTATGACATTATTCAATTTTGGTAGACTCAAATTTGAGCTACAATTATGGTTCAACTTCAAGAACTGTTATACACTCGAAAGTTGGATTTCAATCTTCAGATTGATTACCGTATTTGCTTGCATATAACTCGCACTTTTCTGACTGAAACTAAGTGCGAAAATCTTCGGTGCGAGATATATGCGGGGGTTTTTGAGGAAAATACCTTATTCCCGAAAAAACATAAAATTTGCATCATTGAAACAAGACTACTGGAATTGTCAACTGCCGTCGCTGTTGCCAATCTCCGAGCTACTCTCGCGTGCATCATCCTAACTTCCGTCCAATGCATTTGCGATGCCAGTCTCCAAGAAGCTCTTAATAACGTCTGTCAACACCATAACCCATACCCCTACATCCAATGATGCAAGAGTTCAACTGATGGCCTTCTTTATTTTGTCTTCTCTAGTCAGCTTATCGTGACTAACAATACCGGATCTCGACGTGTTCTAACCTCACAATTTCTTATTTAGTGTGTTGAGCGCCACATCACGCAGGAGTTCAAGAGACGGCCTTCTTTAATTTGTTTTCCATCGTCAGCTTATCGTGGCTATCAATACCAGATCTCGACGCGTTCTAACCCAACAGTTACTTATTATTAGTGTGTGGAGCGCCAACAAAACAGCTGACGATCACACCACGTTGTCACAGTACAATCTCTTAGATTATAGGTTAAGGTTATAACATGGCTTCCTTGTGATAGTTCAGTAGTGAGGTAGGGGAGGCCATGCTCATATAAGTTAGATCTTTTATATACAGTAGAACGTCGTTTATCCGGACGTCAAACAACCGGAATGTCAATTATCCGGACGAGCCAAAAGAAAAGATGGAGCAGCGCGTGCTTGCTGTTGTTACGCGGAAGTGCGCGCTGCCTACAATAGTGAGTCGGTTTTAGGTTTGAATTGTTGTCTCTGATGTCTCCTACCGTTTGTTTACTTTATAATGTCTCAACGTGTTGCAATGTGTGAATGTGCTTACTTTACTGTATTACGATGTGAAAATAGCTTCTACGAGTGGCAAAAAGGAAAAACGAAATTGCAATGTTTTAGCGATTGAGAAGAAGGTGGAGATCATTAATAAACTGGATAAAGACGAGAGTGTGAAGTGTCGAATGAAAACTTACAGTGTTGGAAAATCCACAATGATTTTAAGAGCCGAAAAGGTGAAATTCTGAATTATGCATCGAAGTTGGATTGTGAACAAGGGTTTAAAACAGAGAAAAACCATGAGATCAGCTATGGAAGAAAAATTGGTTTATTCAGACAAGTAAGGGAGATCCCATTTCTGAACCTTTGTTATGTGAGAAAGCGTTGCTGCTAAATGAGAAGCTTGGTGGTTATCACTATTATGTACTGTGCATATTTCTTTTTCCTATGAAATAAACGCATGTTTGATTATCCGGAACACTTTCGGTCCCAATTAGTCTGGATAAACAACGTTCTACTGTATTATTTTTTTGATGCTGTTTTTTTTAAATATCTTTGATTATTATTTTTATTCCATGCTGTAAAAATTTTGTTATAGGTCTGATTATTAGTCAGTATCCTATTTTAAGATCTCCATGTATTTTTATATTTCCATTTACGATGCTATTTTGTTTTTAAATACATCTTTGACTATTCTTGTTAGGAGTCCATGCTGAAAGATTTAGTAGTGAGTACCTTGAAGAGTATCTATGGAGATTGTAGAAATGTATGAGGGAAGAGGTTAGATGATTATTGTGTTCTGTCTTGGCACAGTATAGTAACCATGGACACATCAGACCTTTACCTCGTATTTTTTTGTCATGGTTTTAAAACGGCCGGAAGCACCGCACGCACGGCGGCGACGGTTCACCATGTGTCCGTGAGAGAGCAGCGTACCCATATTCTTTGAGTGCAGCCTGTCGATTTTGTCTGACGATAATATTGCGAAAAATTATTAAACACAATACAGTGTTTTAATTTTGGAATTTAATCAACAGCAGAAATGCCCAACGTCTGTGCGGTAAAATTTTGCCTCAGCTCTTATCTCACCGGACACAACAGCTTATTCCGGTTTCCTCGGCGAATGGAGCGGTAAGTACAAACACCAAACATTACAATTGAATGATTTTGGTTCTAATAAAAATGAAATACCAGTCCCACAGATACCTATCCACTAATTCACAAATTCCTATTCCAGATGCAATGACTGGGTCAAGGCCTGTAATTGGGAGGATTTGCTGGAATACGGGTTAAATCTACACAAGCCAATGTATAGGGTGTGTAGTCTTCATTTCTCACAGGGAATGTTTTACCCCACAAATGAGGGCAGTTCTAGTCTGAGATTACGCCCTAATGCCGTACCAATATTAAATATCTACCCTAGAGAGGGTATGGTTTCCTTTAAAGTGTCAATTTTTAACCTCTCTTAAGGTAACTGTACCAGTTTTCGTCACAGAGCCAATAGTCGTCACTCGCGTATAAAAGTACAAATAGTAAGCCTGTCAAACGGGTCTTTCTCAACGCACAAAGTCTTAAGAGATTCGTCATACCTTCATTGCCCGTGGCCAATTCGTTGCAGATAAGGAGCAACTTTGCGAAATCATGCGTTCGATGCAATAGGAGTTGAGCTATCTTGACGCGGCCGCGACCTATTGCTTATCGCATGTGCTAAGCAGGCACGCGAGTTAATTATGTGCATACGTGTTATGTTCCGAAGTTTTAAAATGTTACAAGTGTGTGATATAGTTGGTTGGTTGGTTGGTTCCTTAGTTTAGGGGCTGCGACAACGCGGTCATGTAGCCCCGTGTACTTTGGGTGTGTGTAGAATCTGTCTGATAACCGGTGTTAATTGTGATGACTGTATTAGTGTGTGTATCTGTTTTTTAATTCAAGTAGGGACTGCAACTTTGATTGGTAATTGTTTCTATAACATATGCGATTTGCTATTTCGTGCTCACGTTCCTAGTTTGGTTAGAAATGCTGGTGACGAACACTGGATTAAAAAAACGCACTTTACCAATGCTCGTCATTTGTGACGAAAACTGGCACATTGTCATTTCTCCTTGTAAGACCTAACTAACAGCGACAATATACTTATAATGTAGTTCTGAAGCACCCTGCATTAATTAAATTGTCGTTTGATCATCTTGTCCAATAGTCGTCATAGCTGACGATCTTTAGAGCACATGCGTGACGAACACTAGTGCACGATAATGTTAAAGTTTGTGTTAACGTTTCAGAACCAATAAACATTTACAGTGTGCTGTAGATCTGTCTTTTTGTCGGCCGTAGGTCTAGGCTAGCTGCGTGGCTCAGCGGTAACATTCTCGCTTGCTGTTGCAGGATCGAATCCTGGCGCAGTCATCTGCAATTTGAGGGTGCGTAAATGCGAGGGAGCCGTGCCAGTAATTTAACTGGCACGTTAAAGATCCCCTTTGGGGCTAAATACTGGCACCCCGGCGTCTCTAAAAGCCAATGTAGTTAAAAGGGAGGTAAAACAAATAAAATTATTATTATTATTATCAGTAGGGTTTTTAGGTGTGCTAAAGAGGATTCATTTTAAATTGAGATGAAAAATATATTCTAAGACTAAATCTTTGCTTTCAAGCAATATGTCGGAACACACATTTCTCAAGTAGCCTACGATATTCAGCAAATGGAAGCTGCTATTAAGGTCGTTGAGGAGGACGGCAAGAGTATTACAACGGCCGCGGAAAGGAATGGTGTTTTGAGAAACGCCCTCTCGGACAAAATTAAAGGAAAAACTAGAGAGAGGAAGATGGGGCCAAGTTCCTTTTTGACAAGGGTTGTTAGTTCAATGGGTAATCTCACTAGGAAAAGCAGGGTTCCCGGTAACAAAGGACGATTTGCAAAATAGCGTCCAGTGCCTCACAAAAGAATTGAATGGGCGGCCAGGGAGGAAATGGTGTGAATCTTTCCTAAATGAAATCCAAGCCTGTATTTACGAACCCCTCCACATGGAATTAAATGTTTTACTTTCAAGCTGCAATGCAGATCACGTTGAGAATTTGCTCCCTCATCTACTGTATGGGACTTTGGTTCTATTCCCGATGGATGAGTGCTGTTAAAGTTCGATTGTCCTGGTTACGTCTCAAAACTCAAGAGCTAAAAATAGTAACAAATAGTATCAATACTCACGACAACAAACTAGTAGCTAAATAATTAACATTATAATCAGTCTCAAAATTTACAACTCCAAATAGCTCGTGCCGTGTCGCTTATAACTTACTTTGTGCGACACGCCCATCTCTTGATGAGAAGTGCCAATTACAAGAGGGCACGCAATTTTAGCTGGCACTAACAATGGACCTTTTTGCACAATTCTGATTAAATTTTCAAGTAGGCCATCTACAGTCGTTGTGTGGGTAGAGTGGGCATTTATCCATTCAAAGAAAACTGCTCCGGCTCGTGAGTTTTGAGACTGATAAAGAAACCGGTTAGAACCTACTCTTACTAATCCTCTCCTTGGAATTCGTGAGCTTTGATACTCGTGAGTTCTGAGAAGACACGATTGTCCTGCACCTAAAGCTACAATCCCACAATTGTTGAAAACAGACTTACAGGATTCGAAACACTACAGTCCCTCAGAATTTTTAATAGCGTTGCTTTCAGGGACAAACTAGGTTATCAAGCTCCTCAGTAGACCTGGGCATGGCAGTAAGAGTGTGTGGCTTAAAAAGTATGGCGGTTAACCATAGTGTTTCTATCTCATCGTTTTATTACAATGCAATTAATTTAAATGACATCTCTGAGACCACTAAAAAATTGTCCATCCATGTAAATGATCAGCACACTCTGGAGTGTCTCATAAGCTGACAAGTGACCTTACTTGTGCGAGACTCCACTCTCGAATCATTATTATTTATTCATTTTCAAATAAGTCAGATCTATATTGCTCAAGTGGCAAGAGGCTACCTCAATCTATAAAGCCTACCCTAAGTGAAGAAAAAACATCCCTACGATTGGTGCTGAAAGTACAGAAGTATTCAGGCATTCTGTTAGTGGGTGTCCAAAAGATAATATATGGGCCTTTTGTAAGTGTCTTCAATATAAGCCTACTGCCTATCCAATGAAAATGAAAATCCACAGCCTGCTTCCAGTCTCCGACCGGGTCAGGAATGGAATGAATGAAGCCCCCATCTAGCGGCGAGGATATGGACGTGTGCCGGCTGCCGAAGCCTGTCGCACTCCTCTGGGGCAATGAGTAAATGAATGACAGATGAAATGAAATGATAGTGGAGAGTGTTGCTGGAATGAAATTGTGACAGGGAAAACCGGAGTACCCGGAGAAAAACCTGTCTGCCTCCGTTTTGTCCAGCACAGATCTCACATGGAGTGACCGGGATTTGAACCACGGACCCAGCGGTGAGAGGCCGGCGTGCTGCCGCCTAAGCCACTGAGGCTCTGCCTATCCAATATTTTACATAAATTTTGGTTTCAAATACTATTTTAAATCTCAAAAGAATGGTTTTGAAATTTTCAGTTGCCTTACAAGTCAAAGCAACAGATTCCAATTTTTGCATCAAGCCACATGACGAAACTTGTGCTGCAAGAGCCCACTCACATCCTATTCTATTGCTAGGCTGTCACCCTGAGGTTCCATGTTCAATACCCAGCTCTGTCAAGAAATTTAATTCTGGTCTGAGGGCTGGAACAGGGTACACTCAGCCTCGTGAGGCAAAACTGAGAAGAGGTAGGTTCGATTCCCACCTCAGCTATCCTCGAAGTGGTTTTCTGTGGTTCCCCACTTCTATTCTGGGCAAAGGCTCATTCGCTTCTTTCCCAATCCTCACCTCAATTTCAAATACATGCCCTACTACAGACACCACAATACGTTTGATTATCAGACAAATTCCACACTCAAGTACACAGGGCTAAATGATCACAATGTCCAAGCCCTGCAAATGAAACAACAACTTGATAAGACCTCTATAATTCTAGATTAAATAAATTCAGTGAGTTGCTAACAAAATCCTTGGTGACAATCAGTCCTCCTGATAAAGGCTACTAGGGTATGCCGCCTCCTATGCTGCCAGTAGGTGCTATATTGACTAAATGATGGTTGAAAGCAGATATTTTATATAGTCACTGTTTCCCCTCCCCGGTCGGGTGAAAATATAAAGTGTGAATATCAAACTTCTGCTTCAACCTTGCATTTTTCAGCGGTGGTAAGCCCTAAAATATTACAGTATCAACAAATGTATGTACAGTGGAACCTCGTTAGTACGTTTTTCAAGGGACCGAAAAATTTGGACGTAAAAAGCGGGAAAACGTACTAATGAAAAATGAACATTAAACATCATTAAATTGTTTCTGTGAGAGAAAAGTTAAAAAAACGTGTTAATCGGAAGTACGTACTAAGTTATCGAATAAACAATTTTAAACAACCTACAGAATTATTGTATTACAGAACTAGTTTACACAGCACAGAGAAACGAGAGCAATGAAAACAAGAGAAAAATGTACTATTCCGATACCGTACTCTAAATTGAAGTACCAGTACTGTAGTACGAGTTGAAGTATTTAACTTTCTATCATTGATTTCAGCTTAAATACATGTTTTTCTTGATATTCTGTGGAAAAGAAGTGCCGTATTCTTTGGCGTGAACGATTGGATATAACCGAAGTTTTTTTTAGGTTATAAATGCTCGCGCGTGTACAGAAAAAAAAATCCTCGCACTTCTTCAAGAATTTTTATTTACTCATCACTAGTTAACGATTTAATGACTTTCTTAGGCCTATCCATTATTTCAATACGACGCAACAAAATTATCACTAGGTTTCACAACTTCTTCGGTAGTGTAATGCGTGAATCAGATCGTATTGCGTTTCAAGGTCGATACGGTAAAATTGTGGAATCGGACCGTATCCAAACTGGTGTTCAGGAACTTGATTGTAAACACATATCGTATTGAAAGCGATTCTGCGCGCTCTTGAGTTACATTTTTAAACTAATTTAGGCCTACTCTCGTCTGTCGCCGAACTCTCTATTCGCTAATTTTACTTTCTGCCCATATTCTTCGTTACTGTTTGTGTTCCTGTCGTGGTTGATAAGCGTAGTTTGTTGCACGTGTTTTTAGCATAAATGTATTTTTGTCTGTTTTACCTTTAATGTCTGGTGTATCCGTACGTAAATTGTGGCACGTTACAGATCGCATTCGGGGCAACATTCCGGCAGCCCGGCGTCTCTAAAAGCTTTAAGCTTCAGTAGTTAAAAGGGACGTAAAAACAATAACATTTTATCATTATTAAACTGAACATAAACTTGCTAAAAACAAACAACATCAAAATCTTCCGCGCATCCTTTTTACGTGTTTACAAACCACCCGTAAAAGAAAAAGTCGGACGATAATTACAGGTCCTTTATGTTTTACTGTTTAATACGAGTTAGCCAACAAAACTGCAGGTTGGCCACCATAAACTAAACAGCGTATTGAAATCGCGAACTGAAACTGCTCATGTAAATGGGCATCGTACCGAAAACAGGATCGTATTCAAATCGATTTGAGTTCGCCATGTAAACGCACTAACGCAGGAACTAAAAACTGAGGCCGGACAGAACAGATGTGCAACATTGTCGGCGCGTGCATTAATACTGCCGCTATACTAGTTACATTGTTCTGTGACCCGTTATGTCGCAACCCTCGCCCGCTTGTTGGCCAGGAATGTTATCTCAAAGCGGCCGGGCTCCCATTCCACTAGGGGTGGACAAAGAATGCTTTCAGGGCTGACGAAAATACGATGCGCTGCAAAATACGCAACGTGACCTTGTTTAAAGAAACAAGTCTCTGTCTTGCGTTCTGTGCGTACGGGCGGTATAACTCACGCTACGCGACGAAAATTTGATCGTCGTAAGCGGGAATAGAAAACGTATTAAGGGGATATATCAACATGTATTTAGCAGCAATGGGACTGGGACTTGAGAAAATCATCGCGTTAAACGGGAAAACGTCGTAACCGAGAACGTGCTAACGAGATTCCACTGTATATCAGTAAACCATAATTTTCTCATTGTGTTCTTAAACTATGAGTTTACATTTTTCCCCTATATAGATCAACCAACTACATCTGGTATAGGACACTATATTCCTCCTCAAGTAACTTCACAGACCTTGCTATGTGAGAATGCAAAGTGTGAAGATCAAACTTCAGCTCCCAATCCCACATTTTTCAGTGATGGTAAGCTTTCACTCCTTCTGAATATTACAGTAGTACTTACCTACTTCCCACCTTCAATTTGTGTTATGTCATTGAGGCTCCTTTTACTGTTCTTCAGATCAGTCCCCTCTTCCTGATGAAGAAGTACTTGATATGGAATTTCCAGGGTTCAACAGTATATCTGCACCCTCTACTTCCAATATGACTTATTTCAGTGGCGGTAAGCCCTAAAATATTGCAGTACTCACAAATGCTACTTTCTGTCTTCACAATTTTATGTATATCAGTATACCATAATTTTCTCATTATGTTCTTAAACTATGAGTTTAAATTTTCCCCCTATATAGATCAACCAACTACATCTGGTATAAGACACCATATTCCTCCTCTTAAGTAACTTCACAGACCTTGCTTTGTGATAATGAAATGTGCGAAGATCAAACTTCTGCTCCCAATCCCACATTTTTCAGTGATGGTAAGCTTTCACTCCATCAGAATATTACAGAAGTACTTACCTACTTCCAACCTTCAAATTTGCCTGAGTAAAAGTGGGGAAGTGTGGAAAAACACTTTTTGGATGACCAAGCTGAAAATCAAACCTGCTTTACAAGGGTGAGTGTATCCTGTTCCCAGGGCCGGATTTACCCAAAGTTACGCTATAGGCACCTCTCCATTGAGCGCCCCTCCTCACTTGAGCACCATCTCCCCCTCGATTTTTATGATAAGGCATAGCCACTCGCATGAGGTAAGGTTCGGAAAAAAGGAATGAACAGATATATGGCTGACAGCATAATTTTATGCTTGAATTTTTACGCAGGGAAAACATAGTCAATTCAATAAAAATTAAAAAAAACAGCTTGGAGTAAAACTACATGAAACAGTTTAACTTCTTTTATGCAACAAAAACACTTTTGAATACCCTTTCCAAAAATAATGTCTAGCCTTAATTCATACAACAAAAATGAAGAGTAGCTTCAAAAATTAAAACTTAATTTACTGCAGTAACTGAATGAAGTGCGGTAGCACGAAATATATTTAAAAACATAGTAGATCACACACTAATTTTAAAACGCATGAAGAGCAGTGGTACGAACGACATTTTAAATTGAACAAATCACCTCTAAAATACAAATAAGGCCAACTGCATATCTTCCTGCAATATCTTTTAGAGAAATTAAAGTGCAGATTAAAAACATGAATGAAGACATAACGGGGCCTGCCTCAAGCACAACGAGAACTACTTCAAAAGTTTCCTCCTTGCCTTCTTTTCGGCAAATTCATTAATTATGGCACCGCAGTTCAAGTTTATCGTCATATCTTTTTCAATCGCTAGGAGTGCAATCGAGTTTAACCTTTCTTCTTTAGTGACTGACCGCAATAGTTCTTGACGCGATTCAGTACCGAAAATGATCTTTCTCCAGAACAATTGGTCACTGGAATGGTGAGAAGTATCCGTAAAGCAATGTTTACGTTCGGGTACATATCGTGTAATTTTTTAAATTTATTTTTCATGAAGGAAAGGGCTGAGCTCAGAAGCTGACTTACCTTTAAAATCTGCAATTTTTAAATGTTCCTTTAAATGCAAGCACTCGTCAGCCAGTGCTCTTTCTAAGTCATCCACATACATTTCTGAGAGATAGTCAGCGAATTTTTTTTATCTTTGGTCCATCTAGGTCTAACAGGTTTTCTAGAAAATAAAATCTCTTATGGAGGACTTTGTAATCCTCACTTCGCCTCTTAAGCTCAGCACATAGTACATCCAGAATTACATAAAATACATTGACGGGAAAATTTTCTGAGCCCTCTGATGGTACATATTCTCCTTGCTTTGTCTCATCATTCCGGTCTTCTCTTTAGGTCGTAGGAATATTGAACAATGCCGCTTAATTCTTTGGCTTCTTTCTCATAGACATCGAAATTATCTCTTAAACATTGCACAAATTCCGCTAACGAAGCGTAACATTCTACCACAGTGCTCAAATTAGTGCTAACTTTTTGGAGCTTCTGGCTGACAGTATTAAGCTAAATCTTTTTAGAATGGTACTCCAAAAAACAACTAGGAAAGCAGTTTATAATTGTAGGATATTGCTTAAGATGCCTTTGGCTTCACTTCGAGTGTTTGCCTTTTGATTTCTGTCTTCGTGAATACTCTTAAGAGCTGCCACGACCGCACACCAGCCTTCCCTCAGAGCATGACAAGCGTCATATCGTGCCGACCACCGAGTCACTGACTGACTATTTAGTACGCGCGCGATAAAGTTCTTTAAAATTTTCCATCGGTAGGTCGAAGCAGTAAAAAAGTTGTACAGTTCTTGAGCTGTTAAAAAATACCTTACAGATTCTGAACAAGATTCAGCGGCATGAGTTCCAACCAAATTTAGTGAATGGGGTGAGCATGGTGCATAGAGAGCTAAGGGATTCAAGGCCGCTATTCGAGCTTGCAACCCGGAATATTCGCCGGACATATTACTTGCGTTATCGTAAGATTAGCCTCGAATAACCTCCACTTTCAAATCCAGATCTTCCAACTTAGACTTTACTGCATCAAAAAGCTGCTCTGACTTGTGCCCGATGCTCGCCATAAAACCTAGAAACCTTTCTTTTGGTTCACCATTGGCCGTAACCTTTTTTGGCCGCTGAGGCAAATTTAAATTTTTGTTACTTTCTCCCCCTAAGGTGTCATTTGAATTAAATGTAGGCCTAGAATTTTCATTCTCTTTATCATCAATTTGGATTGTTGGAGCTGAAAAGGAAAATCCCGTATTAATTAGAGCACTTCAAACATAGTAAATTTAAAAAGAACAACTTTTAATATACTCTGCAGGCACGGTATGGGTTCGAGGCCAGCCTGAGTTTTTACGTATGTCACTTTGTGCAACAGTGTATCAAGGAATTGCCTATTGGGAAAGGCCTACTTTGCGTAAAGTAATTCGTGTACGGTAGCCTACCTCAAGTTGCTGAACTCCATCGCAGTCAATGTTGTGAACCGCAGAGCAAGAATTGTTATTGTTATCCGAATTTGTCGTGGAGGTGTAGGATTCACACGCGCACTAAATATCTCATTTATTTTCCGACATTTTGATAGTGTAACCTCGGCTTTGTTATATCCTCCTCAGCTTTGCGGACACGGTTTTTGTAACCCGACAACTTTTTGCTGCCCATATTTTAAAACATTTACTTGCAGATCACATCACAACACAACGCAAGCTCGAACTCGCACACAGCACATGCAAGGGGGGTGGGGCGCGGAGCACTTCGATGCTACTACAATGCAAGCAAACCCAGCTACAGCAACAACAGCGCGCGTAGCACAGCGCGCGTAGCACAGCTCCGCTCGCCCGCCTCCCCGTCCCTCTCACACTTGTTGGGATGAAAGGGCGTCGAGCGGCATAACGAAAAGCGAAGTGGAAGGGCATGCGACAAAGACACGATATTATTTCTAAATGTCTCTGCTCATTTCTCAATATTTATTTTAGCATATATACTGCTATAATCCTTACTTAGCACATTTAAAGCCGTAGCAAAGAGGGCGCCTGACGGCGGTGCCCTTCAGGGCGCCTCCAGTACAGATCATTGCCGGTTGCTTAACCGAAGGGGTGCCTTGCGGCGCCCCTTGGACTGTGGCGCCCCTAGGCACGTGCCTATTTTGCCTTACGATAAATCCGGCCCTGCCTGTTCCAACTCTTAGACAAAAAATAATAATTTTTTGGCAGAGAATCAAGTTGGTTGGTTCTTAAGTTTAGGGGCTGCGACAACGCGGTCATGTAGCCCCGTGTACTTTGGGTGTGTGTAGAATCTGTCTGATAACCGGTGTTAATTGCGATGGCTGTATTAGTGTGTGTATCTGTTTTTTAATTTAAGTGCAGACTGCAACTTAGAATTTTTCAAATAGTTCCTACTTTTGCCGCCAAACGCCACTGTCAACGACTACTAGGCTTAGTTCAGAACTCGGCTACTAGACGCCACCGCAGTCGGCTCTTGGCAACGAACATAGAAACCTAAGAGCGTTGTTTACATTCTTAACCTATACAATTTAGTTTCACACAGGTGTAATTAGTGGAAAGTTCTTTAACATGCCATAAATCTATGACATGGGACCGCCGGCTTTACTTCCCCTCCGAAGGAAGGCATACTGAGGGATTTTTAACGCTCTTAAAAATCCGACGGCTTCGGACGGGTTTGAACCCACTATCTTGGGCAGAGAATCAAAATCAAACCTCAGGGGGTGAAGATCAAGAAAGCTAGCCATTAGGCCATGAAGGGAGTCAGACCACTGTATTGTATATGATAGGCCTATAATAAATGCATGCAATTGCACACAAGACTCCTACAAATCCTCCCTCTTCTCCACTCCGCATCTCACCCTGCTAAGTGACAGGCCACCAAGTGATAGAGCCACTATTGGTCAGACAACTACTCAATTATTCTCATGAGGCTGTGTGCACCCGTTCCAGCCCTCACGTCAGTTTCTAAAAATCCTGATTGTGCTGGGGCCGGCACGATTTAACAGATGGAAAACAATGACTTAAAAGATAAGACCATCTTAGAAACTAAAGAAATATGTTACAAGATTCCAGAATTTTTGGTTTTAGTTGTTACCCTACATCAGACTCCCTTATGGCAAGATAAGTAGTTTATGATTTTGATGATGAGACAGTCATTGAGAAAATCTTGTCCTCTCCTCAAATGATGAAAGTTAAAATTCTGGAATTTTGTAACTATTTTTGTGTACGTTTCCATAGTGGTCTTACTTGATAAGTCACTTACAAGGGAAGTATCTGAACCGGGGAATCGAGGATCCTGTTGGAACTTAGCAGATACGTTGCGTGAGCCCAACTAGGCAGAACCGTGAAGAAAAATCTTTCGGAAATTAACTCCTACCCACCGTAGATGGCAGTAAGTACTACAATTTTAAACTGTGCGCGCTGGGCAAGCGGGAGTGTGCCTCACGCATGATTGGTGGCTCAAAACATCACGTTCCAAACGACTGCCCTCCCGAACTCGCGCTCACAAGCTGCGCTGCGGCATGGGACATTAATGCTGCATCTTTACAATATATTGCACGTCGTGCTGTATTATCATGCAATGTAAGGTGTATCACAAATACACATCATTACAACACAACACAGAATAAACTGAACCAATGGTCACACAAGTGAGAAAGTGACCAAGCTATTTCACATAGTTCTGACAACAGTGATGCTCGTGGTAATAATGTTGGAAACACAAACTGGTTTTACACCATCCATACCGTATGAGACACGGGCGAGTGCAAGTACTACATTGTATTGCACTGATATCGAAACAATATGGCACAGGGTGTTCAAACCAACCGGGATTGTGGGACTGACTTCGGTACCATGCGTATTGCCACATTGAAGTAAAACGAGGGGACGACAATTGGTGATATGTCAGAGACTGCATTTCCAAGGGTCCATTTCTCTGGGCCAAATTGATATCAAAATTCAATAACCGAACGGTGTTCGAAAATCTACGGATAAAGATTTTCCTGGCCCTAAAACCGTATACATCCAATGGTTCACAATAGGCTGTGACCCCAGGAGGGATCATCATCAGTCATAATCGCTCTTCACTTTCTTACGATTTATGTCCAGAAAAGGAATCCAGTGCCACATTGCCGGACGGTACATTCTGTTTGAAAACATTATGAAACTAATCCTTCAATTGTGCGTATGCCGGGTCTGTTGCCTCACATTCGGTGACTGTACACCGTAGGCCGGGAAGCACAGGACGGTTGGGAAGCAACCTCTGACGCAGCCAATGAAGCTCAGACCACTGGCGCGCCAATTTAAACGTGTAAATCTAATTTTTTTAATCTAATACAAGGGGAAGTTAATTTCCGAAAGATTTTTCTTCACGGCTCTGCCTAGTTTGGCTCACGCAACGTATCTACAAAGTTCCAGCAGGATCCGCGATTCCCCGGTTCAGAGACTTCCCTTGTTAGTTTTATCGAGATACAAGCTGCCTATCAATAAAGTGAACTACAAAAATGAAACAACTGCCTTTAGAGATCTTATTAAAACTGTATCCTGCATTTTTCAACATCTTACTATGTATTAAAATGGAGGCAACATCAATGTGTATATTTCAATTAAGTGTCATAAGTCAATGGAAATCATTAATTACTATTTTGCTTCTTTGAACCAAAAGTTGTATGACAGAAATGAAGTACTTCTGAAAGTTGAACCATCTCTGTGAAGTAGGCCTAGTTAGTAAGTTATTGATGCTTTGAGGGGTGGAACAGCGAGTTCATCCAACCCTTCTGTGTAGTTGTCTGTGATTAATTTATGTTCATAACATACTCTACAAGAGAAGAGTGTAATCTTCCAGCCGGCCTGCCAAGCATTTCACATAGAACCACAAAAAAGTGAATTGGAAAACAACTGTAGCTGGGGAGCAGCAAGTTCAGAGATCAGAGGTTTGACAGGTGCCCTTGAAAGTGACCATACTGGCTGCAGTTTTCCTCATTCACTCCAGGCAAATCTTACTATGGTACAGTTTACGGATTTCTGATTTTCAAATACCAAGCACACTAGTACACGGGCTGATGACCAATGAGGTCCTAAGCCCTTAATTGAAACTACAACAATAATAATCTGTACAGTATGGTATGTCAAAAAATATGGTCATAGAAGTGACTTCAGTTTATAGCTTTCCATGAGGCGTACATACTTGGAAATTAAGTGTTGAAAATAGGACTGCTGTTGTGACTTGAAACTGAATCCCAACTATGGGCTGTGTATGAACTTATTACACCATGATAGCCCCTTATATGGAATACCTTAGGCCTAGTATTAATTCAACTATGATGTGCAGGTCACCAACAGGTGCCAACCAGAAAACCTGCGCCAGGCCTCTCCAAAAGCCACACATCATTATTAATACTTTTCTCATCCAGATGTACAAACCATCCATCACACGAAAACTCATCTTATGTCATTCCCAATCCTGCAGAGTAAGGAGTAGACATAGGCCTACCACTGACCAGTAAAAGGTGCGGTACGGTTAGACAGCAACTTATTGGTCGTGACAACGTCAAAGTTAGGTATAATAATAATAATAATAATGTATGGCCTCAGGTGCCGGGCGCAAGCTTTGTTAATTGACACCCAAAGGGTAGCTTGCATGTCGAATTTCGTTGTTCCTTGAAGCACTATGAAAGTCAAGGAGGTTAGATATCTAAGCTCCTTGAACACTATAGCGCTTTCTAGTAGAGAAATGAGGAACTTTGTGTTGGCGGAAATTCAAGAGATTAATTTTGCCATTATGAACACGGCCTACTGAATTCAAATGGGTTCTTTGACATGCCAACATCGTATGACATGGTGTCGAGTTTTTGCCACCTTTAAAAAATCTCTTACCACGGCCAGAAGCGAACCTGCAAGCTAGGGGTTAGTAGACCGACACGTTGACCACTCACCCACCGTGGCAAGCAAAGTTAGGTCTGATTGGTGTTAAGTAACGGTTAGTGGGATTTTAGGTGTGTGTGTGTTTTACTCAATTGATTGATGATGATGATAATTGTTGTTTTAAGGGGCCTAACATCTAGGTTATCGGCCCCAAATGGTTTGGGTGATCGTGAAGATGATGAAGTGTAAACTAAAACTAACTACTAACTTATATACTAGAAGAAGAAATGGAAAACCAAAGGAGTATAAGGCAAATAAAGGACAGGAGGAAAATAAATGCCCTCAACCCTCTAAGAATGCGGATTGAGGGACTTGGAAGGAAGGAGAGCCATACAAGGCAGATAGGAAAGTGAAAGAGGAGAGGGTCCGCCCCACAGGTAATGGATAAAAGGGGGAAAACCGGACCCAGCTCAGGAATCCCTCGGGAACGCCAACTCCCGAACTAGTGTGCACCAGAAGTGGTGGGGCTACATACATCATGCCTCCGAGAGGGCCTTGCACAGAAGGCAGGAGATAAGTTGAAAAGAAAAAGAAGGCTGACCCCTCGCAGAAGGAGGGTATCATTAAGGCGGGAAAGGAAGAGACTTCCTAGGCCTCCGATACCCTAATACCGTTGGGGTCGGAAGAGAACAAGAGTTGACCAAGTGAGGTCGACAGGAAAGAAGACGGAGAGGAGCCCGACACAAGTAAGTGGAAGCAATGCCAGATTCAGCTGGGGCCCCATGGCTCTCGTGATCATAAACAACAGAACCTTCCTTTCCTTTTTGCTTTGAAATTGGACCACTGGATGCGACTCTGAAATTCTAATATGCATATTTAACCAAGAATCAAACCCAGTCCAAAATACACAATGACGTTAGGTTCTTCTAATGTTGAAGATTATTTGGGTGTGGTCTTGGCTTCTAGGATAAAAGAAGCAGGCCTCTGTAGGAAGGGTGGTTGGCCAGTTAAGAGTACTTAAGCCCTGAGCTTGTATTTCACCTTTACTTTTCCTTAATTTATTTTTAGGCTATCTGTAAACAAAACAATCAGTAAATGTAGCCTATTTGTTGAATCATAAGGTCTAAGAACTTCACCCTTGTATACAGTAGCCTAATTCGTAACTATCAAAACTTTCCTTGTTGTGGCGTAAGGACTACATATCTTAGTTATAATCCCTCAATCATACACTCCTTTTCAGCCCTCGATAATATCATAAATTCATAACATTATTTTTAAAAATCAAGCAGTCGTGATTTTATTCTGTGTATTGACCTAGCCCACCTCCTAGCACTTGGCAAATAATACTCATTCAAAGGAAGTTTGTAGTTTTACGTGACCGTTGATCTTGAGATCATGAGCCACGGTGCCTCCTTTTTATGTCGAATCCGAACCACAGGACATGACATTTCACTTTGAAAATCTCACATGCATTAACCGGGAATCTAACCTGGCCGCCGCGGTGAGAGGCCAACAGCCCCCTATGTTCATTCTGGGACATGCACTAATTTATTAATAATATAAAATAAAATTGTATACTTGTTGCTGCTATAATAGCCATTCAAAGATGTGACACTAATTAAGTTGAAGAATAGAAATAGCACATAATGTAAGTTTATTTTATCATGAAACTTCAAAAGAACATTGCATAGATCCCCTCACATCAACATTACTTTTTTATTGACTAAAGAATTTTCCGGGTATTTACGTTGGGGAGTTGAGAATATTAAAAGTTAACACTTAACTTGAAAATATATATATTTCCACAAGGACATCCGCCTGGCATTCCGGGAGACCATAAGATCCAGAATAATAAGGTACATTGTTTACTCTACAGTACATACAGTATACATCACGATGCACCATACAAATGGTTATGCAGTATGTGGATTGAAGCTCTCAATATGCCAAAGCAGACCTTTTCAAGACTATCCTCGATAATCCCAAGCTCTTTCAGGATGTTCCCCGAGCTCCGAAAAGGAGGCTATTCACTTTCCATGCATTTTTAGTTACAGTAGAAAACTTGAATTGCATTAGCTCTGACCGCAAAAGCTTACGAAACAAAAACCACATTTCCCCCACACTTTTCAATATATTGTGTGTTAATTTAATCATTTAAAACATCGCATAACCTTTCATCGTTACTGCAAAATCACAATGCGACACCACAGGAGTGAAGGGATGTGGTGTTAAACATTAAATTACACACTTCTTACAATTAAAACTCAGTAATATTAACACTTTCTATTTTCTACTCATTTATTTTCTTAAAATATCTGATTATAAAGAGTGCTAGTGTGTTGAAATCGAGATAAATAAATGACAAAATATATATTCATCAATCAGCTGTTTATCATGTGTTTGTCCATAAGTGGTGCTACCTAGCAGCCTACAGGTGTATTGGTGCTCCCCCTTATCAATTGTTTTTTTGAAAATCCGTTCTTCCGGTTTTGCCGAAGTGTCCATACTGTATTGATATCTATACTGTGGTCTTGGACTCAGATAAGGTTTTTGTGGAAAAGAGAAGTATCTGTTGACTTGGTCTGATTCTTATTAGCAAGAATGATTTGGTTTTGTGTGATAAGATCCCGAGAAGTGAAGTGTTAGAGATTGATGCTCAGTGTTAAATGAAAAGAATATATGGAGAAAGATGTTTTTCTAAAAGTATCCCTCATTGAGTATAATCAACCATGACCCCGGATATGTACGGTTATAACATATTGCTGTTTTACTGTGTCGCCACATTTGAAAACACTGTATGTGTTTGGTTATTGGTTTTTAGCATGTCTTTCTGTTGATGCCAGTAGCAAATATAAAATTCATTCACAATGAATTCGCGACCGGCGGCTCTATTACCATCGCCGTCCTCGTATTTGATCACTTTGAGTTAAAATCCAGCCGTATAACTTCAGTATTTTTACATAACCAAAAGATCGATTTCCACAAGAAAACAATCACACTTAACAAACAAAAATGGAACGTGAAGACTATGCTGCTAGGCCTACTTGTTGATAATGCAACAGACGGACAACATACACCGTGAAAGAAAGGAAAGCACCACCGCAAAAACGAACTATAACATCGCGGGCAAGACGTGTTTTAAAATTACTACGATCATCTTTATGATGGCATCAGAAATTAATGCGAGATATTTGTGAGGAATAATTTTTCCTGCAATTTCCAATTTAAAAATGGGGTGCGAGATATACGCGGGGAAAAGATATGCGAGCAAATGCGGTATTAAAATTTGTTGTAAGCTTGTTGAAGTTATTTTGAGTGGAGAAGGTGGATTCTTTTGCTTTTGTTAGGAATTTCTATTCTGTTCTTTTAGCAGATAGACGCCTACTATAGTGTTTCTAACCGATCAATTGGAGTGCTAATTGTTATGATTACCCAGATCGGCGGTGTAGGGCACTATTCGTCTTTCTTGTAACCACTTGAGTAGATTTATTCTGATCTTTGGCTTGATCCAATTTATTTCTTCATTGACATTTTGAGATTTTGAAACACGATAGCTATGCTTCGTTAGGCATTATTGAGATCCATAATAGATGGATAATAAACACGTTATATTTACACAGTTTTGATTAAGGAAGACATTGATAAACATTCATCCTATTTATTAAAGTGAATCCCAGATTAGATTTATGTGGAGGCAGATCTATCGCCAGATTTGAAGGCAATGTATTTGGATCACTATGAATAATGTAAGATTAAATGAGACAAAGATTAAATATTGATAATTAAAATGTAACGAAATCTGTATAATTCTAGCAACACTATTCTTAATGTGAATTTGAGCTGTTAATTAAGCCTAGTTATGGAATTCTTCGTTCACCAAGGAAGGTGATTATTTAAGGCATTGACTTAAAGTAATGCAATGTTTAATGGTTACACGAATGCTCAGTGCAGCATAATATGTGATAATGAAGCCATGTAGAGGCCACTGTCGTTATTTGTCGAAAGGATATTCAGAGAAATATTCTGTGTTGTGAAATGAATTACAATCCACTCAGATGGATTTTTGAAACCAAGTGTAATTATTGCTTAGGGCATTGAAATTTCATTATCTTTCCATGTGAATATTCTGTTGCGAAGAATCATGCATTTCATGCATGGATAATTAAATCTACTTTGTAGGATTTCAAATCCTGGAATCATTGCGATGCCTACCAGGGTTTATCATCCCTATTTTTGATTTGGTGATGATAGTTTATTATAGGTGTATGTTAACAGAAAATCGACTTAGCTTAATTGCTTGGCCAGATGAAACTGATAAAATACAATATTATAAGAAACCACAAATCGAATAGGACACTAATGGAAAGTATCAGTTCTGAAACTTGCAGTAACACTCAGGAAAGTGTTACACCATAAATGTAAATATGTATTAAAACATTTTTTCTTTTTTAGGGTATAAATTTATGTATAGACAATCAAGACCTATAAATGTGAAATTTCTGAAATTCGATCCAAACCTATTTCATCATTTTTCAACATTGCTGTTGGATCGTAGAATATTGTTCATGTTTAATACATGGTGAAATGCAGTCATTTCCAGTGGTGACTGGGTAATGGCATTTATACTGGATTATAGTTAAAACTTCAGTTCGAAGTTAGGCACTTCGCCTTTGTCTTAAATATAGTGACTTTCACTATATTCTCCGTTTTCTTGAATAAATCATTTAGTTCATTTTAAATCTTCGAAGTGTGATGTTTTATAGATATGATAAGAGAACTCGTATGTCGGTGTTTTCCACACACCAGAGGTTACGTCTTTTCATAATTCTCGTGCTTTTTGAGCTGCTTTTTTCTTAACGTTGTCTCAGTTAGGAATTCCTGTACCCCAATATCCTCGTCACTTGTTGGTAGAATCTGGGGGTTTTCTAGCCGGGGTTTTCAGTTTCTACGATCCAGTTACCATCGTGGGATTCCAACAAGCTGATGGAAGGTATTTTCGACAAGTTTTCCTGGTTTTATCAGGAAAACATCCAGCAAGTTGCTGAGCCTAGTTGATGCTTGCACTACTTGTGTAAATCCTCCCTCCCAAACTAATTTATTTGCAAGTTTCTGTTCATGGGCTTCTGTTGCAGCTCCATTCCAATCAACTTCTGGCAAGTTGAAATCCCTCCCAATTATTACAATGTCATTATTGTTTCTATAAGTGTAATCTATTACTTTCTCAAATATTTCCAGGTCTCTTTTCTCTCTCCCAGGTCTATATATTCCTATAATTCCCACCTCCTTCATATTCTCACAAACTAATTTTATCCCTAATATTTCATCCTTTTCGTCGGTAGACCATTCATGCGAGCAGTAAATTGCCTTCACCAGAATAAACACCCTCCCCTCCCTTCTTATTTCCTCGGTCTCTACGATAGACTACACACCCTTCTGGGAATACTTCTGTATTTCCTACCCCTTCTCTCAGCCATGATTCCACTCCTATCGCCAGATCAATTTCATATCTTCCATTGTTGTTCTGAGTTTTATTTGCTTGTTTACTACACTTTGACAGTTTACCAAGAGCAATCTTAGACCCTCCTCCCTCTTCAAATTTTGATGTTGTGCTTGTGCAATTAGTAATCCCTTGCTTCCCTGACCTGAATCTTGTTTTTCATGGTACTGATTTACTGTATCTTTTCCAGTGCACTCATTTACGCCCCCCCCCCCCCTTTCTGAATTAGTTTCCTGAAAGTATTTTCTTAGATATCCTATTCAGCAATTTACCGAACTTAGAGGTTCCTTTCCTATTGAGGTGCAACCCATCTATACCAAAATCATAGTTGTTAAGCCATCCATTTGCATCGACAAAAAGGACATCTCCATTGCGACACAGCCAGTCTAGTGTGGAATTTACAGCATCTACATAGCGGTAGTCGACATCATTCCCATATAACACACCTCTGAGACAAAGCTTTGTCTCCGGAAACTTCACTTTTACCATCGCAATAAGAGTATCAGCCTTGGCCATTATATCACTGGGTGTTGTTAAGTTTAGAATGTCGTTTGTACCAATGTGGATAATTAACGTCTCGTGTGTTTCCTTTATTTTATTATTTTTCACATGTGCTGTCAGTTGTCCCACTTGCATGCCCGGATAGCAATATGTGATTCCTTTTTCAATTTCAGGCCCAACATTCCTCACCATAGAATCGCCTATTATTACCGTACAGGCATGTTTACGCTTCGATCGCCGATGGTATTTCCTTTGACTTTCCGAGACCGTGGGAGGGTTGCATTCTGAATTTACTACGTCATCTTCTGACCCTAATATCTGAAATCTATTCGCTCTTACGGTGCATTTATGTAAAGTTGCTTGCCACGGTGGGTGAGTGGTTAACGTGTCGGTCTATAACCCCAAGCTTGCAGGTTCGCTCCTGGCCGTGGTAAATGATTTTTGAAAGGCGGCAAAAATTATGACACCATGTCATACGATGTTGGCATGTCAAAGAACCCATTTGAATTCAGTAGGCCGTGTTCATAATGGCAAAATTAATCTCGGGAGTTTCTGCCAACACAAAGTTCCTCATTTCTCTACTAGAAAGCGCTATAGTGTTCAAGGAGCTTAGATATCTAACCTCCTTGACTTTCATAGTGCTTCAAGGAACAACGAAATTCGACATGCAAGCTACCCTCGGGTTTCAAATAACAAATCTTGCAGCCGGCATCCGAGGCCATACGATATTATTATTTTTATTATTATTATGTAAAATCTTGATTATTTCGTCTTTTGAGGATAGCTCGAGCTCCAGAGATTTTATCCTGAACCATAGATGCAATGTGGTCGAAGAGAGGTTATCTGAAACTTCATCGTCTTCCGAATTTGACACCTCACTTGCGAACGCATTCTTAAACACGCATGTTTCACAAACTTCAAGACTGATACTACTATCATTTTTAGGTCAATTACACATCACACACATGTTATTTCCAAACTTTTTGCTCAGAGAAAAAACTCTACTGTTATCCGCCATATTTGCGCACGTTGATTACAAACCTTGCTCTCATTATGTTTTTTTTTTGTGAACAATATTTTGATAAAAAGAAATGATATTATTTCTCAAAAAACCTTTGTTTTTTCATCCGGAACCTAGTGGTCCATCATGAACGATGGACATAAAAATAGGAAACTGTGACTTACAAAATCAAATATTTTGACTAATAATTATTATAATCTAACAAGTAAGTAGTTCGGAACAATCAACTACTTAATAATGACAATTGATTGTTCATTGCCAGGATGTTGTGCATTGAATGATGCACACCCAGCAATCCGAAGCACTGTGAGGTGAGTTTAATGAGAAAAATCACATGGTAAAATAATTGTTTTTGAAATAAATTTTAGTACACGTATTGCATATTTACAACTAAACAAATGAAATAAAATGTGATGACTAGGGCCCGGATGTTGATGCCGTAAAAAAGTTAAAAAATGCACTTAACATTTTTCAAAAATGACTGTAATAAATGACCTAAAAATTCGAAAAATGCACTATAAAATGCAGAAAATGATCTTATAATAATAAACTCACCAATATTTCAAAAATTTGAAAAATGCACTATAACGTGGAGAAAATGAACCGAGACAAGAATATACACCCCTTCCCCTTTCTACCCCACCACAGCTGACCTTGGTCAACAGAGCAGGGAACATTCTATTCCGCTAATAACTGGTTTGCGACGAAAACAAGACCATCTGTATACCTACGGTACCGTTCTTCTGCATCCAAGATATATATTTTTCTACCGAATATTCCAATATTTTAAACTATCTAGTATGCTAGTAGCACTAGCTTCTTCTTAACTCTGAGAGACATAACTCCCTAATATAAAGCTGTGACATGACTAAATTGGAGAAAAAAAAAAAGAACCTTAAAAGGCCGATTTCTCTAAAATATGACCAAAAAAATCTACCAAACTTTAAAAAATGCTCTTAAAATGGAAAAATAGCAAATAATGCAAAAAGATGCAAAATAAAAATGACATGGCCCGTCCCGAGTTTCTATGTACTTCAGCATTGTTTTAGACAACTTGGTAGAAAGATTACATGTCATCCGGGCCCTAGTGATGACCATACGTGACTTACAAATGAGGAATTAAAATACTTTGAATTAGGAGGGATTTTGAAGAAACCGGTTTTGAATGATTAAATGTTTACTGGTGTGTACCATTTTTGCCTTCAACAGGAAAAGAAAATGAGATACAGATGGCCTCGCTGTTCTGCTCCTTAAAACTCCAATTAGTAACTAATTAGAGAGAGGAATTATTTCTTTTAAGACATATTGATTCAAAAACAATCATACCCGACAAAGTCGTCCAATGACTTTCTTGGCCACAAGTTGTACATTGGCAGATGCTAATGCCACAGCTGTGTCTGCCATGATTTCCACTGTAGGCGAACCAAGTCCACTGGAAACGGAGCGATGAATAAAGCTGTCCAGAACCATATCAATTAGCTCTGGGACCTGTCAAGCACGGAGGTAAAAACCAATTAAATTAATTTGTGAAAGCAGAGAATATTAAATAGCATACATCTGATGTGCTGATGAAACGTTCTGCTGAAAACCGGATAAGGTGGAGAGACTGACCATGAGGAAACCTGCCGTCAGGCAGATAAACTGATGATGATGATACATCTACTACATACTAATTAATCCTTTGACTAACAAACACAAAGTGCTTCTTGTTTTACCATGGCGTTCTCTCACACATGGACAGAGAGTTATGATAAAACCTCCCAGGTTTAGCTTTTTACTGTGCTTTAAAAATTCTGTTCTGAAAAATAAATTAATACTCCCATTCCATTTAAATCAGACTGTTAAAGAAAATAAGTATTTAAACATTTCATACTGTTTATGTGGAATTTATAAGCAAGTAGGTAATGTAAATCAAATCCCAAAATACATTGTTAAGCAATAGTGTGCAATATTTGGCATACCAAGTGTTATTACTTTAGACATTCTAATTTCATATTTGATTTATAAGCAGAGTTTTCCTATCAGCATTACCAAGGTAACTGTCCTTTTACACACCTGGCCTATGGATCCCCAGATCTTGGCTTGAATAGAGGGGTACATCTGAACTTCTTCAATAGTCAAGAATATCAATTTCTCCAGGATGTGAGCCACTTTCTGTTTCTTAGTTTCATCAGTACCTTTACAAAATCTGCAATTAAACAACAATTTTTATTATGTAACCATGTCTATTATAACAAAACAGCACTTAAAGGACACTCAGTTCAGTAATTATATTACTACCATATGCATGAAGGGGTACCCAAATACAAAAACAGAATAGCTCTGAGATGGGCTGAGGTTCTGTGTTATGCATTTTTCATGCTAGGCAAACATAGAACAATTCTCTCCAAGTTCATTGCAACCAGTGATGTCACCTGGGAAGGTTATCTTTGGTCACAGTGAAATGGTTTGTAAAAGCAGTTTCGTTTGCTCCTCCTTTTTATGATGGCCAAGTGTGGCTGTGAAATTTTGTTTCCTATTATGAAAAAAAAAAAAAAAAAAAAAAAAAAAAAAAAAAAAAAAAAGTAGAAACTGTTGCGATGTTGGACATAGCAAGGACATCGCAATGAGAAAAACTCAAGTGTACGAGTGGTTTTCTCATTTCAAAAAAGGTGAAATGTCGATTGATGACAAACCTCGCACAGGACGTCTATCAACTTCCCAAACGAACAAAAATGTTGAACAAATTTGTGGGCTAGTGCTTCAAGACCAACGATGGAACATTGAAGAGATAGGGGATTTATCTGTACTGTCGTGGAGCTCAGTCCAGCGAATTTTAACGCAAATGGAAACATGCATTGCTTCCGATTCTTATGACCCTGAAGCCAAACAACTATCAAGCCAGAGGAAGATGTCATTGTCACCTTGTCCATAACCTGTTCGGCGAGAGAGTTTGGATATCAAGACTATGTTAATGTGTTTTTGTTCTTTTATGAGAATTTGGAGTTTGTTCCATCAGGTCCAAATATCAAGGAGTTCTGAGAAGATTGCATAACATTGGGTGAACCTCAGTCATGTGCAATTGATACGTGAGTTGCTTTTCGCACAACTGAGAAACTTTTTAGTGGGGTGACTATGCAGAAAAAAGTTTCACATCTGGCAACCAATGTGCCCTTTTGGATTCAGATAGTACATGGGTAGACGAGTCTGAAAAGCCCGGTACACAAATTTTTCTGGCCCTCTAGCGGTGTTGGTGACGTAATCAATATGGCCGCCAAAAGTTTGAGACACACTTCTACATTTCCCGTTATACATCTGTTTTTCTTTTTGATATTAACATAATAGTTAGTGATTATGAATCAGGAGAAAACGTGCTTTTCCAAGGGTATATTTGATTTCATTGTTTAGGTTCACATTATTTAAAACAAAAATATTTGAAATTTTATAATTTATTTTGATTTTTTCAATGCATTTTGCGAAATAACTTGAAATCCGTTACATGTAGCTGAAAACGTGTCCTATACTTTTTTGTTCTTCAAGGAATTACCTCTGTTTTATCGTAAACAGTTGCTAAAAATCTGCCAAAACAATGTAGCGTTGCACGAGTCGTTATCGTAACTATGCAGTTTATATAGGCCCCGAAAAGTAATAGAGCGTCTCAATAACTATTTAACTTATGTAAAATAATAATAATAATAATAATAATAAAAAGAAAATACCTTCTAAAAACGTGAAAAATGTAATAATACATAAGATTTCATTCAGTAATACTAAATGTGTATTTCTTTTTCAGGCAGACGTTGTGTGAGGAAGTTCAACATGTAAAGAAGTTATTGCTTTCGTGTACGAATTAGAGATTACTCAATCATGTCAAGGAAGAGGAAACATGAATTGGTTGATGCTACAACTGACCCAGTGGTGGCTCCGTTTGTATGGGACCTGTGTTTGTTAAGTCAGAAGAATTCAAAAGAACGTTTAACCATCCCAAAATATGAAGGGTATATATCAATGGCGAAGAATCTTGAAATATTTGCTGATCATGGTCAGAAGTTTGGACCAGTTGAACGATGGACGTGGTCTTTCACAGACATTAGTAGCCCATGGAGCAAAATTCCATAATCTTTCAAAAATAAATACGATAGTCAAAAGCGGAAAGACTATCTGCTGAAAAAAGAACAGAAAGGACGTCCTCATTGCTCAGATCAAACTCCGTCTACATCAAAGTTAACAATAAGATCATCATTATTTTGTTCAGATGTAAAAAAAAAGTTTGTCTGTTTTGTGATGAAGGAGAAGGTAGAGAGAAACTTGTGACTGCATCCACGCTGGGTATTGGGCCTACAATTTAACGTCATGCTCTCCAGAGAATGACGTATACCCTGAACTTTTTATTTTCTGTTATGCTAAGTGCAGCCGGCCCCGTGGTGTTGGGGTAGCGCGCCTGCCTCTCACCCGGAGGCCCCGGGTTCGATCCCCGGCTCCGTCAGGGATTTTAAAACTGACGTGAGGGTTGGAACGGGGTGCACTCAGCCTTGTGAGGACAATTGAGTAGCTGTCTGACAGTGAGACAGCGCCCCGGTCACGAATACCAAGATTAACGGCCGAGGGGACCCAACGCACTGATCACGCGTCACCCCAATATCTGCAGGCCAAATGGCTGGGCAGCGGTCGCTTGGTCGGCCTTAGTCCGTCATGGGCTGGATAGTGCCAGGGGTTGACTTTTTTTTTTGTTTGTTTGTTATGCTAAGTGCTGTTGTCTCTAATAAGTTGGGCAATTGACAAGCCTGCATTATGTTCTGTTGAGATATCCGAGTTGATATTGGGACCCTCTAATAACATACGTACAAAATGCAAAAGAACATCAGGTACAGGTGTGCAGTGAATGCATTCTTATAGGATCCTTCAAATTTAGGAAAATCTTGAAAGAGTTGTCTTCGTAATATACCCACTGCCGTCCTAGACACATGCCATCACTGAAGTCGTTAAATGCACAGGCGTCGCGTATAGCATCACCAACATCCCCTTCGAAACTGAACAATTTCACGTCCTAATTTATCTGCTCTCAGACCAGGTACAAATGCTAATAATTGTTCCTTGAGAAGTGTTCTATTGATATTTTTTAGCCTATTTTTAATTTTGAAAAAAAATAGGCTTATGAGATCACCTTTTGTCCGTGTGTGTGTGCGTGTGTGTGTCCCCCCCTAATAAAATCTAAATGGCAGGAGCGATTTCAATGAAACTCGGATAGTTCATAGCACTATTCCCGGCGACCTCGACCGTGCCCTTCAAATTTTGTTACGACTCACCAGTCCAACATGGCGGCTGTGCGAAATATTTCACCAGCATTCAATATCTCTGAAACTATTACCGATATTACCCTGACATTTTCTAATGTGATAGAGGGAACTACTATAAGTTCACTTACGTGACTTTTGAAAACCTGGTAACTACAAAACCAACATGGAGGCCAAGCGAATTTGCGACTTTTAAATAGACGTTTCTCGCGATTTACCAACCAAACGCAATGAAACTTGGTACAGTATATGTTTATATACATTGTTATGCACCGACATCTAACTTCGTTCAATTGTTCACATAATCACAAGATGGCGGATGTGCGAAATATTTCACCGGCATTCTATATCTCCCTAAAATTTTGTACGGAGATAAAGGGCACTACTGGAAGTCCATCTATAAGACTTTCAAAAACCGGTTAACTACAAAACGAACATGACGGCCAAGCGAATTTGAAAATTTTAAATAGACCTTTCTCGCGATTTAATGTTCCAAGCGCACTGAAACCTGGTACAGGAAATATTTATACACATTGTAATCCACTGGTATCTAATTTAGTTCAATTGTTTACATAACCTCAAGATGGCGGCAGTGCGAATTTTAAAATTAAGTTTTTATTTCTTGTGATGTAGTCATGCGATCGAAGTGAAAGTTTGAATAATGAACCTACGCAATAATTTTCCTTTAATGGCACATGACTCTATGGCCTATACATTTAACAATCCAACATGGCGACCATCCGAATTATTTAGACGATACTGAATATCTACGAATCTATTTTAGCAATCAAACTGCATTTTTTAATGTTCATAGGGGCTATGAACTTAAGTTCACCTATAGGACTTTAAATAACCTCGTGATCACAAATCCAACATTGTAATGTGTTTTTCGAGGGGTTTTCATGCCACTGGCATAAGTCAGTAGGAAGCCATTCTCTATTTATTTACGCGGCAAATTGTTCAGCCAAGATAAATTTTCATGTTAATTTATTATTATTATTAATTTATTATAATTATTATTAAGGTATTTTCGGAGCATTTTATAAAAATTATTAGCATTCAGATAGGTTTTCTATGTCTTAGAAAACGCTATCAAGCAAATTATTACGAACGACAATATCATAGAAAATTATGTGATTGCGGAATTTTACGGAGTTTTGTCAGTTAGGGTATTTGAGAGAGATGAGTCACGGGGAATTCAAATACAAGCTTAATCTTGTCAGGAAGTATTACGCAAGGCTGGGTCGCATCGTCAAGGAAAGGCGAATGTATGGAACGGAAATCGACTTCACCCTCCGCGGGCCGTAGGTAATGAACCAGAGGAGGGGAAGTAGCGGCGTGCTCAGCCAATCAGTGGAGACCACGTAAGCTGGAAGTCGGTACCATGGTGGGGGAGCCAACGTGTGGATATATCGTTCGGCGCGGCGTGGAACGAACACAATCTGTGTAGTTCTTGCCGAGTGTGGTTATACGCAGGAGTCACTCCGATGTTCCGTGGAACGAGGACAATCTGTGTAGAACTTCCCGAGTATGGTTCACACGGGAGTCGCTCCGATGTTCCGTGGATTGGAGGACTAACTTTTGTAAAACGTAACCAGTGTGGTTGTACGTGTGTTTGGGCCCGATGTACGGACCATAGAATTATCTAATCTACCAGAATATCATCATATATCGACGGAGATGGAGACGTCCAGGAGACTGTGGGAAGCTCACAGCATCATCCAGTACGAGGGAAATGCTTTGGCAATTTCCAGTGGTAAGCGCAAATGATGCAGAAATACGCAATCTCTCATTTCTCTTTGTTTTACATTTCATATTTCAGTAACTTCATAGCTTGGAAATAAGAGTAAAATCAATTTATCAGACTCCGTTTTCACGTAATTTTCTATCGGTAATATTAAAATCGCAACGCTCCAATTTAAATTTTAAACTTATTATTATTATTATTAATTTTGCTATACTTGTTTTATATAATAAATTCATTTCTTTTACAATGCAATCTTTGCTTTCAGTAGGTAGCATTAGATATAGACCAATTCCTTCTCCTGATACAATTGTTTGTTGGGTTAATGATCAAATCATACCACGATCTGAGTGAATAGTCTTGAAGGTGTTCTGCCAGAGCTAGACGTTGTTAAATACAAATTTAGATTTCAACATTGCATTGAGGTCTTGGCGCTCATTAAAACAACATAGCTTAGGCAAAGGTAAACAGTTACATTTCTCACCCAACAGTTAGGGGCTAGCAAAACGTTTCATTTGTCGCTACCAACATGGGGCATTAATTAACGTTTCAACATGGCGGTGACGCGAATTATAAATATTCACATGGACGTTTCTCGCAATTTAACCATCCGCGTGCAGTGAAACTTGGTACAGTAAATCCTTACACGAATGTTAATCCACTGGCATCTAATTTATTTCAATTGTTTCCATAACCTCAAGATGGCAGCTGTGCAAAATTTTAAAATCTCATTGTTTTTTCTTGTGTCCTAATTATGCGATTGAAGTTTGAATACTACACGTTCACAATAATCTGCATGTAACAGTACATAACTCTAGGACCTACATATATAAAATCCAACATGGCGACCATCCAAAATATTTAGTCGGTTCTCAATATCTACGAATCTATTACAGCAATCAAACAGAAATTGTGTATGTTGATACAGGCAATTAACATAAGTAAGATATATGAAAATAGGCTGTATAGTTCTTCACGGAACTACTTGTTTTTCGCCAATTTGCATTCCCATCTGAATCATGCGCTGAGGCATTAATTTTGTAAGATAAGAAAGTTTGAACACTGGTGAAGTACTGCTAGATAAGTACAAATCCTGTATGTACTGAACCAATTCCATTATAACTGTACCATAAACAACTGCTTTAGGATTATGGTAATCTTCTCTTCAAGAACGTTCAGCAGCACTTGAACGTATTAGAAAGCGAGTATAGCATAGTTTGTGGTATTTGGCTTCTAATGCTACCAAATCTGTTGACGATAACTTCTTTAACAGTTTTTCGTCTTGTAATTGTAGAGCATGACTATGAATTTATTGTAGGCCCAATACCCAGCGTGGATGCAGTCACAAGCTTCTCTCTACCTTCTCCTTCATCACAAAACAGACAATTTTTTTTTTTTTACATCTGAACAAAATAATGATGATCTTGTTGTTAACTTTGATCTAGATGGAGTTTGATCTGAGCAATGAGGACGTCCTTTCTGTTCTTTTTTCAGCAGATAATCTTTCCGCTTTTTGACTATCGTATTTATTTTTGAAAGATTTATGATATTTTGCTCCATGGGCTACTAATGTCTGTGAAAGACCACGCCAATCGTTCAACTGGTCCAAACTTCTGACCATGATCAGCAAAAATTTCAAGATTCTTCGCCATTGATATATACCCTTCATATTTTGGGATGGCTAAGCGTTCTTTTGAATTCTTCTGGCTTAACAAACACAGGTCCCATACAAACGGAGCCACCACTGGGTCAGTTGTAGCATCAACCAATACATGTTTCCTCTTCCTTGACATGATTGAGTAATTTCTATTACATACACGAATGCAATAACTTCTTTACATGTTGAACTTCCTCACACAACGTCTGCCTGAAAAAGAAATACACATTTAGTATTACTGAATGAAATCTTATGTATTATTACATTTTTCACGTTTTCTTAGAAGGTATTTTCTTCTTCTTCATCTTCTTTTCGAATCACCCACTTTGGGGTACGTCAGATCAATCACTTCTCAGATGCTTGTGCTCTCCTTTTCTCCCAATACTTCTTCATTCTCTCTGATCTCCTCATTCTTTCCTCTTGTGATATCTGCATCGGTTTTCTGGAGACGGCTCTGGTTTGGAACTTCTTGGTTTTGTTTTTGTTCACGGTTTTGGCTGTACCATTCATCAACATGATTTCAGTAATCTGAAGCTTTCGCAGGTCCTTTTCTACTTCCGTAAACCGATTAGGTTTGATCTTCTTTTTGGAAAAGAAGTCAAAGATTTTCTTGGTTAATCGGGCAGGATTCATCCGGTAGATGTGTCCATAGAAATCAATCCTCCTTTTCCGTATGGTATCTAAAAGTCTCTCCAACTTCACATACAGGGTGTCGTTCCTATAGAAAACTTGTTTGTTATTTTGGAATTTAGGACCTATGATCTTCCTCAAAATTTTTCTCTCTTTGATTTCCAATTTTTCCATTTGCCCTTGTCTCCTCAAGACTAGTGTTTCTGCTGCAAAGAGTGCCTCTGGCTTAATTACGGTGTTATAATGCTTTATTTTAGTGCTCCAAGAGAGGGTTTTCTTATTGTATGTATTTTTGGTTTTCTGGAAGGCTGGTTCCTTTTTGATTCTTCCCGCCTCCATTGTTTTCCCTTCAAGGTTATTCCCGTCGATCCATTCTCCTAAGTATTTGAAACTATTAACCACCTCGATTTTATTAGCTCCTACTGTAACTCTCTTGGGCACATCCAAACTATTTGACATAATTTTTGTTTTATCAAAGGAAATCTTAAGTCCTATTTTCCCTGCCATCTCTTGTAATTATGTGATTTGTTCTTTGGTTTCCTTCCATGTTTCTGCGAGCAGCGCCAAGTCGTCAGCAAAGACCAAACACTTAATCGTGATTCCTTTGTGTTTTGTTCCTAGACGTATTCCCCCTCGTATTTCGTATTCCATTCTCTCATAACTTTTTCAAGTGCACAGTTGAACAACAGGAGGGAGAGACCATCCCCCTGCCGGACCCCTGTTCTGATCTCAAAGGGTTCAGACAGTTCGCCCAGGAATCTAACTTTAGAGGACACATTCGGGAGAGTCTCCTTTATGAGGGCTAGGGTTCTCCTGTCCAGGCCAAACTCTTCCAAAATATTGAGCAACGACTCTCTGTCGATGGAATCGTAAGCTTTTTGGAAGTCTATAAAGGTCACTATATACGGTTTCGCCCTCTGCTTCTGGTATGCTATAATGTTTCTGAGATTTAAAATTTGTTCAGCGCAAGATCATCCCTTTCTAAACCCTGCTTGATACTCCCCAAGTTGGCAGTCCAACTGTGGTTCTGCTCTTTTTAATAATGCCCTTGAAAATATCTTGTAGGTCACGTCCAGCAGTAAGATCCCTCTGTAATTGCTAGAATCCGATTTCGAACCTTTTTTGTGAAGTGGGTGTATCAGGGCCATTTTCCATTCCACTGGAATGAACTCTGCCTTCCATATCACCTCAAAAAGCTTTTGGAGTGAGCCAATCGCATCTTCACTGGCATACTTCCATAATTATTATTATTATTTTACATATACATTATAATACAGTTGAGTTGAGAAAATCCCGATCTGAAAGAATGAAAAAGTACTGGAAAGAGCGCAAGAACCAAGCAGTACTACCTTCAAAGAAGAAGTGATTGTGGAACGACTCAAGTGGTCCAATGTGACCAATCAAGATAATAATAATAATAATAATAATAATAATAATAATAATACAGTAATTATTTGCTACTAGTTAAATAGTTATTAAGACTTTCCATCACTTTTCGGGGCCTATATAAATTGCATAGTTACGATAACGACTTGTGCAACGCTACATTGTTTTGGCAGATTTTTAGCAACTGTTTACGATAAAACAGAGGTAATATATACCGTTGGAAAGGTAATTCCTTGATGAACAAAAAAGTATAGGGCACGTTTTCAGCTACATGTAACGGATTTCAAGTTATTTCGCAAAATGCGTTGAAAAAATCAAAATCAAAATAAATTATAAAATTTCAATTTTTTTTTTTTTTTAAATATTGTGAACCTAAACAATGAAAACAAATATACAATTGGAAAGCGCGTTTTCTCCTGATTCATAATCACTCACTATTATGTTAATATCAAAAAGGAAAAGAGAGCTACAACGGGGAATGTAGAAGCGTGTCTCAAACTTTTGGCGGCCATATTAATTACGTCACCAAGACCGCTCGAGGGCCAGAAAAATTTGTCCCGCGCTTTTCGGATTCGTCTACCCATGTACTATCTGAATCCAAAAGGGCACATTGGTTGCCAGATGTGAAATATTTTGGCATAATTTTCAGCATAGTCACCCCACTACTTGTATCAATTGTACAGAAGATGCACTATCATAAAATGTTGCACCTCTTGAGGCATGATAAATGCTAAGTGTAACTTCGGCTGCTGTCGACTGCGTACAGTTCGGTGGATATGTACTGCAACAGGGTCAGTCCGTAATTCTCTCGCTCTCTCGCTATCGGCCAGCCCCTCGCACCGCTCCCACACGCACCGTGTCATGGTAAGACATGATACACTCACAATGACGTTGTTGCGCTGTAGCGTAGTAGGTTAACTGTCAGGTTGTAAAGTCGTTCATCGCCGAGCAACCACAGTTCAAGTCACGCCGTGAATATAATTTTTGTGAAGTAACACACCATGATGATGTCATGCTACGAAAACCAACCGCATTTGGCCAAGCTAACGTTGATGATAATGCGTCATTACATTCTGCCATGGCTCACTATACAAACACATCCAAACAGCACGTTCTGGCTCTCGTCGAACACGGCAATTACAGTGTGCGTGAGGCAGAAATCCGATGTGATGTTCCACCTAGATCTGCTCAAAGATGGATCCAGCAGTGGCAGGTGTCAGGGAGGATTGGTTGTCTACCGGGCACTGGTTTACAGCGGGTTTCGACTGTAGAAGAAGACCGCCATTTAGTTACAACTTCGCAGGAAAATCCGTTCATAAACTCTGTAGAACTTATGCAGACGACGAATTTTTCTAGATGTCCATATACGTTCTGTAAACGATTACGAGAAGCAGGAATTGCTTGCAGAAAACCTGCAGTCAAAGAATGTTTCTCCGTCTAACATACAGTATAGTCGACCGGTGTGCCTTTGCTGAGCAGGAATTAAATCGTAATTGGGATCAGGTCATCTTCTCTGACGAGACGTTTCAGTTCGGCAGAGGTCAGACTGGTTCGTGTTTACAGGCCACGTGGAACCCGATACGAGAAACGGTATGTGGCTGAGCTCACACGTAGTGGCTGCATGTCTGTGTTGTGCTGGGGTGGATGTCGTCTGATGGGGCTGGAGTGCTTCATCGGATAGATGGGCATCTCACATCGGACCAATATTTGCACATCTTGCAGAATATTGTGATTCCAAGTGTGAGAGAGAGCTATCCACAAGCAGTACTTCAGTTCGTGGAAGACAACTCTTCAATCCACATGAGCAGGAGTGTTCAGGAATGGTTTTCTGAGCAGGACTCCATTGAACTGCTCAACTGTGTCCCTCGAACTCCAGACTTGAACCCCATTGAGCATGTGTGGGCAAAGTGGAAACGCCATACCAGGGAAATCTGTTATATAGTATATGGTGCATAGTACCATAAACACACACACATCTGTCACACAGGCTGTGATAGGATCCAGTTGAGCAAATCTTATGACTGAAACCATGAATGGTGGTTCTAGTTACGATGTGCCTCTGATGTTGATTCTCATTGGTCCGCCTTCATGGTGTCAGTGATGTGGAAGCCTAGGTTGATCTCTCTTTTCTATGCTATTCTACTCTCTGGTAGGTCAATAGATGGTCCTGTAGCTGGAAATGGTATTTTCAGCCTGAGGACCTCTACTGTATGTAGAAGGTTTCCTTTGCCAGCTCGTAGACTAATCTTGTAGGGGCCATCTTTCCAACTCTTAGTGCACATTTTAAGAACCACAACTTCATTGGGTAAACGGCGGGAGCAACTAACTAATCGAAAATTTGGTCGAGCACTGGGAGCAGCCTTCTCATCGAAATAGTGGGTAAGCGGCCATGGTTTCAGTCATAAGATTTGCTCAACCGGATCCTATCACAGCCTGTGACAGATTTCTAGATTGCTGTTTGTGAGGTGGTCCCATACTATGTCTAGGTCATGTGTCACAATGGGAGAGATGGGTGATATGATATAGTGTCAATACTGTAGCTAGAGATAGGGCTGTTATGTTCTGGATCTTGTATATGACTGATGGTTGTTGGTGACCTCTCTTGATATGATGGCTGAAGGAAGTAGCTGTAGTCTGCAGAGTTATGACCGGGTATTTAAACTTGTTCACTATGTTTAGTGATACGTTGTACTAGGCGAGTGTGTCTTTAAGCATTGGTTTTCCTCCCTTTGTTAATGACATTTGGACTGTTTATTTGAGGGTTTACTTCAAGGTGATTTTCTTTTACCCCTCCGTCTAGTTCTATCCGTGCTCTTTGTAATTCTAGGTTGTTTGAGGACCCTAATACCAATGTCATCTGCATAGAGTAGGAATGTCATACTGGGGGTGTTCTTTATTACGCTGGTAATGTCTGCCGTGGTGAAGTTGAATATGAGCAGGCTTAAAGAGTCACCCTGCAAAACTCTGTTTGTCTGATGGATTATGATAAGGTAACGCCATCGTCAATTTCTACGAGGTTTGTTTCGAACCTTGCCTCGAACGTGGCAGAATAGAATGAGCTAGGCCAGGTAAAGGCATGAGGGTCTACAATGAATTGTCACATTATTGCCATAGCATGACACACATTGCCACTTGCCTTCTCAACACTACACACTGTCTACTTATCTCCAACACACCACCCATCTAACATTTAAAGACAAACATGAATGATGGGCACACCAAATGTTCGCTGAAAAAGAAATCACACTAAAGCACAATAGAAATGTACACAACAAAAATATATACAGCCATAAGATACAAGTCACAGCGCAGGTACGGGGTACAGCTTGTGGACTGATTGCTTCAGTGTCCCTTTGCAGGTATGGACGATGACTACTCTGACCTGTCCATCATTGCCAGGTATCACTTCCTCAACCACTGCAAGCCTCCATGCTGTGGGCGGGAGATTGTCGTCCTTTACAAGAACAACAGTTCACCTCCTTGTTAGTCCATTTGGACCTCTGCTGTAGACTGTTCAGATAGTCTTTCAACAACCTGCTCCAAAAATCCTGTTGCATTTTCTGCAGATGCTGCCACCTGGATAGATGGTTAGAAGCTACCTCTGTCAGATTTGGTTCAGGGATGGACAACAATGGGTAACTGATTAGGAAATGACCGGGACTATGATGTGAAGGATCATAAGGATTGTCGGAAAGACAAGTTTTTGATGATGATAATTGTTGTTTTAAGGGGCCTAAAATCCAGGTTATCGGCCCCTAATTGTCTGTGTAATAGCGAAAATGTCAATGAAGTGGAAACCAGAACGAAAAGTAAGTGAGCAGGAAAATACAAAAAGGAACTCAGATTGAAACTACTCACAAAATGGAGAGCGGTAATATGTACATAAGGGAATTTCGAACGAAAATACTCACAAAAGGAATAGAAACCAAAAAATATGCACAAAATGTAGGTGAAGTTCAAAATACGAACAATATGCAACGTACAGTAGAAATACTTACAAAATGCAAGTAAAATCAAAATACTTACAAAATGCAAATGAGATTGAAAATACGCACAAAATGTAATTTAGATTCAAAATACCCACAAAATGCAATTGAGAATTAACTACTTGAATAAAGCGGGGTAAGTTGAAAATACAAAATGCAATTGAAATTGCTTACAAAATGTATGGTAGATTCAAACTTCTCATTTGGATGGACAATACTTACAAAATGCAATTTAGATTGAAAATACTTACAAAATGTAATTTAGATTCAAAATACCCACAAAAATGCAATTGAGACTTAACTACTTGCAAAAAAAATGGTGTAGGTTGAAAATACAAAATGCAACTGAAATTCAAAATACTCACAAAAGGACCCCCCCCACCCCCCCACCGATATTGAAAGACTTACTAAAAAGCAATTTAGATTGTCAATCCTTACAAAATGCAATCGAGGTTGAAAAACACTCACAAAATGCAACGTAGATCGAAAAGACTTACAAAATGCAACGGAGATTGAAAACACACACAAAATGGAGTGGAGATGCAAAAATAACAGTGCGGGAATCTTAAAGGGAAAAGGAAATATAATGAAAAGAATAAAAACAGGAAAGTGAAAGAGGAGAGGGTCCGTCCCACAGGTAAGGGACAAAAGGGGGAAACCGGACCCAGCTCAGGAAACCCTCGGGGTCGCCAACTCCCGAACTCGCCAGCCGTGAGCCCCTGAGGGTGTAGCACTTTCTAGGGTGTGCCAGAAGTGGTGGGGCTACATACACCCTACCTCCTTGAGGGCCTTGAGCAGAAGGCAGGAGATAACACGAAAAGAAAAAGAAGGCTGATCCCTCCCAGAAGGAAGGGATCAGGAAAGATGAGAAAAGGGCCAATTAAGGCGGAAAAGAAGAGACTCCCTAGGCCTCGGATACCCTAATACCGTCGGGGTCGGAAAAGAACAAGAGTTGACCAAGGGAGGTCGACAGGAAAGAAGACAGAGAGGAGCCCGGCACAAGTAAGTGGAAGCAATGCCGGACTCAGCTGGGGTCCCATGGTCGCCAACCCACGTCCCACTAGATGTGAGCCCCTGGGGGAGACAAGTTTTTACTTGGCAGGCTAATAGTAGTTCGTCGTATGTCAAGCAGGTATTACCAACCACCTCCTCATATGGTGAATTAAGTGTCCATTTTGACTGCCACCTGCTTTTAAACTGGTTGGTAAGTTGTTATGGCAGTTGCCACTCATGTAATAAATGTTCATGAGTTCAAACAGCTTGATGTTCAGATTCAATGAACTTCTTTGCTTAATACAGAGACTTACAGTAATATGTTGTCCCAAAAATGGAGATCAGTCTACTGCATCTGAGACAAGATACTGGGAAACTGCCCGAGAAATATGAGCAATTTGTTTCCTTGAAATTAGAAGTATTTTACAAAATTTGCAAGTTGAAATGGACTAAAACATTTTTACCCATTTAGAAGGCAGATTTGTATGTTTTGAGGTAGAGTTTTTAGTTATAACACATGATTCGCCCCCTCTCCGCACTAGAGCCATTTTCTAAAAAAGGATGGAACCTACACAATATATGGTAATGTATAATGCATGGCAAACACTTTCTCAGTCTAAAAAGGAATGTCCAGTTTATTGTTTAACAAATTATCTGATTTCATTGCCATGAAATGAAAATGAGTATTTAAGAAATGATCAAATCACTTACTTGACTAGATTTTTCAACCATGGAGTCATGTACTCAAGGCACAAATGTTTCAGTTCAATATTTGATACTCTGAAGCCTTGTATACATTCTTCCATAAATTCCAATGTCAGGTGGGGTTCATTACTTGCCATCTTCTCACTCACAGTTTTTATGAATATGGTGTTGTTGGAGGGAATGCACAGGCCTGTAACACAAAGGAAAGACATATGACTATGAAATAACTGCTCATCGTCCGGTTCCGTAGCTAAATAGCGCACCAGGCTCTGGCCCGACATGTCCTGGGTTCGATTCCCAGCCGGATCATCAGTGATTTTAATCTCCTGGGGTTAATTCCCGTGGCTTAGGGACTGGGTGTATGTGCAGTCTTCATCATCACTTCATCCTCATTACGACGTGCTGGTCGCCTACGGGCGTCAACTAGAAAGTCCTGCACTCGGCCTCTCAGTAGGCTACACGATCATTATTACTACTGCTCATCCAGCCACATTAACCATCCAAATTAAAAGAGGGGAAAAGGCATAAAACATTAGCATATGAGGAGCTTATTTAAAATGAAATTCTTGTGTATCTTCCTAAATTTATGGTAAATCACAAAAACACTTCCAGAGATCTAAAACCTTTTATAGCCTAACTCACATCATCATCATCATGATCTCCAGTTGCCCAGGTGCTGTGAATGAACACACTCCACTTCTGACTAATCAAGACAAGCTTGAAACTGAAGTATGGACAAGGATCAACTTGAATTAGAAGAGGATTGATGTTTTAACTCTCAAAGAAAAGCATGAGTCATTTTGATTCGAAAACTGGAAGTGTTTTAAGACAGTCATTTTAAAATTGACAAAGCAGCATTTTTAAAGTCACTGGGATGTTTAGGTGAAAATTGATGGCACACTTATGTAAAATAATACTTTAAAAATGAAAAGGGAGAACTATCTAAATTTTACTCTTGGGAGAACATATGCCAATACTCCTCGTATTATTGCGATTACAGGTATCATAATAAGATGTTCAGTATAAAACATGTAGCCTACTTTCTCTTACAGGTATGAGGATAGTTATGCATAGATTAAGGCTGTCATGGCCCAGAATACTATTCATATTATCCTTTCTGAGATTATGCCGCATGAAAATAAAGAACTGAAATTCCCTATAAGTTTCTCGAGGGACATTTCCTCAGTTTTCAATAGAACAAAACAATGTGGCCAAAAATGTGTGCCAATGAGCTTACAAAAAACCCGAGAAGTTCTTCTGTTCGTCACCAGACGGACGACTGAAGATACTGTATTAACGTAGACAATGCACCAATTTAAGTAGAAGGGTGGAAAGTGTAGAAAGAAAAGAGAAGGAGCTGGGGCAGGGGGAGATATTAGACTCCGCAAACAATGAGGATGTCCGAATAAGGGGGGGGGACTGAGTATAAGTAAAACAGTAAACAGTCCATTGTAACTCATATCAAGGAGCATCAAAGGAACATCCATCTAAACCAACCAGACAAATCAGCTATTGCTGAACATGCCCTGTCTTAGGTGCACGATATAATTTTCAGGGATGCTCATGCACTTGCCCATGTTAAGCACAATTATTGGTCTACAGCCAGATAGAGATAAGAATGAATTGAGAATGAAACTGGGATAGGAGTTGGAAGGAAGTGCAGTGCTGTAATACAAGGTACCATCTAAGCATTAGTCTGTATTTGAAAATGGGAAACTACGGAAAATCATCAAACGACTAACATTGGGGTTCAAACTCACCTTCCGAGTAAGGAAATAACCTGCCCCTACTGCCTTGTGTCCTAACATGTGTAGCTATCCCAGTCTGTAACTTGGTAAATATATAAGCCAACTGATTTTCATATGGAGCACACTGAATACTCATCTTTGACTTTCATATTTCTATGGAATTGGACATCAATGTATTTAGTTCACTTATAAAATTAAAAATTATTTGCAAGTTTTATTGTGCATTGATAGCTAATTTACTAAGTAGTTGCACCTTCACACTTCAGATAATGAACTGAAACTACAGTAGAACCTATTAATCATGTCCAGACCCTGCGGTAATCAGAATCATTACAGCCAGATATTTTATCACACTGACTATCAAATTTGTACATTAATACTATTGTAACAGAATTTATTCAGTTACAGAGGCCCACTCTCGTGTTTTGCCTTCGGGCAGTTAGTCTATCACCGATTAAATTCTATAGGGTTGAAATCTGGGGGTTGTGTTTAATGATATATTTATTGTGCTTGTATTTAGGTTGTGCAGTTTCCTTCCTCAATGCCGATTCAGTGTCTTATTAATTATCGGTTTTGGATATTTTATATTATATTATATTGAAGGGGATATTTAGAGAACTATTTTGTTTTGGGAACAGAATTATATTGCTATTATCACCTAATTAGAATCATTATTGCATTTTGGAAAGGGTTAGAATTCATCATTTTCATCCCAGATATTGTCAAGTTTTGATCTGGTTGTGCAAGTCTATACACATGAATGTAGAAGTTGAGAGGCTGGATTTGTACACACGAGGAAAGTAAAGAAGGAAATTCAAAAGTACTTTGGCATTTGGAATTTACCAGGTCATAAATAGACGTATGGAAAAGCACTGGGAAGCTCTCGGGCCAGCTCGGCATGGTTCGGCAATCATCGGACAATTAAGTATGCCAACTGTCTTCAAGTTTATTCATGATCTGCCAGGAGTGCTTTTGTAGAAAAAAAAAAAAAAAAAAATAATGCCATCACAAGCGATCCATGGAAGAAAATATCACTACGCGGCTGTGTATAAAAATGGCTGCACATGGGTGTGTAATCATCTGTAATCACATTTAGAGTCGTTTGTGGAGGGTCATGTGGCTCACATGATTAACTTGGTAGTAATTGGTGCCTTTGAGTTTGGCTACCGGTTACCAAATATTGTAAATTGCCTAAGGCCTTGGAACACGGCAAAGGACTGATTTAAAGATCTGATGTCTTTGAGCTTTATGGCTACCGACATGCAGAACCATCAACTGTGCTGAAGAGTTTCCAACTCTATATTTGTGCTCGTCGTCAATATTCCACACTGTGGGGACTGTCTGTTCATAGCAGCTAGTGCTTGTGGAATGTGTTTTAGTACCAAGTGTACAGCTTTCAAACCATAATCTGGGGTTAAGATTCAGTGTATATAAAACGTGTGAGTTACTCCACAGTTGGAGACTGATAGAATCTGTGTATAAAGGTACTGTAAATAAGAAAACTTTTACCAATCTCAGGGTACCATGTTTGCTTGTATTATGTCTGTATATAATTTGTACAAACCAGATATAAAATAGACCAAGTTATATCCATTTTATCATTCGAGTAGCTAGTGGTACCCATTCCTGCCTGTTCTGCCATTTACAGAGGGTATGGTAAGACTCAGGTACATATCAGCTAAACATGATTAATGTCGCGCCTTGAGGGACTATATTACCTAAGCCTGGTGCCCATTCTAGCTGGGATTGTATCATGGGGGATTCTTATGTACTTGTCTATATGTAAAGGTGATAGATTCAATCAAAATACCAAGGTTAGCTTACAATTGGCAACACCCAACTGGTGGAGTAGTAACTGGTAAATATTATAAATGGTGACTCAACATGGTGCAAATTTGTAAGATTACACCATCGTTCACGGTCCTTTTAATATTAAGGACACTCTTCACACTGTAACATGTTTTTCTGGGGGGTTTTATGCCACTAACACAAGTTAGTTGGACTATTTCATATTTGTTAAACGCGGCAATAATCCGGCCAAGTTAAATTATTTCAGTTTATTCAATTTCATATTTCATATTTTTATTATTACTATTAATATTTATTACGTCATTTTTGGAGCTTTTAAATTTGGAAGATTACAGATAGGATTTATACTAGTAGAAATCCATATCTATATTGGATGATTCCAATATATAATGTTGCACGGCAAATCATTTCATACGTAAAGTCGGGATTTTATTCATTAGGGGTAAGAGAGAGTGGTGTGTGACTCACTGGGTATTTCAATACAAGAATAGATTGGAGTACAATGGAATTACGAAATCCGAGGGAACACTTCAAAGCAAGAAAACGTGTATGATTTACGTCTTGCCCGGAAGCGGAAAATATAAATACGGGGAAGGAGTCTCATGGCGGGAAGAGCCACGTGAGGTGACCAGCCAATCAAAGAAGAAGAAGCAACGTAGGTCGGGGCATGGCGAGATACGTGACGCACGCGGATTGGTTGAAGCAGCGAGGCCGCGGTATTAATCTAGACCCTGGTGGGAGAAGATTGAAGCATATAGTTGACACGCGGTGTGAGTGAGGACATTCATTAAGACATTACACATGGAGCAGTAAGCTCGTACTTTGTTCGTTAGTCCCAAGTGGGACAATTTTATTCACACTAACTCCGCTGATCACATCAGATCATGGGTTCCACGCGTCTTGCAGTGTTTAGCCAGGCGACGTGTTGTGGTTCATGGAATAGACTCCACCACAAGCTGTAACGATTACTTCTGATCAACGAGGAAGGGGCTGACGCCGTCAACACCAATGCAGAACATCCAACACTACAAGACTTCAAGCACGTGGAGACAATGTTTCCGTGGGTAAGCACAAGTAATCCACGACACACACTCTCTGTTTTTTGATAGCTCCAATATAAATTCTTTAAGCATAAATTTGGAAATAAGTTAAATTCGCGTTATTCTCCCGTCCGGCGTATAAAGTAATTTTGTTCGTGGCAGTGGTTAAAGTTGTATGCTCCGTTAACAGTGTTAATTTTATTCATGTTGCCATCATATTTTCTAAGTGTATTAAATTCAATTATTACCAAGTAGATTCTTTAATTCCAGTAGGTAGCAATAGTTATAATACCACATCCTTCTCCACAATCAAATGTTGTCTGGGTTGATGATTCAATCATCCCACGGCCTATTCATTAAGAGTTTCTCATATATATTAAATATATAAATTTAGCTTGGAACACAGTGTATCCAGCTTGGCGCCCAACATAGATCAAACTTAGCAGAAGTATTTTCTGGCGAATAGTCCGCCCAAGTAGAAAACATTACATTTGTACGCTCAACGCAAGGAGAAGTAAACACATCACAATTCGCTACCAACATGGGGCGATAAAAACCATTACATTTGTCGCCGACAACGTTGGGCCGAAAACCCAGGAACATTTGAGGAAGGAGAAGGAGACATATTTCTGTGCCGGTATTTTGGGGGTTATTTGTCTTTATCAGTGTATATCATTATGGGGGATGAGAAAGAAAGACAGATGAGGTTACGTAGTGGTCATCAACTGGAGAGTGATGATACGAGCAGTATGTCGAGTGATGGTAGTACCGGGGTAGCGGAGGTAAATCCCGATACTGAAACAGGGAGTGTAGGCGGCCAACCAGAATTAAAAACTTTACTTCTCGAGTTCATGTATCAGAACAAAGTTAGTAGTGATGCCTTAAATGCAAAATTAGAACAGAATAATGCAAAATTAGAACAAAACAGTAGGGAAAATAAAGAAAGTACAGATGCCTTAAATGCAAAATTAGAACAAAACAGTAGGGAAAATAAAGAAAGTACAGAAGCTTTAAATAAAAAATTAGAACAGAATAATGCAAAATTAGATAAGAACAACAAGGAAATTAGTGTGAAAATGGAGCAGATTAGAGGAGAAATCAGAGGAGTAATGGAAGAGAAGGTTAAAGAGATCATTGCAGATGTAGACAGGAAATTAGGAAAAGTACAGGAGGAGTTGGAAAGTAGAATCAGCACACAGGCTGAAAATTTAAAGGAATTAGTTAAATTAGAAACACTGCAGGTTAAAAAGAAATTGGGGGTGGGGGAATTGACAAGATTCAGGTATCAACTAAAGAGGTTAAGGAACAGCTGGGGGTGGAATTGAGAAAGTCCACTCACAAATAGTTGCAGAAGTAAATGATTTAAGAGAGTAATAGAGAGAGCATTAGCAAGATTGAGGAGAAACAAGCAAAGCTATATGATAAAGTAGAAGAATCAGAAGGAAACATTAAATTAACAGTAAACAGTATTGAGAGGAAGGCTGAGGAGAAAATCGCAGAATTAGAGTTAAAATTAAAAGCTAGGATCAGGCAAGAAAATAGTCAGAATAGGCCAGTTTTTGTGAATAGCACACACAGGGAGGTAGAACTGGGGAAGTTCAGCAATCGACAAGGGTGCCCAATGGAGTTCATGAATTCTATAGAAAATAAATTTGGGGAGAGGTTGGAAGATGGTAGTATTGAGTGGTGCCAGGTAGTTGAAATTTTAGAACAAGTGTTTGTGGGGGAAACGAGGAATTGGTTTGCTGTCTATAGAGACAAGTTTACTGATATTAATGATTTTAAAATGAAATTCTGCGAAAAGTTCTGGAATGAGGTTATTCAGTCGCAGCATCGTGAGGGAGTAGTGTGTGGTAAATATAACCCTAAAGGAAGCTCCACCATGACCGAATACTTTTTAGGGCAGGTATTAGTGTGTAAATATCTGGATGGCTTGAAGGAGGAAAGTGATGTGGTGAGGTTGCTACTTGGGCACTTTCCCTATAGGATCAAGGAGGCTGCTTGTATCCAGACTGTAAAGACAATATCACAAGTAGAAAATTTGTTAAGCACATTTGATGCACTAGGGAGAGGGGGTTATGAGGACAATTTCAATCGGAACCAGGGTAATAATAATAATAGGCCTAATGAAGCCAGGCATCAGGAAGTTCAAGGGAACGGTGGCGAAGGGGCCAACGCTCAAAATAGAAATAATAATAATAATCAGCTAAATCAGAATAGAGGAAATGGCTATGGTAATCAGTATCAGGGGAGGAACAATGATTTCAGGGGGAATCAAGGGAGAAACAATGATTTCAGGGGAAATCAAGGGAGAAATAATGATTTCAGGGGAAATCAAGGGAGAAATTATAATGACAATAATTACAACCAGAATAGGGGTCAAGGAAGAGGACAGCCTAGTGGTAGTAATATACAGCCAAACAATGACAACACAGCCCAGAACAACCAGACCAGTGCCATAGTTAGTAGTACTACAGCCAGCTGTAGCGGTTCTTGAAACGCGAACCAGGCTGCAAAGTAAGGACAGAATCTCAGTCTGTAGCATGCCCTGTCCATACAATTATACAGGAACACTATGACCTAAATGTAAGAAATGAATTGTTGCATGAATTAAATGATGAACATATTATCCAGGAGGTGGCTAGTAAAAGCCCCATTATTAAACTTAACGTGTCCGAGGCGCACACCGATGTTTTAATTGATAGTGGTTGCATGAAGAGCTGCATAAGTAGTACATATTACGATAAAATGAAAGGAACTGGTGTAAATTTTGAGGAGATACCAATTAAAAGCACTTTTGTTATCACAGCTGTAGGGAGGAGGTCTAAAGTAATTTCTAAGCAAGTTTTAGTGGACATTAAAATTAATAATCATATCGAAAAGCAGATTTGTCTTGTAATTCCAAACTTAGTTTTCAGTGTTATTTTGGGTTCAGATTGGCTAAGTAGAGTGTCTGGTAACTTATGTTATGAAGTAGGTAGTTTGAAATTTAAATGGAATAATTCTGAAGTAGAGGTAGCGTTCAACGACAATGTTCAGGGGAGTAGTGTTGTAGGAGTGATTTGTTCTTTAAGTGAGATATCACCAGCCGAAGAGCGGGATACTCAAATTTTTGTGGGCAGTTTGATTACGAACGGTAGTCTGGAGGACTCGTTACGTGATGCTGCATTTCAGGGGCATATAGAGGGAGACCAGTGTGTTCTGCTCTATGATGTGTTATTGTATAATAGGAGAGTTTTTGAGGATCGCATTGGCATGGCCAATTGCTATACACATTCATTGAACGTTATTGATAGATCAGTATTCACAGGACATAGATATCCTATACCTTTCGCTGATCAGAGTGCAGTAGAGGCACAAATTAACCAGATGCTTGAAGATGGCATTATAGAGTACTCAAACAGTCAATATGTTAATCCTTTAATTACAGTACCGAATGCCGACGGCACAGTTCGTATTTGTTAAGACGCTCGTTTAGTTAACAGTATAATCAGTTCAGATCAGCTGAAGTCCATGTCCATTGAAGAGTTGATGCAGACATTTGAGGGTAAAAAATATTTCACATGTATAGATTTAAGTTCCAGTTTCTGGCAAGTGCCACTTATGTATGAAGATCGGCCATTTACAGCTTTTAGTCATAAATATAACCTTTATCAGTTTTGCAGGGTACCTTATGGGTTAAAACGTAGCTCAGCAGCTTTAATTAGGGCTTTAAACATCGCATTAGGAGATGACACGGGAGAGTTTGTAAATATTTACATCGATGATATGGTAATCAATTCACGCAGTTTTGAGGAGCATCTACGTCATTTAGACAGTGTATTTCAAAAGTTAGATCAGGCAGGGTTCACTCTGAAACTGTCCAAGTCGTCATTCTGTCAGACAGAAGTGACATTTTTAGGTCATAAAGTGTCAAGTAGGGGTGTGACACCAGAGGAAAGTAGGGTTAATAAGATACTTAATGCAGAAGTACCACAGAATGTAAAACAGTTGAAAACATACCTTGGAATTTGCAATTTTTTTCGCAGGTTCGTTCTTAAATACTCAGGGTTAGTAGAACCATTTAGAGATTTGCTTAAAAGTGGTAATCGCTGGAGATGGGAGTCCAAGCATGATCTGGCATTTCAAGCACTGAAGGCAGGCTTTGAGAAAGCTGTGGTGCTGAAGTATCCTTTGAAGGATAAGGGATATGTGGTAATGACTGATGTGTCACATATAGGAATTGCAGGAGTATTGTGTCAGAGAGATGAAGAGGGTAATTTGTGCATCGTGTCTTTAGCATCACGAGGACTTACAGCAGCAGAGAAAAGATATACTATCACTGAGTTAGAGCTTTTGGGAATTGTTTTCAGTTTAGGAAAATTTAGGATGTATTTAGTTGGGGGTAAATTTGAGATTCATACAGATCACCATGCTTTATCATATATGAGGACATGTAAACTCAGTTCTAACAGAGTTAGTAGGTGGATTCTTGCACTTCAGGAATACGAATTCACAGTAAAATATATCAAAGGGAAAGATAACATTCTTGCAGATATGCTTTCTAGGGACACAAATTTATGTAGGGATAATCCTGTTGTTAAGGCAGAGGACGGTATTTTGTTATGTGCATGTGTGGACAGTAGCAACAGGGCATCGTTACAGACACTGAGAAATATGTTAGTGGAGCAACATGATGACATTAAGGATGTGTCATAAAATAAGTGTGTTTAGCTGGCGAGCCAGCCTATCAAATGTGTAAGTGTGGTATGTGGTGAGTGGAAGATCTGGTCTTCAAGGCAGGCGTATCAGAAATCACACAGGGGGGTAGTATGTAAGTAAATGAGAGTTTTTAAGGTACAGGGAAAGATGAAGGGAGTGGTGGATGCTGTTGAGCACTAAATTGTCTCGATGCACCAAGGCCATTTTGGCAGCGCTGATGGGTTCCCATTTATTTCCAAGAGATGGGAGAGCGCTTGTATAGGGCTTGTTAGCTTAAGGCGTCCACGAGATAAAAGATGGGCCATCAGAAGGCGAGACAGTCCTCCATGAAGCTCATACATATCAGCACACGTGATTCCTGCTTACGACCTAGCTATGTGAGATCGGGATGGATATAATTAAGGTAGTATGTGTACAAGGTACTAGACCCCATGAGATGTTGTATATAAGTAACAGATAAAAAGTTGTGGCAACTAGGTCAGGTTCGATAGGTGGACTGGTCTGGGTTGTGAACTACTGGCTGAGCGACGAATATGAGAAATTGTGATTTAGAGTAAGGTGCGTTTTTGTGTACATGTACTTAGTAAGATAGGGCACATACGGCACAGGAATATTTAAGTGTTATAAGTAATGGGTACTTACTGTTTTTTTACAGTCATGTCTTTCCTTTTAATTAAAAATTTCACAGAGAAGGTGGGAAGTAGATCACTTTGCTCTACAGCGAGAGTGTGATCGTGTGAGATCGTGTACCATGATATTGGTATCCGGTAGGTGTGGAGCAAATAATATTTCTACAAGAGTTCCGCAGTGGTTTTCTACTGAACACCATAAATGCGAGTGTAGTGAATTGTGGATATAGAGGGAACACACTTATGTATGTAATTTTTTTCCCACATAGAATGATGAGAGAGAGAGCGGTAGAATGAACATTCGTGAGAATGACAAACATTTTGAAGTGGACAAAATAAGAACACTTCATAACGAGACGAACATTAGCGCAAAGCGCATGATTGAGGGTTTATATGTGTTTATATGTGTAAAGGGTCATTTCACTTGTATAAGTTGTGTTTTGGAGGGTTTTTTCTAACGTGTCTGGAATCATCAAGTGCTGTACCATATGCATGGTAAAGCACATGATCATTCGAAGCGAATGTAACATGTTTTTCTGGGGAGTTTTATGCCACTAACACAAGTTAGTTGGACTATTTCATATTTGTTAAACGCGGCAAGTTAAATTATTTCAGTTTATTCAATTTCATATTTTTATTATTATTATTAATATTTATTACGTCATTTTTTGGAGCTTTTAAATTTGGAAGATTACAGATAGGATTTCTACTAGTAGAAATCCGTATCTATATTGGATGATTCCAAAATATAATGTTGCACGGCAAATCATTTCATACGTAAAGTTGGGATTTCATTCATTATAGTTCAGTCAATTTGTACTCTAAAGGGCCGCTAGTGGGAAAGTTTTGGGGTAGTTCTGATTTCTGTCATTCTATATGTATTTTGGGGTGCAGAGTCCGAATCTGAGGTTTGCGGACAAAATTTCGTGACGCAACATTGAAAAAAAAAAAAACTGCTTTTTTTTTCGTTTTTGCCTAAAACTCGAAAACTACTACATTTTAGTAAAAGGGTTGTATACAGAAATTGAAGTACTTAAAATTCTCTACAAATATCACTACTTAGTTGTTTTTTTCAGACCAACCGTTCGGTCTCAAATGCGAGTTGAAAATTGGCAACTTTCAGCAGTCTCTGCAAAACCCACTTTTTAGTTTTTTATTGAAAGGCTTTCAGTTAATTTCACCTAGTTTTTTTAAGTTGATTTCAATAAAGACTGAGTCACACGGAGAATTCACGTTCGGATTATTCTTTTTATTGTTGAACAGCTACTATAGCTATATTGCAAAAAAAAAAAAAAAAAAAAAAAAAAGCAAAATATCTTAGTTTTAAAGGCTATTCACATTCCAATCGGCAGCAATGTGCTAACTTTCTGTAGTATGTATGTAGCCAGTAGCACCAGCACACACTAGCGCACTATAAACTGGTTACTGGATGGCACCTCGCACACACGTTCAGACACGGTACTTCTCCCGAGACGAGTCAGTTTGTGAGCGTGGGTGGCTCGGAGCGGCGGCGCCTGCGAATGTGTACCTACTTGCGCGGCCCCGTTTCCAGTTTCTCTCCATTGTTTATAAACAATAATACTATTTCTACAAGTTATGTTTACGTGTGGTGATAAAAATGGCTTCTGACGTGTGTTTTATTTGTAATAAAGTACTGGATAATGATGTTGAAAAGGTGACGACGGTGCGGGAAAAAGGTTTGAAGACATTTATTGAGTCGAGCAAGAAGAGGAAGGATGATCGTCATGTTCAGCTGAGTAAAAAATCTACAGTTGATGTTCATGAAAAATGTCGTAAAAACTACAATGATGTAAAAATAATTACCGCTTATTTGAAGAAAGTTGAGCTGCGAGAATTTTTACGTTACGAACTTAGCTCCTATCCTCTTGCTATTTTTGACGAGCATGGGATGAGGAAAGGAACAAAATCCAGCTTGTACAACGCTTTTACACCTACTGAACAGACTGACTTGAATGATACATAATATGTCATACTTTTTTTTTTTGTTACACCAGGTCAAATGGTGCCACGGTCAGACATATGCAGAAATTTGCAGCAGTTATGTATCATATGTCAAATCAAACTACAAATCAAGTGCCATTGTCATTTACGACGGCTATCCTGACGAGGCTTGTGATAGCACCAAGCGCATAGAACGATTGAGAAGAGCACAAAGAAAACAATCTGCTACAATATCATTTACAGAAATGATGGTGCCCACTGTCTCGCAGGGTAGTTTTCTTGCAAACTCAAAAAACAAGAGCCGGTTAATATATATGTTAATGGAGAAACTTCATGATGCGAAAATTGATTCAAAGCAAGCTGTGGAGGATGCTAATATCCTAATTATCACAACAGCTCGAGATGGCCCCGTCAAACGAACATGTGACAGTGGTGGGGGAAGATATCGACCTTCTGGTCATTTTGATTGGCCTGTGTAGCCGTGATATAAATAATGTATTTTTTCTGAAACCAGAAAAAGGAAAAGATTTCGCAAAGCCTCTACAACCCTCATCTGGCTGCTGAGAAAATCCTATTAGACCACATAATATTCCTGCATGAGATGAGTGGTTGTGATACTACTTCTGCATTGTTTAATCAGGGGAAACTGAAATTTCTTAGTCCTGCAGAATAACAAAGACTTACAACCAGTCATTGAAGCTTTCAAAGACCCTAACGCACATCAAGATGAGATTGTCACAGCAGGAAACATGTTTCTCATGGCTCTATATGAAAAAAAAAAAAAAAAAAAAAAGAGACCAGTCTGAACGATTTGAGATACAGACCATACGTAACCTCATCATACAAAAATAAGACCAACATTGCCTCATTACCCCCTACCGAAGCTGCTGCACGAGAACATTCACTGAGAGTTTACTATCAGGTGCAGCAGTGGTTATCCGGTCAAGCCACACCTGACGAGCAACAAAAAGACCCATGTGAGTGGGGTTGGAAAAGAACTAGTAGTGGTCTCGTGCCAGTGCCAACCACTTTGGACCCTGCACCAAACTCAATACTACGGTACATTTCATGTAAATGTAAAAAGGGCTGCCAACGCAATTGTGGATGCAGGAAGGCGGGCCTTCATTGTTCCCCAATCTGCACATCATGCGAAGGTCTGTGCGACAACGTTGAGCCCCCGGAAGACAGCTCTGACATAGACATAGAAGAGACTGAAGAAAGAGACAGAGGTATGTCGAATCTCAAAAGTTGTTTTGTATTCATTCAACTCTCTTGATATATAATCACAAGTCAGTGTCTCACCACCTCTTTTATTTTCCAGGAGAACGACCCCTAACGCTGACGATGGAGCAATCAGACCCTGAGCCGGGACCCGATGCCATCGAAGAACCTCAGCACGATGCGGAAGGTATGTTTAATCTCACAATCTATTTTGCAATCCTCATCTCTCCTTGAGAAATGACACCACCTCTTTCAATTTCCAGAACAAGCAGAATATGTACCGGGACCCATCGCCACCGAAGAACCTCAGCCAGGACCTTCTAAAAGACAAAGACTCATATAATTTTTGCATATTATAATTTGTAATATTATTAATAATTATATGATCATAAGTAACGATATCTTAAGTTTTATTTTGTTAGAGTCCTACCTTTTTTGATACTGAATTTTAATAATTTCGATCCTTTTTTTTTTCGTTTTGATTACTTGTGCAGTAAACTAGGAGAAATTTATCAAATAACAGCATTCTAATAAAAAATAAAGTTTTGGAATGTAAAAAATGGGTTTTGCAGAGACCGCTGAAAATTGCCAATTTTCAACTCGCATTTGAGACCGAACCGTTGGTCTGAAAAAAAAACCTAAGTAGTGATATTTGTAGAGAATTTTAATTACTTTGATTTCTGTAAACAAACCATTTATTAAAATTTAATAATTTTAGAGTTTTAGGCAAAAAAAAACAAAAAAAGCAGATTTTTTGCTTTTTTTTTTTCGATTTATTCAATGTTGCGTCACGAAATGTTGTCCGCAAACCTCAGATTCGGATTCAGCATCCCAAAATACATATAAAATGAAAGAAATCAGAACTACCCCAAAACTTTCCTAGTAAAAACACAATTAAACTGAACTATTAGGGGAAGAGAGAGTGGTGTGTGACTCACTGGGTATTTCAATACAAGAATAGATTGGAGTACAATGGAATTACGAAATCCGAGGGAACACTTCAAAGCAAGAAAACGTGTATGATTTACGTCTTGCCGGGAAGCGGAAAATATAAATACGGGGAAGGAGTCTCATGGCGGGAAGAGCCACGCGAGGTGACCAGCCAATCAAAGAAGAAGAAGCAACGTAGGTCGGGGCATGGCGAGATACGTGACGCACGCAGATTGGTTGAAGCAGCGAGGCCGCGGTATTAATCTAGACCCTGGTGGGAGAAGATTGAAGCATATAGTTGACGCGCGGTGTGAGTGAGGACATTCATTAAGACATTACGCTTGGAGCAGTAAGCTCGTACTTTGTTCGTTAGTCCCAAGTGGGACAATTTTATTCACGCTAACTCCGCTGATCACATCAGATCATGGGTTCCACGCGTCTTGCAGTGTTTAGCCAGGCGACGTGTTGTGGTTCATGGAATAGACTCCACCACAAGCTGTAACGATTACTTCTGATCAAGGAGGAAGGGGCTGACGCCGTCAACACCAATGCAGAACATCCAACACTACGAGACTTCAAGCACATGGAGACAATGTTTCCGTGGGTAAGCACAAGTAATCCACGACACACACTCTCTGTTTTTTGATAGCGCCAATATAAATTCTTTAAGCATAAATTTGGAAATAAGTTAAATTCGCGTTATTCTCCCGACCGGCGTATTAAGTAATTTTGTTCGTGGCAATGGTTAAAGTTGTATGCTCCGTTAACAGTGTTAATTTTATTCATGTTGCCATCATATTTTCTAAGTGTATTAAATTCAATTATTACCAAGTAGATTCTTTAATTCCAGTAGGTAGCAATAGTTATAATACCACATCCTTCTCCACAATCAAATGTTGTCTGGGTTGATGATTCAATCATCCCACGGCCTAGTCATTAAGAGTTTCTCATATATATTAAATATATAAATTTAGCTTGGAACACAGTGTATCCAGCTTGGCGCCCAACATAGATCAAACTTAGCAGAAGTATTTTCTGGCGAATAGTCCGCCCAAGTAGAAAACATTACATTTGTACGCTCAACGCAAGGAGCAGTAAACACATCACAATTCGCTACCAACATGGGGCGATAATAATCATTACAACACGATAATCGATCACATATCTACTAATTAAACTAATACCGAGCTATATATTAGGTCTGTTGCGACTAGGAAAAGTAGCAAGCCTTTGGTTTCTCAGAATGAAAATCTCACCTTACCTCGAGTTTCGACCACCCTCTCCAGCCGTACACCAGGATTAGGAGGTGGTTGAACAAGCTGGGCTTTAATCGATTCCTCATAAGCATCAGCCAAATCAAGGTGTTCCAGAATCAACTTTGCGTAGGCCGCTTTCTTTGATGGATCTGTAGAGATGTTTATACCACATGAGGCCTGAGCTTCTGAAATCTTAGTTTCAAGTTGTTTCGACAAATTTTCCATATCAACGTCTGGAACTGTTTGGCTCCTAACTGCTTTGGATCCTTAAAAAAATATTTAAAAAATATAAAAGCAGAAAACATTATCGTACATGAACAACTGCCTTAATTAAATCTACATTACACAATTATAACCCATACTAGTAAGTGCCTTGCCAGCTCCTCTCTGATTGCTACATTGTATCCATGGTATACAGCATGTTCGGCTTGGATGTATAATTAATATCTTGAAAACTAATAGCAATAATTTTGGCAGTTTGGTTCTATAAGTAGAGAAATTTGATTTTATTTTTCCCATACCTAACAGCATTGTAAGAAACTGAAAGCTGACGGCAAGCCCCAATGGAAGGCATTTGTGGAAGCAGTTCTGGCGAAAATTGACAAAATGAGGCATATCTCGATATGCTCTGTCTTTCTGACAAGACTACATTCCAATTTTCCTGGAAGGTGAACAGACAAGTGCCGCACATGGGAAAGGCAAAACACCCCACGCCTGTGCTGGCTTGGTAGAGGTAGTCATCCAATATCATACCTGCCAACTTTCAAAACTAGAAATCCAGAAGATCCCAAAGTGCAAAAATTTAACGTGTACATGCGTCACAAGGTCTTAAAAATAGCGAGAAAAGACTACAGGGAAAGAGATTACAAACTCTTGGTGATGTGAGACTATCTAATTCATTGTGCCAGTTCCCAAAAATTCTGAAGACTGATGATATCGTTTCTTACTTGAATTCATCACGAAAACACTGAATCGCACAAAAATTTGTCACACAATTGAACGAATACCAGAACTACAGTTCTATCGACTTTCAGCGTAATGTCAAACACAAGGAATTAATGACAAAAGCGCAGTGATAATCTGCGAGACGGGATTATCGATAAACTTCACAGGGTGTCTACTGTAAGGATGAAGTAAAAATTAGTTACTTTTTAGCTACCTTTTATTTAATTTTAGTTACCTTTTAATTCAAAATACGTCTGCGATCGGCAACCATAGAAGCTCATCGCGCGTGAAGGAAAACAACAATGAACTGTGTTTAAAGCAGTGAATAAGAATCACTTCTGGTGTCATAAAAATTTAGATAAAAATAAATAATGGATATTTAATATCAAATGAGTTGATTCAGCAAATATGCCGTCTTGTGTACAAGAAGTTATGAATACCAAGAAGTTGCTCTGATCTTGGCCGTTTGGGGAGATTTCCTTTGTCCCCGCGGTAGACCACGAAGAAATATATGCGACGTAACGTCATCGTCACTGAATTATGTCTTCGCAGTCAGGTACGGAGAAATATTGAGACGTTACACGATCGGCGCTGGTCTCAGCCGTTTGACGCGATTCGTAGTTTTTTAGATAAAACACGGAGATAAATCGCGATTACATAATCGGTGTCACTTTTAGTCGTTCGACAAGATTTCTATTGTCCTCGAGGTCGGGCACGGAAAAATATGATAAGTTATTACTACGCAATCGGCACTGCTTGCTGACCATTTGACAAGAATCCAGTTGCACTCGTCATCGAATGCGGAGAAATATCGTTAAGTATCGCAATCGCTGTCGCTCTCAGTCGTTTTACGAGATTCATGTTGTCCTCGCGGTTGCACAATGAGAACGCGATATTATGCAATCGGCACCGCTTCCGGCCGTTCAACGATTGTCTGCCTGTCTATCTGTCTTGGTAGAATGGCGGAGGCGAGCTCGAGGTTGGGTATGGTTAAAGTTCACGAGCAGTTATGGACATGTTGTATGATCGGCGCCGTGATTCCCGCAGTCCTCGAGGACACAAGTTCGCGACCGGACACGGGTGTTATAATTTTACGCAACTGGCGTCGATCGTGGTCCGTTTGACGAGATTCCCGCAGGCAAGTCGTGCTGACAGGATGAACGTTCGAAGTAGCAAGTAGGTATCGGTTATTATGAATTATTCAGAGAGGATTCCACGAATAGTCTGACAAGAGGGCACATTTTCTTTCGAATTCAAATTGTACAAGTTTTCGAGATAACCGGTTATATTATATATCCAATGGAACCATAGTTCGAGGGGAAAATAGACATATAACGGAGTTTCGAATTAACCACACTTGATGTCGCCAATTCACTAGACGGATAGATTTTTAAAATATAGTCTATGTATTTCGAAGCTTTTTTGCAATAATTTTTTGAAACGGTATCATTTCGCAAGATTGCGACAATAAATTTTTTCGCGTTATTTCTAGACTTCAATTTGAGATACACCAATTTAGAGGCCAATAACAGAAATGAGTGGTTTCTGTTGAGTTTCGGATGTTATCGCGAATAAACGTCTCGCAAAAAGTCAGGTTTCCGATTAATACAGAAAAATATTTCACACAAAACTAAACTCTTCTTGATGCTGAAAATAAACGTTGAACCGATGTATACAGTACCACTGAAGGTATCCTCAGTATGCGTTTCCTTGAGGTCGTGCACGGGAAAATATAGCTCACGCAATCGGCGCCGCTTGCGTGAAACTCGCTTCATCGCATCTGCGAGCCTAGCGGCGCGGGTTTAAATGATTTTAACAGACCTCAGCGAATTTGCGTTACCTCCAACTATCCAGACATAAGAATTAGCTACTTTTTGTTACCTTTATAAAATTAGCTACTTTTTCGTTACTTTTCGTTACCGGTAGGCACCCTGAGTCTTATCAGTCGATTTTCAGTCGAATTTAAACACTCGCATCTCGGAATAGGAGCTATTATCGAAAATCAAAACTGAAATGTGATTTGGAAGCAGAGAACGGAAAAAAGCTAGGGAGTTGAAAATCCAGAAAAAACTATGTTAATCCGGACAACCGGAAAACACCCCCAAAATCCAGAAACCTTCCGGGAAAACCGGAAAACTTGGCAGGTATGCAATATCTTGGCTCCCCTACGAGCCCAGATCTTACACCACTTGATTTTCACCAGTGGGGTTTTGTCCAGAATCAAGAATCTAGCTTACCAATCACCAGTTCGTGATCTGCCAGATCTTTGCCAGCTCATTCGAGCAGCTATCGCAAATGTTACACCTACAAGGCCACAAAACACATGGAGAGAGGGGGAATACAGATTCGATGTCTGTCACGCAACTAATGGTGCGCATATCGAGGTGTATTCGGTATGTAAAAAATCATATTGAGTTTTTCGACTTGTAAAAATAAACTGCCTATAATTATCTCCACAACTTTTGAAGATATTAATTTTGATTCAATATACATCTAAGCCAGACGTACTGTATTTAATGAATGTATGAATTAACTGTTCATATTCAATACATTTATCTCAAATAGTAATAGGAATAGTGCAATTCTTGCTTAATACTTGCAATAATGCATCTTGACTTAGTTCCTCGTTCCAACTGGAACATAGGGCATCCGTGAACACACTGTTGTGATCGTCGACTAGCCAATGCTTTAACTTCCTTCCAAGTCTTTCCTACTTCAAGTACTTCTTCCTCTACAGTCCTCCTTCATGTCTTCCTAGAACGATCTCTTCTCAGTGCACCTTGTGGGTTCCATTCCAATGCTGTTTGTTCTATAGATCCTACTGGCTTTCTTAAGGTATGGCCTAACGATCTCCATATCCTCCTCTTAATTTAAACAGCCGAAGAAAACAATTGATTGTGGTCCAATAGCTGGCTTCAGAGAGAAGGCTTAGCACATTTCATCGCAGAAAAAAATATGTTCACATACTTAAGATGCACTGAACAATTCAAATTATTTAGGTATCAAGTTTATCCACATGGAGAAACCATGTTTGCTGTAGTTGTGCTTCCCCATTCATATGTCCCAGGTTAGCTTGGATGTCAAAGCAGTGCTCCCATGCCACACCTAAACTAAGTGACATTGAAAGCTTTGAAGTAATTTTCAGTGCCTCATTAACAATTAAATCATAACTTTCAGTCGGTCAACACACATTTATATTAGGTGGGAAATATGAGACATCATCATCTTCATCACCATCTTGAACCGGCTCCTGTTTCCCGGGTGCGGTGAATGAGTGTTCTCCATTTATTTCTCTCCAAGAATGTTTCCTCCTCCAAAATTTGCTGTAAATCCAGACCTCTCCCTGCAAGATCATTTCTAGATTATTTGGAAAATTTTCCATTTTGAGTTCCGTATTGACTTTACAACTATCAAATGGGGTTGTTTGTTTGTTTGTGTTGATTGGGCGGAGAACAAACAACCCCATTTGATAGATCATTTCTAACCTGGTCGATACATCTCTTTCTCGGTCAACGTCTTTGTCTCTTGCCTTTCAGTTCTTTATCAAACCACATTATAGCTGTTCTTAGTGTGTCCATTCTTTTGAGATGACCGAACCATTTCAGCCTGGCTTCCACACAGATCTCAATAAGAGATTGTTCTACTTGGACAAGATGACATATCGTATCATTTTTTTTTGTCCCTCCTCGTCTTCTGAATCATAGTTCTTAAAAACTTCTCCACTGTTTGTAGTTTGCTGGTATTTCTCTTGGATTGGGTACAGGTTTCTAAGCTATATGTAGTAACAGGTACAAAGAAGCTCTTGTAGAGTATTAGTTTTGATCTTAAAGGAACTCGCTTATCCCAAAGAAGCCCTTTCACGAGGTGATAAAATTGTGCTCCATGTTGAACTCTACTAGTGATTTCTGAAGATACATGTGGTTAAATATTATTTGCACCCCCCCTCCCATCAGTGCAAATAATAATTAAACATGTGCACCTTTTTTCAGGTAAAGCCTTATATTTATCGCCTAATATTAATACGAGATATTTGTCATTTAATTGCTAAACTAAGTCTGCAGGAATAGACCAATATACTGTAATTATCTCCTCTTCAAACTCACCACAATGCTGATGAGCATTGTTTTAAAGGGCGGAACAGCAAGCTTATCAGATAAGAAGACTTTCTTAATGTCAATCAGCACCGACTCTAAGACCCCTGTTCCTGCGATCACTTGGAAGGTTTGAACTGAGCTACAACTCATGACTGGTGCAATAATCCAGTCCAGGATACAGAACAAAGGATACCCAAGATTAGAACTCGATCGAAAATGAACAAGTAGATTAATGTCAAATTGGGCTACATCAGATTTTAGCTTATTTCTGTGTTCAGGAGTAGTATTCAATTTTTCTTTTGAGGTCGTTTCGGTACAGACCTTATCAAACCTCAACTTTGAGATACTGTAAAAAGTAAACGAACTGACCTGCTGGGTTAATATCGTCTTGTGATGGAACCAGGATTCTCTCACTAAATAAAAACACCAACTGGTAGCGTGCATTACTATACACTAAGTTTATTACTGTCGTCTACTGTACAATTATTTACACAGTTCTCATGCATCTGACTGCTAAGTCCACAGTTCACAGTCTATGCTTGGTGATGCACCGTGTAGCTCCCGCCTGCACTCTCCGTATCTGACCACACGTTGCGAACTCAGGTCTTCAAAACTGTCTGCTCAAACCCACACAACAACATTTCCGTGGCACAGCACTCCATACACAAATGTACTGGCTTTCCTTCTCCGTTGCTCACGGCTGTCAGTCACTGTCAACTCCACTGGGCTCGGCTGTCAACTCAACTCCAAGTGAACTTCCTACAGAACTCGTTTGCCCTTGCTTCACTCGAACCTTTATACCTAGTAGCGGCCTACTAGCAACTTCTCGCTTCTCCCAGAGCTATTGAGCGATGATCCGTCTCCTGGAGGCTCGTCTTATGTCCAGCGGCTTCCAGAAATGGGACAGTCTATCATTCAGGCGGGGTAATGACCTACAAGATTCACCGGGGCTTCTTTCTTACGAGGACAGCCCTCGGGCTGCCCAGAGGTGTGTGGCAGGGAGAATTCCGTCTTCTGTCACTAGTCAGGCAGATCTGTTGCACTGCTACCTCCTTAGAGATGCTCATCCTGAGCAACACCATATCAAGATGCCAGACGGTCAAGATGGACAACCATCATCTTCCCTTGAGGTGGTCACTGTATCTGATAGACGTTGTTAATCCGGGTTAGGACGGTGTGTGGGCCTTCCCAAGATGACTGGAGCTTCGGCGATTTCCCTTTTGTCCATACTGGTCACCCTCCTGAAACCCTGCCGAATTTGTCAGTTGGTCATACTGTGCCTTCATCCTGTCACTAAACACCTGCAGGTGTTGGCGAACGTAATCATGAATGTAGTTGAGCCGGTCCACTAGGTCCCAGGTGTAGTCACTAGCCAGCTGCTCCTGTTCCAGGGCTGAACCAAACATCAGGTCACAGGGCAGATGCAGTTCTCTTCCGAAGACCAAGATGGCAGTTGTCACACCAATCGTCTCGTCCCAGTCCCTTTGAAGTGCAGAGACCACCTTCCTCAAGTGCTCCTCGGCTCCTGTTTGTCCTTTAAAGTCATTGTGGTAGGCCATATGGCTCACACGATTAAGCTCAGATAGTAATTGGTGCCATCGAGTTCATGCTACTGGTTACCACATTGTTATACTTAGTGTCTGCCCACCACACTAACCAGACGCCATAGGACTTTGTATATTTTCTTGATGTCTCTGAACAGCTGGGTTATTGACAATCAGCATGATAACTGTTTGTTTCAAGGGTTGTTGGTGTTCCTAGATGTGGAAACGTTTTGCTACTTCCAGCAGTGAGAGTAGTGAAAGATAATTTTGTACAGGTGTGCGATCAGTAAGGTTGTGAGAGAGGTGAGGTTAAACCTCAACCAGTGAAAATAACAAGTGTTTATTGCTCCAATTGAGCAAAGTAGCATCAGTGTTCCAAGGTACTATACAAACACCATACTTTAAGGGTCATTGTATTATATGTGTATATATGTTGTAAATTTTTTGTATTTTCAATAAGTTAGTTCAAATCACCTGCATATTGTCATTCGTGTAATTAGGTATAAGCATGTTCCACCATTACAGAGAATATGGTAAGACATTGGTAAATATCGGCTAAACATGCTCAATGATTCACGCCATGAGAACCAGGAGATCTCATTGCTGGGGAGTTTTATTTAATTATTTTATTTGGTGTGCGTCCATATGATCTACGCCTGGCACCAGTTGCGGCTGGTGGTTTGAAATTATAGGTGTGCACTGTTTTAAAAGATTATCTAATTTTGATATAAATGCATGCTTACCTAACCATACAAAATAACAGCTTCATTACGATGTTACGATTTTAATAACTTATTGCTTATGAACAATGTATTAAATATTTATAAACGAAATGCTTTACTTTGAAAACTGGTCAACGCAAAATGTTACTTTAACATTATTGTATTTACAGTAGGTGTTCATGAATTGAACTTTAAACAATTATAACTGATACAGAAATGTACAAAATGTATAATTTACCTTGCCAATCCTTCCTATTACAGACATGAATCCAATGCTGGGTGGACAGTCTGAAATTTTCTGATATTTACTCTGACGAAGTCACTCACATCATTTTCCCCAAGTAGTGGTACTTTGAGTCTATTTACAAGAAAACTTGTGAAATGCACAGATTAATTATTAAGTAGCCTATATGGCTTGAAACAACAATGAATATACAATGTAAAACCCTAAATTACGTTTGAATCACTTTTCTGTGATTCTTTCTTCTCTCCTTCCGGAAGTCCTCACGCATGTACATAACTTCTAATTCTGTTATCAATTTGGATCTGTCAACAAGAGGATAGGCTCGGCAAGCTTGGAAGACAAGGGCGATACAAGCAGCAGCGAAAAGTCACAACCTTCCAAACTGCGCGTGAATTGCTACTTGGTACACTAATTCTCCAACAGATAGTGCGATAGTTGTTATCGAAGCTCGTGTCTGAGTAATGGTCAAGACTTCGTCTGTCACTTGTCATTAGTTGTGAAGGAGTTGGGAAATTAAACTGAGCATGCGCAATTCTTTCCGCCAGGCAAGGATGTGGCTCCGCTGCTGTTATTGTTAACACACTCCCCCTCTTACCCCACTGCAGCCGTATAGCCTATAAAGTCTGACTCGGTCTGGCTACAAAGCTGCAACTGGCGAACGGCGATCACTGGGCGATACCCGAGCCAACATACAGCGAGGAGTAGCAAACACGGTGTACAGGACATTTGTTGACGTGTTATAATACCATAAAATCATGTTGTTATTTACATATTCCTGTTTATAAAACTAAAATGCAAAGCTAGGCTAATATTGCAATAATGGGTATGCACTGGCTCCAGGGCGAATACCCAGAAACCGCCACTGCCTGGCACCCATTCCAGCCAGTATTGTTTTATAAGGGGATATTTTGTACTTGTGGCCTGTACGTAATGGCAGTAGACTCTGGTTAGCTTATAATTAGGGTCCGGATTTTGATGAAAAGTCATCTTTTTTCTGAGTACACAGAGACGATGCTTAGTGGTAATTAAGTGTATTCTACAATAAATATGTTAGATATATGGGGTTTTTAAAAGTCATCAAAATGCATTTTTCCTACATTTTGCAGAATAAAGTCATTTTCTAACATTTAGGGGCATTTTAGATCATTTTTCAGGTGTTTTACGTTTATAGGTCATTTTTTTTTATATTGAATATGGTTAAATGCTCATTTTAAAGTTATGTAGTAATCCCCTCAGCGCCATGTGGTTTGTGTCGAGTTTATCTTTATTAGAAATGTTGACAGCCGGCTCTGACGTCTGATCGTTCACTCAAATACCCTCCAACTATAGGACTTTTAAGGTGTGTTTGTGTTGTAGGTGTGTGACGTTTTGTTGTGCAGTGTAATTGAAATGCCAAAACAAAAGCAGTCAACTGCAAGCCATTTAAAACAGTATGTGTCAGATTTCGGTGAAAACATATTCTCAACTGATGGAACTATTTTGTTCTGTAAAGTGTGCGAAATCAAAGTCGCTGCAGATAAACGGTTCATCGTACAACAACACGTTGGGCGCGATAAACATTTGTGAGGTCTTGAAAATGTGGAAAAAAGGAAAGTGTCTCAATTACCGTTAAAAGAAAGTGCTTCGACATCAAATAAAAAGTCATCTTCCTTTTATAAAGAATTATGTGAAGTGTTTGTTAGTGCTAATATTCCACTAGGAAAACTAAGCAATCCTAAATTAAGTGATTTCCTCGAACGCCACACTGGTCATACTATTCCAGACGAATCAACATTGCGTAAAAACTACCTATCAAAATGTTACGAAGACACGTTAAACCGAATACGTGAATGTGTGAATGGGAAAAAAATGTACGTATCAATTGACGACACTACAGATTCAGAGGGACGTTATGTAGGAAATATAGTGATAGGGACCCTAGAAACAAACAGTCCCGGGCAAACTTTTCTGCTGACCTCAGAGGTTTTGGAAGCGGTTACTCACACTCAGATATGCAAAGTGTTCGATTAATCCATATGTTTAATATGGCCTATGGGAATACAACATGAGAATGTGCTCCTCTTCCTAACAGATGCAGCACCTTACATGGTAAAGGCAGCAAAATCTATCAAAGCATTTTACAATAAGATGGTGCATGTTACTTGTCTGGCCCATGCTTTTCATCGAATTGCAGAAGAGGTCCGATCAAAATTTTCAGAAGTATATAGACTAGTTTCCACAGTAAAGAAAGTCTTTGTCAAAGCACCATCCCGCACTAAATATTTCAAAGACAAGGCCTCTGATGTAGCTTTGCGCCCCGCACCAGTTTTAACACGCTGGGGTACCTGGTTGACTGCATGCATATACTATTGTGACAATTTTCACATAGTGAGAGAAGTAGTGAATGGCTTTGATAGGACAGATGCTAAGGCTATTGGGAGTGCACAGGATCTGTTTTCTGATCCTCAAATGGAAGGTAAATTGTCTTGTATAAAATCAAATTTTTCATTTTTGCCAGCAACCATAACCTGCCTAGAAGAAAGTGGCATGCTATTGGCCAAGTCAATAGAGATAGTCAGGAATGCTGAAGGTTATATAAAACATGTAAAAGGTGAGATTGGGGACTCAAGTCGGACAGAAAATAAAATTTGTATTGGACAAGAATAAAGGGTATCAGACAGTGTGTCAAATAGCTAGTATTTTGTCGGGAGAAGACTTCAGAATTGACATTTTTGAAGAGGATTTAACAGCCAGTGACATAGTGTTTTTCAAATATGCTCCTATTACATCAGTGGAAGTAGAGAGAAGTTTCTCGAAATATAAAACAGTATTAGCCGACAACCGTCGTTCCTTCACCTTTGATAACTTGAGGATGACGATGGTGGTGTATTGCAACGCTAACTAAGATATGTTTATTTAGTAATATATTTTTTCACTTTGTAGTAGAAATGAAAATGGCGTATTGTTAATCTATTGATTAATAGTTTACACTAATTATACTGAGAATGTTATTCGAACCATTATTTTTACAAGACAATCACGAAAATGATTATTTATAGGTAATTTTTTGAATGATAATTTTTAGGTCATTTTTTTTTTTAAAATGAGGTCATTTTAAGAGAATTTTAAGGGCATTTTTCGATAATTTTAAGGTCATCAACATCCGGGCCCTACTTATAATTGGTGTCACCCACCTGGTGGTGCAGTAAGAAGTAAACTCACAAATGGTGACACAGCGTGCCGTGAATTTGTAAGGATTACAATATATAAATATGTTACTTGTTCCCAACCCAACATGAAAATTTTCAACATAAAAGTTTGATTGGCAAATTTAAGACTACCTTAGATTTAAAAAAGTTTTTCTTAGTTTGAGCCATATAATCAATTAATTGGATATTACCTGAAGTTCAACTCATAATTCCATGTTATAAAACATTCTTTGTTCCTTACACTAAGAATTCATTATTATTATGATTATTATTATTGCAAATTTTGTTCAAGTAATTAGAATGTATCTTACCAGATGTTTCCAACCGCTGTCCTCCAATTTTAAGCTCAAAAGTATTTGTGAGGGCACAGAGATGATTGTATGCAGCAGTTCGAAGGTTTGGATCTGATGACCCAAGATTCAGTAGAGCCATATTAAGCAATGTGCCAGGAACATCTTTTGGTCGAATTTTCTGATGTACGGTCATCACAGACTCCTGTAGAAAACAAGTCTACCAAACAGAATTGATATAATGAGTTTACTCACTTCTTTCCAAGAGGAAAGGAATGAGTAAATCACAGTTTATTCCACAAAATAGCAATCATTTACGAGCAATAGTTATTTTAATAGGAAGTGATAGATACAGTTACATATACTTTGAAACCAACCATTCAATATTTTAATTTTATAACATCGCCATGTAATGAACATGACAATTCGGGATACGGAGCGAAATCATTGAAGATAAGCAATACATACTTGAAACAGTTTCTTACTGAACTAACAAGAAATCTCTACACTTCGAACAAATGCTTTTAATACTGTACTAGATGTTGATTTAGTATTCTTAAATTTCACCTCGCCAATTTAAGATATACAGTATAAGGGGAGGAAGAAACATTGAAAATTGTACAAACTAATAACGGAGACACATTTCTGAAAATAATCATCAAAATGGTCAGATCCCTTCCTAAGTCCAAGGACATCATGATATCCACTGCAAGGTTTCTCAACAGGAACAACTCCTAGCAATGAGGTTTCATGTTTCAAAAGATGGATTTCATTGATGGATATTGATTTCATATTCATTAACATGTTCAACAAATACATTACTATCTCAGCCAGTCATCACTGGCAGGGAGCATGCATTGCAAAATTGTAACCATTATAGGAAAGTAATAATTACTCCCAAATTTTTTGCAGTAGACATGTATAATTTATGCCAGTAAAAATGAACAGATTACAACTAGGAAATACTGAAAGTTATTGTTACTGGTAATTACTTACATCCTATCTCTGCAAAATAACACTATTAGTCGATTAACCCACTTTTGTATTAGGTATGCTTTGTCCTTGAGGACACTTCACTGATATGGGTAAGAAGAAAAAGTAATATTAATATTATCATTAGTAATAATAATAATAATAATAATAATAATAATAATAATAATAATAATAATAATAATAATAATAATAAAATGGGTACCAAAAATGACGAAATGTCATTAATGAAGAATCAGAAAAAGATATAACAGCAGAGAAATTCAATGTACAGAAAGTTCAATTTGAAATTTGCTCACAACAATAGAAAATGCACACATAACTTTCCATGACTTGTTGAAAATGCACAAAAAATATACCAAGTATGTGTGATTTTTAGCTACACATATTTCTATCTCTACAATAAAAATTTGAAGGTAATCTGAGCTATGTTGTAGTCATCATTACCAATATCACAGTGCTCAGAAATATGGTGATTCCGATTGATTTGAGGTACCATAATATTCTAAGCAAAAGACAACTCATCTTTAAAAATGCACTTGTAAAAAAAACCTACCATATTCTCTGATTATTAATAACTAGAGGTACATGAAATTCACAAGCTGTAATAAAGCCAATGTTTGCCTTTCAATACTCAACACTGAATTGACCTATATTACACCAGAAAAGTTCTTCTCGAATTGTGTAATAATGGAAAGGTTGTAAAAAAATAAAATAAAAATGAAGTCATATGATTTCTAGCAAATCTGAAAGTGACATAACTGGCATTGGCAGCATCACAACCAGCCACCATATTTCTGAGCACTGTGATATTGTGATATTGGTAACGAAGGCTACAACATAGCTCAGATTACCTTCAAATTTCTATTGTAGAGATAGAAATATGTGTAGCTAAAAATCACACATACTTAGATACATGAATGAAGGTGAGGTGTCAAATATGCAAAAATATATTAGTATATTTATTTGCAAGAATTGGTTTTAGGAACAATGAATACTAGATTGTTAATGTTGCCCCACCAAATATGTGTAGAAAAGTTGGAGGTCAATGTATGAAATTTCTGGTTGCTTGAATCAGAAGCTTAAGGGGAAATTACACCTGTCATTTCGAAAGATGAATTCTGACAGAGGGCAGTGGACTGCTATGTTACTGTTTGAGCTGCCACATACATTCCACCTGCAGTATTCTTGCTTGTAATAATTGCTATCCACACATTTAAGTTATTCAGCATTGGTACCAATCATACATGAGAGAATAAACCTACTGTTTAAATATTCTTGCCTACTTAATTTACTTATAAGCTGCATTATTGAAACTTATGACTTACAATAATTGTGATTAGAGGTTTAACTTCTTCATAAAACTTCAATGATATAAAACGATGTGCCATAATAACAAGCACATCAATCAAACACTACTACAATAATCACAACCACAACCGTTTGAAACGTATTAGTTGAATTAACAGATATATCAAGAATTTCGACAAAGCATGAATGACTGATGTGGGCTATTTGTTATCCCTGTTGAACAAGTACTTTCAAGTCACAAAAAAATATAGACATATAAAATCTCTATTACAGATATGTGTACCAGTCACTCACCTCTCTGTTGACAGAAGAGAATCATCAGGAAGACTTTATCCCACTACTTGTGAATGTGTAACACTTCTTTTCCCCAGAATTCTGCTGTCCCTTGCCCAACTCCTGTGACAGTAAGCTTTTCAATTTCTATTAGGTTGAATAGTTTATTGATTGTCGCAACATGCAGTTTAACTTGATCTGATGCCATTTCAATTGGATTGAAACTGTTATAGCCTTATAAGGTGAAATCGTGTTAACTTCATGACCGTATATTGGTAAATTAACCAACCTGGTACTTCGAAGTTTATGTTTGGCATCATCGAAGATTCCTGTCTTGGTTAAAAATAATCTCACACAGTAATAATTACCTTCCTTCCTTCCTTTACTTCGGATGGGCATATCTTGACCACACCTTGACACTTTCAGAACTCCTAGGTCTTCAAAGATTTTTAATTCAAACAAAGAAATTGTCTAGGCATCACAATCGATTTGCCAGCATTTTGCCCCAATCAACCATCAACAGTCAGTATGGTACAACTAGTCTCTAAGAGATTTCAGTTCACTGCTTGCAAGCAACAAAGGAAGCTTAAACCTATTTTACTCTGGCCTATGAATATGAAATTAAGCTGACACTATGTTCTACTCAACAATAACCTAACACTAAATCCTAATAGCTGCTAAATAAATAACTGACACTGATAAATTTTAATTGTACACATAATTAGAAACAATGATGAGTCATCATAGCTCTGAAACACTCTCACCTCCTCGCTAGAGTTGATTTAACTTTAACTACCCTCATTAACACAAACCTACATAATTTACTGCCTTTAAATACAGGCCACAAGTGATTTTAACATAACTTCCCGACTTTGAATGGGCGCCAAAGTTGACCATATGGGTCTTCCTGAATAAAATAGAATAAAATAGTTCACTGTTGCCCCGACTATGAAACTCCTTATCCCAGGCGTAGGGCATTTGGCATGCGTTCGCTGATGCTACCAGGTTCATACAAGACGGAATATAAACACACATGAATTTTAAAGAGATAATCTATTGGCTGAACTATACACATATATACATAATATACAACACAAAATACCCTTCATACACTCGTGATTTATACAGTACCTTGCCACTGAATTTAGGCTCTGAGAGCAGCAAACACTTACGGCCATATCAGACCCAGGCATAACAGCCACCTACGTATATACACATTGTACAGTCCGTACACAAAATATCTACACACGTTAGACTGGTTCACTCCACTTTCTTTCTTCTCGAACTGCTCGTTCACGTCTCCATTCTCGCATGACTTTTCGATGAAATGTTTACGAGTGATTATCCTTTTAGGCGTGGTAAGTTATTACCGACAGCCCATGGTATGGATGGACCTATGAAATGCACGCAGCCTCCAATAGCCCGTAAGAGCTCAGTGGATTGCTAAAAATTAGTCACTGCTCGTTCGTATTACGATACCATGATCAAGTAATAACGACACTAATTTGCAAGTAGACAACGGACTTTCGCTGTAAAAGCAAGAAGACGATCTCTAACTGTTCGTTACGGAAACCATGTCACGTAAAACGACCCTGGGCGCTAGTAGATCAGTGTTCTGCCAATAAAGCAATCAGACGACCTCGGAACACCAGACACGCCATTATATGCACTGGCGTAGGGATACATAACCCCAATGTTTCTGTCGGAACTAACTCGTGCGTGGCCTGCTCCTAGCGGAACATCCGTGTCAACACATGAATATCAGACAGTCGAAATTCACACTGACGTCACACAGTAGTTTTCCACTTGAAGTTCATGGGAGTTCATGCTATAAATAGCCTAGGTATTCCTTCACAAGCCGAAATACTGCCTGTCTTTTCCAGGTATGTAACACATCCAGCACTCGAAAATACCAATTCATTGTACCTTTATAGTACAGCCACGAATCTAACATTTAACATTACTAGGTCAAAATAAAGCCATTAATCCCAAACCAAAATGAAATAATGATTCTACTTAATACAGTCATATATATCCTTATTCCCAAAACGTAATAAATCGCAAAACCCCATATTTTGTAATATCAAATATCCAAAAACCAATAATTAATAAACAATGATCCTAGTTGGTCCGGACCATCCAAAGATGAATCCGTCCACAAAAACACACACAGGCACAATAAAAAAACACCTCTGCAACCCCACGTTAACCCAATATAATAAGATACGAATAAAATACCCCAAACTAACTGCACAAGGCAGAAAACCCGAGGGTGAGCTACTGTAACTGAATAAATTCCGTTACAGCTCAAACAGTGAGCTCAGGGAAGGTTACCAAGCAAGTGACGTTGTCAAAAAGTTCATGGTCAGTTAGCATCATTAATTTCATTAGCTTGCCACGGTGAGCGAGTGGTTAACATGTCGGTCTACTAACCTCAAGCTTGCAGGTTGCTCCTGGCCGTGGTAAGTGATTTTTGAAAGGCGGCAAAAATTACGACTCGCATGTCATACGATGTTGGCATGTTAAAGAACCCATTTGAATTCAGTAGGCCGTGTTCATAATGGCAAAATTAATCTCGGGAGTTTCCGCCAACACAAAGTACATCATTTTCTCTACTAGAAAGCGCTATAGTGTTCAAGGAGCTTAGATATCTAACCTCCTTGACTTTCAAAGTGCTTCAAGGAACAACAAAATTCGACATGCAAGCTACCCTCTGGGTGTCAAATAACAAAGCTTGCACCTGGCACCCGAGGCCATACGATATTATTATTATTAATTTCTTGGTACACCATAGAATAATAGATTCCATTACGGATTTTTCCTCAAATTCCCCACGAGTTGCATTGTTAACAGTTAAAGTGGAAAACAAGATATACACGTTGATAAATGTTCATGCACCACAAATGACAAAAATAGAACTGATACTGAGGGAACGGATCAATTTTGGAATGAACTTGACCAATTGGTAACGAATATACCTGATACTAATATTAAAATTTTACTTGGAGATTTCAATACAAAGATTGGACGTGAGAGGAAATTTCGTCTAGTGGTGGGGCGATGGCCAGCACATAACTTGACAAACAGGAATGGTGAACGGTTAATTGAATTTTGTATTAACCATGGTCTAATTATGGAGACAACAAGGTTCAAGAGGAGACCACATAAATTAATGACTTGGAAATGTACTAATATTTAGTTAGGCGAGTTTCAGATAGATCATGTGGCCATGGATCGGAAATTTCACAAAGAAATTTATAATGTAATAGTCCTTCGTGGTGTTGATGTTGATTCGGATCATTACATTTCCAAGATTAAAATCAAATCGACTCCTAAAAGGAAAAATAAACCACAAAAATTCAATAGCAAAAGATTGTATGATCCTAGTTCAGTTATCAATAATCCAGTATATTTTGAGCAATCCATCACGCCTTTAAGTGACAACTTGGGAACCACTGTTAACAAATTAAAAGCCTTAGCAAAAGACGTTGCTCCCATTAAAAAACGAAAGAAACATGCATGGTGGAATGAGGATTATGATATAGCAATTCTATGCCGGCATACAGCTTGGTTGAATGACCAACAACAAAAAACTGAAAGTTATAGGGAAGAATTAATCAATGCTAGACGGTTAACAGCCAAAGAAATCAGGAGGGTTAAAAGGGAATATCAGAAGGAAACATTAAAATCTATTGATGAAGCTTTCAATCGCCATAAAACAAGAGACTATTATAGCACATACGAAATTTGGTTGAAATCCAATTGATAGTATAGAAGTTACATGTATTTAAAGTTGGACTTCTCAGCAGGCTTAGAATCATGTTGGTAGCAGTGACGTATATAAGTTACTCCAAATTAATATAGAATGTCAGGTACTATACGTGTGAATAGTTTAAAGCTGTCGGCTTGCATACTTTCTGATATATTGGTATTTGGATAAAAAAATAGAGAGAGCAATTACCAACAGTTGGCAGCCCTGGTGGCTCTTAAGAATACGCTCAATCATATCAGTTTATGTACAGATATTACATACAAAATTTGGTTGAAATCCAATTGATAGTGTAGAAGTTATATGCATTTAAACATTGGACCTATCAGAAGGCTTAAAATTATTTTGGCAACACTGTCATGGTTGGCCTCCTGGAAATTAAACTGAAATAGTCTTATCTACATGTGTGTCAATTTTGGAATAACTCCCATGCATACCTTGCAAGATATCCAACATGGAGCTCAAATTTCTAGAGCGTTTTTTCAGCAGTTGGTAGCACTGACATCATTTTCAAATATGGACGAGAGATATTCCGGTGTACGTCTTTACTCATACTAAATTTGGTTTTGATTGCTGCAGCCGTTTAGGAGCAGCCAGACAGACAGATAGACAGACAGACACACATTTTCCCGGATCGATCTCATAAGTCTACTTTTTCCTCATTTTTGCAAAATGTGAAAAGTAGGCTAAAAAATATCAAGTATTAAGAACTGAACTTAGTATGTGAAGACTTTGTATATAAGGTTTGATTTTTGGTGCTCCAATGTGGGCATAAACAGTGTAAATAAATAAATAAATTTCATTGTGGAGTTTCCATAGCAATAAGCTTGCATGCTATCTAGTCTTCAACGGTCCTTGTGACATTAGCAAAAAAAATTCTTGTATCAATCATAAGTCATGAGAAAGAGCAAAGAAATTATTTGGTCATTGACCTCCTGTTCGCTTGATCAACCCCTCGGTGTGCACACAAGTTTCCTCTTTTCTGTGTTAGAGCTGGCCTCACTTATTACAACACTTAAGAGATAAACATTTGCCTTACCATAGTAATTCAGCATGGCATGATATAGCTTGAAATACCTCAGCACATTAATTCTATAGAATGCCATGTCGCTGCAAAGCATGTGTGCCGTTAGGGGTAATCATACACACTATCAACAGCATATTTAGTTGTGGAAGACACTGCCAAGTTCTGTTAGTTGTTGTCAATGGTGTACCATAGCTATCAGAACATTTCTGACACTGATTTTTTGGACAATTTGTGTGACATATGGTGTGTGATTCAGCTTCCGTTTGTTCAGCAATCCGTCTGACATTCCTATCAGGCGGTATGGCCTCGTTTAGTGATTATGCTTAACTTTTGGAAACTAGTGTAGCTGCAGCCCACCTGTTGACTGTATGACTTCTCTGCCCCACATGTCTATGCTATAGCAACACTTAGCCCTTACCCCTCATCAGTCGGGTGAGCCCAGACATAACAAATTTCCTGTTCCAGTCGTGTGTTGGGCGAGCACCGACATCATAATTGTGTCCTCTACTGCTCGTCTGTCGTCTCTGCCTCGACAAATTATTCATTCCTATTTGGTGCTGCGATCTGTTGGTTGCATGAGGAACATCCTGAAATCTCGATATTGTGAAGCAGGCAACCGTTAATCTATTTGGAAGGCCGTGCAACTTGTCAGCTGTTACTCAGCGACCGCCAGACTGACAGAGGATAAAATACAGCAAGTTTTTGATGATAGTAATGACAAATCTGAGTCTCAATTTGATGAATGCGACATAGTAAGCAGTGAAGGTGATTATGCACACAGTGATAGCAGTGACCGTGAACAGAACGACTCTGATATTGACGAAAATAATGGATCGTTGTTGTTTTCACTTAGGGCGGATGACCTACATGTTTATGCCAAAACTACTTCATGTATACATGTTGATGGTGACTGACAGTGTTCCCATTGATAACATTTCTAGGTAAACATAGCTTGGTTGAATTTGACAAGTATAATAATTGATAATTATTATTATTATTCTTAATAATAATAATATTCTACAAAAATTAATTAATTATTTTGCACACTGCATTTGTTTGCTTAATAATAACTTTAGTAGAAGATTGTAGTCCTATATATATATAATTTAGAAGCAACCATACCATACACACTATTAACAGTTCTAAAGCAGAGCTAAATAAATACAAGTAATAGAAGGTAAAAGTTCAGAAATTAAATACGAGCTGTGGGGATATAACCCCCGGCACCACAGCCCGTGAAGGGCCTACGCCTACCAAGCGACCGCTGCCCAGCCATTTGGCTTGCAGATATTGGGGTGACGGGTGATCAGCGCATAGTGTCCCCCCTGCCGTTAATCTTGGTTTTCGTGATCGGGGCGCTGCCTCACTGTCAGACAGCTACTCAATTGTCCTCACGAGGCTGAGTGCACCCCGTTCCAGCCCTCGCGTCAGTTTCTAAAATCCCTGACGGAGCCGGCAGTCGAACCCGGGGCCTCCGGGTGAGAGGGAGGCGAGCTACGCCAACACCACGGGGCCGGCTTGAGCTGTAGGGATAGCTGAGAGAATTTTAATTCGACGGGTAAGGGTTAATACACATTTTACTTTCTTATTGTTTGTGGTCTTCCTTGTTATTTAGTGCCTGTTTTTATCAAATTGAAGTGATAGAAGCCAGTTTTCAGTGTTGCCTAATTCTATTAAAGAAAGCTTTTCAGTCCGTCAACACCGACCGACTGAAAAGCTTTCTTTAACACTTACCCTGCTGATGCCTTAAGGGTTGGTCCTCACCCGTGCGCTGGCTGATTTCCAGAATTTATGGCTATGTTCAGAATGGCAAAAACTGAATGTGGTTTGAGTTACAAATAAATTGAAAAGTCCGTTCGATTTCCGAAACCTTACACTACAAAATTAATAAAAATCCGACACAATTGAAAAAAAAAGAGGGCGTAAACAGCTGTTGCCCGCGCTCTCATGCTGGAACGAGCGGGCGCGCTGGCAGAAGTAGAAGGTAGAACTGTCTCTTCGGTTGCGTCAGATTCAGAATCTGTAATGCGAATTATAACCCCAAATATATATACTAGTCATAAAATAAACTCAACGTTTTCCGAGATAAAAATCTGTCCACAAAGAATAAAAACAAAGGAAAGGAAAACAGATTGACCTACTTCAACGTGCATCGCTTGCCTTCGAACAGATCAATATTCTTCCACTGAACAGTGACGTGGAGCTATCTAGCGATAGTATGTGCAACTTCATGCTTACTGGCACCCACACGCGAGTGCTAGAGCTGTAATATTACGTTCGTCTCCAACACAAAGCGCGAGAAATCGATCAACGTAATATTACGTTCGCTGCAGTTTTAAAAAGTTACCTTCGAACGTAATATTACGGCGCCCGCGCTCTAAGTGTTAATAATGTTTATAACAATGCCAATACCTGAACCAGAAAGAAGAGCGGTTGCGGACAAGTGGAAACAATATCAGGGCATTACAAATAATCAATCATTAACAGGATTATCTCAGAACATTGAAGAGCTTACTATGACATAGCTTAATTGAAACAGAAAGAAAGAAAGAAAGAAAGATCCTAGTTCAGAACTTGATGTTATGCTGCATATGAGTCGTCCAGTCATTTCATGAAAAACGTGAATCAAAATGATCCTTATTCACAAGTGGATTAAAAGAGTGCTGCAACTGCACTTTGCTTCACGTTTCTCATGAAATTGATCCTTATTCAAAAGTGGATTAAACGAGTTTCATGAAATCGGCAAAAAGAAGCACCTAATCTATGAACTGAAGTCCTGTGTTGCTTTCGGCATCAGATGTATCACACATTGTACTCTGGGATAAAGCAATGAATTGACAGCTCCGTGTAAGCACTACCTGTACTATTAACATCACATTTAATAGATTCACATATGAGGTTACGTCAGAATGTGGCACTCAATCCCTTATGCTTACATGTACTTTGTTGGTAGACCAAGGGTCTAACCTCATGAATAAATGGTCACAACATCCACCAGACTTAACCACAGTAGATAAATGGTTTTAATATCCTCCAGACTTCAAAAGCCTGGTTCTGGTCTGTGGTATTGCAATTTAGCTAATAGTAAGTTATGTCGTTGGTGTAGTTTTACTTTAGTTGTTGATAAATGGCATATGAAAAGTTTTCAATAAATAATTCATGATGCAGTATTTGCCCGCTGTTAACAAGCATCCAAAGCAATTCACTGCCTAAGTCATGTTGTTGAATTCAGCAGATGTTAAGTTATGAGAATTAATTTTGCTTCCTAGAATTGATCTCAAATTGCAAAAGTCACCTTGTCAAACACTAGAAAGAAGTTTAATAATTAAATTAATACGTACATGTTTTGGTATACAATTGTACCCTTGTCAGCGTTGGTTGAATAATGAAAGAATCTTCAAACTATGTTAACAAATACCAAAGAGAAAATGTATATCCTTTAATATATATATAAAATAAACAGGATTCAAGTTAATATAAATCTACCTTTTTTTTTTTTAAATATACCAAAGGGCCCGTCAGCTAAGCTCCGGATGTACTGCAGCCTTGAGTCTTATTGTACTGCCCTGTGTACTCAGCAACAGTCCATTATCCCTGTGTCTTTAATAAGATAATACAGTCCCATGATGGACTCCGTTTTAATTTCTTTTGGTTCAATTGTCGATCTCCCAAAAAGATTGAATCTTCTGCGATCTAGAGCTTCGCAAGAACAGATTATGTGATGGGCTGTCTCCCTTTCCTTCCCGCAGTCTAGGTTTCCTTTGATTATGCCCATTTTGTTTAGGTTCTTTTTCCATGGGAGCATGACCCTTGAGAAGAGCCACTATGTATCTTAACTGTTTTTTTTTATTTTTTTACATTTGAGTAATTAAATCTACCTTAATAGACTGACTATATTATACTGCTTCAATAATGGTTCAATACTATAGTGAATCGGACCTCCTGTTGATTGCAAAATAATGTTGTTTCCATGTATAAAGAAGTGGTGAAATACGTAACAATTTTTGACTGACAAAGTCCTCTAACCTTGAAAAATGTTCCAATTGAATCCAAATTGTCAGGTACGGGACAGCCTATATTATATTTCTTCAATATAGTTCAATAATATAGTGAATCGGACGTCTCTGCCGAGTGCTATGGGATGATGTTTCCAGCCAGGTATGATGATATGGAACAATGCGTAAATTTTTTAAAATATGAAGTCATCTAGCCTTGAAAACAATCCTGTTGAATCCTATTTGTCGTTTACAATATGTTGTTTCCAAAATAAAGGTCGATCACTGTATTATTTTTTTAAATGGTAAAACCAACTAACCTCGAATAAACCAGAGGATTCCTACTTGTTGGTTAGCTCTGTAGGACTAGCTGCCCAAATGGGTGATGTTTTTCATATCATAACTCAATTAGCCAAGTATGTTTATAGGTTGTATGAAATACTTGGACATTGATAAACAAATGTAATATATGGATAAGTCGAGAATAAACTCAACTAAGTACATTCATGAAAACAGTGTGCACCAAAATGGAACATGCAAATGTAATGTAATTAATTTTCTATTCTGGGCTGTATTGTTTTTAATGACAAGACCAGCAAACAGCCGTCTACAGGCTGCTGAAATGAAGTTCCTCCGTTCCTGCTTACAAAAGATAAGGAAGGATAAAATAAGGAATGTTAATATCCGAGAAGAGCTTGGATTGGAAAGAAGCCTTTTGGAATTAATGGAAATCTACAGACTACGGTGGTATGTTCTTATGACAAGAATGGTTCCAGAAAGAACTCCTAGAGCTTGTTTTGAAAGGGTAGTTCCTAGCAAAAGACCCCGAGGACGACCTTGAGATTTATGGGCGAAACAAGTTTCAAAGGATGTAGAGAATAGAGGTGTAAACTGGCATACTATATCCAAAAAACAGCTATGGATGGATAAAACAAATTGGAAGAGGCTTTTGCACTACCACATCCCGGCTTGCTGGAGCGAAGACCTAATGATGATGATGAATGATTCTCAGCTGTAATAGCTAAACCTCTGTAGATTAGTTGGAGGAGGGTGATTTTTTTGGGTGGCTTTGTGATATTTCAGCTGTGCAACCTTGTAGATAGTAACAGATTTTCTATCTAGGGGGCTTAACACTTGTTTTAATTTTTTCTTTTAACAGCAGTATTAGCCGTGCTGTGTAAGATTTTGTCACTTCTAGGAGGGTTGGTATTTGAGGACCATATCAGACCTAGGAGACATTTGAGGGATTTGGTGGTAATTTTGTCCTTTACGATCTGATGATGCTCGCTTAACGAAGGAAACAGGTCATCCTGCATTTTCTTCCTCTTGTTGTAATAACTTTTAATTACATGTAATATTTTTGCAGGTTGTTTCAAGTTTCCTAATAATTGGGACTACAATCATGTTGACCGACTGGATAGTTACAATATCAATTCATATTATTCATGAAATGTGTGACATGCGGCAGAATGTTTTCGAAGTTGCAAACTACATTTGCTTCATTATTAAATGAAACTCAATTCAGTTATCTCATGGTTCCTATTACCTGCCACAACTATAAACAATCAATAGGCTAAGTCTCTGAAGCATACAAGCAACATGTTTACCAGTACATTATAAATGTGATGTAGCTGGTAGAAATACTACTTTCATCTAGATTTTGTATTTCATTCTTTTTAATTGTACCGTATTTCCTTGCATATTCATTGCCATCGCATAATTGTTGCACCTCACTTTTCAAACACAAAAAAATGGCTTATAAAATTTCATCGCATAATCATCGCAGAGCATATTTGTGCGCCAGTCGGTTGCACACATTGCCGTGAGCTTACAATCTGGCGTGTTCTTGTCAGAAGAAAGTAATCTCTTCTCTGTGCCTACGGGTTATGATCACGTGATCTGAGCGGCCAGTATCGCCACTTAGCATGTTCGTATTTGTGCGCTGGCCGGTGGCACATGCTGTCACGAGCTTATAATCTGGCGTGACTTTGTCAGAAGAAAGTAATGTCTCTGTGGCTGTGGGCTATGGCACACGCTATGCAAGTGTTCGGCATCGTCACATGCTTCTAACATGGAATATTTATGCGCAAATTGGTTGCACAAGCTGTCTCAAGCTTATAAGAAAGTAATCTTGTATCTGTGCCAGCGGGCTATGAGCTCGCGATACAAGTGGCCAGCATCGTCACTTAGCACATTCACATTTGTGCGCTGGTCAGTTGCACATGCTGCCGCAAATTTATAACCGGGAGTGACTTTGTCAGAAGAAAGTATGTCGTCTCTGTGCCTGTGGGCTACGACCGCATGATGCGAGCGGCCAGCATAGTCACTTAGCACATTCACATTTGTGTGCCGGTCGGTTCCACATGATGCAACCTAGTCAGAAGAAAGGAGTCTGTCTCTCTGCCTGCAGGCTATGCAAGCAGCACGTCCACGTCACGCTAAACAGCGATTGCGCTCAGCGCCAAGCCAGAGGAGTGAAACTTGTATGGACCCATCGCTACCGTGAGTTGCCCTAGGAATGACGAGATTTAATAAGCCGCTGTATGAAGTGATGCTAGTAACGGTTCGCCACAGTGAAAACAGGCCTGACTGCTATTGGCGGAAACTTACACAAGGGACACCTCACACCAATTTAGCATCAGCCACTTCCATGGAAACATCACAACAGAGACCCATAAGTGATGTTCAAAATGAATAAATAATAGAATTATACGGGAATCTTGATGAAAGTGAAATACATGAGATAACATTTTAAGCAAATAATAATAAGATCGCACACATGTGTGCAGCAAATAATGACAAAGTATACTGTATTTTTTAAAATTGTGGCTAATTTCTTTGAACTTACAGTAAATATTCTTCTCATAATTGTCGCTTTTCATCCACGAATTTGAGCTAAAAATAAGCGACGATTATGCAAGGAAATATGGTAATATTGTTAAGTCTAGTCTATATGAATGGAATTTTGAAAAACAAAATGAAATGTTACAAAGTTGACCACCATGAATCACACCAAATCGCATATAATCACTATTACAAATTGAATGTTATTCTAACATTATTGAATATACCGACAATTATAGTAATAATTTTAGCATTCCGTTAAAGGTGTTTCCTTTTTAATTAAATTAAACATGTTAGAAGCATTGCCAAATTAGTGGTTAATCTCTATTTGAAGTCAGTTTACCAACTGGGAAATTTTCCAATCTGGGTGTAACATATGCCCAAAGTAAATCATACAAAAAGTAATTGCAAATATTGTACAAAATGTAACTAAAATAAAGATTAAATCAAAACCTTGACATGTTCATCACTAGATATGGTTATTATTCAGCTCAAAGCTCAGATTACCTTGTATTGCCTCCAATATCAAATAAATAATTTAATTCATTTTAGGAACTAGCAACATGTAACAGCTAGTCCTCTCTCATCTATTCATAACGACTACAATAGCCTTGTCCAATGCATGTGTTTCTTAGGAGGCAGACTGCAGTTGGCGTAGCCCATCTGTGTTCAAAAATGTTGAGTAGAGGAAATTATATTTGTTGTTTCATTTAGGGGTTTAGGTCAGTATGGTCATCTGTTTTATGTACTTGGATGTGTGATGAATTTGTCTGATTACCTGTGTTTCCTGGGTGACTGCTATAGTGTGTAAATCTATAATTTTAACGCCTAAGATTGATATAGGTGTGCTAGGACTCGTACCTTACGAGTTGCCTGAAGAGAGTATTTAAAAAAATAAAAAAGGGATCAACTATAAGTGATACTCAGGATGGTCATTGTTAATACTGAGATTCAAGTCCTCGATGCCTGGACTTCCACTAGCCCCTCAGAGTTGTAGTGTATTTTATTTCATCATGACACTGAAATTTTTCTAGTTTGTTGACAAGGTAACAGTTTCTTTGTGGCGAAAAACTTCCAAAAATATTTTAGAAATGATACTGAACTAATGCCTTGGAGGCTGGATTTAGACAGCTCCTTAACCCGGTCAATGAGGCAATTATAATTGGCTACATGGATAATTCTTGCCAGGCGCGTCCACGTCGCGGGGGTGGACAACGGTACTGCAATATACCATGGAACTACAGTACCGGCTAAGTTCTGGTGAGGATCCAGTCCTATGGGGTATAACATAGGCCCAGTGCACAGAGTTACGTGCGAAGACCTCAACGGAATCTGCAGCGGAGAAGATGGACTTCGGAACGGTGGAGATTGCGGAAGAGGCAACCCAGTACTCAGGGAATAGTATGAGTACAGCATCAATCGGCAGCGTCTGTTTCCCAGGTTAGGGGCGGCTGCAAGGGCGTCTGTTTCCCATGTTAGGGGCGGCCTGTATAATAGCTGGCAGTAGCTTCATAAAATGCCTTTGGGAGTGGCGACCCCATCGTAATAATAGCCTAAAATTGAAATGGCACTTCAAATGATTCGGAGAAGGTTAGGGCGAACCCTGCAGGCGACGCGCAGTTCTTTTGGTACTGGGGGAACTGTGAGAAATGGGCGACCAGTTACCGAAATGAAAGTGGGAATCATGAATGTCATGACCCTGACATGCAAGGTGGAGGAGGTGGTAGACTTCATGGAGAGGGAGAATGTTGGATTGATGGGGCTGAGTGAAGTGAAATGGAAAGGTAAAGGAAGGAAGAAATTGAGGAAAGGAGATACATTATACTGGAGTGGTGGCCAAGAGGCAAAAAATGGCGTGGGACTGATAACCTTGAAACAACTGGAGGAGTATGTTGAAGTGGTCGAGTGTGTGAGTGACAGAATAATGAAAATTAGAATGAAGATGAAAAATGACGTGATGGACTTCATACAAGTGTATGCACCACAGACTGGAAACAGAGAAGAAGATATTGAAGTATTCCTGGAGGATGTAGAAAGAGTAATTTCAGATGTAGAAGTGGTGATCATGGGAGATATGAATGCACAAGTCGGAAACGAGAGACAAGGAAAGGAAGAAGTCATTAGACCATATGGATATGGGAAAAAGAACCGGGAAGGAGAGGAACTTGTAAACTTTTGTGAAAGGAATGGACTGATAGTGGGTAATTCATGGTTTCGGAAGAAAAACAGCAGGAAAATTACGAGATGTGGTTGGGGTGACAGAAGAACAAAATCAGTAATGACTACTTTCTGGTGGAAAGGACTAACCGCAGAAAGCTGATAGATGTGACAGCTTTACCAGGAGAAGCATTTGATGGGGACCATAGAGCTGTGGTGGCAAAATTTAGATGGGAAAAATTGGAAAACCTAAAGATCAGAGAAAGTAAAATAAAAGTAAGGAAATTGAAAGACAAAACTGTACAGGAAGATTTTCAGGAGAGATTGAAGCAACAAATCCCAGTTACTGAAGTGGAACACATAGAAGAGGAATGGTCCCACTTTAAAAAGGCATTTGTTGGTTCAGCCGAGAGAGCTTGTGGTAGGACGTCAACAAGAGTGAAAGAGAAGGAGACACCGTGGTGGAATGAGGAAGTGAGGAAAGCAGTGAAAGAAAAGAAGTCTGCATGGAAAGAATGGAACCGAGATCAAACAGAAGAAAGCAAAAGGAAGTATCACGACAGCAAACGGAGGTGTAAGAAAGTGGTAGGAGAAGAAAAGAAGAAGAATTGGGAAGAATTTACACGAAGAATGGAAACAGATGTAAGAGGCAGTAAAAGGATGCTGTATGGGCTTCTAAGAAGTAAGAGGAAAGAAAGAGTTACCACAAAGCTGGTGAAAAAGGAAGATAGAGAGTTGTTAACACACCCAGAAGAGATAAAGGGACGATGGAAGGAGTATTTTGATAAGCTATTGAATGTGAGCAATTGTACTGGTGAGATGGAAGTGACACAACCTGACTACTCTATAACAGAAGATGATCAATGCTGGAGGTGGAATTAGCAGTACAGAAAATGAAGATGGGAAAAGCAACAGGGGTGGATGAAATCAGTGTAGAAATGATAAAGGCTGCTGGACCTGTTGGTATGCAATGGTTGTATCGACTGCTAAAGTGTGTGTGGAAACAGAAATGTGTACCAGAAGACTGGAAGAAAGGGCTAATAATACCAGTGTTTAAGAAGGGGGACAAGAAGGTGTGTGATAACTATAGAGGGATCACCCTCTTACTGGAAAGGATATTAGAAAGAAGAATGAGAAGAAAGATGGAAGGAGAGATGCAAGAGGAACAGTATGGCTTCAGGAGTGGAAGATCCACAGTGGACTCAATCTTTAGCTTGAGGCAGGTGTTGGAAAAGAACTGGGAATATGGAGAGGATTTGATCATGACTTTCATAGATCTAGAAAAGGCATATGATTGTGTCCCCAGAGAGAAGGTATGAGGAACCATGGTTAAGAAGAGACTGGGAAGAGAAATGTTGGAAATGGTGCAAACAATGTACAACAACTGTGTTAGCAGGGTACTGACCCCAGTTGGAAAGACAGATTGGTTTAGGAACAACACTGGACTAAGACAAGGGAGTGTGCTGTCACCTCTCTTGTTCATAATGGTGATGGATGAAATTGTAAAGGAAACAAAGGAAGCATATGGACATAAAGAAATGAAGTTACTATTATTTGCAGATGATATTGTGGTCTGGGGAAGGAACACCGAAGAAGTGCAAAAACAACTAGATGCACTGAACGAAAATATTCAGAAGTACGTCCTGAAAATCAGAATAGAGAAAAGCAAGACCATGGTGATGACAAGAGGGGAAAGACAAGGAAAGGGCACTGTGAAAATTGGAAGTCAGAGTTTGGAAATTGTGGACACGTTCAAATACCTAGGAAGTGAATTGATGCAAACCGGTAGGTTGGACATGGAGATTGGCAGGAGGGTACAGCAGAGCAATGAATTCTATCAAAGTGTAAGAAAACTAGTTTGGGATAAGGAAGTACCAAGGAAAAGCAAGGAGGTAATGTATAAAGTGTACTATGTTCCCATATTAACGTATGCAGCTGAGACTTGGACCCTGACAAGCAGGCAAGAGAGTAGGATCTAAGCCAGTGAAATGAAATTCCTAAGAAATATGATAGGAAAGACAAGGAAAGACAGAGTGAGGAATGAAGATGTTAGGAAGGAAGTTGGGATGGGAAAACTAAATGAGAGAATTGAGAAGAATAAACTAAGGTGGTTTGGACATGTAAAGAGGATGGAGGAAAATAGAATACCAAGACAGATGCTGGAGGCGAAGTGCAAGGGTAAGAGAGCAAGAGGAAGACCTAGAACAAGGTGGATTGATTCAGTGAAGAACAGCATAAGAAAAAGAAATCTGGACTGGGACAAGATCGTGGAAGAAGAATGGTGGAAGGAAAGAGGAAAGTGGAGAAGTGCCATAAATACCCCGACCCGGCAGGAGCTGGATAAGGGGAAATGATGATGATGATGATGATGACTGAACTAATCTTTCAACATTCTGAACTATTTCTTTACTTTTCCTTCAGTTGTAATTTATACACTAATGGACTTGGAAGCTGGCTTTTTGAGAGCCCAGGTCTAAATCCCAGCATTGACAGTCCCCACCATGAGTAAGGTTTTTTCCCCTCAGTTCTTTTGCTTATTCCAGGCAAATGCTGGGAATGTTCTGTACTTCTTAGTATTGGGGTACCTATAGATCCTAATAATTACAGTTCCAAACACTGCTACAGTCATCACAATAACATAGATTATCAGGCTATTTTCATTATTATACGAGTACACAAACCTGACGAACATTGATCTCAGTCCCTAAATGAAACATTAACAAAAATATAATATATACAATGGAAACTTCCTAGCTTCCTTGAATCAGCATATGGAGCACAAATGACCCATAACAACTGTAGACAGCTCCCTATCCTGCCTCTGAGGGTGTCTATCAGAACAACCTCAAAGATTTCCCTGATCTTTCCAGGATGAATCAGAAAATTCCCTGATGACCATTAATGGCTATAATAAAGTGGGTACAAAATACACAGGCCAAATTACTTTCCCTGGCAAAATGTGAATGCATAATTTACAATGTACATAAACTAGAGAATCTGTACTCAAAGATCATTTCAAAGAGCAGTAACAATAACTGGTAGTAGGATAAGGTTGCAAGTTCAAAACAAATCACCAGCAAAAATATGTTTTCTGAATTTCATGTAATTAGCCAGAAGGTATAAATACTGCCAGAGAAACAAAAAAGGTTTAAAAATGATAACAAAAAACTGTAACTAATTACAATATTAGAAAAACTTGCGTGTATCAAAAGAAACTCTTCAATAACGATGCTTTCATAATTAATACAGTTGCAACTGTACAGTATATACACATACAGCCTGTGTGTATAAATACCAGCTCAATCTTTAAAGAAATGAAGACTTATTGATTAAATGCAAGAACATACATTTACACCAGAATATGCTTTTCCCTGGGAAAAAAAAAATTATGCACAATTTGCAATTATTCAAGATTGAACTTCATCTTCTACAATTTCCAGCCCCTGGCTGGGTCTGCTTGGACCATAAGTCTCTGCATAGTTTTCTATCCTCCCACCACCTTTCACTCTGTCCCACTCCTCTCCTCTCTTCTGCACTCCTTCCTTCACACCCACAATACACCTATCCCTTGGACTTCATAAAATAAAAGTTCTCTGGGTGTCATGAAAATTTCCTGAGATTTCCCGAGTACTGTAGTACAAATCCTAGCGCCTATGAAACACAAATGCCAGTGGTTGTGCCATGAGAGAAACTCTTATAACGGGCATACAAACATTAGTAAAAGTTTGTTATAACTAGAGACAGTCAAAATTCTCGACTCGCGGAGAAAAAAAAAATTAAAACAAATAAACATTAGATTAGAACATGTTTTACATAAAAAATAACATATAATTCCACGTTTCAACTCGCAGAACACTCACATAAAATCACAACAAATCTATGACAAATCTATGTCGTTATTCGAAAAAAAAAAAAAAAAAAAAAAAAAAAAAAAAAAAAAAGAGGATATTTTCGGCAATTAATAAATAAATCAACCAAATTTGAAAATTTGAGTTTGTTTTTTTCATAATATTTATTGATCAAGTTCCAAAATAGAACTGTTTTCTGCCTTGTCATATCTGAAAAAATCCACAAGGTTTGGAATGTTGTTACTAGATGGTATGAGTTGAAATGGTTCGTAAACGACTTGATAGGTGGCAGACACTATAGGAGAGGAATAAGACAATCGTTTTTTCTTTCACAGTTCTTGTGAGTGCTGGCAAATCGAAAAACGAACCTTTCAAGAAAAAACTTGGAACAGTTGTTTGCGTACAACTTTGAAAGTTAAATAATATTAAGTTTCTTACAACTGTTGTCTGCATACAACTCTCAATAACTAATTATTACTGACATAATAACTCAATAAAGCAGTGTGAAAAATTCAGTTTCACTCAAGAATTTTTCAAATTAACTCAAGAATTTTTACCCTCATTAACCGAGAATTTTAGCCCCTTTCTTTCAAGAATGTTGACTGTCTCTAGTTATAACTAAAGATAGGAATGTATCCAAACAAAACATTAGTTAATTTAATGATGACCAGGATTTGCAGATAACTATCTGCTTAACTTTTCAGAAATACATTTATTTATATAGTAAAAAAGTGGAAAATAGAGTCTAATTCAGGGGTGGTGCGTCATTAAGGGCCGTAAGGGCCCTGCCCACTCTGGGCCGTTAGGTCGTACTGCACGAAATTTGTTTTATTAATGACTTATAAGATTGGTTTAAATTACAGATATTCTACTTAAAATAAGTGGTTTTCCCTTCTAGAATCCCTAGAAAGAATTCAGTAAACATAACTCATCCCTAGCTTAAGTTCCTGATAGTCTCGTACGGTGTATTGTAATAGCGAGGGCCGCTGCACAGAACCTTCCATGTTAAGTACCGTATATGGGGTGATGAGCAGGGTGACAAAACAGTGGACATAGCACTGTCATGCATGTGAATTCTTTTGGGCTATGAGAGGATTTTCTTGTCTTCTCAAGGGCCTGGAGAATTGGCTCATAACATTGCTTCAGAATGGAATAGAAGATCTCTCTATTTCTGTCTGCTTCTGTCTCTGTTTGAAACCGGCTTAGGGGGATGGGTTTACCCCATGCCATGCACAGGTAGACCACTAATAGCCATTGGTCACAGCCTCTTGAACCACATACATATATAGTTGCCTTACTTTCCTGGTTAACTAGCGGCGACTCAAATGTAAGCACCTGCCGACAATAAGCATTCTTCGCTACTGACCAATATCTGACGGTTGTTGACCAATAGAATGCTTCCTCTATCACTCCACGTGGACTCTAAGGTCCCGCCCTGGCGGCTAGCTTGTATCTCCCACTGGTATCAATTGACAACGCTGTGTCTCGTGCTGGGAAAGTCTTGGCTCCAGGCACCATGGAATATAAACATACCCGATCAGCTAGATTTCAAAGGCGAGCCGCACATTAACCAGGAAAGTGAGGCAACTATACTGTATTTAAACATTTTTAGTTGTCAAGTAATTCAATATTTATTAAATAATCCATTTTTGTCTTTACCTCTGAACACAAAATTAGAAATTAAAAGATTAGGACCTCGTCAACCAAAATATATTATAATCATGTTCCAAGATGGATCAAAACTAAGGAAATTTTTGCCTCATTAGTATGAAAAGGTTTCTTGGTTAACAGCGTGTGAAAAACTTAAGTCCTTGTTTTGTTCTTATTGTATATTATTCGGCGGTGAAACATTTTGGTCGAAGAAACACGAGGCTAGTGATGTGCACATTACAAATGCTTTGAAACTGAAAACTCTTGGTACAGTTAATATACAGACACAATTAGATGAGGGTTATCATATTTTGGTTAAGAAACATAATGAACTAGTTGACAAAAACAGACACATATTGAACAGAATTATAGATAACCTAATTTTTTGCGGAGCACATGAATTACCGTTAAGGGGATGTAATGGAAGTGAAAATTCCCTTAACCGAGGGGTGTTTTTAGATTTACTAGCCTATACCACAAAAATAGATAGTGTATTAGACTGTCACCTTAATAATGCAACAACTGCTAAAAACACTCCCAAAACAATCCAAAATGAGGTTCTTGATTCCATGTACAGTGTCTACCTAGAAGAGATTAAGGCAGTAATTGAAAGGGCTGATTATATTGCAGTGCAGGCCGATGAAACAACAGATGTGTCTTGCACAAATCAGTTTGTTTTAATTTTGAGATATATTAATGAACGATTCATATGCTTTTTAGCTGTTTCTGATATAACAGCTGAGGACCTAAAAGCTGCTTTAATTGAAGAATTGGAACAATTTAACATTAAAGACAAGCTTGTGGCACAAACTTATGATGGGGCAGCAGTTATGCGGGGGTGTCGCGAGGCGTAAATATTTTTATGAGGAAGACATTTCCTTATGCCGTTTATGTGCATTGGCATGCAAACCAATTGAACTTGATACTCAAACGCGTGTGTTCAACAATTCAACATGTCAGAACTTATTTGCAAACGTTTCTGGTATAGGCTCGTTTTTCACTTCTTCGCCCAAACGCAGCAATCTTTTGAAATAACTGAGTAATGGACATCCACCATCATCATGTGATACCAGCTGGAATTTTAATTCAAGAATTATTAACTTTGTGCATGAAAACAAAGATGATATGGTTGAGAATTTTAGTAGGATACAAAACGAGGAACACTGAGATGACAAAAGTATAGGGGATGCGGCCAGGTTCCAGAAATTGCTGGAGGACAGAGATTTCTTATTTTCCTTGTCGTTCTTTGTGTCTGCATTTTATCAGGTAGACATTCTTTACAATATTTTACAGTCAAGGAAAGCCAATGCTGTGGGCAGTGATACCGCACTTACGAATTTTGCTAATGTTATTTTTCATATAAGGGAGAATACAGGTCAGTTCAATGAGCAAACTTGCGAACCCCCTCCACAAAAAGATTAAGAGCAGGCAATGACACTCCGGTAGACATTGATGCTAAGCATCCATGTGACATTATTACAACACAAGTCAAAGATAGATTTCAGAGTAATGATGTCATACCCGCTTTTTCAATTGCCGATATTCAGAAGTTCAAGTCATATAGGCAATGCTTCCCCTCTGCAGAACTCAATACAATTTGCCCGACATATCCTATGCTAAATGAAACGAAACTTAAAGCAGAGTTGTCTGTGACTTACAGCAATGACATTTTCTGTGAACTGAAAACCACGAGTGCTTTTATGCTGTTTTTGCATGATAATGACTTAGTAGATACCTTTTCAGAATTAAACCAACTACTGTGCTTAGTACTGACGACTCCAGTGATTACTGCTGAATCAGAACGCAGTTTCAGTACATTGAGAAGAATTAAGACCTACTTGTGAAACTCTATGGGACAAGACAGGCTTAATGCACTGGCTGTGCATTCACAAGGAGTACATTTAGGACACCAAGAATTTCAACACCAAGGTGATCGAAAAATTTGCTTCATCCAAGCACAGGAGAGGAGAATATATTTACAAACTAGTAGTAGTGGATGATAATGAATACTACTTCAGAAGTGGCACACGATACTTAAACTAACAGAAACAAAATATTTTAAAAAATTAACTTTTTGTGGTGGTGGTGGTGGTGGTGGTTGTAGTGGGGGTGATAAGTAAAACAGTATAATGGGCGTAACATTCAGGTCATTTTCCCGTAATGACAATAATGAATAGGGAAACGGCTATTTACTAATTACAGCACTGACACACATAATTTACAAACTAATTTAAAAAAAATTATTAGAAAGAGAAGTGAAATAAAAGACACTGCCTAGGGCCTATATCTCATTGGCTGTTAGAAATGTAGAGACCAATAGTGTTGTTCTTTGTCGCATAGCACCGTAGGAAAATTATCAGAACACTTTGGAAAACTTTGGCTGTCCCGAGCTCCTGAGGTAGCAATAGTATCATTTATCGCCACATAGCGCTCAACGATAAGGTTCGGAATAAATTAAAGTAAATTTGAAAGCACCAACGCTTATTGCAGCTGATAACCTCAATGTACTGCACCAACACCATTGCACTTATACTTATGATGATAACTGCTCTAAGGGGCCTAAGAAATCTTTTTGCACTAATTACTCCCCGTGACTGCAATTTATAAGCAGTGCAATATTTAACTATTTTCGCAATTCTGCACCAGAACACTGGTAGGGGCGATGTGATGCAGTCTGCATTGCCAGTCAACAATAGACTTATTGAAATACTCTTACAGTTACACTACTATGGACATGAATGGTTCTAGGTCCTTTATATGTGGTTTTCAAGTTCATTTTGTCTGTTGTTCTAAATGTAGGGAATGGAGAGCATTGTCCAAAATATCAAGTGGACAGTGTTACCAGCAGGGTTTCAAAGTGTATGTAAAATTTGGTGCAATTAGGAGGAACGGTGTAGATTTGTGATAAAGGGCCTAAATTCAGGGAATGAAGTGGTCTGACCGAAATTTAAAGTGGACAGTGTCACCCGCAGGGTTCCAAAGGGTAAGTATACAAAATGTGGTTCAAATCGGTGAAACGGTGTAGATTTGTGCCAAAGGACCTAAATGCAGGGAATGGGGTGGTCTGTCCGAAATTTCAAGCAGACAGTGGTACTCGTCGGGTTCCCAGAGGTAAGTATGTAAAATTTGGTTCAGATTGGTGAAACAGTGCAGATTTATGCCAAAGGGCCTAAATACAGGGAATGGACTGGTCTGTCCGAAATGTCATGCAAACAGTGTTACTCGCGGGGTTCCAAAGAGTAAGTATACAAATTCTGGTTCAGATCGGTGAAAAGGTGTAGATTTGTGCCAAAGGGCCTAAATGCAGGGAATGGAGTGGTCTGTCTGAAATTTGAAGTGGATAGTGTTACCCACAGGGTTCAAAAGGGTAAGTATACAAATTTTGGTTCACATCGGTGAAACGGTGTACGTATCACTAACCATAACGCAAGCGCACGCGGATAAAGCCGTTCGGGAGTGCTAGTTCTTCCAACTTACTGAACAAAAATCGATCTTTAAGGTTACCTGAGAGGTGTAGCCTAATGCTACATAGCCGTAACTATTCCTCTTGAATCTGGGTATCATATACAAAAATAATTTTTCGAATCCGACTGGTGGTTCCAGAGATTAGCGCGTTTAAACAAACAAACAAAAAAACTCTTCAGCTTTATTATATTAGTGTAGATAAGGAGCCAGATTAGTACAGTTATTCTCTTCTTCCTATTCGGCTATCAAAGGAACTCGTCATTTCAACTGCTTCTTGCTGCTTCGAGCTTTAACATCCTCCCAGTACTTTCGCATTAGTTCTCGATGCTGTTGTTTCCTATCTTCAGGGCACGTTCACAGATATCTTTGCCCGTAATTACCACTTCTTGCAAATCTTCGTCCACCTCAATGAACCAAGTACCCTTGGTTTTCTTTTTGAGGAAGTAGGTGAAAATTCTATTTGTCAATCGCGCTGGGTTCATTCGTGTTATATGACGATAAAAGGTAATTCTCTGTTTCCTCATGGTGTCAGTTATGTTTTCCACATAGGTGTAAAGTTTGTGGTTGTGCGGTCTCCTATATTCCGCATTTTCTTTTACTGGGCCCAAGATTTTTCTTAGAAGTTTCCTTTCTTTCACTTCCAGTTTTTCTATTAGTCCCTTGAGATGCATTGCAAGGCACTCCGCAGCATACAAGGCCTCTGGACGGATGACTGTTTGTCTTAACTTGGCATTTATAGATATGGATTTCTTGTTATAAATGGCTATTGTTAGATTATATGCCATTTCAATTTTCCTGAATCGTGACTCGAAAGCTGCCTTCTTGGAGAGATTGGGGTCTGTCCACTCACCCACATATTTGAACGCCTTCGTTTGCTTGATTTTCCCATCCTACATTCAGCTGTGCGATGAATGATGGTTGTTGCATCTCTCGTCAGTCGGTCGGGATGGTGGGTCTGATTCTTATGTTCCTGCCGACGGATAGAGGGGAGTCTTCCTGTCCCTATAAGTTGCCGAACTTATGTTCTCTTTTTCAACCGGCACAGTCAGGCCTACGAAAGATGGGGGATTTTTATTATTTTCCCACTCGTTATGGCCCATTTCTTTTCCTGATACATTCATTTTTTGTGGGATCACAACTTTTTCTTCTTTAATAGCATAATTGCATGTAATGAGGGACAGATTATCTCAAAGTACTGTCCCTGAAAACAAAAAATACCACCACCTAGAGTGGAGGTCTGTGAAGTACTCTAAAATTGTAGTAGATTTCTTCAATGAGATCCTCACTGCATGCTTGGGTATCGAGTCTTTTATTATTTTAAGCACTCCCTGCTGCTTTAAGCAGACCCCACACCACGGGGCTGGCTCTATCCTAACACATCATGTATTCTTGAAACCCCTCCCCAAATCATGATACAGAAACTGGAAGCAATATTTTATTTCCTCAGCAAACCAAGTACAGCAAATTGCTACAATACCGTCAATTTACAGTAATTTATTGTTAATCTATCAGCAATTTATACTTACAGGCTGAGAAAGCTCCCATCGATTACGAATATGAACGATGGATTGGACGAGGCTATCACAGTCATTATGAATAAACGAGAGAGGACTAGCTTCATTTGTTATAGTCAGAGAAAACTGATTGTCATCCACCAGACAAACTTCTTCTATCTCCGATGCATAGTACACATCATTTAAGAGTACCGAGTGCCCTAAAACTTTGGTTTTCTCTGATGATGTGATCTGAAGAGCAGTTGGGCCAACCTGAAATAATTACACATTTAATTAGATTACTATTTCAGACAGTACACATCATAATAAATTGAGGTACTAGATATACACACATCAAAAAAAGTTTTGCATCACCTCGGTTCCAAGAGTTCCGGAACCGTTAAATACAAAGGGAATAGAGATCAACACAAACAACATTTCAGCTCGTTTTATTGCTCATGAGACCCACACATTGCATGTTGTACCATCATACAGCTAGACTTTCAGCATTTGTGGTCCAGATTGCAGTACACACCACTACCTCTAATACCCAGTAGCACGTCCTCTTGCATTGATGCATGCCTGTATTCGCCGTGGCATACTATCCACAAGTTCATCAAGACACTGTTGGTCCAAATTGTCCCACTCCTCAACGACAATTCGGCGTAAATCTCTCAGAGTGGTTGGTGGGTCAAGACGTCCATAAACAGCCCTTTTCAACATATCCCAGGCATGTTCGATAGGGTTCATGTCTGGCGAACATGCTGGCCACTGTAGTCGAGCGATGTCGTTATCTTGAAGGAACGCATTCACAAGATGTGCACGATGAGGTCGAGAATTGTCGTCCATGAAGACAAATGCCTCTCCAATATTCTGCCGATATGGTTGCACTATGGGTCGGAGGATGTCATTCAGGTATCGTAAAGCCGTTTCGGAGCCTTCCATGACCACCAGTGGCGTACGTCGGCCCCACATAATGCCACCCCAAAACATCAGGGAACCACCACCTTGCTGCACTCGCTGGACAGTGTGTCTAAGACATTCAGCCTGACCAGGGTGCCTCCAAACACGTCTCCGACGATTGTCTGGTTGAAGGCATATGCGACACTCATCGGTGAAGAGAACGTGATGCCAATTCCGTGGGGTCCATTCAGCATGTTGTTGGGCCCATCTGTACCGCGCTGCATGGTGTCGGGGTTGCAAAGCTGGACCTCGCCATGGACGTCGGGAGTGAAGTTGCGCATCATGCAGCCTATTGCGCACAGTTTGAGTTGAAACACGACGTCCTGTGGCTGAACGAAACGCATTATTCAACATGGTGGCATTGCTGTCAGGGTTCCTCCGAGCGGCAATCCGTAAGTAGCGGTCATCCACTACAGTAGTAGCCCTTGGGCGGCCTGAGCGAGGCCTGTCATCGACAGTTCCTGTATCTCTGTACCTCCTCCATGTCCGAACAACATCGCTTTGGTTCACTCTGAGACGCCTGGAAACTTCCCTTGTTGAGAGCCCTTCTTGACACAAAGTAACAATGCGGACGCGATTGAACTGCGGTATTGACCTTCTAGGCATGGTAGAACTACAGACAACATGAGCAGCGTACCTTCGTCCTGGTGGAATGACTGGAACTGATCGGCTGTCGTACCCCCTCCGTCTAATAGGCCCTGCTCATGCATGGTTGTTTACATCTTTGAGCAGTTTTAGTGACATCTATGAACAGTCAAAGGGACTGTATCTTGGATACAATATACACAGTCAACGTCTATATGCCGGAGATCTGGGAACCGAGGTGATGCAAAACTTTTTTTGATGTGTGTATTTTGTTTGATAACCAATAATTTGATTTTTACAGCAATATTAGAAAGATGTCAAATTATTGCAAAAAGAACACAAACTCTTGAAAATTATTTCTCTCAACGATAAAGTAAGGGCTTATCTTATCTTATGAAGGGGCGTGAAAAACAATCACCACATTTCAATTAGCAGGCTTGATCAATAAGATCAAAGGATCTGACACATACTAAAGTTACTGAATAAACCATTATACAGTTTACATGAATGTAGGAAACACACTGTACTTAATGGCTCAACAACTTTTCAGGGTTATCGGCCATGATCTAGCAGGGTTTGAATCTCCCAATGTTTAACTAAATCTGTACATAGATGTCTTGAAATCTTTTGGTACCTAAATAGGAAAGCTAACAATACAGTATAATGCAAATATATGATGAAACAGGTGGAAGACAGTGACTTAATGGACAAGAACACCGTAGAAACACAAAAAAAGTTACAGCAATCCAGAATTTTCTGTTCATCCCTCATCAATGGAGAAGGGGACAAGAATGGTCTCAGCCCTCCCAGTGACATTGTATCATCCCTCAGATGGTTCAAGAGCACATCCAAAATTGAACATTACCTCTTTTCCCCAAATCATCCTCTTCAGACAGTCCCCAATTTTCTCTTCACCAGTCTGTCAAATGATAAATTCTTGTACTCTCCCAACCAGGCACAATCTGATGAAGAACAATTTCCATGGCCATGAACCACCTTGACACTACTAGGAAGCTCTTTGCCAACTCTGTGTCACAACCACTTGCAACCATCTTAACAAAGATCCCACCAGGTCAGAGAAACAACATCTATCACTCCCATGGTCCACATGAGGGTCTATCTGACACCTCAACAAAATTTCTCATCCCTGATAAAACAACGCACACAGAAATTTCACATGCTGCCCAAGGTACACACACCTAATAATCTTGGCCATCCATTGTGTCCAGTCAAGGACCCTTTGTTCACTTTTCAGTGAAATTTACATAGTTCACTTATTTTTATTATAACATAACCTCTTACCTGTCAGTGTCATTCTCTCCTTTTTTTCTCAATTTGTACCAGCTTGCACGTGTTCCGCGATACTGAACTTTTCAGGAAGTAATGCTGGTCACGAGGTTCATTTTCAGTTGGCCCCTTTCTCTGATTGGCCTTCAGCGGCTTCGAGAAAGCTCCACGCTCTCGTATTGGCCGACGTCATCTGTCCATATCACGCATCCAGCACGTTGGCCGGTATATAGCCTGCCCTGGCCTACATCAACATTCTGTCTCCAGCAAGTCACAATGCCAGTCACTCATCTTCAGCCGTCTTCACGCTGTTTGCACAACTCTTGAAAGTGTCTCATTGCCGTGTGCTAATGCATCGCAAAATGCTTCTAGTCAAACCAGCAGGACATTCTAAAATCTACGAAATCTATAAAGTTAACATTGATACTTGGCCTATGTCAGTTTGTCGTGAGCAAAAACGATAAACAAATTTTCTTCTGTGCTGGGCACGAAGTCTTCAACATTTCCAAGACGGAAAAAAGTGATCAAAACCGAGTTCTACGAAATCTATATAAGTTTACATCGATAATTGGCCTACGTCAGGTTTGTGCTGGGCACGAAGTCTTCAACATTTCTAAGACGGAAAAAAGTGATCAACACGTTCTTCCTCCATTTCTATTATGTGGAAATTCCTCTACACCAACGCCAACAAGCTAAGTGTTTATTATAACCTAAAACATTTCTAAACTTAAAAATGTATCTTTCTTTTTTTTAGGGTTATGTCACATGGCTTAAATAACTTGTCAAACCATGCCCAACTAAACTTATTTCCTTCTATTAAGTGGTTAAGCATGTATTATGCCTTTAAATTGTGGGCTATGAGAAAACAACTGTTCTCTCTCTTTCGCATGTTAACTATCCTTCAAAACAAATCATCCTTTTCTCTAGTTTTTGTATAAACTATTGGCTTAACACCAGTTCACCTCTCTGACGAAATGAATGGCTTGTTCTCTATTTAATCTATCAAGGTGTTTTTTGGGAATGCTCCCATTTCAATTGTAAACAACCTCGCCTTGTAACTATCAGGCGACTAGCGGGATGTTATCCCTACTGGCATGTAAATGTTGATTTTTCTGTAAATAAACTAGCCTACTCTCGTTGTGCATTCCTAGGCTAGATTTTAAGCCATTATTGAGCACTATAGTTACTCACTAATTTACCCTGCATAGTTCTACTTTAGACTACTGGCCACAAAGTGGTTACTTATTCTCAGGTTTGTTGGCATTAAAGCTTATGAAATCTTGCTCGCTTGTTGTCGGCCCGTCAAAGGTCACATTTCCATTACATGTTTATATATTTATTTATTGTTAATCTTTTGAAAGATGTTTTTTGAATAAAATACCTCTGTTATTGGCAAACTGTTTCCATTGCTATTTACTCATCAATGTTCAATCTGTTCCTACTTAGTAAAGTTCATTTGCTTATTAGACTAGAAGCTTCACTTCTAGTCCTTCCCGAAAAAGGAGGTCTCGCATTGACAGATCCTAACCACCCTTCACAGAACACATTTCCACCATGGTTGACTAACACTGCAACCATTCACCCACTGCCATGGCTCCTACATGTAACAAAATTTTCTGCAATGTGTTGCTACACTATCCCACCATCTGTCCCCAATTGCCTCCTGTTGATGCCACCTCCCTGTACACTAATATCACGCACACAAAGGTGCTGCCACTGAAACATTTTACCACAGCCGACCCCCTGGCACTCTTATCCGCACATCTTTTATTCTATATTTATCCTAATATCAAATCTACCGACAGTAGTGGCTACGCTGGCTAGCGCGCTGCGTTAGGTCATGGGGCCAAGCTCTCTGCTGACTCGGTAGTCGCGTGGGTTCGAGCCCCACCATCGGCCGTCCTTGAAATGGTTTTCTGTGGTTTCCCATTTTCAACACCAGGAAAATGCTGGGACGGTACCTTCTGACAGGCCACGGCCGCTTCCTTCCACATCCTTGCCCAGTTTCATTCACCATCATTCATTTCATCTCTCATTAACTCCTCTCATGAGGTTGGCATCAGGAAGGGCATCCGGCCGTAAAAACCATCACCACAAAGACTTCCATCGCATCTCATCCCCGACCCTGTTGGAAAACGGGAATAATAAGGGGTAGACATACATACATCCTAATATCAAATCTCTACATAGTATAAAACAAGTCCCCGATTCTTGGCTGTAACGGGTAATCTCGAGAACCACTGGATGGATTTTGATGCGTTTTTCACCATTCTGTAAAGGATTTATCGAGGAAGGTTTCTGTCGAAAAACATTCACTTATGACCAAAGGAAGCCGAGCAGTAACGATTTAAGTGAATTGAGTCGAAGAAAAACCTGCCGTCCATGCGTCTATTAAGCTTACGCTGGGTAAACCGTTAAAAATATCTGTTATAGTTGTTTTAGGGGCGGAACTACAAGGTAATCTGCCCCGCATACTATGCGTGTAAGAATTGTTTAGCATGAAAAGTTCTACAATAAAGTCTGGTACAGCATATCTCTATCTTTAATACATCGCCCACTTTAAAGGCCCGGGCAACTTATTTTATAGTTTTAGTTTCCTAACTCACTGATTCCATTATTAAATTTTAATCAACGTACTGAAAACCCTACCGCGTTATTTTATTTTGTTGAGGAGGTATAAGAGGAAAACGGCGACAATGCTTGAGCGTGTGACGTCACTGGAGCCGAGCCGCCTTCCGCGCGCCAACAGTAGGCATAGCAGAATCAGACAGTGCAGCTGTTGTTTCGGAGTATTTACGTACTGTAAATGATATCTAAGTGAAAACATGGTTTACTGCGTTGGTATGGTTGCAAGCACGCCACCACTTCGAAAACATCGAAGGAAAAAGATGTAGGTTTTCACAGATTCCCCAGTCGAGAGAAACCTCCAGAGAGATACCGATCTTGGCTATCTAGAATCAGTCTCTCACCAACCCGAAATAGTCGCATATGTGTGACAGTTTATTGACTGCCACTTATTTCCCTCCCCCGGTTCTGTCATCCCCGGGGAGAGAGCTCAAAAACTATGTAACTTTTCGGAACTTTGAAATTCCCGCTTCCCTTCTCCCTCTGCTCATACACATGATGGCGCCAAATGAAGTTCGGGATTGTTCGGCGATCTTCCGATGTTTGGAACAATACAACATCTACATGGAACTGTGATACTATTATCAACCTACCACCCCAAAAAATTATTTATCACTGCATTAACAGCACCGCAATGCATCGAGAAATTTTGTATGTGTCAGTTGGTGTTGCGATCGTCATTTGTTGGCGATCGGGAGCGTTCGGATTCCTTCACGACCCAAAGAAGTGGATTCTTGGCATGAGACGCTATGAGTTGAACTTGGAACCATGTAGCGAAAAGATGTGTTCTGGTCGGCTTTTCGGAGGCTGCCCAACAGTGAAATTAATTGGCAAATGCGCCAATAATCAGGTACTGTGCACTGTTTTATTTCATGAACCCTTAGCTATTTCTTAAATCTATATTTTACTCGCGTCGGAGTTTTATTTAACTTATTGCTTCAGTGCGCGGTGAAGCTATGTGTCCTGAACTTATAACTTTGGTGTGGTACCACTAAAATGACCTAAATTGCATTCTTTCAAAGTTATTCATCTTCTGCATTAAGGGAACTTATATTGGTCATAAATCTAGAATTAATTGATTCTCGCTCGTCAACACTTCGCTATACATATTTCCCAGAGCATGGGTATCCACATGTCATATCTGATCACTAAGGACGCCAGCCTAACATTTTGCGCTTAATTGGATTTTAATCTTTTACTTCAAGGACTTTATATATATTATTTGAAATATAATCAAATATGTAATTTTGGTGAGAAATTTAGTTAATTTTACGGCGGCATTCCCTTCAATTGTAGCCCGCTTTGGTCTTTCCATTGTTGGCGTGTTTTTTTCACGCAGGCCATTGTTAGGCCTAATTTTGGCCCATCATTGCCTTGCTTGCAATGTTTATTTTCGAGCCTTTGGCTTAAGTATACCTTCCTAGATAATTTTTATCAAATTCATTCCCTTGGTTGCATCACTTGTTGTGATAGCTATTTAACTTCTGTGGTTTTCTGACGCCACGTTTTGCCGCTTACCAGCCCTTCATATGGGCATTTTATTTAAGATATTTTGCTTCGCTCTCCTGAGCTATTTTACCCTCGGACCTCGTGTTGCCCTGGAAAGACCAGTTCATTTCATGGGGACCTCCAACCTTTTCTTAGGACCAGTGCTCTATTTATGTGTGCCTCCGCCCCCTGATGTAATCCCTTTATTTTAAATATACTACTGTTTTATTTGTTTTTTAATTTGATTACATGACTACTTTCTTTTGGCCAGTAACTGAAAACAACCCTCTAGGTTAACCTGCCCAGCCCTCTGCTCAATGGTCATTCTGACCAAGCCCCCTCTTCCTTTGGTCTTCCAGGTAGCCTAAACATTTAGACCTTGGAGCACTGTCTTCCTTTCGGGGGAGTTTCGGGACAGTATGCTCTACACATTTCAGAGAGCAGGACTATGAACTATCGAGCAGATACAAAGCAGAACTCCTGAAGCAAAAAAGGAAACTTGTGTTAAGAAAAGGTGCTGTGCCCGCGTTAAATTTGAAATGAATGAAACTTGTTCCGGTGACAAGGCGTACATCTACATATATTAGGAAGAAAATTTTAAATGAATCGATTGAATGTACCTCTGCGAGTGTTTCAAGTGTTGCCCAGAGTGTTTGCAGTGAAAATGAGAGCGTTATCCATGATGAATCCAGCATGTCTGAAAATCCCAATACAGTTGGAGTACAGAGCGAATTAGGAGGAGAAACATTTAGAAATGCAAAGTGTTATGATAGTGACAGTGATCCTAGTGTTCGGGATGCAATATATGAAGCAGATGAAGAGAGTGATACTACCTCAGATGATGATGATGATGACGACGATGACAGGGAAGGAGATGAAACAGTACAGCCGGAGGTGGTGAGTAGAAAAAATAAAGCATGGCATTTCAGTGAGACTACGTTGCTGTTTGTAATGTGGCAGAACCTGCTACTTCTCTTTGCTAGGTGCCTTACCTGCGGCAAGAAAGTAATTCAAACTATTCCTTCTACTAAAGGACCTGCTGTGAGTGTCCAAATGACCCGTCTAGCAGGCCATACTCTCGTATGGAGATCTCAAAAGAATGTTAACAAATTCTCCATGTTATCAGTCACCTTGGCTACTGGTATGTACATAACGAGAGTGGGTTTTGCGTTACTGAAATCGTTGACGGACTGTATTGATTTATGTTTCATGAGCCACACAACATTTTACAAAATTGTGAAACGAATCGTTACCCCAGCTATTAGGCATACATGTACTCTGCATCGTGGTAACACCGTCAAGAATCTCATGTCATCCGGTAGGAGGATGTGGATTGCAGGTCATGGTCAATTTGACAGTCCAGGTCTTTGAGCAAAATATGTAACATATTCTGTGATGGACATCAGCTCAGAGGAAATTATTGACTTTGTTGTTCTGCAACGAGGCCAAGTTTTCGGCAAGTTGGAAAAGCCCGCGTGTGATAAAGTGCTATCAAAACTATCATTAGAAGGACTAAATATAGAACTCTTCTTATCCAACCGGCATCAAGGCGTTCGAAAGCTTTTACGAACCAAGTACCCTGGAATCATTCATGAGTTTGATGTGTGGCACCTTGCCAAACGCTTAGGTAAAAAGCTGAAAGCAGTAGCGACCAAGGCACCCGCAATATTAGAATGGAGACGCAGCATTATTAATCATCTTTGGTGGTCAGCTATGACATGTGAGAACAATGAGGAGCTACTTGTTGAGAATTTTTTGTCCGTTCTGAATCATATTTGTGACATACATTCATGGTTAGGAAGCACTCACTTTCACCAATGTGAGCATGAAAAAATAAACGAAAATCCAATGCAAAAAACAAAATGGCTCAATAGAAATTCTCTAGACTATGGTATCATAGCCAGCGTTCTCAAAGACGAGCGCTTTATAGAAGACTTGCAAAGCATAAAACATTACTGTCTCACTGGGTCCCTTGAATCTTACCATAAAGTCTGACTGAAATACATGCCTAAAAGATCCGGTTTCTCATTTCACGGAATGGTAAATCGATCTATGTTAACAATTATGGATCACAATAACAATGTAAAACGTGATTAAACGGGTGAAACACTTAGATACTAAAAATCATCAAAAAAGTGGATTAACAGTAAGGTCTATAAAGAGAATGAATACGGATGGAGGACAGATATACTTCTCGAAGTAATTGGAATGGCAAATGGACAAAAGTACATCACTCCCTTAGAAGAAGATCCATACTATGAGCCGGAACTACCAAGAAACATTGCTTCTGACCCCAGGCCCTTGGATGGAGTGTTCTCGCATTTCACCCGCTTTCACCAGCTATAAACTGTATCTAATACTCCCACTTGTTAAAATAACTGTGTGTAAAATATATAATTTAATATAGGAATTTATTTTATACTCACAAGTATGCAATTGTTAACGGATTGTTTTATCACATCTTCAGAAAAGACTGCCATAAAATATTCTAAATATACAGTACTTTCAAATTTATTAATCAAAGTATTCTGGTTCTTGCCCCTCAGCAGCCTGGAATCCTACGTAGGCACCTCCTTCATCGGATCATCGGAATATTGTTGTCGGATTACCTTCACGACACAAGACGGTATAACTTTCCTCTTCTTTCTTCCTAAACGAGTCCATGAGTTGACCCAGTACACAAACTGGCGATAGGCCACAGACCGCCAGGTAGCATTGGTTTTCATGGCCAGTCTGTCCCTCACGTAGGGAATATTAGTTTTGTCCATATGAAGACAACGTGCAGTATTTAACACATTGTAATTTAATACAACATTAGAAAAGTCCTCGTGCCAAACAATACACGTCACACTTCCACGCATTTCATCCAGCAGCAGTGGGCATCGCCTCACACTGTTCACACTTACACCAGTCGGTGTTCCCCAGTCTTTCCGGTATAACAGATGCTGATGGTTCATTTTCTACTCCAGATGTTGTGCACATTGGTTCAAACTGATAAGGCTTCACTTTTCTGGACATGACTACTTATTCATAATGTCGATTATTCAGGTCCGTATTGACGTAACTATAACTTTGAAAGAATAATGGATTTTCCGCCTTCAATACTGTTTAATGCTATTACTTACAGGGACTAGTTTCGGGGGTAAATACTCCCCCTTCCTCAGCCTGTCCAACAAAAACTACACAATGGAAAAACTTTCCATGTACAAGTTCATACAAAATATATGAAGAACATACCCCCGAAACTAGTCCCTGTAAGTAATAGCATTAAACAGTATTGAAGGCGGAAAATCCATTATTCTTTCAAAGTTATGACTACTTATTCCAAACAACACTCTGACAATCACTAGTAGACGGACGGAAGTGGCGCGCAATACCGTGTTGTAAGGCTCCAGTGACGTCACGCTGTCCCCTATCTAAAACTTTGAATCTTCGTATCGCGCGAGCTAATCAAGATTTTTAATTTTCGATTTTGACATTCCAATCTTCAGCTCAAAATCTAACTGAATTCATTAAAAACAGAAAATCGATTTTCATGAGTTTACTGGGCCTTTAAGTGTTTTTACATTTTCATTTCCTCCAACAATCTTCATTCAATGGAAATTTAAATGACTAGCTTTGGAGCGAATTTACGAGCTAGTGAGCGAGCCGATCAACCCTGCTTCGGCCAGCATCAAACTGTCGAGTTAAGACTTCAGAGAAGAGTATGCGTTTGGAGTTTCACTGATCACATCGGCTTTTCTGAATTGCAACTGGGACCTGCCGTCCTGCACCTTTTAAGCTTACGCTGAGTAAACCGTTACAGATATTGGGCGATGCCAAGGCGGATTGCTAGTTTCAAATATTTTGAAAAATTGATCCAACTCAAACCAGTATTGCCAGCATTTTGCTCCAGTGCACCATTGGGATTGGTACTCCTCACCAACCCAGTACATTCTCACCCACAACTTCTTCACATACGATGACCTGAATCATCAGATACAGGGCACCATGTTTAACATAACTCTTTTCTTTATGCCTTTGACGGCCATTCCGGTAGAGTCAGACACCATGTGACCTACTTCTTGTGCGGACATGCCTTTAGGCTCTCCGCCTTATTCACTTAAAATGTGATGGTTTTCTTTATTATTTAACATTGTCACTACGCCGAAGACTTCCATTAACTCATGTAAGTTATTCTAACGCATCTAACCTAGTTTCTATTATGCTGATTTCCTAAATTTAACTTATCCTTTTGGTCTTCGTCGTGTGCCTGGATTTGCTGTGGGACCAATAAAATCTCGGTCTCCTGTTTTGATTAGTTTGGGTCTACGGTTTAACCTTTTATTTGTGCCGTGAAATATATCAGCGAGTGATTATGTGAGTGTATGTTTTTCTTGCTGCCAGGTGCATTTGAGTTGTATCATATTGGGTTCTCTCTGATTTTTTCTGTCCATTAATTTTTTCTTCCGTGCAAACCACTAACACACTTTATTCGCGATTCTCTCTCATTGTGCATTCTCTTATGTCTTCTGAATGTGTGTTTCAGGTTTCAGATGTTTTCTCCTTGCTTAGCAACTACTACAGGCATTTTTCTGCAGCGCTTTATGCGGCAAAGCGCCTAAGTCAATGGGTTCTAGCCGCTTGAAGAAATTCTTGCAAGTTCAACACATCTCCACCAGAGGGCAACCGTCTCGCTGCTACACCTTCTAGACTATACCTCAAGACATGTATTATGTACTAGTGATATTTTCGTGTTCCTATGTTGATGTTTAATACATCATTCCCCCTCTCCCTTGCTGTCCGCCGCTGTCTCACCGTGCGTTGAAACTAATTTAAATAGTTGTGATCAACAACAACAAGCCACACTGGGCGATCAATGAAACATTTCTATTCATATATTGGTCGGTGTCAACCAACAACAAGCCACACCTTGGGCGATCAATGAGACATAATTCTTTCCTTCTAACACAGTAATATAATAATCTTCGGGGTCGATATAGCATTTAAACACACAAAGAAATAAGAAATACAATACTTTTAATACTTGTTTGTGTACATTCCTTTACCTGCATCTCTCACACAGTATCCAGAACTACCTTCAGGAGGAAAATTACCCCTCACAATGCTTAGTATTCTTCTGCTCCATTCTTTTTTTTTTTTTTTGCATTTTCTTAAAACATCTTTTTCTACATCAGAATACACATCTAGACATCATATGACCATACATCCGAAACATTTCATCTTATTCCTTTTCATTCAAAGTCCTCCCACATATACATTCGAAGAAGAACAAGAAGAAGAAATATATAACCCAATCCACTCTCAACAAGCCTACACATACCGGTATCCTTTCCACCAAGCAGACTTCTCCTAACCATTCTCAGAATATAACATTTTTCATTCTCAACAAAAACAGATAACCTCTCCATTATTCTTTTTCCATAGTCACTCTTCAACCAATAAGCAGACACAAAACAACACACACTAAAAAAAAAAAAAAGGAATATAGAATAACCTACATCAAAGAAACTTCATTGGGCAAAGCCCCCTGACACCTATTGCTGGACCACCACAATGAATCTAGTTGGCACACAGCACTAAACTGCCTGCAGCAGCCCAGCATGAGGTAGCCATGCTCCTAACCTAAAAACTAAATATAATACTAACAGAAAACGTGGGGGTGAACACTGTAACCAAATAAATTCGGTTACAGTGTCTTCACTCAGCAGTAAGGTTTCAACCTCTATCAGAGGCCAGTTGACATGACCGACATTTTGTGTTAGCTGTACTAAAAGTACACTCACCGACTTTACAAACTCATCATGTGAGAAGATATGTACCTAATATATCTCTTTTAATACGGCATGGAGCTGTTTTAGACATTCACATCACAATTTTATTCTGCAGGCCAGTTACTACGGTATTTCTCTATGTACTGCATTTTACCGATAATGCCAAAACCTTAATTTGTTTTACTATCGTCTTCTGCCATGGGATATCATACTTCTAAATGTTGTAAACTATGTTCGGGCTATCGGAGGAATACTCAAACTCTGCTAATTGCTACTATTTGACCATCGTGGGAATTCTTTTCAGCCTTGTCAACTGAGAGCGATTAGGCGTCATGGGATCTCCCCATAAATTCTGTTAAACCCAATTGAATGGGACATCCTCTAATGACGCCCTCCCAAAACTTTGAACGAATAACAAACTTAGTTCAGCATAAATAACCTCATGGTATATGAAACACTCATTCAATTAAACAATAATTGTATTCATTCTGGAGCCATCCTGCTCCAAAAACATTTTAAGAATATTTCCCTAGTGCATTATATTGATTTAATGCTTAAGCACCTTCTGTGCCCAGGATTTTAAGATCCATAATTTTAGAGGTAACTCACTTCCCTTTCATGTTCTATTGTATCTATGAAAGAACTCTAGGCGGTGAGATACCAGCTCACTTAATCTACTGGTGAAAAGAGAAAACTAAGAAAAGAAATCTTGCAAGTTTTTTACCTAGTTGTTTGGTTTGTCATTGGTCTTAGACCTTTAATCAAGCTAGTCACATTGTACTTATGTACTACTATTTTAAAGCAATTAAATGGCTTTTACTTGGCGCTAAACATAGTTTACGAGTTTAATGCCACAGCCGCACTCTATGAACATTTCACTTGTTTTGCTCATTATCATTACTCGAAGAGTATTCTAATGATTGGCAATGCCTACCCCACCTTTTCAAGCTACCCTTTTCACTTATTGAAGCAACCTCAAATGCTTCACACTCATTTTGTAAAGAATTTCTCTCACTTGTTGTGCTCAAGGCAAAACTTTACTAAATGCGATTGGGTAAGGTTTGTCCTACTATTCTCTTTAGATTGTCAAATGCAGGTATAGTTCGCTCAGCCAACATCTTACCTGAGGTAATTGTTACCTTGCCATTTCAATCTATGCTTCTTAATTGTGGATTTTGCTTGATAAGGATTTGGTTTGTTCATTCTTCGCTAAACTTCTCATCAGCACCCAGCTGGGGAAAAGTTTAGTGTACTTTGAGCACAACAATTGTTCTCTTTTTGGGGATTATTCCTAATTGTAACCTGTTTTCTCTCGGCCAAGTTCATGTATTGGATACTTGCTCGGGTTCTCCAACCCATTTTCAGTAATTATAGGAATTAATTGTACTTTCTCTATTGGCAATTTCCTCTCGGCTGAAATTTGTTGATAAGCCATGTGGATTTTGTTGTTTATCAACTTTTTGCTATTTTTACTTTGTTATATTTTCCCCTTTTTGAATTTAGCATGCTATTCGAGTAACATATTCTTGTTTGCTGTGTAAACCACAACTTGATCATCATTGTGATCACTAATAATAATAATTTTTTGTAAATGAGCTACAAGCTCTTCCCTTTTCCTGGCACTACTTGCCTGGCTCATGCAGTGATTAAGATTTCCTTTAGATTTTTCAGTCTTCTTGTTATTGTTACCACTTCTCTTTTCTTAATAAACATTTGTATTGGGGTCAGTCCCTTGTTGCTGATCTTTTTCTTTTTCTCCTCATTCTTTACTCAATTAGTCCCTTGTTGCTGATCTTTTTCTTTTTCTCCTCATTCTTTACTCAATTAATCATCTTCCCTTACGGTCGTGATTGGGATCGACTCCCAATGCTCCAATAGATGTTGTGATGAGTTTTAAGCATTTTTGGGACGCATTTGAGAGCTTGGTAATCAACAATGAGCAATTAGACGATATCCAGAAGTTTCACTACTTGTTATTTTTACTGACGGGTGAGGCACATTCTCAAGTAAGCAACATTCCAGTTACCGGTCCAAACTTTGAAGTAGCATTTGTAACACTCTGTACTCTGTATTATAATCATAGACTCATTGCCTCTGCTCATCTCAGACAGTTGTTAAGCTTACCTACGGTTCACAAATCATCTGTTCAAGAGCTTACAGCTCTTATCAATCAAACTATGAGTAACGTAAATGCAATTAAAGCATTGGATTTGACAATTACTATGGAAGACCTCATAGTGTCGCAACTTATGCTTGATAAGTTAGACAACTGTGTTAGCAGGGTACTGACCCCAGTTGGAAAGACAGATTGGTTTAGGAACGAGACTGGTCTAAGACAGGGGAGTGAGCTGTCACCTCTTTTGTTCATAATGGTAATGGATGAAATTGTAAAGGAAACAAAGGAAGCATATGGGCATAAAGAAATGACGTTACAATTATTTGCAGATGATACTGTGGTCTGGGGAAGGAACACCGAAGAAGTGCAAAAACAACTAGATGCACTGAACGAAAATATTCAGAAGTACGTCCTGAAAATCAGAATAGAGAAAAGCAAGACCATGGTGATGACAAGAGGGGAAAGACAAGGAAAGGGCACTGTGAAAATTGGAAGTCCGAGTTTGGAAATTGTGGACACGTTCAAATACCTAGGAAGTGAATTGATGCAAACTGGTAGGTTGGACATAGAGATTGGCAGGAGGGTACAGCAGAGCAATGCATTCTATCAAAGTGTAAGAAAACTTGTTTGGGATAAGGAAGTACCAAGGAAAAACAAGTAGGTAATGTAGAAAGTGTACTATGTACCCATATTAACTTATGCAGCTGAGACTTGGACCCTGACAAGCAGGCAAGAGAGTAGAATCCAAGCCAGTGAAATGAAATTCCTAAGAAGTATGATAGGAAAGACAAGAAAAGACAGAGTGAGGAATGAAGATGTTAGGAAGGAAGTTGGGATGGGAAAACTAAATGAGAGAATTGAGAAGAATAAACTAAGGTGGTTTGGACATGCATAGAGGATGGAGGAAAATAGAATACCAAGACAGATGCTGGAGGCCAAGTGCAAGGGTAAGAGAGCAAGGGGAAAACCTAGAACAAGGTGGATCGATTCAGTGAAGAACAGCGTGAGAAAAAGGAATCTGGACTGGGACAAGATCGTGGAAGAAGAATTGTGGAAGGAAAGAGGAAAGTGGAGAAGTGAGATAAATACTCCGACCCGGCAGGAGCTGGATAAGGGGAAATGATGATGATGAAGTTAGATATGTCCATTAGAAAGGAATTCGAAGCTACCGTGAGCCCTAACGATTTCCCAACACTCCAGGAAGTAATTAAGTTCTTAGAAGGAAAGTGCAAGTCCTTGGAGCGAGTACAAGTTCACCCATAAACAATAACTCCAACATGAATGCACGGCCACTGGAAGTATCAGCTCGTAAAAACAACTGCTGCTCAAGGAGTGTCTACTACCATCTAAATTTTGAATCCGGGCGGGAAAAACACGTGCTTTGTCAACTCCATTACGGTCAAATATTTCGTGCCAGATTCTAATTGCATTACAGCTGTATCTTTATCCACAGAACAGGATTTTATCAATGTACTTTATTTATGCAAAAACTATTAATTTCCTGTACGTCATATTATCCTATCAGACATTAGGGGGAACCAGTAAAAGCAATATAATTGTTTTAGTAATGTCCGGCTAAATGAGGACATAGGCACTACTCGCATGCATCGGCAGAGACTTCTTATCGTGTAACCATATTATTCAACATGTGTTTGGAGATCGTATTACGCATATCTCATTCCTTTTGGAACTTGAAAGTAATATTCTTCGCATCTCGAGTGAAGATGAACTTAACATGTGGTTACTTACGAATGCCTGTGAGCTACTATAAACTGATATACTTCATGCGGGAAATCCGTGTTCGTGTCGAGAAGGCTTTTCAGGGCATTGGCGACAGGTCATTCGGAGCTTGAGAGCATGCGGAGCGAGAGAGGTTCCATGGTTCGAGACCCGGATGCCAGGAAGAAGCAGGCCATGCCTTGGATCAGTTGGGAGATAGCTAACTTGGCTTTTATATCCTTTTTGACATCGCTTCAAGACTCGGCGTAAGGTAGAAGAACATCAGTTTTATAAGTAGTGGCTTAGTCAGCGTTTTGGAGTAACCATAACTGCCAATCTCTTCTAGTATTGTACCATGGCTGACCAGAGGTTTAGGCTTGATGCTCTTTCTGGTCAACCGGATTTTGGTTTGTTTAACAAACACATCCATTTTTGTAGTATTTTTGGTAATTCATTTTGAGTACTTTAAAAAGTCCATTTATTTATTTATTTACACTGTTTACGCCCACATTGGAGCACCAAAATCAAACCTTATATACAAAGTCTTCAAATAAGTTAAGTTCTTAATTCTTGATAATTTTTTCCTTTCCCAATACTTCTTCATTCAGAAAGATCTTGCAGCTCGTTCTTCTGCTGATATAACATATTGCTTACGCTGTGAAATTTTGAATGTTAGTCGAGTGTATTTGTTATTCAGAAGCTGTTTCTCCTCTCTATGTTCAATATGATGCTTAGTGATTTTCAATGCATCTAAATCCATTTGTATTTCTTTAAGCCATGTTATTTTTGTTTTACTGTTCCAAAAGAAGTTGTTTCAGGAGTCTAGTATTTGGCAAGCGGGATATGTGTCCACAAAACGAAATCCTTCGTTTTCGTATCGTGTCAATGATAGATTCATTTTCCTTGTAAAGTATTAAATTGGGCAAAAGTCTCCACTGGCCCTCAACATGGTATTTTTTAAAAATTGATTATTGTCCGAAGAACCCGTCTATCAACCTTCTGTAGTTTGTCAGTTGTTGATCCATTTAATTATTATTATTATTAAAAGAAAAGCGCACAATGTGCAAATACATATTCGTACATATGATCAATTATGCTAATGCCAGTCTTATTATTGAGGATGTCCTCATTTTGCAGTTTTGTGGCGTGGTACCTTTCACAATGATCGTTGCACAGGTCACATACACAGTCTTCATTCGGTTGGTGGAAATTCTTGGTTTTGCAGAATCTACAGTGAAATCCTTGGGTGGCGTAAAGTGTTATTACGTGTCGTAGTTCGTAATTAGCTTGTTTCCACTCTTCCGTCATTATGGCATCTGTGGAGTAAAAGTCGGACCAAATGGCATTTCGTTTCTCATTTAAGGTTCGGCATGCATTCTCATAGGCTTTGGTGTTTGGTAGGTAAAACTGTATTTTGATGTCGTCGATGAAGTAGTCCTCCTTAGTTAATACATATGTCAACCTTCAAGGAGCAGACTTTCCTATGCCTAAAATCCTCTTAAGATATCGGGCCTTGACTTTTTCTATTATCATCAGGTCGCTGAGAGGGAGTTTTTCCCAGGTAATGCTAATCCCATAGGTTGTTATTGGTGATATGGCTGTTGATATGCATATTTTCATTGTCGAGAAGACATATTTAGGAGAAGAATTACGCACTTTCATGAAGATTAGATATTATTCGGTGCGGATTGCACGTAATTTGAAGACTTTCATACATGATTAGAGTGTCGTCTATACACTCAAGTTTGCGTTCACATTGATGATAAACAAAGTTTTTTATGGTTCCGCCTAGTCAATACTTGTTTTATTAAAGATGTTATCGTGACATAATCACTTGTCTTTACGTATGTTGGTACATGTTTCGGTGTCTTGTAACATTGACACCTTCATCAGCCTACGGTTTTGGTAACACTCAATGACATTAAAATACTTATTAAAATAACACACAGATGATTAAAATAACACTTTAAAAAGTTTTTGAAAACACTGTCATAATGAAAGTTCATTAAAAGTCTTGGAAAAAGGCTTGGTGCACTGTTTTGGTTTCCAATGTCCTGCTTCCAATAATAACCTACGAAAACCAGTAAGAGGTGACCATTCATAACTGGAAAAGAAAGTCCCTATGTGAACTATGGTAAATATTAAACCGAAAAAGTGGAAGGCTAAGCAAAGAAAAAGTGGAAATATGTAAAAAAAGGAGTGTGGTGAACTTACGGTGTGGTTGCGGCAGCGAGAAATCGGGCCGTGCTGAGGCATACGGAGACTGTGCAGTACTGGTATGGAATAGCTTGGGGGAAGCGGGCGTAAAGACAAGTGATTATGTCACGATAAAATCTTTAATAAAACAAGTATTGACTAGGCAGAACCATAAAAAACTTTGTTTATTATTACATTCTGTCAATACGGAAAAATGTGCGACTTTAAAAGTAAAAAAGTTCACATTGATGTTATAAAATTTCTGGATGAGGATTATAGTATTGTGATTCATTTATGTCACTTTGGCATAGTTTGCTTTAGAAGTTTAGATTTGCAGAAGACATTGGTTTGTCATTCTTTTATGAGACTACACTTTGTTCTTAAGGGAAATATATGTTAGCAGTTTGTCCTAATGGACCAATTAGTTGTTTAACATATTTCTGTTACCTAGATCCATGGTGTAGGGACATTGTTCAACATCATCGAGTTCGTCTGAGTAGGGACCTCTAACATTGAATTGATCAATTTCCATTTCTGATCGAAGCCACGTGTCTTACGTGACTCAAGTAATTTGAAGAATATTTTCTACAGTTATAATAATCGATTTCACTGTAGACTTGGGATATTTCTAGTGAACATCAACGTCATTTTATACAAAATTCCTAGGACTGTCTTTAAAAAAAAAAGTCTACACATATTAATATTAAGTCATGATGTAATGAAACATTGTACGGCAAAACTTTAGACTTATTATGGTATTTTTCTACCTTTTAATAATGATTCAACTCAGTATAAATGCTACAGTCTTAATCAAAATGAGTGACCACTATTTCTTGTGCAGTATTAAGAATGATAGAGGATATTTAATGGTATTTGATCACCAACCCCGCCAACCTGGGCCCAATGTTTGGGAAGCCAGGCTCTGCCTGTCACAAGCCAGGACAAAGTGGTGAGTGATAGAGGAGTAACACCTCTTTAAAAAACCTCGGTCCAGCTGACCCGGATGGTAGTACCTTGTAAGGGTCCCTTGCCAGGGTTACGGTGAAGTCCTCAATGGCATAGACAGTGGAGTAGATGGACTACGGAACAGTGTAGATGGCGGAAGAGGCAGCCCAGTACTCGGGATAATGAGTAAAAGGTATATGTCCATATAATAGGCATATATCAGACACCGAACTTCTCCCGGGATAAGGAGACCACCTTCTATCAAGTGCCAACGGTCTTTTAGGAGGGCGGATGAGCGGGTAGAAGAAGGGCACTCTCTTGCCCTTGGGGTGGGAAACTGCTCCTAAAGGCGGAAGAGCCGACAGATGGCCAACGGCATAGAATGGAGAAGGCAACGGGAAACCACTCCATTAAAGATCCGACTGGATATCCCAAGAATCAGCAGCTCATGATGGAAAGCTCTTTGGTTAAATTCTCCGGAGGTAAAATAGCTCCCCATTCGGATCTCCGGGCGGGGGCAACTAAAGGAAATAATGGTATTATTAACAAACGCAAGAAACAGAAATGCGTAAGGAAAATAGGAACATGGAATGTCTGGAAAACCTGAAAATAGAAATGAAGAGATTAAAAATAGATATTCTCGGTATTTCTGAAATGAGATGGCCTGGCACGGGTGACTTTTGGTCAGATGACTACAGAATAATCTATTCAGGGCCGGAAGACGGACCGCTCGGAAGAAATGGGGTAGGAGTGATTATGGAAAAATCCATGGGACTCAGAGTAGCGGGATATGTGCAGCATAGTGATAGGATAATTCTAGTCAAGATAAATACGGAGCCAAACAATACTGTTATAATTCAAACATATATGCCAACTACAAATGAAGATGACGAGGACATTGAAAGAATGTATGAAGATCTAAATCACCTGATAGAAGGAACAAGAGCAGAAGACAATGTAATCATTATGGGGGACATGAATGCAACGGTAGGGGAAGGAACAGAGGGATCAATTGTTGGGCAGTTTGGACTGGGAGTCCGAAATTTGAGAGGTGAACGATTGATAGAATTCTGCACTAGGCACAAATTAGTCATAACAAATACACTCTTCAACCATCCCAAGAGAAGACGATACACTTGGAAAGCTCCTGGAGACACGAGAAGAGCGCAATTGGATTACATAATGGTAAAAGAAAGGTTTAAGAACCAGGTTAAAAATTGCAGAAGTTATCCAGGTGCAGATATCGTAAGCGATCATAATCTAGTCATGATGCACGCGGAACTCAAATATAAGAACATCGTTACGAGAAAAACTGAGTATCTACAGGTGACAAAACTTAAGATGCCAAATATTAGAGATGAGTTCCAAAGAAGAACAGATGAAATGATTGAAAGAAATACTGACATATTCGAGAAACCAATAGAAAGTCAGTGGGGAATTCTGAAGGAGGAAATACTAGGAACTGCAGAAGAACTGCTAAAAAATAAAAATAAAAACAGCAGGAAAGCATGGATAAGTGAGGAAGTTGTAGAAATGATAACTGAAAGAAG